>OY282400.1:37500-2437500 GCA_958295455.1 Coleophora deauratella | reverse complement strand
TCCGAGAATCTTTAGGAAATTAATGATTTCCATTATTATTGCAACCAATCGCCACACAACGCGGCATTTTTTTAATAATCTTATGTTTAGTTCACGTAAACAGTTTTTCTATACGTTTTGACAGTGATGATTGTTATGAGTCAAGCGATATCAGCGCCTCTATCGGCGAGCTTTGTCAGATTTCTTCCCCATAGCCATCTGGCGAGAAGTGAGACTTATGACACCAAAAAGTATCAGAGGCCAATATCTCCTTCGATTCACAGAGTCAGCAATTCAGCATATTACCCGGGACAAATCACACACGGTCATCTGGCCCCAAACTAGGATTCCATGTACTATGGGAACCAAAGACTGATATACATACACGTATTCATTTAAATACATACTTATATAGATAAAATATAATCTGTGATGATTAGATTTGTTTGCTCTGTGTCTGGGTGAGACACAGAGCAAACAAATCTAATCATCACAGAAATGTTTGCCCTGGGTGGGGATCAAACCGATCGAACCTTCGGATCAGTAGTCAGGAGCGCTAGCCACTGAGCCACCGAGTCAGTCTATTAAGTAAATACTTAAGACCCACCTGCAGATCCTCAGTGTTATCCGGCCATCCGAAGACGGAGAACGGGAACAGACCGGACGAGAACCACGTGTCCAGTACATCTTCGTCTTGCCGCAACACGATCTGAGCTGCTGGCACTTTGTACTTGAGAGAGGCCTTTGTTAGGGCCTCTTGTTCCGTATGCGCGGACACCCACAGTTCTTCTTCTGACTGCGAGGAAATTGATAGATTTTAATAAATGCATGAATTAATTAAAATACTTGGACAACATAAATAGGAAAAAAAAGTCTTATAAACAGTATGCATGAAAAAAAAGATAAACGAAATAAAGTAGCTACATAATTAAAATGAAAAATAAAAAGTTAACTGCATATAATTGACCACGCTGAATACGTTAAAAACAACCGACTTCAATCGCAACAACTCCAATTTTGCTATGTTTTTGTTGATTTTCTCAAAAACCGCTGAATCGATTTCGATAAAAATTATATGGGACCACCTGTGAAGTATACCCTTTTAAACAAAAAAAGAATTTTCCAAATCGGTTCAGGCGTGTTCGAGTAATCGGTGAACATAATATAAAAAAAAGATTCCGACGAATTGAGAACCTCTTCCTTTTTTTGAAGTCGGTTAAAAAGGGTCTCATTTAATGTCTATATGGAGATCTCTTGGGTCTCATTTAATGTCTATATGGAGAGCTTGTCTAATGACACCTGGCACTTTAAAATCGATCCTCGATAAAAGACCTTCTTATTTGTAGCAGTCACGATGAAATGGACATTATGTACAAATATTGCCCTTCGTTAGGGCAATTAAGAATGCGCCTCAAGTAGGATTTTTATGGCAAAGCATTTTTATACGAAACTTTTTTTATATTTATTCCAGGTATTTAAAATGACCCTATACATATGAATCGTAGGTATTTATGGCAAGAAAACTACTTAGATCGTTTCTGTTTTATTAATTTAATCTTTGTAAATATCTGCATAATTTGGACAATCATTGCTTTGAAACAATATTTTTTTAATTTAATTTATCGTTTAGTTATGATTCGACTTGAAGAGATAACTGTATAAAGTATATTGTTTTGTTCATGAAGGTTAATTAAAGTTTCCAATTAATTTGTTAATATTTTTGTTAAAAGTTAGAAACTTTCCAGTGATATTCTACGATGTGATAAGTAGGGAAATGTATCTATGTTCCTATTATTATTATTTGTATTAAAATTACAGCACTTGAATGGGAAATTAAAGTTATTATAAATTAATAATAATGTTGGTATTATTTTGTTGGCGTAAAAACTAGCAAAACAAAAAACTGCAAATGAAACAGATTACGTGCAAACACTAATACAACCATGCATTTCAAATGCAATGAACAAAAATATATCAAAAGTCCACACACGATATGCGACTCAATGCCATTGACATACGGTAGCTGCTTGCGCATCGTTAGGGTGCGTGCACGCTCGCGCGCGGATCCGCGGCGGCTTCTTGCGGCCGCTGCGCGTGCGACGCCGCCGCGGCGCCGTCTTTGTGGACGCGTCCTTGCCGCGTGCAAAAGAGATAACCATCAGCCAGCACAATACGAATCAAGGCGACTAATGACAACTGGCACCTCAAAATTCATTAAGTAGGCTGCAGTTTATTCCCAGTTTCGCCTGATCTTGTCCCCGACCTCCTTTATTTAAAGATTTAGACACGTGTTTATTGTTCTCTTTAATTTACTGAGGAAATAAAAAATCCGGCATTCATGATAATTCGGTATAGGTGAAAAAATATCGGTGTCTATAGTGCTTAATTACCCAAAGCCTGCTGTTTTCTTTGTTATCTACACCGTAGTTACCTACAAGCTACTATCTGAAAAATGCGTTGGTTGACTGAAACAAAATTACTTCATTATTAATGATATCAATAGCCAAGTCTACGAGCTTTACCTGATTAGCGGACGCGGGCAAAGTCACCCTATAGGCGGGTATCCTATGCCCCCACCAGAGCTGCCGCGAAATGCACCAGTCCCGGATGTTCTCCATCCAGTGGTACCAGATCTTCTCGTGGACGTCAGGTATGATCTTCAGCTCCCCAGTCTTCACTGCTTTAATGGCTTCCTGCGCCATCTTGTGGCAGCGGATGTACCTGGAAAGTTAGGGAATAGTGTTAGTAATGTTATGGTATTTATGGAAAATAGAAGTTACTCTCTAATTGAAGAAGAATAACTGTTAGGGCTCAAACAAAGAAGTTTTATATCGTCGCTCCGGGGAGCGGGGTGCATGTCTGTGGGCTCAAATTATGGTTTCTATACTTATGAACTAAACAACTTTCCGTGAGGAACACATAAGGAAAAGTGAGTAACACAAATTTGGCCGATTATATGGTCGATTTTTATCAAGAGTCGATTCTTTTTTTGTGAAGTGTCCATGTGTTCCTGGCAGTCCTGGCACTTTCATAGTCTTTATTCGGTGTTGGACAGATTCGAAGAAAGCAACGCAGGTAAAATTAAAAGTTAGCGCGCTAAAGTCAAAGTCAAAAGTCAAAATATTTTTTATTTAAGTAGATGCTGTACGCATACTTTTAAATCGTCTTTTTTTCTACCTAGTACAAAGTTCCTACCACGCGGAACTTGTACACTCAACGTTTCGGGAAGTGTTAGCGGAGCGAGAAGAAACGTCAAGCCCAAAAGAAACTCGCCCCAACACATTTTTTGAAATAAATACTTAATATCTATTACAATTGATGTCGTTACTAAAGCTATGAGCTGGAAGATCTATACATGTCCATACATCATTGTCATTAACATAGTCTTGAGTTTTATAATATCCTCTTGAACACAGGCATTTCTTTACATAAGTCTTAAACTTATTTTCGGATAAACTAATTACATTTTCAGGTATTTTATTGTAGAATTTTATACACTGCCCCATGAACGAATGCCCCTAAATAAATGTAATCGCAATGTAATCGTAAACTGTAGTGATTTGGCAGCACAAATCCAAAAACAGGAAACTTCCACATACCACTGAGGCTTCAACATAGGTTCGACGACGTCCTTGGACCGGCTGCAGAGTGGCACCACCATCGCGTGTTCCTTGGTCTCCTTGTACAGGCCCAGCTGTTCCAGAGTCTTCACAATGTTGCGGCGAACGTCGAAGCGCTTCATGCCCTGTTGTGTAGATGGCAGCACATGTATTTTAGTGCTCACTATTGGTTGCGTCCAAGTTTTTCGTAGAAAACAGATATATAAGTTTGCATCAAACAAATCCGTCCGCAGTACCCATTTATTTACCCGTGGTACAATTGCTTGGCACAACCAATTGTGCCAAAGGGAATTGCTCTCTCTCGTGGTACTACCGGTAGTGCCATGCGTAAAATTGTATTTCCAGTAACACTAATATCGAGTATATTCGAGGAAGTCTTAAAGTAGCACCGGTCACGGAAAAGATTAAAAGCGATCGACTGACATGGTTTGGTCATGTGTGTAGGAGGGAAGGGGTCCATGTGACAAGAAGAGTGATGGATATGTAGGTGGGTGGATGGAAATAGAAGCAGAGGAAGACCTAAGAGGCGTTGGCTGGATGGAGTGAGAAAGGATATGGAGGGGTGTGGAGTGACGCAAGAATTAACTAGATTGAGGCCAGAATGACAACTTAAAACATATAAAGCCGACCCCAAATAAATGGGAATAATAAGGCTAGGAATATTATGACTACTATTCCAAATACCTGTTGCGCGATTATTTTGCTTTATTCCTGGGTATTCAATATATTTTATACTAGCTTTTGCTCGCGGTTTCGCTCGGATAGGATTATAGGATGTCTTTCAATTTAAACAATATTTCTGGATTCTATAGTACAAAGAATCCTAGTTTGAGGCCAGATGTTTATGACTGGTCCGTGAACAATATTACTGACACTATTTTTCAAGCTTCGCAAACATTTTAAACTTGAAACTTTTTAATTTGCCTTTAAAAAAGGTATACAAATTAATGAGAGACCATAAAGTTAGAACATGACTATCCAGGCTGGATTATGGCTAACTAATACTTAGTATTCAAATGATGTGTGAGACTTTATTTTCGACTACGTATACTTATTTCAAAACGATAAGTTACAGAAACTTACCAAATACGAAAACTGATACACAGCCAACATATTCACGAATAAATATTCTACTGTTATCGAAGTAAACTATATCAAAATAACTAAAGAATCATTAGAACAATACTCGATAACAAATATATATTTTTTTACAAATGCAAAAAAAAGTAACAAAAATTACAAAACATTCACATAGTCACAAAAGACGTTATAAAAGTCAACTGACATAAAGGTGAGAAAGAATAATAATAAAAAAGATTTTAAACTCGGACCTTATTGAGAAGATTTTAGAAAAGAGATCTAAACTCAGCCCTATGCCACATGTATTCTCAAGGAGTTTGACTATCTATCGAAGACGACTCTTTGGACTTGTAATACGGTATTTGACTGACTAGTCATTTTAATGACTTTTTATCAACTGCCAAAAACTATATTTTGTTCTGAAATTGTTCGTGTTACTGGCATGTGACGAACTTATTTTCTAATTTTATTGAATAAATTGAAGAAAGTCTTTGACGAACTTATTTTCTAATTTTATTGAATATAAAATTTTTTATGAACAAAATTATCAGTCCAGTAATATTTTTCGCTATTGTAGGACAAATGCTTTTCAGTGAATAATATTTTTCAATTTAATATTGATAGTGTCAAATACCCTATTGTAAGGGTAGGAGTGACCGCCTACCGAAATGAGAATTTCCGAAATTTGACCTTAGTAGTATGATTTGAGCTCGTACACATACGAGATAAACGTAAAACATAATTTTAAGGGGACAAATAGGTCGAATTCCTTATTTAATTAACATTATTTTGGTTTATTAGCGTACATGGATCTTGTAACTGCTTGCTCTTATAGGTAGTATGGTTTAGGGTTATTTATACTATTTTTATAGCTCCTCTACACGATGGACCATTATGAGCCAGCAAGAGGGACAGAACTATAGGTTAGACAAGGACGTACTTACATCATCACTCTACTTTCATATAGTTTTGTCTCTACAGATGGCGTATAATGGCCCATCATGTAGAGGAGCTATTAAATCGAGAAAACAGGTTTTAGTCAAATTAGCGCCATCTATCGGATTCAATTTATTAATTTATTTATCAGTAGGTGTCATTAGCATCAAATAAATGTACATGGAAACTTTATGGCCTCAAATTACGGGGATATTTGTTTAAACTCAACTCAGAGAGGATCTGCTTCACTTCCCTGAAAGGGGACCAACACATCAAAGGAAATTAGAGCTTACGACTTACAGCAAAAGGTCCACAGTTCTCCAGCATCTTCCCCTCGTCGCTCAGTATATTGATGAAAGGCAGGTTATGTCTTTTGCCGATCTCGTAGTCGTTGGGATCGTGCGCGGGAGTTATTTTCACGGCCCCTGTTTTAATAGATGGATAAACGTTTAGGAATATAATGGCATGTAAGGATCACTTGCAAGCCATGTCAGTTTGGAGTGTTAAATACCACTTTCAAGCCATGTAACATACAAATATACTGACATATTAAGTATCACTTTCAAACCATACCAATACATATTTTACTGATGTACACTGTCAAATGTTAGTATCGCTTTCCAGCTATGCAAGATAATATCGTCAGTAGAAAGGGAAAAATGCTAAAGCGCCATTTAGGCTCAAAGGAGTTTAGCGTTTTTCCCTTTCCACTGACGATATGCTTACATGTTAAGAACGACTTTCAAACCATATAACATATACTGACATGTTCAGTAGCACTTTCATACCATGTAACATATCGACGCTTGAAAGGAAAAGTTGACTAAGCGCCATATCGTCCCTCGCACGACTAACACTCCTATCTAATTTTTCTCAAGTTCTTAAAAAAAACCGTATTTCAATATAAAAAAAAAAGTCGAAACTCAAATCATCAAAACACTGAGATAGGGGAGTTAATCGTGCGAGGGACGATATGTCGCTTACTCAACTTTACCTTTCAAGCGTCGATATACTGACATGTTAAGTACCGCTTAAAGCCATGCATACTGCACTCAAAAAGTTTTTACTGTCATATTCTAATAGAGTTTATCCTAGTTGCTCCGTAGCTGTTAAGCTGAGCAAAATTAGCGAAAAAACTAAATATCCACCTGTTCCAAAGGCCATGTCGACGTAACTGTCAGCGATTATGGTCATCTTCCTCTTCACTATGGGGTGCGTTATGGTCTTGCCGACCAAGTGTTTGTATCTGTAACAAAATTATGTTCTTTATATTTAGCTCGAGATAATCGAGTTGAATTATTATTAATTTAATTTATTTTCACTTCACCCATCGATCCTGAAATCCTGATGCCGACTGAGACTTGAGAATCTGCCGACTATAAAATAGGAAATCTCTTTTTTTTTATCGTGTGGTACTATCGTAAATTTTAAAATTTTTACCCCCAATAATTTCAAAAACTACGAATTAAATCCCTATATTATCATACCACCTACTTATAAAAGCATTCATTCCTTTCTAACGTTGAGGTAATGAAAGAGACACTCGTAACTGTTCTGTCTACGCCCCATGCTACCCGTGCAAATGGGAGCCTGTCTATAATAGGGATGTCGACTGCTAGACCTCAGAGTTACTTTTGACATAGAATATACAGGGTGTAACAGAAGTGTGTGACAATACTTCAAGGTTGGCTTTTACCCATCAAACTGAACAACTTTTGTTCTACAACTTTGTTGAAATCGCAAACATTTTTTTGGACTTTTCATACAAACTTAGTTCGCCAGCTGATCGATTTGTATGAAAAGTCCAAAAAAAATTTTGCGATTTCAACAAAGTTGTAGAACAAAAGTTGTTCAGTTTGATGGGTAAAAGCCAACATTGAAGTATTGTCACACACTTCTGTTACACCCTGTAGAATAATACTGCGTATAGAAGTTTCACTCTGCAGAAATGTTAAATTAATAAGATACTCTCACTACACAGCGATAAAGTCCAATCTTGCTTGCCCGTACGCTACGTATTATGTATGTACATAAATGCGCACCACGCCATGTATGTACAAGGGATAATGTACCGAATCATAATGCGCGAGAGTTGCTTTTACGCTGAACGTCTCAATGTTTCCTGTCCTTGTTTGCCCCTAGTGGTCGATCCTATCTGGCGTCTTCAGGGTTGACGGCGACGGCCACGTCACCTAGAATGGTCTCCACACGAGTGGTGGCCACCACGACCTCCTCGTCCGATCCGTCCACCTTGTATGCGAAGTGGACACCAAAGTTCACCTAGAGACAAGTGGTCCTACCTGGCGTCCTCAGGGTTAACGGCCACGGCCACGTCACCCAGCATGGTCTCCACACGAGTGGTGGCCACCACGACGTCCTCGTCCGATCCGTCCATCTTGTAAGCGAAGTGGACACCCAAGTCCACCTAGAGACAAGTGGTCCTACCTGGCGTCCTCAGGGTTGACGGCCACGGCCACGTCACCCAGCATGGTCTCCACACGAGTGGTGGCCACCACGACCTCCTCGTCCGATCCGTCCACCTTGTACGCGAAGTGGACCAGTACACCAAACTCCACCTGTGAGACAGTTGGAAATGATTTTTTTTTCTGAAGTACTCAACCCACTTAAAACAGACTACGAATTAAAACTTAGTATAAAGTTTTTAGTATAAGGTTTTTTTTGACATGTAACATTTTATTCTATTTAAGTTGAGTTTTGTAAATTTATGAAATAAAAATTCACCGTTATAAAGTTATAAAGTAAAAAGAAATAATTCACATAATAATATAAATAAATAAATAAATATGAAAGACAAATCTAGGACCTGCTTTATGAGAACCCGAAATATTGACTCTGGGTAGGGACATTGCATCAGGAGTCACAAGGGCTAACCACCGAGCCACCGAGTCATTCCATCCATCCTCAGCCTAGTCTAATACATACCTTATTCTCATAACCAGGTATAGCCATCATAGTCCTGCCGCTCAGCTCGATTTTATCCACCTCTATATCAGAGATGGCACTCTTAAGCGCACACGACCAGTTGACAAGTCGGTTTGCTCTGTAGATATCGCCGTCCGTGTGGAGGCGTATGAAGGCCTCGTTGACGGCGCGACACATCGAGGGGTCCATTGTGAAACGGACCCTCGACCAATCGTAGGATGAGCCCAACGAGCGGAGTTGCTCGTAAATTCTATCGCCTTTTCTGTGCGGAGATATTGTTGGATTAGAAACTTTTTTCAAGAAATTGTTTGATTAAAACCATTTTTTCTAGGAATTGTTTGGTTAGAATATTTTTCCTAGAAATCGTTTGATTAGAATATTTTTTCTAGAAATTATTGGATTGGAATATTTTTTTCTAGAAATTGTTTGATTAAAACCTTTTTTATAGAAATTGTTATATTAGAATATTTTTTCTAGAAATTGTTTGATTAGAATATTTTTTCTAGAAATTATTGGATTAGAATCTTTTTTCTAGAAATTGTTTGATTAAAATGAAATTAGAATACTGAATGCCCCTTCAAAGAGCCTATTGGCGTAATGTGGACAGAAAAATGTGGAGGAAAAAAATGGTGGATTTGGTATCGGAAGCCAAGAGATACTCTTTGGACCGCTGACCCAAGGAAGTAAGTATTTTTTGGTTTAACTAAAGCCCCACCAGATCATCATCATCCATGTTTCCGGAATCATCCAACACCACAATATTTTTAGAAACTGTACACATATATATTTTTGTTACTTATACTTTCTTTCGTCCTCCACATTTATACTTGACACTTGATATTGGCAACATCTAGCAAAAAATAGAGATGACTGGAAGAAGTTGGAGGAGGCCTATATCCAAGAAGGGGTCCTTAACCTAGAAAATAAATAAACAAAAACTAACCAAAGTAACAAGTAACACAATTTTTTTATATAACTTTAACTAACAAAACTAACCAAATTCTTTACTTAATTTTCAATGTTTATAAGTTGAGGAAATAAAGAGGCTTAAATAAATAAATAAACTTGACATTTCGTCACCTCAGTGCTTATTTGTTCAATGTCCTTAACCAACACTTTATACAACAAAATGTTTATCCAATTATTTCACGTAAATTAAATGATTTCTCACAGATTGCGTTTTCAACAGGTAATTATATTTTTAATGTTCTTAAGGTCTCAATTATAAGAATCATACACCGATCGACGGGAAATTTAAACTTTATGATAACTGCATTTAAAAGTGATTTTCGTTAATATGGTCGATTGGACAAATAAGCACTCAGGTGACGATTTATCAAATGTTTGCACCACAGACATGCACCCCGCTCCCCCCCTCCTATAGACTAGCAATACAGGGCATCGGCCGCTGGCCACAAGGTGGGCAGATGGCCAAGTTAAATTGAAATGTCATTTTTGTTCAATTTTCGTCTTTCAGTCTATTTCTGTCAATGGTCGAGGTAACATCGGACAAAATGTGTGTAAATTTATCGTAAAAATGCCAAGTTGCATCGTTGTCTGATGCGGAAACCGCACTGGACATCTCAATAAATCAAATGTGCCGGGTTTCATACCAGAAGTAAGCCATATATTGACTAATTTTTATTTAAATAACTTCGTTGCAAAACATATGGTAGTGATGTAACACTTCATCGACTTTTCGATGGATATAGCAAAAAGTTTAGCAACAAAAAATATCCGACTGCGTATTTACATAGTTTTATCCAAAGTAGACATGAAATGTATTTGACTTATTTTTTCTTCTAATTAGTTTCAGTTTCCAAAGGAACCCAAATAAAAATTAAACGAGAATTAAGACTATGGAGCAGACACGACAGCTGGAAAATTGTCTCCTTACATTTCCGCCCAGCTTGGCTATAGATATGTTTTGGAAACTATGATTCGGTTTGATTTTTTTTTAAATATATATTTTTTGTTTTAATATGTATTTTTACTGTATTATATTTGTGAATTTGTATCAGTATTATTTATGTATTAAGATTTAACAAGGAACAATATGCTTAATTTATTTTGTTATCCTCATTTTAAAAATTATCGTAAGAATTTTCGATATTTGTGATCCTTTCTATTACCTCCATTACTAGATCTTTCAGTCGCATTTTGAGTTTTGTCATTTTCAAATACTCTATTGCTATTCGGCGATTTAAATCCTTAGACAGTTGACATCTTGCGGTGATTGGTCGTAATTCAAACATATGACATTCTTAGGTTCAAAAATTCGAACAGCTATGAAGCTTCCCCCTCCCGCACCTCAGATTTTCCCCTCAACTTGGTCCACGCGGTTTCATATTGAAACTGACGTATTAGCGTTCTATAGAGGAGCGGACAGACGATATAAAACTTCTTTGGTTTGCACTATGTCTACAATACGTACTTCATTACTCTTTTAATATCTTAAGGTCCTTGGTTGCCACTAGAGAACTATTCTTCTCATCAGCTGTCAGTTCTGAATTAAAGTTTTGAAATCTAAAAGCGACTCACTCATTCTTCCACTGCCAAACGCGCTTGATGAACTCCTCCCGCCCAATGTCATGCCTGGTCTTCTTCTCCTCGCGCCAGATCTTCTTCTCCACCACCACCTGAGTGGCGATGCCGGCGTGGTCACAGCCAGGGTTCCATAGGGTGGTCTTGCCGTTCATCCTGTCGGGTAAAATTTAGTAACAGTCTGTGTTACATTGTTGGCAATTAGTTTTTAGGATTTTTTGGATACTCTTATTTTTTGTGAAATTTCTCTGAAAATGTTAGCAATACTTCATCTAGTGGAAGGCAGAAGAAGTGCTGTAACATTGATTTAACAAAGACCCCTTTGCAAGGCCATTTAACTGTCACAAAATGAAAATTTGCTTAATGGAAACTTATTTCTATGAATGTGGCCACCACTTATAAAGTCTTCACCCCTCCAAAAACCGATCGACGATTAGTATGACAAACCATATTAATTGCATTTGTAATGAATACTATTGGATTTTTCATATCAATATGCTGAAAAGACGCATATTGATATCTTGCATTATAAACTATATTCATGGACAAAAAAATCGACTCAAGGTTTGTTGCACGACTTTTGGAAAATTAACTCAATCTAGCAAAAAAAACTAAACCGAAAGTTCAAAAACTGTCTGTTTACTATTTATGATTTTAGTTTGGTGGTTTTCTAGTTTTTTTTTTCTTAGTATTTAGCAGTTTTGTAGATTGAGTTATTTTGTCAAAAGTCGAGCAACAAATCTTGAGTTGATTTTTTAGTCCACCAGTGTATAATATCGGGTTGGTAAAAAAGTTTTGCGACACTTTGTATTTAACCTGTATATTCTTTGTATAGAAGTTTTGGTTAAAGGGCTTTCAATGTTTGCCTGATCGTTGTGCACAAGTTATAGATATGAATGGCGTTTACATAATATATTAATTTTGAAAATGAAGTACCTTGTCTTAAAAACTGTCATAGTATCACAAGACTTTTTTAAAAACCCTATATATACTTGTTTACTTACCTGTGCCACCTAGTGAATGCATCCTCTACAGCATTAGTGAGGGCATGTCCCAGATGTAAAGTGCCCGTGACATTGGGAGGCGGTATGACCATCACAAACTTGCCTTTGGGGTTTGGCTCCAAAACTGATTTTTTCTAAAAAGGTTACATTTGGTTTTTAGAACACAGAAAAGTGGATGTTTTAGTTTATTTTTAAATTTATGAAGACATCTGTGAAAAGTTTGGGTCTTAAAAACAGCAAGCCATTGCTACTTCAAAAGTTTTGAGTAGACTTACAATATGAATAAATACACATAATAAATTAATTTCTTTTGTTTTTTTTCGTAATATTATTGCTAGTACATTTTTATTTATTAACCATTAGTACACCAAATTTATATGTAATTATAAGCAGTACATAGTAAGTATGAAGTAAAAGGTAGGCGGACTTAATGCTATAAGCAATATTTTCCAGACAACCTTTATTTTTACAAGTTTCATCATAAAAAGATGTCTACTGTAGATTGTATCTTTGTAATTTTGAAAAAACATACTGTGCTGCTAATATAAGAGCATATCTTGTGAATGAATAAACACTCAATATTTATATAACGTTTCACAAGTTTGGATAACTTATTTGTTTACAGTATTAAGAGTACTTAATAGAAGAAGTACTTAAGAGAAGAAAAGGGTTGGAGTACCAACCCTTTTCTTCTTCATTATTTCATTCCCTTACTGCTAAATCTTTATAATTATTCACAATAAAGTGAATTAGAAAAATTATGGTTCTCTCTTACAAAAGATTAAATACAACAACAATGAACATCACAACTTTTGCTTTTTAAAGTCCAAGGCTCAGACTAAAGATGAGTTTCTCATTGCAACATTTTTTTAAAAGACTAATGAGTTTTCTCCACACATCGGGCAGTACCGCATGCATGCCGCTCGCAACATATCGTTTCATTACATGTTTTTAGGGCCCTTTTATTGTCATGCATGGCACGAGCACGTGGGACGCTTTGGTACAAATCCGCATGATAATAAAAGCGCCCATATATCTGATTGAAACTACAGTAGCTTTTTCAGATATGATTTAAACAAACTTTGTACCCTGATCAGCTGAAGTATCATTCTCAGCTCATGACTGACTGATGGTTGATGATTGTTTTTCTGTGACAGCAGGATATTGTATTTTTTTTTTGTGTAAACAGGATAAACTCTTGTCAGGTAAATCTTACCGTGGTTCTGGGATGGGAACCTAAAATTTTACTTCTACTCACCCCATATTCTGGTTTGAAGAATCCCTCCTTCTCCCACCATGCGTACCAGGCAGCTTCAACATATCTCGGGCTGTATGCATCAGGCATAGGCCCGGATATATCTTTCTTTTCACCTGGAGCAGTGTTGGCTGTATACACTGCACTTTCTTTCGTTTTTGACTCTTTTGCTTTTTTCTGTAAAAAAGATGTATTGTTAAATATTTTAAAAATTACTTTTTTTAAAGATAATACCAAAATGTTTTTTACACTATGAGTGATTTATTCTTTATATTTTCTTTATATTACAGATCTTTAATTTTTTATCCACAATTATTAAGCCCTTGGCATTAACTCATCTGGAAGCCAGGTTTTATGGAAGTGTCGCATGCATGTTCATTAAAGTGGAATAAACCAAAGTGACAGAATAGGAACACCAGTCACATACAAAACGAAACAATGATGCAACGTAATTCTTAATTGCAACGTTACTCTCACTAGGTACCGAGCGCCAGGTACCCGTCTAACCTAACAATGTACCAACACGAAAGGTCATTTTACTTTCACTTTTAAACCAAGATTTTGGTATTTTCATGTATGAAATGGATGTTTACGGCTAAAGTTATAGGTTCTTAATAATATTAGCGTGGTAAAGAGATATACCTCGGGCTTATCTTTTTGAACAGCTGGCGTAGCACCCTTCTTGTCCAACTTGGCTTTAAGTTTTTCCAACTTTGCAGCCTTCTTTGCTTCTTTTTCTAGTTGCTTTGCAGTTTTTTCTTGTGGTTGGTCCTCTGTGGGACCATTTTGAGTATCGTTATCAGTCATTTTTGCTTATTAATAACGAATTTTAGGATTTTTACGGTAACAAATACATTTACGAACGTAGGTAGGTGAATTGAAAAGGAACGGGAAATGACATTGACATTACCATTTTCGTACGAAAACTACGAAAACGACAGGTTTCGCGTTCGTTTAAAAATTAATAATAATACCAGCAAAATAAAACATATTCTACTATTCAAATACTGCCTAGCCATAGTTTCATTACTCTTTGGCCTAGCCTATAGCTGCACGGTGTGCAAGCAGAGTTGTGTAAGAAAGACTCTTGAGTCTTGTTTGAGCAAAGCTATTATTACCAGCCAAAAGTTGTATCAGGTTTGGAATACCCTGTATACAATACCTAACATTTTTTGTCTGTTATTTTCAAATCAGTAATCAATTCACCTCATTTTACCCACCAATAATCTAGACATGTACCGGGTAATGGATTTGCCGGGTACCCGGCTGTCGAGTACCCGGTGGTCCAATCGGCCGAATAGGCGGGTACCCGGCGCCGGGTACCCGGCAATGAAACACGTCACGATCATGTCTTAGATCATTACTTAGACTTTGCCAGAGCTCCAAGGTATTATTATTATTTGGGGGTAAAGGGGTATAGGACCAAAGGAGGGCCTTATTCTAATGAACTATAGGATGCACTTAAGATCGAGTTCCCTAATGACCTCTGGAGTTACCATCGGTCCACCTAGAGATCGGCTTCTGGCTTGGACGAGTGTCTCGCACTCGCATAGTATATGAAGACGAGTTTCCTCTTCCTCGAGGCAGCATCGGCACTCGTCCGTATCTGCAAGCTTCATTTTATTAACGTGGTTATTAAGCTTGCAGTGGCCAGTTAGAGTTCTGACTAGAATCCTAAGTCCAGGCTCATGAAGTCGTAGTGCTGTAGACATGTATTCCCGTGAAAAACCAGATGTGAGCGCTTTTGAATGGTTTTGGCCTCGTGCACTAGCCCAGAGTATTCTACTGTGTTCCTTAACCTATTCCTGAAGCATTATTCTTCCGGAGCTCCACGGGATGCAGATATAGGGTCCTTCTGAAATACCTGAAAAATGTTAACAGTGGCTTCTACTCATGAATCAGTACAACGTTCCCAATCAATCCGTAAAAAGATTTTTGGACTTCCTATACAAAATTGTCGGTTCAGTTAATCAATTAGTATTAGGACTCCAAAAATTGTTTGCCAATTTAGTATAGGTTACTTGGGGTAAGTTGTTCAGTTTCATGAGTAGAACCGTGGTAAAAAAAAATTCAGATATTTCATTACCCTATATTTTTAAGTAGTGGGCAGAAAAATAGAAGTCACAATCCTATACTGTGTAACCTGGCGGCCCACTACCTTTCCCCACCAAGTAGCTCAGTAGCGAGCGTCTTTTCGAAAGCAGGTAACGTCTACGAAAAAAAAGAAACCGACTAGATCCTGATCCAATTTAAAACCTCGTATTTTTACACCATAACGTGCCAACTATAAACCTACAATACTAAATAAGATTGAAATATGAACGACAGTTACATAAATGTACCTATACTTTTAACTTCAAAATAACGTGTTTTTAATAACTAGGTAATTACCTGGCAGAGCCGGGTACCCGGCGCTATTACCCGGTCGGTACCCGGTCGGATCCTTAAGTGCCGGATCCGCCGGGTATCGGATCCAAACCCGGTACATGTCTACAATAATCCCACCCATATAATATTTACACCACAGTATTAATGTAATATTTTATTATTGTATATGACAAGTACTAACGACTAGTTTTGTTGCATTATATTGCGTTTGAAAAAGGTTTGAAACAGTTATTCTTATTTTAATTTCTCTCGTCTTTAGAGCTAGTGAGAACTACTATAAAAATAATCTACTGTGTGCTGGTCACACCTAAAGACGCCATCTTGTTTTTCGATTTTTGCTGGACGACCGCGTTGAGCGTTTGTGTGAATTTTATTTGAGTTTATTGTGTCTACTGCGTCAATAATAGACTGAAAACGTGTTATTTCTTTTGTTTTCGCTGTTCAAAGAGCTGTGATCGTCATGTCTGATCGAGAGGTAGTATATTTTTAGCCGAACTGAATTTGGCGCACGCCGCGGCTAGCGCCGTAGCGCGTGTTTTATTTCTTTTGCCGTGCCAATTGTTTCTACATTACGGCGCTTGGGGGTTTCAGAGAAGTCGCTCAAAAACCCGTAACGGTTCCCGGGAGCCGCCACCAAAGCAGATTGCGATGTCCCGGGGTCACAGCAGAAGCCGGTCTAGGACGCCGCCCCCGCCAAAAACCTCCAGTCGCAAATACCGCAGCCCGTAAGTTCTAAATCAGCAACCAGAAACATAATGAAAAATATATTATTCACAGTGTTTACTGCACGTAACACGGCAATTCCTTATCGTTTTTATGCTTGCATGTTTAGTTTTATTACTCAATACTAAAATGGTAATCATAACCTCGCGTCCAAGGGCGGTACTTGTATGAGTTGCGCAATTTTTTTTAGGTTTGTTCACAGAGTAACTTCCTCATTCAATTTGAGTATTTGTATGACATTGAAACAGCAAATTATAAGACTGCAGTGTTATCTCTAGCTATTATGTTCTCAACACAAATTATTTTGCTGATCAAATATTTATAAATTAGTCTGCTGTTGGTCTGGATATTAAATACATATTAGCGTTGTTTGATCAATTGTGTTCCAAACTCCATAGCAACAATTTTTGTTTTATCATTATTTTGTAACCGTTGACATCATTATACCTATGTTCAGTTCATCCACAATATTATTATTTCACTGTTGGTTTTATGATTTATTGAAACAATTGCTGTTAATGTAAATTAGTTTTTCATATTTTTGCCGTCATGTCAGACTCCAGCACTAGCAGCTCTGAGTATGTATTTCATCTACTGATTTACTAATTATGAGCTTGGTTTGTATGGTTTCACTAATTAAAGTTGATTGGCCATGGTTTGTTATGCACCAAGTGATATTTGAAAACAATAAACGTCATAAATGCATGACCATAAAGGGCACTTGTTTGAATTTTGACATAATGTAAATTGACGAAAATTGCATAATCATTATGAAAAGTAATATACAGACACTTTATTTACTGAAATTGTAGATTATATTTATTTGACTGAGCAAGTTTTTCTGCATAATCTGAAGAAGTGGAGGGAAAAACGTTAATTTGCATATTAATTCTCAATCATTGAATAAAAAATTTGCACACTCCTGTGTGGTTCTTTTTTTACTCTGATTGTATGGATAAAAAAGTTGATGGTGATTTTATATTCCAGCAAATACTAACTAACTAAACAATTTTTTGTATCTATTTGTATTTTGTAAATTTTTCCTGGTAATTTGTCATGTTATAACATTCATTAATTTATTAGGTGTATAAAATAAACAACTTTAAAAATAATTGTTGCTTTAAAGTATGTGTTGGCTGCAATTGATAAGGCAACATGTAGCATTTAATTGTACACTGGTGTCGATTCGGTTTTCACGATTAAACTTATTTGACATTATTATACTTTATAAATGTTCTGTCTTTGTCTTTCTATATCGTAAAGATAAAGTTAAGTCCTTAAGATAAAGATAAAGTAATTAAGTTTAGTCCTGTCAAATAAGTTTAATCGTAAACACCGAATCGACACCAGTGTACAATTAAATGCTACATTACAACTAATTTGCTGAACATTTGACATTTTACATTTATCAATATTTAGGTATTATGACTTATGTAGAAGTTTCATTGTATATTTTTTTGCATGATTCTATTTATTCCAGAAATTTCAAGGAATATTATTTCCAGTATTTTCTAGTAATTAAGTTAGTATATTTTACATGTTTGGATTGGCATTGTCTGGTTCCCATGTGTGGGGATAGTTAACAATTTAATATGTAATGTTATAAGACAGCAACTTTACAGCAATCTGTAGATTTTGATACATATTGGAAAAGCACTGTTTCCTCCCATTTATTTTAAACAATTCATTGTTTTATTATAGTGGCAGCACAGGTGTAACAAAATAGATGTAGGCTCTGTTAACTGAGACATCATATATATTTTTTCTGTAACTATAAAATATGGCAGAAAGAAATAATCGTATAATATAATCTCTTTACAAATTAACCAGAGCTGATTGATTTCCAAACATTTTATTCAATTTCACTAAAGTATAACATACAATGATTTCATTGTAAATACCTTGTAGTGTTTTTTTACGACGTAACTGCTTAGTATCGCATGCAGCTTTTCGGCTCGTCTCAGGATTACGAATTCAAATATTATTTTAATACATGGGCGATGTCATTGCTTCAATATGTTTGCTATAACTCCTTCTTTATTGCTATTTACGAAGGTGCAAAAAGAATGATATTATGAGTGTAGATGCTGTACCGTATTCATACTTCTGTATAAACTGTCTGTTATTTGGGGTTTTAAACAGTTAGTGGCCTTAAGGTTGGGGTGGCCAGTTTACCGTAACCGGGCCATAGCATCTGCCAGCCTGTCATTGCCAGTCCACCTCTAGGAAGTCCAGTTAGATATATTCCCATGCTTCTTGCAATCCCATAAGATATACCAGCAATATCTTCTGTTTCCATGTACGCTCGGCTCAACAATGGACTGACCGTGAAGGGAGGAAATAAAGTAAGATATAGTTACCATACCCCTTGCAATCCACTAAGACCTCGTATAGGGAGACGCGGGGCGTTGCGCGGCCCGTTTTACAGTACAAAAAAACGCGCGTGATGACGCTTCTACATGAACGCTCTCATGAATTATCATTTATGTTTGATTTGACCGACGCCTGACGCGCCGCGCAACGCCCCGCCTCTCCCTAAACGAGCCAAAGATATAGCTAGTAATGTTCTATTTCTGCATGGGCATGCTTGCCACAACAGACTTTCCGTGAAGGGAATAAGTGAACAACAATATATGTGTTGTCGCAGGACTCGGTCGCGGTCGGGCTCCCCGCGGCGCACGTCCTACCGCGCGCGCTACTCCCGCAGTCGCTCTCGCTCTTACTCGCCGCGCGGCTCGTATCGCCGCTCTCACTCGCACAGTCCCATGTCGTCTCGCCGGAGGCACCTTGGTGACAGAGTGAGGACATTACAAGTTATAACCTTATTTGATTACCTTTTTTTATGTAAGTCTAGGTTAAGGGTGGGAAGGTATGGGGTGGTCGCTGCAGGTCACGCGCCGGACGTAGCGGTCACCTCCACCTTTACACAGAGAACAAATGGCTTTCACACTTGACATAATTTATAGGAGTATTAGTTGTTTACCTTATGTGAAATCAAACACTGTTCAATCAATAAAGTATCAATAAAATGAGGTAATCACTTCATTTGCTCATTGAGTTCAGACATTCTGATACTAAAACTACTTATGGATTTTGTGGTGAGAGATTTTCATTGACTAGATTTAATTTTAGTGTAATTTTTACCTTTTAATAGTTATATTGTTAATATATTGTCTTCACTTAGGCTTTTTGGCAAACATTGTGTTTGTTTTTGTGCCATTGTTGCTTATCATCAGGTGAGAGAATACTGAAGCATCATTGAGGTCATCATAAGCGATTCTATTTGCGAAGCAAATATATAGCCTTTGGGGCTGACTAGATATTAGCGAAGCATGCATATTGAAAAAGGACCTCTTGATATGTTATTATTATTGATTATTTATTTATTATTTATTACCAGATGAAACTTCCAGTACGTCACAAATTATTAACCTAAATCATGTTTGCCATGCGTGGAGTAATGCCTAATCGTCCCGAGGGATGGAACCCGTGACCCATACCTAGCAGTCAAGACGATAATGGTTTGTTAACGTAACATGAGGTTGAAGATCAAATGGTAAAGGTAGGAGGGCTATTGGCCAGCTCTAGCCTCAAAAAAAATTTCTCTGATTTTTACTGGTTTCCAGTCCAGAAAATAATTTTTAATCTCTCTATCTATTTGTCTCTTTTAAGTGATATTTTGAACCTGTTAATACCCAGTCATACTTCTCCTTAGGAAAACCCGACCCCGTCCAGGTGTCTGGGCGTGTTTGGCTTGAGTCTGTACACCACAGAGCAGCAGATCAACCACATCTTCTCCAAGTTTGGACCCGTTGAGAAAACACAAGTCGTCATAGATGCTAAGGTAAGTGCATCACTATATTTAAGGCTGTTGGGTCCTTGGGTCCTTCCCTTTCCCTAAAGGTTCAAGCAGAATACCAGCGCTGTGGATTTAAACCCACAGTATATGCTGAGCTTGCACCTTTTTGATATTACTTTTTATTCTGTAATTTTTGCCTTGTAATTTATTTGTAAGTATGCCAAATAAAGATTTATTCTATTCTATTGTACATGTAAGAGTACAAAGTCAACGCAATAAACTTGAGTTAAAGACTTGCACAAGTTAAGATTATACTTGCTTCTGTAGTGAACTGGGAGGAAGCATAGTTAAGTAAAATAGAAAACTAGTTATCAGGAGGAGTGATGGTCAGTCTAATCAAGCTTTTAGATAGTTATTGGATACATTTGGCTTGGACGCGTGTTTAGTGGAGTTGTCTACTTACGTGTGTAGTTAATTGGTAAATGACGTAAATTATTATTCTTGTCTTGTTGAATTAATGTTGATGTAATACATAATTTATAATACTGAGAACAATAGCCAAATTCAGTATTAGCGAAGTTAATTCAAAACCAAACAGGCGTAGCTTGAATGAACTTAACATATCCTCATGTCTGAGGGACGTGACTATCATTGGTCTCACGTGCCACTACAGCTCTTCCGGGTGCTTGATTTTGAGCACTGTGAATGTAGGCATGCAGTGTCATCCCGGTTACTTCTTTGACTGCATCAGCCCATCGCATAGGCATGGGTCCTTTACTCTTTCTTCCCTGCAGCCAGTAATGATTAGTTTTTCCAAGATTTTTCAAGCCATGTAGAACAAAATTAAACTGACCAACAATTCCAGACTGGCCGTTCCCGGGGCTTCTGCTTCGTGTACTACGAGAACCAGGAGGACGCTAAAGTGGCCAAGAACGAGTGCACCGGCATGGAGATCGACGGCCGCCGCATCCGCGTGGACTTCTCGATCACGCAGCGAGCGCACACTCCCACGCCGGGCATCTACATGGGGAAGCCCACGTATGTGCATTTTGGACTTTTTGGTTATGTTCACAGCTTTGATTACAAGCGTCCTCTTATACAGCGAGGCAGTCCTTCGATGATATTATTCACGCGCCGATGAGTCTGTATCAGACTGATATATAAGGTGCTACTTTATTAGTGCCCGATATTTTAGTCAGTGCTCTTACTCCTGATTCTGATCAACTTTCCCCAAGGAACCCATAGTCAAATCGCAAAAATTTTTTTGGGCTCTTCATACTAATTTAGCCGCTCGGCTGATCGATTTGTATGAAGAGTCCAAAAATTTTTTTTCGATTTGACTATGTGTTTCTTGGGGAAAGTTGATCAGAATCAGGAGTAGGAGCACTGACTAAAATATCGGGCACTAATAAAGTAGCACCTTATATATGTATATTGCTGTTTTCATACAAGATTGATTTCTCGTATGCAAGCCTCCAAACGATGGGATGGTTCAGTTAAAAGTGGTTTGAAAGAAAGAAAAAAAGTATATTCAGCAACATTACAGAAGATAGCACAAGATAGTAAGCAAATAAAAAAAAAAGAAAAGACCTTACGATTTCGTATAAAGGGTTTGCCTGGTCCAAAACTAGGGGTCGATTTAAAAGGGTTTGCCTTTTCGAAACGCCGCGAGCATTATGATTTAAAGTTTGGATTGTCGAAATGACAACAGGGTTTTAAGTTAGAATGGGGTTTCAAGTTAAAACTCACCTGTTCTAAACTACAGGAGTGTTCCAAGTGAACCGGATTTGCAAGGTTTGCCTTTTCAAAACAACGAGATGGGGTTCAAGTTATAAGGGGAAAAAACGACGAGACAACTTACATGATGGGAATGTTCCTCGTTATTAAACATTTGTCTTTATTGATAGGCCTCATGATCCACAAGTTCGATAGATCTGAATTTTAATTTAAAGAGTTCCAACATAGAAAATGCGCGCGTACTTAAGTGATGTGCCGTATCCTATGTGTTGGTAGATCACAGTCGAGCAGATTTAGAGTGGTCCAACTATGAGGCACGTTGGTTCACTAAAGGCCTGTTCGTACATTTACCACTTTATTTCGTTTTTTTTATTTTTTAATGAAATAGTGTTCATAAGATGACCCTTACAATGAAATATAACGAAAAACTCATTTGCTATGTTTTAGGGTACATTTTTCGATTTGTTTGCTAAAATAGGAGGGTCATAAGTTCAAAGCTTATGTCTGCCTGTGACATGTAAGATTTTATACTGCTTCGGTTTTTGGAAATACGATTCAGCGATATTAGATTGATTTAACATTCATCAAGAGTGTTAGTATTTTAATGAATAATTTCCTATTGAGCAAGCCTACAATGTGTCTGTTACAGCAGTCGAGGTGACAATGGATACGATCGTCGCGGCGGCGGTCGGGATAGAGAGTGAGTTCAATGTTTTCCTATTTCATACTGTTCTACTCAGGTTCCCGCCATGTTCGATGGATGAGCTCAGATTGAAGCGTAGAGGTATGCGGCTTTAGATTCTGTAGTGATGTGTGGGGGCCTAAGTTCAACAGTAGTATGTGTTCTGATTGAAGATGTGTTTTTTTAGTATTTCATTTTAAATCGGGAATATAGGAGATCATTTTGCCAACAAAACACTATGTCAAGAGCGCACTTTATGTGCAGTTTTTTCCCATTTGGGGGAGGCCCATGTCCAGCAATGGACGCCTTGTGGCTGTTGATGATACAGGGTGGTTTTTGTAAATTTTAAAAAGGCACCGGTATTGATATGTCCTTACCATGCTTTAATCAGCGAATATGCTGTGATCCATAGACCTCCAAACACCTGCTTTTTCGCATCCGTCGCCGGAAAACAGTTTCGCTGTCTCTTTCGTACATTGAGCGTTAGAACGGCACGAATGTTTTATATCATAAGTCGGCATGGTAATCTGTCTGGACCAACCTTACACATATTTTGCTCCCCCAGCGAGTATTACTACCGCGGCGGCGGCGGCGGCGGCTACCGCGACCGCGAGCGCGACTACTACCACCGCGGCTACCGGCACCGCTCGCCCTCGCCGCACTACCGCCGCGGGCGCCGCTACGAGCGGGAAAGGTCCTACTCGCCGCGTAAGTCATACTATGAGCGATAGACTAGCCTAGATGTACCTTACCGTATCATAACTATACTGTACCCACGCTACCTTTTAATTAAGAATAGTATTTAATCGCGTATCAGAATAATACTACACGCACCGGCAAATTTAGCGGAACACAAAAAAAAAGTTAAATATTATTTTTGTGCAATGTTGGAATGTTGTTGGTTTTTGGTTCATACAATGTGGACATTCTCCTTTGCCGGTGTGTATAGTTTCACATCAAATTAACTAAATTGCTAATCTAGTCGAACCGATAGATGGTGTAATAGATTTTTTTTCTGTGCAATTAAGTTTTTTTTGATGGGCGATTAAATATTTTCTCCCTGAATAGGGTCTAACATAATCAGCTGCAACTGGGACTTCTACTAGTGAAACTGTACAACTTTTTCGGGTATGAATTGACTATTCAATTCGCAAAAACAGAAAAACGACTTTTCAAATAAGGCAATCACTTGATCAGCCATCTTATACTTCATGTGTTTAGTACTTAAAAAAAAGGAAACAATCTTGATATGTCTTTTTATTGATACCTGCTTGTTGAAATTCTCAAACGAGTAGAATGTATTACGTGTTTAATAGAAATGCAAAAGAAACTTAATACCTGCGTTTGCAAGAAATATCAGAATTTAAACATGCACATATGAAAAAAAGAAATGTCAATATTTTTTAAGTTTTTTTAAGTGCCTAATCAAATTAAGTATAGTAAGTATTTAAAAAAAAATGCGCATTGACTATGGGTTCCATGGGAAAAGGTGTTCAGTTTCACGTGAAGAAGACCTAGTTTAATTTGTTTTAGCTGATTTTGTTAGAACTTGTATAGACATAGACAATAGGCGACATGCTTGGCCGCGCCATCTCTGATTCGCTGCGGTATATGAACGATAGACTAGACTTCGAGGGAAACGCTTAGCGGACCGCAGTCAAAATATGAATTTTAAGGTATAGGAATACTTCAAGCAGTTGAACTCTGAATAAGCAACTTCTGTTGTGTGGCTTTTAATACAAACTGTGTTGATAAACTTTGTATGGAAATGTCCAAAAAAATTGCGTTTTCATTGAAATCGTAAAACAAATTATTCAGTTTGACAAGTAAAGATACATCTTAGACTATTCTTTTGACTTTTTACACCTATTGTTTAAACAGGATATAAGTAATATGTCTTCGCATTTTCCCTCTTTTTGCAATAAAACACCATTTATCTGACCATATCGAAAAATATATATTTCATTGATAGTTACATACATTTGTAGGTCACTTTGGGGCTTTATTCACTATAATTATTTGCTCATAAAAATACTATGGAGCTGTGAAAACAGCGTCGATATTAATTAGGTTATTTTTAAGCCCTAGACTAGAACACATTAGGGTTGCTAATCTCAATGTGGTTATAAAAAGCTTTTATCGTCACACATTATGTAAAGAACGGAGCTTATTTGCTTGCAAAAAAGTCCTACCCCTTTTATTGTACATTACACGCAAGCTTTGGCCAGTTAAATGTTTTGTCTTATATAAATATCAATTTCGCCCATGTATATTATACCTAAGTATATTTTTGTTCCTATCCAAGCATGACCTGTAATCTTATTGAAAGATGCATGAAATATTTTATTTATCTGACGAGAAACAAAATTATATGCAGTTCTATCCTTCTTTGCTTTGGTACCAAAGATATTTACAGTAATTCTGGTATTGATGATGTATTTTTTCGGTATTGCCGTGTGCAATGTAAATGAATACATGCACTAGAGATGCATAGTAGAAAGTGCATGTAACATTTTGATTTCGTGCACATATTATTATATATTGGATCTTGGTATAGATAAGTTGCGATTTGTTTTGTGTAATATTAGGTTAAGTTTCATATTCATTACCCATGGAAAAGTTTATACTTTTCTGTCAATTCGTTACCATAATTGAGTTCGATAGTTATCTAGTGACTTATGTTTTGTCTTTCCGTGCTGATTTAATTAACTAGTAAAGGATTACCGAGTGTCACAAAAAAATATTTTGAAAAAGAAAACTGAATTGGCAGAATAGTGTTCTCACGCCCCATGTGTCATTGAACCCGATGGTCACCCAGCTGTTTGACTTTGCAGGTCGTTATTAGTAAGGTGACGCTGACCGCTGAGGTCTCCTTCAGATTGATTTTGATACACCACAACCCCCTGTATCCGCTGGCCTCCAATGCATTTATATTGTACCTGTATAGGCCGACTCATTGCAAATGTTTGTTATTTTACGATTAAGGTATAGGGACTCCACGACCGCTCGCACCGGTCGCTTTATCAAGTCTTCGAGTCCGTTTAGTTCGCGATACAAAGGGTTTCTAGATTGTAAGTTAGTCTGTAGTCGTCCCGCCGGGGATTGCCTCTAGGATGTAAAGTTAGCTCTAATAAAAATAAAGGTTTAACAAATAAGTCTAATATTGATTTTGTTTGTTTGAAAAGGTATTGAAACAAGAAGTAAAGGATGAAGTTCCTTGAAACTAACTGTTGAAGTTTATGAAAATGTTTGCTTGAAAAGTCCTTTCGAAAAGAAACGGCGGTCGCCGAAAACGTGGGTGCCGCAGACTGAAGCGAGTTGTCGGGATAACTTGGCATGTCGAAGCGCAAAGAATATGATCAAGCCACGGCCACGGCTGAAGCCCAAGCTCTCAAGACCGGCGGGGAAGCTCAGATCATATTCTTTATCTTCCGACCCACACTGCACACTATACTGTACCTATAGATACATTGTTGGGTAGTTGACTGCACTACATTTTTCTTCATCCAATTCTCAAGTCTTTGCCAAACTGTTAGACAGTTCGTGTTAGTTTTTTATATTAATTATATTTTTTCTTCCTAAAATTGAAACAGCAAAGTCACGGTTACGTGTCGTAATTGAAATTAATACACAGGCCGTAACAAAATAGCTGTAGTCCCGTTGACTGGGGCGTTTTTCGCATCTTACCGGATAATTCATTTTCTATGACTTTTCTGAGACTGCAATAAGTTGACTATAATATAAAATATATAACAAAACTAGTTGCGATTTTTGTAGTCGTAAAATAAAAGTTGTTCTTTATGGTGAAGGTCCCAGTAGACGGGTATTACGCCTGTTACAGCCTGTAAAAAGCGAAAAGGCAACAGTAATTAAGAAAGTTCTTCGATTCTGTGAAGGAGGAAATGCATTTATATATAAGGTGATTCCTAATGACGGATATGAACAATGAACATATCTATTATTCGGGTCAAATCGGGTGACGACTCTTGTTGGACTTCTTTTTAAATAAATGACAAAAAATGTTAAACCCTGCATAAAAGAAGAAAAAACAATCTCAACGATCGATTTGTATGGGGGGTTCAGTTATGTTGTCTTTTATTTAAAAAGTAGACAGTCACATTGACCCATACAATAATCTGGATATGTTCATATCTCCTCATTATAAATCAAGTTGTAAAAAAATATGTAGTTAGCTGCCCAATGTTTTATATACATATACAAGTATGAGTACTATAATAAGTATGGTATTATATGTCTCGGTATATGAGTCAGTAAGGAGTCGACTGTCACATTTCATGCTCTAGTGTAGACGTAACTTGTACGAGCGACTTGTTAATAAATTCTATAGTTTTACAATGCCATTGGTACTTCTTCATTGAACTCTGGCCTTACCTGATCTTCCATCCATTTATCCTCGCCGTTGTATTGTATCCTCATCTTGGGTAACTTTGAATATGTAGTTGAATATATCTACATCTAGTATTAGTTGTGTATGAATATAAAATGTATTAAAATGTATGTATTTTATTTACCTATTTAATTTATACATTTATCCATCGTTTATTTGAGTAGTAGTTAGTTGTTGGGTGTATTATATTCAAGGAGTTTATAGCTAAGGAGAAAGCTTTCAGAAAAGAGGATTATTATGACTTGGCTGAGACTGCCTAGGTCAAAATCATTTGATATTTGCAAAAGCTACAGATTCCTTGATATTTGGGATTAATTAACCAAAATACTATATTATTCAAGGTTCTTTTATTAATTAATTATTAACAATATCGACATGTATAATATATAGTATAATAATTAGATACCCACATACACAACATTGGCACTCCCTGCTATGGCAAATTCTCTACATTACAACAACAGTCGAAATATAAAACAATAGAAAATAATGACGTAACAATTGCAAAAATAATCATAGAATAATGTAAATAAATAGCTGTGGACGCGATTTTTTTTGACGAATTGATTTTGTACAAACATTTAGCTTAAAGCTAGCTACACAAACTACAACGATGGCATGAATAAAAATACATTGGCAAGATGCCATAGCATGTTGCTTTAATACTGATTTAAATCATATTTTTTTGTATTGAAACGTGAACTAAGCTGAAACAATTTTCGTCATATAAGCAAATCTTTTTGAAAAGTAATTACAATTAGTACAGATTCTAAGAATAAACTCCGACGAATTGAGAACCTCCTCCTTTTTTGAAGTCGATTAAAAATTATTTGATATTCTAGAAATGAATGAGCTCTGAAAAACTCAGCTGCTCATTAGGGAAAATGTTAGTTACAATAGCAATGGCACATTTCAATAAACGTCTAAGACGTAGCTTAAAACTAATGGCAAGAATTTTAATGAGCACGAAAAAAAGACGTAGCTTAAAACTAATGGCAAGAATTTTAATGAGCACGAAAAATAAAACTAACATTTTCCAGAAAGCGTACCATTTTTGAAAACTTGTTTCGGGTTTATTTGCACGTTTACAAAAACTTTCTGGAAATCTTCTCGCTCACACATTCTCGAGCAATGGACCAGGTAAAATGTGGACATTTCCAGAAACCGTTGCAGTAACCGTGCAACGAAGACGCACATTTCAAGTTTGCAAAAGTCGTACGCTTTCTAACAAATATAGCAAATGGTCATAGTAGCAAAAGGTCTCGCTCTCAAAAATACCACGGACATATTGTGATGGAGTCTGGCAACTTTACAGTGAGCAATTAACTTTGCACCTAAAGGTTATAATACATAATTATTTTGTATTACTTAAATAAAAATGCGTGTTATATTGTTATCCCATACACAATGTAAAATTCGAAAATTATACTGGCACAGGCAGGAATTATTTTTATCGACCTACTCGCTTAAAGCCTCCAGGTTTTCTAGTGACTAAACTTACCTACACAATCTATTATTCTTATTCTACAACAAAATTCGAAAAGTAGACCATCGAAACTTAACTCACTATAACCTTACTCACATGCACACGTTAACGACGCGACGTGGTGCAGTGGTCGTCGCTTAAGAGTATACATAAGCAAGCTATAGAGCGCGCGAATTACTCGTAGTTCGTAGTGCTGAGCGTCAACAGTAAAATATTTTTTTAAACATGTTACAGTACAATTTACTACCTTTAATCACATGAGTTTAAATCACAGGCAGTTGACACACGCAATGATTTGTGATAAATTCCAAGAGACCTTGAGAAAGTTGAAGTATACGTAAAATTGCCCTCCGGGACCATCGGTCAACTTTACCGATCGCCTCAAAGTAATCACTTTACATTTTTCACACTCGTGCATAGGTACGTTCAAACTCGGTTACGCGCGGTCTATAACCTTACCTACTACGTTTACTCTTAAGACATAATAATATTTACAATAATCCACATTACACCGTGATCGTGTGCATGTGAAAAGGAACGTAGACAGACCTTTGTCAAACTTTGCCAGATGAAAGGGACAAATAATTTAAGAGCACCACCTGATTACATTGAAGTCAGATATTTTGTTCAATGCATACAAGGCAACGTCACATGTGCTTGTTTCGATATTAGACTTGAAAACAGCGAACGTGCGTGAGGGTGCAATGAAGCACGGTGCACAAAAATTGCACACGGCGATGAAACAACATACGTTTTGTAACTTTTTGCTAAGTGAGAACATATTTTGTCTCCTTGTCCAATCTAGAGGTATGCCCCTGTCATATTATGGTTAAATTTGATAAACCGATTTGAGCATGTTAAGGACGCTATACATAAGTTCACGTAAAAGCCTGCGTTTTTTTCTTCAGCCCTTCAAATACATAAAAAGTTTGGACTACAGCTAACCTACACCATTCGGAGAAGATATGTACAAATGTTTTATACGGATTGTAACAAAACGGTGTGGCAAGAGATTTTAAACCCATGAAACCAAATAATTTTCTTGTACGCATTTGCTGGTTTCGCAAAAAAAAGAGCTACCTACCCATAAATATTTCCAATCAACTGACGGGACTGTATTGTACCAACTGACCATATGGATAAGAGAAGTCCATTTTTATTTCCAGGAAGTTGTTTAGTTTCATGATTTAAAACCCCCACACGCGTTTTTGTTATCCTGTATATTAAGGTACTACTATGGAAATTCGTCTTATTTTACTACAAATAAAACATAACGTGCGTAGTCACGTTATACGTAAAAAAATGCACCTAAGACGTTCTACGTTACATAAATATTACTTCTACATAAATGCATAGTCAGAAATGATTCGGGTTCATAAAATACTATACAGTACAATAGTAAATAGCTTATTGAGATGATACTGAAAACTAAACTAACTATTGTTAACTAAAATCTGGTGGAAATTTTTTCTGACAATAATAACAGTAAATAGGATGGCTGCACCCAGATTAAATTCCTTTAGGATTCGTGTCCCCACTGCTATGCTCCACTAGTGGGGCCAGCAGGACTTTCAAGTGAATTACCACATCCGTCCTTATATGAAAATTTCAGTCATTCGAAATGACTTTTGTTATTTATACGTGCGTAACGTACTTTTACTGACTTTTTATGAATCAATTCAACTGATGGTAAGCAGTGATGACGCCAATATGTGAAAGCGGCTTACTAAGATTCCCCAACGCAATGGTGGTTATCTTCATGCCGAAACCTATTAGTGCTGTTAACTTTGAATGGCGGTAGCTAGTAAGAGTGGCCTTGGAAAATGCCCTACTCTAAACTAAACAGAGTTTTACAAAGTTGGAGCCCACGGATCGAACCTGATGAGAAGGTAGCGGACTAACCGCTGCGCTGCGGAAGTGGTTACATCAATATGCGAGGATATTAGTAGGTTGCTGGTGAGAAAGAAGTTGAATAGCCCCTGCGCTATGGAAGGGGTTACACCAATACCAAAGGATATCAGTTGGTTGCTGATGAGAAGTTGTTGAGTTGTCAAAGCGGTTACACCAACGTTCCAGGATTGTTGCTGAGCAGGCGGGTAGGCTAGAGCAGCAGTAGGTTGCTGATGAGAAGTTAGTAGACTAACCGCTGCATTGTGGAAGCCGTTACACAGCGGTACTGTCCAATCGAACCTGATGAGAAGGAAGTGGACTAACCACTGCGCTTTGGAATGTGTAACGTAAATACCCACGGATTGCTTCGAAGTTTCGGTGGCAGTGTAGGACACCAATACCCACCACTGATCGTCTCGGAAGTTTCTGCGGTAGGTAGCGGGCAGTGTAGCATAACCACGAATAAAAAATATATAAACGTTTTGAAAGTTTGTCTCGAAGTTTATACGGGTAGGCTAGTACCCACGGATCGTCTGGAAGTGTCTTAGCGGGCAGTAGCAAGCTTGAGCTTCAGCTCGGCGTGGTGGCGTATCCATTGCGCTTTGGAAGCGGTTACGTCAATACCCACAGATCGTTTGGAAGTTCCGTACCACAGTGTAGCAGTCTAGAGCAGCAGCGTGGCGTGGTGGCGCAGCAGGCGGCGGCGCGCGCGCAGCGGGGCCTGCGCCAGCGCGTCGGCGGGCGGCGGCGGGCCGGCGGGCCGCGCGCCCGTCTCCGCGTAGTACACCTGCGCGCCGCCGCACCACGCGCCTACCACCGCGCTCTCCTCGCTCCTGACGAGGCGAGGGGGACCTCAGTTATTCAGGAGACACAATTTAAACTGATAAATTATACAAAAAAGACCTATATTGCTTTCAGCAATAAGACCGTCTACCTGTAAAATCTTATAGTTACTTACACTAAGGTGTAAAAAAAACGGGACTACAAGAACACATCTCCGAAAAATACTTGAATATTACAAAGTAGTTGAAAATTCACAGACCAATTCTTATGAAATACAATTTCGGCTTCTTACTTAGATAAACGTACTTTAACAGACCATATTGTCCCCGCTGTTGGAGCACGGGTCTCTTTCCATATGTCAGGAAGATTAGGGCCTATCCGGGAGCTAATTTAAGGATAGATCAATGGAGTTCATGAAGTTTGTAACCAATAGCAGTATCAGAAACATAAGAACACAGTTTTAAGCTGCCTCTAAAGCCTCCTTATTTATACACTTCCAGAAAATAATGTAAAAATATATATATCACCTCAAAACAATCTCGCTCAGTTGCGGGTCCTGCGCGAAGTCGCTGTGTATGAGGCCCATGGTGGCTATGTCCAGCGGGGGCCACGCCCCTCCTTTCCGCACCGAGCCCCAGTCGGGGTCCAACGTGAGGTAGCTGTAGTCACTCGGCTCCGTGCTAGACGGGAGCGGCTCCATGCATTGTTGCTCGATAGGACCTAGCGCGTTTAGTGACGTCTCCCACTAGAAAGAAAAAACAGAAGATTTATTTTGTACATAAATAGAGGCTAGGGTCATTACTCATTATTGTTTTGTTTAATCTAAAACCTCATGCGACTAGTAAAACGAAAAGTTTCTAATCATAAAGGAAAACTGATAATTAACCCTGATGAGCGTTACAAGCGTTCCACAAATGGGTACGAATTTTATTTATCTATTTATTTACACTTTTCTTACTAACAATATAAAGGCGAAAGTATAGATGTTTGTGCCTTAACATTTTAATTCTCTTTAGACTCAATTCGACCATTTGGTCCACGCAGACGAAGTCGCGGGCGAAAGCTAGTAGTAACTAAATCTATCTAATTATAAGTAGCATCTGCATAAATTAAAACATATTTACGTACTAAATATAGGGTGACTTTAAATTAGTTCTTGATACAAAAGGGTATGAATGTGCTCATGATAACAAACAACTTTTCCTAAGGAACCCATAGTCAAATTGCAAAAAAAATTTTGGAGTCCATACAAATCGAGCAACTGACCGGCCAAATTAGTATGAAGAGTCACCCTATATAAGTCATAAAGTAATATTTCTTTCAAATCGAAAACCAAACGAAACTCACCAGCGCATTGACAGTCTGCGGATCGTTAGCCGCTGAAACGTCGAGAAGCGTCATTAGCGCCATGTTGTGCAGTCCGCTGACAAACAACGCACACTTGACCGCGTGGTCCGTGTACTCTGGGAGTAACTCCAGGTCGGAGTCTGAATCGCAATCGCTTTCTGAGTCTTGGCGTTGGGTTTTTACCCTGAGGATGAAAAGAAACTTCAGATATAAATACAATAAATAAATAACAGTACACTAACGACAATATCCACGCTTCTTTGCATAGTTCTGTGATTATTTTATAAAACCTACAATTCATCAATAAACGTCTTATTTTGTATTGTTGCATTATGTATAAGAGTTCTACCAAATTAATATAACAATTGAAGATTTAAATAACAACTATGAATTCTGAGAAAAATCAATGTATGTTTTCACTTTTAGTTTTGAAAGAATAAATAATAACTAATTTTTTCATTTGTCACGAAAATCTAGTCCATTTTAAGTATGATTTTGCGAGGTATACTTAGACGATATGATCGTTTCAACAATTACTTAAAAACGAAATCAAAACTAGGATAGAAGAATTTAATAACATTCCACCGACAAGAACGTGGTTCATAAAATTAAAATAAATATGTACTACTTTTATAAACAAAAACCTTACCTGTCAGTAAACGTAACTTGTCTTTCTGCAGCGGGCGTAGGGAACTCCCGAAGCTCTAACGGAGTCATAACTCTACTGCTGTAACCACTAGACTTATCAGAGAACGCTAAATGACTCAACTTCTCCATCAGTGGAGTCAACTGCACTCCAGTCAACTTCTTCTTAAAGCTTGTACCATCTGTATCTGACGTTTGAGACTCAGAATTTAAAGATTTCAAAGGTAACGAAAGAGATTTTCGCTTTGACTGATCCGTGGGCAAGGTTTTATTTGAATCTTTTGCGATTTTCTTTGGAGTTCGCTGCGGAGACTTGTTCACTATCTCAGAATCGAAGTCCTCGAATTTGTGTTCACAAAGTTTCTTATTGAAAGTGAACATATTGTCTTGTGTAGCCTCTTCTTTCATTCTAGCGTAATGCGACTCTAAATACTGGTTGAATAGAGATTCGGAAATGGCAACGCCGTCGTTTCTGAATACTGGGAAACATGGATCGTTGATTGTCATAGTGCTTTTGTTTTTATCTTCAAGGGACGGTGAAATGTCATCTGTAGGAGTTTTCGACCGCTTTAATTTGAACTTTGAAGTAGCTCTATTTGTCATTCTTTTGAAGGTCTCCTGTATATCAGTTACACTGGCCAGCTTTCTAATGGGTTCCGGCTTATTTATAAAGTGATCAGCGATGCAGTTCATATCTAAAACAATCTTATTGTCACGTTTCTCATTTTCCATGTTCAATTTGGCACAATTTTCGATATTTTTCAAAACGTCTGGTTCTATTGGTTCAGTTTTCTCTTGAGCCTGGCTGTCTGGGTTTTGACAGATGGATAACATGTTGCCGTGTAGGCGTTTATATTCGACCATAGGAGTTGAGCACACACTCGTTTGTCCTGTGAAGACGTTTTCGTTTTCCTTTGATTCTTCGTCAACTGACTGTTGGGTTTTGAAACTTAGCGACAACTTGTTAGGTCTCTGTCTCGGTTTGTTTGTGAAGGGAACAACATCGGGCATGCTCGTCGGTTTCCGATCATCATCGGAGGGCTCAGTTCTGCTCGGAGGAGAGATCATATTGTGGTCCTCTTCTGGCACGGCAGTGAACAGTAATGATTTGTCTCTTTTCATCCCTGTTTGGGGGTAGTCGCGTGTCTTCTCGCGTTCTGCTTCTTGATTCTATAAAAGAAGTATACTCATTGGAGTTTACAGAGTAGAAAATTATAAAAATAAATAGCAAATAGATAAAGGTATATTGATTCAGGACTACAAGTGTTCTATCTAGATTTAAGTAATGTGATATTTAGCTTCATGCAGAAGTCAACCAGACATGCAGATGGGTGAAAAAGCAAAGAAAATCCATCAGGACTCTTAAATCTCATAAAACTGTCTGGAACACGTGTATTTTTATAGAACAAACACCTACCTTCTTAAACTTGGCGATCACCTCTTCCCCATTCTGTTGGAACTCTTGCAGCATATCCATCTGCTTCTTCAGTTTCCTGTACATCCTCTTGCCGACGTATACCACCAGCAACTGCGCTCCGAGCGGCAGCGGTGTGTCCGTCTCCAGGGTTTCAGCTGGGGACTTAATCCGGTATGGGTCCACTACTGTCAGGTAGGAGGTCAGGCTTGGTGGAAGTTGCGTGGCCACTATTCTGCAAAACGTGGTTGAATATTTTAAAAATAATCTTGTGAAAGATACCTAACACTATTAAAAACCTACAAAAATATCGTAAAAATCCGACTGCCTAAAATGTATCCGATCAATCTATGGGCAATAATCCATAATCCATCTTTATTGGTAATTTGTAAATTACATGTCATTTAAAGGTAATAAATAAATAATAATTTTATATTGGAATTTAAAAATGAAATTAGGTGTTACATAAACAATAATTAATTATTTTGAATAAATGTAGTATTACATACAGTAAAGTATATTAAATATATTATTAATATGGCGAAGCTATAAAGCTTTCAGTTCATTAAAACTATAGAACGACTGCTCAATTAGCCAGCGTTACCAATACCAATATAATATCATATACCAATATACCAACATCGTAGGGTTTATTTTAAAATATCTCTAGCTGTTTTGGCCACAGGCAGTAATAAAGAAACGGACATACCTACTGTTAAGTATAAACGTGTACTGAATGGAAAAATAATAAATAAATTATGGTCCTCACGAGCCTAATAGTTATGTCAAACTAACGAACAGTAAGTCATAGACAAAAATACCTATTATAAGACAGTCTCTTTTGTAAAGAAAGAAAAGTTTATTATCAAATATTTACTTATTATTGTAGAGAATGACTCCACCCAGTACGCCTTTGCTCTTGCGGCAATGCTCCAAGATCTGCATCGACTCCATATAAATTGATGTGGCACTCTGTAAAAGTTTAAATTTGTTATCCGATGCCAAAGGCTTATCAATTAAGGGTAGAAAAAAAAAATATTGGCTGAAAATAGTCAAAATATATCCCATGACACTTGCGGGGTTTGAGAAGAGTCTAATGTTTTTTTATATGATTGGTGGCAAACGAGCAGCGGATCATCTGATGGTAAGCGATTACCGCCACCCATAGACACCCGGAACACCAGAAGAGTCACAATTGCGTTACCGACCTTTGAAATGGGATGGGGGGAATTGAGGGAGAGGTTGGGCCTCCGGTACCCTCACTCACTCGGCGAAACACAACGCAAGTGTTGCTTCACGCCGGTTTTCTGTGAGGCCGTGGTATCACTCCGATCGAGCCGGCCCATTCGTGCCGAAGCATGGCTCTCCCACGGATTAAATGTCAATTCGCACTCCATAATCTATCCGTTTAGGTTACTAGCTCAGCTAAAGAAACAAACATACGTACAGCCACAAACATGATTTATTATTATTAGATAAAATAGGATAATAAATGTACGGTACATTTATAAGTCATACATGACAAACCTCGTGGATAACAATATTATTGTGTATATTAAACTAACTTTGAACTTAAGTTTCTCTCGGGCGATGAAATTATCTAGAGGTAGATATATTTCAGTTTATAAAATATTTTAATTGAGTTAAAAAATGGAACAGGGAGTATCTTCTGATGACAAAATATTCGACATGTTTAATTTCGAATAAATCTATGAATTAATTTTATTAGTGTAAATACATAATTATAACTAGACATGTGAATACAATTACATGACATACATCAGCAGCGGGGTGGCGAACAGTTTTTTTGCTATTCTTTCAATCGAAAATGACGTAGCTCATTCGTTAGATTATTGTGCTTTAATTAAAGATTTTAGTCTTAGGAAAAGCAGCAAACATCAATTTTAAAATTTATCATCTCTGTATTTGTTATTTTGTAAATCTTTCAATGTAAAATATTTAAAAACTCAAACAATTTTATATATTTGTATAACTTTAGCATTTCTCGTCAAACATGACAAATACCAAACAACAAGCCCTACTTTGTCCTTCGTGAAAAATATGTGATGCGAAAGTACTACTCTTAAGGGCCTCGCAAAGACCTGCCGCCCGGAGCCTCGCAATGGATAAGGCCGCCACTGCATACATGTAAACCTTTAAGTTGTTAATATTATTTATTTATTAAATGACCATTTCAAAATAATCTCAAGTTCGATTTTTTCAATAAAATAACAACTAGCTAAGCGCTATCTATAAATGTTATCTTGTATCAATATTTTAACTAGGATTTTTTTTATTATCAAAAGATAACGTTAAGTTGCTATTTCTATAATTTATAATGTAGTTGAGCTGCATTTCAAACGAGTTAAATATTTGCTTAGCTGTTGTGTTTACTGATTTAGGGTAGGTTACTGCTGGCGCGATAACGGTGTAACAGTCAACAAACACTCAAACGCTATCTCGTATTTGTACTGGGACACCTTCATGTCCTAGATCTACGGCATTTAGGTCATTTGTACCGTCTCGATAGCAAACTGACTAAAACTTCTACAAGGGCCTGGATGTCATCGGATAAAGGTGATCAAGGATAATGCACCCTATGTTACAGACTATAAATTTCTATCATATTTCCATCATCTTAGTCTTGCCGCCAAATAAATATCAATGTTAATAGCCTGGAGATAAGATAGCCAAGCCAGTTCCCCATTGCGTTGGGGAATCTTGGTAAGCCCGCTTCCATCTTCGGCATCATCATCGCTTACCACCAGGTGAGATAATGTCAAGGGCTTGCCAATTGGTGGTGACAACTCTCTAACTCTAAGATAATGAGCGATTTGCTACTTCACATATTTTGTAGCCTACCAGGTACAGCTAGCAGTGAGCAACACACTTTTGTAAGAGTAATTATTACCCCGACAGCGGGATAGCCTATTCTTAATCTATCAAGTGTGAAAGGGACAGAATCTTGTCAGATAATTCAAACCTTCAAGAAAAGAGCGTACTCCCATATCAACGGCAGGCAACGCACTTGTGACTCCTCTGGTGTTGCGGGTGTCTATGGGCGGTGGTAATCGCTTACCATCAGGTGATCCGTCTGCTCTAGAACGGGACCCTAATACATTCAGAGGTGCAGCAAGGAACTAATATGCAACTGAAATCTACCCGAGACACCAACAGCAAGTAGATGCGATTAGAGGAAAAATACAAAGTGAAAAAAATTACAAAAGTAAATTTTTATGTCCCGTTTACCTTGGGAAGGGTTAACATGGGCACGCGCTGGAAAATGTGCGCTCCATACTGCAGCACCGGTAAGTAGGTCTCGAATATCTGCAATATGATAGAAAATGTGAAGTTTGTTGACATTCTGATAAATACCTAAAGATATGGGGCTTAGACGTAAGAATTCAAGCCAGGATTTGCCAAGGATTTCCACGCCGACCGGTCTTGTGTTGCCCGCATTACGCATCCATCAACTTCTCACGACCTTCACTAGCTCATCGGTCCACCGCATGGTCCCCAACAGCCATCTGTTCTGTGAGCTATGTGCCCCACCCACTGCCACTCAGTTTAGCGGTTTTGTAAGCTATGTCGGTTACTTTAGTTCTCCTATGTATCTCCTCATTTCTGATTCAATCACGCAATGAAACTCCAAGCATAGCACGCTCTATCGCCACCAAATTAAAGGTAAGATTGTTCACATTTAATTAAATACCTAAAGAAATTAAGTACAGTAACAAAAATCAAAATACATTACAAGAAAGAACTATAATACCTAGTTCTAGCTTCCGCCCGCGAATTTGTCTACGTGGACTTCATAATTGGGTCCAGAGATAAAAAAATGTTAAGGCAGTGCCATCTAGTAACAAAGTAAAAATTTCTGTTTTAGCCATTCCTCCGGGAACCCTTGAGTTTTCTGGGGTAAAAGTATCCTCTGTGTTAGCCGAGCGCTTTATCTGCTAACCTACCAAATTTCATCCAAATCCGATCAGTAGTTTCGGCGTGAAAGTGGAACAAATAAACAAACATCCATACTTTCGCATTTAGAATATAAGAGAGATGAGATCAGCCAACACTAACCTGGTACAGTTTATCCGCCAGCCGCCGGCCCTCGTTCTGGGCGGCGAGCGCGCGCAGGTCGCCGTGGAACACGCGCACCATGCTCGTGAGCAGCCTGGCGCGGCTCTCCAGCACCCAGTCGGGGATGTTGCGGTCGCTGCCGATCGCCTGATGACGAAGCAAACAGGTTTAAGAACTCTTTGCTGCACACACACTCGACACTGTGGCTTCGAACTTGCCGCTCTGCAGCGTAATGGCCACCGGCTGCGCGAAGAGAGCCTCACACAGTGCGCTATGCCCACCACCTGTGACCATTCATCATCATCAGCCAAATGAAGTCCTCTGCCACAAACGCCTACCCCAGGACTACAGGATTTGTTTTTCATTTTCATTAAGTCTTAAACATTGCTGATTATGGCATGAATTATTTTATAAGAATATTGATTGAGAAAGTTGAGTCCACTAATTGTGATGTAATGTATCTTGAGTGACAAGTGGCTGTCACTGGCGAAATCATGGAAACCGCCATTCCTTTCTATTGTAGTAGTGAGAACTCTTATGTCTCGTTATTATTGGTACACGTGCACTATGCTTGTGAGCAGCTTGGCGCGGCTCTTCAACACTCAGTCGGGGATGTTGCGGTCTCTGTTTCATGAAACTCTCACAATCTTAGTGCTATTCCATTTGGTTAAATATGTTATTCTAATGCACATTTGATCAAAGAAATTGGTGGCCGTGAATCAGTAATCAAACTTGCTGCGACAGCTTATAAGTATATGTATAAGATTTTCAAAACTCACCAATATGTATCTGCCATACTCTCTGATGATGAACTTGCCGCTCTGCAGCGTAATGGCCACCGGCTGCGAGAAGAGAGCCTTCACACAGTGCGCCGTGCCTACCACCTGTGACAATAAACAATACTTTTTGGATACTGTTGTTTTCATCAACACAGATCTGGGGTACCATTCATCATCATCGTCATCATTACCAGCCAAACGAATACCACTGCGCGGTATGCGGTAGGCAGGACCTACAGAATTTCATTTTCATTAAGTCTTTTAACAGCATGGTAATATTTTATAAGAATATTGATTGAGAAAGTTGAGTTCACTAATTGTGATGTAACCACATAGTCGGCGTTAAAACTTGTTGTGCAGCATACATTAACTAACATTTTGGGCCTTGGAAGGTCAGAACTGGTTTTTAATGGCATATCTAAATGAAAAAAACTTGATGTACAAAAAATTTGGTGTTTCTGTGGAATATTTTCGTATAGCAATCTTGTATAATACTTGTACATATAATACTTAAATACAAAATATTGCTAAGAAGCAAAACTCATAACACTGGGTGTCATGTAAATCTTTTGTAAGTCTAGAATCTAGAAATCTACTTTTGGGTTTCACTGTTCAAAGTTAATGACTGCCATAGTTCAAAGTTAATGACTAGGGTATATACATATAACAATTACATCAAATGTGTCACAGCCAAATATGTAAGTAGTAATATTTCAGTTGGAAGATAGGCCTGGATAGATATTCGAGGGTTCACGGGCTATTTGTATTAAGCGCCATTTTAAGAAATGTTCAGGAGATTGTTTTAAAAAATTATTTCTTAGAAAATAATCATTAAAAGTAAACTTATTAGTACAGTAATACACATTTAATAAGGCTTGCCGATGTACCTGCGCAGTAGACAATATTTTAATTACGTGGGATACTGATGGACCAATCAAGTAGCTTCATTGTCACCCGCTCTTACCCGTTCCGAAAATCTCTGCCGCTATTGGCTGATTGATTACGCGCCTGATTCAACGAAATTATCAGCTGTCAGAGAACTGTCACCGTGCGTTGATTGTTTCGGGTGTTTCCATCGATGTTTTGTTCTCGTCTGCGCGAACGAAGATTACCGACGCGCCTTATTTTTTGTGTACTACTGTATTATAAAGATTCTCGGTATACTTAATATTTTAAATATTACTAAGAAGTTATTTTTTTATGAATAATTTTGTAAGAAAGTAATTTTTAAAGTAAGTTCCTAGATGTTTTCAAAAATGTTGCTTAATACAAATAGCCCGTGAACCCTCAATATGATTGGCATTTATTACAAGAATTAATAGACATTTGCCCCAGGAAACATATTATATCTTTAGGCATTGTTTAGGTTACTGACGGAACAACATTTATTTTATGTTCAGCCTTTATTTAGTCACATTGTTGTTAAAAAAGAATGATAAAATGTTTTTCTGAAATTCAGGTTCATATCTGTTTGCCACTGGGTATAATATTCCTCCAACTATTTTCATTCATTTCATATCTTACTGATTCAGTAAATAATAGATAATTTTAAAATAAGGAAACTAAACTAATACATTTTATTTTTAATTTTATATGCTTATGAAACATTTATTCACCAGTAACAAAGGATATTTTTGAAAAGAAGTTTATAATGTTATAAAAAAGAATAACTCAAACTCAAACTCAAACTCAAAATGTTTTTTATTTAAGTAGATGCTTTACACATGCTTTTAAATCGTCAATATTTTTTTTCTACCTAGTACAAAGTCCCTACCACGCGGGACTTGTACACTCAACGTTTCGGGAAGTGTTTGCGAAGCGAGAAGAAACGTCGAGCCCAAAAGAAACTCGCTTCAACACATTTTTTAAATAAAATCTTAAATTCTATTACAATTCATGTCAACAATAAAATTGTGAGCTGGAGGATCTATACATGTCCATATATCATTATCATTTACATAATCTAGTATTTTGTAATACCCTCTAGAGCATAAACAATTTTTCACATGCAATTTGAATTTGTTTTCTGGCAAACTAGTCACATTTTCGGGTATTTTGTTATAAAATTTTACACACTGCCCCATAAATGACTTCTTAACTTTACTCAGTCTCGAATAGGCAACATCTATGTTATTAATATTTCTTAGATTAAAATTGTGTCTGTCACTGTTTTTATGAAACAAGTGCAAATTTTTACGTACATACATGATATTTTCGTATATGAATTGACTAGCAACGGTAAGAATATTAATTTCTTTAAACAAATTCCTCAACGACTCGCGGGATCGCATCTGGTAGATTGCGCGAATTGCCCTTTTTTGCAAAATGAAAATCGTTTCAATATCAGCCGCATGTCCCCAGAGTAAGATTCCGTAAGACATTATACTGTGAAAATAACTAAAATACACTAGTCTCGCAGTATCTACATCTGTCAACTGTCTTATTTTCTTAACAGCATATGCAGCTGAACTAAGCCGTATAAGCCGTATAAGCAATATAGGACAAAACCTCACCTGGCCAGCCAGTGCGTGCCGCTGGGTGTCGGATACCCAGCCCGGGTGGAAGTACAAAACAGCTTCCGCCGGGTCGTCTTCCTCTTCCGTACAACACTGAGTGTCGTACACAAACACTATCATCATTTCCCTGCAACAATTGGAAGACATCTTTTCAATTAACACAACTTCATTATGTATGTGAGATGTTTCTGTGTGGTCATTTGTTATTTGGTCTGGGTGTTAGCCGTAACAGAAATTATGGCTTCTAATAATTTGTTTTAATAGAAATGATTTATTTTGATATTATTATACCAGGCGCAGGACCGGTCCATGTGGATATTCTTTGGAGAGGCCTTTGTCCAGCAGTGGAAGTGTTTCGGCTGATGATGATGTTGATTATTGTTATAAAAACTACTGTATATTGATACTTGCTTTTTTCATACATAAATTTGTTCATTGAATTATATTTCCATCACTTAAAATCAATTTCAATTTTGTCTTGGTTTGTTCTATTTTGTCTTATATAAAATTGACTATTGTTTTGAACCCAAAGAAATATCGCAAATCCATTTTAAAATAAAACCCTGATTACATTCATATAATTTCATTGAACTAAAATTTTTATTAAGAAAACAACAAAAAACTTGTTGTGGTTGTGTCTTGTTATTGTAAAGAAACAAAGAGTCTGTGTCTGTTATTGCTGTAAGTAACATATAATTAAATTAGTTCCAGACTTTCTAGACAGGTCTAACAAATCCAACTGGGTAAATGAAAAAATGATAATTGCTCAGGTTTAGAGATAATAGGTACATTTAAAATTGAACCAGGATGTAAGAGATCAAGCGATAAGCTGATCAGTATGGTTCGGTAACTAATAAACCGCAAAAATACGCGGTAGACGCGGTATTAAGTTACCATACAAATGAGCAATCTCGTACGAAATCAAACAAAATTAATTTAGGACTTACTTGGCCATTTTGAGCGTTTTCTGTAAGCTCGCACACGAGAAACGTTTGTTATTTATAGCATTTCACATGAAATACGTTGATAATTTATAAAATAGCACAAAAAATATATAATATCTGCTTTTTCGTAATTCTACAAAATCAATCAGTTGACGGACTTCCGATATCCGTCCACTCCATCGTTTTCGCGATGCGAATGACAGTTAAGTGACAGTCAGGGTGACCATCTCAAAATTGGCGAATCTGCCTGACACTGACAAAAAAATCTGCCAAAATCTGCCACACTATGTGGAACTTATTACTGTTTTTTTAAAGTTCATAAGGGCATAGTAATACACAGTTAATAAGGCTTGCCGATGTACCTGCGCAGTTGACAATATTTTAATTACGCGGGAAACTGATGGACCAATCAAGTAGCTTCATTGTCACCCGCTCTTACCCGTTCCGAAAATCTCTGCCGCTATTGGCTGATTGATTTCGCGCCTGATTCAATGAAATTGTCAGCTGTCAGAGAGCTGTCACCGTGCGTTGATTGTTTCGGGTGTTTCCGTCGATGTTTTGTTCTTGTCTGCGCGAACGAAGATTACCGACGCGCCTTATTTTTTGTGTACTACTTACCTACGTAAAAATTAATAAAAGGGAAATTCCCGTAATCTGGCATGAGACAAGATTTGCTATATCATTAAGTAAAATGATTTTCTACCAAATAAGTTATAAAAAAAATAAAGTTAATATTAGGACATAGAAAATTATATGTTTTCTATAGATATTTCAAAAATAATAAGGATTTCCTTGAAATCTGCCAAATTCTACCACTTTTTTAAATCGACAGCTTATTCTGCCAGAGTTAAGTAGCTAAATCTGCCCAAATGGCAGTAATCTGCCACAAATAGTCACACTGGTACCCGTACTTTTTTATGTTACCAGTTATAATAATTTTAACACAAGCTCAGGAGTATTGCCAGTTGTAAACTATTTTTCTACTAAATGTACCGCAGAGCTGTTGCACAAGCAAAAAATAGATGGCGTTACTCTCGTCATAGTGATTACAGTGACTATACAGAGTGTAATAAAACTGGCGTAGGAGGACTCGTGTGTAACAAAATTGGCGGAGGACCCGTAACCCTTTGAGCGACACAGTCTGCTAGGCCGACAACTTTTAGCCATCCATTATACTGAACTATTTTTGTTCTACGTCTTCTGTTTGGTACGAAATTGGCTATATACATAGTCGGTCCCATAATGAATTGGCCTGATATAGTTCTACGCGATATTTCGATACATGTTATGTTGCATTGAATAGTACGGTTCTCAGACACTTTATAAACGAACACGCATGGACTTGACGAGCGTAGTTCAGTTTAACAGTTTGTTTGAACAACAAGTGTCGCGTATTTTTTCAAAATGTCGAAAACCGAGTATCGAAGCGTCATAAAGTATCTATTTAAAGAAGGCTTATCCCCCGCCCAAATTAAAGAACGATTAGATGGTGTGTATAAAGAGTGTTCTCCCTCTTATAGCACAGTAAAAAATTGGGTGAAAGAGTTTCGCCTCGGGCGAGAAACCGTCGAAGATATCGGCCATGACGGTCGACCGGTAGAAGTGCTCACTCCCGATACTATTGCTCAAATCGAAGAAGAGGTTTTGAGTGACCGCCGTTTGAAGATTAGAGAAATTGCAGCTAGACTTGGGCTCTCTAAAAGTACAGCTCATATGAAAAAAGTCAGTGCAAGATGGGTCCCGAAACTTCTGTCAGCTGTGCAGAGACGGGAGCGAGTTCGCTGTGCTGCCGAGTTTTTAGATCTTTGTGGAGAAAACCCAAAGAACGTGATCGAGAGACTAGTGACTGGTGATGAAACTATGGTGTTATATTATGATCCAGAAAGCAAGCGCGAGTCAATGGAATGGCGTTATAAGAGTGAAAAGCCGCCTAGAAAGGCAAAGGTGCAACAATCTACAAAAAAAATCATGTGCACAATCTTTTGGGATTTTCAAGGTATTTTGATGGTTGATTTTAAAGAGCGAAATACAGTCGTAAACGGCGAATATTATGCTTCATTAATATATAAACTGCGAGATATTATAAAGGAGAAGCGCAGAGGCAAACTGAGTAAAGGCGTCCTGTTGCTTCACGACAACGCCCCCGTGCACACCGCCGGTGTTTCGAAGGATGCAGTGCGTCAATGCGGGTTCACGGAGCTGGACCATCCACCTTATAGTCCAGACATGGCTCCGTCCGACTATTACTTATTCCCAAATTTAAAGCGGGACTTAAGGGGAAGAAAATTTTCAAGCGATGAAGAGTTGCAGGCGGCCGTCTTCAGTCATTTTGAAGACAAAGATTGCGATTATTTTTATAAAGGATTAGAAATGTTATTTCACCGATGTCAGAAGTGTGTCAGTATTGATGGAGACTATATTGAAAAATAAAAATGATTGCATTTAATTTTCTTTTTTATTTCATAGTTAGGCCAATTCATTATGGGACCGACTACGTACCTAGCTCACTGTGATTATTTTTTGCTTATTAACTACTTATTTCTATGAAGAGTCCAACATTTTAATTTTTACAACAAAGTCGTAGAACTTTGTTCAGTATGATGAGTAAAGTTATCGGGTCCTACGCCTATTTTGTTACCGCAAAGATTTTTTTCTAAGCGAGATTTATTGTTAGCGTTAAATACCTACTAAAAAATACATATTTCGAATAGGTAGCTATAAATGTGGTTAAATTCTGTAATAAGTTCTGTTTTCCAAAAAAATATCACTTTAAAAGCAGCCGATAACTTTCTTTAAAACTCGAAGACTAGATCTTCTACCTAAGTACTTTCATCATCACCATCAGCCGAAGGACGTCCACTGCTGGACAAAGGCCTCCCCCAAGGATTTACACATCGACCGGTCCTGCGCTGCCCGCGTCCAGCGGCTTCCCGCAATCTTTACCAGGGGAACAATTCAGCTATTTGCAAAAAAGTGCGGTTTACGTTCAGTTGAAGTATGATAATAGTTAAACTGTTTCTCGTTTTGGCATTCTGGTCATCATTGGCGTAGCTAGAGATTTTTTCTAGGGGGGGCCAGCAGCCGCACACATGCAATATCACAGCAATCCAGTCTTAGCAGAGGTGATAGTATGTAGGTGTAGGTATCTACCGTTCTTAGAAACTGTATCGTAGTTTTGTGATTAAAATATAAACAATATTATTTCATGTGTACTGTTAATTTTTCTAGGGCTTCTAGGGGGGGCCAGGAGAAATCTAGGGGGGGCCAGGCTCCCCCTGCCCCCCCCCTAGCTACGCCCATGCTGGTCATCGGTCCACCGAGTGGGAGGCCTAAGTACTTTACTACTACGTAAATTAAAACATAAGAAAGGAAATTCGCACCTTTATTCTTGGTCCTAAACTCCTAACCGCGGGTTCTTTCAATCCTAACTCGATCAATAAAACCTACCTATTTCTTGCTACCTCTTAAATTCTTGTAAATTCTTACTACTTTTATGTTCATTGATTCTATAATGCATTTTGGTATGCACTTCAAAATATCCCAAGTTCGTCGATCTTTTTGCTACCCACATCACGAAAAGATGAATCAGACGGATCGAAATGTCTTGTACTGGAAGTCCTGCATAAATCGTGCCCAGAATGCTGATGTAGATGAAAGTATAAACACTTTGAATATTAAATAAATATAGTGTGCGCGGTGAAATTTTCACCAGTATTCAAATAATTTTTAACGAGGAACTATAAAAAATTTAGATTTACTCATTATTTATTTTCATTTCATTTACTTTAACGTCAAATTTTAAATAAGTTTATAGGTAAAGAAAATCTGATTCTAGATATTAAACATTAGCTGTAAGTTTCAAAGTTACTTTCTTTTCGAATCAATATGTTTTTTTAACACTGGTATGGTAACAGGGCTTCAACTTTTAACTTTTGTTGCAAGCTAAATTACGGTGCAAATTCAAAAGAAGCATAGGACAATTTTAGACGAGAAATCAGTTTTTGGACTGCGACCGACATATCAAGGAGGAGAGTCATAATCAAAGGAGTTTTATTATTGGAGCAGTGACTTGTGTGTTTAATATTTCAGAGGAAATAATTAATATTTTTCGCGCATATTCAGAATTGTTCCGGGCCGGTCGAAAAACCATGGCGGGCCGCATCCGTCCGGTCCGCGGGCTTGTCGTTACCCATGTGTGCTCTACAAGTCTACATATACCTAAGAAGTAGACGTCAAACCCCGAAAGGCTACTTATTTTAATTAGCTATACAAACTTGTATATCCAACCTGGACTGCCCTTCTCTTTGCCTTCACGAGTAGGTACTAATCTGACATACATGTGTGACCGCATCGGCGGTATGATAGACTCAACTGGTCTAAAGCCGGTAGCATATCTACCTTGGATTGCGGCTGTGCGGTTCGATAAAAAACTCGAGCTCACGGAATATAAAAGTTGAAAAGCTACTTCAAACGTATTCGCGACTCCAAAGCTTTGGGTGTACTGTATCTAAGGAGTTAAAATTAAATAGTTTGTTTATCGAGCGGAGCATATTGAAAGGAGTATTTATGTTGCACCTAAAACTGTCTTACCTATACAGGATATAAATCTAGTCGTGCGTCAATCAGTGTTTCTACTCCTGATTCTGATCAATCGCTCAGCTGACCAGATCGATTTGTATGAAGATACCAATTTTTTTTTACGATTTGAGCACGTGTTCCTTGGGAGAAGTTAACCAGAATCAGGAGTAGAAGCACTGATTAAAATTTGACGCACGACTAGATTTACAGCCAGTATAACCTAACTAATTTAACAAGAAACAACCTGACTGTATAAAATCTCAAATAAAATATCGTAAATACTTTTTAGTCTGAGCATAAAATAATATGTATATTCTATGACAATCTCGAGATCGTGACGAATCTAACCATACAACTATTCAGCAGTTCAAAATCTTTGATATCATGTGAGCTACTGTTCGGCCACGTTTGAGACCAGCTGACCTAGAACACGTCTTAGGCAAAAAAAAAAAAAAATTGTACCTAGAATAAATCGACCATAACATTTACGTCGAGGAATGCAGTCCAATGCACGCTTAGAGTGTGATCCAAATTAGGTAATTTATTTATTTAAACGTTTATTTTCAGGAAACTAAGTAAAATATTACAGGCCCATAGATATACAATTAATTAACTTAAATACTATAAATACATAAAAAAATATATTACTTAAAGAAATTTAAATTAGTTTGCATGAGCTGTCATTGGTGCTGCGTCAGTAGTGGTGGTCGGCAGGCTCCCTCGAAATTTGCGGAACACCACATCCTTCGGCCAAAACTCCTCCTTGGTGAAGAAGTCAAGCTGTTCTGACGGGACTCGCACCACAAACGACTTGAAGTTGACGCTGTGGCGCGATTCAAGCAAGCGTCATTACCCTCAAGGTATACTTCGACTTCACCTTGATATACTCCACCAGATCTGAAGAGATGGTGCATAATGAATGGCATTACTTGATAAGTCCGCAAAACCATTATTTTCTTATGTAATTAATGAATTAATACTTACATAAATAAATACACCTGAAAACTTGTCATCGGTTGGTCTGGAGTCGGGGAAAAATCCATGTGGAACATATATTTAATAAAATTCAAAAAATTAAAAATTCAAAATATTTTTTATTTAAGTAGATGCTGTACGCAAACTTTCAAATCGTCTTTTTAGGGTTCCGTAGCCATAAGGCAAAAACGGAACCCTTATGGATTCGTCATGTCTGTCTGTATTCCACAGCCACTTTTTTCCGAAACTATAAGAACTATTCTGTTGAAACTTGGTAAGTAGATGTATTCTGTGAAACTCAATTTTTTTTTATCAAACCCATACGTGTGGGTTATCTATGGATAGGTCTTCAAAAATATAATATTGAGGTTTCTAATAAATTTTTTTTCTAAACTGAATAGTTTGCGCGAGAGACACTTCCAAAGTGGTAAAATGTGTGTCCCCCCCCCCCTCTGTAACTTCTAAAATAAGAGAATGATAAAACAAAAAAAATATATGATGTACATTACTATGCAAACTTCCACCGAAAATTGGTTTGAACGAGATCTATTAAGTAGTTTCTTTTTAATACGTCATAAATCGTAAACCGCAATTTACCTACAACGAACTTTTATACTATGTTACTTGCTGCTACGGAACCCTTCATGGGCGAGTCCGACTCGCACTTGGCCGCTTTTTTCTACCTAGTACAAAGTTCCTACCACTCGGAACTAAATCGGAATAGAAAATATGGTTGGTACTCATAAAACAAAAAGTGCATTTGAAATTTTATGGGTTTACTTAGAATACAGAAAAATATTGGAATAATCCGATCCACATTTTTGATTCACTATTCAGATTTACGGAAAACTGAAACAAAAGTAGTTAGATCGGATGTTTTCAATATTTTTCGTGTATTCTATAATTGATTCTGAGTAACCCATTAAAATTTAAGCACTTCTTTAACACCCTGCATAAGTGCTCTACACTTGCAATCTGAACTATTTATTGTACATAAGTAAAACAATTTAAAAGGAACAGACATACGAGTACATAAATACTCTTAAAACAACATTACCCTCTACTTTGGCAGTCGGGAAATTGTCTATCCTGCTGCCAGCAGAGTAATTATTTTGGAACACGTTCTTAATGAGTTTAAGTGTGAATCATTGATAGATAAACCCATTTGTCGCGCCTGGAATATGTCGCTTAATTAAAAACCTTCATTAAATAATTAGATTCAAATTCATAAATTGTGGTAACCTTAGCTGTTTAAATGTATTTAATAGTATACTTAAACGACGTCTTATAACTTGATTAATTAACCTAACCGATTTTTAATAAATTCATACTCTACCTACTGCATAAAACGGACCATACCTACGTATAATATGTTAATTTTGCAATAAAACGTATAATAACGATACAGGCGGTAAGGGACATGCTATACTATTGAAAACGTTAAGCCTATGGTATCCGTTGCTAATGCTATACTATATATAGCAATCGTTAGCCATGTCAGAGGCAGAAAATAAACACAGAAAGTCCGCTCAATACAAACCACTAAAATCGTAAGCATATACGAGTACATGCTTATAGAAATATACGGTCGTTCGAGGCAAGGTCACGTGGCAAAGTATCACACACAACAGTATTGTGACCTTGCCTACAACGACCGTATACGTCTATAAGCATGTTTATGCTTAGGATTTTAGTGAGCGTATTGAGCGGACCTTCTGTATATGTGTATTTTGTGTCAGAGGCCTCATAGGCGGCTTGAAAACTTCTGATACTGGAATTGACCACTAGTCGAATAACCTGCACCAATCGGGACTTGGCCTCCGTCTGTGAAGTAAGGCCTAAAATCCTAATCTTCCCGAGGTATGGGGAAGAGAGTCTTGCACAAGTAGAGGGAAATTGGGTTATCAATGACGGCGAAATAAGTAATTAACAAAAGTCAATCATTTATAGAAACTTTGTCGCTCAGATTGAAAGCTTTGTCACTGGGTAGGTTTCTCCATCAAGCACCATTATCAGCGCGAGTAATGCGTTTATAATCACCTGCTTGCGAGGAAGTGCGATTACAACTTGATTATTTTCCATTCATGTTAATTTTAAGTACTTCTACTACGATACTAAGTACTTAGTAATAAACACTAGTACTAATTTGATGTGCGTGGAGTATGGGCCTAACCTTCCCAATATTAAAGAAGAGACCCGTGCCCCTGCAGTGGGGACGTAATGGGTTGTTAACACTAATTTGGTGAGCTATATTATTTAGGATAGATTTTTTAATTTTCCCTCAGACTTAATGAGAAAATGTATGAATTCAATAAATATCCAGGACACATCACATACGGTCATCTGGCCCCAAACTAGGATTCTCTGTATTATGGAATCCAGAGACCAATTATACATACACATAAACGTTTAAATACATATACAAATATAGATATGTATAATACATTCAGACACAGAGCCAACAAATCTGCTCATCACAGAAATGTTTGCCCTGGGTGGGGATCAAACCCACGACTCTCTGATCAGGAGCTCTAACGCACTGAGCCGCGAGTAAAAATAAGGCAAATTAGGTTGATTACGATTACTTTTTTCGTAGATTTCGCTTCCGTTAGGGGTTCCAAAAACGATAATTTGTTCTTAAATTAGCGAATTATGACCTCATAACTTCTTAGATGTTTTCGTGAGGGTGTTGACATTAGGGTAACTAAAGACGATTTAATGTCCCCCAGGACGATGGTACAATTATAATTAACAACATAATTTCTTAAATTTTAGAACAACAAAATGTTTTGGAAAATTGATAATATAGATAATACGTATAACTGAGACATTGTTCATTTTTCCTTTCGAAACATTTTTGTTTCTATTCGACACCTTACCATCGCATACCTAGAAAAGCATTACAACTTTTGTGCAGATTCTCTTCTTTCACAAGGAAGCTAAATCGCTGCCGAGCGGTAGAAAGTTTATTGTAGTTATAAAAATAAATCTGGTTTTAATGAATTGAAAACATGATTTACTTGTGAGACTGGCTGAAAAAAAATATGGTGAAAACCTAATTGACCGATGACTTCCTGAAACTTACTGATTCGAAAACCACACCGCCAAGCCAACCTAACCAAATTTTTCGCGGAATTCAAATATGACGTACCTTACGTCGCCTGTCAAAGTTACGTAAAACCTTTTGCTTAATTACGAGTCGCATACGACGACGACGTAAGGTCGTAGAAAGTGAACCGACTCGTGTGAACCGTCAAAAAAGCCAGCCATCTTGCAGTCTGTGGCGCGACGCCTGCGCAACTCGTCGCTTCCCGCCTAAACTCTGAAAATTCGAATTACGAACGCGAAAAGTTTCTTTATTTCTTCAGCGCGCGTGTTGGCCAGTGTCACTTCTTTTTTTATTGGATCTTTTTTATGTTTGAATTTTTTCGGTGTGATGTGATTTTGTGAAAACTTTTTTGTGTTCAATAAATTATCTTAAACTTTTTATTTTGGATTGGATTTTTTGCATCACTGATCGTTGATGTGTAACTGAAGACTGCATCATGAGAGACTCCGACAGGAGGAGTATTGTTCGATCACTTTTAAAAATGGTAAGTTACGTTATAATAACACTACAATTGTTACAACTAGAATAAGCAAGTTTACTGTTCTACAAAAACACACCAACTGATCTCGAACTACTAAAATTTAACAAAATCTCTCCAAATTCATTAATGCGATGACTAAAAGATGAGTTCTGTACATAATTAATTCATTTAGTAATGAGAAATCGTAACTGATCACTTCAAGAAAAGTTATTACCTTAAATTACAAATTACAATAATTATCATTCTAATTACCAGTTCTTCTTAATTATTATTCAGTCTCTGATTACTCTGTGATTCATCCCGGAATATTACTAGGTAACCAAATTAAATATAGTTATTTCTCAAAGCTAAGCCAAAGTTAAGAAATTCAGTACGTTAAATTAAGGTTGAATAAATATCCAAATATGTTATGCTCACTGGTTTTGTAACTCGCTGATATAACAGACCAGTATACGGTCTATTCGCGATGGATTTCACCCGATCGGAGATTTCTCTGTTTGACTATGCGTGGGCATTTAGCATGCCTACATATGGTTATCTTGAAAACTTAAAGAACCATACCGGCAAATTTTGTCTATAATTTGTAAATATGTAATCCGTTGTGACTATATAAACTTCTTCTCATGAAACTTAAAAACTCTTAAAATCTAATCCTATACTCTGTATTTGTAATACCATTATAAAATAAGTTTTACGTACAGTAACAAAAATAATAATTGACCACGCTGAATACGTTAAAGAATGGTTAAAAACAACCGACCAACCGAATCGCAACAACTCCAATTTTGCTATGTTTTTGTTGATTTTCTCAAAAACCGCTGAATCGATTTCGATAAAATTTATATGGGACCACCTGTGAAGTATAACCCTTTTAAACAAAAAAAGAATTTTCCAAATCGGTTCAGGCGTCTTCTAGTAATCGTTGAACATACATAAAAAAAACCGACGAATTGAGAACCTCCTCCTTTTTTTGAAGTTGGTTAAAAATATTAAGTAAGTAGGTATTATAATCTTAGCAAGAATCAATAGTTAGTTCGCAAAAGCACGTAACGTATCGGTCTAGGCATAATTATCTTTTATGTATGCAGATTTGTATGTATGTATGTCCGCGTATTAGTCGAAAACTACTGGATTGATTAAAGATAAAAAAAATTAATGAAAACTTATATCTTAACGTTTTCAGTATTTTCGATCTACGTCAATACGTCACCCCTATATAATTGTAGTATTCGTTAATATGTTTTGTGTGGCCGGTACATGCTAATAAATACGGCAAAAAAAAGAATGCGGCTACAAAACAACTACAACCAAAATTTTGAAGAATTCGAATTCGTTTAAAGTCGCTTTTGAATTTTCATTTCATTATTATCCTGAAGCATTATAATAGCTATCCGCCTGTTCTATACCTACTGAAGTGTGCATATTTCTATAGATACCTACTGAAATTCAATACAATAAATACATTTCATTAGTTATTCTCTAATTACTCCGTCACCTTGTCGCCAAAGTCACAAGTAATCACTAGAGCAGGTATAGTGTATAATTTAATATCGATTTAATATACCTTGTACTCATTCAGAGCGGGTTTCTTACTAGCCCAATCGGAATTTCATAGAATATTAATTAGCATTTTCGCAAGAATACCGGATACACTTTGTGGTTTTTATTAATATACATATTAAGTTTTTATGAAGTGTAATAGGATAGAGGTTGAGGTATAGAAACTGGAAGCCATGAATAAGAGCTACAAAAATATGATACTTTTGTTTGGGCAGTCTAACGTTATTGAGATCGCATACTACATTAAAAAGTCAAAAAACTTAAGGTCGAATACTGTTACTTGGTAAACGAATTTTCCAAATAATGTTTATGTACACACTAAACCAATAACTATAATACCGGAAAGGAAAAGAGTATTTTCGCCTTCCCCGGACTAATTTCCTCTTGTTTTATTTTTTAAACTTTTTATATTTCAGAATTCGGGTTAGACAGAAAAAAATAACTTTATAATCTGCAAGGAGTTTTTATACTAAATAAAATAGTTGACTGAATTATTTTTTAAATATTGTAAAATCTTTCTTAATTACTTACTACTATAAAATAAGATCTTAACTGTTGCTGCGGATCATATTGTAATATACAAATATGTTTTTTATTTCATCAACCGGTGTGCAAGTCTGCCGTGTACGATAAGAGCAGTAAGTCTGTGATACACACTTTCGAGTTTTCGTCACATTTTTGCATTTTCCGAATTGTTTCCTTAGATTATTTTAAATACGATTTTTGAAATGTGTAGCTCAGATTCAGTCTTTTTATACTGTGTTACCGTTTATCTGTCTTTTTCATTAGATCTTACATTATTAAATGACGAAATGGATGAAGTTACTGCTTTTATATATATAGGGTGCTACTTTATTAGTGCCCGATATTTTAGTCAGTGCTTCTACTCCTATATATAGGGTGGTATTGCTCTTATCGTAAGCACGGCAGAATTCTGAGATATTTATTCATCTTTCTTCCGAAGCAGGTGTACTTATAAACAGTTGTATAGTAAGTACCTATATAGTAATACATCATTCTAAGTTCCAACCATCTCTCAAATACAAAACATAATCTCAAATCTTAAGTAGATGGTGCTTAAATTAAATGAACCTGCATTGAGTTATCAAAAAGAAAACAGGTAGGTAGTTAGTTATGAAAACAAAAAAATAATATAATATCTACACCGTAAAATATCTAAGCAACACATCTTGAATAGTGTTTGATTGTGAAGCTTTTTTGAATGGAGTCTTTGTGGAGACGATGATTGAAAGCCTTTGTAATAGGAGCCCCGTGCCGTGCACCTGCGCCGCTCTCACTTAGATAAAAAGACGAGAAAAAAATAATTAAAACAAGTTTTTGTTAAATAATACTTGGTTAATATTGAGCATGAAATTGTTAGCGTTAGAGTAACTGACTAGGTATCGTAGTGCTCCTGACTTTTACACTGAGGGTCGTAGGTTTAATCCTCACCCAGGGCAAACATTTGTATGATTAGCAGATTTGTTTACTCTGTGCCTGGGTTTTTAATTTATTTATTATACATTTGTGTATTTAAACGTAGATAGTTAATAATTAATTTATTCTTAAACAATCATAAACTGTATCTAATGACACCTCTAAAATCCATCATTTTTTTTTAAACTTTAGGCTGATCTAAATAGATACAATTAAAAAAATTAACGTTCTTTTGGGATTGTCAAGTTAGAAATCAAGTAATACATACCAGTTTTGTATTTTTTTTTAAATGTTATATACTTAGGTATCAAACAAGCAGACTGAATTCATTATTATTTACTGTTTAAATGTTACAAAATAATAGTTAGTTTTAGTTCCTTTTTCAATATATTCTGTATAAGCACATTTTAGAACAGAGCTTATATACATTTGAAGTCTGCGTAGGTATAATATACTGTTTGTGTTATATTCTATTCCCTAACTATAGAGAGACAAATAATACTCTGTCTTAACAGTGCTATAACTTTTGTGACTGACTCGGTGGCTAAGTGGTTAGCGATCCTGACCTCTGATCCGAGAGTCGTGGGTTCGATCCCCACACAGGGCAAACTTTTCTGTGATGAGCAGAATTGTTTGCTCTGAGTCTGGGTGTATAATATCTATATATGTATCTATTTAAAAGTATATGTGTATGTATATCAGTCTCTGGTTCCCAAGATCTAGGGAATCCTAGTTTGGGGCCAGATGACCGTGTGTGATTTGTCAAAAAAAAACTTTAAAAAAAACCACATTGAACACAGGCCCACAGATTCAGAGTCACAGCTTCCTACAAGCCTTATTACCGGATTACCACTCCATCTAGCGGGGATCGTCCAACACTAAATTCACGATAACAACAAAATTTTAATAATTCATAAATCATATGTGGATACTGGCTATACATAAGGCATTGTTATTTGAGCCAGGTATCTACTTGCTTCTGCATTAAAGTATTTCTGGTAACAACCTGAATCTGGTAGAGTCAGCGTATATTTTAAGCTACTTTTAAATATATAGCTCTTCTAATTTCACCTGTTATGTATGAATGTAATATAAGTTTGTTAACAACTTGCTTTAAAACTACTGGACATATTACAGTGAAATATTTGAAAATGAAAATGAATCATGAAAAATTGTTTATTTCCTTAATTTACTTACATAAACAATATCAGTTTCTAAAAACTTCTAGTAAGCAGAATAATCTGCTTGTGTTAGAAGTTTTAGCTCTTCTATAACAAACACAAAGTAGACTATGTAAAGTACTTCTAAATAATTAATTTATAAAAAAAACATAAGGTAACTTACTTTAACAGTACTTTTAAACACATATTTTATAAGTTGACATTGATAATATGAAATAAATGAATGTAATCTAATCACTTTCCATCAGATTATGCTCAGGGCTTACCAACTGAGGTTAGCAAAAAAATTAAAGCAAGAGGAAGAAGCCAAGTTAAAATATGTTTAATCTTTTGCAAGTTTAGACATAGTTTTTCAATATTTTCGATATTACTCAGGAAAAAAACGAAACACTGTATCGCTCGTTGATGTCTTTTGGCTGAGATATTTCACTTGAACTTTGTCAATTGTAAATACGAATAAAATAAAAATCCTCAAAAAATCCTACTTCACAGGAGAGTCGTCATCGATCTATCATTTCTAAAATCGATGGGTGTCGTGATTACTTTATCATTGTATTTTATCATTACATTACATTTCCCAATTTAAAATTCTTAATTTTTTTATAATGAAAATCCGAATGAGTAATCCAAAATCGGAAATTTCAATATTTTATCTACTTTGTAAACGATATAACTTTGCTGACGCTACTCAGAAGAGTCGGCATCCGCGAAAGGAACGCGGCGCGGCAGTGGCGGCGGCGCAGACGCAGGCGATGCCAAGGACAAGTGAGCAGTGTCTACCCACAGACTCAATACATAGTGGAATGCTGAGAACTATACTACAGACTATTCAAGATTCAAATTAGGTAGTACTCATAGTTAAGTCAATCCAAGATTTTTTGTATGGAGCAGGTTGCGTTAAAGGCGCTCTGGATGAAAACTGAAAAACGTGATTTTTTCATGAACATTATCACTTTTTTGTGAGATCAAGTGGGGTTCGATATAAAGTAGATATTGAGCAGTGAGTCAATATCAATATATTGAGAAAATATTGAATTCTTCATTCATTTATGTATATCAGTCTCTGGTTCCCAAGATACAGGGAATCCTAGTTTGGGGCCAGATGACCGTGTGTGATTTGTCCCGGATATTATTATTATTATTGTTATTTACAAACAAAGAAAAAAAATATTCGAAAGGAAATATTGCAAGATTCTTCTTGGGGATTCTTCCCCAATTCTTTCTACTGGAATAGGGGCAGTCGAATAAACACAGTACCGGAGAGAAATCTCATCTCACTAATATTAGAATGCACTAAGAATGCGAAAGTATGGATGTTTGTTTGTTCCACTTTCACGCCGAAACTACTGAATGGATTTGGATGAAATTTAGTAGGTAGATAGATAAGGCACTCGGCTAACACAGAGGATACTTTTATCCCGGAAAACTCAAGGGTTCCCGGAGGAATGGCTAAAAACTGAAATTTTTACTTTGTCACTAGATGACGCCACTTTAACATTTTCTTTCTCTTAGGACCCAATTCTGAAGTCCACGCAGAAAAAGTCGCGGGCGGAAGCTAGTATTCTATAAAGCAGAGCTAAAAATGATGAACTATAAGATAGAGACTTTATTTAAATACTTATTAATGTTTAATTGATTCATATTAACATTAAAACAATATTTTTACATAATAACCTTAGGACCAACGAGATATGATATGATTTCTAACTGGTGAATCTTCTCTCTCGTAAAACAAGTTAGACCAGGAGCCATATACGTAAACTATCATCCATTCATGTGTAGTAAAAAGTGAGAGTTATGTTGGAACCTGTCTTCACAGCGACCGCGGAAGTGAGGGGCAGAGGGGGCCATATTAAAATGAACCAAAAGGTTGCCCCCCCCCCGTGATGGAGGACTATTTTTGCGTCACTTTGATTCAAAAAAAGTTTGCCCCCCGTGATGTAGAAGCATGTTCGCGCCACTTTGTTTCAAAAAATAATCCCCCCCCCCCGTGCTGGACTACTTCCGCGGTCCACGTTTCTTCACATAGTAACTGTTTAAGTGTAGGCTGATCTATCACATTTTATGATTTATCACATTTGTATTATCATGCATATGATGAGCTGTTCTGTACCATCATCATCAGCATCATTTTGTAAATATTATACTCGAACGAATCAACTGTTGCAGAATGTCCAGGGCGGCCATTTAACTGATATCATTTTACATAAAAATGAAACTTACATAAAATGAAAACTGAGGTTAAAACCCACTATTCTTTACTAGTCTTAATATTTAATTTAAAAAAAATAACTAAAAAAAGATTACATTTTATCTTTTTTCATAAATGAAAGTTAGGAAACTCGAATCACTCTTTACTTCGAAGGACTCTTTTCGGGGTCTTAAAAAAGGTCTGACAAATTCTTGAACTTTAGTTTTGTCATTAAAATTGAAATACTTCCATCAGACAACCATTTACGATATTATTATTTTAAGACGTAAAATTAATATCGACGCTACGCAATACTAAGTTTTAATTCAATTATATGCTTTTAAAACAAATTGTTACCTAATAGAAAGGAAAAAATACCTAAAATACCTAAAACGTATACAGGTTGTTAAAAAAAGTGCGTTTGAGATTTTAAGAGGTTACTCAGAATCAAGTACCTATAGAATCAAGTTAATACATATTTTGTAAATCATCTATCTATCTATCTATCAGCCGAAAGACGTCCACTGCTGGACAAAGGCCTCCCCCAAGGATTTCCACACCGACCGGTCCTGTGCGGCTCGCATCCAGCGGCTTCCTGCAACCTTTACCAGGTCGTCGGTCCACCGAGTCGGGGGCCTGCCCACACTGCGCCTTCCGGTGCGCGGTCGCCATTCGAGAACTTTACTGCCCCAACGGCCATCTGTTCTACGAGCTATGTGCCCTGCCCACTGCCACTTAAGTCTAGCGATTCTGAGAGCTATGTCGGTAACTTTAGTTCTCCTACGTATCTCCTCATTTCTGATTCGATCACGTAGGGAAACACCAAGCATAGCACGCTCCATCGCCCTTTGGGTGACTTTGAGCCTTCTTATAAGGCCCATAGTAAGCGACCATGTCTCGGATCCATATGTCATCACTGGCAACACACACTGGTCAAAGACTTTAGTCTTGAGGGACTGCGGTATTTTGGACGTAAAGATATTGCGAAGCTTCCCGAACGCTGCCCAGCCGAGTTGGATTCGACGATTGATCTCTTTCTCGAAGTTGGACCTACCTAACTGGACTGTTTGTCCCAGGTATACATATTCGTCAACAACTTCGAGTGTAGAGTCTCCAACCTTCAGAGGAGTGGGTGTAACACGGACGTTTGACATGATTTTCGTCTTATCCATGTTCATTTTAAGACCCACTTGTTGGGAGACTCTACTAAGTCCTTCGAGCATTGCGCCTAGGTCTTCCAAGGTCTCAGCCATGATCACGATATCGTCAGCAAATCGAAGGTGAGTGATGTACTCGCCATTGATGTTAATGCCGAGTCCTCTCCAGTCCAGAAGCTTGAAAACGTCTTCCAGTGCAGCGGTGAACAGTTTCGGAGATATAACGTCTCCCTGTCTCACCCCACGCTGCAGCCGGATAGGTTTCGAATTCTGATCCTGGAGGTGGACCGACATGGTGGCGTTTTCATACAAGCACTTCAACACTTCGATGTATCGATAATCAATTTGGCACCGTTGGAGAGACTGCAACACAGCCCAGGTCTCGATCGAATCAAAGGCTTTCTCATAGTCCACAAACGCCAAGCATAGTGGCCGATTATACTCTTCGGTCTTCTGTATAATCTGCCGCAGCGTATGTATGTGGTCTATGGTACTGAAGCCTTTTCGGAAACCGGCTTGTTCGGGAGGCTGGAAGTCGTCAAACCTGCGTGCGAGACGATTCGTAATGACTCTCGAAAACAGCTTGTAGACATGGCTCAGGAGTGAGCGCACACGCGCACACTGCGAACGGACGAAAGACTCGCTGAACTGGAGGAGGAATTGAGCAGGTTACGATGGGATATTGTGGGATTATGTGAAGTCCGAAGAGAGGGTGAGGACACCATGATCCTTAAGTCCGGAAACCTGCTCTATTTCCGGGAGGGCGACCAACTGTCCCAGGGTGGTGTCGGGTTTATTGTCCACAAGTCCCTAGTCAACAACGTGGTCCAGGTCGAGAGTGTTTCGACGAGGGTAGCGTACCTTATACTCAGAATCACCAAACGGTATTCGCTGAAGGTCATACAGGTATATGCGCCGACCGCGGAACACCCCGACGAAGAGGTGGAGGCTATGTATGAGGATATCTCCAGAGCCATACATAGCTCCAGGACCCATTTCACCGTTGTGATGGGGGACTTCAACGCGAAACTAGGCAAACGAAGGGACAACGAGCTGAGAGTGGGGAAATTTGGATACGGAGAGAGGAATGCGCGGGGTCAGCTGCTGGCTGGCTTTATGGAGAAGGAGGGCCTCTTCATGATGAACTCCTTCTTCAAAAAGCCAAAACAGCGCAAGTGGACATGGCTGCATCCCAGTGGCGTAGTAAAAAATGAGATTGACTTCATCTTGTCGACAAAAAGGCAAATATTCAATGATGTCTCTGTGATCAACTCGCTGAAGACAGGAAGCGATCACCGAATGGTAAGAGGCACATTGAATCTAAAAACAAAGCTAGAAAGATGTCGACTGATGAAGTCCACGCTCCGACCAGCGCCTATCCAACTCCAAAACCCCGAAAGCTTTCAACTCGAGTTGCACAACCGCTTCGAATGCCTAGGAGAATGCGAAAATGTGGACAATTATAACGACAGGTTCATGGAAATTGTCCAAACGGCTGGGAATAAGGCCTTCAAAACCGGCCGTTTAAAAAGAACATCTCGTATCTCGGACCTCACCAGCAAGCTCATGGAGGAAAGACGAAGCCTGATTCTGAAATCCTCTGAAGATGCTTGTCAGTATCGGCGACTAAACAGACAGATCTCCAAGTCCTTGACCCGTGATATACGCCAATTTAATACCAACCGTATTAAAGAGGCTATCGAGCGCAATAAAGGGTCAAAAGTATTCGCAAGGGATCTGTCTGCTGGTCAAAGCCAACTGACAAAGCTGAAGACCGAGGATGGCAGAGTCGTGTCGTCCAAGCCCGAGCTGTTGGAAGAGGTTGAGAAATTCTACGGACAATTATACATGACTACACGCTTACCTGTCAGCAATCTGGCTGAAGACCCGAGAGCCAGATTGTCCCGACACTATACCGAAGATATCCCAGACGTCAGCCTGTGCGAGATTAGAATGGCTCTCAAACAGCTTAAGAACAACAAGGCACCGGGTGATGATGGAATTACGGCTGAGCTTCTGAAAGCAGGTGGAGAACCGGTACTTATAGCTCTTCAGAAGCTATTTAATTCCGTCATGCTCGAGGGACGAACGCCTAAATTGTAAATCATATCACACGTATAAATCATATCACATATCATAACACAGTAACATAGTATGAGATTTGACATAAACTCGTATGGTGATGACGGAACTACGAATCTAAGCTACAACAATACTGTGCGTCCATACAAAAGACATCAACGAGACTGACACTTGCATTTTTTTGTTGTTATAATAAAGGTGATATTTTACTTTTTTAAGGCTATTGTTAGTAGCGAAAAGTTTTGTTCTAACACTTTTTAAATACAAGAACTATTTTTGTATGGAAACTCCAAGAAATTTTATTATGTATTTAAAAAGAACAGAACAGTGGTAGAACAAAGTTTTCACAAATGACTCTAATAATAGGCTGGATTCATATTTGCCATAAAAAATCATTTTGTATAAAGAATTTATTTGTTTTGGACTCATAAAAAATTGAGCAAAATTTGATAAATTAATTTGAAAGTTTTATTTTCTATTTCAACAAGAAAGTTGGTCAGTTTCATCATTAGAAACTCTTGGGCGCTACAATTTTGTAACACCCTGTATCAATATTAAACATACAAAAATAAAGTCACCGAAAATGTATTTCAGTTCTTTATACTTTATTTATAGTCCCACCCAAGTAAGACAGCGTCATTCAAACAGTTATCATAAAAAATAATCTTACAGTTTTATAAATTCAGAAATTTGTATGTCGTTTTAAACAAACATTCCCGATACAAAAGAAATAAGGAAAAGTTTAACCTGAAAACGTGTATTATTTTGTCTTTAAAGAATGCATGAATAAATGCAAGCAAGGAAGTATTTCTTGTGTGACCTTTATAAATACTTATGGACGGTTAAAAACTGGTATTGTTTCTTTGGAAGCGATATTTTTTAATTGTAGTTAATGTTAATGTTACTTATACGATTTTTAATTATGTCTCCTTTTCCTATCATACAAAATATAAAGTATACGGTGAATTTCCTTTTTCTTAAACAGGTTTCCAAGAATATGTTATCGTGTTTAGTGCCAAATATTACTTACACCAGCTCCCAGATGGTCGGATGACATACACTCATGGACAAAAAAATCGACTCAAAGTTATATGCACGACTTTTGGAAAATTAACTCAATCTAGCAAAATAAAACTAAACCAAAAGTTCAAAAACTGTGTGTTTACTGTTTATGATTTTAGTTTTCTAGTTTTTTGCTTTTAGTGTTTAGTAGTTTTGTAGACTGAGTTATTTTTTCAAAAGTCGAGCAACAAATCTTGAGTTAATTTTTTAGTCCACCAGTGTAGTTAGCGCTACTGGACGTTGCTGGGCGAGACTGGCGAGGGACCGAGACAAATGGCGTGCAAAAGAAGAGGCCTATACCCAGCATTGGGCTAATGTGGGCTGATTAGATAGATAGATAGATTATTTAAATATTCAAATTGACAGATTTTAGACTCTTAACCCTACATCATTCATACTACTGACTGACACTACTGATTCCCACCCATTTATAGAGAGGGAAGATAGAATAACATTTCTGTGGTGAGCAGATTTGTTTTATCTGTATCTGGGTGTACTATTTTAACTAGGGCTCTACTCACAAAACTGATAAATTCTTCCCAAGGTAAAAAAACTTGACTTTTCTAACAAGTGAATTAGATGAATTGATGATTAGATGAATTAGATTAAGTACGGGAAGTCACCAGTTTTTACGCGAATTAACTATGGGTTACTTCAAGAAAGTAGTTCAATTTCATGAGGAGAAGCTCCATTTTAAACCGTGGCAGGTAATTTGGTTAGACTTTATATACCATATGTATTTATTTAAACGTATATTTGTATGTATATCTGTCTCTGGTTTTCAAGAATCCGAGTTCGGGTTGGATGACGGAGTACGATTTATCCCTGGATATTCATAAAAGGCGTCACACACTAGCGCTATACTGTGCTATAAAATCCGCCACACTCATGGACGAATGGCGAGTCGAGTGGGGTGAACATGAAGTTAGAAGCCTCATGCTTGAATTTATGCCATGAGTGTTGCGGATTTCCTAGCACAGTATAATGCTAGTGTATGGCGCCCTTTATGAATATTCAGAAGGCTGAAATCTACTTTACAAAATACCTAAGGAGTTTGAATATCCTGGGGAATACTTACCTATACTGATGTCCTATACAACCGCGGTGCCGTGAGCCCATAAAAAGCCGTATCCATCCTTCTTTATTATGTAACTTAGTTTTATTTAATTATAGATTTCGAATATTATGACACGCTCTCTGTTTTGTAAATAAGTTTAGCAAATCAATTCATTGATTCGCAGTGGTAGGATCGATCTCTAGCTGCTAAAACGTGACCTAGATTTAAACAAATAATGTCTAAGGAATTATGTAAGTTCCGGTAAATTGGTTATTGTAAGAGCTTTGTTAATATTTTTATAATAATAGTTATAGTGTTATTCTCTGTTTAGGAAATGTCTATTGAAATAAATGTCATCGTTTGTTTTAATAATAATTTATTTAACAGTAACAGTTATCCGTTAAGACTATTCGATATTTATACCAAAAAAAAAGAGAGAAAATGCGGCCTTTAGGCTTTTTAGCCATTTTATTAGGGCAACGTTTCAGTTAATGAAAGGACGCGGTAGAGGTGATAACTAGAAAAATATTTGTTTTCAGTTCCACATTTTTTAAAATTTAACGGTTTTCAAGATTTTTATAGATATTCAACTCAACTTAGATAAATTTATTACTTTATTTTCTTCAGACAGTTCAATTAAATTGTTAACATTTTTAATAATATAAATGACACATATTTACATTTGTCTCGCAACCTTGCGGTTTTCTCGGTAAATATATCCGAATAACCACCAACAAGTAGGCAATGAACCAAAACCATGTTACCAACGAATCTAGGTTCTGTGGTTAAGTTACACCGGCAAACGTGTGTCGGTTACGTCAGTCAAATGATTCTTAAGCTAATACGTTAAGAATTAAGAACTAAGTAAAGTCTGATGAACCAATATAATTTTTTGAATGACTGCGCGAGGGTATTATTTTTCAGATATATGCGTAAGTATGTTTTAGTAAGATCACGTGAATTGTTATTTTATAAATTATACGAAAAATCGCACAATGTCTTTGATTGTGGAAACTGTAGTGCTTAGAAAATATTGTGGCAGCAGTTTAAGATGCGACTCGTGAAACTGGTGAATTTTGCTGAAAGTAAGAAAAAATCTAGACTCTCCATAAATTTTTTTCAATCCGGTGATCATGTGTGAATTCTCCAATTTTGTGCGATTCCAGGAAAGTCATAGAACAAGAGTTGTTCAGTTTCAGAAACAGAAGCGGACCTAAAACTACTATAGTTCATTCCATCAAAAAAAAGCAAAAGGTAAACAAACTTACTATGGAACTGACACATGTCTTTTGCTTTTTTTTGATTGGAATGAACTATAGTTACTACATCTTTTTTAACACCCTGAACAAACGTCATACATGCGTAGGTGCTCATTATGTCACACATTGCTAACTAGTAATCGTAAGTAGGATTACTTGCCTATCTTATTTGAGTAAACACAGAAGCGTGCATTACAAATACACCACATAATCACATCGTAACTTATAGGCTGGTGTGTTCCACTTGGGGCCTACGCTCCGGTCCACTGTATTGCACAACGTTAGGTATCAAAATAGCTCACATTAAAAAAATAGCAATAATAGTTCTTCTTTTTAACCGAATTAAAAAAAAGGGGAGGTTCTCAATTCATCGTAATCTTTTTTTTTATGTATGTTCACCGATTACTCGAAGACGCCTGAACCGATTTGGAAAATTATTTTTTTGTGTAAAAGGGTTTACTTCACAGGTGGTCCCATATAAATTTTATCGAAATCGATTCAGCGGTTTTTGAGAAAATCAACAAAAACATATCAAAATTGGAGTTGTTGCGATTGAAGTCGGTTGTTTTTACAAGTGTGTTGCCGACCTTTGAAATGGGGTTATTATTAACGAGGTTGGGATTTAAAATGTAGTAATTTATACATATACTACAATATGTAAATGATATAATTGTGTGGCTGTTCAGGGTGTTACTTAGGTGATTATCCAGTAATAAGGACCGAAATAGAGCATACTTTACGCTCTGAAATGTGCGGCCCACTTTCTTGATCTTCTTGGTTCCGCCTGACGCGCTCTTTGCGCACGCGCACGGCACACGTCGGGTTCGAATAGGCATCTGATAATTAATCCGCCAAGATTGATATATCTAGATGACCAAGACGCTATTTTAGCTTAAGCCCTTTTTAAGCCATAATTTTGGTAATTTCTTGGAATTACGATATCTTACCAATTATTAGGTAATTGATAAGTACTAACTAGTGAGGATGTATATCTACTATTCTCTAATTATTATTCAAACATAGCTATCGTGCCTAGTATAGAATTTAGTGCGAATTTTACATGGAACATAACAATAGCGATAGATTTAAAGCAAATTTAAATTCTTCCTAGCTAACAAAGGATTAAAGAACTATTTCACATACAATTAGCCCTCGAACAGAAGGGTTCTAACAAAGAGATAAAGATATCTATCTTCTGTCTGTCCGTCTGTATACAGGGTGCTGTTTTGGACACTAATTAAGCTATTTTGTCGTTCTGGTAAGTTGTGTAAAGTTTGCGGAGAACAGCGTACCTTGGCCACAGATAATATAATACTAGTAACTTTGGCGTATACCGCAAAATGTTAACAACAAACTAAGAGGTTTTAAAAGTTGTTTAGATTAATTTACAGCCAGTTACCGCTCTAGGTAAAGAATTTGACCGATAAAATTAAAACTAACATCCTATATTATCATTCTGAAATGATTCTTATTCACATGGTGTAGTAAAATCGTTGATAACAAAAATAATAGACATTTACACGATTTTAAAGTAGATGCACTTGGAATTATTGGGCTATTACTTTACCCAGAGAGCCAGAAACAAAAGAGGTATTTAGGTAATTTAAAGAAAAAAACTACATAAAGGACACGTTTCATTTTGTGCCTGGACATGTACGGAGTACGAAAAATATAGAAAAATATAGGCTTTCTAGGAAAAATAATGAAAAAAATATTAGAAGCAGGGTTGCGTGGTTCAAGCATAATGTTTTGTCAGCACTTTTTACAATATGAATGGTAACACTGAAGCTTGCAATAGGTCACGTTCAGAAATTACGGCTTCGTCCACATATTCCTCAGATGCTTTTTCTGACTCTGATTGACTGAACACCCTTCTGTTCTGACTTCTGACATTGGTGTACGATTTTCAAAATCTGCGGATATGCCTTGCCTCTTTTACAGCTGGTTTTCGAGTTACTTGTCGGACAACTAAATTATTAATTTCAATGTTATGTACAAAAATTTTGTTTCTGAACGTAAAATGCTCAAAATTGCGCTCGCTTCGCCATGTTGGGTGATTTATGTGTTGCGATTGTTAATTCTGAGAATTTAGATGAACCTCGCAACGAAGGTAAATCGAAAGAAATGTACAATTAGAAAAGACTATGTTTTTAATGACTTATTTATGATGTTTAGTATACAGACCAGGTCCAAGCTCCATAGTCCCGTGAAACGTCTCCTTTAAGTCAGTCTTCCCTATCAAGACAACAGTAAAGTCTGACTACGATCTATTCTATTCTATTTTTCTATTTGGCATTCCACATATCATTGAAGGATTGATTTTGCCAATGTCAAGTGAAAATGGGAGAATCTTCAATAAAAAAAATTGCGAAACGCCAATGTCAAGTGAAAGACGCGGCTCTAAGGGTGAAAGGCACTTTAAGACGCTCCACGTGGTGGTTTGCTGCTGGAACTCGGAAACGGAGCTGTCTCCCGAGTTAATTCCTCTTCTTATGACCGCTTATCACTGAATCGGAATCACAGCTATTTCCCCATCACAAAAATAACGTTGAGACTACTCTAAAACGAAAATAATAAAAAAAAATAACTCAGCAGACGTGTGCTCGGTACAAGTCCCGGCAACCGACGACCTGACTACGATCTTTTGTCGTGTGGCGAAAAGGCGCAACTAACACCGCCATCTTGAAAAATGACACTATTTGTATGAATTACATGTCAGATTTGCGACAAAAGCGCCGTCCTGTCTATGTCATCCTCACGCCAAAATATCATAGTTATTATCAAAGAATTGAATTGAATCTAATGTCACCTCAGGCTCTAAAATCCATAAAGCTGTTTTAACAGGTAGTAATAATGCAAAAGACATACATACACCCGAAAAATATTGTCCTTTGTTTGAGCAATTAGGTATATTTCCAATAGGTCAATGTGATAGCCTTGCCTATTGGAACTTGAAACCTTGGACACAGTATGTTAAACAGTATTATACACGGTGTAAGGGACAGGTTTCCGAAAACTTTAAGAGCTTGCTCAGTAGACGAAACTGAATAACTTTTCACAACTTTTTTTTTCAGGAAACGAAAAAAATTGGCTTATTCATACAAACTGTCTAATCAAGTTTATAATTTTGTATGGAGAAGACGATTTTTTTTTCGTTTCCTGAAAAAAAAAATGTGGAAAGGTCGGCAACGCACTTGTGACTCCTCTGGTGTTGCGGGTGTCTATGGGCGGCGGTAATCGCTTACCATCAGGTGATCCGTCTGCTCGTTTGCCACCGATCACATAAAAAAAAAAGTTGTTCAGTTTCGTCTACTGAGCAAGCCCCTTAAAGTTTTCGGAAACCTGTCCTTTACACCCTGTATACAATAGGGACGCTCCTGTCTGGAGGTGACCTCACCCGCACCTGTGGATAAGGTCTGGTGACCGTCCAAGCACTATGATACAGTCGCTACTCAGTTATTTCGCTAGCTCTTACGTGTTAGAAACAGAAATCGTAGTGGGTAAATAACTCGGATGAATTTTATGCAGTCTCCGAGAGTGCCTTCGGTTAAAACTAAATGCGTTGGTAGGTACAGCTACTCTTCAAAACAAAAGCCTTTCTGCCCATATTCATAACATACTCAAGCACTTTCTAATAAGGCATAGATACATATTTGCCTTTACTTACTTATTACCTTACTGAATAACGCAATATTACGTACTATTTACTCTTCTGGTAACCAAAGATTTCAAGAACCGTTTATTTCATAACTTCACCTCAATTTACGGGTGTTCGATTTTGAGTGCTAATTTTTGTGGGAACTAAGTACCTATGTATAAAGTTATGTAACAATGAATAGGTGTTAACACAAGTCATGAGCTCAGAAAGATAGACGAGTAAAATTGTCTTACTTTTATTTCGGTTAAAATATACTTTACACTCCTTTCATTACCCAAATAATTTTATATGTGCCTATAAGTGCCGAGAATTAATTTATATGTGACCATAATGTTTATATATAGGATTTAGGTGAAATAAGATATAGTATATTGTATTAGTTGATACACTAGCAGCTCTGTGAGCTGATGCGTGTATATCACGGCACTTGTGTTTATTTGTTTTTTAAATGTTTATCAAGTCTATTTTTATAACTGTTCACCTTTGGAGCACTAATAACTGTTTTTGGTTGTTAAGAAGATTGTTAAGAACTTCAGAATGAGTTTCGAGCAATAGGTTCTTTCTATTAGGTAAAAAAAAGATGAATTAAAAATGTGTAAAGCATCTTCTTACACAAAAAAAATAACGGTACTAACTTTTCGCAGAAAAAAATAGTTTTGCAAATGACTTTTTAGCAAGATTTTCTTTGAAAAGTAAATGAAAATATCCGTTTTTGCGACAGCTGTGCAAACTGATCGGACGTGCGTGACCATCTCAATTCATTAAACGCTAAAAATGGATCTTAAAAAACTTGAAACAGTAAAGTCTCTGAAACCATAAGCTATACAGGGTAGAACGAAATAGTTGTTTAATCTGTAACCTCGTAAGGCCCAACGTCCTACTTTTAGGACATAGGTTCAGACGGAACTGATTTTCGAACTCGTATTACGATTTGTATATTGGCTCCATTTCTGAATGAACCACATTTGAGTTCAAGCGTTTTAGGGCAATTTTTTAGGTCGTTGGGCCGCAATGACTACCTGCCTAAATTTATAATAGTATGGGCCTTACGAGAGTAAAGTGCAGCTTCTACTACCATACTTAAAAAAAAAAACTTATGTTCTACTTTCCTGATCACAAAAAAATACTTACTTAATTAGCTGTTTTGGCAATTTTTATGGAGATTGTATTTTTTTTGAATTCGAGCAAAGTTGTGGATGTAAAGATTTTCAGTATGTTGAGTAGAGGCTCCAGATGAAGTTTTTTTTATAGCATAGCCGGCAAACGAGCAACGGAGTGCCAATTATGTACCTAAGTCAAGACAAAGTCAAAATGTATTTTTACGCATACTTTTAAATCGTCTTTATTTCTACTAGTACAAACTAGCGGGTTACGCCCACTCGTCATTTAATACTGCAATAAAATAGTTCCAAAAGTTTCGCATATAAAATACTCTTTACCATGAATCTCCATGATTATGAGTCTCCTTGTACAAAAAAAAACAATTATTTTTCTACACCATGTAATGGCACAAAATAAATGCCTAAACTCTGTAAAGACAGAATTTGTCACGTAACAAGCTCACTTTTCACTTCAATAGTACAGGTTACAGCGAAAGTGGTGTCACACTAACTGGGTACCTACAGCAATTTGAGATATAATGAACAAATTGACTTGATGTGTTATGCCGTTACTGCTATATGGGTGCTTAGCGCATGCGCTGGGTTTATAATGAGGAAAATTGAAAAGAAACTTTTTAGCAACCAGTATAATATCGTGTGAGGTAGCATACCTAGAATGCAAGGTTTCACTTGTTGAAATATGAAAGGAATCTGCTCTAATTTACGGAGACCTTCTGCTTGTGGATTCTTATTATAATAAGTAAACTTGAGCTGTAATGCTCTGCATTTTAGAGGGAGAGACAAAAAGAATATGGTATTCAGCGACATAGCTCGTAAAACAGATAACCGTTGAAACATTAATGTTTTCGAGTGGCCACAGCGCACCAGTAAGGCAGGCTTCCCACTTGGTAGACCGATGACCTGGTGAAGGTTTGCTAAAGCCACTGGGTAAGGGTGGCGCAGGATCGATCGGCGTGGAAATCCTTGGGGGAGGACTTTTTCTACAAATTGATCGGCTAAGTAGCCAATTTTGTATCGAGAACCCAAAAATTTTATGAGAATTCAGTATGGGTCGCTTGAAAAAAGTTGTTGAGTTTCATGAGTGGAATCCACCGTTTAAGGCGCGAAGTACACTCAATCTGAGCAGGTTGATGCATGACAATATAATATCGACCGTAACGCCCTACTCATTTTAAGTTCAGATCAGTGTGGGTACCATCGCGGCGGTTACGTCAAGGCCGAACGCAAAATTCTCGAGATTTCGATGTTTTTATTACTTTTCTTGGCTTTCAAATAAGTTAAAAAAAAAACCGTTCAAGATAAATTGAAGGTATTAAAATGGCCGATTTTTGTGTGTTGGTTTCAACATAAACAAATATTGTGTTTCCGAGAGAATTTGCAATTAATGCAAAATACAGGGTCTACAGGATATTTTTTTCATCAAAGTTTTTGTGATTTTTATGATTCTGTTCAATACAATTTGTTTTTCATTGTTTGAAGTATGTTATATATTTTTTCCATGGTGATAGCTTTAACCATTATTTAAGAATTTGAATTGAATATTGCGATTTGGCTATACTTAGCGCCTTAAGATTCCGGGAGTGGTTTTTTTGCACCCTGTATATACAAGGTGTAAAAAAGTGCATTTGAAATTTTAAGGATTTACTCAAAATCAAGTATACAATACAGGAAAAATACGCTCTTCAATTTTTTTCAGATTCTCATACTAAATCTGAATCAAGAATTTGTATGAAAAACTGAAAAAAAAAAGTTGTACATCGGATTTTTGAAATATTTTCTCTGTATTTTATACTTGATTCCGTTTTAACAACCTGTATACATAGTACTAGGTACATATCAGTCTGTCCGATAGCCTAAGAACACTAAATGCTTAAAGGCTACTAGCCGGCCACAGATTTTAAGTCGATAAGCAACGCTCGGAATGTTTCCCACAGTGATTTAAAAATCGAGGAGTTTGCCGGCCTCTGCTTCTACGCCGTTTATACAGAATGTTTTTCTTTTAAATGTATACCAAATACAATATTTTTTTAAGGATAATTTAAAGAAAAATATTGATACGTAGTATGTACCTAATACAACAGTCAATCGATATAATTGACATGCCTGGTGTGAATAATTTAAATAAGGATATTAGGACGGTAAGCACTAGAAGATGACAATTACAGTATTGAGATAGTATTGATAGCGATTGCTTATTATTGGCCCCATATTTGTATATGACAAATGTTGTTTTTAAAGTTGTCATCTGGTTAATGCAGATAAGCAGAACTGACATAATAACGTAAGGGGTAGAAAGGGTTACCTAACACTAGACATCTCCTATAAAATCTACCTCTTTACTTGAACGCCTAACGGATTTTTTTCAATCCATAAACAGAAGATGTACTATGTTTGACATTTAACCATTTGTTTTGCAGATGCCATTAATTTTAATTTAAAATGTTCGTTCAAAATACATGAATGATACATTTTGAGATCAACCTGTAGGTGTGATCCGAATACATAACCTGATTGCGTCTGAGTTATGTCAGTAACAACGCCTGTACGTTTTCAATAAAGCTTCACATAAATAACATAAATTGTAGACTCAATTTAACTCAGCCTAGTCGGAGTATGCACACGTAAATAATCTAAATAATCTAACAGAAATAGAAATAATTTATTTGCAAGAATACATGTCAATACATAACATGGTCTTAAATTAGCGTCCAGTACAGTATTCTGCTTTAAAAAAGCGTGCAAATGTATTCTAAATTACAAAGATAATCAAACACAAGAAGAAAACATCATAAAATAATAATAATTAAAAACCAAATAATAAATTGAAAAAATACATAACAGTTTATACGATATTATATTGCTTTTCTAGTTATGAAGCAAAATGTATGAATTGATGGATTGTGTTTTTGCTTTGACTTTACTGCAACGAACGTATGTGTACAAGAGGAGAATTCGAATACGGAAAATAAAGGGACCAAAAACTTCTTAAAATGACGTCTCTACAATTATTTGTTGTTATCCGCTTCAATTATACCTTTGATATTTCAACAGACTGTGGCGTAAACTGCGCAAACGCTTTCAAGAAACAAAGTTAACACCTGTGATATTGTTTTTTTATCTACTATTGGTAATCCCTTGCCATTATCTCACCTAGTGGTAAGTGATGATGATACCGAAGACGGAATTAAAAATCGTTTTTTCCAGATGACAAAATATTAAAAGAGAAACAAAGTTAAGACTTGTAAGATTGTATTTTTATTCAAAAATAGTAAAAGTTTACAACCCACTTTGAACCCACTTATTCAAAGTTAAGTCAGCTCATGAACTCAAATTTTGGAAAAAGCATGTTCCGGAAAAGATAAAACTAAACAGTCTGCATACCAAAATCTTTTTAACGTCTGAAACATTCAACTCTAATACTCTAAAGAAGACGAACTAATCCTATTATCACGTTTCGTTTAACTTAACTATTCTAAACTTAAACCTAAGGTACATGACCTTACCGCTCAATTGTCTCCCGATCCAAAAATGTAACAGCGGATACAAGACATTCGATCCTTAAATGTCAGGGGTGAGAGTGGTACACGACTTTGACTTTTAACTGTGCCTAGCTCAGCTCTAGTTCTGGTGTCGCAACCAGGATTAGCGGCAAAAATATTCAATGTATTGTTTAGGTATTGATTGAATGACATACTGAAAGGTTGGTATGAAGAGTTGGGTAATGTTGGCAATAGGTTTTTTCATGATGGGTCATTTTATTAGCCTTGACTCGCGAAATACTATTTGTTTTGATAGAAATAAATGGATATTGACAAATTCAAATGTTTCTCGACATTTAAGAATGTAATTAATTGCTCGTAGACGTGGAATACCAAATAAAAAAAAAACATAATGCAACGTCTGTTATTTTCAAAAGTCCGAGTTTAATAAACAAACAAAGTATAAATTTTAACCTTACAGCCAAATGAAATTTCAACAATGACCATAGTGTTATATTAAAATTCCTCCATAGATAGCAATCTGCAAAATATAACGCTATTTTGTAGAAATCTATTAAATAATTATTTGAAAACAATAGCTTGGTCATTGACTCATAGAGCAGATTAGAATGTATAGACACGGCAGTGAAAAGTGAAAGAGTAACTATCTGTAGGCTGCTCACGTGGAAATGTGACGATACTTTCTCGGAACAAACACTGCGCTCGCGCAATCGATCGAGAGATACGTACGAGATATGATGAAAATGTAAACAAGGAAGGTTTTATGATGCTATCGAATGATTTGAACTTAAATAAGAAGTATCTTGCTCACAAAAGGTCATGTCTAAAACATCATAATTCCTTAAATGTTTATAACCTAGTAAATTATTATCTCCGTAAGTACGCGGAAAATGGTTTCGCAAAATTCTAGTCGTGAAAGTAGTGCAGAACAAGATGGAATTCCTTTCTATTACTTATAACAGCTTGGTGTATATTATATGACGCTGTCAAGTATTCCGCTCTATAGTGTCAAAATGACTGAATACGAAAATGTTCAAATGAACGCAAATTTCGATCTCATCGCTTTTTCAGCGCTGAAAACGACGCAGAATTTTTAGAGAACAGGACATTTTGCCTTCTTTTGTTCACTATCACGTCATTTCAGCTGAAGGGAGGCGCGCAATGCCCTGCGCTGTAACCACTTTTAACCTAAATTACTTGTAGGACGATCTTCCAGTCAACTTTAGACGCCAACTTTAGTAGACAATCAGAATAGGGGCCGCCAAACGCTATGAATCTTTAATTAAAGGTTCTTAAAAATAATGAATAAACATATACCACTTGATATACGTAATATGTAAATATACAGGGACAAAACACATGCGATCATTCGTCCCTTAACAAGGATTAACTGTATTATTGAAATGAGAAACTGATTGGAATATATGTATAAGTTTAAATACATTCATTTATATATATATATATATTAGATGTAATATATATTGAAATGTAATATAATATATATTGAAATTGAAGCAACCAAAAATTTTATTCAAAAACTAAAAGAATATTTGATAAGGAAATGTTTTTATAATCTGCAAGAGTTTTTCTCAGAGCATAATTAAGAAAAATAATAATTATTAAACACAACGGAACAATTATTTGTATATACTCCATTGCTTACATTATTAGTATTATACATCACCATTATAGTATGTTAAACAAATAAACATATATGTAATATCTTTATATGTAACTATATTATAACGTGTTAATTAGTTTTAAGTATATTGATAAGTCAAAGAGTGTAAGTGCAGTGCCCGCTCAGGGTTTCACGTCGATCTAAATATATGTCTTGTAACACCTTATGTATACACGTGAAAGCAATAAAGTTATTGTATTGTATTGTATTGTATTGTATTGTAATATACACCCAGAAATAGAGAAACCAAATTTGCTCATCACAGAAATTTTGCCATTGGCGACTGTCTCGAACCCATTATCGGATAAGTAGCCAAAAGTGCCAACTCTATGCGATAGAGTCAGTCACTCCTATATTAGAAAATAATTCTGATCTAAAAAGTTCGTGGAACACGTTGGAAATTATATTTAGAAATTAATATTTCTTCTTTATTTTCGAAAAAAAAAACATTTTTATTTTCCAATTTTCTATGTATGTTAATGCTTTGGGCAGTGCGCTGTCTATTATTGTCGGTTTTTTGACAAAGAATACTAAACCACATTCCTATTGATAGAAGGTCCTGAACAGGCAGATATTCCGGTCTCGCGCCATATTATCGCGATGAAAAAGCTTTATAATTATAAAATTGAGGCCTCGACAAGGTCGCAGCAGCTTATGGATGTCAACTCTGGCATTTGTACAAACCTGTCCACTTGCGAAATATCACGATGAATCCATTTATAGTCTCTACCTGTTTTATTAATTATCTGAATTTGAAGGATTTAACGCTGTTATAAAGATCTACTCGTAGTTGCGCCTCTGCCGTTGCTAGTAGATATCAGTGATTATATATATTGGTAGGCGGTATTAGAAATTACGTTTTTTTAAATGTTGAATGAACTTTGCCGTATCCAAAAACAAATATAATTTTTGTTGTAAGTTTGATTTAAAAAATCATCAATGGTGTCGATTCGGTGTTTATACGATTAAACTTATTTGACAGGACTAAACATAATTTAAGCGTCCTGTCCTTGTCTTTTAGATATAGAAAGAAAAAGACAGAACACTTAAATTAAGTTTAATCCTGTCAAATAAGTTTAATCGTGAAAACCGAATCGGCACTTATGTCAATTAAATCACTTTCCTATTGAATTATCGGAGTCTTACATAACCAAACCTTTAATTGGCCTCAGATGTAGAACGGCATTCCAGACGATATCTTAAATTCTTCAATTTGAATAAATTCATTTGAATATGCCGTCTCATGACAGTATTACAAATCGTAATCAAATATCAAGTAATTATGCAGCATCACGTAACTCTTGAGGTGGAGAAAGTCATTTATTTAAATATTACTTCATTTATTTTGTAACTAAGTGATAATGTCTGATTATTGTACTTTGTTTGTTGAGGATAGTGTTTCGTTAGCATTGGTTTACAAGTTTTACAAAAGAAGAACGAAGGAGTTTCTGTTGTCAAACATGGTATGGATCTCTCTATATATTAGGCATACTTGTGATTTTGCCTACAACACACTTTTCGAATTTTAATTATGACAAAGTCAAAATCTCGACATCCTATTTGAATATGCACCTTTAAATGAGAATAGAACGTACAGTACACCTTTAAATGAGAATAAAAAAAAACTATTGTAATTGGTAATAACAAGACTACTTCGTAAATAAGTTTTTCAACTTGCAACCCAGCTAAATAATCCCAAAACATTTGCATCTAGAAAGCTTCGAAACCCCAAAACATTTTATCCCACCTAATCTCAAACATGCTCGTTAAGGTCCAGTTAGTACCGGATAATTATGTAACAACTAACAGTAATAAAAAGTTATTGAGCGTCGATGTCTAAACAATAAGTTACGGGTCTCTATTGACAGTGATTGATTTTGTGTGACTGGTTGAAAAATGAGTCTACTGTGCGGTAGGGATTGCAGTATGTAGTAAGAAATACCGCAAAAGAGATGTTATTTATTGTAAAACAATTGTAAACAATTGTAATTGTAAAGTAAGTTTGAAAATTGAATTCTTAAATAGGTAAGTGGATGAACTGGGCATACCAACATTCGAATACTTATCAAAGTTTATCAATTTTTTGAACTCTTTCCACAAATTGATCAGGATTGCTTTACCAATTTCGTATAGAGAATCTACAATATAATATTATTAATAATAAGTATAAGTAATGATATAGGGTGACTTCAAATTAGTTCTTGATACGAAAGGCTATGCAAGTGCTCATGATAACAAACAACTTTCCCTAAGGAACCAACAGTCAAATCGCAAAAAAAATGTGGACTCTCCATACAAATCGATGAACTGACCGGCCAAATTAACAAAAAAACATTTTTTTGCGATTTCACTATGGGTTCCTTAGGAAAGCTGTCTGTTATCATGAGCACATGCATAGCCTTTCGTATCAAGAACTAATTTAAAGTCACCCTATATAGTTATAAGTAATAATAATTCTGTGGCTTTTCCAAGTTTTTATCTAACACTCGTATTTCTTTCGTACTTCAGGTATATACAAATATACGTATATGTATTTTCGTTGATTTATGCAGGTTTTTAAGCAGGATAAATAAAATTATTCGCGTTTGATCATGTGTTTGACCGTTTATGCATTTTTATATTTTACTACGTTACCAATACATCTATCTATTCTGGTTTTAGCCCCCGTGTGTGGCGTATGGTCTAACCTGACCAAGCTAGGTGAAGAGGCCTTTACCCCAGCAGTGGAACGATAAAAAATCACGCATTAGTCGTCCATATAGAAGGGAAAGACAAACTTAAAGGAGTTCTCTTTCTCAAAAGACTTTAAAAATCACAAAAAGAACATGTTATTTAACATTAAAAAGTGCGTGTCACGATTCCATGAAAAAATATTTAAAAGGAAACCTAAAATCATAATAAAATTACCTGAGCCAGTTATCGAACCCGCGGCCGATCAACCGCGACCTGCGTTTGCGCAGACCCCGTGACAACCACTTATATCGCTAATCCAATAACTGGGTACAATGCGCAAATAAAAGTCACACAAAAAGATGTAATTTCAAGGTATTTAGTTTGATTTTCGATTCTAAATAGTGTACTAGATAATCTACAACGCTGAACATGTTAAAAAACCTACTTCAATCGTAACAACTACAATTTTGCTGTTTTTTGTTTTTGTTGATTTTTCAAAAAGCGCTGGGCCAATTAATATATATTTTTAAGGGACCACCTCTGAAGTGTTACCTACCAAATAAAAAAAAGAATTATCAAAATCGATCCATAATTGGCGGAGTAATCGTGTAACAAACATACAAAAAATATATATATACAGTCGAATTGAGAACATTCTCCTTTTTTTAAGTCAGTTAAAAAAAGTATTAATTAAATTGATTTTAAAAAGTAAATTGAATAAAACTATTTTGCTAAATGCATTTGAAAATGCACACGATCATACGTGCAGATTCGAAAAATAAACATTAGGGTTTAGAACTTTCATAGACTTTGATCATCGCGTTGTAAGCACCGCTGTTTTTGGATCTACTTATTACAGTTAGGGTCTAGGTAATAATTAGGTAGGTAAAAATAATTGGCGTTAGGAAAATACTTTTTACCGACGTTTTCAGAAATTACTGGGAATGTGAGGCACTCGTCTAAGCCAAGAAACATTTTTGAAGCCAAGTGCATTATTTTTTAGAGCAGGATACACAGCTTCGGTCATTTTGTCTTATGTGCTTAGGTTACTTCAAGGTCCTTGCAAAATGATTCTAGTCAGCGTGTACCTGGAAAGAAACGGAATGGAAAATCAAAAGTATTTAAATATTTAAATCGCCAAAATTTAATTTCTATCGGAGGTTATACATTTATAAGACCTTGTAAACTACTCTAGACTTGTGAGAGCACAGACTTATAAATAGTTTTGAGTCAGGATTTCCAATAAGCTGGTAAAGAACCTTTTGACCTGGCAGCGAAAGTGGTCGGTCACATGCCGTCATGGTCTCGTGTTGTGAGACTTGTGAATACCTACTTGTGAAATGTTGCTTAGAGCTGCGTCGGCGCAGCTTTTTGTTTATAATTGTAGTGCGATTGGCAACGATTTATCTACATTTCAGGAAATAACATAAGCAGTTAACAAAAGAAAATTTGAATCCGAGTGAATAAAGCCGTTTTGGCTGCAGACGGCCATATAAGGTTTTTAAAAAAACTAAACTGAAACTAATTAAACTGGGGCTTTTATTCATGAATCTAAATAAATTCCCCCAAGAAATACTTAATTAATTCTGTACTCGTGAAACTGAATAAATTGGCCCAAGAAATACACAATTAATTCACAAAAAAAACAATGTTTGTACTTTCCATACTAAATTGTCCGACAGGATGATCCAATTTTACTATTGTAGAACAGTAAAAACTATTTTGTTGCGAATTGACTATGTGTTTCTTAGAGAAAGCTTGTGAAGTTTCATTAGAAGCCACAGATTAAATAGCGATTTTGTTAGGCCTTATACTTCGTAACAAAGAAACTGACATACATACACTGGTGGACTAAAAATCGACTCAAAGTTTGTTTCCCGACTTTTGAAAAAGTAACTCAGTCTACAAAACTACTAAATACAAAAAACAAAAAACTAGAAAACCACCAAACTAAAATTATAAAGAGTAAACACGGTTTTTTTACTTTTGGTTTAGTGTATTTTGTTAGATTGAGTTATTTTTTTAAAAGTCGTGAAACAAACTTTGAGTCGATTTTTTTGTACATGAGTATATATGCATATATAGGGTTCCAGGGTATTGATGTATTCATATGTTCCATATAATGTGCATACAACAATATTATCACCCTCTTGGAAAGTTGTGTAAAAAGTAGAAAAAGTTGTAGTATAAATAATAATCCGCTAACACTTCCCGAAACGTTGAGTGTACAAGTTCCGCGTGGTAGGAACTTTGTACTAGGTAGAAAAAAAGACGATTTAAAAGTATGCGTACAGCATCTACTTAAATAAAAAATATTTTGACTTTGACTTTGGCTCACATAAAATTATTGGTATTAAGTCCTGTGCGAGTTTGTCAGTGAATCCGAAATTATATCTATGGTTAGTACGAGTAGAACGGTTTAGAAATACGTACCTAACTAATAAATCAGTCTACGGAAACATTTTGGATCTTAAATATGACTGTTTGTTTGTTTGATAATTGCAAAATTGAAGGAAATCGGACATCTATAATGCCGACATTGATCGGAAAGTCTGCTCGGTTTTTTTTGCAATAAATTGTATATTTCCGATGCAAAATTAGAAGAGGTAGAGGAATAGATTTTTTATACTGATTTTTAATCTGCATAATAAATTTAGATACCAACTTATAAATGTTTGAATGTTGCAATTATTTTGTAAACAAAAGTAACGTGAGACCAAAGGCCTCTGTAGTAAAGAATCTCAAAACGATATTATTATGATTGGTTTATTTTATACCCACCTATTTAGGGTTAGGAAAAATCAATAATCCCATGAAAAAAAATTTTTTTAAGGCCCTAAATAAACTACAAAGAAAGCATAATTATCACAACACACTTGATAGGTAATTATCAGTATCTGTGCTTATTATCACAAAACCGCATTCAAATTGGTTCATCCGTCACGGCGTTGCCGCTGCGCGCTGCAACACCACACCACAAACGAAATACCTTTATAAATCTTTTTTCATTCTTAATTCTAATAAAGAGATGTCATTACAAAACAAAAAGATTGTATGTCGAAAGCCGTGAAAAGATCCACAATTTGACGCTTCGACGCTTACGCGAGGCGACCGGCTGGCGATTTGTAAATGTTCTGATTAATTCACTGTTTAAAGCAGGCAACAGACTATGCCGAAATGCCTTATTTGGCTCTAAAGTAGGGAAAAATTCTATAAAAGTTTATTTTTGTCTTAGTTTTAATATTAATTGTGTAGCTACTTAAGTAATCCCTGCTTTACATCCGCCATTGTTTAATATAACACAAAATTTTGACGTCATCTTAAACCGGCCTAAATCTAAAAAGAATAGCTGTTCTATTGATTATCGGTTTTTTCCATAATTCGATATTTAGCAACTGAACTACTTTTGATTCAAAACAATGGTTTATTTGTAAGTTCATTGTATAGATGCCACGATGTAATGTTTTATTTTAGGTTTAGGTTTGAGGAAGCGATTTGGGTTACTTACAAGATTCCAATAGTCTTTCTCAGCTATACTAATACGAGTATAATAACAAGACATGTTAACAGAGAAACGGAAGATAGAAACTTGTAAATGGAATAGATATTGGTCATTTTCTTGATAAATTACGATAAACAATTAATCTCATGCAGAGCTAATGATTACGTTTTGCTGTAATGAGGAGTTTCACGTAAGCTTCTTTTTTCCAGTTCCTAGATGGCGTTATTCATATTACGAAAATACCTCAACCTAATCGATTATCATTTCTTAGTGACTATTTCAGTAAGTTTTGTTTTCTAATATAAATTGTTTCCGGATATATTTTAAATTTTGTGCTTGACTGTATTTTCCGTCATCAGGGGCAATTTGACCACGTGGAAAAATAATTGCTGTTGGACAAATCAGTTTGACCACCTGGAAGAACCCTTTTTAATACAAGTACTTATTCTATGTGGGTATTTTTTTTACTGGAAATACAATTTCTAACGAATCAACGGCCTGTTTAAAATAGAACAGAAAAAATACATTCATTTCAAAGAAAAAATATTAAACAAAACATATTTGTAATAATAAAATAAAGTAATCTAGCCATACTTAACAAAATTAAACATTTTAATGCAGTCTGCATTAAAATGTATCATATGTCAATTTGGGGATCAAGACGAATCTAACGACACCACTCAAACAAAAATAAAATCAAGCCGTTTAAGCTACAGAGCGTGCCAAAGAAATATACATATACAGGATGTAACACCCGTTAACTGAGGATTCTACTCGTACTGAATAACTTTTGTTCTACGATTTTGCTCAAATCACAAAAAAATTTGGACATTTCATACAAATTGATCATCTTTTTTACCATTTTTGTTTGAAGAGTCCAAAAATTTTTTTGCTATTTGAGCAAAGTCGTAAAACAAAAGTTGTTCAGTACAATGAGTAGAATTCTCAGTTAACGGGTCCCACACCAATTTTGTTACACCCTGTATACAAACCTACACTCGAAAAACATGACCCTCCTTCTAGCGCAGTCGGGTAATGATAATAATTCTTGTTTCATAAATACTTTTCTTCCTAAAGTCTACGTAGACGTAGTACTGTTTTTTTTTTATGAAACTGATCATTATAGAATTTCAGTTGCGTCCGCGCAGGCAGCATTCAAGTTTAGCACTTTTGTTCGCGCCCCCACTGCTAATTTGCTAACGTAACCCATGGGGAAACTAGTTACTGACAGGTTTCGCGTTTTGCAACTCTTACCAAGAGATGTTTGGTTACTTTTTGGTGCTTCACCATCACCATGTAGATTCCATTGTTGATTACCGCAGTAACCTAGTTTAGTAAATAGTACGTTAGTGTGCTGCGGATCGATTTGTTTTGATTTTTGTAAAAAAAGCTTTAGTTAGCCTTAGACAGAAGATCTTAGAGACATGATCTTGTAAAATCAGTTAATATACAGGGTGTAACAGAAGTGTGTGACAATACTTCAAGGTTGGCTTTTACCCATCAAACTGAACAACTTTTGTTCTACAACTTTGTTGAAATCGCAAAATTTTTTTTGGACTTTTCATACAAATCGATCAGCTGGCGAACCAAGTTTGTATGAAAAGTCCAAAAAATTTTTTGCAATTTCAACAAAGTTGTAGAACAAAAGTTGTTCAGTTTGATGGGTAAAAGCCAACCTTGAAGTATTGTCACACACTTCTGTTACACTCTGTATATTTCAATTGTTGCTTTTATACTTAACAACTCCCTCCCGTGTCGTTCGCTCCCAGATCATAGTCAATTCCCGAAAACAATGTTTTGACTTCCCATATACTCGGCCGATCAGCAGTTTTTTTTTTATACACAATTAGTTAGCTCTTGGTTTTACCTGGTGGAAAGTAGACTTGTAACAAAAGTTTTTTAGCTAATTAATTATTGGTTCCATAGAGATAGTTCTTCAGAACCAGTTTATTTGAAATTAGTTTCACAATTTTTTTTTGGACCATATACATTATATAGGGTCTTTATGAAATACCTGAAAAAAATTAAACCACGGCTTCTACTTATCAAACTGAACAACTTTCCCTAAGGAACCTATACGCAATTCGCAAAATAGGTTCCTTAGGGAAAGTTGTTCAGTTTGATAAGTAGAAGCCGAGGTTAAATTTTTTTCAGGTATTTTAGTAGGACCCTATATATTATACACACATATCGCTAAACACAACAACAACAAGTCATACATAAAATTCAAAAGCTTTATATTAAAAAAAAAAACACAGAAATAATTCGAATCAGTACTTTTTGTATGGGAGGCTGTTAACTTACGTACCATGGCACAATTTGGCCAGTTTCAGGAAGTCTTCTCAATTTACAAATAATAGTCTCGATGACCTCAAAGCTATTAACAATAAGAGTGGACCGAGTATCAGAGACCTTTTACATATCAAAGACCTTTTAGTTAGAGACGAGGTGTTTTAAATTGAACAACAGAGCCCCAGTTTTGAGTCAGACACGTTATTATGTAAATGAATGAGGGACACGTTAGGGGTAACCGACTAATTTTTATTAACGGTAAAGCCGGCTACTATTCTAACAGTTTGAAAGTCTATTTAGCTGTGGATCCGTGTATTTGTGCCACCATACTCCATCTGACAATATAAATCGTTGAACCCATGTTCAAAAATCAGACATCATTGGAATCTAAATGTATCATAGGACCTAGAGATAGACTGAGGTCGTCACATAAAATCTTTTATTCCCGTTGTATCACACCATTTACAGTCACATTGTTACTCAACGTTAAAAAAACCTGTTTCGTTACAAATGTGGCTAAAATGTTTACATGTAATTTTTGCGCTTTACTTTTCTAGTGCGACAAATATGTTTTACAATAACTTAGATTTAAACCTCGTCCATGTCATGGATTTAAGGTATTTGGTAACCACAGAATGGAGGTTACACGTTATGTCACTAAGTATTAAAACTGAAGTGGGGCTGTAACAATCAACTTTAATGCCATGAAATTAACTTTATAGGCAGGAGGCTGAGTGCCGAAAACGAAATTCAAATGACAAGGTAAATTTGTGGAATGGCTTTTACCAGACTGCGGGATATGAAGGGGAATGTTTTTCGTCTTGATGCGCAGATTGACTAGGATGCATTTTGTTTCGTCTGGTTTTAATTGTTTGTTAAAATGGTTAGGTTATTATCGTACCAAATCGTTAAAAATCCTGAAACTTAACTGCTGCAAGAAATTAAGGAATCAAAAGATTGGCTGTGTCAGCATATTTTTATGTCGAGGCGGCGTTCTTTGATACGGGCGGCACGCGCTACGTCGGCTTTCACAAAGGTCGCGCGAAACTATTTGAGTGAACGAGGTTTAAATTCCCTATGTTGCGTCAACATTTGTGCCTCTTTATTAAGGTATATTAAAATGTTTATAATGCCTTTACTAAATTATTTTGGCATGTCGTTTAGATCTTAATAGCGTCCTGTCGTTCAAAGGTACTTACCAGACGATCATCTATCAACATCCGTGTCTAATATCGACCACCGCTGCATTATCTTGACATTGTATCAAAGTGTCGATAGCTTAAAAGTTCATCAATCATTATCCATTAACTCACATTACATAACCCTGACTTTCGATCAATACATTTTTTTTAGTCTATACAGGGTGTAGATAATGACAACGCTCAACACGTTAAAAAAACCGATTTCAATAGTAACAACTACCATTTTGCAATGACTTTTTAGTTTTTGTTATTTTTTTCAAAAACCACTGAATCAATTTTGATAAAATTTATATGGGACCACTTCTGAAGTATTCCCTACCAAACAAAAAAAGAATCATCAAAATCAACCCATAACTGGCGGAGTAATCGCGTAACATACATAAAAAAAGATACAGTCAAATTGAGAACCTCGTCCTTTTTTGAAGTTGGTTAAAAAGTAAATAAATACTCTGGAAAACTATAGAAAAAATTACCCGACTGCCTAAGCTGAGAGGGGTACTGATTTTAGGTGTATTCTTCTTCTTACAGTGTGGCATACATTTAACCGTCCTATCCAAAAGGTATAGACGGCGGTTTCCTAGTGCTGCACTTAGGTTTATTTAAATATGTTGAGAGGAGTGCTATTAGATTTGTCTTGATTCCTAGACTGACATAAGTAGGATAGATTTTGTGGTCGGCTTTCACTTTTTCTTAAATTGGTTGGATAGTTTATATCATAGTAGTACATTTTTCACTTTGTCAAAAGTCGGTGTACGATGTAAACATCGCAAAATATAAAGAAATACTTCACATACCTAGCAATGATAAATGGTTGTAGATAAACTTATTTTAGTATTTTTCCTATTTTAATAATGTAAATGTAAACTATGTACCAGAATTTAACGAAATTAATTTTAGTAAACCGTCGATTTCCATTTGGAAATATTCAACTGTATCCATAAACTTGCCACAAAATATCTATTCCTAATGAAATAATACTCTTTATTCCCCAGTTTTGTGAGATATTTTTTTTCTAACACGTACAATTTTTTTTATAGGCCATGAACAAAGTTTTACATGAGCTCATAAAATGATCGGCACTTTGACAGATTGGCTAATAATCTGTCATTTAGATGAGACCTTAGACCATAAAAATTGATTGATTACCGTATCACTATTTTGGCAAAGCGCTGTAAAAAGTTACGTAACTTTACTTACTATGCTAAGTGCGATGACCTTAGAATTTCACTATAGTTTTTGTATAGTCTGGGGTTTATGGGTAAATTACGATATACATATGATATGAAAGTGGGGAATACCAAATAAAATTATTTATTTGCATGTAATAGTATTATTCGTATTAGAAGGTTTTAATATCAACTTTATATATATAGGTACTGTCAGCTTCATATTGTTAATGGCATGTAAAATATAAATTAATAATATGGAATATAATATAATTAAGAAAGTAACAATAATAATTGACAAATGATTGATTGATTTTATGAGTTTCTATTTTTCTTGAAAATAAGAAAGCTTCTGAATAAATTACAATGCAGCATTACAGGTTATATATTATATATAAATAAAAAACACTATTTTAAGCATCAAAATATTAATAATTTATTCCACTACTGAATTGTTTAAATATTTTTGAAGTCTTAAATACAGAGACGTATACGCTGCAATGGGGATTTTTTGATTAATTCCTATTTTTAAATATCCAAAATTTCCTGTGGGTCACAGAGTTAGCACAATATGTAACTAAGTAAATGTTCTTTAGCTCTTACCAGTACTATTATCGCTATTTGGAAATATTGAGAATATTTTTGAGTGAAATAAATGGCTCTTATTCACGAAGGCCATTATAAATACAACTGTGAGTCTCGTTGATGTCTTTTGTATGAACATTCTTTACACCCTGTAGTAAAGTGACTTGGTGCAAATTATAATGCAGTGTACAACCTGGTATAACATTTTTTTTAATTTTATTATATTATAGGGTTCTAAAATACCTGAACATTTTTAACAACAGCTTCTGTTCATAAAAGTGAACAACTTTCCCCAAAAAACCTATATTCAATTCGCAAAAAAATTGTTGGACTTCCTATACAAAATTGCCGGTTCAGTTGATCAATTAGTACGAGGAGTCCAAGCATTTTTTTGAGAATTGTGTATAGGTTCCTTGGGGAAAGTTGTTCAGTTTCATGAACAGAAGCCGTTGTTAGAAAAATCAGGTATTTTATAAGGACCCTATATATACTCATAGACAAAAATATCGACTCAAGGTTTGTGGCAAGACTTTTGAAAAAATAACTCTATCTAGCAAAAAAACACTAAATCAAAAGTTCAAAATCTGCGTGTTTACTCTTTATGATTCGATCTTCTTTTCTGGTTCGTTCCCCACACAGGGCAAACTTTTCTGTGATGAGCAGAAATGTCTGCTCTGAGTCTGGGTGTATAATGTCTATATGTATATCTATAAATTTAAATGTATATGTGTATGTATATCAGTCTCTGGTTCCCAAGATACAGGGAATTCTAGTTTGGGGCCAGATGACCGTGTGTGATTTGTCCCGGATATTATTATTATTATGATTTTAGTTTGGTGATTTTCTAGTTTTTTATTTTTTCTATTTAGTAGTTTTGTAGACTGAGTACTTTTTTCAAAAGCCGGTCAACAGATTTTGAGGCGATTTTTTAGTCCACCAGTGTGTTAAACAGGTCATGCAGCGTTATTTGGAACGCAACCATCATAAAACACATTAGCTTTATTTAATTAACACCTTGACAGACTACGCACTTTTAATACAAACTTCTTATGCAACGCTCCAGTTTAGGTCACTCGAGTCCTTAAACGGAGGTCTAATTGGTATTTGTTACTCCAGTGGTACAGTTAGATGGTCTTTCATCACATTAGACACAACTCGAAGTTGGTTTATGACTGTGCATGCTAATGTCGGGATGCGAATCTAGGTCTTGAGTCTTGCCTTGGGGGAGCGTCGATTAGCTGTTATATTGGTCAACATTATTGCACATGAATTGTGTAACTTAAGCACTTAATTATACAATGTGTTAAAAAAGAGTGTTTGTTTTAAGGGGTTACTCAAAATCAAGTATAATATACCAGAAAAATATTGAAAAAATCCGATCTACTATGTGTATTCTTTTTCTACTGTGTATAAAAATAAAATCTACTATGTATATTGTTTTTTTCAGTTTCCCATACAAATTCTTGATTCACTCTTCAGATTTAGTATGGGAAACTGAAAAACAGAATATAATTGTTGATCGGATTTTTCCAATATTTTTCCTGTATTCTATTCTTTATTTTGAGTAACCCATTAAAATTTCAAACGCACTTTTTTAACACCCTGTATTGTCATTAGAGATATGTGGTACATCGGCAGCCTTTTAGATGCATTTATTGTTACTACTTCGATTATGTGAAGACCAATAGTATTCTTTTTTTTTTAATTCTTTAGAAAACCGAAAATTGCTAAAGATATATAAGGTGCTACTTTATTAGTGCCCGATATTTTATTCAGTGCTTCTACTCCTGATTCTGATCAACTTTCCCCAAGAAACCCATAGTCAAATCGAAAAAAATTTTTTGGACTCTTCATACTAATTTGGCCGCTCGGCTGATCGATTTGTATGAAGAGTCCAAAAATTTTTTTTCGATTTGACTATGGGTTTCTTGGGGAAAGTTGATCAGAATCAGGAGTAGAAGCACTGACTAAAATATCGGGCACTAATAAAGTAGCACCTTATATAGCAAGCAATGATATTTATCTAATACAGTTACAAGAGTCGCACATGTCACTATAAAATTAAAAATAATCTGTCTAATAGGCGTGTTTTGTAATATTAAATATGCAGTTAATATTACTTAAAAATTATTTATATCTTTGGTTTATATTTACGATAATGGTAAATAAAGTGGACTCTTTAATCACATCCGAAACGTTTATGCTGTTAAAAATAACTACTTATTACATTATTATGCTGTTATACAAAATTACGTAGCTATTATAGAAAGTAGCAATACATGTTGTTTGCTGCTTGCTGACGTAGGAGGGCGTGGCGAGGAGAATCGCGCGCTTTTCGCTTACGAAAACTGACAGTTCGATTGTTGAAATTCAAATTTTGTTTTGATGTCAGGATCACATGCTGAGCATAGACAAAATTACGAAAGTAAAGAAAAAGTTACTGCCTCAGAACGTTTAGAATAAGTTTCTATTACGTTTTTAAAACATTATTGAATAATGGATTCTTTGTTTTCAGGTATGTTGCGTGAATCTCATTAGAGAAGATCTGTTTTGGCTGTCGCGTATGTACTGACAAAGGCTTAATGGCTTTCTCTTGTTTTCAAAAGTTAGTTATCCATAGATTTTGAGAAGCTTATCACTGAACGATTTTAAAATAGAATAGAATCTTCTTAAATGAAGATGTATTTAATCTTCTGAAGTGTAGGCAGGCCTCCCACTCGGTGGACCGATGACCTGGTAAAGGTTGCGGGAAGCCGCTGGACGCGGGCAGCGCAGGACCGGTCGGTGTGGAAATCCTTGGGGGAGGCCTTTGTCCAGCAGTGGACGTCCTTCGGCTGATGATGATGAAGGTTTATTTACTAATTCAACTGTATACCATCAAAACCAAATCTGAGCTAATCTGTAATTAGTAAATTAGACAGTTAGATTAATTTATATTGAGACAAAAACACCAAAGAAACAAGAAACATTACTAATTGTTTACATTATCATAAATGAAAAATATAAATTTATTAAGATCCAAAAGGCTGCACGAGAAGTATAATCTGACTAATGACTGACTATGTGGGCTGCTCGAATATAAATGGTTTGTTTCTGGCAGTAATTTTCTGTTGTAATACGATATTTACATAGGTGCAATTCATAGATTTTCGGATAAATAGAATTCAGATTTTTTTGAAAAATTTAAGAAAATCTTTCACTCGTAGGTATCTTTTTCTACCTACATACCTATACAGGTAGGTATGAGAATTTGAAAAAAAATTTGAAGAGCGGATTTTTTCAATATTTTTCCTGTATTCTATACTTGATTCTGAGTAACCCCTTAAAATTTCAAACGCACTTTTTTAACACCCTGTATAGTACAAAGTTGGAATCTGGAATTTGTACACCCAACGGTTAGGAATTTGTTAGTGAAGTGAGAAGAAAAGTCGAGCCCAAAAGAAAAGAAAGAGTCACGTTAACACATTTAAAAAATAAAACTAAATAGGGTATTTGACTCTATCAAAATTAAATTGAAAAATATTATTCACTAAATAGCATTTGTTCTAGATTAGCGAATAATATTACTCGACTGATGTTTTTGTTCATATTTAATTTTATATTCATTACAATCAGAAAATAAGTTCGCTAAAGACTGTGACGTCACACGCCAGTAACACGAACAATTTCAGAACAAAATGTTGTTTTTGGCAGTTGATAAAAAGTCACTCAAATGACTATTAGTCAAATACCGTATTTCTAGTGCAATTTTAGTTATCATCATGTCAAATTGTCATTATTATAAGAATAAAAGCTGTATTATTACACGTTTTCTGTGTAATAAGAGTACTGTGAATGAATTATTATTTTGCGTGCGAAAAATCATTGAGCAACACTCTTGTAACTGACTGTTTGCATTGTGTTCTTTTGTCTATGGCACGGCAGTGGCAGCTATCGTTCCAATTTTGAAATTTGAATATATAATTGTTCGAAATAAGTATTTTTTGGATAATTACAATAATATTCAATTAAATTCGTTTATTTATTAAGACCACATTTGGATCAATCAAAATATATTGTTAGTAAATACCTAAAAACAATGTTTGTTATCCTATCTAGGTACTATCAAATTCAATTTCTACATTTAATAAATACAGGCCTGGTTTATAAAATAGTTTTCACAAAATAGTTATTTTATGGAAACAGTAGAAAAGCTTAATGTATGCAGTAATAACGTAATTTTTTGACAAATTCTTGTTTTTTAAGGGTGTCACACAATAGCGCTATTTCATCTTACGATATCCACCAAACTCATGGGCAGATATTCAAGCATGAGGCTTCAAACTTCACGGTTACCCCACTTCGTCCATGAGTGAGGCGGATATCGTAAGATAAAATAGCGCTAGTGTGTGACGCCCATTTCATTTTATAAAAAACTTAAAAGTAACTCAACCAGTCACTAATAATTATTTACTCATTAACTACTCAAACTCAAAATGTTTTTTATTTATGTAGATTTACACATTCATTTAAATCGTCATTTTTTTTAATAGTAAACTAGGAAACGTTCAAAAACCTGCAGACGATTTATTAGAACATGTAATGTGACATATGCAATAAGAATTCGCAAAACGTATCAAAGATGGGTCCGTTCGACCCTGACCACAGTTAAATGCAAAATCGTGACGTTAGCGGCCATGATGTCGTTCGAAATTTAAATTGAGCTTCTAAATTTAAATACAAATTGTTTTGAGATATCGAGTTTTGAGTTATCGGAGTGGGAAGTAACAAAGGGTACATTTTAACGTGTAAAAATATTGAATTCCCACAACATAGGAGACATAGCTCCAAAACACTTTCGTTTGAGTAATTTTTACGCTGATAGCAGGATAGCCTATTATAAATCTGTTATGTCTGAAAGGGACAGGCTTTTGTCACATAAATCTTACCTTGGTTTTAGAATGGGAACCAAGGAGAGTTTATCGAGCATTTACGATTTACGATTTACGATTTTACATTTTATTCTAAACCTGTTATATGTTGATATTCTTAAATATCATTATAATCATTATTTTTATATACTTTAAATGGACTTAATTTTTAATTTCTAATTTTATTTTTATTTTTTGTCATTTTTACCACAATTCTTAATTTACATTTTATTCTTGTTACGTTATATAATTACTTTTTTGATTCTTTATTATACGTATTGTCATTATTAATTTTGTTTTGGTATGATTTATTTTAATAATTTAATAATAGTTTTATTGTGTATATTTTAATTATTATCAGTTTTGTGTTAAATCAATATTTTATTTCTGTGTTTAATTTAATTTAAATATTGTATAGAATTTTTTGAACTATTTATATATATATATTTTAATGTAAGAAATTCAAATACAATGTATATTGTTAATGAATAAATGAATTGAAATTGAAATTGAATTGGCTCGCACACTGCTAGTAGCCAAGGAATTTGCACGTAGTGTTAGAGTAGGAAGTTCTTTGTTTATAGTTTTATACCCAACCAAACCCAACATATTATATGTCAACAAAATTACTCTCCACAGCCGGTTCCGTGTCCGCTCTCACTTTCGACTCGTCCCGGTCTCATCTGGTCGTCTTGTTATACGTTTATGGATGGTAACAGGATCTAACACGCGTCATTGAAAGGGAAGTTACCTAGTAAAAATATCTAGTTTTTGAATATTCAAGAAAGTAACAGGCTGGTTTTAAGGTAATTTTATCCTATACGAGTAAAGAGTTAGGTGTCCCGACGATTTTGAAAACGGCCTGAAACCTTTTGACGAAAATCTAGGATTAGGGTTTAAAAATCACCAGAAATAGATCTATGAGGGAACTATCTTCGAAATTTTTCATTTCAGTACAAAGTACCCACCACTCGGAACTTATACACTTTTACGCTAAAACGAATCATTGTTCACTAAGTTCATTCCATATTCTAGCTTCAAAAAATCTTGCTGTACCGTCACTAAGAAAGTTAATTTGAAATTGCTTGTATATAAAAAAATACATACTTGGTTGTAAGTTTTCGAATGTTTGGAAAAAAAATTTGGACTCATCATACTAATTTGACTGCTCGATTGGTCGGCTGCTCGATTTGTATGAAGAGTCCAACTTTTTTTTGCGATTTGACTATGTGTTCCTTCGGAAAAGCTGATCAGAATCAGGAGTAGAAGCACTGACTAAAATATCGGGCACTAATAAAGTAGCATCCTATTTATTAAACCACTGAACAGCGACTGGCAACAAATGTGGCCGAAGTCAAAATTCGCCAGAGCTTAGCATTTGAGTGGATCAATAAGTAATTTTTAATGCACTAACCAATAACACTATTTCGTCACAACCAAAGTTCCCACTCAGTACTTATGCTAAAATATTCTAACCGTCAATTCTCAATTCCAGTAAACTATGTAAAGGTTACATCTATTGGTGTAAGGTGCGGGCGATAAGGTCGTATGTAGCAACAGTCTTGGTTTGCACTTGTTAAGGATCTAGTCACGGAGGTGTCAAGTTCACCTAGATTGACAACCACGGCGCAGGACTTGTTATTTCACCATTCGATTTCAGGTAGTTGATTGATTTGAAAATAAATTACTTATATAAGATGTGGTTCAAAATATGATTCATCATATTCAAGATAGAATTTTCATCGCATGAACACATCAACCTACAAATTTTCGACTTTGAACTATAAGAGTGCAATAACTTGTAACTATACATATCTGTATTTTGTATAGTTAATATACTTAGTTCACAGTATATAATGTAGTGGGACCACGAGAAACAAGTCCAATGGGACCACCAGTGGGACAAAATAGTGGGTCCACGAGAAAACTATGAGTTACGAGTATATTGTGGAGGAGAAACTATTGTCAATATTGCTGTGCCCTATTGGGGTCCTATGAGCTCTGTTATTATTGTTGTCCACCTTGTAAAAACCATATGAATGCAATAAAGAAACCTTGACCTATCATTTTGTGTGAAATTTTTAATTTAGGTATAAAAAGTTAGTTTCATGAGTAGAAACCGAGGAACAAAATGAATAAAATTTATCTCTATGAGGTGGTACGGAACCCTCGATGGACCAATCTAACTCGCACTTAGTCGGTGTTTAAAGCGGACCAGACACTATCAGTAATTTCCGTCATTCCGTCATTCCATCATTCCGTCATTCTATCGTTTAGTATGCGTCAGACCATCATTCCGACCACTACACTGTCAGTAAAATGTCATTACTTGAAATCATCATTATACTGACATTTTACTGACAGTGTAGTGGTTGGAATGATGGTCTGACGCATACTAAACATGATAGAATGATGGAATGACGGAATGACGGAAATTACTGATAGTGTCTAGTCCGCTCAATGACACGTTAGCTGAGCGAGTGCAACGACTTGCATTACCTATTTACTTTTAGAGATCAATGCGTTGCGTGTGCGACTGTTGCACTACCGATTAACGATGTAATTACGTTTTTGTCAAAACTTGCTGTAGTATGCTGCCTAGTATGCTGTGTACGGAAACGATTTGTGTTTTTTTTAATGAAATTATAGCTGCTTAATCTATTTGGTGTCAGTCTACTATATTACCTTCTCAAATTGTTTAACATTTTTTGAAGTGCAGAAACAAAAGGTTTTTTTTTAATATACTTTAAAGTTGAGAAAAAATAAAGGGTTATGATATTATAGGTCAAGTTACCACCTTTTTTAACCGACTTCAAAAAAAGGAGGAGGTTCTCAATACGTCGGAATCTTTTTTTTTATGTTCACCGATTACTTGAAGACGCCTGAACCAATTTGGAAAATTCTTTTTTGTTTAAAAGGGTATACTTTACAGGTGGTCCCATATAAATTTTATTGAAATCGATTTAGCGGTTTTTGAGAAAATCAACAAAAACATAGCAAAATTGGAGTTGTTGCGATTAAAGTCGGTTGTTTTTAACGTATTCAGCGTGGTCAATTATTAAATTGAAAGTACGTTCTCAAATTATGGAAACAGAAATAATTTAAATTAAAAGTATTCGCTGTCTCTTGTTTTTATCTAATTGAACAAGAAACTATCTAAATTAACATATCTCCGCAACTCTTCACCTAGGCGTACCAGTTTATTAATATCTGTTGCAAATGCAGGGTTAGCAGCATTTTCAACAATCTTACGATCTACTCAACAGATTTAAACTCAATAATCAGCAACCACGTGTGTGCAGTGGAATGTATTCGCGTGTTAAACATTCAGTCACAAAATAGACACAGAAGGTCCGCTCAATACAAACCACTAAAATCGTAAGCATATACAAATACATGCTTATAGAAATATAATGTCGTTCGAGGCAAGGTCACGATCGCACAGTACGTGATCTTGCCTACAACTACCGTATACGTCTATAAGCATGTACTCGTATGCTTAGGATTTTTGTGAGCGCATTGAGCGGACCTTCTGTATCTATGTGTTTTGTGATTCAGTCATAAGTAGAGCGGCGGCGGTGCACTGCACTGACGCAATTTTCCTCGTAATATCGAGAACGGGTCTTATTAAACACTTAAAAATGTGGCTTAGATCTTTAGAAGCAAATACAATAACATTGATAATCAAATCGGGACTTAGTTATTGTTTATGCAAAGTATCCGTTATTTTAAATAGAATTGGACTTAAAATAATAGCAAAACAAATTTTATTCACCTAGCTCTTTCTAGGTGATCCTAGTTTAACAGGTAAGTAAAGAGTCACTTTTCTAATAAATCTAGAAGTAATCAAAATACATTACGTACTATTGGGAAATAAGTCACAGTAGTGAAGTATTCTTTGGTAATGCTTTATACTTACGCTATTTTATATGACCACATGGGTAAGTACCATAAAATTGCTATGGAGAATCGCATGATATATGTGACGTGCCCTTTAAGATACAAATAACATAATGACGCCTTCAATAAATTCAAATAAAGATTTGCAAGGTGTGTACAGATGAAAAAACTCATTGTGTACATGAACTGTATAACAGACAAAAATATATAAGAATGTGTCCTATATAAATCGAGAATAATCTAACGACACAGCTCACACCCCAACTGAAATCACTTCGCAAACACTTTCCGAAAAGCGGGTATACCAGGTCAAAAAATATATATTCTTAAAAAATACCCTGGAAAAGCTTCAATTGCAACAGTTTTAACCATATAACCAGGCACTATTTGAGCTTGCGTGCTACATCTTCGGCAGCATCGTCACTTAACATCAGGTGAGGTGTTGCCAAACGCACTCAAATCTATAATAAAAAAAATATGTATACAGGGTTACAGGAAAAGTCGTACTGAATATTAAAGGACGTTATTATTCAGGTCATTTCTGATGGATTTGATTCTATGGTATGGTGTCTGAAACTCAACCGTTATGGAAATATTGAGCTTTAAAGATTTTTAAAAAAATCCTTAATTTTTTGGCTTTTTTATCGATTTTTTTTGGGATTAGTGCTTCTAGGGTTCATTTTTTTATGTAACTATTTAGATGACATGTCAATTAATAAAAATGATTAACGAAAACTGAACCTACTACTAACAGCTTAAAAAGACTGCTTGACAACGGTTATAATTAAATAATTTTCAAAAAGTGTTTTTAAATTTAAAGCTCTCTGTTTTAAAAAAAATATGCAACTTATTCTGGAAATAGTTTTAAAAACTTCTACATCTCTTTAGCTATTCAAAAAGGTATAACACTTACTATTGAATAGGCAAAATATTGACCAAATAACAGTTAAGTTAGCAGAGGGTACATATTTTTAACAACTCTTTAGTCCTTTTCAGCTCCAAACGAAGAGCAATTTTCTTCTCAAAACTTTGTTTAGGGCCTTAATTCTTGTTAATCGATTCTTTAATTTACAGATTCTCATCGATTAATCAGACTAAAGGCCTTAGGGTCCATTTCCACTGACGCGGAGCTGGGCTGAGCGGGGCGGAGAAGATCAGAGAATAGTAGCAAGTGTTTCCACTGAAGCGGGGCGAAGCAGAGTAGAGCAGAGTGGAGCGAAGTAGGGCAGAGTAAAGCAAAGTAGGGCAGATTGGAGCGAAGTAGAGCGGAGCTGAGCGGGATGGAGCGAAGCGAAGCTGAGTGGTCTGGAGCTGCATGTGACCATTTTCTAGGTCTGTTCTGCTCCGCTCCACTCCATTCCGCCCTAATTCGCTCCACTCTGTTCTACTCTGCTCCGCCCTACTTCGCTCCACTCTGCTCTACTCTGCTCCGCCCCGTTCCAATAGAAACACTTGCTACTATTCTCTGATCTTCTCCGCCCCGCTCAGCCCAGCTCCGCGTCAGTGGAAATGCACCCTAAGGCCTTAAGTCTTATTAATTGAAGATAATCTGTACATTAAAGAACCGATTAACAAGAAGTAAGGACTTAAACAAAGTTTTGAGAAGAAAACTGCTCTTCGTTTGGAGCTGAAAAGGACTAAAGAGTTGTTAAAAATATGTACCCTCTGCTAACTTAACTGTTATTTGGCCAATATTTTGCCTATTTAATAGTAAGTGTTATACCTTTTTGAATAGCTAAAGAGATGTAGAATTTTTTAAAACTATTTGCAGAATAAGTTTCATATATTTTTTTAAAACAGAGAGCTTCAAATTTAAAAACACTTTTTGAAAATTATTTAATTCTAACCGTTTTCAAGCAGTCTTTTTAAGCTGTTAGTAGTAGGTTCAGTTTTGGTTAATCATTTTTATTAATTGACATGCCTTCTAAATAGTTACATCAAAAAATGGACCCTAGAAGCACTAATCCCAAAAAAATCTACAAAAAAGCCAAAAAATTAAGGATTTTTTAAAAAATCTTTAAAGTTCAATATCTCCATAACGGTAAAGTTTCGGACACCATACCATAGAATCAAATCCATCAGAAATGACCTGAATAATAATGTCCTTTAATATTCAGTACGACTTTTCCTGTAACCCTGTATAATTGACAAATGTCAATACTGAAAAATGACTTGACAAATGTAAAGTGTACCAATTACTTCAAAAAGTGAAGAAGTGATAGTAGCCAGCTCACTTTTCTTAAGTCCTAGTAGTTGGCACTCCCAATTACTACTGGTCACAGCGAGAAATAGGTCGAAAGACAGATAAAATCTAGACCTACAGTCGTATCCATGGTGGTTACCATCGGCATCATTCAATCAATCAATCAATGGCCTCTGTGTCTGTTAATCGGCATAGCATGTAGAAAAAAAAATAAACGAAAATCGGTTCATGCGTTTGGGAGCTACGATACCACAGACAGATACACAGACAGACACGTTAAACTTATAATACCCCTCTTTTTGCGTCGGAGGTTAATAAAAGAGTCACAACACTAGAATGCTCATGTACAGAGGTCAGGGGTTATTACCAAATTGAATACTTTGAAATTAAAAAAAAACGTAGGTGTGTAGGTAAAATAAATAAATAAACAAAATTACTTAATAATAACTTCTCCTCTCCCAATTACATTTTACTTCGATGCCAATTACCCGATTTGCGCAATCGTTAAATATCGCGACTAACCACTGAATTGACCGGTCCTCGCCACACCCTCTCAAAACTGGTATTCTTAGTTGAAATTAAATGAAAAAAATTGCGCTTATTCAGATTTTGCTTCTTAATATTTATCTTTTATTTTTATTTTAGAAGGAATATATACGGAACTGCCAAAAATATTTAAGATGAATAGTTCTTAAAATCAGTACAACATCTAGCGGATTCTTCTAAGTGTGAATAGAACACTAGGATACTTTTTCATATGACGGGGGCGATCGGACACAGTGGACCGGGAGGTCCACTGTGTCCGGTCGATACCTTTCGTTCGGTTGTCCTTATCAGTCAGTTCTGCGACCTACATAGCCTGTCCATTGTCACTTATATCTGCTTATTCTTTGAATACCGTCGTCGATGACTTTATTTTCCATTCGATTCTCGGTATTACTTCGTTTTATCATATGTCGGTCATTGTTTCGAAATTCGACTAACATACGTTTACTTTGGCACATTCGTTGGAGGATCGCAGAGTAGAAAATATAATATTTAAATCTTGTAAAGCAATTTAAAAATATACGCGAGTGATTATAAAGTTCGTTGATTTTATTTACGTAAAAACCCCAGTCAGTTCTTATATAGGTATTCAGTAGTTATATATATAGGTATTGATTGTCTGTATTTTAGAAATGAACAAATTTCATTGGAGGAAAACCCAGCCCATGTCCAATGAGGAAGAGATGTAGGAAGCTATCGGATAGCGAGGGAAGTTAATAAGAATCACATACTGGCCCTACCCGTATGACATGTTATTAACTCGTATTCGTACAGTCACCGCTGAAATTTATCGTGTTTACCGCAAAACGTATAAATAGGGTGAAATATCAAAAAATGTGGGTTCTGCTGAACAAAACCAATGAAACATAACTAAAACCTTAAAAAAATGGACTTGTTACTTATATTAATAAACTACTTTCTTTAACCATATGGACCCTAAAAATATGAAATTCACGAATTATTTCAGATTGAATTCTTATATACAGATAATTATATTAATGCTAGTTGTAATACATTACGCCGTGAAAAAGTTCTTTAAAAATTAATAACAGCATATAAAAATTACTAAGAGTTTGACCAAAAAATTACTGTCTAATAAATTTTATTTAGTTAGTCCCATTCAATCATCCTAGATACTTGTTTAGTAAAGTACATATCATAAACATGACCCACATACGCATGTAGAAGTTACTTGGGTTAAAGTTTAATAAATAAACCATTTGATTCTTTAAACTCAAGTTGTTTTAATCTTTAAAAATCTTTGTAAATGACTATGCAATATTTCGGGATTTTTTGGGTATGAATTGTATAGGAATGGTAACAGGTTCATATAAAGTGGGATGCAGACTGTACAGTGTGTGATGTGATGTGTGATTGGAACACGTTACTTAGATAATTTCTTGCTGGAAAAGTATGTAAGTACCTATTTAATAGACTGGTTTAGTTATGTAAGAAAAGGGCTCGGGGCTTTCAGAATAATGTTTTAGATCTGATTTAAAGTTTAGTTAGTTATTTAAATTTAAAGAGAAAATAGTTCTATCGTATAACCAACAATCATATTCAATAGTAAATAGATATCGTTGATCGTACTAAACTTATTTCACTTCGAGATATTATTATATTTGCATAATAGACGGATACAGATCATTTTATTCGAAATTGCGCTGGCTTTGACCGCAGAGTAACCAAAGTTGACAGAGGTTTAGGTAACTACAGAGTTCTCAAATCAACAAGCGTATTAGTGTCCCTGTCGCCAGCAAACACTTTTTTCCTAGGTGAAAAAGCTGTTATAGCTTTAAAACTAATATGAATACAAGACTGCCCAAATTTAGAGCAAAATTAGAGCAATCTGCTAAAAAGCTAGATAAGATAAGATGTGATAAGTGTGATTGCTCAAATTTTTTTCACTTGGCATGATGATTGCTCTAATTATGCTCTAAAGTTTGAGATAGGTAGGATTCTTTTAGGAGCCCTAGGAAAAGAAGTGCTTGCTGGGGTCAGGGACACGGCATATTACCAAAAAAGCCAAAAACTGCAGTTTTTCCATTTTCCTAAATAAAATTAAAAACCGAATCATAGTGTTTTTACTTATTCATAAAATAACTCTATAACGTGCTTTAAAAAAATTCTACATATGATTGGATTTCGACAATATTCCCCAAAAACACATCATTTCACAAAAATGATTTTGTTTTTTTTTTACTTTGACCATACAAAGAAACACAACTCTCTCTACACAACTCTCCATAGAGTTCGAGTAGAAACCGCAGTTTGTCTTGAACTCTGACAGATATTTTAGGAGTACCTCGTAAAATAAGAAATAAATAAAAAGTTGTCTGTTATTTAAAAAACCACAAAACCCATAACTTATCTTACTGTTTAATTTTCCTTTGCTGTGGTTCCATTTCTGGCAGTAGACCAAAATAAACAACACTCAAAGCCGGTTACTAAGGCACTCGTGCGTACGTTGCCGAGAGTGAAAACTGCTTTCGTTGTAAGAATGCTACCTTATCCAGGAATCGAACCGGCACCCGCAACTAAAATATTACGCAAGACCACAAGCTGGGCATCGCCTTAAAATGGATTTTGGAACTTGTCCCACGGTTTATGCAATCTCTTTGCTCGAATGACAACTCTATGGTTCGGCCTGAGAATCTGGCCGCATGCTGCAAATATTTTGATCGCAAGTCATTAGTGTTTGCGAAAAATATGATGAAAAATTTTATTTTAGTGCATTCATAACATACCGTATTTACAATAGTACCGTACAAGGTAGCCAGTATGAAGTAAGTAATTTGTCACTTTACTATTAATCGATTTTCTTGCGATTCTACAATGTCCTAACCAGTGTAATAGACTAACACTCGACTGCATAAAATGTATCCTGTCTCAATCTTGGGATCAAGGCGAATCTATTAATACTTTGCACTTCGCAATCCATCAAGTCATTTTGGCTATAGTTATTAAAAAAAACTGAAATACATGACCCAAAACATTCCCTCCGCTTGTTTGGTCGGGTAAATATAGCTATTATTAATATGCAAATTCAAATATGCACTTAGATGTACAAATTGCGCATTCAGAAAGTACACAATTCTTTTGAATCCAATCAAAAGACATGTGAATAGTAAGGAAGTTAATTTAACGTGAGAAAAAAGTTATATTACCTACCTATGTATAAACCCATTCACGTTTATGACTTATTTACGTATGCATGCATAGAATAATGTATTATTTATTATAGGCACTCACGGAAACACGACAACTAACAACTCAATAAAATGACACACAATGAAAATGAGAACTGAAGCTTGCGAAAATTTGAAAGACTTTGTCTAGTTCTAGATATTTTTCCATACTTAAGTCTATAGACTTTTTATACGTTAATGAGTGAGTGGTTTTTTTTAGCGAAATGAATCCTACTTAGTTCTTCGTTAAATTAATAATGGCCACATATAATTTTTTTGCTACATCTTGCCAGAGTTTTGCAAATAAATACAAAGGAAACTTTATACTCAAGTTAATTTCCGCAGGCATAACATCTTTTTGTTCTAGATTATGTAAAATATAAAAACTCTTTTGTTCAAACTCATGAAGGGTTTCAAAAGAGTTCGTATGCGTCTTTAAAATAATGGCGGACTAACTACTGTATATTTCGCGACTTCCCTCGTTTCGTAATAGTTGTTCTGCGGCCTGAGATGCAACATTGCGCCATAAACTGGCATCTTGGGCACTGGGCACAGCAATCTTGTACAACATCAAGGGACTGTATGGTCACTGGTGTTTCGAAATTCGAGTAGTGTGAATTTAAGCTTCGAATCGCAAAACGTATCTTCCGCATCGCTGCTCTGTGTACAATCGTTAAGTTATTGCGAAAATTATTTCATGAGGACCAAAACGCATTTATTAGACTCCCGTCACACAGGATAGGTGACTTTTAACTTGCAAAATATACATGATATATAATTAAAAAAAAATCTAAGTATCATTCGCTAATAAAAATTCACTCTGTACAAATATAAACGTTGGTAATATTACTAGGTAAGAGCTCTGGTAATAGTTAGGTTAGAATTTGGATGAGTGTTAGTTAATAACCTATTTCGGCCTCACTGCTGGGGCTGCTTCATGTCTTCGGGAGGGTTCGGCTATACTTCACACACGAGGACCAAGTCCGGATTGGTGGAGTGACTGGCTCCAAACTAGTATTCCCTGTTTTATGAGACTGATATACATACATACTCGTATTTACGTTTCAATACGTATGCAGATATAATACACCCAGACATAAAGCAAACAAATCTGCTCTTAACAGAAATGTTTGCCCTGGGTGGGAATCTAGCCTACGACCTTCGGAGACCGAGTCAGCCAAGCGTTTAATACTTCACTGAATTAACTCGAAATAAGTACCTTGACTCACGTATTTCTGATTTCATTCATAGAATTAGACATCTCTGAGTTCATTCATTAATTCATTATAAAATTATTGTATCGATGGGAATCATAAAACAATAAAATTATTAACGACCCACCATACATTTACACTATAATTCTATGAATCAACGAAGTAACTTGTTATTTTAACTGTTTATTGAAGCTTAACATTACGTTACGTAATTAACTTAAACAAATTATTGAATTAGCTAATAGCTTGCAAAATGACACGTTGCTTGAGGCAAATGTTTGTAATACTATGTAATACTTTTCAAATTTGTAAGATTATACGTTACCAGATGATAGGTACTCTAATAAATTGCTGCTGTGTGAGTGTCGCTTGGCTAGGTTACTTCATAATGGGAACCCTACTACACTACACTACCTAGTCCGCAGGTTATCGACCATTTTCAGGGGCAACCTTGCTCTTAATCAAATCAAATCAAATCAAATCAAAAAACTTTATTGCAGACATAGTCCATATCTTAATGATTAACCAACCAAACTTTGTGGGAATGTCCACTAGACCCCTAAGTTGTCACCCCCAAACCCACTGCCTCCCCCCCCCCACACACACAAAGATCCCACTTTTGAGTTTTTCGCTAATACCTCAAAAACGGTGCGTCGTATGGAAAAATGAAAAATTATGTAGTACTAAATGAAAGCTCATTAAATTTTCTATAACTTTTATTCTATACACTTTTTTCGTATTCGCAACCGTTTTCAAGCTACACGCTCCGGAAAAGTAAAGATTTTTGAAAAAGTTGTAGAAAATTTAATGATCTTTTTTACATACGACGCACCGTTTTTGAGGTATTAGCGAAAAACTCAAAAGTGGGATCTTTGAGTGTGTGGGGGGGGAAGGCAGTGGGTTTGGGGGTGGCAACTGGTCTTAAAATCAACTTAGGGGTGTAGTAGACATTCCCACAAAGTTTGGTTGCTTAATCATAGTGTGCAAGGTTAAAATCGTTAACCTGTGGACTATACTAGCGTGTGTCATTTAATTTATCCTCACGGCATTAACTATCTGATAATAGTGCTGAAGATGGAAGCGAGCTGACCAAGATTCCCCAACTCAGTCGGGAACTGGTTAACCCAAATTCCATGCTACAAGACATCGATCCTGTCAGCACAGTTGAGTTTCAGCAAGAGTTAGACAGGACGATAAAAAATGCTTTACCTAGCTGATCTCCGCCGGGAATAGTATCCGTGATCTCCTGTTATGTTTACAACCCATTTACCCACTTCAGGGGCACGGGTCTCTTCCCATAACTCGGGAAGGTTAGGCCATACTCCACACATGGGGGCCAAGTCCGGATTGTAGGAGGTTGTGGGGCTAGTTGCCACCCCAGTATCAGAAGTTTTCAAGCCGCCTATAAGGCCACCGATAGCGATAGCAGCCGGCACAACGGCTTAACGTGCTTTGCGAAGCACGGAAACGGCCGAGATAAATGCCACTAACGACCAAACCCATCTAGGTTATAGCCGTGTCTGTAGCCAGTTAACCTGCGTGATGACGCGACCACGCAAGCCGCACTGACCCACCCCTTAATGATTGATCTTCTGATCTGAAGCAAATGCATATATCGTCCCTCGCACGACTAACTCTCCTATTTCATTTTTCGTAAGTTTTTAAAAGCAACCCTAATTCAATTAGATAATGTCCAAACTCAAATAATCAAGGTTATGAGATAGGAGATTTAGTTGTGCGAGGGACAATATTAGTCACTAAGCCACGGACGCGAATACAACGGCGAATACTATTCAATTCAATTCAATTCATTTATTGTTTCATGCGGTTTTACAGGTCTTAATACAAAAAATAGGAGCATTTGCGCATGAACCCTGTGAGGGCACCACAATATACTTAAGCATAGAAATATCATTATCGTATCATTATTATTATTACATTACCAATATATAAATTAGAGCATAATTTCGATAAAGAAAAAATCATAAATTACAGATACAAAAGAAAATGTCCAATCAATAAGATTCAGCATAAAATTAAATTAAGTATACAAATATTTAATTACATTACAAATAATACACATAAATACTACGAGTTGCAGTGTTAGTAAATAATAAAATACATAATACACATTCAGTTCCTACTATCCGGTCAGTCTGGTATGCGTTACTCAATAACAGTTACCGCCGTTAACTGTTACAGCTATTGTTTCTATAACCGTTAACGTGTGATGACGAATTAGGCTCGCACCTCGCACTAGATAGAGGGCGCACGCGCCTGGAATGCATTACTCTATGAATAGCCAAGGGACTGCAGTTAAAACTAGGAAGGTATGACAAAACTGTCCTGAGGGAGCGAAGTGAATTCGTAATTTGTAGTAAAGTATATATACACAATACAGGTGTAACTGTAAAATCATTCCTCCCTTAAATAATAACCTCTACTCCCAAACGGAAAAACTTTTCCGAACGAACGTGCATAATAAAATTAATAATTTGAACGAACAAAATCTGAAACAACATTTTCTTGAGATTTCAAGAAAAAGGAATAGACCGATTCTCATGATACTTATGAAAAACACTCAATTCTATAATAATAAGTGTATGACTTTTCAATATACTTTTTGGAAACCATGTGACCGCCCTCGGAGACAGCTCGGTTAATAGTGCCACAAAATAAGATATATTCTTTGTTCAAAACACCGACTGAGTTTAACAAATATCCATACAAAAGACATAAACGCGCTACACGTAACCTCATCACTCATATAAGGAGTTAATGTATTTTTTCTCCCGAGTTTGAACTGCACATAACAATGCTCTCTTGATGCAATATGCAAGAAAAACTATTTGCATTTATATTGTGTAAGTAATGGCGCTGTAGAGGCTTTTGACACTTGTAGTTTTACTTTTAACATTTCATTTACAATGGAGATTTAAAGAAAGTAGAATATACTTATAGTATAATGTATAATATAGTTACTTATTTCTTTTTTGTTCGTTCGATATTTCCTGAATCAGAATATGACTGACTCGGTGGCTAAGTGGTTAGCGATCCTGACCTCTGATCCGAGAGTCGTGGGTTCGATCCCCACACAGGGCAAACTTTTCTGTAATGTGATGAGCAGAATTTTTTGCTCTGAGTCTGGGTGTATTATATCTATATATGTATGTATTTAAAAGTATATGTGTATGTATATCAGTCTCTGGTTCCCAAGATACAGGGAATCCTAGTTTGGGGCCAGATGACCGTGTGTGATTTGTCCCAGATATTATTATATCCAATTTAATTCATATTTTTTTGGCAATTAATGGAATGAAGACTATTTTTAATCTGAGCCTGCAATAATTCTTCCAATGACGGGTGATCAAAGCGGCACATATATAACAAGCGACAAGTTAACTGAGTTATGAAATTATTTTAAGTCTGAATATTTATGTTATTTGACTACTGGTAATGTGAGCACAGACTTATAGAAAAATACACTGGTAGACTAAAAAATCGACTCAAGATTTGTTGCTCGACTTTTGAAAAAATAACTCAGTCTACAAAACTGCTAAACACTAAAATCAAAAAACTAGAAAACCATCAAACTAAAATCATAAACAGTAAACACACAGTTTTTGAACTTTTGGTTTAGTTTTATTTTGCTAGATTGAGTTAATTTTCCAAAAGTCGTGCATGAAACTTTGAGTTGATTTTTTTGTCCATGAGTATACTTTTCCAACTCTTTGCATGCGAATTACTTTTTATCAACTGTAAAGTTTAATAATGAGGACTTTGTCCAAAATAATGACTCCTTCAGAAAATAAAGACGATTTTTGGGAAAGATATTTTTTAAGTTCAATTTTTTTTTTATTGTTACTGTTTGGACCTCACTGAAGAGGATGTTGAAGATCGGGCAAAGTGGAGTAGATTGAGTTGGAAAGCGGACTCTAGCTCCAGCCGGGATAACGCTAAGTAGAAGAGAAGACTCTTTGGAATATGGACTAAGACTTAATTTCTTTGTTTTCAGAATACACCGACATGGCTAACACTAGCGATAGCAGTATTCACATTCGTCACACCAGGTAAATATACATCTATACTGAGTCTATACTAGATTTATGTTTACATCTTCCCTTGCAATCAATTTATAGTTATCTCTCGGGAACCATTTGATAAATCTGCGTAAAATATAGCCTATGTGACAGCCTTTCATGACATAAGCTATATACATGTTAAATTTTGTTAAGATTGGTTAAGGCGATAAGGCTTCAAGAAGTAATAAACAGAGAAACCGTTCCGTTAACAAACCCATAACGTCCCCACTGTAGGGGCACGGGTCTCTTCCCATAACTTGGGAAGGTTAGGCATACTCCACACATGGGGGCCAAGTCCGGATTGGTGGAGGTTGTGGGGCTAATGGCCAACCTCAGTGTCAGAAGTTTTTGAGCCGCCTCAAAGCCTCCGACATGGCTTAACGACTGCCATCTAGCGATAGCAGCCGGCACCAACGGCTTAACGTGCCTTGCGAAGCACGGAAACGGTCGAAATAAATGCCACTAACAGTCAAACCCATCCAGGTTATGACCGTATCTGTAGTCAGTTAACCTGCGTGATCGAAGCGACCACGCAAGCCGCACTGAGCCACGACCGCTTCTAACAGACAAACACATGTGCACATTTTAAGATTAATATTTTCAGCAGTAAAAAATCCATTGTTCAAGGAATGCCTTCCCTATAATAATAATATAATAATAATATCTGGGACAAATCACACACGGTCACCTGGCCCAAAGCTAGGATTCCCTGTATCTTGGGAACCAGAGACTGATATACGTACACATTTTAAATACATACATATATAGATATAATACACCCAGACTCAGAGCAAACAATTCTGCTCATCACAGAAAAGTTTGCCCTGGGTGGGGATCGAACCCACGACTCTCAGATCAGAGATTTTTCTTTAACATGCCCTGGGACCTTTCATTTATGAACCAAAAGCTCACGTCCACGGTTCGCACCCATAAAACAAGTAATAATTTAAATTCCTCCTTTGAGTGTCTTCCAGACGCGAAGTGCATCAATAATGCGTCTCTCTGACATACCGACGCGGATACGTTGAAATATAAGTTTTTGTATTTTTTCCGCACCTTGCATTCTGAATGTGTATGTCGCAGGCAGAGTTGGAATAGTTGGTTATTTTGACAAAACCAAAATAAAGTTGTAAAATGAAATAAATGTAGCATTTAAAGAAAAAAGCTTATAAAAAAGGAAAACTTGATTATTACAGGGTTAATAGCTTGCAGACACCCCACTGCTGTGGTATGGCTTTCTTCTCATATGCGCTCAGGAAGATTCGACATGTTTGTAATGTAATGTAATGTAAACAACCCATTACGTCCCCACTGCAGGGGCATGTGTCTCTTCCCATTACTCGGGACGGTTAGGCCATACTCCACACACGGGGGCCAAGTCCGGATTGATGGAGGTTGTGGGGCTAGTGGCCATCCCGCCAAGCGGTCGATCACGCAGGTCAACTGACTACAGACACGGTCATTACCTGGATGGCTCTGGCTGTTAGTGGCATTTATCTCGACCGTTTCCGTGCTTCGCAAGCCACGTTAAGCCGTTGGTGCCGGCTGCAATTGCTAGATGGCAGTCGTTAAGCCATGTCGGAGGCCTTATAGGCGACTTGAAAACTTCTGACATGTTTGATTTTAACCTAATTCAGAAGGACCCACAATTCTTCTGAATTGAACTCTTATTGTTTCTATTGTAATTTAATTTGCTTGGCTACTGTACGAGTACTAACTACTCTTTAAAGATTATAATAAACTTTCAAATTGTTGATAAGATATGCTTAGTCTTTTTTAATTATTTAAGTCTCAATAAAAATTTCAGTCTCATTTTGTGCGGCAACGCAGCTAAGCGGGTAGCGCGGGAAAGAGAAGCTAGTCTCCGGCTAATCGACTATACTTATTCACAATTTTCCCGTCGATAGACTTTTAACGATAATCCCAATACTGCAAGTCTACTATGACATAACATAACAAAGGCCGTCGCTCCTGCAGTGGGCGTCGCCCCTATAAGGTCGAACACTCATTGTCTGAGAGACTCGCATCTTGGCGCTAAAGCCTTCGCAGTTCGTTTCTCTTCTACAGGGTGAACAAATCAAATCAAATTGACTTTACATAGCCAGTTCCTATTTGCGTTGGAGAATCTTGGTAAGCTCGTTTCCATCTTTGGCATCATCATCACTTACGACCAGGTGAGAGAATGCCGAGAAAAAATGCGGAAAAAAATGCACAAATCATAAAATAGGTGTCATTCATATCATTTGATATTTTTAATTTTAGAGGCATGAAACTAATTTCGTTTTGGTAACGTAATAAAGTTATTTCTATTTATTTTTGTTATGGTCTGCCCATATAATCCGTAAAGTTTACTCCTCGCTATGACGGCGTAGAAAGAATTTGACTTTTGCGTCGCTAGCTATAACAAGTGCAAACTAGTTTTTTTATACAATAAAAATATATTTGTATGTATGTATAGTATTGTATAAGTTTGTATTTATCTATGGGCCTGTAATAGTTTACTTAGTTGCCTGAAATAAACGTTATAATAATAAAAATAATGAAAAGCCGCAGCGAGACATACTACCAAATAAACAAAACCTCATTAAAATTGGCCCAGCAACCGTTTGAGAGCTGTGATACCACAGACAGACAAACAGACGCTTCCAACTTATAACAACCCTCATTTTGTGTCGGGTATTAAAAATATACTTTTTATACAATGTTTTTGTAATAAAATATACAGCTTGCAGTAAATCTTGCAGTAATGCAATCAGCAACCTGTATATTTCACCACAGATGTATTCAGTGTTTTATAGTCGTTATTAATTGTATAGCTAATGTGAATGTAATCTAGCTGGTAATTCTGTTAGTCACAGCTATGTTTCAAACATGCGAACATAACTGATTCTAGGCTTTGGCCTATTTAGACGTATTTGATTCGGTGCGTAGGTAAACTGAGTGAGGTAATAAAAAGCTTTTTTTCGACTGCCCAAACAAAGGGCAATGTTTTCCCGGTGAATGAATATAATACGGAAGTATGCATGTGTGGTTAGTATAATGTAATTTTATTTCTTATTTTTTATTGGGATCTAATTACTCATTTTGATAGGATTTTCCATAAACACACGTAAATTTAAAATAAAACTGCACTTTTACTTAGTTAGCGACCGGTTTCGGGCATCAAATTCAGGCAGAATTTATTATTTACATTATTTAGGGTTAAAAAACCCTACCAAAATTAGTGATTTATGTTCACTAAGAACCTACAGTCAAAAGTATCAACAATAAGATCTGATTCCTCTTCTCATGTAGTGGTATAATTTAACCGTGCTATCTCAGTAGGGATATTAAAAACTTAAAATAATATAAAAGTCACATTTCTATTAAATTCATATCCAGTTATGTCATCCTTACGTAATTTATCGAAATGTGACCTATTTTATAGTTTCAATTATTAGATATAGTTGCAAATTTTCAAGCGAAGCTAATGTACTAACTTAAATGCCACCATTACTGACCTTTACCAGCTAGCTTCTTGCAAAACTTAACATAAAATCTAGATCAGTTTGCAGCCTGCGAATAAGCATGTCGTATCGATTTTACAGCAATTATAAGCGAAGTTTTACAAAATTATTTCAGAACTGTTTTTTTACTTTTATTTAAAATAAAGAGAACGTACGTGCTCCTATACAAGTTTTAGAAACGCAAATGATTTTTCGTATAAAAACTGATCAATTTTTTTTCTTCGAATCCTTTTTGACCTTTATTCCTATGTAACTGCATTACAGTTAGTTTTAACAACCCATTACGTCCCCATTGCAGGGGCACGTGACTCGTGCCCTTGCATTACAGTTAAATATAAATATAGATGTAAGTATTTTATCAGTGTTGCCTGCTAGAGTGCTAGCATGAAATTTATATCTACATGCTCAAACGATTTCCGATCATTGGGAACCAAATTATTTTTTTAAATCTGTATTTAATCAGATCATACTGACATATTCTTTGTTTTTTTTTTTGTAATTAATCTTTTTAAGACACCTATGTTCTACCAATGGGGACGACATTATGGTTTGTTCTTTTTTAATTCCATCTTCTTGCTTTCTCACTTATGAGATTCATGTATTCATATTACGATCTTCTTTCAGTGCAATCTTCAGAGCCCCGAGTGGTGTGCTACTACACAAACTGGTCGGTCTACCGGCCGGGCACCGCCAGGTTCAACCCTCAGAACATCAACCCGTACCTCTGCACGCATCTCATCTACGCCTTCGGAGGGTTCACGAAGGAAAATGCACTTAAACCCTTCGATAAGTACCAAGATATTGAAAAAGGTTAGTTTTCTTGTTAGTGTTAGAAAATATAATCATAAGTTAAGAGTTTATTTTTACTAAATAAAATAAATACAATATTAAGTTCTTCACTAGTAGAAGATGGTATTGCTTTATTTAAAGCCTGTATCATAGCAGATCATTCAGCTTACGGCTATTATGTCACACTCTCATTATGGCTATGTATTAGTCCCCAGTTGGGCGCCAAAACACTTATTTGTATATTTTATAAGACGTATATAAGAGTTTCCAGTCCTAAATTTGACTTACTTTATCTGAGGAGACCCACGATGATCCCCCAAACTATAAGTCGCTAAGCTGAAATGACAGATTTATAAATCAACTTTTCTTTACTTTCGATTGAAAAGCTATTTATGTAACTCTATTTTTAAAATATGGTATTTAATTATTAATTATTTTCCTCCAGGCGGATACGCCAAGTTCACTGGCCTGAAGACATATAACAAGAACTTGAAGACAATGCTGGCTATCGGCGGGTGGAACGAGGGTTCTACCAGGTTCTCCCCGATGGTTGGTTCAAAGGAAAGGCGGAAGGAGTTCGTCAGGAATGCAATAAAGGTAAGCTTGTTTTTGAAGTACTTGAAAAGCAACAGGCTGATTGTAATTTTACTTAAATTTTAAACATAAAAATAATCTAAGAATTTAGTTCTTATTTTTTTTTTAAATATCGTTTGATATATTTCATAAAAAAACATATTCCAGATTTCGATTATTACAGAAACCGAATTATATACATATAAGGTGCTCTTGAAATATCTGACAGGGCTATAACTAGTGTTTCTACTCGTAAATTTGAACAACTTTCTGAATAGAGTTTACCAAATTCAGACTATTCATACAAAGGTTAGTAGACTTTCTACTACGATCAGCTGATCGATTCGTATGAAGAATCCAAAAATCTTTTTGCATATTGACTATGTGTTTCCTGAAAAAAGTGTGCAGATTCACCAGTAGAAACCCCAGTCTTAATCCCTGGCAGGTATTTTATGAACACTCTCTATATTTAATGTTTACTGATGTGTATGCCTCAAGCTACTAATGTGATTATGTTTAATGTACGTCTAGGAACATGTATTCTGTAATTATAAAATCACGTCTGAATCAACAATGATCAACAGATCAAGGACTGACCCTCTGATCTTAAGATGTGATCAATCATTCTCAAACATCTTAATTTGAATTGACCTATAAAATGAACATTCATTTTACAAGAATCTCGTACAGTTCGCATTGTGTTCATGTCATTAAATGATTAAAATGTTGCTCTTGTAACATGGCTGCTAATGCGAATTTCAAATGTGATTGAACTGGATTGTTTTAAAGTTTGACATCATCCGTTAAAATCCATAAGCTCTATGTAAAGGTATCTAATCAGTTCCTTTTCGCTGGTTGGTCACCTGACGAATTGAAACTCAATCTTCACCCAATCAATTTATTACCATCTTCTGTTTGTTTTTGGATATTGTGAATAGAATAAACGTGTACTTAATCTAGGTTTTTGTCTGTACGTTTGTGCTTGCTAATCTCCACAGTGATTGAAGCTATTTAGAGACCCCTCCCTTCACGAAGTCGAGACTGTCAGCTATAAAATCTAAATTCGTAAAAAGAATGTTATTCATCCTACCTAAACGGTAAAACCACTAATCTTTTTAAGGACCTCTATTCATACGATGTTACCACACGGAGCCTGTACGCACACTTTCCGGAACGTATTCTCTTGCCGACTGTACATACTTTCTCCCATTAAACCGATTACTATTACAAGAGCAATGATTGCGCCTTTCCACAACTTGGTTTGTAATGTAAGCTCCATAATACACTCGCGAGCAGCCATAATGACATTCGCCGGCAACGTTTCTGCAATGAGTGTAATGACAACGTAATTTCAGCAATATGAGTGTGAGGAGACTACCTTTTTTATTTCAATTAAACTTGATAGAAAGCATTAACTATGCGATGCGGAAATATAAAACAAAAAGAAACAGGTATTATGTTTTTAAACGTTAGTTTGTTAATGCTATTCGGTGTATAAATTATTTGATTTAAATTCTAATGAAGCATTAAGTGGTATCTTTGTACAGGTACTTTCCTCGTAGTTTGGAATTATTTTTTCTAATAGAGGTAAACTTCAAAAGTCGTCCATCTAATTATATTGTATTTGCTCTTTATAATTGAAACAATAAAGACTAGATTGTGGCTATCTTAAGCAATAGTACCACTCACGATCTCCATAGGTATAAATGACTAATCAAATTCTCTTCTCCACAGTTCCTGAGACAAAACCGATTTGATGGATTGGACCTGGATTGGGAATACCCAGCGTTCCGCGACGGAGGCAAGCCTAAAGACCGGGAGAACTATGCTAAGCTGGTTCGGGAACTACGCGAGGAGTTCGACAGGGAAGCCGAGAAGACCGGTAGACCGCGACTGCTGCTGACCATGGCTGTGCCAGCGGGCATCGAGTATATACAGAAGGGATTCGACGTGAAGACATTGAACCAGTAAGTTCAATTTCAGTATCATCATATCGGCTTGCAGTAATTGATGGAGTTTCTCCGCAACATAGTGTAGAGACCGAACTAATTTATTCGTCCCAGAACTAAAGTAACCGAGATTTAGCGAGGATTGAAGTGACAATAGGCGTTACACTATCTAATCATCCCACATTAGCCCGCTGCTGGGTATAAGCGTCTTCTTGTACACCCCATTTGTTTCGGTCCCTCGCTCGCCCCAGTCCGCCCAGTAAAGAAATAAAGAAAGGGAAATAAAGAAAGAAAGAAAGAAAAAACATTTATTCGGCGATTAAATACAAGAAAGTTGACAAGCAATTATAATATATTAATAATGGGTAACAACCAGAAGCCATTCGGCAGTTGGTATATATATATATATATCTTAGACTTGTTGCCCGAAAGACTTAACTTGGTTGACAGTTACCACTATTTTCCCAACTATTTCAAACTTAAAAGGTGTGAAGTTTAAAACGGCGTATCGATTTCACAGAAATCTTCACACAGAACCACTAGGAAAGCCAAATTTTACCAAATTATCGCTTACACGCATGCGTATTTTATATGCTTCTCATCGCAATGCGTGCGCACTCGTTGCGAAATATATCGTCACAGATTATAAATTAGCATAATGATGTTGCCTAATTTATACTAATTCAATGTCAAGTTGCATAATATAATAATAGTGTAAACGCCTTATGTTTGGTGCAAACGATAGGAGAATTGAATATTGATAGATAATTAAGAATTTTACCCCCATGCCACGACGTGATTTACCCATACCACGAACGGAAACTAGAATATACAGAAAATACTTCTCTAAGATTTCATTATCATTCCCTTTTGATTAATGTCATAACATGTAATCGCAGTTACTTATGCCTTTTACTACACTTGCTCAGTCAGTAGTACCACTAAATAATGTCAACTCAAATCGGTCCACAGCTTTCGGAAAAGCTCTCGGCATGTCATATAGTATTTGATGGATTTTCGGTTTTCATTAGTTGATCACTAGCAGCTAAAAGTGATAGAAAATGTTTTAAATATACTGAAATAGCAGTTACTTATGCTGTACCAATGTTACACAACTGGACAATATCATCTGAAACCATCTGAAGACCACAACGCTACTTGCATTTTGTTTGATCGTAGATCACTGTCACACTGTATTAAACAGTAATACATACAGTATGGACACACCCTGCCGCTCTCTGAAGCTGACCTTAACACCGGTGACACTCCATACAATCGTCACTTTTTTATCTCGATCGCTTCCATATGTTACAAAGGGAAGATCTAGTAGGTAAATAACTCAGACAATTTGTATTTAGCATCCGGGGTAGTGTCCCTACTAAAAGTAGATTGAAAACATTTGTATCAACGCAACCCCTTTAAAAAAATGATGCTCTACATATGATTTTAATTTTAAACACATCCATGTAATCGCAGTCGCCTATGTCTTGTACTATAAACTTGTTCTGTCACTGGTAACACTAGACAATGTCATCTCAAGCTTGTCCCGAGCTCTCGGCTTGTCTCACGACTCTCAATGGAATGTGGCTGTAGATCGCTAATCACCAAGAATGGTTGCAAACACTCGTGACATTCACTCAAGTAATAGACAAGTGCTTGAACACTTGATTTGAAGTTTGAGTACTTAAGCTTCTTATGATAATATCATCAACTTATCATTAACTTAAAAAATAATCATAGTTTGTTATTTCGTCAGATCAAAAGGAGCTTTAGTTGGAGTCAACGTGTCGATCGATCTTAATGACTCTTTCGCGCAAGTAACTCTGCTAGATAATATTTGTATCATATCGAATTGTGATTGTATTGAATCATATATGTACAATATTTTAATCTGAATTAAAATAAATAATAATATTTAAAATCACACTCGGTAATCTGGTCCCAATATAGGATTCTCTAATGATGCGCTATGAACCCCCCACCCTTTGGCGTAGAAGACAGGAGCGCTTACTGCTACGCCAGCGAGTTCAATCTTAACCTAATACAGGTTGTAACAAAATAGGTGTAGGATCCGGGCTGGGGCTGCTATTTGTCGTAATGAACAACTGTTGTGTTCTTGTACGACTTTGCTGAAATCACAAAAAAACTGAACTCGCCATACAAAATTGTCCAAACAGCTGATCAATTTGTATAAAGAATTCAAAGTAAATTTTGCAAAATCGTAGAAAAAAAAGTTGTACAGAATGATAAGTAGAAGTCCAGATAACGGGTCCTACACCAATTTGTTACACCATGTACTTGTATATGTCTCTCATTCTATTGTTCTTTACACAATTTCCTAACTGACTATTTTATCTCGTGTTATCAATACATACCTAGAAACTGTCTTTCTGTCTAAAATATTCCCCATTGTGTGCAGGCGGAGCCTGAAAATTAGATCTAGTTGAGGCTTTATCCCTTTCATCTGTTCTTTAATCAGTCATCGTTACATTTTTTAACCATTTATAACAATTTTCCGTATACAAACAAACACATTTCGTCTCCAGTGCTGGAGAACGATCTCTTCCCATTATCTAAATAAGGCCATACTCCACACACAGCGGGCGGCCAGATGCTGGTTGGTAGAACTTGTCTTTTATTACTATTATGACTGACTCGGTGGCTAAGTGGTTAGCGATCCTGACCTCTGATCCGAGAGTCGTGGGTTCGATCCCCACACAGGGCAAACTTTTCTGTGATGAGCAGAATTGTTTGCTCTGAGTCTGGGTGTATTTTATCTATATATGTATGTATTTAAAAGTATATGTGTATGTATATCAGTCTCTGGTTCCCAAGATACAGGGAATCCTAGTTTGGGGCCAGATGACCGTGTGTCATTTGTCCCAGATATATTATTATTATATATTATTATATTATTATTATCATTAATGAGAAGAATATGTTTCTTCTACGAAAATAATCACTATGAACGTATGATTTTTTACTTGAACGATGTTGTGTAACAATCAATAAATCAATATCTTTTGCCGCCTTTGTAATAAAATAATTCGCATGTTACGGCTGTAACTACTGGTTACGGCACTATTGACATCAGCTATAAGATTTTTTACTGTATAAAAGTATAATTTACGAAGATTACTTAACATCTTATGATTTTATGAGAGATAGGAAAAGTAGAGTAAATTACTGCGTATACTCAACAAAATGCGTAATGTAATCACTTCCTTTATTGCTTTTCACATGAAATCATTACAATAACCCGCCCTGTTAATTTTATTGATGGTTTAGATGCTATACACATGACATAAGTAAACTGAAAATCGGCAGTTGTTTTGTGTTTCATTTATAATAAGACCCATTTATGTAACATAACTTACTCAGGGTGATATGCACCTGTCTTACCCAAGTAAACGGAGAGTATTTTTTTTAGGTATATTCGTTTCACTGTTATCTTCTGTAATCAAAACGTTTAATGAAAGTGGAAAGTTTCCTTGATCCTCAGATTGACATAGGGATACACTTTTATCGGTCAGGTTTTATATTTTTGTTACATTTGATGGTTAGGTTTATTAGATTAGTGCTAGAAATATGGGCTAGGCCAAGCCAGGCTATTAGGAAAATGAAGCAATGGGAGTAATAAGAGTACCATTGCTTCATTTTCCTTAGATCGTTTCGTATTTTTAGTGCACAAAGATTTTTTTTTATTCATACGAAGCGAGCAAGATATCTTGGGCGAAGAAAAATTTACTTATTTGCTTTAGAGATGGAATCGTAAGTTTTGAGTAATATCCTACATATTATTGTAGAAAGTGAATCCTATATATTTATTATTAATGTAGTACATCTCATCTTGTGTTTGTCTCGTCTCTGTGAGGGTGGTACACCAACACCTATACTACTAATAGAACGCGCTTGGCTTACGTTCCTCATACGTCTCTAGTGGAAGGAAAAACATTTTAATTTATTTTGTTATTGAAACTTCTTCAGAAGTCTTACAAATTAGTAACGGTTAGCTTATTACCTATAGATAGTTTGTTTACAAAACCACGTTTTTCTTTTAATGAATAAAGTTCGTTATCCTGTTTTAAGTAGCTTACTTCTATAGGAACCAAACCACCTTGACACAGCAAAACACTACGTCAGCATCTTGACATCTGAGCTGTAATAGTACCTGTTCTATCTCAGAAAGGAATGCAGGAGTCACGCACGATATAGTAATTGAAAGTTTATTTTGTAGTCAATTCTGTCCATGAATCATGCGCACGCGCCCTTCACTCAGGAAGCTTAAATACTATGTACGTATTTATGGTTCAAAATAACTATCACATCTAGGATACAAATAATACATAAGTTAACCAATTATGAGATATGAACACATTAACTATTATTAACGTTTATTATCACGAATTGTTTCGATAATATGTTTATCCTACTAACTGAAAAATATGTATAAATACATACATAAATGTGTTTTGTGAAATATTTAAATTCGGTTGGGTAATAAATATACCTAATGCGATCGATGAAGAATTCAATTATTCTTATGTGAATATGCATTTTTCATCTTTTTTTAAGTTTACATGTTTCTAAATACTTTTTCCATATACAGCCTAGTAAAAAAGTTTAATACCTGGAGATAAATCTGGAGTTGAAGAAGTAAATGGTAACCCAGCGTTAGATACAAATCAAAGCATAACAAAACAAGAGATTAAGACTGAAAAATATCATGATTGTATAGACTAGTTAAGCAATAATCATAGCGCAAACATTGAAAAACGGTGCAATACCCGAAACACTTGGCAAACAGAGCGAATAGGTGTCTGAGAGAAACATACATTTGCATCTATTGTTGCCGCTGCAATCCGGTGCCGTGACCAGGATACGTGCGAACACATTCATATGGTTGCCATGTCGTTATTCGACAATAAAAATTTATTTATGTGTATACTGTGTACATTGTACTTTATTAAGAAATGTAATAAAACTTTGATTAGTATTGTATAAATAAATGATCAAAATGTACATATTTTTGCTTCGCTACTGACTGTGACGTACAGTCACTTGAGGTCTTAAAAGTTGAAGATAAAACAGTTTGTTTGTTTGTAATCTCTTTTTTGTACAAAACATAAATTTTACAGAACAATATTGTGTATAAATATAAACAACAACGATTTCCCTATCTTATTATTACTTTTGTACAATAAAGATTTCACAAACAAACAAACTTAATTCACGTATGCTCTACAAGTCTACAGAATATCACATCAAATTTGGAACTATTGATGAAAACATGCTTGTATTATAACATGTACCTACGGTTATTTTTAAAAATCCCCTCCCGAAAACTTTGACGGATACTCCCCTACATCATATTGAACAATTTTGAATACTCAAAAACATTTTTCGACTCCCTATACAAATCAACTTTTATTTGAGACTATATTATTATGACTTCCTCAGGAAAAGATTCAGATCAAGTTCAGAATGATGTAGAAGCCCTCATTAGTTTACGGGACAGATTTTTTACACCCTGTACATGACTCAGCATATCTCCATACACAATTCCTATCATACACACAGAAATCACACAAATTTTCAAGTTGAAACCCCTACTACCGGCCATGGGCACCATACCCCATCGCTATTGTGTATTCAGCGCGTTCCCATTGTTCACGGTACCTATACGTAGTACCCACGTACTGCAGTGCAGTTGCGCCATACGTAATCATAATGAAGAAACTTGCAGTGTTGTGTCAACCGAGTTCGATGAGATTGTTATAATGTCATACGGTCGTAATGCTAAGACGATAATATTTGCAGAAGAAATGAGTAGTCGGTAAAACTGTAGTTAGTAAAACGTAGTTTTTGAATTTTTCAGAAACTATAACACCTGGGCAATCGTTAGTTACTTAAGGGATGCACGGTTATTTGTTCGATGCGATAACAAAATAGTGAGTAGAAACTCTGATTGGCTATATCTATGTGGTACAGGTTAATACTTAGCAGAAAAAAAACATCAATATTTTACACTAATAAAAAGCCATGTTTCCAAAATAGGTTAAACGATGTAAACAAAAAATCGGTGTTGAGAAATTTATAATAATAGCTAAATTCAGAATGAATCAATTCTTGATAAACAGCGCACTATTGTCTCCGACATAGAGAACCGTTTAGCTCTAGCAAGATGGAAAAAGATTGCCGAATTGTTACTAAACCTCCAAGTCAACTAAATTGTTGAACATAAATAAATGATTAAGCTATATTTTATTAACCACCAATAGAATTCAAATCCGGTTAACTTCTTACGCGTAATAGATAAAACTGATAAAATAAATCAAATTATTTAAATACTGTTGAGTCATATCTGAAACATACGGATGTAGATCAAACATCAATCATTTAAGCCGATAACGCATGGACTTAGTCTAATTGTGCCAATATATACGTATGTATATGCATTATAATATACTTGCTAAGCTTACAAAATACCTTGAACTATAGGATCGTCACGGTCATTTAACAGAGCGAATATGTAAAGGAAGTTTTGATGGTGCTTTTTTAAAGTATACGTATCATTACGTATCTATGCTAGTTCACTTGGTTTTAGAAGGCTAATCCATCAGTATACAGGGTGTAACAGAAAGGTGTGATAATACTTCAAGGTTGGCTTTTACCCATCAAACTGAACAACTTTTGTTCTACAACTTTGTTGAAATCACAAAGAAATTTTCGAACTTTTCATACAAACTTGGTTCGCCAGCTGATCGATTTGTATGAAAAGTCCAAAAAAAATTTGCGATTTGAACAAAGTTGTAGAACAAAAGTTGTTCAGTTTGATGGGTAAAAGCCAACCTTGAAGTATTATCACACCTTTCTGTTACACCCTGTATATTTAGTACAATACAGTATAATAAAGTACAGCGGACTATCAGTATAGTGCAGTATAAGTATAGTTGTAAGTTAGTTATCGAATGGTGGAGTTTTATACCCTATAAGTTATTCTGCTTCCTCTTTCCACAAATGTGTGGTGACCAAAATATTAACAAAACCATTTCAGAATCGACCACCATCTAAAATACCTTTATTTAAACAATATAATTCAAGAAACATAAAGTCATCTATCTCTGCCAACTTCCTTCCGGTCTTACCCATCAAATTATATTTTAATCAAAAGACCTGAAAAGTATTCTACATTATCGCGATAAAGAACTCTCTCATACAAATTAAATACGATTGTAGGTTGCGCAATACAAATAAAATGCGTAGAATTTTATGCTAATTTTCGTTTTTGAATCATTGCTTTCAATTTACATAATAGCCATGTATTTTGAGTTGAGGTTACTTTGAAACCTGATCTTACATAAGAGAGATAATAATAATAATAATAATAATAATATCTGGGACAAATCACACACGGTCATCTGGCCCCAAACTAGGATTCCCTGTATCTTGGGAACCAGAGACTGATATACATACACATATACTTTTAAATACATACATATATAGATATAATACACCCAGACTCAGAGCAAACAAATCTGCTCATCACAGAAAAGTTTGCCCTGTGTGGGGATCGAACCCACGACTCTCGGATCAGAGGTCAGGATCGCTAACCACATAGCCACCGAGTCAGTCGGTCGATAAGATACAGGTGTTATGGAAGGTTGAACTGGTGTCCAAATTGCAAAAGTTGATGTTAACAGACTCTCTGAATGGGTTTCAACTTTGTTTTGTATCGTGTTGACAAATATATTGATGGTTCACATGATAAAGTGGTCTGCCGACAACAATACTGTCAGTCAACCTTGAGAGATAAATGTGTTATCTACAATGATTAATAGTTTAATAGAAATAATAATAATAATAATATCCGGGACAAATCACACACGGTCATCTGGCCCCAAACTAGGATTCCCTGTATCTTGGGAACCAGAGACTGATATACATACACATTACACATTTAAATACATACATATATAGCTATAATACACTCACAATCAGACTCAGAGCAAACGATTCTGCTCATCACAGAAAATTTTGCCCTGTGTGGGGATCGAACCCACGACTCTCGGATCAGAGGTCCACTTAGCCACCGAGTCAGTCAAGTGAAGTGAGCAATGAAAATAAAGAAGGATTTGTAAAGTCTTTAGCAGTTTGGATAGGTCGGTTAAATTGTGCCACACGATAAAAGAGAGAGAGAGAGAGAGAGAGAGAGAGCAGTCGCCAAATTTCTTAGTCCCAAGTTATTTCCTGCGCCAGTCACGTAGATGAGTCAAGCTGCTGAAATGCAGGCAATTTTGGACTCTTCATATTACATGAATCAGCTGAACTGGCCCAATCTGAATATTTAAATTATTTATAAATGAAATAAATGGATTTTAAAATTAAATTGTATTAAGAAATATAATGTAATAAAAATATTGACGTCTTGATAGTCTGAAATACCACTTAATAGGAAATCCCTTATCTGCCATTACTGCTTTTCTGATCCTTAAAAATATGTTCAAGCTATTCGAAATTCTCATTCTGTTTGAGTTATTATAACCTCCATCTCTCTTCAGATATCTGGACTGGATGAACCTGCTGACCTACGACTACCACTCTGCCTTCGAGCCGGCCGTCAACCACCACGCGCCGCTTTACCCTCTCGAGGAGCCCAGCGAATACAGCGTTGACGGTGAACTCAACATTGTGAGTATCTAACTGTAACTCTCCAACTTGGGCCCTTGTATGATCATCTTCCTGCCCTGTTCCCAATTATTTGGGGTCAGCCTAACATGTCTTCTTCTTCCATTCATCTCTTCTTGCCGTCATCTCAGTGCTCACTCCTTTCATACTCATATCATTCTTCACACAATCCAGCCATCTCTTCCTTGGCCTTCCTCTTCCTACTAATCCATCCACTTTCATATTCAATACTCTCCTAGCCACATGACTTTCGTCCCTCCTCATAACATGCCCATACAACAAACGATTACTTTGCAACTTTTCTGTCACTGGCGCTACTTTCAGACTTCCTCTTATATACTCATTCTTTATTTTGTCCATTCTTGTCACTCCACACATCCATCTTAGCATTCTCATCTCAGCTGCATGCAGTCGCCTTTCATCAGTCTTCTTACTTGCCCAACATTCAGATTCATACGTTATGACCGGTCTTATGACGGATTTATAGATTCTCCCCTTCACCTTAAGGGGTATTTGGGGATCACATGTTATTCCGGTGACCTGTCGCCATTTCAGCCAACCTGCGTTAATTCTATGCCGTACGTCACGGTCGATATCGACATCACTCTGTAAGAGAGATCCGATGTAGGTCTGAGCAGACTGGTAGAGGTACTCCATCTAGGGCTATGGCCGCAAAACTGGAAAGACCACCGAAATCGCAAAACATATACTCAGTTTTAGATCTGCTGATTTTTAAGTCAACACTCTCCAGTTTTTGCTGCCATTCCATCAGTCTGCCCCTTGTATGATCATTTGCGTTTCATATTAACAACCCATATCCCCACTGCACTGCACGGGTCTCTTCCCATACCTCGGGAAGGTAAGCCACACACGGGGGCTAAGTCCGCATTGGTTTGCGTTTATTGGTTTTTAAATAAACGTTACAGACTCTTTGACTAACTCAGTGTCTCATTGGTTAGCGCTCCAAGAACCTAACTTGATGGATTATGTCTATTTATGTTTGTTACATTTATTGTATGAATACCAGTCTCTGGTTCCCATAATACAGGGAACTTTTGTTTGGGCGAGATGACTTGTTTCATATATCTTTGTTTATTTATGACTGCTCTCTCCAGGACTATACAATCAAGTACTACCTCGAGAACGGTGCAGATCGAGACAAGTTGGTCCTCGGTATCCCCACCTATGGCCGATCTTACACGCTGTTCAACCCTGATGCCGTGGAAATCGGCTCTCCTGCAGACGGCCCAGGCGAGCAAGGAGATGCAACTAGAGAGAAGGGATATTTGGCTTATTACGAGGTAAGAATCATTTTAATATAGATGGCGTTAGTTGGTATAATGTAAAAGTGAGTCCCATGTTGGGCGCCAAATATAATAAGTACGTTTAATATAATTAATTACTTAAAGTTCCGTAATATTTAAAAGGAATATTTTTGAACTGAAACACAATATGTAATGTAAAACATCTGTAACGACTTACAAAATATTCTAGTGAAGTCCTACGTTGAATGCTAATTCATTTTGAATTTTACTTAGCCAATATGATTAAGTGGGGACAGAGACAACATAAACAACTACAGACCAATATCGGTGTTATCAGCAATGTCAAAAATTCTGGAAAAGCTACTTAATAAAAGACTACTTAATTATTTACAAAAATATAATATATTATCTTGTTGCCAGTATGGATTTCAACAGGGGAAATCAACAGAGGATGCAGTGTCTGCACTTACCTCGCTTGTAATTGAACAGCTTGACAAACATAAAAAATGTATGGCAGTCTTTCTAGATTTGAAAAAAGCGTTCGATACTGTCTCTCTCCCCATCCTTATACAAAAGTTGAGTGTGATTGGTCTGAGAGGTACTTCATTATTTTTATTTGCTGACTACTTGTCCGACAGGAGACAGTGTGTTAGGCTGGGTGACTGTATAAGCCAATTCGAGGAGGTATCATACGGCGTGCCGCAAGGTAGCGTTCTTGGCCCAACGCTATTTTTAATTTATATCAATGATTTGTGTAAAATGCAAGTCAAGAACGCTACGATTTTCTCATACGCTGATGACACTGCCGTCATCTTTGCTGGGGACTCCTGGGATGCTGTTAAGTCTGATGCTGAGAAGGGGCTAAATCAAATAAGCAAATGGCTTCATCATAATATTCTTACGCTAAACACTACCAAAACAAACTATATTTGTTTCAGTATGTATAATAACTCACAACCTAGAAACGATTTCACGGTACAGTTACATAAGTGTGATAAAATATCGTATAATACACCCTGCAATTGCCCGAACATACAAAAGGTTACTCAAACCAAATATCTGGGTGTCTTTCTGGACCAGCGCCTTTCTTGGTACCCGCACCTTGAGCATGTCATACTAAGAATCAGTAAACTTACTTGGATATTTAAAACCCTAAGGCACGTTGTACCGAGAAAGATCGACGGGTCGGAGAGAGATCTTTTAAAAGAAATATATCTAGTTTTAGTGCAGTCGATCATTACATACTGTATCACTGTATGGGGCGGTGCAGCAAAAACTAAATTTCTTGAGGTTGAGCGTGCACAGCGTGGGCTGCTTAAAGTTGTGTATTTCAAAAAGAGAATATTTTCCACTGAAAGACTCTACCAGCTGTCTAAGCTAATGTCGGTTAGAAAACTATACATAGCCCACGTCGTGCTTCGAAAATATAAAAGTTTACCATATGACCCCAGCATTACAAATAATAATACAGGTAAGAGAAGGAAATGTCCCGTTGTCAAAGTGACCATGGTTAATTCCACCTTTGCATGCAGGCAATATTGTACTCGTTCAGCTTACTTATACAACCTTCTAAATAAAGAATTAGAAATATATTCCAAAAACAACTTTGAATGTAAAAAGGCTGTATCAACCTGGCTCGAGTCTAAATCATATGACGATATTGAGGAACTCCTAGCTGGTTAGTGGATGTTACATATATTATGTAGCTTCCGATCCCAAGATGAACTCGTAGGGCTAACCAACCTAACAATGCAAACGTAAAATACACACACACACACATACGCACACACACACACACACACACACACACACACACACACACACACACACACACACACACACACACACACACAAATACATCCACATTCTTACCCATACTCACACAGGCACCAGATAGGTATGTACTCTTCTTTTTTTCTTTGTTCTTCTTTTGCGATTGTATAAAACTTTTGTTTTCTGTGGCTAAAAACTTATAATGTCTTTTAGTTTCTAAGTAATATTATAGAGTTAACATCGACTTACATATTGAGGAAGAGCGGTGCCTCCTGACACAGGCTATAAAAGGTTAAAAGGAGACACCGACCCCAACCTTAATAGATATTAATTTAAAATGAATAAACATTTTCATTTTCATTTTTTTTTTTTTCATTAACTTCACAATAAGTTTTTCTTGTTATCAGATTTGTGAAGCTCTCAAACCCAAAGTAAAGAAGCGAAGCTCTTCAGATGAAGAAGATTCAGAAGAAGAAGAGGACGAAGACCAACCCTGGACAGTGATTCAGCCGAATCCTAACGCTATGGGTCCTGTGGCTTACAAGGGCAACCAGTGGGTGGGATACGATGATGTGGACATTGTGAAGAAGAAAGCCGAGTATGTTGCTGAGAATGGACTTGGAGGTGAGCGGTTCATTTATCTGTCAAGAATGATTGTATAAGTTAATAAAAATAATGTCAACGTTTTCTGAAGAACTGTAATTGAAACCAAAGTATGGTAATGGGAGAAAAGAGTTCTTCGATTACTTAGTACAGATAGAAAGGGCCTCTTCGACCTCATGGTCATTCATTTGAACACCAACCAAAATAACGTTTTTACCGATACGTGACTCAAAAAACAAACTACTGATTGACCAAGAAGATTTCTGTTGACAAACAATACTACAGATAGACAAACTCTGTTGACGTCTGAGTCATCTTTCAGTATCAACGTCCCCAAAATAAAGTGCCACCAGCTTATCTGTGGAATCTAGCGATAGCGCCACGATCGAAAAGAGTATACAACTGACAACAACAAAATGACGGTTTTCAAAATAGTAGTACGTTCTCAAGTAGTTCCGCTTTTGGCAGTCCTACAGATAAATTGGTGGCACTATACTTGAAAATACTGTCAATTTACTAATAATTGTCTGTCACGCACATAATACTTATGTCCATTCGTGTTGCAGGCATAATGTTCTGGTCGATCGACAACGACGACTTCCGCGGCAACTGCCACGGCAAACCGTACCCGCTCATCGAGGCGGCTAAGGAGGCGTATATCGTCGCGCTTGGGTGAGTACGTCGGCTTATTATTATTAGCAGTTATACCTACGACACGAAATGTCCGATAACTTTGGAGATTATGCTTAATCATCAACAACGTATATGAGTCCAACTAATCACCTTTGGACAAAAAAGACTTTTCCAAAGGTTCACTACAGTTTTACCTGTCTTAAGTCGCATGTCTTGTCTTACTAAATTTGTAAGTTTTATTTAATATAAGACCTTATTGTACGGACATGCAACACCGCAATCCAAGAATTTCAAGTATTTTATCTTAAAGAAGGAAAATCATCCTTAAGTTCTTGATTACCTGATTCCAGTTCTACGGATAACGCGATAGTGACAGACAAGCCCAGATCCATCACCAGCTCCAGAGCCAGCTCTCGCAGGAAGAACCGTCCCAGGAGTTCCACCACCACTACCACCACAGAAAAGCCTTCAACCAACAAACGCAAGAGCGCAGTGACTAGCACCACTCCCTCGTGGAATAACACACCAGAGCCACCGACTACTCCTGACCCTGGATCTGGTGCGTTTTTGGAGAGATGAATTTTAGAATAATAGTTATAATTTATTATATATGTTCTACCCTATCAAAGACTTTCTAAGTAGAGAACTCGCATCTGATAACCCACTCTTAAGCCTGGTTATTTTACTAATTTTGAGTAACTTTATACGAAATTTATACGACTGAATTATTATCATCGACTACTGCATTTTAATAGGCTCTAAAATGACCACAGCATTCCTAATGCTTCATATTATAGTTTCTATATTGATAGCTTTCATTTCTAGACTTCAAGTGTACCGATGAGGGCTTCTTCCCGCACCCGCGCGACTGCAAGAAATACTTCTGGTGCCTCGACTCCGGTCCTTCCAACCTTGGTATTGTCGCTCACCAGTTCACGTGTCCTTCAGGTAATTTTAATTCAGCATCATCTATATAAGATATTCACTACTTGGAACTGTCACCTCATTGACTAAGCCTATCAAACCAGAGTTCTTACGTATAAAGCCTTAAGGCTTTAAGTAGTCTGAATAACCTTGCTGAAACGGAGATCGCTGAGAGTTTTGCAGACGTCAGTGCCATCTAGCGGCAACGGTCGGTACAGTTGAAATACTATAAAAACTGCAGAAGGGACAAGTGTTATTTATTAGTTATCCTACACAACTGCCTATTTTTGTTTGCACATCACTGCAACTGACGTCATCGTTACGTGCAAAGTGTTGAGTTTTATTTTTTATGACCAGTAGGCGTCAGGAACCAATACGAAGTATGTAAGTATGTAGAGCGTGCCTACAGCCAAATCGGATTCAACTTCTTTTGTCGGATTGCAGTATTTGATGTTATTAGATTTTTCTCAGTTGTGGGAGTGACATGGGGTACACTATTTTATTACTAGCTGTTGCCCGCGACAACAGAGAGAAAAATAATAAATCTACTCATCATAGAAATATTTGACCTGCACCGGGTGGGGATTGAACCCACGACTCTCGGATGTTGTCAGGGGCACAAACCACTGAGCCAACGAGTCCGTCAAGTTTATGTTTTTAGATTTTAGGACTAGGTGTGATATAAAAAATATTCTTCTAACTGTGTCTAACTAACTATGTCCCAAAACTAATGCGACGAAGGAGATCATTCAGGCTCCATACATTTTTTGGCCTTTTTTTTAAGTGCCGGTCAACCAAAAAAAAAATGTATTATTAGAACTTGCTATTTGGAGCAATAGTTAAAATGACACAAAAGTTGTAGGGTTTTTCTGAACAATGTTATATAAGATGGATGAATCGTCATTTTCATACATTTATTGATTCCTGAAAGCTCAGATATAACTAGAGTTTATCATCTGGTACAATTTACATTTTTCAACTTTTGTGTCATATTAACATTAATTATTGCTCCAAATAGTTCTAACAATTCGTACTTCTTTTTTGTTGGCCGGCACTTTCATAAAAGGCTCAAAATTAATGATCTCCTTTTGGCTGGTGATAGCTTTGATCAAGACCTATCAAAATAACGAAACATATGTTCTGCAAAAGTTTATAGTTTTCGAGGTATACCAGATTAATAAAAAAAATTTTTTTCGTGAAAAAATATTTACATTTACTTTTCGCCCACTAATGCGTAGAAAATATCTTAACTAAGTTACTGATATTAAAAAAAGTATGCACAAGTGAGCTTAGTCTTCAAAAGCGAAGTGTTTTTGTCAAGGACGTCGCTCCGAAACAGACGCGCAGTCCACCCTCGATGAGATCGCGACGCGGACTGCCGGCAGAGTCCGCGGGGGATTACAGGATGGTGGAGCAGGCAGGGTCGCGCGGATTTACTTCCATTTTGGAGAAATAAATACTTTTCACGAATAAATTACGCAGTAAAAATAAAATATTCAAGACAAACTGTTAATATTGTTAAGATGTTTATCATGTGTAAAAATTAACACGATATCTTGTGCCGTTTCCGAGAGAAAATAACATTTATGGCAAAATAGGTGTTCTTTAGGGATTTTTTTTCTGAGAGGCGGTTGTCAAAAATATAATTTTGATCAAGACAAAAGATTAATTAAACCCTTGTCTATTATTGTGTATTTTTTATTTATAGATTAGATTAACAGTTATTGAAACAATTTGCCTGAAATATCCAAGAATTTGGACATTTCACATATCTTAAGGCCTACGTTGAGTATACAAGTTTCGAGTGGTAGGAACTTTGTATTAGGTGGAAAAAGAGACGATTTAAAAGTATTTGTAAAGCATCTACCTACTTAAATAAAAAAGATTTTGTTTTCCTTACAGGCCTATTCTTCAACAAGGCGGCTGATTCCTGCGACTTTGCACGCAACGTGCTCTGCAAGAAGCCAGCCGCCACTACAAAGGCGCCAGCTACGCAGGCCCCCACCACCAAACCCACCACTACGACCACCAGTGCCAGTACCACCACTCGAAGAGCAGTCAAGTTGAGCACGAAGAACTCCGCACTGTTTAGAACTACGACCACTACAACTACGCCTGAACCTGAGGTTTGTACTTCTGGATTGTTTTACGTTGTTCCTTTTACGAACAAGCTTTTGAGTTGACGTTTTGCATCTGCAAGGCGTTTTTAATGGTGAATCTGAAAATATTCAAGCTATTTAATCGAGTCAAATGTGTTAACTTTTTAACCGACTTCAAAAAGGAGGAGGTTCTCAATTCGACTGTATGTTGTTTATTTTTTATTTTTTTTATGTGTTTGTTACGCGATTACTCCGCTAGTTATGGATTGATTTTGATGATTCTTTTTTTGTTTGGTAGGGAATACTTCACAGGTAGTCCCATATTAATTTTATCAAAATTCATTCAGTGTTTTTTGAAAAAAAAAAAACAAAAACAAAAAAATCATTGCAGGTAGTTGTTACGATCGAAGTCGGTTATTTAACGTGTTCAGCGTTGTCAATTATCTTCTACCAATTTTTAAATAAACAACAAAAATTTTGAAATCTCCATCTAAAATGGTCAATCCAACGATCTATTCGTGTTATCGATGTTGACATAATATGCCATTAATAAAAACCTTGTATTACAGTCCATTCACTCCATGTCACGGATAGCGACTACTTAGGTACATAGGCCGATATAATGAGGCCGGTACAGTTGAATTGTCCTCTCTACATACACGAAACGAAAACCATTTATTATCAAAATGTAACACTGTTATTGATGGTTATTATTTTGATGATCAAAAAAGATTCTTGTTTCCAGGCGCGAATACAGGGGGGGGGGGGATACAATGGGTGCAATTGCCCCCCCCCTGAAGCCTGACCGAAGTACTAAAACTTTTATAAAATGCAAATAAATAGAGGCATTTCTTAACTATTCAAAAAATTTCGCGCTCGCTACGCTCGCGATTTTTTATATTCACGGTCTAATACCATCGACCACTTCAAAAAAAAAGGTAAACTGAAAATTTGCCCCCCCTGAACGAAATCCTAGATCCGCGCCTGCTTGTTTTCTACCACACAGACCTGTGTGCCTACCATTGCGGGAATAGAGAAAAGAGGGAGGGAGAAATTGTACTAATGTGATGTGAAATGTGAAAATGACATTGCTTCTTTTACAGTCGGAGGAAGAATACGAAGATGAGGTAGCTGAAGACGAGGCCCAAGATCCGAGAGTAATTAAGGAACTGATTGATTTGATCAAGAAAGTTGGTAAGTATCCAATAAATAGAAATCATATTGTAAAACGCTTCTGTGACGTATTGGCTAGACTAGGTCAGGAGGTTGCGGGTTCGATTCCCGGTGAGGTCCAACTTTGTAGAACTCAGTTTAGATAAGGCATTTTCTGAGCCCGCCTGGCTCTAACCTAAGTCTTGCTGCCAAACATTAACAGCATTGAAGGGTTTCGGCATGCAGATAATTGCCTATTCCTCATTGCGTTAGAGAAAATGGGTAAAAAGTTTGAGATTTGATTTTAAATGAAACCTCCTTACCTTTTTTGTAAAAAGCGTAGGTATATTTCCAATTTTCTAAACATATCAAATTTCCAGGTGGAGTGGAACAGCTGGAGAAACACCTGCACCTGGCGGAGACGTCGATGAGCACAGACGGTGCCATCACCACCACGCCTTCCAGCTTCAACAAGAAGCTGTACCAGAAGGTGTTAGAGAAAGCTAGAGCTAACAGGTGAGACATTCGCTTCTTAATATATCATATATAATCATCTAGGTAAGCCTACTTCCATCTTCAGCATCAACATAACTTACAACCAGGTAAGATTATGCCAACGGCTTACCAAAAGTGGATAAAAATTGATAAAAACACGTGTGTGACGTGCGTCGCTTGCGCCAAGCAACTGTCACCAACTTATCCGTAAATCAGGTTGCCTTTAGAGACGGGCAAAGAGTGGCCAGAGAGAGGAGGGAGGACAGAGTGAAACAAAATAGTTGTAAGACCAGTTAACTGTAGCTTCTACTCGTCATACTGAACAACTTTTGTTCTACGACTTTGTTTGAACAACAATGTTTGGACTCTCTATACAAAATTTGCCACACAGCTGATCGATTTGTATGTAGTAGAAGCTCCAGTTACCGGGTCGGGTCGTTTACCTATTTTTTTACATCCTGTGTACTGTGGCATAGTGCTTATTATAGAGGTCATAAGTGACCATAATTAATTTATTTACAGGCTAAACACACGATCAAAGGCAACGGAAGAAAGTGCAGGTGCGACTCAGAACAGCAGAAGAGGCCCCCAGAACGCAGGCCTTGAACCCACTTCAGACAAAGACAAACTGCTGAGAAAAGACAGGCCACAGTGCGTATCATATCAATTTAATTTAGAGGCTTTTTTATGACATAGCTGGCAAACGAGCAGACGGATCACCTAATGGTAAGCGATTACCGCCACCCATATACACCCGCAACACCAGAGGAGTTACAAGTGCGTTGCCGGCCTTTGACACCAATAGCCAACAGCCAAGGTACCAACCAGTCACAATTATGAGTCACATCTGTCAAACCGTTCCGTTGGAATTCAATTTTAAATACAAACTTTGGTATTAACATTCACTATAGTGCTTTTTGGAAAACTCTTTCATAGTTTTTCTCAACATCCTTTGAGGAGTCTTTTCTTTATGGTTTAGTAAGTCTATATGTCAGACAGTCACGGTGATGTTTTATAGGTATAGATATTTAAAGGTTGAAGCATACGTGCTGTTAATTTTAGTATTTGAAACAATCAATAGTAGAAATTTTAAAAGTGCTTAAAATATCAAATCTTAATGTTTTCAATAGTTTAGGTTATTTATGAAGCCAACAAACACGACGCCTGAAAATTGATAATTAACTTGTTACATCATCCAGGTACACAAAGATCCAGCGCAACCGTCCAGCTACGATCGCTGACCCCATCGACGAGGAGGACCCAGAAGTTCCAGATGTTCCCCAACAGCTGGCGCGGTCCAGGCTGGTGGAGACCGAGGTCAAGGTTGCGACGACGGCCAAACCACTGCAGTACGTCAACATCAGGCGCGTGAGGCCCACCTCTGACACCGCTGATGACACGGCTTCTAGGTAAGATACCATTTAGCTGCCTAATCATAATATTTTGCTCTGGTACTTGCTGTCATTATAAGTATCTTATTATATATTAAGTCTTAGAGCCAAATATCAAAGTTATAATAGCATTGTACAGTATTAGTGATATTAACATTGAACAATGCTATTAACATTAATAGGTATTTGGCTCCAAGACTTCCGGTACGTAGTACTATTATCTAATCTGTGCCTCCGGCTTGAAGATAAGATATCCAATTTCTCATTGCTTTGCGGAATCTTGGTAAGAAGTATTCCATATTTCGGCATCATCATCACTTACTGTCAGGTGAGATTACCAATTGTAGATTTTAAAAAGTAAAAAAATCGTATGAAGTTAGTGATGTGATAAATAATATAATTTTCTCCAGAAATGCACTGTTTGAACGTCCCGAATCGTTCGTCGCAGTGTCGGAACCCTCTTTGGACATTTCCTCTGCCAGGAGAGAGAACATGCCCGAATATGTAACCATCAGGAGACAGAGGCCCACCACTGAGGAGGCTACTACTGTGCAGTAAGTTTTTGTAATATTTTATTGTTTTTGTTATTAAACCTAAAGAATAGATACATATAAAACAAGTCATCCCTGAGGCATAAACGGCAAATGCGTGTTACAGTCACGTCGTGTAGGATAGCGAATTTTTCTAATTACTAGTATTTGATAGTACTTACCTTTTCTCTCGATACTTCGTAAGTCCTGAATAAAATAAATGAAGATACTATCACTAAATTCGTATTAATAATGAAATTTTTGACGTAAAGTGGATGAAACCAAACGTCACTTAAAAATTCGACTTGTTACTCTTAAAAAAAAAAGGTTTGTAAAACTACATCACATTAATTTGTTGCAGTTATGAGAACAAGGACAAGGAAGAAGAATCGCATGAGACAGCCCTGGAAAGAGAAATCTCCTCTCCACCATCACAACCTCAATACACCTCTATAATCCGCACCCGATCCTCCACCTTTAGTCCCCCTGAAGAGAAGAACGACCCAGAACCTCCTGAACCTACTACAGTTCTCGCTGTCCAGATTGCTTCCTTGTTAAACTCTCCCTCTGCATCCGAAGAGCAAGAAGCTCCTGAAACGACAATCGCTGAGGCGACTACAGCCGATGTGACTACGACAACGACCACCACTTCTCGACCAACTACGACAACGACTACAACCACAACCACACCCGCACCCTCAACTCGTCGAGTTGTGCAACGTCGGCGCGGGACAACAACCTCCACCTCCACAACCCCAGCCAGTTCGACTACTCAGGTGAGTTCCAGGAATTATTCTTTCGTACGTAGACGCCGACCACTCGTAAAGCCAAACGAAATATCTTCGGGCTTGGATGAAGATGAGAGTTCTAGAAAGGTCAGGTCGACTACCCCTGACAGCAGGGAAGTTGACGGTGTAAAGCCTGATGATGATGTTCAACCTATTACGCCTAGAGGTTACAGTCAAGCTTTAAGATCTAAAGAAGGTTTTCAGTCTAAAAGGACGAAGGTTACGTTTCAACAGACTCAGGCAGAAGATTCAGTACCAGCTGCAGCGTCACCGGTATCCCGAGGGCATTACAAAGCGAAATTCACCCGCGATGAAGTACTTTCGTTGACACCCATAGATGTAGTAGATGTCCCTGAAGTGCCACAGTTTGTACAAAAACAAAGTTTCATTGCACGTAGCGAAAGAAGATTCCGTGGAAAAACATCAACGACTGTAGCTGACTCAATAAATGATAGTGAAGCCTCAGCAGCTACTATTGAAATAATTCCACCTAACATTGTACCTAGAGGGCGTGGCAGATTCACACCCAGTTCTACAACACAAGCTTTAGATCAGTCGGTAGTTACAGAAGTAACTCCTAGTCAAAGAAGACCAACTTTTGCAAGGTTCACACCCCGACCTTTCACAAGGACTTCAGCAGTAGCAGACGTAAATGTAGAAAGTGAGACAAAAGCAGTTGTTACGCAGAGAATACCAGCACGTTTACCTTTTGGAAGAACTAGAGCAACAGTTTCATCGATTTCATCAACAAGTCCTGTAATACTAGCCAGAAGAATACCTTTTTCTCGCCAAACGACAACACAACAATCTCTGTCACTGGAAAGTGATGATTTGCCTTCAGAAGAGAAGTTAGATGATATTTCACTTTCTGAAAGTATCGTTGAAGAAAAGGAACATGCAGAAGACAATTATGAAGCAGAAGATTTACCAAAACGGCGTATTGTAGTCAAAAAACTTCGAACACCTAGCTCTACTACTGAAAGTGCTCCAGAACAATCTTCAGAAAATACCACTGATGAAAATGGTAGAAGGAAAATAAAAATAATCAGGCGTAGACCGTCCTCTACTACAGAATCAGTTGAAGTTTCATCTCACCCAACAGAATCAGTCCCGCTAAATCCAAACCGAATTCGTAAAGTGATTCGCAAAAAAATTAAACCACTTGAAGAAGATGAACCGAATATTATAGCAAAGTCCATTGGTTCTCTCAATAGCGCTTCAAAACAAACAACAACAGAAACAGTATTTAATTATGGTGAAAAAACTAGACCAACTATTGTGTTAACAACATTAACACCTACTGAAAAACCAGAAGAGGATAGTGAAAATAATAAACCAACAGAAGTTACTGTAGAACTCAAACAGCCAAAAGAAAATAAGCAAGAACAAATAGAAATTTCACCTTCTAATAATGAAGATGAAAAAGAAAAATCTGAAGTAGCTGTAGATGAAGAAACTGTTGCCAAACCTGAAGTCGTTATTGAAACAGAACAACAATCTGTCGAATTATCTGAAAATAAGAAAGAAGGTGACTCTGTAGAAGAATTAGAACTTGAACCAGATGAAGAAGAAGAAGACGAAATCCCTACAAATTTACAACCACAAACTTCTACCACTAGTACTGCACAACTAACGTCACCTTCAACTCGCGGAAGAATACCATACAGGCCACCAAAGCGACTATTTACATCCACTACAGAATCAACACCTTGGAGTAGCCGAACATTTAGTCGGAAATTCAATCCTGGTGTCTACACAAGTCCATCAACTCTTATCAAGGCTTCAGAAGAGCCAGTCAGAACTGCTACCAGGAGACCATTATTCTCATCTAGAACATTCACAAGACGACCGTTTACAACTGCTAGAACTACGAAGAAAATTGAGGAAGAAGACGAAGAAGAAGAGTACTCTGATGAGGAGGTTGAAGAAGAAGAAGAGAACCCTCTTGTATTGGTACCACCCAATCAGTTGTTTTCTAGAAGACCTAGGCCAAATGAAGATGAAGAAGAAAATCGTGAATCAGAAGAAGATTTAGATGCAGTAGATGATGTTTTAGAACCAGAAGAGCCAAGGAATAAATTTGTACCTGCTTCTAGACAGCCTTTTAGGCCTAAAGTTATAAACTCGAATACCTTTAGAACTTCAACTTCCACTACGGAACTACCAAAAAGAACATTAACATCTCTTAACAGAACATCTATTTATAATAGATTTGGGGCAAATAAATCTGTGAATGACACAAAGAAACGCGTGCAAAATGTGCCCGTTGGTTACAGTAGCCCTGTAAATGACACCAAGGAATCAGACATCAAAACTTTAACAGAACTAAGTACTTCAACATCGCCTACAGATCCTACTGACTTTACAACTGAAGATGATGACTATCTCACAATGACGGAAGCAAGCACAACATCAGAAGATACCACAAATACTTCAAGTGACACAACAAGTACTAGAGTATCTGAAACAGTTACTAATGAAATAGAAATCGATGATAGCACAGATGATTACTTGGAATATACAGATAATACCACAAACTATCCAAGTACTCAAGATTCTACTACAAATACGCAATCTTTACTAGAAAATGCGGAATCTGGTGAAAGCTTCACAATTTCCCATACCGAACCGAGTACTGAAATTACAAGTACACAGTCAGTAATTGAAACAACTACTGTTGCTCAAGTATCACCTTTAGTGAAAACTCAATTCGACAAATTGTTTTCTGTTAGCAGAAGAGTAGAGATATCATCTAAATTAGACAAGCATCGGCTAAATAAAAATAATCAGACCACTCTTCTAGAAGAAGGTAAAGTAATGGTAGAAAGTAAACCGCGTGTTGACAAGATCGGAGAAGTTAGTCGATTCAGTCTAATCAAGATATTTGAAGATGAAATTCCAATTTATTTAACTAAATTGGGTCATGTTTATCCTGTGGAAAATCCCCCAGATAACCTTATTCGTATTGATGAAGCTAGAAATGCCAGAGCTTTAGTTGAAAATTTTGCTGATGTACCCAGAGAGAACCTCGTTGCTTCTGAGAGTATGAACGAAGCTTATCGCCATATTAACAAAGTTATTAGTCAGAACAAAGATGAAGCTATGTCCAAAAGTCATATAGAGCACGTACCAAATGATGACTTCTTAAGCTATATCAATTTTGATAGAAAATCTGATAAATCAGAGGAGGACCCATCCTACCAACCTCAGTGGCAATTCGTTCCTGCGGCCTACGAAAATGAAAGGAATAGAGCTGCAAAAAGCTTTGAAATAGTTACACCTAGGAGCATGTTAACTGAACCATCGACCTTGCCTTTAGAAGGATTGTTCAAAACGGAAACCCCTGTTATGGCTCGAAAAATATCTGAAAATAATCAGCCGTTTGTAGTATATTCTGCAGCTTTGCCCACTCAGAACGAAGACGCCAATATTGTCAAACTTCAAGTCTTAAAACCTGAGTCTGGACGGAGCATAATCACTTTTGCCAAAGGTCAGGAATTCAGTGGCGCTTCAGTTACTGAAGAAGCTACTGTCAAGTATCCTGTTAATATTTCTGTTATACCTCTGTCACCTGAAACTACTGTTCAAACAGTAACCTCTACACAGTCGACAAAAACCAGTCCTCTTGTTGAAATGCTAACAACCACTATCACAACAGCCAATACTGAACCCACTACGATAATATTTACAACTACGGAATCAGCAACAACTGAAACAGTCCCTGAAGAGACAACTACAGCTAAACCTTTATTTGACAGTAAAAGAAAATTTGCTTTTCCACGAAGGCCAATAATCAAACCAAGCAATATTACCCGAGCAACAACTACACCTAGACTTGCCACCAAGAAAAACGCAACCATAACTACCAACTCACTTCAAAAATCCAATAAGACTACTGGATTTAACCCAACTAAATCTAGGTTCACAGGAAACAGAGGACAAAATGTACCAATTGATATTAGAAAAAAGGTCACTCCTAAATTAGCAGGCAAAACATTTACGACACCGAGACCTGTAACGACAGACGTACCGCGATCGACGACGGAAAGGAAGCTCTATTTCAAGCCCATAAGGCCCATTCGACCTGCCTTTGTGCCAAGGCGGAGTAGTACTCCATCCTCACAAGTTACTGGTGAAACCTAACTCTAATAAGATAATTTTAAATTGAGTTGCGTAAATGGTTGCCCTTCGGTTGACCAATATCTCTGGCCATAATATTTAGTACGACTGATCAAAAAAAATATATGATTATGTTACAAATGGAAAGTTTCTTTTGGAGACATAAAAGATGAATTTAATAGAGCGATATTTATCATCAGTTAGTTATTATTTAAAAACACCAATAAAATAAATCGGTTTGAATTTTTATAGCTTTTATCATCCAAGCCTGAAGATTATGATAATTAAGCTTCAACTTTAAGCAACGTATTTTTACATTTTACGAATTTTAAACATAATAACTGTACATACTACTTATTTTTATAACAGTCTGTAGTCATATTTTAGGACATTCATAGCTTTAACTTAGTCTAAGATTTATTGAAAGTTTTTGTACCAAAAATGTATATTACATGCGATAATTAGATAGGTAGTTCGTTTTGGTAAATAGACTTTCAAACAAAATTGTCATAGGTTATGATTAGAATATACTTATTTAAATACATTTCTATAATTAATATTAACATAATAATTATTATACTCGTTACCATTTACAATGTAAATACTTAACTTGAATTAGAATCGGGAATTTTGTATCAAAACACATTATGTTTGTAACAAACTAGAAAAAGTACATAAAAGGTTTGTAATAAAATTTTAAGTTAGTGAAAATTCTACCTAAGTATTTATTTTACGGTCGCACCGCACACTGCTTATTCTATCAAGTGATTTAAAGAGTTTCTATGGCTATCGAGTCATATTTGTGACTTCACAATTACACGAAGAGAGAAACATTGAAAAAGTCATCGGAGCAAAAGGGAGAAAGGGGTAAGTACAATAATTTATTAACTATCTTTCTCAAGTATTTATCATAAAACGGGAAGAAAAATTCACAATCTTTAGGTTCACTTTCAAATTCTGACTAAAAAGAAATCAATAAAAATCATTACTCATAGCTACACCCATAGGAGTCTCAAAATTTCAAACGTAAATGGAATTCAACCTAGGTACAATAAAACACAAAACCGTACAAGCGAGTCTGACTCGCATGCTGATGGTTTCCTCACTAACAAACAATATTGAAAATTGCCCGCCAAAAGTGATCAACACACTCAAAATTCATTTATTTAGGTTACACGTCTGTGTTTGGGTCACAGAAACCGATACCTGTACTAAGTTTCAACTTTATCGGTCCAGTAGATGTGGAGCAAACTGTCTGTGACAGACGAATAGACATTTTGAATAACAAAACAGGATGCTTTAATTGACAAGGAGAGTGCCAAACTTGGGAATCACAGATTCCGCTGATTTTTATATATGTTGTAGGGTAGTCTCCCCTCAATAACTAGGTAAAATGGTAATATGCAGTTCGCTTTCATTTTCGAGAAAATGATTTTAAAGACTATTTTTTTTCCAAATTTATTTATTTATTTTTATTTAATAATTTGTTATTTTAATCAATAAATATTTCAAATGGTGAAGTTATTTAAAAGTATTAAATTTATTATAAATCTGATATGTTTAAATTTATTTTTCCAATTTTAATGGATTTTTATTATTTTATTTTACATATTTTAAACAATAAAAAAATGAAACTTTAAATTCATTTTCTCGAAAATAAAAGCGAAGTGCGTCTTACCATTTTACCTAGTTATTGAGGGGAGACTACCCTACAACATATATAAAAATCAGCGGAATCTGTGATTCCCAAGTTTGGCACTCTCCTTGTGAGACTTGTGTTCACCATACTGAACAGGTTCGTTTTCTGAAATCGCAAAAAGTATTGTGGAATCTTGATTGGAATTTCCAATTCCTTCAGCAAAGTCCTAGAGCAAAAGTTCTTGAGTATAACAAGAAGCCCCACTTGGCGGGTATTACTCCTTATTTGTTATACCCTGTAAAAAAATGTAAGAATTTGAATAGACGCGTAAAACTGACCAATTTTCCCTAATTAACTTTTGTCGAAACTTCATGGAGCCGTTTGGCGATCGTGACTACAGCAAATAATATAATATGATAATTTATTTCATGACATTAAATAATATGCCATTGACTTTATGAAACTTTAAACTTGTTTCTTCTTTCCCGAAGTCATTATTATTGAGGTCTATAAAAATTCTAACATTTTCTATAACATTAACAATTTCGCAATTAGCTAACAATTAAGCAGTCGTTTACCTCCTGTCTACAAGATCATTGTATTACTTCTTACTGTTGTTTATCGTACAATAGTTAATAGGACTTGTAAAAAAGTCATTACTATTTTTCCCAGTGATTGGTTGCATTGTATTGTATCTTTTAAATAACATTTAGAGATATTGACTTTTGTTGTAAAGGGGTTTACATAATGAAGGTTCATTAAAAATGCATAATCAGTGGGTACGTAGACATTTTATTTTTATTCATAGCAGTTATCAGCAAAGAGATATAAGCTTAGATTAAAAATAGTAATGGATATCTTGTGGCTACGAGTGTTTTGTTTATCATGTCTATGATAGAGGCTTTAGTAACACATAGTTTGTGACAATTCCACTTGGCTACCTAATAAGGTTGAAAATATATATAGATCTACGAAAAATTGCCAGACGCAAGCATATGGGTTACTATTATCGAATCTTTGATATGGGTGGCATAAACTTAAAAAATACATAGTTTTTCGATGTGGATAAGTCGGAACAACTCTGTTAATATAACATAACTATTTATACATAAAAGTTTATAACAATATTTATAACAAAAAGATAAATCCGACTGCATAACAATGTGTTCATAACACAACATTTCATGGTTTTCCTTTCATTTAACTTACCATGTTTGTAAGAGAGATTTGATCCTTAGATGTTGTTTTTTCGGATTTTAGCCAGTTCGATTCCTGGGTGTGATAAGCGTGTTTTCAAAAATCTTTAAATGTAGTTTTTTTAAATAAAGGAATGTTTCCTTTGAGTTCGCTATCTCCAGTATTTAGAGTACTTTTCCTCCAGGTGAGGTTGTTAATTTTCATCCTGTATACATATGAAAAACATTACCTTTCCAAACGGGAAGTAGGGAAAAACACAAAAGAGTTTTTTACCCAGTAGACTAGTCTTGCTAAATTCTAACACGAGAGCCATTATTATTACACATTGCACATTATGCACTTAATTGCAACTCTACCACAAACCATTCATCGCATATTTCACAAGGCATCACTAATGGCGGTCGCAGGTCGCCGGGAATCAAACCCACGACCCTGATTATGTCATTATACTGTGGCTTACACCATTGTACCATGGTCGCATGGGCGCGGGGCTTTTCTTGATGACAATTGCCTAATCGAAGTTTCTGTATTACGAAAACTGTTTATAAAACTGGTTTAGAAAATTATATTTACTGAGATACCTAATTATATTTCTTAGAGATGTGTTTGCTTTCCTACATTAGAAGAATAAACCTATTACGATACATAGTTTGCAATCATCAAGCAAGGTTCGGAACCGGTTAACAAATACCGGTTAATTTCGTTCGAATTTCGGTTAACGATTCCGTTCAGGTTAAAACCGGTTTCCAGCTTAACCGGTAAATTTGAATAAAATATCGGTTAATCAGGAAGCGGTTTTCTAACCGAAATAAGAACTAAATTAACCGGTTAGAACCAAACTTAGTCAAGTACAGGCGCGTCGCGCGGGTGCCACTGCCCGAGTCTTCTGCTCACTTTCTCTCACGCTTTCAATTGATTGCACGCGGCAAACATGCCTACAAAGTCGCATATTCTTCAAATTAACCGGTTAATTCCGTTCGAACGAAAAAATATCGGTTTTGGTTAAACCGGTTAAATATACCGGTAACCGAAACCTGAACGAAACCTTAACCGAAATTATTTCGATATAGGGGTCAATGACCGAAACCGGTATTTTCAAAAAACCGGTTTCCGAACCCTGTCATCAAGATTATTTTTCCTGAGGGCTGTACATATCAGGTATTCTTAAGGAAGGAATTTACGTTTTTTTTAAAGAATTATTTATCAAACTGATAACGTATCTGCGGTAAGCATTTCATATCAAGTAGACCGTCAGCCTTTTTCAGGTCTATCTAAGTACAAACTTACACAGACTTACATTTGTATGCATGTCCACTTCTTTGTCTGCAGTCTATGGCCAAAATGGCTTGAAGGATTTACGACGGCAACTTGTAGTTAGATTCATCTTAATCTCCAGATTCACATACTTCTTATGCAGTCAGTTTAATTTTGTTAGCTTATAATGTATCGATTTTGACCACCTTTTACAATGAGAAAAATATGGACGTTCCGGTTTTAATGATTTTTAGATAATAGTCGGCGTGCATAGGAGTTAATATTAGTACTACTTGCGATGTTGTTGCAAAGTTCCCACTCCTCAGTCCGTGATTCTCCAAAGGGTTGCCAAAGGTTATCTTGTACCCATCATAATATCTGAGACTCGCTTGACTCACCAGAAATGCCTGGTACAGTCAGTAGGTTAAAATTTTTTGTTTGATACCTAGTTTATTTTTGTAAATGTTTCAGTCCTTTCTGATATCGAAGACGTCGTTGGTATTAAGTTTCTCTTTTACAATATATGTAATTTTTTTGTAAATTTAAAAAGGTGCATATTTTTAAACCTTTATACTTTTATTTTCACGGTCCCAGGAAAACTAGAGTTTCTTTGATACGAGTAATTCGTCTGCTCTTTTTTCTCTGTTTCCGCACGGTTTTAATATATTTTTTTCTTTTTTATTGACATACAGTCTTTTTTTAATCTTAATTGGTAAGTCCTTGGCATTATCTCGGTTGATGGTAAAATATACGAAGTTCTTTAACCGAATATACCGTTCGTTGGTTCGTTACCCATTTTGTCTCTAACTAGTTTCACATGCTGCTGAGAGAACATCAGGCAACCCCCGTGTATCCCTTGTGATTTAAAAATGCACGCTTAAATTGTGAGAAAGCTTTATGAAATATAATTCCTAAATCTTTGTCTACTATCTATACAAGAACCAATCCTTTGAGTATACTCATAGATATTGATATATCTCTACAAAGAGTACCTTCGCCTGCGCTACGATGGCGTCGCGATGCGACCTACTTGAGTACCGGTTTAGGGCCTCTTCCAAACCAATACATTTACATACATTTATTTATATGTGTAGATCATTACATAAGATGATTGTTGGGTATTATGTTTGTGTTTTGTGAGAAACCTTCGCAGGGCAAACATAACTATTTGTCAATCGCATAACTATCGTTGGCACAACTTAAATTTGCTAACACTTAAGCTCATTGCTGACAACTTGTTTGTTGAGATTTTTGCTAACACCATTTTTCGAGGAATTTAAAATCTTGAAACTAGCAGTGAAGAAAAATCGAATCAAAAAATAGACTACTGAATGGCGGATTTTATAGCACAGTATATAGCGCTAGTGTGTGACGCCCTTTACTTTACCGAGTGCGTTAGAGCTGGGAATATGGTAACTTCCTGCGGGAAAAGTTTTCTACCAATAGCTATTCATTTTCAATCATAGATTTCAGAAGAAGTGAAGTCATTTAAAAATTAAATTCAAGGAAGCACACTGCAAGCGTAGTGGCGTCTGCAGTTGCCAGTTTGGTCTCTAACTATAACCATCCGTGCTAGTTGGTTTTAAAAGAGGCAGTAATTAATGTCTGAGTCCTACGCAATTTTTTTACAGATGGCGTTTGTAATTTTTTTATATCGCATCTACACTGCTAACATTTAAATTTCAAGATATCTTAATTTCTCTCCTCGGGGAAACCTTACATTTAAAAAATGTCTCATTACTGCACTCATCTTTCGACTTTCCTTGGCAATACCAAACATATTGAAAACCACTGTTAAAACTTTGAGAAACATAGACCAAACTAAGCCAAGATTCTTCCTCCGACTACGAGATTTCTATCAAAAAGATTTTACTACAATCCGTACAGCAGTTTTACGAGAAAATAGTAGAGGCCTTTTGGTACTCTACTAGTTACTTGCGCTCACACATCGATATTTACTTTGTCATCTATGTATGTGTAAAGGTTTCAAACCATTTAGTTTCCCATGCGAGGGCTGTAGCGCACGTGTTGCGCTCGCGCCGGCTATCATTGACACAGTTGCTTTTTGTGTCATTGTTGCTGCATTAATCATTGCGCAGCGCAGCTTAGAGTAACTGCATGCGGTCAGAATAGCCTCGCACAGGGTGTTATTGATTTTCCTCTTATTGATGCAAAAATGGGTTTAAATATTAAACCAAAAACTTACCTAGAAGCACAGTATACAATATACATTAGTGTTTTCTTACACTCCATGCCCCGGTCTAATGGTGACCTCACCCCTTGAGGGTAAGATACGGCGACAGTTGCTAAGCGCGAGTAAGTAAAAGTAAGCGAGTAAAACGTCATATTTTTATGTAATAGTAGTAGTAATAATAAAGTGTCTGTATGGTTCGGGGTGTGCTCGCAACGTAGTTTTCAAAAAAATCTTGTAAACATTGCAAAGACTTTTAAAAGTTCCAAGATTCGAATTAAAACGAAAAAGTTCTTCTATAAGATTAAATAGGATGTAGGTGTATAATATAGAGATTACGAAACTGAACAACTTTTGTCCTACGATTTCACTAAAATCGCAAATGACAACGTTTTTCACTGAAATTGACCATTATATGGGAACTCCAAAAAGTTTTTGCGAATTCAACTATAGGTTTTTTGGAAAAAAAAAATCAGTTTCACAAGTAGAAGCCTCTGAAGTATTAATAGGTACATTTTTTTACATTCTGTATATGTTTTGCGGAGATTAATGTCTGAACTCAGCTGGAAAATATCAAATCAACCTATCACTATACTTGTATGAGAACTGTGGTGAAGTGAATAATGTAATAGGCGTATATTACGTATGCGCGTACCAGGATTTCATTAAGTCCTACATCGACATAGCTAAGTGGGACGAGGTATCTATTGATCAAACCTCCACATGCAATACTTTGTACTAGGATTTAAAAAAATGCCCAAATAATCTACTTAAATCTACTCTATCTAATCTAATCTACGAGACGGGATTTTTTGTTTTTGATGGGGAAATAAAGTAAACACAGGAATAGATTTGGTTTATTTTACAATTCTGATAAAGTTCTGTCTTTTCTTTACAAAGTCGATTCACGTTGTCTTCCTCCCATTTGAGTGAAGAATGGTTTCTCTCCCAGTCTTGGAATAAGGCGATTCCAGACAAGCATCTGAAACAAAATAAAAAATAAATGTTAATATTTTTTTCAAAGCACTAATATACTTAGGTACTATCCTAACTTTGTGTTTGCTCAAAAATATTGTATACAAACTTGTATTTTTATAAAACGTTAGATATTTTTTACCAATTTTAAGTCAGTATACTGAATATTGTACTGTAGTGTAATGTAGTGTACTTTTTTACACACGTTTTCTACAAACAGATAGCACTGTGTCAAAAAAACTTTTTTTTTATATATTTTTTTATTACATGCTTTGCACACTATTTGTTATACAATAAGCTCTTTACATCACGTCTTCTTTAGTATTTTAAAATCTTTTTACAAAAAAAATAACATTAATCACTAAATCTTTACAAGCTAATTAGCAACAAAATACACATACCAATTTTTTTATAACTATCGCATTGGAAGTTAGATAAAACATTTTATGAATGTAACATGCATTAAAAACTTAAGAAAATAGTTATTACAATAACATTACTCCTATAATTTTCACTGCAGTAATGTCGCGATTGGCTCCGTCGTCGTTGGTATTGGAGAAAACCGCTTTCTCCGTGTTTTATCTCCGGCCAGTACTTATCTAACAGCTGACTTCGGTAACTTATGCAACGATATCCGACCTTCTTGGTTTGTGATTTATTTGTTTCAGTTTTGTACGAGATTCCTATTGGTTGGTAATTTGTTAATAACTCTATGATAATATTGAAATTGATTAAGTACAGAACATGAAAAATTAGGGCAGGTATATTAATGTATGAAGAATTTCAGAAATATACATCAAAAACTTGTGCAATTTCGTTAGTGAAGAGTTAAGTTAAACATGTCCTATACCAATTTTTTACATCCTGTATAATGCGCTAAAATCAATTCAAAAATTCAATTTTAATTTGATATATTTTTTAATTCCAGTTCACAAAAAATTCTCCTGACTATGTCGTATTTAGTCAAGGCAGTATCCACTTAATATAATTTAATGAAAAACTGAAGGCTTTGTTCAACAAAATTAGATTTCATTATATTTTCGATTTTTTAACCTCCTCTTTGCGCATGTCCGTACAGAAGTCATAAACGCACGCTACGCAGCTTCAAACGCTTATAAAATAACATTGAAAATAATTCAAATTGAAAATAACAGAAGAATGTAAACTTTGCTATTTTTCCGTTCTTTCCTATTTTTAACCCTATCAGTACCTACAGTAAGGTCTATTACCCATAATGACAATTTTAGGCCTATTAGAGCGTGGCTAATATTTGCTCTGGGTTCTGTTTGGCTCCTACTTGCGGTTTGTGGTTCGACGTTGGTTTATATTTCAAATTCCACTGTACTTCATTTATTTTATAAGTTCTTATGTTTTTACTTTTATAGTTTTTTTCACTTGTAAAGTTTTCAAGGTAATCTTAGAGAATGTTGTTCTGTTTCGGGAGTAGAGAAGGTAATTATATTTTGTAGCGGTTAAATCCAAAATATTATCAATATCAAGTTTTCAGTATTTAAATATTAGAAAAAATGCACAAGATACATGATTGTCAATTTGAATACTTAATAAATATGTTAAAACAACGTAAAACAGTACGCAATTATATCTTATCGCGTTATCGAACAAGTGTAAAGAAAATAGTTAATGAGATCCGCGGAGCGTGACAAGACTGACGAACGGACACGACGTGCTCCGTTAGAGAGGAAAACGTGTGTGACGAATTGGAAAAGGAACTGGATATTATTCTCTCCTTTAATGTGCCACAGATGACCGTGTGTGATTTGTCCCGGATATTATTATATTATTAATTAACTGCACTATCCCAAGGAACAGACGGCGGTTACCTGGTTTTGCACTTTGCATCACCTGCGGTCACGTATAGTGCATTTTTACATTTACATCTACGGACATGTATAGGAGGCATTCAAATAACGTCAATTCTGCAAGTTTCCATACGATGATTACTTATCTTTCAATTTCTATCGTTTACCTTTTGGAGTTCACATCACAAAAACTTATCTTAATATAAAAAAAATATCTTAAAATGATAATATTGTATAAAGTAATGTATACATTTTCCATTAGGTAATTATTTTATTTCCGAAGTTTACAGCTTAAAAACAAAACATATATAAAACAAAACATAACTAAAAATATAAAACTAATAAAATACTTCCACATTTGGATTTCGTCATAAACACACTTATAACAAACCTATTACATATCTGTATACTATATACCATAATACGTATCTTATCCACCTGCTTCACCTGGATAGAATACAAATGAAGACCGTAAAATACGTTGGAGTGTTTATACAAACACGATAAACGACCATTTGACCACCTGCTAGTTTCATAGTGGATTAACACACAAATCAGAATTTCTGAGATAACTACATAATTGCAAGGAAACCCGCATTTCTGACGAGATTTTTTGATAAATCTTGTGCATTTAGCATGTGTATGACGAAAAGTCTCAGTAACGTTTTGAAACGAATAGTTACAGTTAATGGGCAGTTAAATTTTTAGGTAAATAGGTAGTAGAAGTTATAAAAAATGTTCCGCAATTCACCAACATGCAAAGGTTTACTTGATAGATAACATTATATATATATATATTTTTTTTTATCCTCATTGGTAAGCCCTTGGCATCATCTCACCGGATGGTAAGTGACGATGATGCCGAATATGGAAGCGGGCTTACCAAGATTCCCCAATGCAGTGGGGGAACTGGCTATCTTATTTTCATGCCGGAACACATCAATGCTGTTAACATTGATGTTTGGCGGCAAGACTTAGATAAGATGGGGTAGCTAGCCAGGCGGGCTCAGAAAATACCCTACCATCAACCAAACCGAGTCCTACAAAGTTGGACCCCGCCGGAAATCGAACCCGCGACCTCCTGATGTGAAGCGAGTGGACTAGCCACTAGGCTACGGAGGCGGTTAAAGCTATAATACCAGATGAACATTAAGATCTAGTGATCAATAATGACTGTTATCTGTTATATTAAATTAGGATTCTTTGCAAAACTAATATTTTTAATATAATGAGTAGTAAGTCTCTGCTGAAGAATTACAGACCCATCTCACTCCTGAGCCATGTCTACAAGCTGTTTTCGAGAGTCATTACGAATCGTCTCGCACGCAGGTTTGACGACTTCCAGCCTCCCGAACAAGCCGGTTTCCGAAAAGGCTTCAGTACCATAGACCACATACATACGCTGCGGCAGATTATACAGAAGACCGAAGAGTATAATCGGCCACTATGCTTGGCGTTTGTGGACTATGAGAAAGCCTTTGATTCGATCGAGACCTGGGCTGTGTTGCAGTCTCTCCAACGGTGCCAAATTGATTATCGATACATCGAAGTGTTGAAGTGCTTGTATGAAAACGCCACCATGTCGGTCCACCTCCAGGATCAGAATTCGAAACCTATCCGGCTGCAGCGTGGGGTGAGACAGGGAGACGTTATATCTCCGAAACTGTTCACCGCTGCACTGGAAGACGTTTTCAAGCTTCTGGACTGGAGAGGACTCGGCATTAACATCAATGGCGAGTACATCACTCACCTTCGATTTGCTGACGATATCGTGATCATGGCTGAGACCTTGGAAGACCTAGGCGCAATGCTCGAAGGACTTAGTAGAGTCTCCCAACAAGTGGGTCTTAAAATGAACATGGATAAGACGAAAATCATGTCAAACGTCCGTGTTACACCCACTCCTCTGAAGGTTGGAGACTCTACACTCGAAGTTGTTGACGAATATGTATACCTGGGACAAACAGTCCAGTTAGGTAGGTCCAACTTCGAGAAAGAGATCAATCGTCGAATCCAACTCGGCTGGGCAGCGTTCGGGAAGCTTCGCAATATCTTTACGTCCAAAATACCGCAGTCCCTCAAGACTAAAGTCTTTGACCAGTGTGTGTTGCCAGTGATGACATATGGATCCGAGACATGGTCGCTTACTATGGGCCTTATAAGAAGGCTCAAAGTCACCCAAAGGGCGATGGAGCGTGCTATGCTTGGTGTTTCCCTACGTGATCGAATCAGAAATGAGGAGATACGTAGGAGAACTAAAGTTACCGACATAGCTCTCAGAATCGCTAGACTTAAGTGGCAGTGGGCAGGGCACATAGCTCGTAGAACAGATGGCCGTTGGGGCAGTAAAGTTCTCGAATGGCGACCGCGCACCGGAAGGCGCAGTGTGGGCAGGCCCCCGACTCGGTGGACCGACGACCTGGTAAAGGTTGCAGGAAGCCGCTGGATGCGAGCCGCACAGGACCGGTCGGTGTGGAAATCCTTGGGGGAGGCCTTTGTCCAGCAGTGGACGTCTTTCGGCTGATAGATAGATAGATAGAATGAGTAGAAATCAGTCTAAGAAAATATAACGTACATAACTTTATTTTTAAACCTTGTGTACACAGAGATATATAAATTCAATGGCAAATAAGTACACGAATCTTATAACTTGACACAGTAATTTATTGTTCACAAATTGACTTGCATTTAAAAATAATGAGACTATGGGGTCGAAATAAAAGCTCGTCTTTTCAATTCAGTTCAAAGCTCGCTCGTAAATGATTGTGCTTAAACGTAGGCAATAAAGACGCTAATTTAAGGCACAATAAAGGTTTCCACCGACTAAAGATTGCGTATGCGCATGAGTGCATGTAGGCGCACTAATGCGGTGACCTCATCTCAGACGTGAGGCTTTTGTGCATTTGAGTAACTCTGTGTTCGGTATAGAGGTTTCGTATTTCTTTTAAACTTAATTATTCTATGGTAAGTAATTACATAGCATTAAATCATATTTCTTTGAAGTATGATAATCATATTTCAGTAACAATACTGAATTATTCTATAGTTACTGAAACTGAATGCAAATTGGAAAAAATGGTATTTAGAAACTTCACCTTAACACAGCAAACACGAAAACCTTTCTAATAAAACGCACCTCCACCGATCCGGACTAAGCCCCTGTGAGTGCGATATGGCCTAAACTTTACGAGATATGTAAAGAGACCCTTGTCCCAGCCTTGGGGACTATATGGCTTGTGCTTTACATTATTACAATAATAATAAGTAATAACCCATTGGTAGGGTCGCTAAAGCAGAACTTAGAAGTCCAATTTATGATCATAATATTAAAACAACACAGAGTATATCGTTTCCCTGATCATTTCATTTCGTCACAAACGTTTATAACAAGTATGTGGCTCAACAGTATTTTAGTAGATAAGATACTAGTCAGATTATTAACATAAGGTACGGAACAACAACAGGTGTAGTAGAATAGTTGCTCAAGGTGAGCAAGACTCTTCTCGGGCGGACCTCAGAACCTCAGAGCCAGCTAGAGATCGTGTACGAGGCTCACGCTGTTACGAAGATTACTAGGGACTGTTTGATTCAGTTTTGTGATAAAATAATTGAAGTTCTTATGGGTAATAAAAAATATATGTTATTATAGATTGCGTAATTCTACAAAGTAGCAAAAAGAAGTCTATTTCTGTAAACTTTGTTTTTATGTGATAGGTGGCAAACGAGCAGACGGATCACCTGATGGTAAGCGATTACCGCCGCCCATAGACACTAGACTTGAATTTAAGTTAAAACAGTTTATTTTTATAATATTAAATTAATCATTAATCTAATAAAATTATAAAATAATTCAATATTAATACGTATAAGTAATACAGGTTTTTATTTGATTGTTATTTTGCAAATGTTAGCAAAAGATTTTCTCTTACTTACTGTATGTTTAGTAGAAGTTAAAGCTGTATGTTTAGTAAGAAACTATTTATGAGGTTAGCAAATATCTGGTTATTCTATTGACAAGTTATTCAAGAACTTCGCTGATGTCTGTTAATGGTAGAAAATCTGTCGACGCATAGCATTGGATTAATCGCTGTTAAGTTATGGCATGGTATGCCACAGAACAAGTCAAAGTAGGTAGCAACATTCCACCCATTTCGGTACATCAAGGCAAGGTTAGCAACCATGTTTATTAATTTACCGTGGCGAGTTTTAACTTGAGAGTTTGTTAACGTGATGGATGTTCAAGATCTATGACTCATACAAAGCCTAGATAAAAACTAGATAGCCTTCATCAATATTAAAATTTGTCAGTTCAATGTTTTTCTCGTTTATAAGATATAACAAATTATATAATTAATTATCTTTGAAGATTAATTGGCTTTTTTTAATAATCTATTTTGAATACAATGATTAATGATTTTGTAGACTTACCTGGTAGCGTAGTGGTTATACCTCCTGATTTAGAGTGACAATTGTGGGTTCGATTACTACCCAGAGCCCCCTTCGCTCTTTTTATGCGTATTAAACATCTTTTATAAAGGGACCTTATTAGGTTTGAACTCATTAACTGGGGCTATCTTGTTGTTAACAACTCATTACGTCCCTACTGCAGGGGCACGGGTCTCTTCCCATAACTCGGGAAGGTTTAGGCCATACTCCACATACGGGGGCCAAGTCCGGATTGGTGGAGGTTGTGGAGCTAGTGGCCAACCCCAGTGTCAGAAGTTTTCAAGCCGCCTATAAGGCCTCTGACATGGCTTAACGACTGCTAGCGATAGCAGCCGGCACCAACGGCTTAACGTGCCTTGCGAAGCACGGAAACGGTCGAGATAAATGCCACTAACAGTCAAACCCATCCAGGTTATGACCGTGTCTGTAGACAGTTAACCGATTACCACGCAAGCCGCACTGAGCCACGACCGCTTCAACTGGGGCTATCATACAAACAATTTTTTTTCCATAACTTTATTGAAATCGTAAAAAAATATTCTTAATGATTCTCTTCACTTTTCAAATTTGTTTTAATTTTCAAGTCTCTATCTTAAATGAATTATAATATTTAAGCTGTGCGTTCTCTACTATACTAAACTCTACTATAAAAAGAGATTGATAGGTAGCGTCTATGATAATTTTATAATTCTTTTCTCACAGTTTCACCAAAACCACAGCCAGTAAACTACTCTATCATTAGATTTAACTGCGCATGCGCAACACTCAATATCAACATCAAACCTGCCACTAATAATATAATTTTATACGTGACCAGCCACTTGGCCGTGAAACTTTGTGTTTTTTTACACCATAGCCAATTAACCTGTTACTTTATACAGGGTGTCAAAAAATGCCGTTGAAATTTTTTAATATTACTCAGAATAAGGTATAGAATACAGGAAAACAACTGAAAAAATCCGATCTACATTTTTTTCAGTTTCCCATACAAATTCTTGATTCACTATTCAGATTTACCATGAGAAATTGAAAAAAAAATAATGATAACTAGATCGGATTGTTTTTCAATATTTTTCCTGTGTTCTATACTTAATTCTGACTAACCCCTTAGAATTTCAAACGCACTTTTTTAACACCCTGTATTTGTCCTTCTGTCGAAATTGTGGTGAACTTGCTCGTTTTATTTGTAGTCAAATATTTGTGGTTATCGCAAATAAGTTGGTAAATCGAGAGTTCTATTACCAGTATTTTATTTGAGTAAATCTAAATGGGTATGAATTGAGTAATATAATATCCAGTCTAAACAAATGTTTATATAGGTTAAAAGGTTAGGGTAGGTTAGTTTTAAAAGTTTTAACTTGGCGTGTGCACTATTTTCAACCGACTTCAAAAAAAGGAGGAGGTTCTCAATTCGTCGGAATCTTTTTTTTTAATGTATGTTGACCGATTACTCGAAGACGCCTGAACCGATTTCGAAAATTCTTTTTTTTGTTTAAAAGGGTATACTTCACAGGTGGTCCCATATAAATTTTATCGAAATCGATTCAGCGGTTTTTGAGAAAATCAACAAAACATAGCAAAATTGGAGTTGTTGCGATTGAAGTCGGTTGTTTTAAACGTATTCAGCGTGGTCAATTATAGGAAATAAGTATATATGAGTCTACTAGAGTAATGACTCGGCTCTCCTAATTAAAGGACCTCGTTCAAATCATGGCCAATGCAGTAATAAGTTACAAAAATCTAACGTATATTTCGCTTTAAACGCATACCGATCGGTTTAAAGTTAAAGGAAAATATCGTGGGGAAACCTGCACATCTGATTTCTCTGTTGCCTTCTACCCCCGCAAATAAAAAAAATTATCCCACACTAGCAAAAACATGATGACGCTTTTTAGGTTACATACTGAGTCTAACTATAGTTCATTCCAATCAAAAAAAAAGCAAAACGTAAACAAACTTACTATGGAAATGACACATGTCAATGTGATCTGCATACTATCTTTGTTTACAGTTTGCTTTTTTTTTATTGGAATGAACCATAAACAAATACGCTTGGTCCTAAAGCTAGCTGTAGCTCATTTAGGTGCTGTTATAATTGTCTTAAAGAAACCTTCAAATTCACACACAAAATAGTACAATTTGAGTTTTTAACACGTTTACCTAGCCCACAGCGGTATTTCAGTCACGCGCCACGCAAAGGCCGTCAAAATCCGCGGGCCTTGACTCTCTATTAGGTATTTGTATACAAATCGGTAACTGTGTAGTCCCGGAGTTGATAGGCATAATTGGCAGATTTGTCACGTTCAATTTAACCATTCCATCGCGTTCGCTCTTGACCGATTTGTAAAAAATAACGTTAGTCCACCTCTGTTTGTGAACTTTAAATTATTTTTTCGGTAATTGTAATTAGAATATACAATACACCGTTGGAATTAACCAACTTTAGATATAGTTATCGTCTTTGTAATAAAATCTTGTTACAAACAAAAAAACAAAATTTTTCGTATAGAAACGAAAAAATTCGTTAAAATGTTTAACATTAAATACTTACAAAATTGCATATTAAAATATAATAAAATAATTTTAAATTAGTGTTATTTTAAAATTACTATATTAATCGTATAATTACTATAATTAAGTTAAGTCACAACAAAATATATCGTACAATTATAAAAGTTTAGGGTTTGCTTAAAAGTGTTCAAAAACCCTTTTTAAATCCACAATTGGTAAGCCCTTGGCATCACCTTACCTGGTGGTAAGTGGTTTTGTCAGATACGGTCATCAAATGTGTTCATTTAAAAATCAATTTTGTATATTTAAGAGACACTTAACAAACCACTTATGAATGAATGAATGAAAACACTTTATTACACAACAAAATAGGAAAATAAAAACATACACATTTAAAAAAAAGTTATACAGGTATTCCAGACAACCTTTAGGTGAAGGAAATCGCGTAAGAACATTAAATAGGGATCACTTATTGGAGGGATCCTTAACAAATTTGCATAAAATCAATGAACGGGTCAGTTAGAGAGCTTTCTCCTTGATCTGTGGTTCCGCATAGTTTGCGCTTCAACGTTGCGTAAGAGACGTAACTGAACGACAGAGTTAGCCACGTTATGTCACAGACGCCCGCGCCTGCGCGGTGGGTGTCCACTACTGGACTACACTAATCAGATGATCTCCCCAACCTACGAAAGTCTGAAGTTCAGACTCTGAACTATGGAAACTCATAGAAGTACTTAAATATACAATATCTTCTTCTACATAGCGTTATCCCGGCTGGAGCCAGGATCCGCTTTTCTACTCAATCTACTCCACTTTGCCCGATCTTCAACATCCTCTTCAGTGAGGTCATTTTCTCTCATGTCCGCTCTCACAACGTCAAGCCAGCGCTTGGTGGAGGTTGTGGGGCTAGTGGCCAACCACAGTGTCAGAAGTTTTCAAGCCGCCTCTAAGGCCTCCGACATAGGTTACATACTCTATTTTCAATAAAACAATGAAAATTTGAAATTGCTTCTATATTAATATTATTATCGCAAGACTACGAATCAGTTTTTAATGTTTAGAACACCCATAAGGACTTTATGGTGGCAAATTATCTAGTTGTGGTCTTCGTTTGCTATTATAGAATCAATGTAAAGTTAGTTACGTATATTATGTATGTCGCTGAGACACGACACTCTACCTGTCGGTTTAGTTTGTTTAGAAATCGATAACTAAGGTGTTCGCAAGTGGCTACGAGTTATTTCGCGAATTGTGTGCACTGAGGTTGTGAAATACATACATAAAGGAGATAAAATACCGCTGCTTTATGCATATAGAAAAAATGTTAAGTAGAGTGACACCCTAGAACTATGCATACACTCATTAAAATACAAGTTGACAAATTTACTAGACAAGAACAAAGATTGATAGGCTCTTATGTTGAAATTAATGTGCCTGTTAAACAAAAGACAGATTAAATTATTGTTTATTTAATAAAAAAATATATTAAAAATCTCTTGTTTCGAAGTCAAAAAACAAGAATGTTCTTACTATGTTGGCGCATTTTTCTAATTTTTACTCTATTACTTAAATTTTTCGGATGTATGTATGTCTTGTTTTGCTGAACCCGTATCCTAAATTCCTTTATTGGTTTTATAGTGTAGAACATTAATCCCTAAAAATCACATCACATACATATTTCAAATTTCCAAAATTCAATTTGGTTTGTTAAGATTATTAATATAAAAATCATATCTTTTGGGCATAATGATACCTATGTACATATATGAACTAAGATAAGTACTTAGATAATATTTGCTTGAGTTATGTCAGAAGTATCTTGTATCAGAAACATGGTTTTATATCGCAAATCTGGTTTGGTTAGGTTACTGCCAATCAGAGACCCGTCATGAATTTCTATTATAGGTTGTCGTGATGATTTAAAAGGGCAAAGTACATTTCAAACCCTTATAGGTATTTATCGCACTAGTACAAAAATCCATGTTTATCTTGGTAATACATGCAGTCAATAAGCCTTCATTTCTATAGCAACATCAGCTGCATATTACATTTTACATTTTTTTTTATTATTATTTTTTGTTTGTTTGTGTACACTTATAAACGTTATGCATAACATAAAAATGTAAGAAAAACACGCTCTCAGAAGAAAACTCTTTTACTTCCAAAAGCTAAAAAAGTCTGTTTTATTCGTTTCGGAATAAACATAAATAAAAAATGAAATTTATTTATTCACTACAACAAAAACTTCCCACATTTTTTCAAGAGCTATTGAAATGCCTCGAAGTTTATTTTATGTGGGTTTACCTCTGTCTGACTCACTTTATTTGCCGCAGCAATGAAAACGCTATTTTTTATATTAATACCAGTAACATTATGATGGATTCCCGAATATTAAACGAAACCTTTGATGCGTTCATTCCAATCTGTCCAGTTGTTTTTGAGAAAATACCCATCACACAAACATTACGACAGAAAACAAAAGTTCCATTTATGAAGTTTCTTAAAAGGATGCAAATCAAATCCATCTTCTATATCAAATAGATCTTTACATTTCATAAAACTCCACTACAACCACCGCTATGTTTTCCGATCACAACTAACTAATTTAATAACTAAATGACTTAATTATGTAATAATTATAATCTTACACTATTAGTCCAAAATGTAACTCTAGAATATGTAATCTATTACATTATTATTATTTGTCGTTAGCATGTTACCATCTCTATAAATAAGAGTTAATGTAATTTAAAAATATATGTATACAATATAATTTAAAGGCAACCATTTTGAATGTAACATAATATGTATGGCTAAGGAGTCGGAAGGTATGGCTTTCGGGGTCCGTATTACAAGTGCTTTACAGCACTTAGCACGAGCCTCGTCCGCGACCAATGTTTTTATATTCGATGTAAGAGTAGCCCATAAGAACCATTATAAAGATCTTTCTTGGTAAATAAATTATTATTACTCATACTTGTTCATTCGTACATTTCGCAAGACACCTGCCACCCACCGACGCCTTTGTCAAACTAACAGAGGAGCCATTTGATTGTTTCGAATAGTCAATTTTAATTGACAGATTACTATGATAATTGACGTTACTTTGCATGTGGGTCGACTTTGATGTTAGTCACATTTACTTGACAAGAGTCTCAGCCTTAAAACTAAAGAGATTTATAAGGTTTGGCCTGTGTGTGAGATTTCTTTCCAACCCAATAACCAATCCGGACTTGGTCCCTGTGTGTGGAGTATGGCCTAACCTTCCCGAAGTATGGGAAGAGACCCGTGCCCCATCAGTAGGGACGGATGTAATGGGTTGTTAACAAGCAATTACGAGTATAGACTTTATAATGAATGATTATTAATTAATTCGTTCTGTAAATCGAAATATTGTATTAGGTTACTAACATGGTGTCTTAAACATTATATCCTGTTTGTTCCTATTCCTGTATAAAAACTTCCAAGACTGTTTTACTTATAAAACAGAAGATCTTTGATTAAATATGCCCCACCCGATTTACTCACTACACAGAGTATTTAATTCGAAAAGAATATGTAAAATATAAATTAAAAATACACTACAATACACTTGTTTCTTTTTTATTTTATTTGTGCTTGTTTGTATTGTATTACAATAAAGAGTCTTTAATTTGATTTAAAATACAATAAAAAAATAACTATTCAGTATAAAATTTGTGTCCTTTACCTGCTTCTTTAGTATTTAGAAAAAAACATCAAATGACGGGCTCGCGTAGCACTTGTTGCTCGCGTCGATGTCTTTTGTATGAATGACTACGAAACTTCGAATTAAATACATATATTTGTTTAAACGTACCTATTTAAGATAAGATTTATATAACAAATATTTTCACATTTCAGATGAAACTAGTTTTTTTTATGTACATTCATATTTTACTGTATTCTTAATTAGTTAAAAACATAATTAAGTAGTAAATGTATGTAGTAAATATAATTTAATGATAACATAAGTAAAATATTTTAATTCATTATTTATAATGCGAATAATTTTACGTTGTTCTTTATATGTATAATAAGGACCTAACCCGACCGACGACATTCTTTAGACCTGAATCATTGTCAATTCACAATAATCTGTTGAGTTATAAACTACAACTAGCTAAGGTTTTACACCTAAAATAATCTTTAAGTCAATAAATCTCCTATAAACGACTTTTAATAGAGTTAAATAAAAATATGCTAACTCACCCTTTTTGTCCACAGGCGGGAAAGCGTCCGAACTTCTTGCGACGCACGAAATCCACAAATTCACCGGATACGGCGACCGAAACCGCTGTCAGCACATCAGAAACCAATACCAAATACACGAGACGTCACAACTTCAAGTCCCGGAAGGAGGCCGAACAGGATACGAAGGAGACCGCGACCAAGGGGATCGCGAAAAAGGAGACTGAGTTTGAGCGGAGACGGCCATCTTCGAACAGCGGCGGAGCGCGCAGTGAGCGACCAACAAGAAACTTCGTGCGCAAAAGACTTGGTGGGGCGAACGGTGAGTAGCGACAAACTTGTTTTTGCTTATGACTAAATCGTGCAAATTTTCCTCTCGTACATTGGCTGATTAAAATTCCTATATGAAATACATTCCGCGCTAAAGCCAGCGCCGCTTTTCAACAGCAAATGTAAGTTGGTAGATCGTGTGCAGTTTATGGTAACTTCGGCGCATGGAAAGCTCGGGGAAAACGCAGATGGCCTGACTTTTGAGACCTTTAACATTAGCCAGCATCGATCTCTAGTCGGCAGTTTCTAATGAACCGGTCGTGATTTCATTGTATCTGGTACTTACTTGTGTTTATTGATGTTGTAACGACATGGAATTGAAAACGTTAAGTTAGATCACAGAATTACAGGTGACAGGAACAAATCCATTCGTTAGTATTGGATAAATAAAAAATATATTTTAATAAAAATATTTTGGGACAAATGATAATCTCACTTCAAATTAGAATTCCCTTAAGGTAATATGGGAAACAGAAACTGAAGGACAAACAATTTTGAACTGTCCATATACATATGTTAAAAATGTGTGTTTGAGATTTTAAGGGATTACTCAGAATCAAGTATAGAATACGAAAAATATTGAAAAAATCCAATCCACATTTTTTTTCATTTTCCCATACAAATTCTTGATTCACTATTCAGATTTAGTATGGGAAACGGAAATAAATTGAAATTGAAACGTAATTTTCTTAACACTCCAATAAAAATGGACAAATCCGACGATTGAATTGCATACGGAGTTTTCGTCGTTTATTTAAAAATGGTACAACAAAAGTTATCACTCCGAATAATGTCTTGGATACATATGAACATTAAAACTACGCCTTAACACCGCCATAAAAATATACATATAATATAACTATAATACGCCTGAGACAGCAAAAAACCTGCTCATCACATAAATATTTGCCGTGGGTGGGAATCGAACCCACGATGACCCTCGGATCAGAGCCTTCCATTTGAGATTATGATTTTTTATTTTCTAGCCAATATTGTCCCACTCCTTTTGATTATGAAGATGAAAATAAAATGTTACTTTACCGTTAAGTTGACATTTTAAAACTTTATAGTAACCTAGACATTTAGACCTTACGAGTGGACAAGACACTTGTAATTTTCCCCACTTATTACGAGTCCAAATCTTGAGTTCATCCGGCAAGGCCTCCGGAAAGGTCACCAGCGCCCACTTAATCAATGAGAATTGCATGGATTTACGGAAACAACTTCCTTACAAACTTGAGCTATAACATTTTATAGTTAAAAGAAAATAATACTTGCTTATAGGCAAAGCTTACACAAGTTTTGCGTCGTTATAGCCGTCAATGCGAACCAGAATGCGGTGTAACTTTTTTATTTTGAATTTGTGTTTTAGCAATGTAACTTATGAGCAAATTAAATATCTCTAAATGTTTTATTTTTATGCCTTATAAAAAAACTTAGCATACCCAATTAGTAAAGCTTTAAACATATAGGGACCGTCACTCGAACCACCAATTAAATTACCAATTTATAAAAACCGGCCAAGTGCGAGTCGGACTCGCGCACCGAGGGTTCCGTATAAATTCATAGTCACACATGTCTTGAACTCTATATTTTTTTTAATATTTGAGTTGATTGAATGAAAGGTAATCTGCGGTTTACGATTTATGACGTATTAAAAATAACTACTTACTAGATCTCGTTCAAACCAATTTTCGGTGGAAGTTTGCATGGTAATGTACATTATATATTTTTTCTAGTTTTATCATTCTCTTATTTTAGAAGTTACAGGGGGGACACACATTTTACCACTTTGGAAATGTCTCTCGCGCAAACTATTCGGTTGAGAAAAAAATTATATTAGAAACCTCAATATCATTTTTAAAGACCTATCCATAGATACCCCACACGTATAGGTTTGATGAAAAAAAAAAATTGAGTTTCAGTTCTAAAATTTATTGTTTTTTTTTCTATTTTTGTGTGAAAATCTTAATGCGGTTCACAGAATACATCTACTTACCAAGTTTCAACAGTATAGTTCTTATAGTTTCGGAAAAAATGGCTGTGACATACGGATGGACAGACAGACAGACAGACAGACATGACGAATCCATAAGGGTTCCGTTTTTTGCCATTTGGCTACGGAACCCTAAAAAAGATGGAATTGGAATTATTTGCGAGTATTTTCCAACTTGACAGTTTTCATTTCATCTTCAATAGTTTAAGTTTAGCATTGTTTGTTAGTCGGGGTACGTAGTACTATTATCTAATCTGTGGTCAGGGCTCTGTTTTGTATAATAGGTCAATGTTAACAACCTATAGTGTCCCGACTGCTAGGGCACGGGTCTCTTTCCATACTTTCCGAAGGTTAATAAAAGAAAGAAAGAAAGATAAAAGATAACTTAAGTCATATTCCTCACACGGGGGCGAAATCCGGATTTGTAGATGTTGTGGGATGACTAAAAGCCAGTTCCAGTATCAGAAGTCTTCCAGACGCTTTTAAAGTAGCCATCGCATCGTCTTATAGGTATATCTAGATATTAATTGATACAGAATTTTCATCATAAGTTAACACTACGTATTAGCAACAAGTGCCTAACTATAATCATCACACTTAAAATTCGGCATTGAACATTGAACTACATTGCAGCGTGCTGCGGGCAGGCCAAGGCGCAATGAATCACTGCAGTGCTGCCTGAATACACAAACAACACTATGGTTCATTCCAATCAAGAAAAAGCAAAACGTAAACAAACTTACTATGGACCTGACACATGTCAATGTCATCTGCATACTAGGTACGTTTGTTTACCTTTTGCTTTTTTTTATCGGAATAAACTATAGTTGTGATTTGATTCTGAAATCGAGACTTTTAAATTAAATAAAATTATGGTGATTAAGTTCTATACTTCAGTTCTTTGTTCCTGATTCTGGTCATAAAATAACAGTTTTAAAACTTGATAGAAGGAGCGATAAATTAATAGCTATTGTGGATTATCAATCAGTTTTATTTTTAAACACAATAAAAATCGAATCTACGGGTTATCAAAATATATCAGTGTACAAAAAAATGTGACATGACCTGTCCTTACAAAATCTATCTTTTCTTAGCGATACACTTACTAAGTGATCAATTATCTCATCTCAGTAATATTATAAATGCGGAAGTATGTATGTTTGTTTGTTTATTTGTTTCGTTTTAACTCTAAAACTATTGGATGGATTTGCATAAAATTTGGTAGGTAGGTAGAGCGGAGAGACTCTACACTCGAAGTTGTTGACGAATATGTATACCTGGGACAAACAGTCCAGTTAGGTAGGTCCAACTTCGAGAAAGAGATCAATCGTCGAATCCAACTCGGCTGGGCAGCGTTCGGGAAGCTTCGCAATATCTTTACGTCCAAAATACCGCAGTCCCTCAAGACTAAAGTCTTTGACCAGTGTGTGTTGCCAGTGATGACATATGGATCCGAGACATGGTCGCTTACTATGGGCCTTATAAGAAGGCTCAAAGTCACCCAAAGGGCGATGGAGCGTGCTATGCTTGGTGTTTCCCTACGTGATCGAATCAGAAATGAGGAGATACGTAGGAGAACTAAAGTTACCGACATAGCTCTCAGAATCGCTAGACTTAAGTGGCAGTGGGCAGGGCACATAGCTCGTAGAACAGATGGCCGTTGGGGCAGTAAAGTTCTCGAATGGCGACCGCGCACCGGAAGGCGCAGTGTGGGCAGGCCCCCGACTCGGTGGACCGACGACCTGGTAAAGGTTGCAGGAAGCCGCTGGATGCGAGCCGCACGGGACCGATCGGTGTGGAAATCCTTGGGGGAGGCCTTTGTCCAGCAGTGGACGTCTTTCGGCTGATAGATAGATAGGTAGAGCGGACACTGGATTAATACATTGGATACCCACCAGCTAAAGCCAAATTGGTCTCGAACTATAAGGTTTCAGAGGAGCTTCTTACCGAGAACCCTCAAGCTGTGGTATGAGCTCCCACCAGAGGTTTTCCCTGAGAGCTATGAGACTCTTCAAGAAGGGATTGAAAAGGTATTTGAAGAATCGGCAAAGCATTGATAGCACCTCTGATGTTGGCATCAGGTGGGCCGTCAGCCTTTTGCCTTCCTATATAATAAAAAAAAAACTTATTATCCCGGAAAATTCAACAGTTCCTTGAGTAAAGGCTAAAAACTGTTTTTATACTTCACGCGCTGTCTTAACTTTCTTCACTCTCTGGACCCAATTCTGAAGTTTAAAATTCGTATTTTAATTAATAATAAACGTTACATGCAAGTACAATATTTAACATCAATTTTATCGTGTTTCTCGTAAACACACTAATTGAAATCTTGCGGAAAAACTTACTCATATATTATTATAACCGACAGCGAGCATTGTCATTGATTTCTAAAATTCTCACGCGAATGTACAAATGCGGCGTAATTTTTAATGCACTTTTAAAAAAAAAAAAAACTTTATATTGCTTTGATAAAACTCGTGATATAATCTGCTGGTACAAACTGGTAACGGTCGGTACAGTCGCCAGTGGTAGAAAACTCGGACGATTCGTACGGGGTAATCGGGGTGTGCCTTATCTATGCTATTAAGACAAGGCTAAATATCTACTTACCTGAAATAAAGACTCTTTTAGTCTGAGACACTTACCTCCCCCCACAAAATCCTACATCGTTGATCGTTGCGTTGCGTTGCCGGTTGGTTCTAATAAGTTTTAAATAATGATCTACGGCGGCATAATTCAGTATAGTCATTTCCATACTAATAAAGATATTTTTATTAATTCGAAATTTTACATGAAGGAGAATATTAAATTAATTTGATCTCTTCGTTAATAGTAACAATATTTCATCAATAATATTTTGTGTAACTAATTCACTACAAAATATTGTTAAACTGAGATTTAGATCGATAATATTCAATCATATATCATGCACAAGATTTAGACTACAAATACGGGAACAGGTTTTTTATCTGCACTCTTTCATGTCCAACATCAAAGACCTGTCATACTTATGAGCCATTGACCGGTCGTACCATAGACTGCGGTTACTTAACACCTTAACAATGAACAGACGACGTACATATACATAGAACACTTCGAACATGACTCGTACAATCCCACAGTGTACTTATTTATGCATGAGAGTTGAGAAATGCTTGTCAGATAGAAACAGATGATTTGTTTTGACAGAATTGAGTAGATGACTGCTACAAAAATGAAACATGGAATGGAAGAGTTCATGTTAAATAAATATTTAAAGAAAAATATTGTAGAAACCTTTCATTACCTGTGAATGTTTTTATTTATAAAATTTTAATCTTATTTCGTAATGAGTCCTTAAATGACTTTATTGAGTAATGACGTCATAATTCACTATTTCGAACATTTTTTTTGAACGAAATGTCGTTAAATGTCTGATAAAAAGTAACGCAGAACGTTCACGAACTCTATAGGTGCGTGTGTGTTACTTTATTTGATAACTAGCTTCCGCTCGCGACTTCGTCCGCGTGGACTACAGAATTGAAAGAAAATGTTAAGATAGCGCCATCTAGTGACGAAGTGGAAATTTTGAGTTTTTAAGCATTCCTACGGGAACCCTTAAGTTTTCCTGGATAAAAAGCATCCTATGTGTTAGCCGAGTGCTTCATCTATCTACCTACCAAATTTCATTCAAATCTGTTCAGTAGTTTCGGCGTGAAAGCGGAACAAACAAACAAACAAACTGACAAAATGATGAGATGAGATGAGATAGTGAGATTAGTGAGACGAGATGAGAAAAGTGAGAAATAACTATTGTACTTAAAATATTGTTTTTACAAATTTTTATTTATTTATTTTTAATGAACTCATATTATGAATTTAATGGATTGAATATAAAAGCTTCAGTAACATTTCTTACGAGAAATTTTCTATCAAGTAGCAAATTGATCAACTGATCAACTGCAGCAGCCATAGAAAAATAGTCGTTAAAAATTAAAAAAGGAAGCTTCACATCTTTTTATAGCCTGTACACATCTTTTCATATAGGTTTTCAACTGGCTTTGCAGCTCGCCTTAAGATCGTCTGGGTAGACTAAAAAATCTAATAAAACAAAGTAAGTAGTAACACTGTTAAAATTGCTTTACAAATATCACACGAAAACTACAAAAGAAAGTTATATTTCATAATCCAAGCGCTATAAACAATGACTTGTTTTTTTTTGTTATTCCTATGCACTTTCTAAGTGCGCGCGATTTCAATCTAGCAAAAACATTGGCATAAATAACACTTGTCATACGTGCCACAAAAACTAATCATCAAATAGTCTCTAACTGATATGGCGGCAAATAAGCAGTGTCGGTCACACACCCTGCGGAAATTCAGGTGGAAATAGCATCAAGTCTCGTCTGTTGTATGAGGAGGCTACTATTGCACAGATTTCAAAATTGCTTGCTTTTCATGAAATTTTTGTAGTTTGATTTACCGGTCTTGTTGCCAAACAACTTGATGGATTTGGAATCATTAGATTCAATTCGATTTATAATGATGAAACTTTATTAAACGGGTGTAGAAGTTCTTCGTGGAAGAACCTTTGTACAAAGTAGAAAACATCAAGATTTAAAAGAATGTGTAAGGCAGCATCTAAGTGCGTAAATAAAAAAATATTTTGAATTTTTATTAGATTTTTCTTATAAGTATCTCGGTAAATGAATTTGACATAACCGAAAACAGCTTCATTAGTGGCCGACGCGAATTGAAGCGATATAGCGGCCAAAAAGAAGCGATATAGCAGGTATCTTGTAAAAATCTCGCGGAGAAAGTATTCGGTCAAGTGTGAGTGCGCCAATTATGATCTCCTTGGTGGGTGCCAATCGAACGGAACCTGTCTTGTGGCTTTCGATCTGTTTGCATGGTTATGTAATCTGTGACGTTTTGGTTAATACTGGTTTTCAGTTACTTAGAGGCTGTCATGGAGTGAACTAACTACTTTTTTGAGTTTACTCGTGTATGTGTTTAATAATTCCTGATCGATTTTATGAGACATTTCACATACAAGTATTAGTATTAGCCATCAGGATTAGCAAGTTAAAGACTGATCTGGAACTTTTATATTTCATTGAACTAAAGTGTACAAGTTCCATTATTTGGTAGAAGCTTTGTGCTAGGTAGGAAAAAAGGACAACTTCAAAAAAATGTGAGGTACTTAAAAACAAAGGTAGCGAAAAATATATTAGGTATCGCTCCACGAGGTGCACATGGGGGAGCGGGGCGCAGAGTGGTCTAGGTTCAAAGGGGGGAGAAGGGTGCATAAGGGGGCAGGTGTGCGCATGCAAGTTTAATCCCGTTTTAATTATTAATTAAAAAATAACTAAATTGGAACCTGCTGTGGTAGCGCTGCTTTTATATTTCTTGTCACACCAATTTTTATTTGCTAATCATTGCGATCGCTTAGGCGAGGTCTAAGATAAAATGGTTTCAAGCCTTAGACTTGTTGTAAACAAGACAACAGTGTGTCATCCGGTGATTAAACAAATTGTTGTTTGGCAGCTCCCAGTTGAGTTGTCATAGATTAATGCTAATGTCAAATCAATGACAACCAGAAATCAATTAAAATTAGACTGATTTCGCAATCGCATCAATAAAACAGACTTATAATAGGTGTCTTGTTTGTTACACAATCACAAAAAAGCGACGCAACTGATTCAATTTAGTTCAGGGATTAGTTTCGTTTTAAATTTAATTAATTAGTTCACAAAATGAGTGCGCCTAAAATGTTTATTTAGTCTAAATACTATGTCAATATATTTAAGAGTCTTTTAATAAGATTTTGACTAAAAGGAATAGCAAGTCTGTTAGTTAGGACTGCACATCCGAAACTGGTCAAATTTTTCTATAACTGGTATTACTTCGCTAAAACTGCAAAATAGAAATTGGAGCATTTTTTCCGCACAAAATTTAATTAATTTGCATGACTGAAAGGCCAATAACCAATTTAAAAATACTCAAATGTAAAAAATAATATACAGGTTGTAACAGAAAGGTGTGACAATACTTCAAGGTTGGCTTTTACCCATCAAACTGAACAACTTTTGTTCTACAACTTTGTTCAAATCGCAAAATTTTTTTTGGCCTTTTCGAAATACAAATCGATCAGCTGGCGAACCAAGTTTGTATGAAAAGTCCAAAAAATTGTTTGCGATTTCAACAAAGTTGTAGAACAAAAGTTGTTCAGTTTGATGGGTAAAAGCTAACCTTGAAGTATTGTCACACCTTTCTGTTACACCCTGTATAGTTTACATGTCAATCGCACTCCATTATCCGACAGCCGTAAGCCGTAGCCATTTTGGGTACAAGCAATAACAGTGAAACGAACATACATCTGAAAAAAAATACTCTCGCTAGGCCAAGCCTCTAGGGCATTGAATAAACTAAGTACTCACCAAGTTTTATGAAGAAGTCGACTACGTTTGTTTCATTGCAAAACAAACACGCATTTTAATTTATAGCCCACCATAGACAATGGTGGTCGCGTTAGCCATCATATTTCCATAAGATATTGCCAAAAGCCCACCGTTTCGACACACGCGATCTGTCATTGTGGTGCGTGGGAATATGAGACCAATTTCTAATTGCTTAGAGCAGTTTATAGCGTCCCACGGTTTGACGAAATGTACTGTATTTCAATCATGAGTTTTCTCTTGGTTTTCTCAAGGTTTTTCTTTATCGTTAAGTTACTAGTGACTGAGTCGGTGGCTTAGTGGTTAGTGCTCCTGACTACTGACCCAAGAGTCGTGGGTTCGATCCCCACCCGGGGCAAATATTTCTGTGATGAGCAGATTTGTTTGTTCTGTGTCTGAGTGTATTATATCTATTATATGTATATATTTAAACATATATGTGTATATCAGTCTTTGGTTCCCATAGTACAGGGAATCCTAGTTTGGGGCCAGATGACCATGTGGGATTTGCCCCGGATATTTATTTATTACTATTAAGTCTGTATATTATTTATGTATTTGTACGGTTGGAGTACCGACATATAGGGTACCATAGCTTTAGCAAGGGGGAATAGCAAAGAGTATAGCTCGCATAACTTATAGCTAATGGGAGAGAAATGTCCCCGAGTGGCGACCACGAGGCGTGCTGGAAAACTCTAGGTACATAATATGTATCTCAAGAGTCGAAACCTATATTTAACAAAATTTGAATTCGTAACTTATTATGTATGGGTATACCATGGCTCAACAAGCTTCCCCAAGGAAAACAAAAATAATTGCCGAAAATAATATTGGTTAGTATGAGAACTCCAAATAAAACGATACAAATAAAATTTTCCCTTTGGAACCAATATTATTATTTTAACTGTATTTTCCGTATTATGCGAGTAATTGATTTTTCTGTATTATGCATGCGAAAGAATGCACGTTGATGTTTTGTAAGGTCGAGATATTTCATCGGATCGCGTTTAGAAATTTGATCAAACGTGAAAAGTATAAAATAGAAATTTATTAGTTTTAATGTCCCAGTCACCAATTCTTTGTGACTACGAATAATTCGTTTTTGTAACGTGTACACTAACAGTAAACACATTTTTCTATATGGCGCCAAAATATTATTTTACAAATCAAAATCCAATTAAATCACCATTATTTTTTTCGACACGCTAATTAATAATCGATTAGCAAAACCACCTTGCAACACTTTATAACAGCATTTCACTACGAAATTAATGTGAATCGGTCATTGCATTGTCTGAGCGGGCTTTGTGTTCACACATGCAATAAAGTGGAATCATTGCACCGTACATACACGTTCATTAATAGTTTATTTTATTTTATTTATGACAATTTCTTAATGAGTATGGAAACGACTCATAAACTACTATTAATTAATTAGGTTCCTATTTCAACCATATTAAAATCAACAAAACTCATTTCATAAATTCTAAGAGCAGAAAATCAAATTTTGTTCACACCTTAAACGTGAGCTTCTTCGCCCCTTTATGTAAAATGAAAATTGTTCTTTTTTACATATTTTTATTTGTTTATTTATGCTTTTCTATAACGGGCGTGATATAATCAATTGAGATTTGATAACGTACCCAAACAGGCAACACTTTATAAGATCCATTTTTATTCTAGGATTATTTTATTTGGGAGATTGACATCTTTTTCGTAACATACCTATCATACTGAATCTATCTGAACTCAGCCTGCATTGTAAACTGCAACAAAATATCTGTTCATTAAGTTTAAAACGTTCAAAATTCTCGAATCGATTAAAAAATAGCTAAAACCTACAATTAAATTAACCATGAGAAATCTTCTATTGAAAGTACACGTCATTAAACAATGGTAAAAGCCTTTAAATAAAACAGCGTACAAACACTTCGCTCCCAAGATCATTTTATTATTTATCTATGGGACACAAATTCACATCTGATTGATGATAAACTTTATTCCATGGATGGTACACAAATTCACATCAGATAGATAACTTTATCCGAGAGTCATATGTATTTAAATGTATTATGTGTATTTATATCAGTCTCTGGTTCCCATAGTAAAGGGAATCCCAGTTTGGGGCCAGATGACCGTGTGTGATTTGTCCCGAATATCATTATTATTATGGATTTTTGCTCAGATTTCTTGTTTGAATTGTGTTTCATAATTAAATTAACTTTTAATGGCCTCAAAGCCATTTAATCGTTTTTATTTTACTGATTTGTAAAATGTATTAAGATATTAATGGTATGTTCCGTTACGTAATCCGAAGTTAGCAGAAAATTTTGAGAAAGTAAAACTAGAATTTGTAATTTTCGGGTTGTTATCAACATTTGTTACACCTGTATACAGGTGTGTACAAAATGGGTGAAGTGTCCGTCAGCCGGGGCTGATAGCCTACATAAACAACTTTTCTACGACACCACTGAATTGACAATTTTTTTGAACTTACCATACAAATCTTGAGTCCTTATTTTTGTGGGAACACCAAACGTAGTTTAAGGGGGTGCTTTATAAACAATTAAGTCATGAAAAGTAGCGACTCCGACAAATCACCTGATGGTAAGTGAGGATAACGCCGAAATAAGGAAGCGGGCTTACCAAGATTCCCCGACGCAATGGGAAACCGTATTACCTCCATGCCGGAACACATCAATGCTAGCTATCAACATTAATGTTTGGCGGCAAAACTTAGATAAGGTGGTGGTACCTGGCCGGGCAGGTTGAGAAAATTCTTTACCACCAACCAACTCGGACTCGATAGTCCTACTAAGTTGGAGCCCGCCGGGATCGAACCCCCGACCCGCCTAGACGGACTAATCTGCAGAGGCTATAATATTTGACCCATAGCAGTCATTAGCGCGTACATCGTTAAATACACCAATTATTATTGTTTGCTATTGTATTCCATTCATTTGTTTGCGAATGATGCATTGTTTCCTATCAGTACACAATAGACGCCCCGATAGACAAAAACAAGTTTTGGAAACGTTCACAAACCCTCCTGCTATTACACGGTGCATGCGTACGGAAGTGTACGGCTTGGTGATTAATAATGCTACAAAACATCATGAGGAAACCTGCACATTTGATTATTTGATGTGTATGAAGGTCGCGTCCTTAGTTGTAAATCTAAATGCCCTACACGTGACAGCAGGTGATGCTTCATGTAACACTAGATAATCGACGTCTATCTCTTCTAATAGTACGGCTCTAATTCGGCAATGGATAATTGGGGATAAAAGAAACATAAAAACTCGAGATGAATTCTTCTAAAAGATTCTTCTCTACTGGAGCAGTCGGTAAAAGCGATACTACGATATAAGTGTGTTCTGAAAAAATACTCACCTTTCTTAAATGCATGGTTTTTACTGTGAAAAAGATGAAATATTGAAAAATACTTCTAGTCATATGCATTTTTATTGTGACAAAGATCAAAATACTTACGTAGATATGACAAGGATTGCAGCTTTAAATAGATATGCTTATCAGCTTATGTGATGAAATCACAAAGCATGTCTAAAGTAAGTAGGTTAACACTGAATAATGTTAACATACAAAGCTTGTATGTTAATCCGTTTGTGTTTTATTCAGATTTCAATGTCAAGATTATGTTTGTCAACCTATGTGCTTAGTTAATATTAACTGTGTGGGTGGCAATGTCGCATGTTTCTTGCATTGTAGAGGTGGATACTGTCATAACTTATCTAAAGAGACGTGTAACAAAAAAGTAACAATGTTTTACAGTGAACGTCTACCTACTTATTTATGAAGCCGAATAACTTTTGTTGTACAAACCGGAAAGGACTTTATCTAAAATTCCGTAAAATATTCCTTCTTACGTAGTTTCCTCGAGAATCCAAAAAAGAGAAAGCCTAGGGCTATCTTACAATGGATGCTTTGGAATTTGGAACTCAATTTTAAAATTTAAGCACCTAGATGTTATATTATAAGTAGTAATATGGAAGGTTTTTTACTATGCGACAAATAAAAACATATAAATAGCTTTCTTTTAATTAGTTTTTTTCTACCTAGCAGGTACAAAGTTCCAACGCGAAAATGGTACGTTCAACGTTTCGTAAAATATAGGGTGACTTTAAATTAGTTCTTGATACCAAAGTATGTGTATGTGCTCATGAAAACAAACAATTTTCCCAAAGGAACCCATAGTCAAATCGTAAAAAAAAAATTGACTCTTTATACTAATTTAGCCGGTCCGTTGACCGATTTGTATGGAGGGTCCAAATTTTTTTTGAGATTTGACTATGGGTTCCTTAGTGAAAGTTGTTTGTTATCACGAGTACATGCATAGCCTTTCGTATCAAGAACTAATTTAAAATCACCCTATATAATCCGTAAATCAGTACCTAAATGAAATGAAATGTATTTATTTGCTAACCTATTATTTGTCCTCTAACAGCAACCACAACTTCACCCAGTCCTTCACCTTCCGCCACAAGGCGTCCATCCCGCATCGCCAGTCGCCGCAGACCCTTCACCACTTCTACGACCGGTCCCACTAAAAGTACAAGCGATACCACGAAAACCGAACGCACCTCTGAAAGTACAAGTGATACCTCAGAAAGTACAAGTGGTACCGCAAAAAGTACAAGTGGTACCGCAAAAAGTACAAGTGGTACCCCAGAACGTACAAGTGGTTCTACAAGAAGTACAAGTAACTTGAGCACAACTAGAGGGACTACCACTAGTGGAACCAGAACTACAGAGGGAACCACAGCGGTATTGAGTGAGGAATTCCTCCAGGATATTGATGATGCTGGTATGTTAAATTTAAAATAAAATCATAAAAAAATTAGAAATATTGATATGTAAATGATTTGAATTTTGCGATACATGAAACGTTATGGTCAAAAAGATAATTTACAGGCATTTAACTCAGGTAAAGGGGCTCGTAAAAAAATATCTAAAACTGTACAGAAGGTTCTGAAATACATCTGAATACACTAACATCACATTACGCGTTTTTCTGATCATATTCACTTTTCCTGCAGATTCTATTGAAGACCCAAATTTACAAGAACGCACAGTCAAGAAAGGCAACAAAAACCAGCGCCGACCGTTAATCCTCAAAGAAGAGGACCAAAACCCCTCAGCCACGAACGAAGACCAGAGAAAGAGAAGCAAAATCTCTGGTAGTGAAGAGGACAAAAATAGGAAAAGCAAGAAGTACAGTTCAAGTTTCAAGCAAAATCAACTCGATGAGGTGTTGCGGCAGAAGGCGCTAAGCCAAGAAGTAGATGATGCTGAAGAAACGACTGAAGGAAAAATGACAACGTATGAAGGTAAGATGGCTACAATAAAATAAAAAGTTGTTTCTGAAAATGAAAACGTAGTGTTGGACAGAGATGGACTGGAGATCTCTAGAAGTTACGAAGTTTAGAAAATGAGTACACGCTGTAGGTAGATTTGTTAAATTCTAATACAGTAATACCCCGCTTTACGCGAGGGATACGTTCCGCAAAAATTCGCGTTAAGTGAAATTCGCGTATAAGGGGGTCACGTTTAATCATAACCAAAAGTCATAACAAAATGCAAATCAATAGGTACTTTAATTCTAAAACCACATTGTGTAGCGTTACATTATACATTTTTTTTACGGAAAAATGTATCTATTGTCTTCTGGGTTGCGTTTCGTTTACGATCTTGTAAAATATTTTCATAACACGCGACACTCCTTTTTACTGATTGACACACTGTTAAAACACGGTCATCATCACTGTCTATGCTCTGCAATATGTCCAAACCTGAATAAATCTTTGAAAGAGCATTTTGTATTGCACTTGAAGATAAAACTCTCTCTTCTACTTGTTCCTCCTCACTATTGAAAGGATTATTCTGTAACTCGATTAAATCTTCGTTGCTGAGAGGTTCGTCATCCATCGCTATAAGATTTTCGAGATCTTCTACTGTGACACCTTCCAGTTCAGAGCCTTCAATCATTGTAGCAATGTCTTCAAGCACTTGTCTCTGCATCTGAACACTTCTCCTAGGTGCTTCCACTACATCAGGCCAAAGATTACGCCACACACCATTCATGCAACTTTTTTTAACTTCATTCCAGGCCTGGTCTATGTTGTGTATTGCCTTCATGATGTTGTATGATTTCCACCACTCTCGCATAGACTGTCTTCCTTCGCCGTCAGTTTCATGAATCAGCTGGCTAAATGTGCGGCGATGGTAATAAGCTTTGAAGTTTGCTATTGCTCCCTGGTCCATAGGTTGTAATATTGACGTAGTGTTTGGTGGAAGGAACTTTACGTACACTTTTAAGTCTCTGGGCGTATCTAAAACGGTTGGATGTCCTGGGGCATTGTCTAAGAGTAGTATAACTCTACGTTCAAGTCCGTTTCTGTCACAGTAGGATTTGACTGAGGGGCAAAAACTGTTAGAATACCAATCTTGAAAAACTTCTCGTGTAACCCACGCCTTTCGGTTGGATCGCCACACAACTGGTAGGCTTGCTTTATTAGTACCTCGCATTGCTCGGGGTGTTTCTGATTGATACACCAGTAAAGGTTCAAGCTTAAAATCACCAGTGGCATTACCACCCAGCAGTAAAGTCAATCTATCTTTCGCGACTTTGAAACCGCTAGCTTGACGTTCTTCTTTAGATATGAAAGTTTTAGAAGGCATTTTTTTCCAGTAAAGCCCGGTCTCATCAACGTTGAAAATGACACAGGCAGGAATTTTTTTTCGTGCTACAAACTCTTGAAACTCGTCTGGAAACTCTGTTGCAGCTTGAGTGTCTGCGCTGGCGGCTTCACCCGTTATGCTGATATTGTGAAGATTTGAACGCCGTTTAAACCGGTGAAACCAGCCCTTACTGGCATTAAAAGTCGGGGTGGAACTCCCTTCACCTTCTTGTGACTTTAGCATCTCAAACAAAGAGTTTGCTTTTGTACATATGAGAGCTTGACTCAGCGGCGTGTTCTTTTTATTTAAATCGTCGATCCAGACTGCTAGCAACTTTTCCATTTTTTCTAGGATAGCGGGCCTCGAACGAGTCAATATTGTTGCACTTATAGGTGTCGAACTTTCACTGGAAAGTTTAATTTTTTCCCGATTTTTAAAAATCGATCGTACAGTCGATTCTGAGAGTCCAAAATCTCTGCCAACTATTGTTGCTTTGCCTCCATTTTCCATTCTTCTTAAGACTTTTAATTTCAATTCCAAAGTTAAGCTTTTGCGCTCCTTTTTCTTCGGCGGCATTTTAACGTAGCTTTGAATTATTTTCACCAAAGGTTAGAACACGACTGCCAGCTGAGATTAAAATATGTAATGTACTTACGTAAGACGAACGAAACAAAAAAGGGAATCCCCAAAAAGTCCTACTCTGAAGGGATTCCCCATTCTTTTATTTACGAGAATGGTCAGAGAAAGTGGGAATTCCCGCGACCAAAGACAAGTTAGGCAATTACTTACATTACTAAATATGTAGGTATATGTAACCAATCCGCGTAAAGAGAGGCACTATAGCGCGAAATTTGAAATTCGCGTAAAATCGAAACCGCGCATAACGAGGTCGCGTAAAGCGGGGTATTACTGTACTTTGAGTCAAACAAAGAGTAACTTTTTGAATAGATATAACAATGTCTGTCGCGTATAATGAAACAACGTAATTCAAAAAACAAAAAAGGGTTCTCATAAACTATACCTTTCCTACTGAACTTAACCGCAGTTGACAAGAGATTACTTATACTTTAATTGTGTAAATGATATTGCATGATTTCCTGCTACATCTTTAACTGACTAAAACTGCCTGTCTTCTTGCAGACTACAGCGCCGAAACAGCTTTAGCCATAGCAGCGCACCAGCTCCTTTCAGCACCTCTGCCCAGCATTCCCATATACGACGATGACAAGCCCAAAAAGTCCACTACGACAACAAAATCCTACAAAAACACCAACCACGACTTCACTGAAGGATACACCAACACGGATACGAAAGACTACGATTATTCTAGCACTCCTATCTACAAAACTACAGTTTCATACGCTTCTACCAAACCTTCAACTCCAAAAACAATAATTTCAAGCTACGTTCCAACACCTCCTCGACAATTTTCGACAAATTTGTACGATACTCCTAAAACTTCAACATATGCACCAAAGTCTTCTCTCTTCCCCTCAACAACTCTCACTAGCAAAACTTCACGACCTTTCTCTACTCCAAGTGTTCTTGGTTCGTTGGGAGCGTCTCTTAGTCCGGAGATAACTTCGAGGGGATCAGCGGAGTTTACAAGAGGTCAGTCCACTTTGAGAGCTGATTATGTTCGACCAACGATTGATACAGACTTCCCAAGAGGTCGGACGACTTATTCAAGTTTGGCCCCTAGCTTGAGGCCCACATCCAGTCCAGAGTTCTCTTCTAGTCTCAGACCTTCAAGCCCAGGGTTAGCAGTTACCTCTCAAGGCCTCAGTCAGTCTACGGCCAGGTATTTAGGGACAAGTGAGAAGTTAATACCAGTACCGGTAGAAGATTATGCGTATTCCACAGTAGGGCATGCTAATTTGGGTCAGGAGCCAGCGTACTTCACAAGGGAATATCTACTCGAATCTCCTGTCACCAAGACGTATGATGGTAAGTGATATTTTTCCTGAACTGTCTGTCTACTAACTATTATACCTTCTAATCTTTATTTTACTGTTGAATACTATTTACTATTTCTATAAAAAATCTAAATTCTCTCTGGTACTTATAGTAATTTCTATCGTTATATACCTAGGTGTAACATCCGGTACTTAACCGTAAATGTATCTATATTATCCACCCATTTTGAAAACCTTAACTGATCTCATTTCTATCTCATCTTTTTCATCAGCAACCTTTGTTTAAACTTAGTTAGTTAACCTTGAAATACCCCTTTCTTATCCCACCACTCCCAAACCTAATGAATTCACTACACACAGCACTACAGCCTTCATCTAAGCTCGCACAACTTTTCCAGACGAATACCAATACCTCTCACCAGTCACGACAGAGTCTACCACGAGAAAAATACCCAAAAAGACAATCTACAAACGGATATCTACCACCATACCCCCGACGATCGCGCCCTATGTGCCAACCACGGCGAAACCCAGGCGGTTGACGACGAAGAAACCATTTGAGAAGATAGCCGTGGAGAAACTGCCGAGTAAGAAGTACAAGCCAGTGGAGAACTACGATTATTATGATGACGGGGCCGTGCACTTGGCGGACACTTATGAAGAAGGGACCAAAGTTATATTACATGGTAAAGGTAAGTGAAATTGGTGTGATTGGTTGACAACATTCTTGATGCACTATAGTGCAAACTCCAAATAAGTACAACAAAATTCATCCAAGAGTAAGGCGAACTTGTGCTTATAATTTTTGTAATTATTCTCATTAATCCGGCATAAATTAATAAGCAGAGTCTCATTGAACCGGCACTTCAGTACATCGGCACGTCCAGTAGTCGCACCCTAAGTCACTCCACTTGCATCTGCAGTTACTGTGTAACAGACAGACATTCAGTGGTAACATAAAAATATCAACAATTCTCTTTGGCATTTCTTCAGATCAATAATAAGAAAACTTTGACTAATTAATCCAACATTCTTTGCTAACTAGTCACAGCTAAATGCTGGTGTTGGGGACGTTACCTTATGTACGTTCGCAGAAATACGCTACGTAATATTACCGTTACGTAACTGCATTTGTCATCTTTCTCACGCCACAAACCTGCCATTAAACGATAACTCAATTAAGATAGAAAGTAATTTTCTCAATTCAAGAAACTGAAAATAAACACGCGGATAACAATTAATCTTTATACACTTAATCAAAATGTCAAATCATATTAACTGTATTATTAATTTTTGTGCAACACCAGACAACCGCCGTCTATTCCTTGTGTATATACAGATAACTTACACCTCACTACGTCCCAAATCACCAAATCTATCAATGTTACATAATATATCGTACAGTTTTTTTAGTTTTCTTATGCTTATCTTTTTCAGGCACAATAGAATGTCTGGACATCGGCAACTTCCCCCATCCGACGTCTTGTAAGAAGTTCATATCCTGCGCGCGACTGGAGAACGGCTCTCTCCTCGGCTGGGCGTACATCTGCCCGAAAGGTCTGAGCTTCGACCCCGTGGGGGGCATGTGCAACTGGTCGGCGGGGTTGGGCTGTGACGAAAAGGACATTTAAGCTGATCCCACTTTGTACCCGTATCACAGATCACCCCCTATAAATACCGCATATTAAACTTAAACATTTTGTTCCTGCTCAAAGTCACCAACTTTAGCGTCATGCACGGGGCTCGGGGAGCGAAAATGCGGCATTGTGATTTGCTATATTCTAAGGACACACGATAACTTTCAATTTGTATCAGGGCCGCGTTCCAAGGGTGCACTCTGACAGCAACCGTTTTATACCTTCTCTTTTACACTTACGCGATTTATATTATGCTATCCTGTAGTCAGAGTGAACGGTTGCTGTCATAGCGTATCCTCCGAACGCACTGCAGTTATAACCATTGTAACTTGAACTCTGTGTTGCTATTATGGCTGCCCCTATGCTCGGTGACTGTCAGCTGCCCTGTACGCGGAATCTATAGGGGTGATCTTTTTTTTTTTTTTTTTTTTTTTTTTATGGCATAGGTGGCAAACGAGCAGACGGATCACCTGATGGTAAGCGATTACCGCCGCCCATAGACACCCGCAACACCAGAGGAGTCACAAGTGCGTTGCCGGCCTTTGATATGGGAGTACGCTCTTTTCTTGAAGGTTTGAATGTCGTATCGGTCCGGAAATACCGCAGGCGACAATTCATTCCATAGTTTGGTTGTGCGAGGCAGAAAGTTTCTAGTGAAACGCACAGTTGTGGACTGCCAACCATCTATGTGATGGGGATGAATATATTGTCGCGTAGAACGATGGCGAAAAGAGGCGGCAGGGATCAATCCGAACAATTCCTCGGAGCACTCCCCATTGTACATGCGATAGAGAATGCAGAGCGAGGCTACATCTCTACGCAGCGCCAAGGAATCAAGCCGATCTGAGATATCCTGGCAGCCGACGATTCGAGTTGCTCTCCGTTGAATACGGTCCAGAGGGAGAAGCTGGTACTGGGGTGCCCCTGCCAGAGATGAGAACAGTATTCCATGTGAGGCCGAACCTGCGCCTTATAAAGTTGCAGGCGATGGGCCGCAGTGAAATACCGTCTCGATCTATTGAGCACACCAAGCTTCTTCGAGGCTAATTTAGCCTTACCCTCTAGATGACCACGGAACTGGACTTCACTCGATATGTCGACACCAAGGATTCCGATACTAGCTGAGGCATTAAGGGGAGTGTCCTCAAAACGAGGTGATACGACAAATGGCATTTTCTTGGCAGTGAACGCGCAAACCTGTGTCTTAGTGGGGTTAAATTGGACCAAGTTAATCCGACCCCATTCTGAGACTTTCTTTAAAGAGTCCTCAATTTCTGACACAAGTTTGTTTCGGCTCTCGATGACGTTTTCCCGAGAAATGTTAGCACGGCCGGTATAAAAGGCATCACCTGTGCTGTCATCCGCATAACAATGAGTGCTGCTGATTTGCAGCATATCATTGATATGCAGAAGGAACAGTGTAGGCGAAAGCACACAGCCTTGAGGGACACCAGCATTCACAGACATAGAATCTGAGCATGCACCGTCGACTACGACCTTTATGCTTCTGTCTGCAAGAAAACTAGTGACCCATTTGCATAATTCCTCGGGAAGCCCATAAGAAGGAAGCTTCGCAAGAAGTGCTTTGTGCCAAACCCGATCGAAGGCCTTCGCTATGTCCAAACTAACCGCCAATGCTTCCCCCTTAGTCTCGATCGCCTGTGCCCAACGATGTGTCAGGTAGACAAGAAGATCACCAGCGGACCGGCCCTTACGGAAACCGTACTGTCGGTCGCTAAGCAGCTGGCGGTCCTCTAGATACCGAAGGAGCTGGCTATTGATAATGGACTCCATTATCTTTGAGAATAAGGGGGTTATGGCTATCGGCCTGTAGTTGGACGGATTCGAGCGGTCACCTTTTTTAGGGATCGGGTGCACCAAAGCTGTTTTCCATGACTTCGGGACTACGCCAGAAGAGTAGGAAAGCCGAAAAAGGCGCGTTAAAACTGGAGCCAACTCTGGAGCACACACCTTCAACACGATGGGAGGGATTCCATCGGGCCCACTCGACTTATGAATGTCGAGGGAAAAAAGTGCTTTACGCACTGAGCGTTGGTGGAACCGGATATCCGGCATACAGCTCTTGCACCGCGGTAATCTGCGGGATCTGTGCGCCGAATGAATCGAATGACATTAATTTTAAATTAATTTGCATTACATTGTATGAAACATCACTCAACTATATGCGTCGAACGCGCCAAAACCATAAAAAAGAATATATGTAACTTTGATTCCTTCGGCGCGGTAGCTTCGTTCGGTTCTGAAAGATGCGCGGTCACTTTTAGACAATGTGTAGATAAAATATGATGGTTTCGTTTCATATACACAAACGAACGGTGAAGTGTACCCAAAGCCAATGGTATACTAATTTGTGAATAAAAAAGTTTAACTGTAAGCTTTCTCGATGATTTAAGAACGGAAAAAGGTAAGAAATAAAGCTACGAATATGTTAGGAATATATACCTATGTGTGTTTTGCACCATTCTCAAATTAGCGAATAAAGTTTATAGAAACGTACAACAACAAACAAGTATTTAACGGACCTTCTGTTTCTTTTTTGATTTACAGGTGCTCTGGGTGCTAGCAATGTTTTGTAAAATATGTTGACCTTTTGAGCGCCTTCTTTTTTTAAATATATATTTTTATCACATTATTTTACTAGACAACTTAATACCCACTATGACGATAGCCCATAGCCGACATTGAGTTGGCTTGTGGAGCACGATTTGTCTAGTGCAGCTTTTGGCGGTCAAAAGGTTAAAGAGAGATATGAAAGAGTTCGTAAATGAGTTTTTGTGAGTGAATGGATCATGCACAAGAATATATCGGCTAAAAGGGCTAGGGTAATACTTTTTGAAAAACAAAAACGTAATTACAACGTAACTTCGCAAAACGTGAAATACTCGTAATAAATAAACGGCCGATTTTAAAATTACAAAAAATTGCATTGCAACATCGGTTATTATATATGGTCTGTATTCAAAGACAAAAGACTCAAATAACTAACATATTTTTTAATCTTTGTGATATTTTACTTTAAAATGTAGCATTGACTGAGAAAAGGGGGACTTTCGACCTAAAACATTTTAGGCTATTTTATCAAAACTTATTCTAAGTCAAACTTATTGTACTTCATTATTATTTTTATTTTATTTTCTCATTATCTATTAATTAAGTATTATTTAAATAAGTGTACTCATTGAAATTGTATCACTGCCACTTTTGTAAGAAATGAAATTGCAAAATGAATGCACTTTTAAAAACTTATTGTGGGAATAAAAATATTAGCATAACACTTTTTTTAAAGAAACAAAATCTAAAGAGAGATAAACTAAAAGTGTTGATTCAAAATGTGCCTTAATTTTATTTTTAAACTTTAGCCATAAGAGTACTTTTGTAAAATAAAATATTTCATAAAAAATAAAAATAGAAAATCACCATGGACTATTTTATTTGCTTTTTTCATCAAAACAATTAAACCATTACTGTTTCTATGCAAACTCATTAGCATTTGCATCTAGTTGGTCATCCCATCCAAGTACTAACCGTGCTCATTGTCATTTTCCACAATAAAATATAACAAATAAAATACAGTTTATATACCTTAAAAATATATTTACAGCGTCCTCTTACTAATATTTACATAGCCTATACCGACACACGTCATCTTGACCCTCTGCGCCTGGACCACCTCCTCTTCATCCGAGGACTCCTCCTCATCACCCCTGATCACCTCCAACTTGAACATGACCCCGAAGAACTCTTTGAGGTGCTGGAGGAAAGATATTGTGTAATCTGAAAGAGGACCCACCTGGAAATAAAAAAAAACTTTGCTTATTTTGTATTTGGCAGACCGCAGAATGGATGTGTTTGTGAAATCATGTTTCTTGAATTACATTTAGATATATGTTTATTTTTTATCCTCTTGAATAAATTGCTATCCGAGACAAATTATTCTATTCTCAACAAATTTGTCTCGGATGATAAATTATTCTATTCTCAACAAATCAGTGCTACATCCCAGAAACTCTATACAAATCATCCGATTTATTTACGTAGTACGACCTCCCTTTCTAGCTCGTAGGAGCGAGCGAGACAAATGAACGACGACTGTATGGACCATCGTATACGCCGTATACGCGTATACGCCCTTTGAGCCCAGAAGTATCGATATAATACTATTTTTATATACATACTAAGTCAGCTCTGTAATTAATAAAAACTATCCGCTCTCGATTATGCTGAATACTAATACTATTTGCTTATACTGCTTACCACACAGACGCTAACGTCCTTCTGTCCAAGCGCCATCCACAGCGCTAGAAGCCACTGGAACGCGCTATCGACGGCTCCAGCTCTGTGGATCTCGTCCAACAGCTTGTGGGCACATTCCTTGCCCAAGTCTTCGGGTAACGTGGAGTCGCCTGTACCGGCTTCTACTGATTTCTGAAACAATATTTTATAAAATCAAAAATCTTTTTTTTATTTTTATTTAAGTAGTTACTGTACATCATCAGCTGAAAGAGGTCCACTGCTGGACAAAGGCCTCCCCAAAGGATTTCCACACCGACCGGTCCTGCGCTGCCCGCATCCAGCCGCTTCCGCGACCTTCACTAGGTCATCGGTCCACCAAATAGGAGGCCTGCCCACGCTACGTCTGCCGTGCACGGTCGCAACTCGATAAATAAAATAAAATAAAATGTCTATATCATTGACTTACTGCCTCAGCACAGTAGAATGTCTTCTCATTGGTCTCGGCCACCAGACTGACCCCAAACCCGGGGCTCTTGCCGGCGTTGGGGCCGCGGCACTGGTCTGTGTTGATGTAGACATCTGGCAGGAATTTTAGCATTACCTGGAAAGAAATATTAAGATTTTTAAGTAAATATTTTTATAAATAAATGTGTTTTCTTATAATTTTATGGATCCCATATCTGAGAGACATAATAAAATAAAAACAAGTCAACAAAGTCCGTAAAAAGTTTTAATAACAGACTGGACAAATGGTGCAAAGACAATCCAATTTAGTGTATCCTCAAAGTGAACTTGAATGGACTATCATATAACACCAACACAGATATAGGCATATCAGCTATTAGCTGCTCGCCTATTACTAAATAATAATAATACCATGGGGCGACTGGGGCTATTTCGGCATTCACATACATGCGTTTTTTTTTTTACAAACAAATATATAAGGTGCTACTTTATTAGTGCCCGATATTTTAGTCAGTGCTCCTACTCCTGATTCTGATCATCTTTCCCCAAGGAACCCATAGTCAAATCACAAAAAAAATTTTGGGCTCTTCATACGAATTTGGCCGCTCGGCTGATCGATTTGTATGAAGAGTCCAAAAATTTTTTTACGATTTTATTTTTATGGGTTTCTTAGGGAAAGTTGATCAGAATCAGGAGAAGAAGCATTGACTAACTAAAATATCGGGCACTCATAAAGTAGCACCTTATATATATTTTTTTAAATATGTAACACATTTCCTTATAGTCTAATAAGTGCATTATTATTATCTAGTAAGAAATAACAACCACATCTTACACATCAAACCGTGTATCTAATAATGGCTTTAATAACAATCTGAATCCATTATATATCTTAGTAGCATTGTACACTTTTTGTAGCTCTTTTTTAATCTACTTAATACGAAGTTTCTACCACTCGGAACTCGTATACCCAACGTTTCGGGAAGTGTTTGTTGAGAAGGAAGAAACGTCGCGCCCTAAAGAAACTTCCTCCAACGCATTTTTTAAATAAAATTCTTACATGCTATTACATAATTCGGGTAAATTACAAAGTTATAGTTAGTTTAGTTGCATACTATTAGACAATAATGTGAAAGGATCGACAAAAACATACAGGTACAATATGCAAACAGGTAATTATTGTGACCTAACACCAATGACAAGAGCAGGCCAGTGCACACGGATAGCACCGTGCCGTTTCCATGAATATTCCTTAAAGACAGAGACACCACTCTATAGATACATACATGATACATTCATGGGAATATTCTGGGAACGGCACATCAGTATGTAAGACATTTGCATACAGACACAACTCACCCCTTTAGCGGCATCGACAACCCTGTTAGCCATGGTGGGTGACACTCGCAGCGCGTACACGACCCCCCGGATCCTCTTCACCAGCCCCCAGCTGCTCCACTGCAGAGGACGCAAGTGCCGCCGCACGGGGCATTTGAAAACTATCTCGCCCCCGCCGAGAGGTGGGGCACCTAAGGAAAAGATATATAATCTAGTATTAATAATATTTTTTAAGCCTTTATTCAGACAAAAGTGGTATAAATTATCACGCTAATTAACAAATAAATAAGTGATATTCTAAGTTTCAGTTTCTAACTTTTCGTTTCAGGACCGGTCGGTATGGAAATCCTTGGGGGAGGCCTTTGTCCAGCAGTGGACGTTTGATGCCTGATGATGATGATTCTAAGTTTATGTGTTCTTGTCTGTTTGGCCTTTGGCATATACAGGGTGTAACAGCAGTGTGTGACAATACTTCAAGGTTGGCTTTTACCCATCAAACTGAACAACTTTTGTTCTACAATTTTGTTGAAATCGCAAAAAATTTTTTGTACTTTTCATACAAACTTGGTTCGCCAGTTGATCGATTTGTATGAAAAGTCCAAAAAAAATTTTGCGATTTCAACAAAGTTGTAGAACAAAAGTTGTTCAGTTTGATGGGTAAAAGCCAACCTTGAAGTATTGTCACACACTTCTGTTACACCCTGTATAAACATTTAAATGTAAATGTTCACATTGGTATTGATTCAGTTTTCACTATTTAACTTATTTGACAGGACTAAACTTAATTTAAGTATTCTGTCTTTTTCTCTCTATATCGAAAAGAACAAGGACAGGACGCTCAAATTAAGTTTAGTCCTGTCAAATAAGTTAAATTGTGAACACCAAATCGACACCATTGTTAAGATATAAATAACAATTTTTATATATTTTTTCATTTCTCAGATTCTCACCTCTCCTCACAACTTTCAGCTCCAACCCATCGTCAACCAATATAAACTTCAGCAGTACTGGCAATGCAGCTGCCTTTATCTTGTCCACCGATGCGTCCAGATCACTGTGCGTGACGCCCTGTAGAACCGCATTGAGAGGTTCCTTGCAGAACGGGCCGAGGGCTAACAGGACTTCTAGATAGTATCCTAAGGGAGAATTAACTTTTTACTATAAATTACTTTTTTATTATAAAATGCAGTTATTAAAATTGCACTAAAAATAAACAAAATTTAGTGACAGTGAAAAACTTTTTAAAAATTCCTTATCACATTTTTTGGACATGTAAGCTGTGTTGAGTTAAATGTGGTTTGTACAAAATAGGTGGTGGCACATAAAGTAAATAGTTAATATGATAAAAAAATATATAAGGCGCTACTTTATTAGTGCCCGATATTTTAGTAAGTGCTCCTACTCCTGATTCTGATCAACTTTTCCCAAGGAACCCATAGTCAAATCGCAAAAATTTTTTTGGGCTCTTCATACTAATTTAGCCGCTCGGCTGATCGATTTGTATGAAGAGTCCAAAAATATTTTTTCGATTTGACTATGGGTTCCTTGGGGAAAGTTGATCAGAATCAGGAGTAGGAGCACTTACTAAAATATCGGGCACTAATAAAGTAGCACCTTATATATTACCATAGTAAGGATTTACCTAGTTACAAAAACTGAAATCTAAAGATTATAAAAACTAACTACAACTTTAATTTCACACAAATACAACCAAATACTAACCTATACCCCGCTGGGTACAGCAAGTGTGCGAGACCTGTCCACCAATCAAAATTCCTGGCTGGTAGAACAGAGACGTGCCAGTCTCGCTCAGCTCCACCCTCGTGCCGTTCGTCACCTTGTCCAGAAGACGGATCAGGTTCACCTCATACTCTTTCAGACCAGGGTCATCGTGTGTACTCCGAATATCTTCAACTTTGATAGAGCGCCCGCTAAGTGTGGATAGAAGGAGACGTTGTCGTAAAAAGTTGCTGCCTTTGTACACTAGAACGTCGTTTTCAAGTACAGCAGGCATATTTTGATAATTTTGTCAAGAGTTATTGGAGAAAATGCAATAAATTCACTTTGTTTACATGACGATGATTACCACGTGCGAAGCCCGTCTCAGACCAAAGAAACTATAAAAGCCCGTCTACTATGACAATGACAGTTGCATTACTTTACGGAGATAGTTTGATAAACAAAATGGAGTAATTTGTGGAATCAAATACTTAATTTTTTTTTATTACTCTGAGAATCCAATGATGACCATTCTTCTTTATCATCCACGACGTCATCATCCCATTTACTGCTTTTTCTAATAAATGTAAAAATATTTACATAAATATAAAAAGCTATGAAACGAACACACACCTTTAAATATTTGATTAACGTCAAATCCAATCAAAACATAACCAAACTGCAATTTGTTTATTTCCATTTTATTTCTTTGCTGCTAGTATTGTATCAAAACAAAGATATGAAAGTGAGCATAGGTGATGTCGTCTTACCAGGCGACCATTGTAAGGAGATAACAACAGCCGGGGAGAAAAGTAAGGTTATTCTCGGTCCTGGGCTCCGCAAAGAACTGGACCACGTTTATATTACAAAAGCTGGTGTTTTAAGGAAGCGAGCACCCAACACTTTCTGGGTGGACAACTACCAGAAACGCTACGTGCCATCTAGAGGCGAAAATGTCATCGGAGTGGTTGTTCAGAAGGCCGGAGATGTATTTCGTGTCGATGTCGGAGGCAGCTGTACAGCATCTTTATCCTACTTATCTTTCGAAGGTGCGACAAAGAAGAATCGCCCTGAAGTTCAAGTTGGTGACGTCATTTACGCTAAAATGCTCGTAGCAAGCAAAGATATGGAGCCAGAACTTGTTTGTGTTGATTCTCATGGAAAAAAGTGTGGAATGGGTGTTCTAACAGACGGGTTCGTCTTCAAATGCTCATTGAACCTCATTAGAAAAATACTAAACCCTGCTTGTCCATTATTAAACTCTTTAAAGAATGAATGGCCATTTGAACTTGCAGCTGGAATGAATGGAAGGATCTGGATAAAGGCACGCTCAATGAGAGAAACGATAGCGCTTGGCAATGCTATTTTAGGCTGTGAATACCTCAGTGATGATGAAATAAAGAGCATGTGTACAAATATTGCTACTATATTGACTGGTCATATTTCATAGTGTGAATAGAAACATCTGTGAACTTATAGGATTTCTATGATTCAGTATGAATTTTGATTATTGTTTGGGACTGTCCATTAATCATGTGAGATTTTAAGCCACTTTTTTACAATAAAATAATTAAAAACAGCACTATTTTGATGATGGCAAGTGATCATATACAGCAGCTCACAGTTCACAGCAAGGCATTCTCTGGCATGTGATATGTATTGTAACTACTCCCTCTTTCCCATTTTGGTCAATACTGATGTAATAAAAAGATTCCTCGCCCATATTTAGCCCGCACGTCATGAATAGACAACCCCCATGATGGTTTTAGCCTTAATTTAAAATATAAAATAAATGAAACATCCAAAACAGTGATCGGAGATTTATTTTGGCAAATGCATCTAACCTATTCATCGCAAAATCTCAATACATGTGTAAAACTACTAATGACTGCATCGACCTTGTCTGTACCTATTGAATAAATATTTATATGTTAACTATACAATCGAAGCCACCTTCACTGTATGTACATAGTATTATTAATTATTTTTCAGAATTTTACTTTCAATTTACAACAACTAACTAGGCTCAATATTATAATTAATAGGAGCTGAAACCCGAATGAAAATTTTTCTCATCAATATTGAAACAATTATTGAACTTTAAAACATGCATTCAAATTGTATAGTGATATATTTTTAAAACAATTGCAGAATTTTTGAAAATCTAAATTATATATCAAGTAAACAGTTTCTAATATTTTAAAGAAGCAATATAATATTCAATATTTCACTATCAACGTCTTTAAAAACAGCTTAAAACTTGGAGTACTGCAAAGGTTAGAATTTTAAAAACCAACTGCATTTAATTTTAAGCAAGCCTCTTAGAAAACGTTACATTGCTATCATATAAAGTGGTAACTTTTGAAAGCTTAACAAAGAAATGTACTTACAGTTAAAATAGTAACTCTAAAGAAGTGGAAATACCTCAACAACCTACGAAAGGAATGTCATTGTTATTTACAAAACTGTTCAGAAATAGCAATGAAAAATATATTTGTTTCTTACCAACAATATCTTTTGTTTCAAATTTTTATAATGTGACAGCTTTTATTAAATTATGTTCTTTACTTACTGATGGATAACAATAGGTTAAAATTCGATTTATTCTGTTACAAAAGATTTATTTTGCATGGCATATGTCGCAAAATAAATGCACTGGTCTTTGGAGATTTAACCATTTCAATTTCACTAATTTAAAGCACTGTAGTAATGACATTCTTCGGTCACAATACATTAAATAGTATTATAAATACAGTACAGTATGGTCACCATCTGTCACTCACTGGAAGTGACCTCACCCTCCTGTGGGTATGACCTGGTGACGGTCCATACAACTGTCACTCAGTTATTTCGGTCGCTCCCACATGTAAGAATGTGAGGTTGTAGTAGATAAATAACTCTTGACGAGATTTGTGGAGTGTCTTACTTATAGTTCATTACAATAAAAAAAGGTAAACAAACTTACTATGGAATTGAAACATGTCAACGTCAGTTGCATATAAAGTTTGTTTAACTTTTGGTTTTTTTTATTGGAATGAACTATTGACAGAAATTAGAATTACTTTTCGATTATTATTATTCAAGACCAGTGCTGCGCATACCGCCTCACGAATCACAGAACAATTCTCAACACTATACAATATTTACATATAAACAAGCAGTCAATGTTACACACTATTTTATTTATTTATTATTTTAAATAAGAAAATATAATTTAATCTACAGATAAAATTGGAGATCAAAGGATTCACTTAAACAGTAGTAATATACAGGAATTATTAATTATATTAACGTAATTAATTAATTGTATTAGTTAATTACTTTTATTTTAGAAATAAAAATAATATTTTATCTTCCTAGTTATAGCTGTGCCTTCTTGTATTTTTTTTACTAAATATTTTAATTTTATTAAACACAATCAACAACTGGAATTTAATGAAATTTACATTGGTAGGGTAATTTTATTTTGTCCATACTATCAAGTGCACGCGCACTTAACAAGTCGAAAGACAAAACGACATACAATTTTGATATCAAAGTTACTATAGCTAAGTATAGCAACAAATTCAAAATTTTCGAATACATTCTTTACCCAATTAGGGCACTAGCCCTCTCGTTCGCACGCCGGCGGGCTCACGGGCGGAGCGAGACAGCCGTACCGGGTGCGAGGGAGAGCACGTTAGTCTCTGGAGAAGCTCCACGCGGGCCGAGTGAACCGACACGTAGTATAATCGATATGAGAAATCCGAGTTCCTAGTGGTACGAAACTAGTATTAGGTAGACAAAAGAATGACCTTCGAAAAGTGTACACTGCTACGTACTTCGAATATATATTTTTTTCATTCCACTTTATTTCAGCTGTTCTCCCATATCGACGGGTAGATACTTTGACCACTTGCCGTCTCGCTCGCACGCAAAGCGTGGCGCCGCTCTCAGAGCACGCTGTCGGCGGAGCGAGATAAATGTACCGGGTGCGAGGGAGAGCGCGATAGTCTCTTGAGAAGCTGTCCGCGGGCCGAGTGAACCAACACGTAGGATACATAGCTATTACAAATCAGCTGTCCTCCCATATCGTCGCGTAGATACTGTGGCCACTTGCAGTCTCGCTCGCACGCCGGCGGGCTCACGGGCGCACGCAGAGCGCGCCGCGCCGCTCTCAGAACACGCTGTCGGCGGAGCGGGACAGCTGTACCGGGTGCGAGGGAGAGCGCGCTAGTCGCTTCCGCGGTAGTTTCTGCAGGGTTGAGAGTAGTTGAGGGAAGTCCGGCCGCTCGCTTGGCCGGTACGACCAGCAGAGCATTAGGATATCCTGAAACATTAATAAAATAGTTTTTATTATTACTAACTCGTTGAACACGAATTGTTTAAACTAGTTTTCACGTTTTGGAAACATTAAATTACTGTACAGAGATTTGGATTATGGATTAAGGAAGGAAGGATAGGCATAGTGGCTAATCCCAGTGTCAGAAGTATGCAACCGCCTTAACACGGCTTAAGGGATCCCGTAAAATCCCCCCCCCCCCCCTCCAAGATACTGTCTCCAATGCGGATTAAAATATTTTCTATAATCCGAGAAAACTTCACATTAGCTACCACTTATGAAACCCTAACAACATTCCACATTGTCTAATGAAGATGAAAGTGTTAAGTAAGTAGTAATTGTAAATTGTAGTAACCGGACGTCGTGCTCTGTGAAGAGCGCATTCAGAAAAGAAACAAAAAGATAACGCACTCTCGCACGATTCACCACGATCCAATTTTAATACAATAAGTAGTTCAAAGTCGAAACGTGTCAAAAGTGTCATTACAATCGGCCTGGTAATGTTCATGAAACCTGAAGTATTGGTAAGGATCCAGAAATTGAGATTTGACTTCTCGCAGGGGTCAGGGTTGAGCCAACAGTACCTTGATGTAGGTGGAGTAAAGTGTAAATTTTAGTCAATAAATATACTACTTTCTGGAAGCGCTACCTAATTAATCTAGGTTTGTCAGGGAGAAATCGTTTTGAGCGACAAGACCGCCTGATATCAGGACTCGAGGAGGACAGGCTTTGGCCAGCAGCTGCAGTTACCTTGATGTAGGTGGAGGCGTGCACCGGCGCCAGGGTCTGCTTGACGCCCTTGCCCACCTGCCAGATGACCGCCTCGGCCGGTTGGCCCAGAAAGGGGAATTCGCCGCATAGTAACTCATACCACACCGTGCTGCAAACAAACAACAGTGTATTTAATTTATATTACAATATTTATTGAATATCGTCAGTTAACAGTCTACCGAATGGGAGGCCTGCCTAGGCCACGTATTCCGGTGCGCGGTCGCCACTCGAGAACTTTAAGGTGACGCACTCATAAACAATTATTTTAAAATGGGGCGTTTGCGCCCCGCAACCCGCGCGCACCTCGACAGTTTTACGCGACTCGGGAATCGCGATCGACCGAGCGCTAGAACACAGACGTTGCAGAGTTGCCTTTAATATTATTTGTTTTACTTTTAATTTTCCTTTCTTTTCATAAATGCATTGTACTAATGTATACTTCACCCGACTACGGGAAAGTCAAAACGAGGGTTATGATTTTAAGAGGCTACGCATGTTTGTGTGTATGTATGTAATTTTTACCAGAAAAATAATTCAAACATACTTAAGTACTGCTTTTTTCAGGTGAGATCATTTTACATTTTATTTTACAAACATATTATTTACATTTTACTTATTTATACTTTACTAGCGGCCCGCCCCGGCTTCGCTCGGGTGGACATACATTTTTTGATCATTTTGGGATAAACGCATCTTTATGCTTAGTTTTAACCATAAACCATTGTTATTCTCAAAGGTTTTTATTTTATTTTTACATTTTATTTAATCAAATCAAGTCAAAAGCATGTAGGGAGCATGTCGTCAACAACCCATAACGTCCCCACTGTAGGGGCATGGGTCTCTTCCCATAACTCGGAAAGGTTAGCCCATACTCCACACACGGGGGCCAAGTCCGGATTGGTGGAGGTTGTGGGGCTAGTGGCTACCCCAGTGTCGGAAGCCGCCTGAAAGGCCTCCGGCATGGTTTAACGACTGCCATCTAATGATAGCAGCCGGCACCAACGGCTTAACGTGCCTTGCGAAGCACGGAAATGGTCGAGATAAATGCCACTAACAGTCAAAGCCATCCAGGTTATGACCGTGTCTGTAGTAAGTTAACCTGCGTGATCGACGCGACCACGTAAGCAGCGCTGAGCCATGACCGCTTCAGTGTCGTTATTGTGTCATTATATTACAGTTGATGACATAAGTGATTTTGACACCATCACCTTTACCATGCCCCTCACTCCTTATTTCCGAAAACTGGGCATAAAACTTAAACAAATTATACAGAAAAAAGATCTTTGCTTATAAATTATAAATTACAGGAAAATCTCTAAGAAGTTTCTATAAATCATAAAATAAGTTGATAAAATTTAAAATATTGTTTGTTTGTAGGTATGGACAAAGCCCTCTGCGCGAGAGTCAGACTCGCACTTGTCCGGTTTTTATTTTTTATATGTATAGGTTAACTCATATTTATTTTATTTTAGATTGGCTAGAAATAGCTACGGCGACGACGTTACTGTTTATGCAAAAGTTATAAGATAAGAAGAAGGTGATAGACAGAACTTTTGACTTTGGGTCTGGGTGGATCATACTTTCTCATCCATTTCTTTTGACTTTAAGGTTCAAAAATATAATAGTAAAAAATAACTTTTCGGGTATATTGGTAGTTGTATTTAAGCACTTTGACACGAGCACGATTTTCTAGTTTGTGGATTCGTCATTTGTAAAATTTTCAACGCAAACTTCATACATACAGGTAGGGAGCGGTGCGCGCACTGAGCGACCGTTGTGGAGTGACGTCACAGCAGCGTACGGTGACCCCGCGTTACTTGCCTACCTAAATAATTCAGTATCTGGGAAACTATCAAACGTATCAAAAACATTTTTTCACCATATTTTTTTTTAATAGAGTATATTTTAAGATAATAAACAAAAATTGGTGGTATTCTTCATTCAACGTTACATGGAATGGAAGGTCTTTATTATTCTTATCTGCAGTCCTAAAATAAGTGTATTTATTAATGAATTTGAAACCATGATTAATTATTATATGATAACTAATCAATTGTCATCTTACACGGGGAACACATTTTGTAACTCTGCATATGTCGGTGAAGTATAGTTTTGAGGCGACTCCATGCCTTTATTCTCCGAACTTTGTTCTAAAGTTTTTTCCTGAAATATAATTTTATCGGGTTACTTACTGCTTACTGAAATGCAATATGTTTATAAAAACACTGGACTGCTTATTAGTAGAAACATGTAATTTATTAAAACTGTTTAAATTGTGGCAATTACTCACCTTTTCTTAGTTATATTCCTACAATGCTCTGTTAAACAGGCTTTCCTTTTCCTTTTCGAAAATATGGCACGTTTTTTTCCCATTTTTAATAATAAAATATCCCTCACTTATATTTGCGTTCGATGATGTGCGATAGTTCAACTGGGACAGACCTGTCGCTGACAATGGTCAGTGGCGGACTGAGCGGGCTGGAGAGGGCACTGATTGCATACTGAGACCGCGCGCGCCCTAGCTCATTCCATAAGGTCGTATGCGACAAAACAGTTTATTTCGTTTAACTTAAAAACTACAATTAATTTAGAAAAACTGAACAGGCATTTTCAAGTAAGCTTGAAGATTAATGTACGTACAAAACTTTGAGCCTTAAATCAGTTCCATTTGCGCGTAAAATGCAAATCTCTTTTTTAAAAGGGGTATCTTTAATATTTTTTTCTCTGTTATGAAAGTTAATCAATCGTGTAACGCAACAGGCAAAATGAAGTCAGAAAACTGAAGAATCAGGTTACAAAATATAACTTTCGTACGTTTCGTTATTGCTGAGTAAAATCGAGATCCCTGCCACCAAAATCTTCAGTACGTCGTCTTAATGCCCCATCGGCCGTTTGTTCTACGAGCTATATTTCCCGCTCACTGCCACTTCAGTTTAGCGATTCTGTGATAGACGTAGCGTAGGTAAGCCACCCAGTCGGTGGACCGATAACCTGGTGAAGGTCTCGGGAAGATGGATGCGGGCAGCGTATGACCAGTCATTGTGGAAATCCTTGGTGGCCTTTGTTCATTAGGCTTCTAAAATACAGCTATTTCAAGAGTAACTCAAAAAATACGCAAACGTCACGACCCTTGTCTGATAGCATAGAATACCCTCAAAAGATACACAGTCGCCACTCCAGAACTTTCCTTCCCCAACCGTCACAAATATGGTAGTTAACGACCCATATCGTCCCCACTGCAGGGGCACGGGTCTCTTCCCATACATCGGGAAGGTTAGGCCATAATCCACACACGGAGGCCAAGTCCGGATTGGTGGAGGTTGTGAGGCTAGAGCGGCCAACCCATGTCAGAAGTTTTTAAGCCGCCTATAAGGCCTTCGACAAGGCTTAACGACTGCCATCAAGCGATAGCAGCCGGCACCAACGGCTTTACGTGCCTTGCGAAGCCTATTTGCAGGTAACTCACCCAAAGGCGTAGACGTCGGTGGCTTTGGCGAAGGGCAGGTGGCAGGCATGTTCAGGTGGATGGCAGGCTGTTTCTAGCTGTCACCACAGCACAGTGTTGCCCCAGAGCGTCAAATCGGACGTCCCCCTTTTTTTTACATAATTGGAAAGAGTTAAGCATTACAAATGCAAGAGTAAAACTCCCGTGTTTCAATTCCGCTTAGTTACGGTGCAATAAATTATTGAAAATTGGCTTTTTCTAATAGCCATAAATCGATTTTTTTTTTTATTAAAAAATGGTACGCGCTAGACTTTGATTTATTTTCTAGATATTTAGAGGAATTCAAACTTTAAATTTCAAACTCATTTCCAAATTTCTAAAGTGTGTATTTACGACAAAATTAAAAAAAACGTTTTTTTTTTATTATTTTTTTTCTCCGAAATTCCAATGTTTCCGCATTTTCTTTTCAATAGGAAATATAGCCCAAAACATAAACTACCGTACAAAAAAAACCGGATGCGCATCTCATGGAATCTCGTGGTAAAATGAATTTAAATGTAATACCGATATTTGACGATCTAGGGTTGTCACCACACCAACCATCCCCCAGAATTATACCGGTATGTAACTTTAATTTACATTTACATTAATTTTTACCTGTTATCGTGGCTCCGGTCTCTTTACTTGACTGCAGAAGGAGGGTTTTGTTTTTCGGGTGTTTGTCAGATCCATTAATTTCAATGCTTGGTTTGCGTAAAAGACAAAAAAGCTGAAAAAGATACCTTTGCCTGCAGCTGCATCAGACCTGTTAAAATGTGTCACTACAGAAAATACCATGTCAGAAACAGATGATGAAGAAACAGAAGACAATGATGATAATAAATTAACATTAGAGACAGAAGATGACTAAATTCACATCAGCTTCGTCCACGTCGTCGCTTTTTATCAGGTGAGATTGTATATAATAAAAATAAATATTTGAAATAAATTAATATTGTATACTAATAAATGTTAATAGGTATGATCAATAATGTAAATATTGTAATATACATATAAGATCTTAACAAAGGTACCAACTATATTTTTACTGGAGGTTTTACTCATGAAACTGAATAACTTTCCCCAAGGGACCCATGGTCAAATCGCATAAATTTTTTGGACCCTTCACACAAGTCGATCAGCTGATTAGCCAACGTTGTATGGAGTTCAAATTTTTTTTTTGCGAATTCCCCCGGGTCCCTTGCGGAAAGTTGTTCAGTTTCATGAGTAAAACCTCCAGTTTAAATATAGTTAGTACCTTTGTTAAGACACTATATTAATATATAGGGTGACCCTAAATTAGTTCTTGATACGAAAGGCTATGCATGTGCTCATGATAAAGAGCAACTTTCCCTAAAGAACCCATAGTCAAATCGCAAAAAAAATTTGGACTCTTCATACTAATTTGGCCGGTCAGTTCATCGATTTGTATGGAGACTCAAAATTTTTTTTTGCGATTTGACTATGGGTTTCTTAGGGAAAGTTGTTTGTTATCATGAGCACATTCATATACTTTCGTATCAAGAACTAATTTAGGGTCACCCTATATTGTAAATAATAATATAAGTAAATATTGTAAAATATTAATATAAATATTGTATATACTATTGTAAATATTGTAATATAATAATAATATTGTAAATAAATAAATTAAATACAACTGTTTTATCATAATGAAACACATTGTAAATATCGGTAAATCAAAAAGAAGTTTGTGACAACCCTGACAAAAATAAAAAAAGATTTGTATCTCCTGAATTCCATGAGATGCGCATGCGGTTTTTTTTTGTACATGTAGTTTATATTTTGAGCTATATTCCCTACTGAAAAGAAAATGCGGAAACGTTGGAATATCGGAGAAAAAAATAATTAAAAAAAAACGGATTTTTTTAATTTTGTCGTAAATACACACTTTAGAAATTTGGAAATGAGTTTGAAATTTATAGTTTGAATTCCTCTAAATATCTATAATACAAATCAATGTCTAGCGCGTACCATTTTGTAATTTAAAAATAAAATTGATTTATCGGTATTAAAAAAAGCCCATTTTCAAAAATTTATTGCACCGTAACTAAGCAGAATTGAAACACGGGAGTTTTACTCTTGCATTTGTAATGCTTAACTCTTTCCAATTCTGTAAAAAAAGGGGGACGTCCGATTTGACACTCTGGGGCAACACTGTGCACAGGTAACTTGTGGCGACATTTACCATACTCGCCACGAACTACAATAGCTACAGCGCGCTACCGAAAATTTCTTCGGCTTAAGTATACAGGGTGTAAGGGACAGGTTTCCGAAAACTTTAAGGGCTTGCTTAGTAGACGAAACTGAACAACTGTCCACAAAAAATTTTTTAGGAAACGAAAAAAGTCGGCTTCTCCATAGAAAATTATAAACTTGATTGGACAGTTTGTATGGAGAAGCCGATTTTTTTTTTGTTTCCTGAAAAAAATTCTTGTGGAAAGTTGTTCAGTTTCGTCTATTGAGCAAGCCCTTAAAGTTTTCGGAAGCCTGGTCCTTACATCCTGTATATAATACAACTTCCAACCATCATCGGTTGGACCACGGCCGGTCACCAGGCATACCACCTCGCCTGGCGGAGGTACCTCCCTTTTCCTCCGAAGAGTGGGAACACACAGCTCCTACAGACTCACCCAAAGGCGTAGACGTCGGTGGCCTTGGAGAAGGGCAGGTGCAAGGAAGCATGTGGTCGCAGCGCCCGAACCAGCTCCGGCGCCAGGTAACACAGCCAGCCCGATGGGATGCCCAGGCTGTCTCCTCGGGCGCTGGAATACGTAAAAACAATGAAATGAAAAGAAATAATATTTATTCGAAGTAGGTATCTATCTCTGTACACTTTTCGAACGTCATATATTTTCTACCTAATACGAAGTTCCTACCACTCGGAACTCGTATACCCAAGGTTTCGGGAAGTGTTTGCGGAGAGAGAAGAAACGTCGGGCCCTAAAGAAACTCCCTCCAACACATTTTTTTAAATAAAATTCTTACATGCTATTACATAATTCGGGTAAACAACAAAGTTATAGTTAGTTTAGTTGCGATATCCTCGTTACCTTTTACCTAACCAAATCATTAAAAAAAAAACTGATTATTTTTTATGGGCTAACTGGCAAACGTGCAGACGGATCATCTGATACTAAGCGATTACCGCCGCCCATAGACACAAGTAACACCAGAGACACCATTCTGGCCAATGCACCAATGAGTTTTTCGAAACTTACGTGCATTTTCATACCGCTGAAGGAAAATATCGTTAGGAAAACTTGCACATCTGATGATGTGATCACCTAGATGTGTATGATTGTCACGTTGCACACGTCTGTAAGTGTAAATCTAAATGCCTGGCACACAAAATAGATACAGAAGGTCCGCTCAATACAAACCACTAAAATCGTAAGCATATACATACTTATAGAAGTATACGGTCGTTCGAGGCAAGGTCACGATCGCACAGTACGTGATCTTGCCTACAACGACCGTATACGTCTATGAGCACGTATATGCTTAGGATTTTAGTGAGCGTATTGAGCGGACCTTCTGTATCTATGTATTTTGTGCCTGGCACGTGACCGCGGGTGATGCTTAGTGCAACACCAAGCAATCGCCGTCTATACCTTGTGGATAGAACGCAATAAACAAGAATATTCGAGAGAAACTCACTTGTTCCCGAAGCACAGCTTAGTGACGCTGAACAATCCGAAGTCCGTGATGACCACCTTGCCGTTCTCGAGGAAGATGTTCTTCGTCTTCAGATCCTTGTGGATGATGCCGCGCGCGTGGAGGTACCCCATACCCTGTTCACAATCACCATGTTAAATATACAGGGTGTTGTTTTGGTCGACAACGGCCTTCTAAGGGATGAAAGTATAAAAAATACTTGTTCTGAAAATACCTATAATATTTTTTTAATAAATTGATTCTACTGAAAAAATGACCTACAAATTTTCCTAAAATTATCAAAACGCATGTTCGCGCAGTCAGTCAATGACGGCCGGCTCATTCACGAATTTTCCTACAAAAAGGTCAATGACACTTACATGAACCTGTCGGGAGAAGTATTCCAAGATAGCTTCTTCCTTGAACTCTTGTCTACTTTGGGCTCTATCTCGAGCATGGGATGTTTTTTCGGTAGAACACGATTTGCGGAGTTTGTAAATAATGTTTTTATTGCGTAACACATTACGGGGGCGCGACGTCACTCCAAATAACTCCAAATCTCACACACTCGACTCGATTTACACCACACGAAAAACATTTCGATAGTCGTGAACTGAGCGATGTATTAACAACTACATCGCTCAGTTCACGACTATTGAATAAAGACTTGTTCCTGATCATAGCCGTAGCGTAAGTTCACGCGCAGAGGCAAGCGCTCTCGCTGAGAAAAAGGAACGCGGGTTCGGCGCGGAGGCATGCAGCAGACTGCCCGCGCCGCAGTCGGGCCTCTCGCGCACCCCCGCACACCTCGCCTCGTTGCTAGGCAACCATTCATTGTTAAAATACGTCACGCACGGAAACAAGGATACCATAATTAATTAATTTCTAAGATTTACTTATGAAAATTTAAGGTGCCGTTTTTATATTTTTTTTGGCATCAGTATCATGTATACTATCACCCCTGAAAAGCTCTTTGTCGACCAAAACAACACCCTGTATGTAATGGGAACGTGGACTTTTTAAATTCAGTAATGTTTTATGACCTGAAAACATTAAATGTTGCCGACAAACATCATTTTTAATAGCACTGATGTTTGACTGAGTGTTCCGGCATGAAGATAAGATAACCCAGTCCCCATTGCGTTGGGGAATCTTGTTAAGCCCGCTTTTCATGCCGAAGCATCATTTGAAAATTATTCGCTTAGTAACCGTAAAAAAGCATTGACGTCGAATATTAGTATTTCAAACATTTTTTGAACAAATTGTCGTTTTTGACAGATTATAAAATTATAAAAGACGAAATCGAAGAATTTTAAAACACAGCTGCCATGGTAAAAATTGAATGAAAAAGTTCATGGCGAATACGGTAGATGTCGCCGCAGACCTTACTGTAGCTATAATACCTACCTGCGATATCTGCTGAGCAACCAACACGCTCTTGTTCGTGGTGATTCCAGATAGTTAATGGCGATTACGGTAGATGTCGCCGCAGACCTTACTGTAGCTATAATACCTACGAATAGGATTAGGTTCTCGTAACGCGTTTTAGATAGTTCGTGGCGAATACGGTAGATGTCGCCGCAGACCTTACTGTAGCTATATTACTTATCTGCGATATCTGCTGAGCAACCAACACACTTTTGTTCGCTGTGATTCTAGATAGTTCATGGCGAATACGGTAGATGTCGCCACAAACCTTACTGTAGCTATATTACCTAGGTACCTGCGATATCTGCTGAGCGACCAACACGCTCTTGTTCGCTGTGCTTCCAGATAGTTCGTGGCGATTACGGTAGATGTCGCCACAAACTTTACTACCGCCGCCGCTACGTACTTAAACATAGTCAGTAATGTGCAAAGGATTATCGACCTTACTGTAGGTACACATACCTGCGATATCTGCTGAGCGACGAGCACGCTCTTGTTCGCCGTGAACTTGTCTTTCCGCAGGTGGATGTGAGTGTACAACGTGCGGCCCTTGCACAGTGACGTCACGATGGCCAGTCGCGGCGGCTTCATGCACGCCCCCATGAATAGGACTAGGTTCTCGTGGCGAGTCTTGCGGAATGTCGCCACCTGGTGGGGAGAAAACGAAAATATTGAAAACAAACAGAGTATATCAATAAAGAGAAACTATAAAGAGTATATCAATCAATCAATCAAACAGCGCCATCTATGAGTTTTTTAAGGAAGGTGGTTTGGAAAGTTTTTCATTTTATGTATGAAAATAAAAATTATTTGTCCTAGGTACTATAGGTTGGTAGCAGTCTAGCAGTGTACACTTTTTGCTAATCTACTAACCTAATACAAAGTTCCTGCCGCTTGGAACTCGTATCAATTATTTTAAGAACAAGAGTTGTTCTATTTTATGAGCAGAAGACATAGACATGTATTTATTTTTGGCACACAGATGCCCACCTCAAAATATTTCTTTCTACACATTTTTGATACTTCCCTATACATTAGCACATTGAAAACATCTTGATTTATAATGTTATTTGCCAAAATGTGATTTTCCCAAAATGACCTTTTCTCTAAATGTCACTTTCCCTTAACACCATTTTCCTAAAACGTTATTTTCCCAAAATAACCTATTCCTAAAACGCCCAAATCCCAAAACACCCTAATCCCACCACCTACTTACCTCATGTTTAAACGTGTCGAGCGGCACGCAGTCATCACCCAACGCCTGAACATGGAGCAACTTGACGGCCACCGCGCCGTGCCAGCTGCCACGGTACACCGTACCGAAGCGGCCCTCGCCGATCACCTCGATCAGCTTCAACTCGTCGTAGGGTATGTCCCATTCTTTCATTGACAACTGGGAAAAGGAAAGCTTAATTAAAATTTCGTTTTAAGATTCAAGAGTTTTTTTTTTGCAGGATAAAGTTTTTACAGTGATGACTTTAATGAAAAGGACCTAATATAGATCCCTGGGGCACACCTATTTTCACTTTAGAGCCGGATGACTTTATGTCATTTACATGGACATTTTGCGTTCTGTTGCTTAGGTACGAATTTAGAAGACTGAGAGGCCCGTCCTTAACACCACAATGCTTTCCATTTACAAGTAATGTATGATGATCAACACAATCTAATGCTTTATATAAATCACAAAACGCAGTAGGAGCGTTTTTCTCAAATCATCATAGATGTTACAAATAAGAGATACTCCTGCATACGTTGTAGAATCAACCTTTTGTGAAACCAAAGTGTTGATTATGCAAAAGATTATTCTTATTAAAAGTAGTAAATGGCTGAGTATTTTTTTTTTCAAAATTTCTACTGAGAAGGGATCGTACAGAAACTGGTCTGTAATTTCCCGGATCAGTTTTGTAACTAACTTACTTAGGGGTATCACTTTACTTAATTCCATTAGGTCTGGAAAGACGCCACTATCAATACTGATATTACAAAAACAAGCTAAATATGGCGCTCAAGTCAATAATATGACATAACTAATTTAACTTACTGATAGTCCCCAACGGTCTTCAGTCCTTTTCTTTATAAGAGATTTATAAATAAAATTTTTGTGAATAGTGCATGGTTTAATTTCTCTGAAGTAGAATTTTTCAATTCAAATACCGACATTATCTTCTAACAAATATACATATACTAACAAATAATCAGTAAAGATAAACACATAACAATTTGACTTTCTAACCTCCTCAAATAACCTTCTCCTATGCACAAAGTCCGTCATTCTCCACTTTTTTCACCAATACAACATTGAAATGCACCTCAAAACAACAACATTTAAATGCATCGCAAATCAAATAAAACAGCACTTGGCGGGGACAACAACAGGAGTGAGTCAGTGCATCCCACTGCGCTGTTATCTCGGCCATTTATCTATGCAGTCGGGTGACATTTCGAGTGTTATCGTTCGGGTTCGGGATAGCAACGAAATCGTGCGTTGTGAAATAGTAATAATTATACATGTTAAATCCTCTCTCGGAAACTCACGTATATTTTACGTATTAATGGAACTGAACTACTTTTCCCAAAAATAGACTGTTTATAAGTGTATTAAATGACGTGTGTAAATGATTTTATGAATAAATTATTGTATTGTATTGTATTAATCGGCCACTCAGGCAATTTTGTACAGAGTCCAAAAAATTCTTCTGAGAATTCAATATCGGTAGGTTTTCTTGGGAAAAGTTGCTCAGTCTCATGAGTGGAACCCACCGTTTTAAGTTTACGTGAGTCTTTCGTTGGCGCTTTTTCAGAAGTGGTATTTTTACAGACAAAAGACACCTGTCAAGCGCACACTGCAATGTGTGCCCTTGTCCAGCATGCCATGATCGGGCTATCAGCGTCCATCCGCTCAGCTATCAGCTTCAGGTAGCTGTTGGTGCTACAGCAAACCCTGATTGCATGGAAGTTTCCATGACTAGATAGTCAGATTTGTACAGTTGAGATTGGATAGTTATCCACGTTAACGTCTTGCGAATATCCTAATGCGCTACAGAAACGCATTCACCATTATTTGCAACCAGTGTTAACACTGGACAAAGGCGTTTCAACACCTGGCACCAGCCGGGATAAGCCTATAATAGCGTCGGTGGTTCTGCGGTTAGAGACTCCGTCCTCCTAACCAGAGGTCTCGGGTTCAAATCCTGGCCAATGTACCAATGAGTTTTTCGAAACTTACGTGCATTTTCATACCGACTGCTATAACGGTGAAGGAAAACATCGTGAGGAAACCTGCACATCTGATTCCAGTTGTGTATGATGGTCGCGTTGCACACGTCCGTAGGTGTAAATCTTAAATGCCCTACACGTGACCGCGGGTGATGATAAGTGCAACACCAGGCAACCGCCACCTACACCTAGTAGATATGGCGGTTAAATTGTGCCACACGATAAGAGAAAAGCCCATAGAACAGTGTTTTTCAACCTTTTTTAATACCCGACTCCTATATATACTTCATTCCAATCAAAAAAAAGCAAAACGTAAACAAACTTACTATGGAACTGACACATGTCAATGTCATCTGCATACTATGTTTGTTTACCTTTTGCTTTTTTTTGATTGGAATGAACCATAAGTTAAAACATTCTTGCGACCCCCTAGAGTCATAAACATGCAAAACGTTAGTGATTTGAAATACTACGTTTATATTGGCGCATAATTTTCTTCAATTAGAAAATGATTTAGTTATTATATTAACGTCCCCGGGGGGTCGCGACCCCCAGGTTGAAAGACACTGCTATAGAAGGTAGAGGAGGAAGGTATCAGAGTGCGACTCACGCTGTTCTGGCGCGGCCAGCGCGCGTCGGCGGCCGCGTCGAGCGAGTCCGCGCGCGCGCCGCCGCTGTCGGTGGAGCCGCCGCTGAGCGACGCGCCGCGGCAACCCTCTGCGCGGCGACACATCATAATAAATAAATAATAAATCTGGCGCACGAGGTTACGAATGTATAATAATAATAATAATAATAATATCTGGGACAAATCACACACGGTCATCTGGCCCCAAACTAGGATTCCCTGTATCTTGGGAACCAGAGACTGATATACGTACACATATACATTTAAATACATACATATATAGATATAATACACCCAGACTCAGAGCAAACAATTCTGCTCATCACAGAAAAGTATGGCAAGTGCAATCCACTGAAATCATTCCTGTAGTCCTGTACTGACCAGGATCGTAACCTTAGACGGTTGGGACTTCGAGGCAGACCGATAATAGCGGCTATGCAAAAGGCTGTGCTCCTCGACGATGCCCGGATTGTCCGACGCTTTCTCCCCTCGTCGCACTGACCTCCAGCCGACTGTGCTTCTGCTGGAGTAGCTCCTGCCACTTCGCCTAGCGCGAAGTGGTCAGAGTAGCCCAAATTTATATTTCTGCATAATAATAATATTCGGGACAAATTACACACGGTGATCTGGCCCCAAACTAGGATTCCCTGTACTATGAGAACCAGAAACTAATATACATACACATATACATTTAAATACATACATATATAGATATAATACATCCAGACACACAGCAAACAAATCTGCTCATCACAGAAATGTTTGCCCTGAGTGGGGATCGAACCCACGATTCTCGGCTCAGTAGTCAGGATCGCTAACCACTGAGCCACCGAGTCAGTCTATATATAAAATACTACATAGATAAATATTATAGCTCACTGGACTGTATTTTTTTTTGGGGAGCTTACAGCCTTATTTATACAGTGTATACACAAATAACAACTACAAGCCAATAACAAGCTTCCAAATATTTTTAGAAATAAGAGACGCTGCTTTCCGAATAGTGTATTCGAAGCAAGAAGCAAGATAAAGTCAAAAAGACAGCATCAAAAGATAAAAGAACATAAAAAGTGAAACAAAGTATCAATAAAGGTACATTTGAAGTCAAAAAAGGTGCAATTCTGCACAAATGATTTGAAGTCAAAAAAGGTGCAATTCTGCACAAATGGGAACAATCAAATTCAATTCTATTTTAAACGCCTCGATGGCTTAGTGGCTAGTCTGCTTGTTTAGATCGTGAGTTTGATTCCAGAAAAGTCCAATTTTGTATGACTCGATTTGGTTAGTAGTAAGGGGTTTTCAGAGCCCGCCTAGCTTCCACCATCTTAGCTAAGGTTGCCGCCAAACATCAATATTATCATCATAAAAAAGGTCTTAAAAAATCTCTCAAACCTAAACTTATTTTCTAGAAACATACCACTTTTGACGCTAGCGGTGAGATCGTCCTTATTATCCGCCGCCGCCCGCGCAGGGGACATCGCCGAATGCGAGTGTGAGTGGCTGTGTGTGTGCGCATGCGCGTGGTTCGGACTCGACACCGCCGGCTTAACTTCTGCAACGGTTAAATTATTAAATGAATGAATTAATCATCCGACATATTTCGGTCATGGCGCTGGTGCACCTGAAGATGACTAATATATCCAACCAATCTTCGCGGCAAACTCCCGGGCACATTCGAGGAACGTGAGTACGCAAAAATAAAATATATCCCAGGAGAAGTAACTCGAATTCCCCGTATTATGGGAACCAGAGACTTATACGAGGTACGAGAGTGGCGGGGGGCGCCAGCAGTAAAACTAGTAAACTAATTCAACTTCCTATGTTACAATAATAATAATAATAAATAGCGAAATCACAGTTTCTTCGCACGTACGCATATACAGGATGTAACAGAAAGGTGTGATAATACTTCAAGGTGGGATTTTACCCATCAAACTGAACAACTTTTGTTCTACAACTTTGTTCAAATCGCAATTTTTTTTTGGACTTTTCATACAAATCGATCAGCTGGCGAACCAAGTTTGTATGAAACCTCCGAAAATTTCTTTGCGATTTCAACAAAGTTGTAGAACAAAAGTTGTTCAGTTTGATGGGTAAAAGCCCACCTTGAAGTATTATCACACCTTTCTGTTACGCCCTGTATACGACTTCCAACCATCAACGGTTGCACCACGGCCGGTCCCCAGGCATACCACCTCGCCTGGCGGAGGTACCTCCCCTTTCCTCCGAAGAGTGAGAACAGTTCCTACAGGTCCAAGTGTCCGAGCCACTTACCAGGGAAGTGGAACTGCTTGTGATGGTTGTGGTGGTGGGGGGTGGCGGGGGGAGCCAGCAACGCCGGCGATGATGGTGTCGAACTGTTGCAGGAAGATGTGTTTGACGAGGAGTCCGGGTTGCCCTGTCAACGGAATAACTGTTAAGCCAATAATAAAAAATAAAAAACCCGACTGCATTAAAATGTATCCTATGTCAATCTGGAGATCAAGACGAATCTAACAACTCCTCAAAGTCAAAATGTTTTTATTTTATTTTAGTAGATGCTTTACACATGCTTTTAAATCGTATTTTTTTTTCTCTCTCTCCACCAATCCGGACTTGGTCCCGTGTGTGAAAAACACTTGCAAATCACTATCGCTGACTAGGCTGTCGTGAAATATTGAAGACATTTATTTTGAAAAAAATATATATGATGAGCAAAGAAATAATAATTTTTTGCTTTAAAAAATTATACTCGATCGATCGCGCTCATAAATTGAATTGTAACGATGTCAAGTTAGTTTTATATTCTGAAGTTGGTTGCGACTTGCAGTGTGACGACTGTTTTGTTCTGTTCTGTTGTCACTTATCGATCGATGAATGAATAAGGCGTGAGTATATCTGTATATACCTTGTTCCAATCAAGAAGAAGCAAAAGTTAAGGTTAAACGTCAGTCACCCTATTTCATACAAATTTACCTGGCTATTAACTACACAAATAACCACTATATTTTCGATTTTATCTGTCCAACGTAAACTTTGCAACCTTTTATTTTCTCCAAATGTATATAATTATTTTATTTATTTCTGTAATATCATTAAAAACTGCAGTAAAATATCATAAATTTTACGCATGTAGTGGTGTATAATTCAGCACCACCTTTCTGATATTACAGTAACTACAATCTCAACTAGTCTGTTAAGCTTTTTTTAGCCCAGGATTTCGTTTTTAGCGCCATCTTGCATTTTGCTTGAGCATTACCAAAGTAGCAAATTTATTATAAAGACTTTTTAGTCTGAGTAATTTATGCTGGCAAACTATTTTTATATTCAGAAAAAAAGACGCTGTCAGTCTCACGTCAGAGATATCAGAAAGACGAAAATATTGTTCACCCAACAAGGTCTAGTTGTGAGTTTCAGCTCGATATTTGTGATATACAGGCTGATATTTTTACTTATACAGGTGTAAAAAGATCACTCCTGGAAATTTAAATTATGGGATCCACTCATGAAACTGAACAACTTTTCCGAATGAACCTTAAGAATGCTGAATACTTAAGACAATTTTTGGACACACCATACAAAATTGCTCGGTTAGCTTACCATATTATATGAAAACTTCATTTTTATGCGAATTTTGTATGGGTTGGTATGTTAAAGTTTCCGGAAGTTACAGCCTGTATAAGGTGCATTCAAAAATTTTTAGACTCATACCATGCCCCATTTCAAATTTTAACCGCCTCCGCTTGTCCGCTCGCTTCACATCAGGAGGTCGCGGGTTCGATTCCCGGCGGGGTGTAAATTTCTGGATTCGGTTTGGTTGGTGGTAGGGCATTTTCTGAGCCCGCCTGGAATATGCCACCATCTTATCTAAGTCTTGCCGCCAAACATCAACGTTAACAGCATTGATGTGTTCCGGCATGAAGGTAAGATAATCTTGGTAAGCCCGCTTTCGTATTCGGCATCATCGTCACTTACCATCAGGTGAGATGATGCCAAGGGCTTACCAATTGAGGGTAAAAAAAGATGATAGCTAACCAGGCAAGCTCCGAGAATGCTCTACCACCGACCAAACGGAGTCTTACATATTATAGTTAGACTCTGCCGGGAATCGAACCCGCAACCTCCTGATGTGAAGCGAGCGACTAGACAACGGAGGTGGTTTTCCGGGAGTATTATTATTGTCTCGTTTGACAAAAAGTAAGTAGTTACCAGAAACCACGTGATACAACCCGAACCTTAGATATGTAGATTTTCTAACACGGAAAGTAAAATCTCGACAAAAACATTCACATATCAAGTAAAAAGTCTTACACGTCAATATTTATAGACTCGACTGTAAAAAGTAATGAATTCCCGCCATGTAGCACCAAGTTTCAGGTTATAGAATAATTTATTTCTCACAAAAGGATAAACAGTTATTCACTTACACAATATTTTTTGTCACCAAAATATATTCCTAAACATAGTCGTCTATGTACAAAAACCTCGTTTTATTCAAACTCACTTGTCAAACATGGTTATGATAATTTTTTCCAAAGTATTTTGGCGCTTTCAATGTCTCCACAAGACAGGCATTCCAGGTTTCGAACGCGGTTTTCTTTTCTCTTCAATTAAAGGCTAAAAAACAGAGCATGAAGTATGGGCAGCATTGTTGCTTTTTATGTTCTTGAAATTGTGTCAAAATCGCAGCATGTTAAGGTTTTATTTTAAATTACTTACCTATACGAAAATTTTATTTTTAGATACATTTTGTAAATACGAAACTCCTGATTTAATTCTATTACAAGACCAAAAAAGGAACAATGTTGTCCTTATTCTATGCTCTAACAAGGTGTAACACCGTTCCAGCCTCTAATGGAGGAGGAAAGAAAACCCTGTTCGAAACCTGGACTGTTTGTTCTCCAGCAACTCTCGGTTTCAAAACGCTGGCTTGTGGAGACATTGCAAGCGCCAAAAAAGCTTTCGAAAAATTTATCATAACCATGTACTTATGAAAAGACAGTTTGAATAAAACGATATTTTTGTATTGTACATAGATTTCTCTGTTTGTGGTATAAAATAATTTTAAATTTAATCATAAAATTTGACCTCTGATACATATAAGCTTACATTATTCAGGTGCCAACAGTGAAGGAAGAATTTTTAAAACAAAAGAATTATTTGTGCTATGTTAGGTACCTTGTATTTTTGTATTTTATCCTGTACAGAGAAAATAAATTTATTATGAATTATAGAATATTCATATCCGCCATTAAAAAAATTACCTTGTGTATCCAGAATTCAAATAAAATCAAATGTATTTCAGAACAGAAGTTAAGAATGGCACATTTAAAACACATTTTTTATCATCAGTACAACAAAAAAAACCGGCCAAGTGCGAGTCGGACTCGCGTACCGAGGGTTCCGTATAAATTCATAATTACACATGTCTTGAACTCTATATTTTTTATATTTGAGTTGATTTAATGAAAGGTAATTTTCGGTTTACGATTTATGACGTATTAAAAAAAACTACTTACTAAAGCTCGTTCAAACCAATTTTCGGTGGAAGTTTGCATGGTAATGTACATCAAATTTTTCTACTTTTATCATTCTCTTATTTTAGAAGTTAAAGGGGGGGACACACATTTTACCACTTTGGAAGTGTCTCTCGTGCAAACTATTCGGTTTGGAAAAAAATAATATTAGAAACCTCAATATCATTTTTGAAGACCTATCCATACCATACACGTACATGTTTGATGAAAAAAAATTTTTGAGTTTCAGTTCTAAGTATGGGCAACCCCCAAAATTAATTGTTATTTTTTTTTCTATTTTTGTGTGAAAATCTTAATGCGGTTCACAGAATACATCTACTTACCAAGTTTCAACAGTATAGTTCTTATAGTTTCGGAAAAAAGTGGCCGTGACATACGGACGGACAGACAGACAGACATGACGAATCCATATGGGTTCCGCTTTTTGCCATTTGGCTACGGAACCCTAAAAAACTAGATGCTTTATCCTATACTATTAAACGAGTTAAGTGTCCCGACGATTTCGAAAACGGCTTGAAACCTTTTGATGAAAATCTAGGATTAGGGGTTAAAAATCACCATAAATCCAGATCTATGAGGGAATTATCTTCGAAAAGATTCATTTAAGGGAGAATTCATTTAATGATCGAAATTACATATAAGGAGAACGCATATGATGCTTAAATTTAACCATCGATTATAGGTACATTGGTAGACTAGCGGTTTTGGTGCGAGCCACTTACGTTTTGCTGCTTTTAGGTCCGGATTCGAATACCACCCATGAGACTTTATAGTTCTTTGTTTTTTATTTTTTTTATTTTGTGTGAACTTATGTAAATATTATGAAAATAAATAAAAAGACTTAAGAGTGATAAAAAAATATATCTTAACCTCTTTGTATTTTAGAGACAAATAGCGCCATCTTTGGCCATATAAGTTAATTACATACCTGGTGATTGTGCCGCTCTGTCCCGTGTTTGAAAATAGGAAATTTTCCACGGTTTTCTCTAAACTCAACCAGATGGCGCTGATAACATTTGCAATAAGAAAATCTCAAAAAAGTCGCCAAAACTGATTGATATTACTGACTTATAAATGATGAACAACTTTCGAATATTTTTCTATTTTTTTTTTATCAAAAAAAAAAGGATGATTTGCATGTATTTTTTTCAATAGAATCAAATTATAAAAAAATGTTATAGATATTTTCAGAACAAATATTGCTTGTCCTTTCGTCCCTTAGAAGGCCACTACCGACTAAAACAACACCCTGCAAAATGTTTCATAGAAAATATATCTTATATGTATGTACTACTAAACAAGTTATCTTAGTTTATAAAAACTCCGATTGAACGAGCGACGCTCGATCTCCCAGCTAGTTCAATATAATAAGAAAATTATCAGTATCATTATTTATATTAGAATGAATTATTTTAAAATTATAATACCCATTTAAATTCCGTCACTGGGACGACATTGGGTTGTTAACTAAGTAACTATGATGATTATCATCCCAGGGAATGTGTTATTGTCAATCAATCTGATGAGACCGGGAGAGTGAGTGACTGAATTTAAATGTATATTGGAGTAATTTATTATTCTTTAAATGATTATACTGATAATTATGTTATTTTAATTAACAAAACATCAACTTTTCTTAATCAATTTTATCAATTGAAAAACTTTCATCTGTATGGATAAAATAAATTGAAAAAATTAATAAAAAAATGAATCTATTTTTCTCGACAATGAAAACGAATTTCATGCTGCCACTACACGGAAGTAATAAGGGGGCCATTCCCTATGACATATACATAAAAATTATGGTAATCTGTGATTCCTAAGTTTGATACTCTCCTTAGCTTGCGGAGGCTGTACCTTGACTCCAAATAGCGTAAGACTTGGCTTGCAAAGGCTTGCAAGGCCGTGCCTCCACAAATTTTCGACATCACTTCGTATCTCCTTGCATAATAATAATAATAATAATAATAATAAATCTTTATTTCAGGCACACAAAGTACACAGCACAGAGTTTTACCCATATAAAAACAAAGTATTCACCTATTAAATTAAATTACAATTTTTGTGTCAGAAACATGAAACGTGGTATAAGTACAAGTACACAGGATGTCAATTATATTGTATTAATTAATTAATTACTATAAATTGGTCCGTATTCATATAACTTGTGCGGAACGCAGTGGCAACCAGACAATTCTTACAATTAATAAGTCTTATGTGGAATGAAGCCCTTAATCTACGCATTACAGCGTAAAAGTCGTCAACCCTGTACCCCGCAAACATGCCAGACGCGCTACACCGCCAGGGCAGGTTAAGCATGGCCCGAAACGCGTTATTATATTGTACACGAAGAGTATTGTAAGTACTCTTCGTGTACTTATACCAAAGTTGGCTGGTGTAGAACGCCCGGCAATACGCTTTGTACAGGGTCACCTTAGTCTGACTCGAACAATATGCAAATCGCCTCGCGAGCATGTTGCTCCTACAGGCAATGCTTCGTCTTTGTCTTTCTAAATCAAGGTCATCTGTCAGGTCATTCGTAATAATGTGCCCGAGATACTTAAATTTATCTACAGTTTTTAGCTCAGAGCCACATAAACTTACAGGAAGCATATTTTGTGGCCCTTTGCTTTGTTTAAAAACCATTATCTCTGTCTTATTTACATTGTATGTAAGGAAATGTGCTGCAGCATAGCGCTCACAAACGGATATAAGCTTCCTGAGTCCGCCCGCCGAGGGGCTGAGCAGCACCATGTCATCAGCGTAGCTTAGGTTATTAAAGGGCTGGCCTCCAACGTGGCATCCGACTCTGGTGCTGCTCAGCTCCTCCAGAAGCTGGTTTATATATAAATTAAACAGCACTGGGGACGTCAATCCACCTTGTCTTACGCCGCATTTTAATTTGTAAGTTTCGGATAAGCTATTTCCCCACTTAACTTGATTTACTTGATTGGTATACCAATACTCTAAAACGTCTATTATCTTAGGGGGCACTTTGGTGTTTCTTAATTTTTCCCAGAGTATTTTATAATTTATAGAATCAAAAGCACGACTTAGATCCAGAAAACATGCAAATACCGTAGTATTTCGAGTTTTATAGTATTTTACTGTATTTTTAAGCGTGAATATTGCTAAGTCTGTGGATAGGTTCTTCCTAAAACCAAACTGAGCGTTACTTATGGGAACATTAAATTCATCTAAATAGTTATTAATTATACGTTCAAAAATTTTTGATATTACGGTTGCCAACGAGATTGGTCGGTAGTTAGACAGGCAGGACGCATCCCCAGTCCTGTTTTTAATAACAGGCACCACATTTGTCTTCATAAATTCGTGCGGTAAGAAGCTATGATCGATACAAGCATTGAAAAACTTTGCCAGTTTATCATACAGTAAGGGTCCCGCATAGAGTATGTGCTCAACGCTGAGCCCGTCGTGTCCCGGTGACTTGCCTCTTTTCATTTGTTTGACGTGTTCAAAAAGTTTATCAGGTGTAACGTGTAGTGCTGCGGTATCGCTGCACGGCGACGACGACGCCGGCGTCGCCCCCGCCACCTCGGCTCGCTGAGCCGGGGCGGCGGCGAGCGGCGCCGGCGGCGAGCGGCGCCGGCGGCGACGACGCCGTACCCGCCACGACACCACGGGCCCCGCACTGCTCACCACTCTCATTAATGCTAGACTCCATCGGAGGGTTGAACTTATTTGCGAACATATTGGCAATTTCCACGGTATTTTGACTATTATTAACAGATACCGGTAGACTGGTCCACGGAATCAACTTATTCGTCTCCTTCCAAAATTTTCCGAAATCTTTGTTTAATCTGTGTTTGGCAATTATGTCCATTTTAATTTTTTGTTCATTTTTCTGACACCACTTAATTTTATTTTTAAAAATTCTACGTGTGCTTGTCATATTTTCGTAAATTCGACCCTCCGTCGGTCTCCCGTAAAGTAACCAAAGTTGATAATATTGCCTGGCAACCAGATGCGCCTCACGTACATGGTAGTTCCAACCAGTAACTTGTTTTTTGTTTAATCGTTTTCGGCCAGTATAAGATAGTTTAGCAGCTTTCGACATACAATATATTATATTATTGTAGGATACATTAATTTTATTAAAGTGACATAATTTTTGACATGAGGTACCAGTAGTAAGAATACTGTATAATACGTATCTCCTTGCAGGCTATTGCTAGGCAACGTTGTTATTCAATAAATGTTATGTGACTGAACAGATATTTTATGTTTTTAATATTGGCGACGAGGCCAATTCAATGGATTTAAAGAAATTAAAACGTACAAGAAGCTCAGTACAGTTTATTAACGCGCACAGAAAATGTGCTCGACACTCAAGACCCAAGTAAGTATATAGCCCCGCTTGGAGTCACTCCACAAAACAATAAAGGAATTTCACGAAATACAGAACAACATAGAACTAGAAACCGAAGATGAACATCTTGAGGAAGAAACCCTCTACAGATTCGAGTTTGAGGAGTTGTGTATAGTACTGAAAACTACATTACGAAAACTAAGTATTGCTTCACCACTCAAGGGGAGACCTCAGTCCGCTTGAGGCAGACAGAAACTCCAAGAGGGACTCCCTACCTACTGATGTTTGGAAAAGAGTTCAGAACCAAACTACATGCCATGCTAGTCCCATACCTAGACCGGAGCTACGGAGTCAGAGGACAAGGAGGCATTTCTCTCCTGGAGACAAGGTGGCCAGGAGTTACTCCTCTCTTGCCCAGAAGTTTGAATTCGGCACAATAACCCGACGTCTGGGTGGAGTACATTATGAAGTCAGAACCGATGGGGGACTCCTGTGGATCCGTCACCTCGACCAGCTGCTGCTGTCTCCCCTGGTGTCCTGATTCGTGGGGGAGACGTGATACATATATCCTTGCAGGCCAATGCTATGAATGATTGCTATGCGACATTGTTATTCAATAAATGATTTTTTTCTTTTTAAAAATCTTTTCTTTTATCGCTCTTGGGTCTTGTTATTTACATATTTACTTATGTTCATACTAAATAAAAAAATTAAAAGACAAAAACAATAAAGTCTCGTAGGATACGAACCCGGACCTAAAAGCAATAACGTAAAAAGTTCGTACAAAATTTGTCGCTTGCACCTCTGGGTTATGGACTACTTATAGAGGTTAGTCAAAAATAAGCATCATATACGTAAAAAAATTATGTATGTGTGCGTAATTTGAGCCCTTATTCATACGAGATAAACGCAAAACTATAATTGTAAGGGGACAAATATATCGAAATCCTTATTTAATTAACATTATTATGGTTTATTAGCGTACATTGATCTTGTAAATGCTCGCTGTTTTACGTAATATGGTTTAGGGTAATTTATACTATTTTTAAATCGAAAAACCAAGTTATAGTCAGATTAACGCCATCTATCGGATTTTTTCAACCAGGGAGCCCTAACGTTTAACCTTAAACAAAAATTCTATGGAACTGACACAATGTCAACGTCAGTTGCTGGCTTACTGAGTTTGTTTACCTTTTTTATATATTAGAATGAACTATACTCATGGACAAAAAAATCGACTCAAAGTTTCATGCACGACTTTTGGAAAATTAACTCAATCAAAACCATAAGTTCAAAAACTGTGTGGCTATGGTTTTCTAGTTTTTTGTTTTTAGTGTTTAGCAGTTTTGTAGACTGAGTTATTTTTTTTAAAGTCGAGCAACAAATCTAGAGTCGATTTTTTAGTCTATCAGTGTATATGTGATGTCCTACCGTATGCGCTTGCGGCTGCGTGTGGTGTCTTCTCCTCGTTATAGACGATAGGAATCCCGCTCGACTCGGTACCGGCGACGCGTTCGCGTAGTACCCACCTGAGGGCAAAGGAAAATATCTAAATCAAAAAGGTTTTTTTTTTCATTCATTTGAGTAACTGCTGTACATTCTTTTAAATCGTTAAATTTTCTACCTATTACAAAGATCGTAACACGTTTCGGGAAGTGTAAGCGAACTGAGAAGAAACGTCGTATCCAAAAGAAACTCACTTTAATGTTTTTTTAAATAAAAATGCCAATTTTAATAGTCTAGTATTTTATAACCTTGGGAACTCCTGAATAATCATTTTTATTTTATCTCTTTCAATATATGGCGTTTTGTGTCTGTCAATTCTACCAATATTGTGTACAACATAGCTCCGTGATTTTGACAGATCGTTTTAAACATGTGACACGTCTACTTTATCTGATATAGAGTTTGGCTATCCAAAGCGTGTCCTGGGTTTTTTTGTCTGTGGTTTAACATGGCAACAATATTAACTTAGGGTGGTATGGCTTTGCAATTTTGGTCATAGTGACTGAATACATGCAATATATTGCAATAATATGATATTACTATAGGTAGAAGAAATATTTTCACTAACAGGTATGCATATTTAAAATACAATAAGAATTCCGTGTAAATTATGTTTAAGTTACTTATGTCGATATATAAAATGTCCAGACCAATTTCTTTTGCCAGTAACATTTTATCGAAAAATGTGTAATATCAGTAAACAAATAAAGAACAGAGTAAGTGTTTTAACACTGTATTTTATACACATATATCCTATTTTTGACCACTCAACAATTTTGTTTGGTCAACAATATTATACATATATTTGAGTATGTGGTATATTTTTAATTAATGAGTAATAAATAATGATCAAGTATCAAGTAAGTTTTTTCCTACTTTACCTAGTGATACCACATGGTTTTTTTTTTTAATTTGCCCCTTTTTTTCAGGACACGCTTTGGATGGCCAGACTCTAACTGCTACACTAATATGGTACTTAATAACATGCAAATTCCTTGCATGTCAGTCATGACATGAGAGTTACACCTCCGGATTTTTAATTTCAATGATTAATTCAGATTCAAAAGCGGGTTGATTACAGCAATTCATTTCTTCTATACCGAGATATGATAAAGGAGATCTCGTAACCTCGTTTGAGTCTATGCATGTTATTTTAACTGACTTGCTGCTAGCAAATGTTTTTACAGGGTATAACAAAATTGATTTAGGACCCGTTAACTAGGGATTCTACTCATCGCACTGAACAACTTTTGTTTTACGACTTTGCTCAAATCACAAAAAAAATTTTGGACTCTCCATACAAATTGATCATCTGTTTTGCCATTTTTGTATGGAGAGTCCAAAAATTTTTTTGCTATTCGAGCAAAGTTGTAAAACAAAAGTTGTTTAGTGCGATGAGTAGAATCCCCAGTTAACGGGTCCTACACTAATTTTGTTACACCTGTATAGATATCTGCGGAGAGCTGTTTAAAAAATATTATAGGTCTTGTCTATACATTCAAAAAATATATTAGTAGTTTATATTAAAGCAGGAACTAAAATCAGTTTAAAATCAGTTATTAAATATAAAACCTAATGAAATATAGAAGGAATAAGTCGGATAATTAATAATAATAATATATATTTAAAGAAAACTGAAATGACCATATAATAACTAAGACTAAACAAATTATTATTTTAATTAAAGTAACAATTCACAAAATAAACTCAAACTCAAAATGTTTTTTTATTTAAGTAGATGCTTTACACATGCTTATAAATCGTCAATATTTTTTTTCTACCTAGTACAAAGTACCACGCGGGACTTGTACACATAATAAGTAAGAGCGAAGTTATCAAGAGAGGGCGCTGTTCGAAATTAAAACGCGCTATCGTTATTTTGTGCGCACCATACCTAATCTTTGTTATTGCCATATACGCACAGAATGACAGTAGGAATGACAAGAGTCGAATTTGTTCTCGCCTTTGCGTGAGCAACTCCGACATTTTTTTGCAAGGTTGCATCCCTTTTAGGATCAACCCATGAGTCTCTCAAATCGAATTGAGAGTGGTCTACGCCCAAAATATCGTCAACCATGTATTAGTTCCCTCTTCCCTCAAAGTTACGGGGAATGTATTTTTATTTTTGATGTGATAGGTGGCAAACAAGCAGACGGATCACCTGATGGTAAGCGATTACCGCCGCCCATAGACACCCGCAACACCAGGGCCCCGATCGCGCTAATTTCAATAGGTTTTACCTTACCAACGAAGCGTTTTTGGTTTTGGATCAGATTTTGTTCAGCTGATGTAAAAAATGGTATTGCGGTATTTTTTCTCAACGATTTAATCGTTGACGTTGCCAAACCAAATCAAAACTTGTACCGAACTCAGAACGTTTAGAGCTTACCACTAGTATACAAAAATATTAGGTGTTATTTTCTTAATCGATGATCGATTATGCAAGCGCGCAGCACTATTCATATGTCAAATGTCAAAATGTAGTGTCTGCTCATTTGACATTTCCTCTCGGGGTAAATTAAAACAAAAAAAAAATGTCTACTATTGTTATTAAAGGAAAAACGCAAAACAATGTGAAAAAATTCATATATAAACTGCAAGTAAGTAGTAGTTTTCTGAAATAATTTATAAATGTGGACAGTGCAGCTATTTATGTGTTATTTTCTATGCTTTTAAGGTGGATGGAGGCCCGGCACGGCTACGTGCACCCTAGAACAGCTGCAGCTGTTGGTCGAGTTTTGCAAGGCCAATAAAAAGGTCATTAAATAAGTAAGCGCCGCTGTAGCGTCTTTGGTGATCATGCTGAGGCTGGATGTGCACATCACATGATAACAGCTGCCTCCAACTGGCAGATAGTATGTTCAGTTTGCATAGAAGGACAAGACCATCAAAATTCGAAACATGTAAACAAACAGTACCAATACAATAATAAATAATAATATTGTGTAAGGAACTAGGTATTTTTTATTTTACCACCACTGTTTACAGTCTTTTTCACATCCAGACAGTATGTGGGGTTTCAACTCCTAACCCACAAACGGTTTGGCCTGCAGACCATATAGTTTTTTAACCATACAGTCTCTCAAGACCAATGTCTTTGACTAGTGTGAAACTGAGACATGGCCACTTACAATGGGTCTCATAAACAGATTCAAGGACAACCAAAGGGTGTTGGAGTATGCCAAGTTTGGAGTTTCCTATGTGATCGAATTTGAACTAATATAGGTAATAATAATATTCCGGATAAATCATGGACAATCATCTGGCCCCAAACTAATGGAAACCAGAGACTGATTGATATACTACACATTTACATTTAAATACATTTCGGGGCCCTGCTCATCGAAGAAATGTTAGCCCTAGATGGGGATCAAACCCACGAGTCTCGGATCGGTAGTCAAGTGCGCTAACCACTGAGCCACCAAGTCACTTAAATGAGGTCATACACAGGAGAACTACTAGTAACTGCCGAAGCTCATAGAACTGCTAAATTGAAGCAGCAGTGTAGGAGGAGCACACAACTTGCAGAACAACCACTTGGTGGCAGGACCAGTCAGAGTGGAAATCGTTGGGGGAAGCCTTTTAGATATACAGGGTGTAACAGAAGTGTGTGACAATACTTCAAGGTTGGCTTTTACCCATCAAACTGAACAACTTTTGTTCTACAACTTTGTTGAAATGGCAAAAAATTTTTTGGACTTTTCATACAAACTTGGTTCGCCAGCTGATCGATTTGTATGAAAAGTCAAAAAAAAATTTGCGATTTCAACAAAGTTGTAGAACAAAAGTTGTTCAGTTTGATGGGTAAAAGCCAACCTTGAAGTATTGTCACACACTTCTGTTACACCCTGTATACAGGGTGTTAAAAAAAGTGCGTTTGAAATTTTAAAGGGTTACTCAGAATCAAGTATAGAACCCTGAAAAAATATTTAAAAAATCCGCTCTTCAAAGGAGAGGTCATTTTTCGGCTAGCACATATGCCACCTGCTTAAAAAATAAGAAAAAAAACGTATTTCGTGTGTGGCTAGTTAAATCTAAAAAATATTTCTTATTTTACTTGTACTAGCGTTTATAAAATTATTCTAAATTCAAGTAATGGCGGCAAATGGCACTGTCTCAAACTCAAATCAAAATGGCGGAGTCATAGACAAGAGCCGTCAAACGTCAAACTGACATTGACAAGCCCGGCGTTCATCCGCCATTACGCGACGTCGCCGTATTTCATTCTCGTCTTGTCGTTCGTCGCCTTCGAGTGTGATCCTGTGCATTTTCTGTGATTTTCTGTAAACCTGTGCTTTCTTTGGACTTCGTGTGGCTCTCTTACGTGATTACCTTGGCATTGGAAACGGATATTGCAACTTGCGCTCGATTTGGATTTTGTTGACATCGGCTCCAGCATCATTTGCCTGCAGTTCAGGTATGATTGTACTATTATCACTTGTCTTATAGGAATTTGATAATCGGTTAGAGCTTGCGCCTCTGTCTATCTATCTGGCTTGGCATAGCCTGAACCTTGAGTTACTCATAGTCATGCACTTAATATCTGAGTCGCTCACGTGTTATTTTATCATTATCACATAAAACATGGCCTGAACCTTGAGTTACTCATAGTCATGCACTTAATATCGGAATCGCTCACCTGTTATTTTATCACATAAAATATGGCCTGAACCTTGAGTTACTCACAGTCATGCACTCAATATCTGAGTCGCTCACATGTTATTTTATCACATAAAATATTCTAGAATTAGTAATGACATTTGATGAACAACAAACCCCTAAGGATACCGTCTGACCAACAAATCGTGTTATTATTTTTCAAATCAACGTAATAGTTATGTTTTGCATTAACAAATCACTCTTTAACTTCAGGTTTCCGAACTGATTATGGCTGTTTGTGTGCAGTGTAATTTGCCCATTACGGATGGGCAACATTACTTTGTTAGAGACATGGGGCAGGAAATTGTGTCTATTATTGAACAACATATTGGATATGAGGTAAGTTTGCAATGCTGTAATTAGTTTTTTAATAAGTCACTGGAAGATGCAGAGTAGGCATCCTCTCGGTAGACCGATAACCTGATTGGAAACCGGGTGGGGGTGGAAATTCTCTTTGGGGAGGCCTTTGTCCAGCAGCAGATGTCTTTCGGCTAATGATGTAGTTGTTTTTTGAAAAAATATTAAAAGGTAGAAAATGTTGATATTTACATAAATATTTTTTGTAGATTGAGGACCTCAATAATGAGATTTGTTCGAGATGCCTAGCACAGGCAACAGAAACATTATCTGCACATGATGTACCAGCAGAACAAGACTATGAATTACCGCCCGAAACCAATGTGTGTGTCTGGTGTAGATCATCATTGTTTAATAGGCGAAGCCACACCATACCACAGGGTCCAATAAGAAATCTTATTGCAGAAGAGATTTTTCCTAGACAGGTATAGTATTCTTCTTCTTATTGTGTGCCACATTTAACAGTTCTATCCATAAGGTATAAACGGCGGTTACTTAGTGGTGCACTTAGCATCACCAGCTGAATATACATTTATTAAATGTTTTTGTTTTCATGAATTACAAGTGAAGGAATAATATATCAACAGTAGTAACATTTTGACTGACACGGTGGCTAAGTGGTTAGCGATCCTGGCCACTGATCTGAGAGTTGTGGGTTCAAACTTTTCTGTGATGAGCAGAATTGTTTGCTCCTCTGATCTGCCATTCATGGGTTCAATCCCCACACAGGGCAAACTTTTCTGTGATAAGCAGAATTGTTTGCTCTGAGTCTGGGTGTATTACCTATATATGTATGTATGTATTATATATGTAGGTCATACACCCATATATATTTAAACGTATATGTGTATGTATATAAGTCTCTGATTCCCAAGATACAGGGAATCCTAGTTGGGGCCAGATGACTGTGTGTGATTTGTCCTGGATTATTATTATTATTCATTGGAAGAACAACAAAAATCTCATAAGTACTATATTTAGAAAGTGTTTTTTACAGATGATTTAATGTAACTGATTGTGTAGAAAATATTAGATTTCGTAATACTGAGAAAGATAATATAGGTACATATTAATTTTTAATATTTTGAAGAGACAACTGTGGCATCTTTATATCTCTGATGGACTATTAAGCCATGAGGCATTAAGCCGTTGACTTAGCAGGAATTAAAAATGGCAAACGCAGTTATGATGAAGTCTTTTGTTATTACATTTGTTTTTTCTGCATTCTGATTTTACAATACCATACATAGAAAGCTTAAAAGAATGTCAATTTTATTAGAAGCTAAGTTTAAATACTTTTTTACGTCTTAGTATAATTGCTTTACACAAAATTATATTTACAGATTCCACCTCGTGGGTTAACATGTTATGCATGTTGGATCTTTTTAAGACGTAGGGTACGAAACTCTGAAGAAAATGAAAATGCTCAGGAACCAGAAGAGGAAGTACATGCCAACCAGTGTGTTCGCTGTTTATTGTCATTAAACCAGAGGCGAAGACACTCTCTTCCTGATGGCCCAGTGCGAGATGAAATTGCAGCCAGGATATCTCCGAGAGAGGTAAAAACTGAAATATATTTTCTAATGTAAATACCGCACATATTTTCAATGCCTCTATAAGGAATAGATCTAGGTCCACCTATTGTATCTCTTTTTCCATTTGTAACCTCACTTGTATATGTTGTTTTATTTATTACAATAAAGTATGAATTGAATTGAAGGAGTACTGATATAACTGACAAAGAAGAACTGATCAGAATAATAATAATATAGCTTTTTATTCTGAACTGCAGTAGAAAATGTTGATTTAGATATGTTTTTCACTATAGAATGTCCCGTAGTTCAGCATGTCTCTTGGTATAAGCCTCCTCCAACATTGTCCACTAGGTTCTGTCACGCGCTACCCTTGTCCAGTGATGTCCAGCCGTAAGTTTTATGTCGTCTTCCCCTCTCATTTGTTGGTGTCCTCTGTTTCGTGTCCCGACTCTGGGGTACCAGTCGGAGACAGCTGTACCCCATTTATTTTATCCCTGATCATGTGTCTGGTCCATCTCCACTTTTGTTGGAGTCGAGTAAGTATGTCAGCTACTTTAGTTATTTCTCTTATCTTGCTACGTCTCACTTGTTTCCTTATTCCTGACATGCTTCTCTCCATGGCTCTCTGACATCTTTCCAATTTTTCTCTGTGATGTTTGGTGAGTGACCAAGTTTCACATCCATCAGTAATGACTGGGAGTATACAGGTGTTGCAGACTTTCCTTTTCATTGACATGATTAGTTCCTTGGCTTTCAGGATTTCTTTCAAAGACCAGTATTTCTTCCAACCGTTTGCTATTCTTCTGTTAATTTCTTTAGTTGTTTGGTCTCTGTGTGAGATTATCTGTCCTAGGTAGATATATTCTTGTACATAATCCAGTGGTTGATTGTCAATATTTATGGCTATTTGTTTGGACTTTGTAGGCAGTTTTGTTTTGTCTTTATTCATTGACAGACCCACTTTCATGCTTTCCTTATTTAGTGATTTTATCATTTCTTCAAGGTTTGTCGGATTTTCTTCAAACAGGACTATGTCATATGCAAATCTTAGATGGTTCAGTTTTACACCATTCACATTTAGACCAAAGCCGTTCCAGTTTAGTTTGCGGAAGATACTTTCCAGTACTGCCGAGAACAGTTTTGGTGATTGGTTTAGGTGATCCCCCTTGTTTTACACCTCTTTCGATCTTGAACTTTTGTCCCAAGCTTTCTAGTTGTATTGTCGCATTGCTGTTTGAATAGATGTTCTTGATAATTTCAAAGTATTTTGAAGGTGTCCCTTGTTGTTTCAGGCTCTCCCATATGGCTTTACGCTATCGAAGGCTTTGGAATAGTCTATAAATGCCATGTAAAGGTTTTTGTTGTATTCCTTGTATTTTTCTATTACTTGTTTAACTGTGTGAATATGGTCCAGGGTGGAAAATTTTTGCCTGAAGCCAGCTTGTTCTCGAGGTTGGTTTTCGTCAAGCGTTTTGCTTAATCTTTCCAGGATGACTTTGGAGAATACCTTGTAAATATTTGACATCAGATTTATGGGTCTGTAGTTTCCTATGTCTTGTTTTTGTCCATTCTTGAATTTTAGTATGATATGGGATGTCTTCCACTGAGTAGGGATTATACCAGTCTTAATTATTTTGTTGAATATTGGTGTGAGTAGGGGTAGGAGTTCTTCGAGAGTGCCTACCAGAACCTGTACACTAACCCAGACATAAAGGAAGAACAGAAACAAAAGAAAGACATTAATGTAAAGCAGCATGGAGAAGAACCAAAATACTTCCTAGAGAAATAGAAAAAGCTATACACAGCCAGAGAAGAACATAGCTCCAGGGCCAGATAAAATTACAAATGAGATTCTTAAAGGCACTCTCGAACTGATCAGAAAGTAGCAATTATAACAGAATCATGCACGCAATATTTAGTTTCAAAGATTATTTTATAGATACTAAAAACTTTATGTGCTTGTCCATAGATTCCTGAAGGTGGACTGGTATGTTACTCATGCTGGTCTGCTGCTCGTCAATATGTACAACGACGGCAAAGAGATGAGAACCCACAGCCAGCACCTGGTTTCCGCAGACATTTTAACAATGTGTGTGGATGGTGCCAAATATCTCTGCATAGGCAGCGAACCCATACGTTACCAGTGGGTCCAGAAAGAGATGCTGTCCTTGCCCAGATACATCCTAGAGAGGTAAGTTTCTTTGCTTAGATTGCCTTAGATGTAATTTTGTTTAAAAAATTATATGTATAAACACTTATTTGCACACAAGTAGAACATTAAAAATGTTAGATTATGTGTGCAAAGGTGGTCTTATTATATATTGTAGCAATCTCTTCCAGACAACCCTATATTGCTGTAGGAATGAATTCGACAATATTTTTTAACTGGTACAGGATTCGATTCTCCAGAACATCTGTTATTTTTATTATTCTCATTTCACGTCACTCTGAATACTAAAAGTCACTTTTTATTATATTTTATTACTCGCATTCAGTAACTTTAAAGGCTTACCTGTTGATCTCCTTGCTTTTGATTTTTTGACCTTAGGGGCCATCCATAAATTACGTCACACGAATTTCATGATTTTTCTTACCCCTCCCCCGTCCTTGCCGCAGATGGTCACATTTGTGGGCCCACCCCATCCCTAGTGTGACGTCACATACATATTTTGTAATTTTTCGCCCAGAATTGAATAAATAGACACAGAAATTCCAAAATTATATTTTTTATTATTTACTATGTGACGTCACAACGTTTATGGCTTCCCCCTACCACTTGTGACATAATGTCACACTTCGTTGACTCCCTCCCTCCCCCTTAACGTGTGACGTAATTTACGGATGGCCCCTTAATAACTTAACAGATTGAAGTAAATATCCACAAACAAAACACATATATGGTGATTCTCTCAGAATCCAGGATTCCCTGTATTATGGAAACCAGAGACTGTTTGATATACATACACATATAGTTTATAGGGAATAAGTTTAGATAAAATATCATATATCCAGACAGAACTGATATTCAGTGTCAATAGCCATTCGTATTAGTTGTATTACCGATGGCTTATTTGACCAATTACTCAAAACAACCGCTGAAAAAGACAACTGCTCATCTGACCATTGGGTTAAAATCCCAAAAAATGCCTTTAACTTGAGATTTTGACGAGGATTGTATGTCAGGCACATACAGAACTCAAGAAACTATGACATAAAAAAATGTGTGTATAAAAGGTAAATAGGGTACCTATTTATAAGAAAATCTTTTTTAACTATATTAGCTATTTTTTTACTGGAAATATTAAATAAACATTAATCGCTTAATGCTATAAGGTGCTATAAGTACCAGACATTCGATCCCCATCAAAATCTCAAGTTTAAGGCATTTGTTGGGATTTTAACCCATTGGTCAAATGAGCAGTTGTCTTTTTCAGCGGTTGGTATTTTGAGCCATTGGTCAAATAAGCCATGGTAATACGGTGTTGGGATTATAAACACAGGTCAAACAGCTATTAACTTTGAGTATCAGTTCCTATCCAGACACAAAAAACAAAGCTGCTCTTCACAGAAACGTTGACCTGGATGGGAATCGAACTCTACCCTCAAATAAATAGTCAATGTAGTTCAGTGCACTAACTGCTCAGCCTTTGAATCTGTCAATTTATAGATAACTATTGTTTAATTTGATGTCTTTGGGTCTTCTCTAAGCTATTGCGTAAAGGGATTTGAAGTAATGTTGTAACTAGGGAATGGGAGATATTAGATTTAATTATGTCTAGTTTGCACATAGATTGCTAAAATTAGGATTAATTATAACCTTAAAAATCTATAAATGAATTAGAGCAAGGTAATTTAATTTTGATATTTTATTCCTTATCTGCATACCAGGAGATTCATAAGGTATTTATGTTATTAAAGTTAATAGTTTGAACATACATTGTATTTATTTATTTATTTATTTATTTATTTTCAGCTCCCCGACAATACTCTAGTTTGTCTAGATTGTTGGGCTCGAGCTCTTCAAGCTGGACAAAACATAGCCCTACCTGGCGATCAACATGAAGATGTTACAGGAAATGCCCAAAGGCAACCTGCGAACAACTTTAGAATGACTACAAGATCAAGCAGCCACTGCTTTGTGCCAGGATGTGACAACACAGAGCGCTTAACTGTCCCAAATTATTTAAGAAAGCATATTCTTATAACAAAAAAAATATATGTAACACAACATTCGCGAGTATGTGAAGAACATAAAATGAATTATAATTGGGACATGTTACATGCAGATGATTTTACTTCACTATTTACCTTAGAAGAAATGGAAGAAATTGCTTTGCTATTAATTAATGAAGGCGAACAGTTTGTTGATTTTGATAACATGGAGAATATGGATGAGGGACTGTTTAGGTGGTGGACGGGTGTATTAAAAAGTCAATTTTTATATATTCTGTCGAATATTCCTACACTGGCACAAAATTGTAAACGCCCTCGGACTGCCTTAGGCCTGTATTTAATCAAATGCAGAACTGGCGATTCGCACGAAAGAATTGGCTCCCTGCTCCAAATAAGCAAAGGTCAAGTTTGTAAATACTTAAGCCTAGCAAGAAATGCTTTAAATGAAGAATTTGTACCCCTTCACTTGGGGGTCAATCATTTAACAAGAGACGATATAATAAGAAGAAACTTAACAATACCTAAAGGCTTATTTGGAGACAGGGAGAACAGCAAAGCTATTATCATTGTTGATGGCACATATGTATATCTACAAAAGTCTAGCAATTATTTATTTCAGAAAAAAACATACAGTTTACACAAATATCGGAATCTAGTTAAACCATTATTGTTTGTGGCATCAGATGGTCACATTCTTGACATATTTGGCCCATACCCAGCAACCACATCAGATGCTGATATCATGAAAGCCTTGTTTCAAGATGAACATTCGGAACTCAGATCATTTTTTAGAGAAGAAGATGTGTTCATCTTGGACCGAGGCTTTCGAGATTCAGTTCCTTTACTAGAAAATATAGGGTATATAGTTCACAAACCTGAATCTCTGCGACAAGGAGAGACACAGCTGTCTACAGAGAGGGCCAATAAGTCAAGATGTGTGACACTGTGCCGATGGGTGGTGGAGGTAGTTAATGGTCGCTTTAAGCGCGATTTTAAATTATTTAGAAATGAGTTTTTTAATACTGCTGCCACCCATCTAATGGATGATTTCCGGATTTGTGGTGTCATCCTCAATGCATTCCATCGAGAAATTGTAGATAGACCTGATGCGGAGTTGATTTTAAATAGAGCAAGAGAACGATTATTCATGCCAAATGATCTGGCAGACTATATAATAACCAACAATATAAATCGTCGACGAGCCCAATTCCTAAATATTGATGAGGAGCATCCCCACTTGGACATCTTCCCGCAAATGACCATGTCTGACCTGATCTTGTTCGCCTTGGGAACATATCAAATAAAGCAAGCTCGGTCATATTATGGTGAACATATAAGGCAACATGGGTCATTTGCGGTTGAAGTGTCTTCCGAACTAGAGGGATTGGGCTCGCCTGACACTGTGCTGCTTAGGGGACGCATCAGGTCACGCCACACTTCGAATAAAATATACTATAGCTACATACTTCTCAGGATACAAGCCAATAATTGGAACGATTCAATATTTAGCTATTACTGTAGCTGCATATGTGGAAAACGCACAGTAGGGTGCTGTGCCCATATCATGACTATGATTTGGTACTTGGGCTGGGCACGGCACCAAGATGGGATAAGAATTCCTGCACAATTTCTCGATGGAATTTTAATAAGGGAGGATATAGAAAATGAAAATGATGAGTAGTTGGATAATAAATAAAAGTTAAATATACAAAATACAAATTGTTTCATTGCACTTCTTAATAATAAATATAAACTCTTTAATAAGATACACATTTAAGTCTTGGGTAGGCCGCTAAACCAAGGATACCCTCTGACCAACTAGTAGTCTTCATTTTCCTCTGAAATATGTAAAATCTGTGTGGTGTAGTCTAACTGCTTTGTCCAACTAGATTGACTACGGGCCTTTAATAGGGGTGTTGGTCCAACCCATTCTTTCAGTTGGACTAACAACTCCGCTTCACAGTCCCGTGGTCCAATCCATATAAAAAAAATGATTCAGAAAACAACACGCCTTGGCTTGAAACTTGTATTCTCATTAGTATACAACTGTTTGCTTTAGGAACTCCAGTCGTCATCTTATCTTTTTTTAATTTATTAAAATATAACTAGAAGATTAGGTAGTCAACATCCAGCAAAATGGTTTTGCTCGCCATTCAAAATCTAGGAAGGCAGTCGTTTCATCCCCTGCTGTTTGAATTTAATAGGAGCAGCAGCCACTGTAGTTTGCTCGTTATGTATGGAGTCAGAAAGCTTTCTTTCTCAAATATGTTGGCCAAGGCACATAAACACTGGGCTACGGTGTAAGATCTTGATGAGGAGTACCTATATTCCTTAATCAGCATGCTTGTCTCATCACAACAACATTTGTAATCCATCATAACAACAAAACAAATACAAATATCTGGGCTGCGTTCCAAGTCTTCTAAGGAAGGGTGCACCTGACAGCAATCGTTTGTTACTTCTCTTTCACACTTATGCGATTTATATGATGCTATCCTGTTGTCAAAGTAAACGGTTGCTGTCAGAGCGTACCTCGGAACGCACTACTGTCAGACACGATCATTCTTCACTTACACTAGAGCTGCTCATAAACATGTCGATTGTGTCACTCACATGTCGATAACAGCAGTAAAAAATAATACCGTTATCTTCGGTATAGTGTCGGCTCAATCCGGCTTTCGGGTCTTCAGCCAGATTACTGACAGGTAAGCGTGTGTGTAGTCGTGTATAATTGTCCGTAGAACTTCTCAGCCTCTTCCAACAGCTCGGGCTTGGACGACACGACTCTGCCATCCTCATTCTTCAGCTTTGTCAGTTGGCTTTGAGCAGCAGAAAGATCCCTTTATTGATGGCAGGTTTCGTTTATTGGTGAATAATAACAGTCTCGTTTTGGCTGGATTTACGGACAGCTCGTATTCGCAGCACCAATGCTCCACGATCCGGAGTGTGGACCGAGTCATGTCGCAGACTATATTATAAATAAGTATTTCTGATCGATAAACTGTTAAAAAAAATTTTGAAGGTCACGCCGCCGATTTCACCGCCGCCACCGACCTTAAAAAGTCGGCACGCCGCCGCCGGCATTTTACCCATCGACGTCTACAGACAGAGTCCGCTCAATACAAACCACTAAAATCCTAAGCATATACATGCCTATAAACGTATACGGTCGTTCTAGGCAAGGTCACGATTCGGATTCGATTGGTTCCTGCGGGGAAACCTCCTCCGTGGCACGAGTGTCATCTGCTATGCGGATGACACTCTCCTCACTGCCCCGGGGAGCACGTTTGGGGAGGCGGCCAGTCTGACCTCGGCACGTGGATCCTTGGTAGCGGGAAGGATTCACCGCCTAGGGTTGAGGGTGGCGCTGCACAAGACCGAGGCCGTGCATCTTCGTGGAGGGTGTGAGGGTAGAGGTATTTTATCTGGGCCTTATACTGGACAGTAGATGACGCTACGGTCCGCATTTTAGCGGGCTGTCATCGCGCCTGTTGAAGACTGCGGGTGCCCTCTCATGGTTCCTCCCCAATCTGGGGGGGGGGGGGGGCAACGCGCGATGCCGGCGTCTATGTGCCGGCATCTTGAGGAGCATGGCCCTCTATGGGGCCCTCATCTGGGCGGACTCCCTCTCCCGGAGGGAAAACGCTGCCGCCATCCTTCCTTCCCCAGAGGGCCATTGCACAGCGGGTGGCAAGGGCCTACCCGTTCGATGAGTTTTGCGGCGGCGTGCGCTCTGGCCAGCACCCCTCCTTGGGAGCTCGAGGCGTGGGTGCTCGCCAGAGTGTACGAGTGGACGGCGGGGCGGAGAGTGCTCGGGGAGCGCCCGGCGCTAGAAGAGTGGGAGGCCATTTGGCGCGAGGCGAGGGACCCCATCGTCCAGCACTGGGCGGAGGATCTCGCCACCGCAACCTTCGGCCACCGAACGCTGGATGCGATCGGGCCAGTCCTGGAAGACTGGCTCGAGTGCTCGCACGGTTTCCTCTTTCTCCTTCTGGTTCAGGTATTGTCTGGGCAAGGCTACTTCGGATCGGAAGGGGGGAGACCCTGTCGTGCCACGACTGCAGCGCGGTGGACACGGCGCAGCACACTCTTGAAGTGTGCCCGTCGTGGTCCGAGCAGCGCCGCAGTTTGGTTGCGACGGTGGGGCCGGACCTCTCGCTTTCCAGCGTGGTCAACTCCATGTTGGGGGATGAGAGGGCATGAGCGGCAGTCACCTCCTTCTTCGAAGACATGATGTCAGAGAAGGAGGCGGCGGAGCGCGCGCGGGAGGACGGCCCTCTCGCGGCGCCACTCCGCAGGCGGAGAAGGAGAAGGAGAAGGCGGTTGCACGACCGCCTTCACCCTCTCGGTGGTGAGTAGCGGGTGACAAGCGCGGAGGCGCTTCCGCCCGCATTGCACTACTCACCACCCTAGCCGGGTGGGAATGACCGAGCACTCACGTAGTTCCCGGACCCCTCCCTATGCGGAGGGGTGTGAAGAACCCGCCGTAAAGGCAGGCTTCGCCGGCGGGGGACTGGACGAAAAGGCTCTGCTGGTTTCCCAGTCCCCTGCCATTCAGGCGATGCGGGAGTGCCGCTGGGACGTTTAGTGGGTATACCGGGAACTCGTTTCCGGGGAGTCCCACATAACCCACTCTGCCCCCCGACAGGGTGGGTATGCGTAATGCATTTTACCCAGTGTCAAAAAAAAGGCAAGGTCACGATACTGTGCATCATGACCTTGTCTAGAACGGCCGTATATGTCTATAAGCATGTATATGCTTAGGAATTTACTGGGCGTATTGAGCTGTGTCTCTGTTATATGGTGCTTTGTGCCCAGGTTCTGACCCATGCATCATGCTAGGACTTGGCTTGGTACCAAAAGTACCGCATGATGTGTGGTAACCCTCAAGTCTCTAGTCCACGTCAAGAAGTCCTAATTCAAACTTACATGTCCTGATAGACCTGCTACCCAGACAAGGTGCAGTTAGTTGTCCCGGCCCACCTTGTTCAGGATCCTAACGTATTTCAGTACCAGTCTGGAGTCAAAAATATGTCTTTTTTAATTGATTAAGATTATTAATTTATTTAATATTTTTATTATTCTTATTTATTCAAATCAACGTAACCTTCGCCAATACAACTGACAAAGGAAAGGACATATAAAACTACCGTTAATACGTATTAATAACCGCCACATGCGAAAAACGTCAATTTATCGATTCTCATGATCTTATCGATATCACATCTCTATTCGACTGTCAATATCATGCACTTGTCCCTTGTCTATGGTATTGAGTGGACCGCCACCGTGCGCTGGCTTTGTCCTCCGTGTGGATGGATCCTAACCATAACGTTCTTTCTCCCGTGTTTATGCTACGCTTCGCCATGTTCGTTTTTTACTTGGTGTTGCATGCTAACTGTTTAAAAAATCGAGTTTTACAGATAACCGGTCAAAAATACATGCAATGTCTAAGTCAGATCTGTTTTGTTATATTAAGAACAACTTTTTAGACCGATGGCACATGTGCTAGCCTGGCCCCCTTGTATTTCGGAAACGTCTCCTTTATTTTTCAGATTCTCATACTGGATCTGAATAGTGAATCAAGAATTTGTATGAAAAACTGAAAAAAATAATTGAAGAGGGGATTTTTTCAATATTTTTCCTGGATTCTATACTTGATTCTGAATAACCCCTTAAAATTTCAAACGCACTTTTTTTAACATCATGTATACTCTTTATTGCACAATACAATTTTATTAATAAAAAATAAATAAAAAAGATATGTGATGGTGCCACCTGGGCGGGCTTATCGCTGAAAGCGATTTCTTCCAGACAACTCGAGGACACGGAGACAAAACAAAGTACAGGTAGGCCTTTGTTTAGCAGTGGACGTACTTATGGACGTACTTTGTTTGGCAGTGATGATTATGAAGTGACCTTCTAATATGAGCATTTATTTTGCCGGTTGTTACCCTGCTTTGTCCCATCTACCTTGTGGCATCTTTTCAAATATGAGATAAAAATTGAGCTTGATGATTATTAACCACTTCCTTGGCATAGTATCTAAGCCACTTGCTCCTCTTCAAGAGGTCAGGGTTCGAGTCCCAGTATATTCAATTTTTTATTGGTAGAAAGTTTATGCGCCCGCCTGGTTAGGTACCACCGTTTTATCAATCTTGTCACAAAAAACAAATCTTAACAGCATTGTAAGTTAAGATAGCTAGCTTCGCAGGTCAGATTGTATCCTTAGAGGCTGTTGGAGTATACCTAGACATTTTATTTTGTTCGCAATCCCCCCCCCTTTTTATTATTTTATCGAATAGGGGTCACTTAGAGGAACGTTTTTGGTCATGTGAAGTTTTTCGCAGGATCAACCGTTTTCGAGAAAAACGGGTCCGAAGTTGTGCGTTTATAAAAGGGGCCAGGAAATTTTCGACAAACGGTATTAATGTGTTAAGGGGGCGCCCTAGGAGAGCCAAGGGTGCGCCCCGGGGGCGTAAAGGGTATGTTATGGGGGTGCACTAGGAGAGCTAAGGGTGCGCCCCGGGGGTGCAAAGGATATGTTAAGGAGGCGCACTAGGAGCTCCAAGGGGGCGCCATGGGGATGTTAAGGAGGTGCCCTAGGAGTGCCAAGTGAATGTTAAGGGGGCGCCCTAGGAGCGTTAAGGGGGAGTTAAAGGGGCGCCAAGGGGATGTTAAGGGAGCGCCCTAGGAGAGCCAAAGGGGCGCCCCGGCGGCGCAAAGGGAAGGTTAAGGGAGTGTCCTAGAAGTCCCAAGGGGGCGCCATGGGGATGTTAAGGGAGCGCCCTAGGAGCGCCGAGGGGGCGACCCGCGGGTGCCAAGTGGATGTTAAGGAGGCGCCCTAGGAGTGTTAAGGGGGAGTTAAAGGGGCACCAAGGGGATGTTAAGGGGGGGCCTTAGAAGTGCCAAGGGTATGTTAAAGGGGCGCACTAGGAGAGCCAAGGAGGCGCCCTGGGGGCGCAGAAGTGGGTGCAGCGAAAACTGTCCTATAGAAACATTACTGCCCAAGCTCCCCTTCATCGCATCCCACCGTCAGAGCAGGGGGTTATCATGACACCACAGCCGATACAGGGGCCCCGGAGTGTGCAGCGTTAATTATCTCAATATCCCGGCGCTCCTAGGGTGCCCCCTTAACATCCCTTTAGCGCCTCCGTGGCGCTCCTAGAGCGCCCCCTTAACATCCCCTTTTGCGCCCCCGGGGCGCCCCCTTGGCTCTCCTAGTGCGCCCATTAACATAGCCTTTGCGCCCCTTGGCTCTCCTAGGGTGCCCCCTTAACATCCCCTTGGCGCCCCCGGGGCGCCTTATTAACTCCCCTTGGCGTTCTAGGGCGGCCCCTTAACATCATCTTGGCTGTCCTAGTGCGCCCCCTTGACATACCCTTTGGGCCCCGGGGCGCCCCTTGGCTCTCCTAGGGCGCCCCCTTAACATCCTCTTGGCACCCCCTTACCTCCCCCTTGGTGCGCCTAGGGCACCCTCTTAACATCACCTTGGCGCTCCCTTAACATCCCCTTTGCGCCCCCTTGGCGCTCCTTGGCGCTCCCGGGGCGCCCCCTTAACACCCCCTTCATATATGTATTAATACCGTTTGTAGATATTTTCCCGGCTCCTTTATAAACGTGCATCTTTGGACCCGTTTTTTCGTAAACGGTTGATCCTACGAAAAAACTTCACATGACCAAAAGTGTTCCCCTAAGTGACCCCTACTCGATAAGACAATAAAAAGGGCCCCCCCCTTTTTATACCGTTTGTAGATATTTTCCCGGCTCCTTTATAAACGTGCACCTTTGGACCCGGTTTTTCGTAAACGGTTGATCCTACGAAAAAACTTCACATGACCAAAAGTGTTCCCCTATGTGACCCCTACTCGATAAGACAATAAAAAGGGGGGGGGGACGCAAACAAACAAGTCCCTGGCCCTTAGTGCCCCTAAGCCTAGGTACTCTTAGTGGAGTTTTGAATTTTGGTTGCCGTTTTTCTCGAAAACCTGCACCTTACGAAGAAACTTCACATGACCAAAAAGATTCCCCTTAGTGACCCCTACTCGATAAAACAATAAAAAGGGGGGGTTGCGAACCAAAAAAAATCTCGCCGAAATTTTTCTAAGTCCCTGGCCTATAGAGCCCCTAAGGGTACACCCCAATCGCATTGGCAAGGGGCATCCTTGGCACTTATCATCAGTTGATATGATGCCAAGGGCTAACCAAGTGTGGAAGTGTGTGAAGTGTGGATAAAATACCAAAAAACAAAAGATTTTTCAATGCGTTAGCTCAGCTTCTATACGTAAAAGTTCCTTGGCACTAACTTTTTCAGAAACGTTCGTTTGATAGCGGAAAACACGTTCCCAACGAAACGTTTTTGTTTTTAAACGTTGTCAAAGAATAGCGCGATACCATAGAATACATACAGTTCGATCGATCGCTACACCAACACATTTTCCGATAAAAATCTAATTCGTTACCGTTAAATTCGTTAGCGCGATACAAAAAGTGCGTAACGTAACGTTTATGGTCGAGGTTTTGTTTTGTTATTTCCGTTTAAAATTAGCGCGATCGGGGCCCAGAGGTGTCACAAGTGCGTTGCCGACCTGTATAGTGGTGTATTGACCTAGACTAGATTAATTCAGATTCGAAAACGGGTTGATTACAGCAATTCATATTTAGAATTTCTTCTATGCTGATTGTGAGATAATTATATAAGAGATCTCGTAACCTCATTTGAGTCTACTCTTGTATGTATGTTATTGTAACTGACTGGCTGCTTACAACTGTTATACAGGATGTTACAAAATAGGCGTAGCTAGGGATTCTACTCATCGTACTTAACAACTTTTGTTCTACGACTTCGCGCAAATAAAAATAAATTTGGGCTCTCCATACAAAAATGGCAAAACAGATGATCAATTTGTATGGAGAGTACGATTTGTTTTTGCGATTTGAGCAAAGTCGTAGAACAAAAGTTGTTCAGTACGATGAGTAGAATCCTAAGTTAACGGGTACTACACCACATTTGTTAAGATGTCTGCGGAGAGTCGTTTTAAAAATATTACAAGTCTTGTCTATACACTCAAAAATAAAAATACAGTAGTAATTTATATTAAAGCAGTAAGTAAAATCAGTTTTAAATCAGTTACTTTAAACCGAATAATATATAAGGTGCTTCCAAAATATATGCCACCGCTGCAAGGAGAGTAAGAGTCATGCATATAGATTACAATAGTAAAAAAAATTCGTGCCCCGGAGTCGTTAAATTGATTTGGGAGACTAAACAATTTTTTTTACTTTGATTCACTTTCGCACAACACGGTCCGTCAAGTACGTATACGCTCCGTCATGAAGTCATGAATGAACTCGATGTCATTTCACTGAATGAAAGCAACGCACGCTCGTATCTCTTTTTACAGGTTAATTTAGTGAACAGCTGATTGTCTTTAAATTAAATGTAGAGCAGAATAAACAAACTTACCAGTTATTAAAACGGCTTATTCACGTAACAAGGTGATAAACTTACCATCGCACTTTGACAGGCTTTGGACTGTTAAATTACGTACTGTAAAGTATCTGTTAATAAAAAGTTTAGGTAGGTAAGGCATCTACTCAAGAGTAGATGCGTAAAATTAAAAAGAACGTGTATTACAGTAAGTAACTTGGCGTGTTTCTAAGTTCATCACCTTATTTACAAGGATTTGCACAACACAACACTGGTGGCTGGCTGACTCACACCAAACCTCTGTTCATACGGGTTTACGGCAAACGCAGGGATGTTATTTGCACTCGCGGTAGTAGAGTGTCAATCACCTTATTTACAAGCTATTTCACAACACAACAAAGTTTTACATCAGTTTTACAACACAGTAAAGTTCTCGAGTGGTGACCGCGCACTGGAATACGCAGTGTGGGCAGGCCCCCGACTCGGTGGACCGACGAAGACCTGGTGAAGGTTGCGGGAAGCCACTGGATGCGAGCCGCACAGAACCGGTCGGTGTGGAAATCCTTGGGTGAGGCCTTAGTCCAGCAGTGGACGTTTTTCGGTTGATGATGATGACACAACACAACACTGGTGGCTGACTCTTACACCAAAACTTTGCTCATACAGGTTTACGGCATGCGCAGGGATGTTATTGCACTCGCGATCAGAGGGTATCGCGGTAGCAGAGTATCATTTCAAGATACTCTTGATTCGTATGTACGTCTGGGTGACATGGTTATCTCACTCGCGGACGGGGGCGCAGGCGGTGCATAACGTTCACGTCACGCCTGCGCGTCACCGCTACGCATAGCGAACTGACCTCTGACCTGTCTGAAGGGCGCGCGGGCGCCAACCGCCCCCGCCCGCCGGGTCGCGCCCCGCTCCCGAGTGAGTATGCGAAAGGGTGCGGACAGATCAAAGCCTTTTGCAGCACGACACAAGTGCCCAATTTGTTTGATGTCTAGCCGCAACGTCGGAGCGTTTAAGCATGTTTTCGCGCGCCTGGTTTCATTCAACACAATACGGGTGACTTAATAAAGTAAAGCAATTTATTTTTATGATTGTTATTTTTTTGTATGGAAAAAAAAGAATAGTTTCCGGACATGAATGTCTCATTTTCGTGATCACTATACATGAAACTTTCTCCCATTTCAGCCGTGGCATATATTTTAGAAGCACCCTATATAGGGTGACCCTAAATTAGTTCTTGATACGAAAGGCTATGCATGTGCTCATGATAACGAACAACTTTCCCTAAAGAACCCATAGTCAAATCGCAAAAAAAATTTGGACTCTTCATACTAATTTGGCCGGTCAGTTCATCAATTTGTATGGAGACTCAAAATTTTTTTTTGCGATTTGACTATGGGTTTCTTAGGGAAAGTTGTTTGTTATCATGAGCAAATTCATAGACTTTCGTATCAAGAACTAATTTAGGGTCACCCTATATAGAAAGAATAAGTCAGATAACTAAAGTAACAAATTAACAAGTAAGAGTAAGTAATCAACAGAGGGCGCTGTTCGAAATTAAAACGCGCTATTATTTTATGCGCACCATACTTATCTTTGTTATTGCCATAAACGCACAGAGAGAAGGAAGGAAGGAAGTGACAGCTTGACAGTAGTCGAATTTGTTCTCGCCTTTGCGTGAACAACTCCGACATTTTTTTGCAAGGTTGCATCCCTTTTAGGATGAACCCGTGAGTCTCTCAAATCGAATTGAGTGGTCCACGCTCAAAATAAGTCAACCATGTATTAGTTCCCTCTTCCCTCAAAATTACGGGGTATGTATAGTGACGTATTGACCTAGACTATAATGCATTTTTTCGTCGGTTAAAAATATTTAAAAAATATATAAATGTTATAAATGCGTTTCTTTTTTATTTTGTTGAATTCATTTTCAATGTACCTCGAAGTTAGTGTAATGCACGAGATCTGTGAATTTTTTGGATATCCAACAAACAAGAGATAAAAAAATTAGAAATAAATTAGATATTATTGTTAATATTTATTTTTTTACCTTTACTAACTACCTTTTTATTGTTAAAAAGGAATTTGTTGTTATTCTTGACTAAAAGTCAGAGTTATTTAAACAATTTGTTTGATTATTCAACGAAACAAGACTAGAATTTTACAATTTTGAAGACGGAAATTAATCTAGTGTACAACATTTTTGACAATTTACTTTCGAACCAAAAATTTTGTGCTCAATCTACTGCTGAAAATGACAAAAAGTTTTTCTTTTAAACGATTCGAAATTACCTAACATTTCAAAAATTAAATCATTTATTCTTCCAATTCCAGCAAGTTCAGCGTTTACATAGCGCATATATTTTCTGTCATGAAAACGAAATTGAGAGGTAAGCGGAAAAGACCACAGCAATTAAAATTTTATGAAAGCAGAATTAATGGATTTTTAACTTAAATTACGATTACAGTCAAGAATATATTTCCTTAAAAATAAAAATATGATTAGTAGGACGGTGAGTAGTAAAAATATACATACATAAAAAAAAAACTTTAAACCATACTATATTTTTTTTTACTTTTTCGTCATCTACTATATTTACTTGGTAGGCAAGATTTAATAATTGGTCGGCAGAAAAAACAGATCTATATGCAGTTTATATGATAAGTAGGCATGTTTAAAACATGGTTAGCTATTTAAAGAATTAAGTATCATTTATTGAAAAATCGGTAGTTTTCGTTAAAGTGGGTGGTTTTTGAAGTTTTTAAGCCACCTATAAGGCCTCTGACATGGCTTTAAAGATTGCCATCCAGTGATATCAGCCTGTTAGCGCCGGTACGTACCTTGTGAAGCACGGAAATGGTGAAAATAATAAACACCAACAGTCCAACCCATCAAGGTTATAACCAACGTGATCGACGCGATCACTCAAACAAAGATATTAGTAAAAATATCTGTGTTTGGGGGCAACTTTTACCGAAAATTAATAATTGCGCCCATTTTGTGCATGACACGTAAAGTTTATTTGATAAACAAAATGTTTCTGCTAACATAATTTGATTAAATGTAGCTCACCTAATGCAGCCAAAACAATTAATTGGCTGTCCAATAAAATTTTAAGTAATCCAGTATGACATTAACTGCTGATCGAATCTGAAATGTTTGCTAGCCATAAGTTGCCGACCAACTAGTTATTTTTTCCAACCAAATACATTTTTCTGCTCACCAAAATACGAATATTTGGCTAACCGTTTAAATTATACCCGTTTTAAATCAGTTATTTTACTAAGCCGAATGAAATATCTATAGAAGGAATAATAAGAATAATTTACAAAGTAATAATTAAGAGTGAAGTTATCAACAGAGGGCGCTGTTCGAAATTAAAACGCGCTATCATTATTTTGTGCGCACCATACTAATCTTTGTTATTGCTATAAACGCACACCGAGAGAAGAATGACAGCTTGACAATAGTCGAATTTGTCCTCGCCTTTGCGTGGGCAACTCCGACATTTTTTTGCAAGGTTGCATCCCTTTTAGGATGAACCCGAGAGTCTCTCAAATCGAATTGATAGTCTACGCCCAAAATAAGTCAACCATGTATTAGTTCCCTCATCCCTCAAAATTATGGGGTAAGCTTAGTGGCGTACGAGTATTAGGGCACTAGAGTTGTTAGGACGGTTGGGCTCGTAGGGTTATGTAGGTTTTAGTTCGCCCTCTCCATTTTCATGTATGTACACTACAGTAACTCTTTGACACACTATAAGACACTTTACTATACAATACAATTGGCCATAGTATATAAGGTGCTACTTTATTAGTGCCCGATATTTTAGTCAGTGCTTCTAGTCCTGATTCTGATCAACTTTCCCCAAGGAGCCCATGTCAGATCGCAAAAAAATGCTACAGCTGCTACGGTACCATACATATCTTTATTTCAACCTTACAACAGCTGCCGATATGGCTCATTTAGTAAACGGACTTGAAATGAAATCGAGAGGAACGAGTTCGAGTCCCGGCGTCTCTTTTACGTTTTTTGAAATAAATGCTACTTTTGTCATTCTGTGACTTTATGTTAAATGTTAATAACAGAGTTTAAAACAAATAAAAAAAAACAATTAAATATTCAAAGATTTTATTTTTATCTATTTTAGAAAATGAATACCTATATTTCTGAATAAACTCAAACTATGATTAGGTATTTTTTAATTAAGAGAACCAACATGTTACCTATATTAAGTAACAATTTATATCTCTCAAGTTATTTGTCATAGGATGATTTTATTCTCTTTACAAATAATAGTTTACTATGTTATCTGTATATAAGGTGCTACTTTATTAGTGCCCGATATTTTAATCAGTGATTCCACTCCTGATTCTGATCAACTTTCTCCAAGGAACCCATAGTCAAATCGCAAAAAAATTTTTGGACTCTTCATACTAATTTGGCCGCCTGAACAACTTTTGTTCTACAACTTTGTTGAAATCGCAAAATTTTTTTTGGACTTTTCATACAAATCGATCAAGCCGAAGCAAGTTTGTTTTGGCGAACCAAGTTTGTATGAAAAGTCCAAAAAATTTTTTGCGATTTCAACAAAGTTGTAGAACAAAAGTTGTTCAGTCGGCTGATCGATTTGTATGAAGAGTCCAAAAATTTTTTTACGATTTGACTATGGGTTCCTTGGGGAAAGTTGATCAGAATCAGAAGTAGAAGCACTGACTAAAATATCGGGCACTAATAAAGTAGCACCTTATATATGACTATTTAACTATTAGTGGGGAATTTAGTGCAACGTCTTGTATGGGAACCGTTTTAATTTGGATCCGGCGCTCAAACTTGGCATAGTTGTTCCCTAGGCCGTTCTGAGTAGATTAAGCCCGGGAGCCACAGGGAGCCATCCGTCGTTTGGCAGGGGGAGGGGGGGAAAGTTTGTTTCTGCCGCGCTCCATTTTTGGGCTTATATCTCCAAAAATATTGGTACTAGGGCAAGTGAGATATCATTTTCGTATGATTAAAGGATAAGGAATTCATTTCTGTAACAAAAAAAATGACTTTCCATATATAAAAAAAGAAATATTTGATAAAACGTATAAAAGATGGCTACCTTTTTTCCACATATGGGTCGATTAAATTTTAGTCGTCTTTGATATGAGCATGAAAAAAATATATTCTGAAAGCCACACTTCTTAGGATTATAAAAATATAAATTTCATTAGAATAGCTTAATAAATACTTAGTGAAAAAAATATATAATTTGATGCTCGGCAGAGCAGCATAATACGCGCAGTTTTAGTATCTGTTATTCGTAAGTAAATAAAATGAATCATCTAGCGCCCAAATGACTGTTAAGTAACAAAGTATAAACAGGTACCTACATAATATTATTATTTAAATATTTCTCGCACCCACAAAATATTTGTCACGTAAAACAAACAATATTTTTTTCTTATAAAAACGTATTTGAGAAAATCCGCAAAACGTGACTATTTCTCGTACGAATTATGGTGGTTTACTATCTAACTTGCATTGTATTACGGTGGTCTACTATGTAACTTGCGTGGTCATGTTGATCACCCAGGTTAACTGACTTCAGAAAAGGTCATACATAACCATAATGAGTTTGGCTCTCATTGGCGCATTAATCTCGTAACCGTTTCCGTGCTTCGCAAGGCACGTCAAATTATTTTCTTGACAACTGATGAAGCTGCGACCACCGCCTATACAACTCCAAAACCCCGAAAGATAGATAGATAGATAAAGCATTTTTGTAATTGCTGTGATCACACACACATTACAAACTTGAACACAAAAATGATAAACACAGGAAAAATAAATAAGAATAATAACATACAAACTTATAACATATTAACAAAATATAAATAAGGAAAAACAAAAAAATAAAATAATAAGTAAAAAAAGAAAAAACAAGCAAACTTAAATATCTATGATGTGCCTAGTGTGTGTGCCGCAGCGATCACAAATGGGCCACGGCTCAGTGTTGTTACCCCGCCCAAGGACGGGACACTGATTTTCAGCCATCACTCAATGAGATGTGCTTTCAGCTCGAGTTGCACAACCGCTTCGAATGCCTAGGAGAATGTGAAAATGTGGACGAATACAACGACAGGTTTGTGGGAATTGTCCAAACGGCTGGGAATAAGGCCTTCAAAACAAGACGTTAAAAAAAACCATATCGGATCTCGGACTCCACCAGCAAGCTCATGGAGGAAAAACGGGGGAGGACTGATTCTGAAATCCTCTAAAGATGCTTGTCAATATGGCGACTAAACAGACGGATCTCCAAGTCCTTGACCCGTGATATACGCCAATTTAATACCAATCGTATTTAAGAGGCTATCGAGCGCAATAAAAGGTCAAAAGTATTGGCAAGAAATCTGTCTGTTGGCAAAGCTGAAGATCGAGGATGGCAGAGTCGTGTCATCCAAGTCCCGAGATGTTGGAAGAGGTTGAGAAGTTCTACGGACAATTATACACGACTACATCCTTGCCTGTCAGTAATCTGGCTTAAGATCCGAGAGCCGGATTGAGCCGACATTATACCGAAGATATCCCAGACGTCAGCCTGTGCGAGATTAGAATGGCTCTCAAACAGCTTAAGAACAAGAAGGCACCGGGTGATGACGGAATTACTGCTGAGTTTCTGAAAGCAGGTGGAAAACCGATACTTATAGCTCTTCACAAGCTATTCATTTCCGTCATTCTTGAGGGAAAAACTTCTACAGCATGGCACAGAAATGTAGTGGTGCTCTTCTTCAAGAAGGGTCATAAGACTCTGCTGAAGAATTACAGACCCATCTCACTCCTGAGCCATGTCTACAAGCCATGTCGAGAGTCATTACGAATCGTCTCGCACTCAGGTTTGACGACTTCCGAAAAGGCTTCTGTACCATAGACCACATACATACGCTGCGGCAGATTATACAGAAGACCTAAGAGTATAATGGCGTTTGTGGACTATGAGAAAGCTTTTGGTTCGATCGAGACCTGGGCTGTGTTACAGTCCAACGGTGCCAAATTGACTATCGATACACATCGAAGTATTGAAGTGTTTGTAGGAAAACGTCACCATGTCGGTCCACCTCCAGGATCAGAATTCGAAACCTATCCGGCTGTAGCGTGGGGTGAGACAGGGAGACGTTATATTTCCGAAACTGTTCACCGCCGCACTGGAAGACGTTTCCAAGCTTCTGGACTGGAGAGGACTCGGCATCAACATCAATGGCGAGTACATCACTCACCTTCGATTTGTTGACGATATCGTGATCATGGCTGAGACCTTGGAGGACCTAGGCGCAATGCTCGATGGACTCAGTAGAGTCTCCCAACAAGTGGGTCTTAAAATGAACATGGATAAGACGAAAATCATGTCAAACGTCCGTGTTACACCCACTCCTCTGAAGGTTGGAGACACTACACTCGAAGTTGTTGACGAATATGTATACCTGGGACAAACAGTCCAGTTAGGTAGGTCCAACTTCGAGAAAGAGATCAATCGTCGAATCCAACTCGGCTGGGCAGCGTTCGGTAAGCTCCGCAATATCTTAACGTCCAAAATACCGCAGTGTCTCAAGACAAAAGTCTTAGACCAGTGTGCGTTGCCAGTGATGAGACGACATATGGATCCGAGACATGGTCGCTTACTATAGGCCTCATAAGAAGGCTCAAGGTCACCCAAAGGGCGATGGAGCGTGCTATGCTTGGTGTTTCCCTACGTGATCGAATCAGAAATGAGGAGATACGTAGGAGAACTAAAGTTACCGACATAGCTCTTAGAATTGCTAGACTTAAGTGGCAGTGGGCAGGGCACATAGGTCGTAGAACAGATGGCCGTTGGTGCAGTAATAGTTCTCGACTGGCGACCGCGCATCGGAAGACGCAGTGTGGGCAGGCCTCCGACTCCGTGGACCGACGAGCTGGTGAAGGTTGCGGGAAGCCGCTGAATGCGAGCCGCACAGAACCGGTCGTTGTGGAAATCCTTGGGGGAGGCCGTTGTCCAGCAGTGGACGTCTTTCAGCTGATAGATAGTAAACCACCATAATTCGTATGAGAAATAGTCAAATTTTTCGGATTTTCTCATATATTTTTTTTAAGGAATATATTTTTTGTTCTACGTGACAAATATTTTGTGCGTGCGAGAAATATTTAAATAACAATATTATGTACCTATTTATATTATGTTACTTAACAGTCATTTCTGGGCGCTAGATGATTCATTTTATTTACTTACGAACAACAGATACTAAAACCGCGCGTTTTATGCTACTCTGCCGAGCATCAATTTTTTTTTTTTCACGAAGTATTTATTTTTCTATTCTAATGAATTTTATATTTTCATAATTCTAGGAAATGGGGCTTTCAGAATATATTTTTTTCATGCTAATATCTTAGACCATTAAAAATTAATCAACACATATGTGGAAAAAAACACCCACGCTTCATCGTTTACTTGTTGAGTCGCGCTTCTTTTGGGGCTTATATCTCCATAACTATAGGTACTAGGGCAAGTCAGATATCATTTTCTGATATTTCAAGGATGACAAATTCATCTCTGCAACAAAAAAAATACGTTTCATAGAAAAAAAAAGAGAAATATAACTGCTGAAATTTAGAACCGCGCGGACCGCGCGTTTTATGCCACACTGCCACGCATTGAATTTTATTTTTTTAACTAAGTATTTGTTACGATATTCTAATAAAATTTATATTTTTATAATGCTAAGAAGTGTGGCTTTCAGAATATATTTTTTTCATGCTAATATCTTAGACGATTAAAAATTAATCGACACATATGCTGAAAAAAGGTAGTCGTGTTTTATACGTTTTATCAAATATTTCTTTTTTTTATATATGTAAAGTCATTTTTTTTGTTACAGAAATGAATCCCTTATCCTTGAATCATACGAAAATGATACCTTACTTGCCCTAATACCAATAGTTTTTAAGATATAAGCCCACAAATGGAGCGCGGCAGAAACAAACTTTACCCCCCTCCCCCTGCCAAACGGGGGATGGCTCCCGATGGCTCCCGGGCGTAATCCACTCAGAACGGCCTCGGGAACAACCGTGCCAAGTTTGAACGCCGGATCCAAAATAAAACGGTTCATCGCACTAAATCCCCGACTATATATAATATTTATACATATAACTATATAATATTTATATAACTATTTATACTCATTATCTGTAATTAAATTTAAATTATAAAACACATTCTCTAAATCAAAATTAAGATAATTTGCTTCGAATCTTATTCTGGCTTGACGATGAGCTTCGGTTAGTTATAGAACTAAAAATAGTTTTTTGCCCCAGCTGATCGGTTAGTTTTGATCCCAGCTGCATGTAAATGTTTCCTCATTGTTTCCAATGATGTATTATATGTAACGGCAGTTGAATTAGTCGTTTTCAATTCTTCTGTGTGATCTCACGGTGAAGGCCAGAACCATCTGTATATACTTCATTCCAATAAAAAAAAAGCAAAACGTAAACAAACTTACTATGGAACTGACACATGTCAATGTCATCTGCATACTATGTATGTTTGTTTACCTTTTGCTTTTTTTTTATTGGAATGAACCATAGGTATGCCATCGCTTGCGGGCCGCGGCCGGGGCGGTTACGCTTCACGTCACCAGTTCTTGTTAAGTCTTAATCCACAAACGAACTGTGATTTTCTGGAAAAGATATATCTATACATATTCATTCTATCAAAAGAACATGTTTCACGAAACAATTAGCTATTTTATTATAATAATATATTCTAAAACAAATATTTATAATTTCTACTTACCGCGACACCTTATCATCTGGAAATACTATAAACCACAGAAGGTTTTATTCCCAATACACTATTATTTAAGCTTTTAAAAAGTCTGTTCAATAATAACTGGAAGATATTAAACTTGAAACTCAAAACAACTGAATGAACTAGCTGTAACGCGAGGTGAACGATAATCTTGTCACTGGCTAGAGTCTATCTATTCGAGGTAGGTAGATAAATATCACACATAAGTTGTCAAACATAATTCTGGTAAATTACCCTCACTACAATCTTCAATGCATTATTATTTATTATACAGTCTGCCTTGACGAAGATGTCATGACTGCGTCACAGGCATAGAAAGTATGATGAGTATGATGACAAATTTCAACATTGAACCTGGCTAGACATTAACCCATCTTGGTAAGCACCTGCTTTACAAGCCAGAGGTCGGGAATTCGAATCCTAGCGTGTAAAATGTATTTTGTTCTTCATATCTAATTACTGTTCATAAATCAGATTTTCTATAATTTGAAATAGAAATACAAAAAGTTCCAGCAGTGCCACAGCCGAGCAAGTAATTCGGAACAAGTTTACGCGCAGGCACACGCAAACATCTACTAGTTAGAAATTGCGATAGAGGGCGTTTCAAAGCAAAGTGCGAATAACGTTTTAAAACTTGGGGGTTCAGATATATCTGTGGGCTACTGTACTACGGCCAATTACATTAGTTAGTTGACTGTACAATTAGTTTTATGCAAAAACATTAATACTATCTTCTAACATTCAGTTCAAGAACTCTCTGACAGTCCTCATGCATGCAAAGTTGTTGTGAAAGAGATCACATTGCCGGGCCATGGCTGGCACCGCGTTGAGCAGCGCACAAGCACGCGGCCGCAAGTTATTTCGGGCTCCCTTATGTCGTCATATGACTAATCTCACTTTCGAGATAAAACACGTTTAAATGTTAAGGTTGGCTGGAAGAGATCCCTTTATGGGATAAGTCCGCCTTTGTACATGTTTTGTTATTTGTGCTTATGTATTTTTGTTATATTTGTGCAATAAAGAGTTAACAAACAAACAAACACTATTAAAGTTAACGTCATGCATCCGTTTTTTAATACGGATATAACGTTATTTAAGCAAAGATATCTTGCTTGATAAGGCATAAGTATATTTCCGTTTACTGTTTTATTCCGCCGACTTAATTTTATTCGCATACATCGACATAGGTCGAGGTCAGTTTACGTTTAAATGTTAAATGTTTCAAATCGAACTATGCGTCTTCTTAGAGTGGTTTCCATACTATTTAGTTTAAAAATTGCACATGTAATGAAACTTTAAGCCATCAGTTTCAATAATATGTTAATAATATATAAGGTGCTACTTTATTAGTGCCCGATATTTTAGTCAATGATTCTGGTCAACTTTTCCCAAGGAACCCATAGTCAAATCACGAAATTTTTTTTGGACTCTTCATCCAAATCGACCAGCCGAGCAGCCAAATTAGTATGAAGAGTCCAAAAATTCTTTTTGCGATTTCTTGTGATGGGTTCCTTGGGGAATGTTGATCAGAATCCGGAGTAGAAGCACTGACTAAATTATCGGGCACTAATAAAGTAGCACCTTATATTTGGTGAAAAATATGTATTTCATATTATTTTATTTGTTGATCTACCTAGTCTACGTAACTGGAACCAAAAATCGTCAACAGATGGCGCTGTTAAAAATTAAAACGCGCTATCAGTATTCTGCATACGCGAGCTTTGAAGACTGCTAAGCAATAACAGACTGAACGAATGAGTGAATGTCATACTTGTTCTCACCTTTTTGTGAGAGCGGGTATGCTATTTTTGAAGAGTACGTCCCTTCTTTTAGTGGATGTACCCGTTACACGAAAACCTCCGTAAATTTCGGAACATCCCCTGAATGATCCATGTAAACACATAGGAACGAGTGAGACAATCGACTAACAACTGAACTGTCACATAACTTTACCCGAAGGACGGGGGAGTTGAGATCGTCTTTTGTAATATATGTACTATGGTTGCACTCCATAGCCAAAGATTTCACTCGGGGTGATGCGAATTTTACCCTGAATCGTTCCCAAACCGAGAGTCACCGAAAGCTGAAACCTTCCGTGGGAGAGCTAAAGCCTGTATGGAGTATTCAGGGGATGTACCGAAATTTACGGAGATTGTCGTGTAACGGATACATCCACTAAAGGAAGGGATGTACTCTGCAAAAATAGCATACCCGCTCTCACAAAAAGGTGAGAACAATTGAGGCTTCTTTATGGAAAGTTTCAGAATGGGATCGACTTAATTTGGTTCTATTTAACCCCACGAAGACGCAACGCAAACGCAGCGTAGGCAGGCCTCCCACTTGGTGGACCGATGACCTGGTAAAGGTTGCGGGAAGCCACTGGATGCGGGCAGCGCAGGACCGGTCGATGTGGAAATCCTTGGGGGAGGCCTTTGTCAAACAGTGGACGTCTTTCGGCTGATGATGAACCCCACCAGGACACAGTTTGCGCGTTCACCGCCAAAAAAAAGTCAGTTGTCGTATCACCACGTTTTGAGAACACTCCCCTAAATGACTCAGCCAGTATCAGAATCATTGGTGTCGACATATCGAGTGAAGTCCAATTCCGTGGGCATCTAGAGTGTAAGACTAAAATAGCTTCGAAGAGGCTTGGTGTGCTCAATAGATCGAGATGGTATTTCACTACGGCCCATCGCCTGCAACTTTATAAGGCACAAGTTCGGCCTCATATCGTCCCTCACACGACTAATTCTCCTATCTCAGATTTTTGATGATTTTAATATGTACTTTTCCTAATTGAAAAACGGTTGTTTTGAAGAACTTACATAAATGAGATGGGAGTGTTAGTCATGCGAGGGACGATATGGAATACTGTTCTCGTCTCTGGGCAGGGGCACCCCAGAACCAACTTTTCCCCCTGGACCGCATTCAACGGAGAGCAACTCGAATCGTCGGCTGCCGGGATATTTCAGATCGGCTTGACCCCTTGGTGCTGCGTAAAGATGTAGCCTCGCTCTACTCTCTATCACATGTACAATGGGGAATACTCCAAGGAATTGTTCAGATAGATCCCTGCCGCCTCTTTTCGCCATCGTTCTACGCGACAACATTTTCATCCCCATCACTTAGATGGTTGGCAGTCCACAACTGTGCGTTTCACTAGAAACTTTCTGCCTCACACAGCCAAACTGTGGAATGAACTGTCGCCTGCGGTATTTCCGGACCGATACGACCTTCAAACCTTCAAAAAAAGAGCGTACTCCCATTTCAAAGGCCGGCAACGCACTTGTGGCTCCTCTGGTGTTACGGTTGTCTATGGGCGGCGGTTGTCTCTTACCATCAGGTGATCCACCTGCTCGTTTGCCACCTATCACATAAAAAAACGATGACGTCTAACGTATACCTTCGTATAATGATTTCCATCCTATTTAAAAATTGCACATGTAATGTAACTTTAAGCCATGTATTTCAATAATATTATGTGTATAATATATTTTGTGAAAAATATTTCATATTATTTTATTTGTTGATCTACCTAGTCTACTTAACTGGAACTAAAAATCGTCACCAGATGTCGCTGTTCAAAACTAAAACCCGCTATTAGTATTCTGCATACGTGAGCATTGAAGACTGCCATGCATTATCAGACTTTGAACGAATGAATGTCTTTAAGAGAAATGTCATGCTCGTTCTCACCTTTGTGAGAGCGGGTATGATATTTTTGCAGAGTACATCCCTTCCTTTAGTGGATGTACCCGTTACACGAAAATCTCATTTTACGGTACACCCGTTAATGCACCATACAAATCATCTATTGTGAGTTATTTACCTACAATCAGCGCATTTTACCCGCAGGATGGGGGAGTTGAGATCGTCTTTTGTAGTCCATAGTATTTAATATACATACTATGGTTGGGCTCCATATAACCAAAGATTACACTCGGGATGATGCTATCTTATCCTTCCAAATCGTTCCAAAACCTAAGGTAACCGATATCTCGCCTAACTGTCGTCGGGGTTTTGAAACCCTTTCATGAATGGGATTTTGGAACGTTTTCGTGAATGCGATTTTCCCACTGATAAATGCGGTTTTAAACGCTGTTTGATTCACGTTAAAATCCGCCTTACTGTTTAATCGGCGGCGGGAAGTTAGTAGTGACTGTCGAACAGACAAAGAGAAACAAACAATACGTATATCTTTGGAATTGTACGAAATACTATTGCTTGTAGTTGCTAAGGCGTTAAAGCCATATTTAAGGCGAACTCTACGAATGATAGCTAGAACTAGAAACTTTTTTGAATTCTATCTGATTCTGTTTGTTACCCAGTCGTTATAAAATACTTGTCACTGCAAGCGTTCCAAAATCATATTTTTTCTCCCTCTTGAAATAGCTTCGTCTCTTTCATTTTTCCGAATAAAATCCTACCTTGGAAATCCTTGGATATGGAATAACTTCTATTATGTCAGTGTTTTTTAAATACTAATAGTCTTGAAATTGATCAAATCTCCTCAAGAAAGACTTAAGGGTAAGGTCAATTTTCGAAAATAAAAATCTTAAACTACAATATTTGCGACGCGGATTTGTTCCAAGCATAGTAATATCAAAATTGCAATACACACCATCTTTATGAAATTTCTCCTTGAAAGCTACGACGAACTCGTGGGGAAGGCCGCAGGAGGGGGGCACTTTACTCTCGCAGTCCCTGAAAAATACAGATTTCTGTTCAGAACGCCCGTCACAAAATACCTCAAAAGTTTTTAACAACCCATATCGTCCCAACTGCAGGGTGTATGGATCTTTTCCCATAAGTCGGGAAGGTTAGGCCATACTCCACACACGGGGGCCAAGTCGGGATTGGTGGAGGTTGTGGGACTAATCAGTCTGAAATTTGAAGCTGTCAGAAGTTCTCAAACATCTCTAATAATACGGTAATAATGTACGGTCTAACAAAATCAGCTAAAACTATTTAATAGGATAACTTATCGGGCTATCACAAGGATTTTAATGATACTACAAACATATAAATCAATTCAGCTATTTAAAAGTTATGGTGGAATATACAAACTTACCCACATAACATATATGAACCCTAAAAACATTAAACTCCTTTGTTGTCAACTTTTATCGTTTGGCCACACTTGTGTTATATGGCTACATTCGTATCATATGGCCACAACTGTGTCACATGGCCACACTCGTGTCACATGACCACACCTGTGTCACATGGTCACACTCACCTGTGACACTCGAACTTGCGATCCCTGCACTTGAGCTGAGATCTGAACAGCATCTGCTTGTCGCAGCAGTGATCATGTTGAAGGTCTGTCATATGGCCACACTTTTGTCATATGGCCACACCTGTGTCATATGGCCACAACTGTGTCACATGACCACACTCGTCTCATATGGTCACACTCACCTGTGACACTTGAACTTGCACTCCTTGCACTTGAGCTGGGATCCGAACAGCATCTGCTTATCGCAGTAGTCGCAAGTGGCGATCATGTTGAAGGTCTTTGTGAACCGGTGCGCGATGTCGTGTGCCATGCAGCGGCCGACGGGCGTGCGAGGGGATCGCGGCGCGCCCGCTGAGCTCGACTGGGCGGGGAAAAGGTTAAGGTTTAGTACGACGTTATTTTTGATAGCTGGATTAACGTGCTGTGTGCTTACGACCACGCGGTAGAAGTGAATGAAATCGCAGACTACATTTTAACTATGGCTGCTAGACATGACACTAACCACTTTCTCTAAGGAACTATGATTGAGCAGATTTTTGAGAAAACATTTTTTTTACTTTTCATACAAAGATGGCTACTCAACTCATTCATTTGCATGATCGATCGTCGTGGCAATCTTTGGGGGTAATCCTTTTTTTAGTAGTGGGCGTCTTTTCACTGATGAGGATGATGAAGACGATGATGGCGATGACAATGATGATGACGAGAACGACGCTATACTCACACTGATACTACTATTATTGTGCTGCACCGAGTTGTTGTGTTTGGGCTCGCTGTCGTCCCGAGGCGACGCCGGCGGCGACCCCTCGAGCGTACCCACCGCTGAGGACTGGCTGTTGTCACTGTGTGTGTGTGGAGCAAAAGAGAATAATTAGGTTTAAAGATCATTTATTCTCATAAAAGACATAGTCACTTACATGAGAACACAGTTGCTTTAAAATGTTCGCATTCACAGCACATGCAGGTAGGAGTTGCACTTTATAGTAATACACTTTATAACAAAATTAACTATTTCACAATAATTATCAACAAAACATGAGCACTCAAAAATGTTAAATTTCAATAACATGTTCTGCAAATTTTCGCTTAAAAGCATCAAACGATTCAGTATTTTTAATACTTGAAGGTAAATTATTAAAAAGTTGTGCGCCTCCATACGTAATCATTTGCTTGCCAATATTAGTCCGTATCTTTGGTAGTACAATGAAACTGGCGCGTCTTGTGCTTCGTTTGGACACTTGCTTTGTTTGGGACAATAGGATCGATGAGTGAATGGAATTATTAAGTATTTTTCGAATAAGAATGCATGTGTTATATTGGTACAATTTTTTTAGATTCATTAGTTTAGTTTCTTCGTAAATTTGTTTGGTAGATTTTGAATAGGGATAATGAAATAACATTTTGATGATTTTATTTTGATTGATTTGTAGTTCGGCTAGTTTAGTTTTTGGTGCACTACCCCATATTTCGATTAAGTAATTTAAGTGTGATTTAATCAGGGAATTATAGATCATTATGCGTGCCTTTTTCATTTTTATTTCATAATTCAGATCAGGATACTCTTTGCACTGCATTTAATTTTTTATTTTTCACATTGTGACAGATGTTATAACTCGACTCGCTCGGTTTGAAGTTGACCTACCCTAGTAGCATGGCGACGTATCTCGAGCGCAACGCGAGTTTTAAAAGCATTTGTTCCGGCCTAACGCTAAGCTAATGAAAAAGACAGCTGAGCTGTTTTCTCGCGTTTGACGCCCTGTCTTTGTCTACCCTGAGGGGTACGCTACCCATGCTGGTGAAGGGCGCTAGAAACCGCTGGACGGGGGGCATCGGAGGACCGGTCATCGTGGAAATCCTTGGGGGAGTCCTTTGTTTAACAGTGGACGTCTTCTGGCTGATGATCATGATGACAGACAGTAGAACTTACCTAAGGTCGGAACCGTCGGGCCGCACCGACAGCTGTGACTCGTGCGACCGTGACTTGGTGATCGTAGCAGGAGCGGGCAGGTGGGAGCTTTGCTTCCTCTTCACGATGGGTGTCGTAGCCGCTTTTGTCACTGCAATAGAACAAAGAAGTTAAAATTATTAGTTTAATCATTATTTAAAATAATGTTATAAATCTGGGAGTAGAATGCATTAACAATAATGATGTAAGAAAATAACTGTTCACTAAATAGGTATTTTATTGAAATTTTGAAAAACCTTAATATTTTAATAACAAAAGTTATAAAATTTGTGGCTCAATGATACCGAGAAACTTTGACGTCACGTCTAAGTATTTCAAACATTTTTAAAACATAAAATCCTTTTTGGAGAGATGTTAAAAAGGAACTCAAATAAGTAGTAGTCATCTACCTTATTAGATTTGATTGTCAGAGTATACCTTTCCTGTTGTGTCTGACCGAGTCGTGGGGGTCTGGCGTGGAGGCAGTAGGGGCCGCGGGGCGGGGGGCTCTCGGCCGGCTCCTCGGTGATCCCCGCCCGTGCCGCTCCCACGAGTCCCAATACAGCGCCATGTTGTCCACACCGGTTTCGCCGCGCGCCAACGCATCTAAAATACGATGTATCTAATCAATATTGGCAGTGGGCGGGGCAAATACATAGCTCGTAGAACAGATGACCGTTGGGGCAGTAAAGTTCTCGATTGGTGAGCGCGCACCGGAAAACGCAGCGTATGACCTGGTAGAGGATGCAGGAAACCACTGGATGCGGGCAGCGCAGGACCGGTCGATGTGAAAATCCTTGGGGGAGGCCTTTGTCCAGCAGTGGACGTCTTTTGGCTGATGATGAATCAATAGTCACTGTTTGTCACATACTGGTGATGCTAAGTGCAACACCAGGCAACCGCCGGCTATATCTTGTGGATAATACGGTTAAATTGTGCCACACGAAAAGAAGAAGATCACATATTTCTAACACTAGATGCGAGCAGCACAGGTGTGGAAATCTTAGGGAAGGCCTTTGTCCAGCAGTAGACGTCTTTTGGCTGATGATGACATATTTCCAAATATCGACACTGATACACTCACACGTGCTTCGCTAGGCAGTTCAAGCCGCTGGTGCCAGCTCTTATCACTAGATTGCAATCGTAAAGTCATGTCAGAAGCAATATAGGCGACTTGAAAACTTCTGACATTAGGTCGGCCACTAGCCACACATCCTCGACCAAACCGAACATGGCCTCCGTGTGTATGGCCTAACCTTCCCGAGCTAGGGAGAGACCCGTGCTCCAATATTAAAAAATAAATCATAAATGAGCTCTTGTTTTGTTGTCACAAAATTACAGGTAACTGTAATCGAAATTAATTTACTATGTGACGTTAATAGATGTCGCTAGTAGCAAATAAATTAATCTATAAACTTTATGGCCTTACACAGTTCAAATCTGTTTTTGTTTCAATTTTATTTCCATTATCTCCACGTACCGGTGTAAGTCCTCAACCGCTGCATAGCCCGGCACAGTCTCTTGACTTCCTCGTCGCGCGCGCCTGCGAGCATCGCACGCAACTCGTGCTCCGACCGCTCTCTGAGGACTTCCAAAGTCGACACTCGGGAACATATTGCCTGCGGAGCAAACACACAATAGGGTATTTTACTCTATACAAGAAAAAATCGAATACTGCTTATTTACTGTGGTATTTGTAATACGTAATCGATTTAATATGATTTCTAAACAATAAAATGAGAAAAAACATTTTATTTTTGATTTACAAAAATCAAGTTTTTTAATCTGTTATTCAAATGTCTGAAACGACAGCCGCCATGCTGGTTGTCAGGTGACGTCACAATAGTGGTAATCAATGACATTTTGTTCGCGATATGTGTCTAAATTTTAGTACAGAGCTGTTTTATTTACTCCTGAAATGACGTCACGACCTAAGCATCATGGCGGCTATCGTTTTCGCGCGCTAATTGGCAATGGTAATTTAAAATGTATTTTTTGGGGGACCTATAGGTTTCAAAAAAAATTTAAAAAAATATTTTTTACTTTTTCCCACCTAATGATCAATTTGAGATACTTTTCAAAAAATGGTGAAAAACCCTATTACGGAAGGTGAATAACTTAAACAGTCTGATTGAAAATTGGAGTAATCACAGACCAACAGTACTGAACTGACACTACATAGAGTAACTATTATGTAATCTGTTCTAGAGTTTATAATCATGAAAAGACACAAGTTTTCGCAAGTAATCTATATTCAAATCGCAAAAAGACTATTCACTAGTTGCAGCTGCGAAGGATATACGTACATACAGACGAACCGACAGATAGACACTGTATTGGACAGACAAAAGCTCTTATAAGGGTTCCTCATAAGGACTATGTAACCCTAAAAACCCTAGTTTAACAATCATCACCTCCAGCGGCCGCGGAAGTGGGGGGCAGAGGAGGCCCAATGCCCCCCTTAAAATGAAACGGGGGGGGAGCGCCCCCTCCAATTTTATTGTACTACCTGATAAAGGTTTCTCTGTGTTAAAGTTTGCCCCCCCCCCCATGATGGAGTACTTCCGCTGTCCCTGATCACCTCCCCGCTGCATCACCAAGTCCTCCCCCCATTACTAGCCAAAATTATGCTGAATCGGTGCCAGTTCCGTAAATCATGCACAGACTTGCATTATTATATTATACGGTTTTAAAGTTTAGAAGTAATCAACACTGATTTGTGTTGCTCTTCTCTTCTTTCTTTCAGTGTGCTCTGTACTTATAATAGGTCGTATATGTTTTTCCCATATGTGTGTTTCCATTCCCTTCTGTTCTCATACCTCTATGGCCTCCTGGCTGAGCCCCACGACACGCAGCCATTGCGCCACGCATGGAACGTTCACCAGCTCCCGTTGCAACTCCTCACCGAAGCGAGCCTTTATCACCAGCTGCCGGGAGAAGTGCTTCACTAGTTTGCCCTGGAACAAATTATAAGCGTTTATTATAGGACCTTGCGATCACACAGGTTAAGTGACTACAGACACGGTCATAACCTAGACTGGTTTGACTGTTAGTGGCATTTATCTTGACCGTATCCGTGCTTCGCAAGACACGTTAAGCCGTTGTTGCTAGTTGCTGTCACTAGATGGCGAACGTTAAACCAAGTAAGTTCTTAAGTAGGCTTCAAAACTTATGACACTGGGGTTGGCTCCTATATGTATACTCAACCAATCCAGAATTGGTTACACGTGAACAACTTTCCACAAGAAATTTTTTCAGGAAATGAAAAAAAAACATTGGCTTCTCCATACAAACTGTCCAAACAAGTTTATAATTTCGTATGGGGAAGCCGATTTTTTTTTCGTTTCCTGAAACAAATTATTGTGGCAAGTTGTTCAGTTTCTACTACTGAGCAAGCCCTTAAAGTTTTCGGAAACCTGTCCCTTACACCCTGTATAGTAGAATGAATATGATTCATATTTTAAACATATGCCAATGAATAAAATATTGAGTAAATATAAGTAAACAACTACCTATCACTAGCCTACCTACTAAAAATATCCAGGAAAAATCACCAACACAATCCTGTCTCAAACTAGGTTTCCTTGTATATTGGGAACCAGAGATTGATATGTGTGTGGCGTGTTTACCATCTGCGTTATGGTAACACAGCCACTGAATATGTCACTGTCACTGAGAGGCTGCGTCCTCTCGCTCTAATATAGCTATCTCTCTCTTCTCTCGTTCGCCGTCGACGCGACGCGCGTCTCGCTAACTTTTCTCTGTTAAAAATATATTTTAATCTAGTTTAACAGTCTTAATTTAAGTACTACAACATTGTGGAACTGACAATATATTTTATTAGTGATTTGGACTAAATGTGAAGTTTCTATTTAAACTCCTAACCAACTCGCTAAATTGGTGACCCCGACAACGGACAACGTACGCCGGCCGGACATTTCTGCCGGCATTTTCAACGTGGCTGTCGAGGGTTTCGTTCGACGTGGCATCATCACATCATCATCAGCATCACCTCGCGTGTGGAGCACATGCCCGCACGCACGCCTGCCGAGATTCCTGCGGGCGCGCATGCCGCGCACCCGGCATCGATGACTGCGGGGCGTCAGTTCGCCGAAGCGTTCGCGTTCGCGGCAGTTCCTAGTGCCTTTTAAGCTAGAAATCATAAATTGTGTTTGTGTTCCGTCGCATTCGGACTCCATTTCGGTTTCGTCAGTGTTCGACAGCCGCCATTTTTCATCGCCATACGCTCATCATGCATTTCGCATTGATGGTGGCGCCACCCGGCGTCCATAACGGCGACATCGAGAACTACGAGCTTCCAGGTATTTCCGGTAGAGGTAGGTGTGCTCTACACTAACTGTCAATGTCAACGAGTGTCAACAACAACTTTCGTACTGTTTTGTGTTTCGTGCTACATTTTACAACAAAAATTGCTAAAACTAACTAAAAGTGAACTAGAATTCAACTAACAAAATATCGTTTGTGTGATACTGCTACTGTATGTGGACTTGCACGGTTTTGGTACAGACATTTTAACCATAATTAATTTATAGCTTGTTTATTTTGATAATGCCTATTGTTTATTTCTTTTAATTGTGTGTATATCCTTGTGTTGTTTTCACATTTTATAACTAACTGTACTAACTATCTGGGTGAGCAAGGGTGTTTCAAGTTTGCTAATCTGTAACAATTACAAAAATGAGTTATAATAACCCTGATGCTTTGCTATTTGACCCACAAGCGGGGTCAGATTTAAATACCAACAACAGTACAAATACTGGTGACCAACAGGTGCAGGTGCATGTGGATCGGGTAGCTATCAAGGTCCCACCATTTTGGCAGGACAGGCCTGCACTGTGGTTTCGCACATTAGAGGCCCAGTTCTTCATTAACAATATTGTGTGTGAATCAACAAAATTTTACTATGCAATTTCACAGCTGGACACAAGGTCGTCAGCAGAGGCTGAGGAGGTTATCATGAACCCCCCAGATAAAAACCCATATTCAAAGCTAAAAGAGGTTTTAATTAACCGCTTCTCAGAAACATTTGGGGAAAAGATCAGACGACTACTTGAAAAGGAAGATATGGGCGACAGGAAGCCATCCGCATTCCTGCGTCACCTCCGGCATCTGGGAGGATCGTCTGTTCCTGATAGATTACTAAAGACCATCTGGTTGGACCGGCTACCTAATGCCATTCAGAGTGTTTTGGTAGCCCAGGCAAACGCTTCTCTGGAGGAACTCGGAGAATTAGCAGATAAGGTTCACGAAGTAACCAAACCATCTTTCCCTCAGGTCCATGCCTTAGCTGGGTCGAGCAGTCAACCTGACCAGTTGGCTGCCCTACAACACCAGGTGAATGCAATGTCAAAGGCGTTGGCTGACATCTCAGCAAAACTAAGTGGACGAAGCCGTTCCCGCAGCAGGTCCAGCGCACATCGCTCTCGCTCTTCTTCCAGAGGCCGGCAACATGAGGGTATGTGCTGGTACCATGACCGTTTTGGTAATAATGCCCACAAATGTCAGTCACCCTGCAACTGGACAGCCAAGCAACCCAACCAGGAAAACCAAAGCAGCGATCAGTAGAGGCGGCAACTGATCGCTCGCCCACTAGTCGCCGTCTCTTTGTTACTGACCGCTACACCTCAAGAAAATTTCTTGTAGATACCGGCTCAGACATATGCTGTTTACCTAAAAATCTTGCACCGGTTACACAAGGCCACAACAAGCAGCCCCAGCCCTACGAACTAGTGGCAGCAAATGGCACCATTATTAAAACCTACGGACTCATACAGTTGAACCTGAATCTTGGTCTGCGGAGAGATTTTGTATGGAATTTTGTTATTGCAGATGTGAGCAGCGCTATCATCGGGTCTGATTTTCTGGCGCACTTTCACCTGTTGCCTGACTGCACTCAAGGCCAGCTGCGCGATGGGAAGACAGGATTGTCTGCTCCCGCTCAGCTCTCTTCAGCAAAGCAGCCTAGCGTCAAGATTGTCTCACTGCCTGACTCTCCATACACTGCAATACTGGCCAAGTTCCCAAGCATCACCAGACCTCCAGGAGCACCCCGGGTTATCAAGCATGAGACCGTTCACTACATTAACACCACTGATGGTCCTCCGGTAACCGCACGCGCTCGGCGCCTCGCACCTGCTAAGCTCCATGCTGCAAAACAAATATTCAACGAGTTGGTTCGTGCAGGCACAGCCAGACCTTCGAGCAGCTCCTGGGCGTCTCCACTGCATCTCGTACCGAAACCCAAGGCCAAGCAAGAAGATGATACATATCGTCCTTGTGGAGATTATCGTGGCTTGAACGCACGAACTGTTCCTGATCGCTACCCAGTACGTCACATTGCAGATTTCACACAGAATCTGTCTGGCTCTACGGTGTTTAGCACAGTTGATTTAGTCAAAGCATACCAACAGATACCGGTTCACCCTGATGATGTGTGCAAGACAGCAATTATTACTCCATTTGGACTCTATGAGTTCCCATATATGTCTTTTGGCCTCCGCAACGCAGGCCAAACCTTCCAGCGTTTCGTGGATGAAGTAGTGCGAGGCCTGGACTTCTGTTATGCATACATCGATGACATCCTTATACATTCCAAGGATCGCACAGAGCACGAACAACACCTGCAACTTCTGTTTGAACGGCTGCATGAATATGGAGTGGTCATCAATCCTTCAAAGTGTGTTTTTGGTGCAGAAGAGGTTACTTTCCTGGGCTACCGCATTAATGCTGCTGGCACGCGACCTCCAACCGAGCGCATTGACAGCCTTATGGAGTTCCCTCCTCCCAAAACTGTACAGGGCATGAGACGTTTCCTCGGGATGATTAACTTCTACCGCAAGTTTCTGCCCAATGCTGCAAAGTATCAAGCTCCTCTTATTGAAGCTGTTGCTGCTACCAAGAGTAAAGGTGCAAAGCCTTTTATATGGACGCCAGAACTAGAGGAGTGCTTCGAAGCTTGCAAGAAAAGCCTGTCATCAGCGACTTTGCTTTCACATCCAGACTGCAATGCCTCCCTAGGTCTCTTTACTGACGCCTCCATGACCCACATTGGCTCTTGTCTACAGCAACGCCGTAGCGATGATGATGACTGGCAGCCTCTGGCATACTTCAGCAAGAAGCTCAACCCCAAGCAGTCGCAGCTGCCGGCGTACTATCGCGAGCTTCTCGCAGTGTACGAAAGTGTGCAGCATTTTCGACACATTTTGGAGGCACAGCATGCGACCATATACACGGATCACAAGCCGTTGATTTATGCGTTCATACAGCGCCGAGAGAAACTCCCACCTGCACAACTGAACCAGCTCAGTTTCATCAGCCAGTTCACCACTGACATCCGCCACATCAAGGGCGAAAGCAACGTCGTGGCCGACACAATGTCGCGGATCGAGTCCATCGCTCTCGTGGATGACTACTCAGCTCTTTCTGAAGCCCAGAAGGTAGATGAAGAGCTGAAGAAACTGGAGACAAATTCTTCCCTCAAGCTCGAGCCCGTTTTGGTCCCTGGTACCAATATCACCATCACCTGTGACACTTCTACTGGTAAGCCTAGACCCTACCTGCCTGCGTCGTTCCGTTATCCTGCGTTTCAGAAGCTGCATGGTTTAAGTCACCCAAGCGCGCGCACAAGCGCCCGCCTGGTGGCTGACCGCTACGTGTGGCCGCTCATGAAGAAAGACTGCAGCTCATGGGCGCGCACGTGCATCGCGTGCCAACGCAGTAAAGTCTCGCGGCATGTCACAGCTCCTCTCGGGAATTTCTCCAGCCCCTCAGCTCGTCTGCAGCACATCCACCTGGATATCATAGGCCCCATGCCGCATTCGGATGGCTATGCTTACTGTCTAACTGCAGTTGACAGATTCACCCGCTGGCCTGAGGTGTGGCCTATGAAGTCCATAACAGCAGAAGAAGTCGCAGACACTTTTGTATCTGGCTGGATATCTCGTTTCGGCGTGCCTGCTATAATCACAGTGGATCGAGGCAGGCAGTTTGAGTCTGCACTGTTCAACAGGCTGATGGAGACTTGTGCCACCAAGAAAATCCACACAACCAGCTATCACCCGCAGGCGAATGGGATGGTTGAGCGTCTCCATCGACAGCTCAAGGCAGCACTGATGTGCCACTCAGAGTCGTGGAGCAAGGCCTTACCTCTTGTACTTCTAGGTATTCGCACAGCACTCAAGGAAGATCTCCAATGCTCATCAGCCGAACTACTCTACGGTGAGCCGCTGCGTCTACCAGGCGAGTTCGTCGTGCCTACTCCACGTGACCGAAGCGACGATCCTATGGACTTTGTGGCTCAACTCCGATCGAGAATGGCAAGCCTTCGTGCTGTGCCTGCTTCCAGACATTCTCAGCCCTCGACATTTGTCTTTAAAGACCTGTCGACGGCTACGCACGCTTTTCTCAGGGACGACACTGTAAGGCGACCCTTACAGCCACCATACACGGGTCCATACAAGATCTTAGACCGTAACACCAAAACTCTTGCCTTGGACATTGCAGGAAAGAAGCAGGAAGTGAGTATAGATCGCACCAAACCTGCTCACCTTGAAGACCAGCAGAATCCAACAGCCGCTGCTGCTGCTCCTCGTGCACCATCTTCCTTAAACTTACCTTGTTCTGTTACAGCACCTTCGGTATCAGAACGCACGAGCTCTGCATCTGCACCTGTAGTCTCGTCACCTGCAAGTCCTTCACTAGCTACTGCTCCTCCACCTGTTGTTACTCGCGCAGGTCGTCGCGTAAGGTTTAGGGACGTCCTCGACTTGTAACACCCTTGTTTTCTCCGTGGGGGGGTGATGTGGCGTGTTTACCATCTGCGTTATGGTAACACAGCCACTGAATATGTCACTGTCACTGAGAGGCTGCGTCCTCTCGCTCTAATATAGCTATCTCTCTCTTCTCTCGTTCGCCGTCGACGCGACGCGCGTCTCGCTAACTTTTCTCTGTTAAAAATATATTTTAATCTAGTTTAACAGTCTTAATTTAAGTACTACAACATTGTGGAACTGACAATATATTTTATTAGTGATTTGGACTAAATGTGAAGTTTCTATTTAAACTCCTAACCAACTCGCTAAATGTGTATTAGTATACCAGTATAGAATTGGAAACCTTAGAAAATTTTGTATACTTTTGTGAAAAATAAAGAAAACAATCAAGCAATGAGTAGTGGCTAGTTTTCCTTGCTCTACAAAAATATTCCCAAAAACCACATGACGACATACTATTTATACAAGTATATTACAGCCCAGAGTAACTTTGATACTTTTTTTTATGGCCTTCTATTGTTTCTAGGCACAATAATTCCACCAACGTCAATGTAAAAAAGAAATCACAGTGAAAATTATCATGAAAAATAAAATAAACTGAAATACTATTTTGTAGGTATTTCCGCTCTTTTGGCCATTAATAAACCTTTCGATACTTTTTATCCAGGAAATGTCAATGGTTTGCAGAGGCATGCCAATGGGCACCCCCAACTTTTTGTAATAGGGACTCTTTGTAATAGGGATGGTTGGGTATTATAAGTTGCAAGTAAGGAGAAATTTGGCAATGGTGAAATACGTGTTCTGTGTATTGCGTGGTATTTCTAATAATCCACAAATACTTGAATCATTGGAATTGCTCGTTCGCAACACAAGGTTGCGACGGGAGCCTAAGACAAACGTTTTTAAGGTTCCAGTGGCTCGCACCAATATTTTAAAAGAGCATCTAACCTCGTTGGTATACCTAAAGTCACCCATCCGGGCCCCACTATGGGAAACTAAAATTTTGGCGGCCAAGGCTGAAACATGTGGCAATCAACGGAGAATACAAATCGAAAATGTTCTTTTGTAAATTGTCGAAAGTGATATACTTTCGGAGATAATGAGGTCTGAAAATTATTTTTTTTTTAGTTTAATCGAAAAAATGCATACTAGTCTTCGTTTTCTTTTCACCATTCGGTTAATAGTATCTATTTACTCAATTAAAAAATCATTTTCGCAATAATAAAATGTTTATTAAGTAAGAAAGTCATCATAATAATCTCATATAGTACTAAATTACAAGATACATATACTGAACATTATTCTGGTAAACAAATACAAGTTAATCCAGCAGTCAAACTGATCATAAAATAAAATCACAACAGATGGAAATTGTTTTTTTAGTGCCTTTGTTGAGTAGTATGTATATATGCATAAGGTACTAAGATAATGGCATCTAAGAGGTATATTTGTTACAAAGTTACCTAAATAACCATCATGTTAAAATCATTTTTATACAAATCTAATCCTTACTTCTAACAATTACTTTTATGATATTAACTATGTAGTTACACAGTTTTAGCATAGCATAGCAAAACAAATACAGTCATTTGATCACTAATTAGAATCACAACGAGATATACACATAATTATGTATATGTGCGATGCTGAGCGACAAGGAATCAAGAAATGAACTATTCTTATTATAATTCATCATTTGCTTCATTTTCAATATCATGCCTTACAAAAATTGATTCCAAAAATAGTGCAGGTAACGCTGGCAATGTTTCCTGGTGTCACGCCCATGCCATGAACCAAATGATGCTCATGACATGGGAACAACATCCTAAGGTCCTTCTTCCCACTATACATGAACAAAAGTGCTGTTCAATTTTTTCCCTCCCTACTCTGTTATTATCTAATAATATGTATACTTGTTATTTAGGTAACTTTGTAACAAATATACCTCTTAGATACCATAATCTTAGTACCTTATACATATATACATACTACTCAACAAAGGCACTAAAAAAAAACAATTTCCATCTGTTGTGATTTTATTTTATGATCAGTTTGACTGCTGGATTAACTTGTATTTGTTTACCAGAATAATGTTCAGTATATCTTGTAATTTAGTACTGAGATTATTATTATGACTTTCTTACTTAATAAACATTTTATTATTGCGAAAATTATTTTTTAATTGAGTAAATAGATACTATTAATCGAATGGTGAAAAGAAAACGAAGAATAGTATGCATTTTTTTGATTAAATAAAAATATTTTTTTAATTTTCAGACCTCAGTATCTCCGAAAGTATATCACTTTCGACAATTTATCAAAGAACATTTTCGTTTTGTATTTTTATTCTCCGTCGATTGCCACATGTTTCAGCCTTGGCCGCCTAAATTTTAGTTTCCCATAGTGGGGCCTGGATGGGTGACTTTAGGTATACCAGGCTTCATACAAATATGTTTGATGCTCTTTGTACCCACTACCCGAGCTATAATAATATTAAACGCAGTTTCTGAAAAAATTGACATATTCAGTTGCTCATTGACGGAATTCAAAAAGGTGACCTTAGGTTACTTGTGTAATATATAACTACATTTATTGTATTGGGTTTATCCTGTAAAAATAATGTAAACTTGAAATGATTAATGAATAATAAATAATAAAAGCTTCCACTTGTAATATACAAAGTCAATGGCACCAGTTTGATACTCACAAATTAATTAGCATTCAATAACTGTCACAGACTCATAGGGCAAACCATATGTTTCATATGTGATAAAGAACTATTGTATGATAAATCATACTTTATTAGTAAATTGATTTAGTGGATTCATGATAACTATGTTAAATTAATATACAGGGTGAAATAAATGTGTTGGGCACGCTTCGCTGTGTATTTCTTCATACAATATTGGCCATGCACTGATATGTATAAAAAGTTCAAAAATGACAGATCTACCAGTTACCAGAATAAGGAAGTTGAACTAGACATGAGCAGAATGGGGTGGAAAGGTTTTTGAGTAGAAACTGCTGGTGGAAACATGTTGTGGTGGTCACCCTCCAATCATATGGATTGCAGGACACTGCTTCATATATCTTTAACGGCTTTATGTGTTATACCTGACATATATATGTATATAATAATGATATACCTCTAAAGGGTAACATTTTATTTGAAGTTACTTAATTTGTTCATTTGGTTTTTTGTTATAAAAATTCAAAATATTGTTTATTTAAGTAGATGCTGTATGCATACTTTTAAATCATCTTTTTTTCTACCTAGTACAAAGTTCCTACCACTCGGAACTTGTACACTCAACATTTGGGGAAGTGTTAGTGGAGCGAAAAGAAACGTCGAGACCAAAAGAAACTCGCCCCAACACATTTTTTGAAATAAATACTTAATATCTATTACAATTGATGTCATTACTAAAACTGTGAGCTGGAGGATCTATACAGGTCCATACATCATTGTCATTAACATAGTCTTGGGTTTTGTAATATCCTCTTGAACACAGGCATTTTTTTATCATAAGTCTTCAAATTATTTTTTGAAAACCATTCACTTCTTGGAATAAAATAAAATAAATGAAGAGCTAAAATTATGTCTCTGCATGGAGATTCAATCTTATCTGTTGATTATAACTGGGTTGTATAAATTCATTATTGATCTAACAGCATTATCTAGATGATTATTTTATGATTTACTCTCACTAGTGCAATTCTGTTTCACTGATTATCACCAGTGGATTTCTCTAATTACCATTGGGGAATAAGATTTTACTCTCAAACTCACAAAGATCGAAAAAGACGAGTCTACAGTAATGCACTACAGCAATACAGCAGTGCAATGTAATTGCACTTGGAATAGCAATAGAAATTAGGCCAAGGTGGCGCTCAAGGTAGCCGGGAGCGTACGGCGAGCGTAATATCACGGCAATGAACTTTTCACCCGAGTCCTTGAAGAGACAGCCTTGAATCCCGGGGGCTAGCTATACTTTCAAGGGCACGCGAAACCCACTATTTTGCTACGAAAATTAATAAGTGAGAAGCCTCACCTCCAGGGTCCGGATCTCCTGCTGCGTCAGCTCGGCGCTGGTGGAGCATTGCGTCCGCAAACCCTCGAGTCTGTCCGCAGACACATCTATCATTGACTGAATAGTCTGTATCATCTGAATCGCATCGTTGGCCCTCTTTATTTCGTATTCGCTATCCGCATCCATTACAAGTATCACAGAACTCTACACAGTCTACTAAACACTACTTATAAGTAAAAAAGACACTATTCATTTTATAAAAATGAATTTACAAAACATTGCAGGTGTTATTGCCGAATACAGCGGCCATGTCCAAAGAAAATCTATATTTTTGGCTATGGTATGCTGTGACCAAGGACAAACGTTGCCAACTGTCAAAAAGTGCGTTCTGTTTTCTGTTAAAGCTACGTACATGAAATCTAAATAGTAATAATTTGGTTCTTTGACAATTTTTTTAATTTTGTTTGGTTGCATTGCAATCTTGCAGTATTTAGAACTGGAGTTGGTATTGGAGAAATCTTCGATTGTCGAACTTTTACCGATTTTTTCAGAGGTGAGGTTACTACTACATAGATCTTACAAACACTGACGCAAAATATGTCGCGTATTTACAACACGTATGTGTTATACACATAAAAAAAAATTTACACACACTCATTGCACTCGAAACATACCCCATACGGCGGTCATATGAATATGGACCTTATAATTAAAGGGGACAGTTAAATAGTGCTTTCAAATTGCCAACTAGTCTCGTGTGAAATGTGCTATAAGGGTCATTGTAATCAAAGTACTCTGTGATTGTAATCATCCAATCTTTCGTCAAGAAGACGTACTCCCCACGAGACTAATTGTGATTAAGAAGGGAATGATTTTAAGTTTTGAAAAATTTCTAAATTATGAAGAATTGGATATATTTATGGATAACTTTTACTTTCTGTTGAAAGGTAATACCATCCTTTTCTGAAATTGACACGTTTCAATTTTTTTTTGCAATGAAATATTACATTAAATGCAATTTTTACTGGAGCTCATCCAGTTAGAAGTTTCGTGTAGCACTGTGAAAATACCGCTGCGAGGTTGGGTATATAAACGCGCATGTTTTTTACACTCGTACCTTTGGCAGAGAGGAAATGCCTGTAAAGGCTACTCCAATTCTAAATCCTCCAAGGTTGCATTCAAGAAGATTATAATCAAACTGGAGGAAACACTTAGAAATAACAAGTGAAGAGAAGACGAAAAATATGACCTTCTCTCATTCTAAGTCGAATAATTAGTATGAGACAGCAAGACTCTCAAGAAAGAGAGAAGCGCATTCAAGGTAAAATATTTGATCTCGGGAACCTTTGCCAACTTTCTCAGTATGCCTTTGTCTTCACTTGTTATTCCTTCCTCTTTCCTCCAGTTTAGTTATATGCTTCTTGGTTGCAATCGTCATTCCTCATCATAAAACTGTGAAATCATTTTGGAACCCAATATAGTCGTAGAATAGTTACCTCGTGTTTAATTTCTGTTTAACATGGAATGCACTCTCAGTTTCCAAAAAAAACAATAGATGTCGCTATTATGTGCAAATGTAAAATACTCAATGACGTAGGAGATAATGGACATGGCATACCTACAGAAAAAGCGTGCATACCTAAACTTGCTGAGAAACGAAAATGGTCGTTCGGCATAGTGCATACCCATTATATGAGATATGGTTTTATCGATATCACCGGCATGCAGAGAATGAGCGTCTATTTTTTTTGTACTCTACTCGTACATAAATCGCAACTGATGGCGAACTTTCGATTATTTTATTATTATTTGACGATAATGGTCAAAATTGACTAAACTAGAGATGGGCAATAACAGATTAACGAAATGAAACAAGAAATTAATTATATTGGTTTTATCAGTTAATTAGTATGTAAATGGTCTGTAATCACCAATATAATTACTATCTACTGTGTCTTTTACACTTAAACAATAAAAGGCAAAAAGTAGGAGACAGAAGATGTGAAATGAGTGTAGATGGCTCTTGTCTTGCAGCGCTATAGGTGTAGGTATTCAAAATAAAGATAAATATTCGGAACTGTATTTTAATTTACAGCTTGGCCGTAAAGAGTTGAAAAAAAATTAATAATAGCGCTGTTGGATGCGAGCAGCACAGGACCGGTCGGTGTGGAAATCCTTTGGGGAGGCCTTTGTCCAGCAGTTGACTTCTTTCGGCTGATGATGATAATGGCGCCACTATCGCTTACATTCCAACATTTAATACTACAATCTAAATGAATTTAATACTTGCAGGTTTTTAATATAAAATAAAATTACTTTTCATCATTGTATTCAATAGTTTGTTTTCTGCATCCCTATAACTATATGAATGGGAAAATAAACAAGCCTAGGACATTTAAAGAAAATTTATTTAGTTTTATTCACATAAACATTCTGGTCGAAATAAATAACTTGATGATTTACACCTGATATGGCATCAACATTGTCATCTTCAGAATTTGAGCTGCTGTCACTGCTTTCCTTGGTGCCACTGGGTACGAATCCTTTAGCTGTTCCAGGACGTACAATAATACAATGTTTTCCTCTTAAAACATCATGCTTAATGCCTTTCAGATTTTTCTGTAATCAGAATTTAACATTATATTTAGGAAGAATGCCGTGCCTGACGAAATTGATCAACATTATTAAGTCGCGCTATGTATATGTATCGCGCTTATCCACTTTTTTCCATATTATGTAAACAGAACAACGAAGAGCATTTCGAATCGTCGGCTACTAGGATATTTCAGATCGGCTTGACTGCTTGGCGCTGCGTAGAGATGTAGCCTCATGTAGGGGTGTCTATGGGCGACGGTAATCGTTTACCATCAGGTGATCCATCTGCTCGTTTGCCACCTCTGCCATAAAAAAAATGTAAACAGAAATAACTGAGGGATTATATGACTGACTGTAAATTTGTGAATAAAATTCACCACTGACAACACTCTTAAGCATTAAGTACTAACGTGGGTAGGTATACTTACCATTAAAAATCTTAATGGTACAGCTTCATCATGCAATGTTGTTTTGTCCATGTGCGGTAAACATGATTCATGGAAATGAAGCGAACAGATGTTGATGGCTTTTGATGATGTTTTCTATGCCAATTGCTGCCAACCACTTTTTCTTTTTATATTCACTTCGGGGAAGTCTAAAAAAAATATATGTAAGTAACTTTTTCTAAAATTCATCATCATCCTACATAAATATCGATGTCTAAAAGAGTCCCGAAGAACAACACTAGCCACGTTAGAGCCGAAAAATATTTTAATAAAATAAAGTTAAAAGACAGACTGAAATTATATTGAAAAGCTACTTTCGGTTATTTATATCGCTTATCTTCTGCATTAAGACAAATACGTAATTTAGTTTGTGAAAATAAGGTATATTTCAACAAGATAACAATACGTACCGGTGCAGTGTAATGTTCGGCCGATTTCGGCTCATTTTGATGCCACATCCTGTAACACTACAATTAGGCATCTTAATTACTGTGTTGTTTCACTTAATTTATTATTTTCGGATGCTTTGTTTAACCATATTTAACAATTTTCAATTAAAACACTCGCGAGCGAAGGCACTTTGACAGCTTATGTACCAGTGACACCGAGAAACGAGAATGGCGAATCGGCCGCAAATAGGTATTTTGCTGACGTCACGAAAACAAAGTTGCCATTTTGTAAAGGACAAAAATATTGTTGTCCTTTTTTTACTGAGAAGAATTACATAAGTTAGAAAGAAATAAAAGTATATTTTAGAATTCGCTATCAAAATGGCCCATATTTGTATAACTGATTGTTCATATAGACAAATATTTCATGTCCTCTAGTTTCTTTGGTCTGAGAAAATACTACTTCTACTTGGCAAGCGTTTGTTTTTTAAATGGCAACATTTAGTTATGACATTAGAAAAAAAAACAGTAGTCTATGACTTACATCAATGGGGGGAGGACGTTTGTTGTGAGATTTGTTTCCTAGTTTTTGCCTTCCGTAGTTTTTAATTCTGTGTGATGTTATTAGTGAAAATATCTTTTTTACTTTACTTGTAGATAGGTGATATTTTTTCTTAGCGTCTAGATGTAGGTGAAAAGTTTTTATAATGTATCTCTCGCTGCCCGTTCTCTGCTTTGTGATAAAAGGTAAATAGTTATTTATTTCGAGAATAATCGTCTATAGAAATATTTCCGAAGGTCCTTGATAATATATGTGATGGTTTCCGGCAGTTCTCCCATGGGTCCTGTCGGGGGATGTGGAGATTCGGCAGATGGCTGCGGATAGGGGTACTAGCGTGACCATCCCTTGTGGAGGGGAGCTCGTGCTTGCTTCACCCAACGTCCAGTGGGTCTACAGGGGCAACAGAACTCACCATGAAATCCTGGTAAGTCTTAACCTAATAGATATGAAATTATAAAATGCTATAAAAAATCTTATTAGAAACTTTTTAAGAATAGAAAATTATAAGAATTTTAGATAATTATTCTTTTCGTAGTTTTCCTTTCACAATTAGTCGTAACTTATTAGTATAAAAACATTGAAATTACAAAAATTCTTACTATAAACTTTTAAAAAATATATGAGAATTTATGTTAGAAATACCTATATGGTAGCTACCAATAATAAAAATACCTATAAATCACACAGTAACAATAAACTAAAATTTAAACATATTGTTTAATTCTTTTTTCTTTTTAGGCAGGCATTCTGTTTTTTACTAATAGTTTTCAAATTGTCAAACTTAATAATTTTCTTATTATAGATTGAATCTAGAGTAATCTAGACTAAGGAAAGATGCAGATAATTATTTTATGTAAATAGATGTTAAAACAGAATATGAAATGCACACCTCAGTCATGTAAATTTTTATATTTTCAAGTGTACATTTTTCATTGTTGTGTAATAGGTATTTTATGGTCATTCGGACATCTGTGCAAATAAAAAAGTTGTGAATGAAAAGTAGCTTGCATGTTTTTGGGTATTTTAGTTTAAAACAAAATCTACGTCAAAAAAAATTAACTTTTTTACCTAGTAATTACCTAGATCAAAACCTTATTTATTATTTATCAAAGAAGATATAAGTTGTCTATTTTCTTTCAATTCAGGAAATTATATGTATTATCTGTGATTTCAGATAAGTACGATATATCTTTTAAAAAAAAATAGAGGAAAATCATAAAACTCTAAGCAAGTTATTTTCAAAATAAATGAACCACATTACTCTCCCTGTGTTACTGGTGTTTATTGACCTTTGCAAAAAAAAATGTTATATCTACTAAAATTATTATAGAGCTGGCATCCCGTGTTGTCTTTATGCCGTAACATCACATATTGAGCCATTGTCCAATTGATTCACAGCTGCTGGCTCCGAGTTAATTGACATTTACCAACCACATTCACCATAGCATAAGTGAATATGACATCATCTTCACCAAAAATGTCACCCTCAAAGAAGTTTTATTTTGTCCCGCTATCCGAAGGGTGGGGAGCAACTGCAAGCCTGTGTTTACCCTTTTGGTTGTTTATTTCGATGTTGGTGCAAATTTCAAAATTTTTGGGATTTTTGTGAATCACATCGTCTCCATGTGCCCATGTATTTTGAGAAAATGTTTCATTATTCCCTACCTATATTTAGAAATAATAAGTACTTGATTAAATATTAAGTAGTTAAGAATATACAGATTAATGACGACAAACCAAGAAAAGGTCATAGATTTTCGTAATCATCCTAAATTGACAACTTATATTTAATAAATTATATCGATATATAAGTACAAAGCGAAGCGGTCGTGGCTCAGTGCGGCTTGAATGGTCGCATTGATCACGCAAGTTAACTGACTACAGACACGGTCATAACCTGGATGGGTTTGACTGTTAGTGACATTTATCTCGACCGTTTCCGTGCTTCGCAAGGCACGTTAAGCCGTTGGTGCTTAACGTGCCTTGGCACGGTAAGTCATGTCAGAGGACTTATAGGCGGCTTGAAAACCTCTGACACTGGGGTTGGCCACTAGCCCCACAACCTCCACCAATCCGGACTTGGCCCCCGTGTGTGGAGTACAGCCTAAACCTTCCCGAGTTATGGGAAGAGACCAGTGCCCCTGCAGTGGGGACGTAATGGGTTGTTAACAACATAAGTACAAAATAGTATATTTCTTTATAATCCCTTAACTAAATCTAACGTAAGTATTAACGCTTCCAGATTACTTTGGGGCGATCTCGCTTCCGTTTGCCACCAGCAGGTTGCCAATCTAACGCGTAGCCGGTAACACTTGTAGGAGGACTAAGTTTATGGCCTGTCCACAGCCGCTTCCTACGACTGATTTGATCGGTAACAGGAGTTTCGTTGGTGAGGGTCCTCAAATCGGCGTTTGATTTACTTTTCGGCCAGGACATATTCAGAATGCAGCGTAGACTCTTATTGCGTATAAACACTAACGTATAGCTTGTGTGCCAGCTGGGTTGTGTATTTACAAGTCTCACAGCCGTATAGGTAGCAAAACGCTCATTACGTTGCTGTTAAAGAGAAGAAGGACATAGTTGTCTTCTATTCCGATTCCTCTAGTGGTTCCCGTGCTTTTCTCGTGGGTCTTTTTGCGAGTTTAACCGCTGTCAGAAAGTTAATTAACAATCTATAATATGAGACAAGACAATGTAGTGATAAAAATGTGAATACATCTAAAAGTACCTATATGTCCCAATATCTTGGCTTTGTGCTTACTTAACTGTTTGTGAGGACACGAAGTCAATCAAATAACCCATTTTGTACAAACATATTCCAAGATTATTATTATAATCTTTCATAATCTTGTTAAATGTTTTAGTAGGTACTAATACCAATAAATAACATAAAGTAACATACAAAGAATATATGCTGTAGAGGTTCATCAAAACAATTCATAAGTTTGTGCTTTATTTTCGAGTGAGGTGTGTTGTAAAATTTGTGCTTGGCTTCAGGCTTCAAGACTGACCATATTTGTCAAAGATTGTGGAGTTCTAAGTAACCAGGATGGAACAAAATCTTGTGTTTAGACAGTTTGTCTAGTCGCAGTAGTTTTTCAGCGAGTCGTAAGCAGGTTTAAATTGGGATTCAACTTTTGGTTTGGTGGTTTTTGACATGGTTTGGTCATAAAAACTTTTCGCTGTACCATTTATACTTCATTCCAATCAAAAAAAAGCAAAAGGTAAACAAACATAGTATGCAGATGACATTGACATGTGTCAGATCCATAGTAAGTTTGTTTACGTTTTGCTTTGTTTTGATTGGAATGAACCATACAAAACTTGTTTTTTTTTTTATGGCAGAGGTGGCAAACGAGCAGACGGATCACCTGATGGTAAGCGATTACCGCCGCCCATAGACACCCGCAACACCAGAGGAGTCACAAGTGCGTTGCCGGCCTTTGATATGGGAGTACGCTCTTTTCTTGTAACTACATTTCGTTGTTTTATCAGTTTTGCTAGGTTTCCATTCCCCATTTTGTTCACGTTTTACTAATAAACTATTCAATGTAACGTTAGCTAGAAGCACTAGCTTGTTTATGGACACTCGAGTTTACTAAAAAACAGGGTAGGTTTTTCCATCATATCTACCTGCCAATATTTTTTGCGCCCAGATTCCATCTACCCTACTTTTCCTTTCCTTTGATTTTCCGAGAAAAGATAACGGCTTCTGAACCCATACAGCCTAGTTTGAAGTTTGAAGTAGTCTTCAAAGTTTTCATAACAACGAACAAATAAAAAGTTAAAGTTCTTTAATTAAAAGCTAGTATCATCTTTTTGGTTAGTGCGTTGTTGTTGGAGTTATCATTAAATGAGCATCGTTTGAACGGCGTCAGTCAGGGTCAATAAAATTTGAGTAGTACGTCTGCGTCTAATTGTCGTCATGTATGTATTCACAAAAACGAGTTTAAATTTTTGCTGCAAAGTACAGATGGAAACAAATGAAAATAACTTTAAAATAGAACTTCAACAATTTTAAAATATATTTAATAACATTAATAATGTCCTTCGTCCTCATAGGATTCGGATGTGAGTAGCCCATCCTGCACATTGGAATCTCAATTTTCCATTTTACTCATTCACGGTTTTAGTATTTAAAAAAATTACTTTGTTAGTGCTTACTCTATGCCCCTGAAGTTCCTATTTTAAATGCATTAAATTGTTTTCAGTATTCACTCCTATGTAGGTGTCATTTAAAGACCTTTAAAAGCCATTAAAGACCTTTTTTGCCCTCTTTTTGGGAAAGTCATGTTAATTAACCAACCAACCAGATCTAGAATCATCTTTCTTTTGCCAGTGGGACGTCGGATGCGTGGATAGGTACGTTTTATTAACAATTGAGTACCGGTTTGGTCCAGAATCTCATTTGGTCATCATTAGCTTGTTACTTTTTGCGTTTCATTATGTCATGTCTGTCGTGATGGAAGTTTGTTTTTATATGTACAGTGTGGCAATAGGGCATTTCAATAAATTTGTTTTTTTTTTTAATTAGAAGTAACTCGAGTGAGTGCTTCTGATTCAAGGAGTTTAAGTATTACTTTTTCATATACAGGGGTGTTAAAAAAATGCGTTTGTAATTTCAAAGGTTACTTAGAATCAAGTATAGAATACAGAAAAAATATTGAATAATTTTTTTCAGTTTCCCATACAAATTCTTCATTCATTATTCCGATTTTGTATGAGAAAATGAAAAAATATTTGAGATCGGGTTTTTTCTTTTTTAACACCCCGTATTGCAAACTTGCCACACATTTTCTGTCTTATGAACTTATAGGTGTAAAAGGGCTTTGACTCCGAAAAGGTCTGATAATTACTTGACTCAAAGTGGATTAACACAGAATTGTTAATAGCATTAACTTCTACCAAAGTATTTTGTGTTATTTACGGTTTTTGGTCCTAAATATGAAAATCATAAAAAAAATATACCTGACCGACATATAATATCTACATTTACAATGTTTTTCGAGTTTAAGTATATGTATGTCTGTTGTACCTATGTGAGTAATTATGAGCCGTGCCGTCGCCCAAAGTACATTAGCATCGGTATTGAATGCCTCCTGTCGGTTCGTGGTGATTGGCACCTGGTGGATTTTAGCCTCATCAATACTTTGGATCTTGGACTCTGCATAAATTTCTTTATTAATAGTTCAATTTCTTTAATGAAGGAAATTTAAAAAATGTACATGAAATTGCACATTTATTTTATCCTCTTAGTCGGTTTACTCTAGATTGTTCGTAGTCAAATATAATTGTATAAGTGGCCCTACAAAACGAACAAGTTTATCTATCTAGCTACTTATCTACTTTTTAGGGTTCCGCACCTCAAACGGAAAAAAGGAACCCTTATAGGATCACTTCGTTGTACGTCCGTCTGTCTGTCTGTCACAACCCTTTTTCTCAAGAACGCGTAGACGTATCAAGTTAAAATTTATATGAAATACTCAGGCCTGCAATCCCTTGGAAGCTGTAAAAAAAAAAACTTCTATGACAACGCAATCAAGAGATACGGCCGTTTATGCCGCATATTTGGACACTCGCATGGGAATCAAAACCTATAGGGTACTTCCCGTTTACCTAGAATCATGAAATTTGGCAGGTAAAGGGAAAGTAAAAAAAAAATTTGATGTAACCAAAACCTTTGGGTTTCGGACTTTTCCCTTTACTTGTGCTATAAGACATTGCTTCCTGCCAAATTTCATGATTTTCGGTATACGAGAAGTACCCTATAGGTTTTGATTCCCATGCGAGTGTCCAAATATGCGGCATGAACGGCCGTATCTCTTGATTGCTTTGGCATAGAAGTTAGAGTTTTTCACAGCTTCAAGGGATTGCAGGCCTGAGAATTTGATATAGAGTTCAAGACATGTGTGAATATGAATTTATACGGAACCCTCGGTGCGCGAGTCCGACTCGCACTTGGCCTTTGTTTTTTAACTATAACCCAACTCTCAATTGATAATTATTTAAAACAATAATTACATTAAATTTGAGAATAGATATAAGTACCTATAAAGTATTAATTATTACAATTTTCAATTGAAAATAATATTTAAAAAAAACAGGCAAAATAAATAAAGATGACTCCGTCCATACTCGATACTTGCATCCATTTTCAAAATTAATTAGTTTTTACTTCTCCAGTTATAAAGTGAAGTGATACCTTTTTTAGTAATGAATGAATAGCAAATTCGAAATGTCCCTAGGTACGAAAAGCCACGTTCTCCTTGGTGGTGAATAGGGGAGTGTTGGTCACTGCCTGCACGTGAAAGGGTTTACAGTACATTGTTGACAAATGGGTTTAGAAGTAGTTTTTGTTGATGTCTCGGTAAATCTATCATTTCTGAACGTAGACGTTTTCATAATATTTTTTCAGTATATTAGATGAGACTGTGGGATCCAAGTGATAAAGTCTTGAGGCGTTTTCAAGAACGCTTATACCTTATACCTACTGAGAATTACTAAAAAAAATTAAAATGTGACCTTACCAAACAGTAAACAGTGACTTACTCGAAAACCACTGAACCGATTTTCACCAAACATTAATAGCGTGAAAAACCGAATTGAAATCGTTCTGATAAGTTTTTGAGCTACGATTCAAACCTAAGTTTCGCTTCAAACTTTTTTACGATGGGGTTATAAAACTATTTTCCCATTGTTATTCTGTAAGTTTCTGTATTCTGTCTAGTGCTGTTCTGTTCAGTTCTGTCTAGTATTCTGACTAGTGCACGGATTAGACTAGTGCACGGATAAATCTGTTAAGGTTTTTGTTGTACTAGCTTAAGTAAGTATTTGTTAATAAGTAATAAATTGTTATTAAATAAAAAAAAAAAAAAAAAAAAAGTAGTTATTAGTATGTGACTATAGAATCGGTATCAACCTCTTTTTATGTTTTGTGCAGGAGGAATTCATCTACTCCTAACTGTGATCTGCGTATTTTTATTCAATACTAGCGTTTGTCCACGGCTCCGTCCGCGTGGATATTCTTTTCGGATATGAGTTTTTTGATTAAAAATTATACTATTTGTTCCCAGCTTCTTCCGTATTCCCAACCCTCTGAGTAGTATGTAGTATATAACCCTTTAAGTAAAATCGGTACAGTAGTTACAGTTACAGCGTTGTTATGATACGTTGCAATAATTTCGGGTTCCCGATGTAATTTATCAAATATTTTACAGGATAAAATATAGCTTACTCGTATGTCACTTATCCCACTCTGTCAACTCTTTGAGCAAAATATCATGTCGATCGGGTGCTCCGTTGCCACTTGAAAAGACAAACTGTATTTTGCATTCATAAAAATACTATAGCTATACCCCGGCATACGTGGCATTAAAGTAAAAAAGTGTTTGATTGTATATTCTGTTTATTGAAGTGCTTTTTTATACACAGTATTTTTGGTTTTTCTGTCTGGTGCGTACACGAATAAGCGAGACGGTTTCCCGACGCGTGAGCAAGCCACATACAGTTGTCCATGTGAGTAGGATGTACGGGTCGTATTTTCCTTTAATCCACACACTTGTAGTGATTGAACCTGCGCCTTGTTGATCGAGTCTTCTTCTTATCGTGTGGCACAATTTAACCGTTCTATCCACAAGGTATAGACGGCAGTTGCCTGGTGTTGCACTTAGCATCACACGCGGTCACGTGTAGGGCATTTAGATAATGATAAATGATCGATTTATTTAATTATTTATTTATAAAGATACCGATTTTTTGGCCAGAAACCCTCTCGCGCGTCCTCAAAACACCTTACCAAAGTTTCATCACGATCTGATCAATGGTTTAGGAACGCTTATATAGAGGACAAATATTCATTTTTATTTCTATAGATTATATTAGTAGTAAGGATTCTACGTAGCAATTGCCGTTAAGTATACTAAACAGTGTACAGATTGCAGATATTATAACACACTTCAATTACCTTTACATGACACGCAGATTTCCTGTCGAGTACAAAGAAAATCGCTCACTATATCTATCTGCACTATACTCGTACTAAAGTGGTAATAATGGCGGTGATTATACTATTTTTCACTTCATAGCAAGGTCGAATGCGTTTGCGCAGCTTGCCACGAGCGAGATTGATACGGACAGACCATAGACTGCATTTGTTTTTTGGTGTCGTGACCAGGGTTGAAACAACCTAGATTCAAAAAGCGGACTCCATCGTTTCATACTTATGGTACTGAAAGACAGACCCTATTCTCTGCACTTAACATATTTCATTAATATCTAATAAAACTGCGTACAAAAATAGTTCTACTTAATTTCCCTCTTTTTCTCGCTTTGTCATATTGTATTGTGTAATTCAGCAGTTTAATTCAAACTTCTGATGTGTAATGTATTTAAATAGATTTCCAATTTTCAGATTATAGATGACCATACTAAACTTATTTATAATAATTTCATTTCATTTATGTATCTTCTTACATTTTATGTGTTACATGTCTTGAATATTCTTCGTGAAATCTACACAAGGTAATCTGTTATGCAATTTATCAAATACTAATGTTTTGTACCTAACGCTGTTGATTTTAAATTACCACCGACCTTATACACCCCCAATTACAATGAATTGCTTTGCTTTGACGGAACAAATGTAGTAATTTTTCCTCTTATCTTTAATCTTAGCGGTACTACACTATGGGGTGTCAATTTATCCTTATATGCCACAGTATTTTTACAATATTGAAAGATTGTACAAATTGATAGTGAACCGTTTGGATCGGAACACAACCGGAAAGTGCAGTGTGTTGACGGAGACAACATGCCCGGAAGGCGGCCCGCGGGTCCAAATATCGATTTCCAAAATTATTTGCACCGAAACTCGAAGCTGAAATGTGGGCTGCGATTCTATCTTCCTGTATATAGTTTTCATATGTGTATCAACTTCACCACCTCTTGCAATCGGTACGAGTATTTTGTATTTATAATTGTACACGGAAAAAGGATATTTATATACGAACACTTAAAAAATATATGTTTTCTCAATTTCGAAAACAATATTTGTCTTGCTTGACCAACTAGGGTGTTTCCCTTCCCTTCGTTAAAAAGGTCTTCTTTATGACGAGAACAATATGTTTTTGAGCTAAACCTTTTTCATCCCTCCCTTTGCTCTCCCGACTTTACATTAATTTCTCCTACTTACCTATAGAATTTACGTTTGACCTCAAAAGCTCCAAGTGCCCACATTTTCGTAATTACAGCCCATTTTTTCTGGAAAAGTTCAGTAATTAAACGGAATTATGTAAGCCTACGCACGTCTCGTTCGTAAAAGTAGAAATTCGTGACCAAAAATTGGCGGGAATATGTCAAAAGTTACTTGGAGATACTCTCTGGTTGCTGTAAATGCATTGTTTTCAGTAATTTGAAGGATAATTTATATGCTTAATACAGGAAGGAAAGCCGTCGCCGTGCAAAAAAAAACATCACGGTTCGATTAGTCGATTGCTTGTCAATCTGATGAGTATATTCATCTCCTTAAATTGTGTTCAGTAATTAAAAGTCACCATAGCAAGAAAAAGTTAGGGCTTTTTTGCCCGACTGCCTAAGCAGAGATATTATACGTTTCACTGAAAGTGAATGTCTATCGCCTAATTCATATAACAATACCTCATATTTTAAAATCCATCAAACCTTTTACATAACTAACATACCTACCTAAGCCGACATACTACGTACATTAACAACTCAAATCATATCCATTGCTTGGGCACGGGACTCTTCGTATATGCCATACGTAATACGCACGAAAAACATTACCCTCTGCTTGTGCAGTTGAATAAAAAGTGTTAGCTTAACTTGCAGGTACAAATATAGTCAGTATTCGTCAATGCAAGATTCTCTAGTCTAGCACCATTAACGCAGTTGTGTTTAATTAATGTGAGCCATTTTAAGCCAATCCGAGTTCCGAGCTAAGGTCACTGCCCGTTCCCGTTGATTGGACCACAAATGAATTGGAGCTTAAACTGGCGATATTTGTCACTGTCTCAATGAGCTTCATGTCTCTGTATTGCCTTGTCTCAACATCAGTGATTTTCTTTTATATCCGTGTTTTAGATAATCTCAGAATAGAATCAGGGATCTTTTTTTTTCTTGAAAATCCGTCTCGAAGGACCAAAATATTCATCTTGATAGCTCTTGATTTCGTATTTGGAAAATGGAAAAAGTAATAACAGTTTTATTGTGCGAACTGAAGATCTGACGACGCGCTCATCATCAGCCAAAGGGGTCCACTACTCAATGAAGCAATCCTTATACTTCCGCTTAGTATGGCCCAGAATCTGAGCCACACTCCAGCGCCTTCCTCCAAGTCTGACGATATCATCACAACTGTGCCAGCCTTAGGGCCGTGCCACCCGTGCCGACCCAGCATCATCTGGTCTACGTGTTTCCAGAACTTTTCTTTCCCATGCGTTATCACTATCAGTTCCGGGATCCGCCTGGCTATATTTCTGTGGACCAATTACACACAGAGGGCGCTAAACTCACTGCGTGTCCATTACAACAATGGGTTTAGGAGGCTGATGGGGCTGCCCCGCTTTTGTAATGCGTCAGGGATGTTTGCTCAAGCCCGCACCGATGGCTTTCACGCCATAGTTCGTAAGAAAGCGGCATCCCTGCTGACACGTATACGGGGCAGCGGCAACACCCTCCTAAGTGTGATAGGGGAACGGTGGGATTCCCCTATTATAAATCATTTGGTTGGGTTGCATGTCGGAGGAAATTCATGTGTGGTTTCTTTTGACATGTAACCTAACCAATCCTTGTTTAATTAATTATTAAAATTATGACTTTCATACTAATATAGTTTTAAGTACCTACTGTTACTAACACATATCATGGACTACTTTGTGTGAAATAAAGAAATTTATTATTATTATTATGATGTCAGCAAAACTTGTTACAACAATACATTTTGTTGGTGTCCCCTAAAAACGTCACAGAAGAATAATATGAGTGAATAAACACACTTTTTTGAACAAAATAAATCAGGAAAATATAAATAATATACACGAAAAAAAAAGTTATATGAATAGGCGGTCTTATTTTATTTTCCAGACAACCTTTGGGTGGAGAAAAACACGTAAAATACATTTTATTATAAACAGAACTTTTATATAAAATCATATACGTTTGATGATATTAACCTTCCAAGGTATTAACTAACGAATCGACATTAATGTATTGTGTGAGTTAAACGCATGCATTTATATCTACAAATAGCACACTATTTCCTTTCCACGTGTTCCGTTTATCATTAATCTAGTAATTGTGTGAATGCGTCCATTTGCCGACAACAAACAAACTAAAAGCTGGTTAGCATAATGGTGCCGTCTGTATTGACTATTGACATTACGTGCGCACATTATAGTGGGATCATAGTTTTTGTTAGTTCGAAAGTCTAATCTCGAAAATTTTTGATCTTATTCTCTATTGTGCGATCGATATATTCACTGGTACATTTCCTCGGTGACCGGTCCTGGGCTGTCCGCATCCAGCGGCTTCCCGCAACCTTCACTAGGTCATCGGTCCGCCGAGTGGGAGGCCTGCTTACACTCCATTTCGGTTCAGATCGGCGTGGAAATCCATGGGGAATGTTTTTTTACACAGAGATAGATAAAATTGACATAGACTTTTTTTTATGTGATAGGTGGCAAACGAGCAGACGGATCACCTGATGGTAAGCGATTACCGCCGCCCATAGACACCCGCAACACCAGAGGAGTCACAAGTGCGTTGCCGACCTACATGTTATCCTCCAATATATTCACTTCCCTTGGGTATCACACTGGGAACCCAATAATAATATAACTTGCAAACAAACCTACGCTATTGTTCATAATTCATAATTCATTTATTTCTGCATAACATGTACATAACATAAAGATGGTAAGTGAATTTTGTAGATTGTACATGCACCCTGTAAGGACACAGCAGTTGCGTGCGGGGAGCAGATCGTAATATTGTCTTTGTATAAAGATTAATTATGTACTACTATTTAATATAACATTAAGATAGTTTTATTTATTTGTTTTGATAGGAAATTAAAAAAAAAAATTAAGTATTTGTTTTGTGTTTATGTACTCTAAATATTTTGATTTTATTGTTAGATGTTATTTAATATTTATGTAATCATTTACTGAGCAATAGCTTTTCTCGATTAGGTATTTTTTAAGTTTATTTTGAAATAACGTATATTTGTTTTCACTTTTTATTTTTTTAGATATTTTATTATAAATCAGTATTCCTCTGTAGAGGGGGCTATTTTAATACATTTCTAATTTTGGTTCTGGGGCAACTAGGATGTCTTTACGACGTTCGCTGGAGCAGAATGTAAATTGATCTAAATATTTTTTTACGAAGAGGGCAGTTTCTAAAATATATAAGTACTCACAACTTCATTGAATTTTGGCATGATTTTGGCATAGATCTTACACAAATGGCGGGGAATAATATGTATAGGAATAATTTTATGCTGATGAATAAATTTCAGACTTCAGGGCTTTTAGTGGTAGTCCCTTAATCTCTTAAGGTCTCTTTATTTTCAATAGGTCCCTGAAAGTATATATTTTTAAGAATTTAGTCTCTTAATCCCTTTTTTGAGGTATGCTACCGCCCGCCCAATGATCAGCGTGGCCCCAGTAATGAATTATTGACAAAAATATGATAATGAAGGCCCTAAAATTTAAGTTGTGAAAAAATCTAACTTCTATGCCAACACAATCGAGAGATACGACCGTTTATGCCGCATATTTGGACATTATGCGGCATAAACGGTATAAACGGTCGTATCTTTTGATTGCTTTGGCATGGAAGTTTGATTTTGACAGTTTCAAGGGACTGTAGGCCTGAGTATTTGATATAAATTTCAACTTGATACGTCTTCGCATTCCTGAGAAAAAAGATTTTTACAGACATACAGACGGACAACGTTCCTTTTTTCCTTTTGACGTACGGAACCCTAAAAACATTTTTTTTCGGGTAAATTTTTATCTGGCAACAATCTGATGTGTAGGGATTTTATTCAATAAAAATGATTTCTTTTTGGATTTCAAGTCCCTTTTTGGTCCCTTTTCCTAAAATTTTCAGTCCCTTTTTCCCTTTTTTGTACGAGTTACTCTGCTAAAAGCCCTGCAGATTTGGGAATATTTTCATTTGCTAAAAAGTTTTGTCAAAATTGCTAGACCAATTTCTTGACCCACTGCGCTGTACGTGAGTACCTCTTTCTTGACACCCTCCTTCGCTGTACGTGTGCAGTACCTATATTAGGTAAATTCCCTTGCCATAATATCGATTACAAAACCCGCTTTCCGCGAAGCAGCCTACCATAAAATCCATGGCAGTGGCACGGAAGAGGGGTGGCACACAATCAATATTTCAATTAAGCCCTAACTCAGTGGTGTCCGGTTTCTAGAATGTGGTTGTCAAAATACTGTCGGTTTCTACGATTTGTAATTTAACGTTTTAAAGACAAAGTATTTTTTACGGCGGAATATCATCATCATCACCATGAAGATGACATCTGCAGCCGAAAGACGTCCACTTCTGGGCAATGGATGGATTTCCCAAGGATGGAAGCAGTTGGATGCGGACAGAGCAGGACCGGTCGGTGTGTAAATCCTTGGGGGGATATGAACATATCCAATAATAGTTCGGGTAAAATGAGGCAGCTTTGTTTCTACCACTTTTTGAATAAACATCTACGTTAAAAAAAATTCGAGCTCTCCATACAAATCAATCGTCGTGATCGTGCTATAGCTAATGCCTTTTGTACCACTGTGGGCTACTATAGGAGAGCAACAGCAATATTTTTGAATTTTACGCTTTCAGAGTTCCGTACCCAAATAATTCCGTTATTTTTCTCTTCTTCTTCTTCCTCTTCTTATTCGTTATTGTATTACTGAGTCTATGTTGTATTCCTGGCATTATTTATTTTAACTATAATGTGTAGCTCGTTGAAATAAATAATACGATAGCCTTATCATGATAAAAAATACATATAAAATAAAAACAACCAAGTGCGAGTCGGATTCGCGCACTGAGTCTTCGTTTGTTTATAAAAAAAGGGTTTTCTTTCATTTATATCGGGATTCTTAGCGCAAAACCGACTCAACAATGGGCATTTTCAAAAACTATTTCAAAAACTCGAAGAGTCCCATACTGAAGTCTTTAGTCCAAGTCGCACTTGCCTGTTTGTTGGCTTTTTTATTATAATATCCTGTTTACCCTCCATTCTTCACCGAAGCGTTGCGAACAGTAAGAGCGAAGTGAGAAGAAACTGTACTTAGAATAAGTGCTTGATTCTTTCTTAGAAGAAACTTTGAGACTCTAAAGAAATGTGTTGACAAATTGAAAAAGTTAAGAACTTAGAGTAAGTACAGTACACACATGTGTGTTTTCTTATAAATGTTATTTTGACATACATTATTGCCGTATTATGTAAATAACTTGACAGATTGATTAATTGACAGTCTGTACGTATTTATTTAAAAGTTAACGTCTTTTATTTAACGTAGGCAAAATATTTAAATAGATTTTTTTAAAACAACAATAAACTCAAACTCAATTATTTTATTGCCATAAATGTATTGTATAAACGCATAAATGCATAAATAATAATAATAATAATAATATCTGGGACAAATCACACACGGTCATCTGGCCCCAAACTAGGATTCCCTGTATCTTGGGAACCAGAGACTGATATACATACACATATACTTTTAAATACATACATATATAGATATAATACACCCAGACTCAGAGCAAACGATTCTGCTCATCACAGAAAAGTTTGCCCTGTGTGGGGATCGAACCCACGACTCTCGGATCAGAGGTCAGGATCGCTAACCACTTAGCCACCGAGTCAGTCAAAATATACTACTACTATTACTTTAATGTAATAATGAAATGTATAAATATACTACTACTATTACTTTACTATCAATCAGAATCTCTGTGCCTTTAGGAAAGTGAGACGAAACGTTTTAGGAAAGTGAGAAGAAACACACATGACAAATGGGAATACCTAAAACTTAAGCTATACGTAGGGTTAGTGACAAGAACAAAGTGGTCTGCATTAGGTGTTAAGGAATGGGGTGTCCGAATTAGGCCAGAGTTTTGAAAACCACCCCGAAAAAGACATTTACCCTAGTTTAGGCGCACGCAACCTTGAGTGAAGAAGAAATTTATGATTTACTAGCTGTTGCCCGCGGCTCCGCCCGCGTGGATATTGTATTTGTGACGGTTCTTGAGGAAGATGGCATGGAAATGTTATATCCAGATCCCCCTTAAACTATGTTCTACTATGTTGTTTTCCAGCCTTTACTTAAAAGTATTCTATATGTTAACCGAGTGCTTTATCTATATACCCACCAAATTTCATACCAATCCGTTTAGTAGTTTCAGCGTGAAAGGGATAAAAAGTATCCTGTGTGTTAACTGAGTGCTTTATCTATCTACTTACCAAATTTCATCCCAATCCGTTCAATAATTTCAGCGTGAAAGCGGAACAAACATGAAACAAGTGAATATTTTACTTTTTAGCCATTCCTCCGGGAACCCTCAAGTTTTCCGGGATAAAAAGTATCCTATGTATTAACCGACTGCTTTATCTATCTACCTACCAAACATCCAAATCCATTCAGTAGTTTTGGCGTGAAAGTGGAACAAACAAACAAACAAACTGACAAACAAACAAACATCCATACTTTCGCATTTATAATATTAGTGATGATAGTGATGATGATGATTAGTGATGAGAGTGAGATGAGGAATTAATTGATTCTCTATAGCAATAAAAATGCATAAAAACTTACCTTATTTACGTTACTAATGATCGAAGATTTTTGTTTGAGCTTATGTCGTCGTGATAAAATTAACATATACGCAGAACTTACTAACAATGGTAAAAAAATTCGACGTTTTCGAAAGCAATAAGTTAAGCACTTATACGGAAAAGGAAAACAGCTTGAGCACATCTGATTACAAGATGTGTAAGGCGATCGCATTGCACACGTCTGTAGGTGTGAATCTATATAAATTCACTCTAGGTGACAGCGGGAATGCTAAGTGAAACACCAGGCATCAGGCAACCGCTGTTTATCTCTTGTTGATAATGCCATACGATAAGGAAGAGAGAAGAATCGTCCAGAAATCGACGTTTGCCTAGCTCTCTTTCCAAAATATATAAGGTGCTACTTTATTAGTGCCCGATATTTTAGTCAGTGCTTCTACTCCTGATTCTGATCAACTTTCCCCAAGAAACCCATAGTCAAATCGCAAAAAAATTTTTGGGCTCTTCATACTAATTTGGCCGCTCGGCTGATCGATTTGTATGAAGAGTCCAAAAATTTTTTTTCGATTTGACTATGGGTTCCTTGGGGAAAGTTGATCAGAATCAGGAGTAGAAGCACTGACTAAAATATCGGGCACTAATAAAGTAGCACCTTATATAATAAAAAGACAAATCTGAGAGCCGAGAGATAACTCCCCAGTGATAAACTGACAGAATATTAATTTAACTTTACGATTTCGGCAGTTTCATTAAATCTGTCTGAAGGAGCAATAACTTTTTAGAAGTGCTTATGAAAGTGCTTATATTGGGGAGGAAAACGTTTGTAGGAATTCTCTGATTGATGCATAAAATCTTGCCCCATTGTAATAACATGTTTTTAAAATTTCAAAATGTAAGCAAACTTCTAAATAAGTCACCTTTTAAGAATGAGTTAGACGCTCCTCAGTGTCCCAGAAAAGAGGAAATCGCAATAAAATCAGAAAATCTTGAGCGTTCTCTTTATATTGATAAGAAATATAAGCTGACTCACAGACAACGTCCAGCCCGAACCATTTAAGATAGTAATGTGACAAATGGAACATAATATATTCCTTAGAGTGTGTGGAAGACTACTAAGAAAGGATTTATCCAATATCGACACCCTAGGTAAATGAGATGTTAACGTTAGTTATTTATACGTATGTTAATTTAGTATTTACGTTTCTTTATCTATACATATATATTTTCTTTATATGCTGTGCGTTGAATAAAGTTCCAACCAGCACCCCATTAATAATGTTATAATATTAGTATAATATGTACTTTTATACTTAGTATAAAAACCTTTTGTTTGGCTTCACGTTAAACTATGAAAGTCATAAAATACTTAACAACTTACAATAGTGACTTTAGACGACAGTCATAAAATATTTTTTTCTTGGTTTTAAGTGAAAAGCGATATGTCTTAGCGATTGTTATATTTGCAAGCTTATTAGGGTTCCGTAGCCAAATGGCAAAAAACGGAACCCTTATGGATTCGTCATGTCTGTCTGTCTGTCTGTCTGTCTGTCCGTATGTCACAGCCACTTTTTTCCGAAACTATAAGAACTATACTGTTGAAACTTTGTAAGTAGATGTATTCTGTGAACCGCATTAAGATTTTCACACAAAAATAGAAAAAAAACAATAAATATTGGGGGCTCCCCATACTTAGAACTGAAACTCAAAAAACTTTTTTTCATCAAACCCATACGTGTGGGGTATCTATGGATAGGTCTTCAAAAATGATATTGAGGTTTCTAATATCATTTTCTTCTAAACTGAATAGTTTGCGCGAGAGACACTTTCAAAGTTGTAAAATGTGTGTCCGGCCCCCCCCCCCCCCGTAACTTCTAAAATAAGAGAATGATAAAACTAAAAAAAATATATGATGTACATTACCATGCAAACTTCCACCGAAAATTGGTTTGAACGATATCTAGTAAGTAGTTTTTTTTAATACGTCATAAATTGTAAACCGCAATTTACCTTTCATTCAAGTTACAACAAACTACAAGAACTTTTATTATTATGTTACTTGCTGCTACGGAACCCTTCATGGGCGAGTCCGACTCGCACTTGGCCGCTTTTTTTTGTTATGTATGCAATGTATAGGATTCTCAAACAAGGAATGCGCTTTAAAAAATCTCATAATTATTCAAAACGTCCGTAATGTACAGGTAAATGTAAGTTTTATCGTGTTATCGTGGTAAGGTAGAGGACGTCAGCAATTTTACAAATCCGTTTATTGTTATCCAATATCAGCAAAAGCCGCTACCTCTTTTGACTTTGACACCGCTGCACTGACTTACCTCAGTCGGCGGTCAGTAAATTATATGATGCCGGCCGCAAAGTTCCGGAGACTGTGTTCTGTCACTTGCAAAAACGTCTGTCTCTTCTAACTCACACTGCTGTTTCGGTTACTCGCAAAAACGCTAACTTTAGTACTAACTTAGCCGCCCATGCAAACTGAATATGATAACGAATGACACTTGCCCGCCCCTTCAGTAAATGCTATATGCAACGTTTAGAGTTATGCCGCAAACTTTCAGCACGCAGAGACTATATTTACCTGTCACTTGCAAGAACCGCTGTCTCTTCTAACTCATACCGTAAAAATGGAATGATAGTCAGACCACTGATTAGATAATAGTACCGGGTAGTGAAAGGACTTTCGCAAAAGTACACTGCTTCTTCTAGAATTATAAGCTTACTGTTAATCAAACCCTTGTGGAAAAAATCTGTGTACCTCCTAGAGTCATCGCTATCTTTCAAGAACAAGGTATAACTCGCAAAAACCGCTACTTCTTCTAATACGGAGACCACTGCAACCTGAGTATGACTCAGATTGGTCGGTCGTCGTCGGGGTGGCGTGGCGACGCACGCCCCTTCAGTAAATGCTATGCACCCCTGTAGTATTGTGCCGCTAAGTTACGGAGAACCGTGACTCATCCAATGAGACTGTGCATTAAGAGTTCCTTTAACTTTCCCGTATAGTATTGTAAAAGATAATATAATAGTTAATCTACTCATCCGCATTACACTAGTGTTCACATGTGGGGGCAAGGGCATGGTAAAAGTCTCTTTCATACTTCGGGAAAGCTAGGCCATACTCCACACACGGAGCCCAAGTCCGGATCGATGGAGGTTGTAGGACTAATGGCCAAAATCAGTGTAAGTAAAGGTCTCTGACATCGTTTGGCAACAGTCATCTACTGATAAGAACGGCTTAACGTGTCTAGCGAAGCTCGTAAACGGTCGAGTTAAATGCCACTAACAGTCCAGGTTATGACCTTGCCTGTAGTCAATTAATCTGCGTGATCGACGCGACCACGCAAACCGCACGTTATCCGTAGAACGTTTGCTCATTAAAATAATCAAATTTTATCAAAACCAAACCTAAATACATTTGATTTGCTTAAATTCTCCTTCAATTACCGCTTAATATAAATATCGCTTCTTATAAATTTCTCTGCTTAGTTAGAAAAAGTAATAAAAGCGACCGCGAGTGAGTTATGAAAATCCGTGAAAAACGCGAAATGCTATCAAAGAACCACGTCCGCACGAATGCGAGTGTTCGTATCACATAAAGTCGGCTAAATTTACTGTGAAAAATTCGCCAAGATAGGTTGAGCGCGTTTTGTAAGTGGTTCTGCCAATGGGATTCATTTGCATCCTGTCTTCAAACTTTACAAGAATTCCTTCCATACAGTTTGAAGACAATTTTGAGACAATTTTGAAAAATTGTCATGCCCGTAGTTTTTGTTTTATAGACTCAACTATCAACATAGGTACATTTATCTACATATAAACATCCACACATTATAATGTTTTTTATCTTATCACTAAATGTTTAAAAAACAGTATACAAAATTCAAAAGTATTAATATTTATCCATCACCCTCATCAGCCAAAAGATATCCACTGCTTGACAACGGATTTCCAAATGATTCCAAAGGATTTCCACGTCAACCGGTCTTGCGCTGCCCGCATCCAGCGACTTCCGCGACCTTCACCAGGTCATTGGTCCACCGAGTGGAAAGCCTACCTAATCTACGCTAACTCTTACTGAAAAAGCGAAACAGTCGAGACTCTCTTCTTTACATATTTGACTGAAAAGAACGGACAAACGGAAAATTATTCTCATCATCATCATCGCCATATCATCTGGAAGAAGTCCACTGCTGGACATAAGCCTTTACTATTTAATACGGTTCAGAATCACATACATTTAGCTCCAAAATCGTACAGCGAAATCAGTTAAATTAGAACCGATTTTGGCTTTTGTGTACGGAACTCTAAAAAAGCAAATGGAAAATATAAAGCAGGCTTAAAGAGCGGGGGTGTCCGCAATTTCTTTTCGAGTCTAAAGACGAACAGTTAAGCTTGGATTATGCTTTGTGGCTTGAGAAATGTGAGCTGGGGAAAGACATTTCGCCGTTTTAAATGAAAATTCAGCAAAAATATAACATACTCGTACATCCACATTACACAACATACCGTTAGTATAGTGTATAGACTCGGGGTATACATTTATGACTGACTCGGTGGCTAAGTGGTTAGCGATCCTGGCCTCTGATCCGAGAGTCGTGCGATCGATCCCCACAAAGGGCAAACTTTTCTGTGATGAGCAGAATTGTTTGCTCTAAGTCTGGGTGTATTATATCTATATATGTATGTATTTGAAAGTATATGTGTATGTATATCAGTCTCTGGTTCCCAAGATACAGGGAATCCTAGTTTGGGGCCCGATGACCGTGTGTGTTTTGTCCCAGATATTATTATTATCTAACCGCCTCCGTAGCGTAGTGGCTTGCCGCTCGCTTCACATCAGGAGGTCGCGCGTTCGATTCCCAGTGGGGTCCAACTTTGTGGACTCGGTTTGGTTAGTGGTAGGGCATTTTCTGAGCCCGCCTGGCTATCTACCACCATCTTATCTAAGTCTTGCCGCCAAACATCAATGTTAACAGCATTGATGTGTTCCGGCATGAAGATAAGATAGCCAGTTCCCCATTGCGTTGGGGAATCTTGGTAATTCCGCTTCCATCTTCGGCATCATCATCGCTTACTTACCATGGTGAGATGATGTCAAGGGCTTATCAATTGAGGGTAAAAAAATAAATATATATCTATTGTTATTTACTCCAAGACATGGTTGCAAGTTCGATTCCCGGCGTAATCAAGGAACGTAGAATTACTGGGAACAAAAGCTCCAAAATCCATCGAACAGTTTAAGCTACAGGCGGTGACAATGAAATGGACATACATACGAAAAATATATTATTTCCGCTTATAAAATAGTGGCATAGTATTCCACGGGTATAAAAATAGTGGCAATTACTTTTTATAAACCTCTTCCCGAAAGGCCCGAGAAGACCATCAGTTCATCTGGTTGGAGGCCGTCCAACTTTCTTTCAACGCCACTCGAACTTTCTTCCCTGCCTGTTATCAATTCTGCAAGCTCAATCACAGATAATATTATACTTACATTACGATAAACGTAACTGTGACGGAAAGCCGCTTTTTTTTTCTTTTTTTTTATGGCAGAGGTGGCAAACGAGCAGACGGATCACCTGATGGTAAGCGATTACCGCCGCCCATAGACACCCGCAACACCAGAGGAGTCACAAGTGCGTTGCCGGCCTTTGATTTGGTAGTACGCTCTTTACGTTTACTGGTTTTTCCGCCACGTACGCTTTCGAATCATACAAAATGCACACGTACTAACGATCAGCGAACGAAGAGTTCCTTTAAATCATTCACGCGGAGCGAAGTCGGAAGTCGCGCGCTGTAAATCTTGATACTTGGTTCTTAGTCCCGTACCCGCATTTGCAGATGAAATATGTATGCTTGCAGCTTCGTTTGAAAACGTGAATCTTAAGGTAGATACCTATATCTGGACCAACATAAACTATGAAAGTTTTTCTATTTTTTCCACTGCCCAAACGAAGAGTTACGAAAATGATTTTATAAATTGTACCTATAAGTAGGTGTGTATTGGGCATTCTAAAACACTTTTAAATACCGTATACTTCACTCCGTTCGCTGAACTACGTTCAGCTGCACTACGTTCGTAAACGGTATTGTTTTAGAACCCCCAATACAAAGATAATAAAAATATTCGTGCGCAAATCACTGTTAACTTATTATATTCACTCCGTTCCTCTGCACTACGTTCGTAAACGGTATTTAAAAGTGTTTTAGAACATCCAATACAAAGATAATAAAAATATTCGTGCGCAAATCACTGTTAACTTATTATATTCACTCCGTTCTGCTGCACTACGTTTTCGTAAACGGTATTTAAAAGTGTTTTAGAACATCCAATACAAAGATATTAAAAAAATATTAGTGCGCGATTCAGTGTCAAACTTATTTTAACACTTACCGATGTGTTCTCTATTCCGTGTCAAGTAACTATGTGTTTGTGTGTGTGTGTGTGTGTGTGTATAAAACTCATACCTATATAAATCTAAATTATAAGTCGATGCTTTTATTGCACAAGTACATCTGAATGAATAAAGACTTCAAACAACGCCTACAATGAAATTTGTGAAACAACAACAAACTTTAAAACTGGAAAAAATTGGCAACGAGCCGTCCAAAAGACTTTACAGACATGGACCTCTTTTACCTGACACTATTCGCTGTATCATTTCAGGTCCTTCTAATTGTGGGAAAACCAATTTAGTGATCGGACTTCTTTTACATGAAAACGGTATTAAATTTGAAAACGTTTATGTTTATTGTAAAACTTTATATCAACCAAAATATATTTTTCTAGAACAAGTATTTGAACTAGTTCCAAGCATTCATTTTGCAAAGTATTATGAAAACGAGGAAGTATTAAGCCCTCACCAAGCAGCACCCAATTCCATTATACTTTTTGATGATATTGCGTGTGAAAATCAAAACCATGTACGTCAATATTTTGCGATGGGACGACATAAAAATATAGATTGCTTTTATTTAAACCAAACTTATAGTAAAATTCCTAAACAACTAATAAGGGACAATTCCAATTTGATAATCATTTTTAAGCAAGATGATATTAACTTGCATCACATCTATGATGAACATGTTGGTACTGATATGACCTGGGTTCAGTTTAAAGATATGTGCTCAAAGATTTGGACTAAGCCATATAACTATTTAGTAATTAACAAAGATTGTGATAAGAATAAAGGACGTTACAGAATGCAATTCGACACGTTTATTGTTCTAGATTGAATTAAATTACAAGTGAAGTTGAGGTAATAAAATAAAAGATACATTAATATTGCCTTCATTATTGTATCAGCACAAGCAAGAAGAGAACGTATCTACAATGGAGGAAGAGAAATCATTAAAAAAACAAATAATTGCTTCAGCTGCAGCTGTAAAACGTAAAGTTAAAATATTAAAAGGTTTTAAAACAGATAATGAAATGATTTTAGATTCCATTTTCAAGCCAATAACTGAACCGTTAAAACAAATCGTTAATGTAAACACGTCAGATCAAACTTATAGCACTCCTTATTCTGCAGAGAGGAACAAAAAACATATTTTAAACAAATCTAACATTTCGTCTTTTAAACGAAAGCGTTTGTCAATGGCTACATTGAAGGCAGATAAATCTAGTAATACTTCAGATGATTTGTATTCTGCTGATGAAGAAAGTGTATATAACTTGAATCCCTCAAAGAGCAAAATTGAGCAAGAAAACTTAAATGATACAATTCTCAGTAATAACGATGGTTTAAATGATAGCCAACAACAACAACAAAATTTAGATGTAAGTGGTGAAAACTTTGCATCTGTGGACAGTATTAGCCCTCGCAATTGGTGGTCGTTATCTGAAGAGGTCCCCGAAAATATTCCATTTGGTATTAGACGAGAGAGGGGGAAACTAATGATGGGCTCATCGAGAATAACAATTGATGACAAAGAAATTATTGTGGCTGGCAGTAAATATGAAAATACTCCAGGATTGCGTGAACTGTTGTTTAAAAAAACACCAGAGCTAGATTTAATTACGGAAGATGATAAAAAAATATATAAGACAATATTACTAGCCACAAATGCACATCGTAGAGATAATGATCCTAACAAACCCATCAAAAGTAATAAAGGTTTTAAATATACTCAATTAATTAAGCCTATGTTTATAAAGTTAACTAAAAATGTAGCAACTACTGAAAGTGAATCAGAAAAAGAAGGATCTGGTTTACCTTTAACAAAAAAGCTTAATAAAAATGTTGACTATGTCTACTGGGATGATCCTAATGAGTTAGTTGACCGACTAAGATTATTACTTGCTTCTCGCGAAGCTGGTAACACCGGATTGGACAACGAAATCATTTCTATTATAGAAGAATTGAAAGAAAGTGGTATTATTTAAATGTATATAAAAATATTTTTATTTTTAACTCTGCATTTATTATTCAATCACTGCAGATAAAGGTCGTCTAAGAAATGAACGTAGACAAATTTGGTCATCAAGTTCACAAAAGGTTGCGTTTATCGTCACCAAACTTAAACAATCAAATAGTTTTAGTAAAATCTGAAAATGGCGAATATGATTTTAAATCATCTTTTTTAAAAGGAGTAAATACGCCTAAAGATTTGTATGATGCAGCAAATAAGGAATACGTCGATAAGGCATTAGATAATTATTGTACACTTCAGCAACTGCAGCGTGAACTAAGTAATGTAAGATCTAACTTATTGCAAGTTTTTAACAAGTATCTTGAAGATAACACTGATAAACCTGATAAAGAAGGAGTTAGTAGTATCTCTTCAAAAAATGAGTAAAAATCAAGTAGTAGATGAGATTCATAAAGCTGTACGAAAAAATTTCAACCGAAGATGTGTTGTTTTAAAAGGGATTGATGATTTATGGCAAAGTGATTTGATTGATATGCAAAAACATGCAAAAGATAACAAAGGTTTCAAATATATTTTAATTGTAATAGACTGTTTTTCCAAATATGCATGGTGTGTGCCAGTTAAATCTAAAACTAGTTCAGAGATTACGCAAGCTTTTGAAAGTGTGCTTAAGTTAGGACGTATTACTAATAATCTTCAGACAGATTTTGGAAAGGAATTTTATAACAATTTATTTCAGTCATTAATGAAAACTTATAAAATCAATCATTATTCGTCATATTCTACAAAAAAGGCTTCAATAGTTGAAAGACTTATTAGGACCATAAAAAGTAAACTTTATAAATATTTTAGTCTGGTGGGTAATTATAAATGGATTGATAAACCATTAAATAATATAGTCAGTTTGTACAATAATACTGTACATCGTACCATAAAATACAAACCAGTTGACGTAAATTTATACAATCAGGGATTAGTAATGGAAAACATTGAATGTTCTAAAAAACATTTAGTTAAAAAAGCTAAATTTAAAATTGGTGACCACGTCAGAATTAGTAAATATAAAAGTGATTTTCAAAAGGGATATACACCTAATTGGTCTACTGAGATCTTTAAAGTTATAAAAGTAAATAATACGATTCCAGTTACTTACAAAATTGAAGATCAACGACAACAGTTAATATTAGGAACATTTTACGAACAAGAACTACAAAAAACTAAATATCCAGACATATATTTGGTTGAAAAAGTTTTAAAAAAGAGAGGCAATAAAGTATTTGTAAAATGGTTAGGTCTTAGTAGCAGTGAAAATAGTTGGATAAATAAAAACGCTATTATTTAAATAGTATAAATTTTGCTCCCAAAGTATATGTTCTCAGTTGCTTAGCAGTAATGCAAGGAGGAGGTATTCTCAACAATATAATTAACAATTTACCATTCGAGTTACATTTACCTGGATACAATTATTGTGGTCCTGGAACTAAACTCCGAGAGAGGTTGTTACGAGGAGATAGAGGAATCAATCAGTTAGATGACGCTTGTATGCGTCACGATATTGCATATTCAAAATATTCGAAACTAGAAGATCGTCATAAAGCTGATTTAGACCTATTAAACATGGCTAAAACAAGAAGTAAAGCAAGTGATTCAAGCAGGGGAGAAAAAGTAGCGTCGTGGTTGGTGTCTAGGGCAATGAAAGCTAAATTAAAATTAGGTGCTGGAGTTCACAAATTCAGTACTATGATATCTAAAATAAGATCACAATTACAAAAGTTTAAACCAAAAGACAACAAATCAGCAATTAAATTTGCTTATGCTGCTGCCAAAAAAATGTTATCCAATAAAAAGGCAAAAGTCCGTATTCCACGGGTGATTCCCGTACCTAAAACAGGTGGTATATTACCACTGATTCCAATATTTGCTGGACTGTCAGCGCTAGGTTCATTAGCTGGAGGAGCAGCCGGTATTGCTAAAGCTGTGAATGATTACAAAGCATCTAAACAACAATTACAAGAATCTGAACGCCACAATAAAATGATGGAATCAATAGCTCTAGGAAAAGGATTGTACATAAAACCGTATAAAAACGGTTCTGGGCTGATTTTTTCAAAAAACTAAAAAAAAGGTTACCCAATCGTGCTTTAACTGATTTCGATATTTTAAAATATTCTAAAGACATCCCATATTTCAGAGGTGTTTTCATGCGAGATCGTTTACCAAAGAAACCAAGGAGAATAGAATGCGCGGTTCTTAATTTAGACAATTATGAAAATAATGGTACTCATTGGGTAGCCTATGTAAAAATAAATAAATACTGTGAATATTTTGATAGCTTTGGGGATTTAAAACCACCTCTAGAGTTGGTTAAATATTTAAAACCATTTAGTATTTATTACAATTATAATAATTATCAGAGTTACAATACTGTTAACTGTGGACACTTATGCTTGAATTATCTTGAAAATTTTTGGAATAGTATAGGTATATAATAAGAATTAACTGATATTAAGTACCATTATCAAAATGTCTTTTACACTGTCAATATCCAATAAATCATCTACTCTAACAACGAATTATTCACCAGCTCTCGAGCTTAATGGGACATATGAGTGTGGTCTTTTATATTTGTCTACATTTAATTCTATACCAAACATAGATTATAGAAACAATAAATTTTATTATGGAAATTGTGTTATTGAAGTTCCTGAGGGCTCGTACGAATTGCAAGACATCAGTGATTTTTTACAAAATAATGTTAAAGATTGCTCATTGAATTTATCTTGCAACAATAATACTTTAAAAACAACGATTTTGTGTTCAGAAGATATACATTTTGAAAAACCTTATACTCTTGGGAATTTATTAGGATTTGGAAACGACACCTTAAAAGCCAATATATTACATGAGTCCCGCTATCCTATTAACATTCTATCAACAACCGTGCTTCGAGTCGAATGTGATATTGTCAGTGGATCTTTTGTCAATGGAAATCCATCTCATATAATTCATGAGTTTGCACCCAATGTTCCACCAGGTTACAGAATTATTGAAGTTCCAAAGAATATTATTTATTTCCCTGTAAATCAAAACAGTATCAGCGCAATCAACGTTCGAGTTCTAGATTCCAATAATCAAACGGTAAATTTAAGAGACGAAGAAATACAGCTGTACTTTCACCTACGGAAAAAATGATAAATTTTCATAAATATACAGCACCGGCACTGCGTTCACTCAGTATGCAAACTGATTTCAAAAGGGCAACAGCTCTAAAAAAGTTTAAACAACGAAATAAATCCACTCCAACTAAAAAAATAACTAAAGAAAACAAGAAATTTCTTAAATTAATTGGATTACTAAAATGAATATCTTAAACTTGACAGATCCCGTGGTTTACGATAACTCCATACAAAGTTATGAGTTTCATTCTTATAAACCCTATGTGTGTAGTTTTAATAAGAACGATGAAATTCGCATACCTATTAATCAACAAGATTTATATTTATTACCATCTGCAAGCACATTATATATAGAAGGCGTCATTCGTGGTATAAACGAAACTACAAAAGCGCCTCTACCAAATTTTCATTTTACAAATAATGCAATACTTTATCTTTTTCAAGATATTCGCTATGAATTAAATGGAATAGAAATAGATAAAGTTAAAAATGTTGGTATTACAACTACTATGAAGTCTATTTTGTCAATGAGGGACAGTGAAGCTAAAATGTCTAAACACTGGGGGTGGAGCGTTGACGGTTTAAAACATCCACAGTCAGAGTTTTCAGTATCCATTCCTCTAAACAAAATTCTAGGATTTGCTGAAGATTATAATAAAGTTATTATTAATTGTAAACATGAGTTAATACTTTTACGAAATAATACCAATTTGAATGCGATAAAATTAAATACGGGGGAAGCCATAGAAGATATTACAATACGCAAGATAGTTTGGCGTGTTCCGCACATTAAAGTGTCGGATCGAGAAAGGATTAATTTACTTCGTCATTTAGAAAAAGATCGTCCTCTTAATATTGTATTTAGAAATTGGGATTTACACGAATATCCTTTGCTTCCAAAAACATCAAAACATTCATGGTCAATTAAAACGTCATCCCAGATAGAAAAACCTAGATATGTTATTTTAGGTCTACAAATCAACAGAAAGAATCACGCGAATAAAGATATGTCACACTTTGATCATTGTTACCTCCGCGATGTTAAAGTGTTCTTAAATTCAACATACTATCCATATGAAAATATGAACTTAAGTTTTGCAAATAATAGTTATTCATTAATATATGAGCAATACGCAAAATTTCAACAGTGTTATTACGGACGTCAACCAGAGCCGTTGTTAGCTTTTGATGAATTTAAAACCAAAGCGCCCTTATTCGTGATAGACTGTTCACGACAAGTGGATTGCTTAAAATCAGGGGGGTCTATAGATGTGAGGCTTGAAATTGAATGTGAAGTTGACTTGCCTGAACAAACAACGGCTTATTGTCTCATTCTGAACGATTGCATCGTAGAATATAAACCACTGAGTAGTGTGGTAAGGAAAATATCATGAATGGCATTATTTTTATTGATGTTCAGGGTTTTAAAGATTGTGCAAATAATTTTATCATAAAAGAAATGGCTTTGGCAACAGCTGAGTATACTCAAACGTTTTTAGTAAAGCCGCCATATGCATTTTCAAAACTAAGTATTGAAGAAAGAAGACAAGTTAGTTGGATTGAAAAGCACAGGCATATATTATGGAGCGAGGGATTTATTGACTATCAAGAATTTTATAGAATCATGAAATCTTTGTTACTAAATAAGTTCATTCTTGTAAAAGGGGGTGAAAAAGTTAATTGGGTTAAGAAATTAACTTCTAAATGTAATATTGTAGATATTGGCGAAAAAGGATGTCCTAAACTGGAGAACTTGTACAATATTTTTTGTAAAGATAATCTTTTTTTTAACTGTGCTCATCACATAGATTATTGTGCACTTAAGAATGTGTTATGTATGAAAAAGTGGTACTTTGAGAACAATATGCATCAGTTTAATCTATTTTGTTAGTATATAGTCATATCTTTATTTTATAAGATTATAATTTTTAGTTTTTAGTTGATGAATAAAGTATGTAATCAAAATATCTATATAGTTTTTTGCTGAGTCCCTTTACGTAGTATCAATCTTATGCAAAAGTATTATTAATTTATCGTACTTACTATGGTTTACTGAGTTAAAAAATACCATGCATATTAAAAGCACAGAAGGAAGCATTTAGTTGATAAAAAGTTCATGCTTGTAATAGATATCTGAATATAAAAAGGTAGTTGGATATATCACACCACGCTGGATAGCGGTGAAATATTATCCATAAACACGTTCGAACATGAAAGACTTAGTAGGTACATGTTAGGTAATGATATTTATTAGATATTTCTATTTTAATAAACCTTATAAAATCAAACATACCTATATTTACATATCTGTCGATGATTATTCAGTTTTTAATTAAATTCTTTATTACGTATTTTTTGAAACTGCTGTTTTAACAAAATGAATGTTTAATTATTGTCTTTGAACTTTCATCTAACTAAACTAAATAATAAAACCAAAAAACTTTCATATATTACTTTTATTAAGTAGTTAACCTACTAGCTTATTTAATATTTACAACTTAATTATAATGAATAATACAAGTAAATCATGTTAATATTATCTTATACCTAAGTTATTATTTAAAAGTATTAAAAATAAACAAAACTTAATAAAAAATAATCTAAAACGCGTAGAAACTATATCCGCATAGCTTTTTTGAAATATTATGGACTAGGGTCTCGGTTTGGTCCATAATATCGTCAACCGACTCCTTCACCGTGTACTGCGCGCTGACGAGGGTGTGTCCTTCCTCTGCATCGCTTTCGCTGTTCAACGTCTCAGTGTCAATAATTTGAATTTTTATTACACGACGGCCTTTCCCCACTTCCCTGTTGATAACGTATGAAGAGGCTCTTGTACTGAACTCTCTTTTTAGACATTGCTGCTTTCTTTCACGTCTTTTGAATGTTCTTTTCGCCTTGGAGCGTGGAGATTGTTTTTGCTCCTTATGCACATCGCTGCACTGTTCGCAATGATCTTGTGCACAAGTAAGATCTGCCTCGTCCAAGTTAAAGTATGGTGTCAACACAATTGAAGATTCCATTTTCTGTAGACAAGGTAAATATAGTTAGTTATGGAAAGTATAGTTTAGGTACTTACCTAAATAAAATATAAAAACAATACAAAACTCAAAAAATTCTTACCGATAGCAAATTTTCTGCGGGACAAGACAGTAATCTTGCGTGTTCTCTCCACGACGAGTGAATAAAAAATGATAATTACATTTCTATTGTCATGTGTAAAACTATCAAGTTAGCATTTTTTCCAGTATGATAAAACATGTTCCAGCTTGTTTGAAGAACTTAGTAGGAAAAGGGTTATCGGATACCTTAACGATTGAATTACGAGATGATAAAAATAAAAATAGAAATGAGGCATATATAAACTTTATTTTTATTTATTACTCTCCTTTAATCTACTTAAATAGGTAACTTATAATTATACCTTTACACAAAAACAGTCGTTACATAATTGTACACTGTGGCTTAAAAATAAGTAAATCTATTATTACTACATTAAAATTAGATACTTAGGTATCTTGTCTACGAGTTTACATACATGAAATAATATGCACTGCGTATAGATAAATCGAACAATAATTAAACAATCTAAATACTTTAGTAAGTATACAAAAATTAATATTTCTAAAACATGCCATCCCGGTGCCCCCATGATAATGTGTTTATATTATTTTTTAAAATCACGCGCTTATCATCATTCCCTGAAATGGCTATTTTACTTTGCTCTTGCGTAAAAATTTCGTGTTTTAAGGATTTAAAAATCACATTTTTCTTTCGAATTATTTCATTCTTTGTCAAAACTTTATGATAGTCTTTTAAGTGAACATTTTTGATAACTTGTTTCTGTATACCTTTTGCTTTTTTCAATTCTTCTTGTTCCGTTTTAATACAATATAATTTAGATCTTAAACCGACAAATTCCGAAATTACTTTTCCACTGAATTCGTCTTTAAAAAGTCCAGGCACTTTTTTGTTTAAAAGGGGTATTCCATAACAGTTGTTTTCAGAATAGTTACTTGTGTCAAAATAACACAGCAAATGTGTCTTTAAGTCTTTATAAAAGTCTAGTGTTTCGATCGAATAAAGAAAACTGTCAGTGTCTGTATAACAAAGTCTGATTTTATCTCCATAAAAAGGTTTCATCACGGAATAGTGAAAATCGTACATATGACTTTTGGATATTTCAAGTACAGAAAACCCTATATAAATAGGTTTGTCAAGAGTAATAGTTTCAGGTTTCATTTGAACAGCTACAAAATTTTCCGAGAAGATTGAAGCACTATGAAAATTCGGTCTAGCAATTAATTGTTCAGCTGTTATATTCTTCCGTGTTTTGTTTCTATCATCGTTCCACTGATTAACTAATTTTACATCGGTTCTCTTTTCAGTATCCTCTAACGTTTTGCCAAAAATCGAGTTATTTAAAAGTTTGAAAAAATCTTGTTCGAATTTAGATTTTGCTTTTTTTCTTAATTCAGTGTTCATGTCTATATATTGTTTTAAGTAAGGACTCTGTTTAAATTTAATAACTCTATGTATCTTTTTTAATATTAACCCGTTTTTCATACAAGTTTGAAGATGTGCAAAATGTATGACATACTCATATTTGTCATATAAATTTGGAATCAGTTTTGAAGTTTTGGAACCGGGAGGAGCAAATTTTTGAGCACAGAATGGAAAGTCATTATGAATATCATGTAAATGATCAGGGTACATGAGATCGACTTCTAGTATATATCCAAATTCACCATCAGTTGGTGTGTTACAAAAATCGATATTATCAATTTCAGCTCGTCTTAATAATATAAAATCAGAATGAGGTAATGGAGCAGAAAGAGCAAAACCATATAAATTATTGTTATCGATTAGAACCAAATAATTGGGTTTCTTTGAAGGATTATAGTTTGATAAGTATTTATTATTAGCTTGAGAGTACCTGGTAGAACACAAACATATTCCACCGCGAATTCCTTTCTGTATCATTCTTAATATTTCTAAATTACTTATTAATTCCAGTTTTACTTCAGTTTTTAATAACATTGCATCAAAACTTAAACTAGGAGCTGTTAAATAAAAAGCTGGATCCAACTTGTAGTTAAGTTTACAGGTTTGACGAAAATTTTCAAATACGTCAGCAAGTAATATGACATCTGATTTAAGATATAAGTCAGTGTATTCGCCTAGATTTTGTATATCAAAATATTTCCAAACGTTGTTCGCATGTTCATAATCCAGTATCGAAATATCTGATTTGGTGAGTGAACTAAAGAAACAAGACCGAGGAGGTAGCTTATCTTCTTCATAAATATGAAAATTAGTCATATACTCATATGGATACACACCCTTTCGTTTCAGTAAGTTGAATTGTTCAGTAGAAGGAAAATTCTCTTTTAGATGTTTAAAGTCGGTGATGTTCAGGTTATCTACGAGCTTCTCTAAACTCGTACCTAGAAATTTAAATGAATCAACGAACCGAACTGGAATACACTCATTTTTATTAACTTGAAAAAATTTTGTGAATGATATATAATTTTCTTTATTTTTTGCTATAACTTTTATGTTACCCGACATTTCACCTAAATTTCGAATAAAAAGATGACTATCGTAACCTGCTAAATTATGAAAAAATACTGGGACAAATTTAGGTAGGCGGTACCTAAGATTGCAATATGAATGTGCTGCACCACGATAGCGCCCAGTAAGATGACAGTGATCTCTTACCTTGTCGTCAAATAACAATCTATCGCAAAGATAACAAAAATCAGCTTGTGTGAAATTATTTTCATCATCATCTGTTAATGACATACTCATAGGTGTATTTAATATTTTGTGTATGTTAGTAACGTCCGACTGAAGATGTTGTATGAATTTTTCTACACTGTCAGGTCCCCGATGGGATACATATTTATTAAGCGAACTATCATACGAACAAACTATGTAGTATGCAAACGCGGCTGGGACATGTTGTTGTAGTGTAGTAGTTGAACTACTACCACCTGTCCCGGAATCACTTGCGGTTGGTTTTAATATTGACTCGAAATCGGCATAAATAACAAACGGCATATCGTGCATTCTTTCATAATGTTGAAACTGTATCAATGTCCCCTCTTTAGGTAAGATAGTTGCTACACCACTGCAAACGTGAGATTTTAGTTTGGCATCATTATCAAAGAAAATCATACAATCTTCACAAAAATATATTTTACCATGATGTTTAGTCAGTTGTTGGCGAAGTAATTTTGGTAAGTTTTTTATTAGACAATAATGAGTTTGTTTACCACTCTCAATTAAAAGTAAATTCACATGATGTTTTTTTCGACACATACTTCTGTACAAAGGCCCAACAACGTTTGACTTGTTTTTCAGTCCATAGATGTTAACACTTATATGTGGATTGTTTTTTTCAAAGACTTTAATATCTGAGAAACCTACAGGAAAACTCATATTTTGTGTGTTAAGAATACCTTCAAAATGTGGATATGCTGATGTTCTGTGTGCATTACTTTTTGCGGGAAATAATGATGCCATTATGCACCACAAGAAACAAAAGTTATCAGCATTCTGAATATTAATGCAAGCGCGTTTGCTCTTTATTATCTTTGGCAACTCTATGTAACTTGAAGCTCTAAGAGGGTTATACTTATTTATATTTATTTCAAGATATAAGTTCCTTATGAATGCCCAACCACTATCTTTTTCTTCAAATGAATCAATTTTACGACTAATAGTTTCGACAACTTTTGAGAACATATCTCCAAAGTTATAATTTTGATGCAATGTATTATTTTCAGTTGCAAAAGACTTAACTGATGATGAATCATTTTTTGGCAAACAAAACTCAGCAAATAATTCAAAATTAACTTTAAGACTGGTATGAGCCTGCATGCGGGCGGTGAGTAAGGCGCGAACCCGCTTGCGCAAGCGCAGCAGGAACTCAGCGGGCGGGAGCGCGCGCTGCTCCTCGCCCGCAGCGCCGTCGCGGGCGCAGCCGACCCCGCAGTATACCCGGTACGACGCTATGCGATTGCGAAAGGCACTACTTACTTTCTCTATACCATCACTCTCATTTATCGAGGTATTATTTTTATGTAAAATACTTTTTAAGTGAGCTGAGAGAGCTTTGCTTTTAATTGATATATCGCAAACTGAACAAAATACAGTTTTTGTCATGATTGAAAAAACTGATAGGGAGTGCAAAATCTAAAGTATTTAGGTGTAAAAAACCGATAGTCAGTGCAATTTCATAAGTAAATAAAAATGTTAGAATTTAAGATTCGGAATATAATTATATTTTTATATTTCTTAAAATCAATACATTATATAATTATATTACTTTTTCTTTTTTTCTGCAAAAAAAGTACCTTCTTCAGGAAATTTGCGTTTCGCAATATTAATAAATTTTCTGAGCGTTTCAAATTCCGGCGACTCTTGGTCTCCTTGAAGACGAAGCCAAAACAGCGCCTGCTCACATCGGTCCAACCCGTCGAGCCCGCGAACGTCGTTAACGTTGTATAGGCGGAGCTCCGCCAACAAAGCTCCGTCCAAAATAGTTGTTTTGCGCAACTTGCCGCCAGGAACTTTGCGTGTTAGCACGCTTTGCGGATGCTCTGGACTGCGACGACGCACGACGGTAGTATCGTCCTCGTCGTCCGAGCCGAATAACCATGCGCTGGTCTCCTCAGACTTCGAACAAGAAGGCACAGGGACTGCCTTAGTTGCGCGTTTAGTCGACTGTGGCTTGCTCTTCTTCTTCTTTGGAATGCTGAAAGGAAAAAAAATATGTTAACAAACATTCAATCACAATTAATAATTTACAGTAAAAGATCCACCTAAAAACGTAAACACTTTTAGCTACTAATGATAAAGTTTTAAAGTAAATATGATTTGATGATAAGTATGTATGTACCTTAGCTTTTCGTCGTCGTCAGAGTCCAGGAACGCTTCGCCTTCGTTCTTCTTTGATTTTCTTTTATACTCGTGTTCAGACCTAAAACAAATAAAATATGTATTAGTAAGGTAGCTATAAAAACTACTATGCTTAATTCAGCCTGTAGAATTTAGACTGTATTCTAAGACAGACTAAAAGTATAATAACATATGGATTAAAACAAAGTTTAAAGTTTCTTCGTCGGGTGATTTTAATGCAAGTACTTAAAAAAAAATCGGACAAAGTAAAAACACAAAAAACTTACGAACATTATTTCGTAGCAGCGGATCCTCGTTGTGAATAGGTACTTCTCAAACACACTGGATTAGGCAGGTAAGTTCTGCAAGTTATAGCTTGCAAATACTGAGCACAAATGATGTCCCAGTGGTAATTTCCGTAGGTTTTATAATAAAAAAAACCTTAATCAGCGAAAAACTGTGACTGTGTGTGTCTCTGTGTGTAAGTGTAAAATTAAGTGTGTGAAAGTAAAGAGAAATGCTAGCGTAGACTTATTTGTCTGTGGGAAAATGATAAACTGTAAATGTAAACTTACACCTTGTTAAAAATGATGATTCAAAAGAATATGTTACACTATGTACTTAAAACAATCAATTTGATTTAAATAAAGTTCCATTTCATACAGCGTACTCAGACTATGCGGTAGTGTTAGTTTTAAAGACTGCATGATGACTCCCACGCATCCTCTCTACATCAGTCCTGTATCAAGAAAGCGCAGTTTCAAGGACTGGCCGCGCAACATGAGTCAGAAACCTGAGGATCTGGTGGAGGCAGGATTTTTTTATACCGGACTGGGTGATAAAGTTATGTGTTTCTATTGTGGTGGTGGACTAAAGGATTGGAATCCTGAAGATGTGCCGTGGGAAGAGCACGCTAGATGGTTCCGTCAATGTGCTTACGTCCAACAAGTGAAGGGAAAAGATTACATTCAAGTAGTGATTAGTGAAGCATGTGCGCTTCCTGCATCTTACAACAAGCCCCCGCCATCACCGCAGTCTACATTGGAAAGCAAGATCAAACCTAAAGATGAGACGGAGGAGGAAACCCCTAAAAATACCAGTCTTTTGTGTAAAATATGTTATGATGAAGAGTGCAATATATGCTTCATGCCTTGTGGACATGTGGTGGCATGTGGAAAGTGTGCGCTTAGCATTATTAGATGTCCGCTGTGTAGAAGGATTTACCAGAATGCGGTACGGATATATTTTTCATAATGTATTCATTTATCAGTGTAATTTAATATTATTTGAATGTACGTATGTTAATAACTAAAACCAATAAAACCAGCACCAGCATTATCATTTCATGAGTTATCGTTTTAATTCCTTTTCCTCACATTCTAACACTGTGGTTTTCTTATTATATTTTCTACACAGAACGAATGCAACGAGCGCAGTGGAACGTAGCCATATCACAGCGTTCGTTGTAAATGGTGTATGCAATCCGGCTGTGTGTGTATAACTTCAAACTTGTACATTGATGTAAAGAAATGCTTATTTACACATTTCTGTGGGATGATAATAAAATGTAAATTCAAACTTATACTTAATGTAAATGAATCAGTAAAATTCGTATACAGCGTGCAGCACAAAAACAGTTTTACCGTTTTATAAAATCGAACAAATCCAAAACAAAAAACCGATTTTCATCAAACATAGCTACGAACCAATGTGATAGAAACCAACTATCAAGTACTTAATGAAAACCGTATTCAAATCAGTCAACGCGTTTAAGAGCTATGTTGATACAAGACATACATAGGTAAATATTTAAATTAGCCTTAATATCCTCTTTTTTACTTTAAGTCAAAAATAAAAATGTTAGGTATTTGCTCACTTATAAAAAGATACCACATTAAACAATAATTGAACCCACAATTCTCAACTCAGCAAGCAGGTAGAGTAATCACCCAGTCACTCGGCAAAGTTTCTCCACACCTATATATATATATATATACCTGTCAGCAAAATATTATTATATCATTCTTGTCAGTACACGTTTCTGCAATGCAATACATGCAACTTAGTCAGATATGTTAAACTCCTGGCCCGCGGACTGAATGCGGCCCGCTATGGTTTTTATTCGGATCGTGAGTCTATAAAAAATACCATAAAATGTATTTAATTTAGTTATGTCCTGTTACTAGCACTGCTTTTTATAGACAAAGAACGTATAATTAATTAAGGTATCGCGTTTAAATTGGAATATACTTAAATATAAATAGCAGGTATGGTTATTGAGGTTATTATTTACAATTAAATACAATAGTTAAAACAATTACTTACCTCACAAAAACTTTTTCATTTCAATGATAAATGACTCTGTAAATAAATGCTTTTTTATTAGTTATACTTCATATAGTTTTTAATTTACAACATTACTTACATACTTATGTTAATATTCTTATATCTTTAATCTGTTTTTATTCACTTTAAAGCAAAACCTTACCGTAAGAATGAAAACATTACCCTCCGCTTTGGAACAGTTGGGTAAAAGGTATCACTGGATCCGTGGTAGCAACTTTGCTGATTGAGATAAAATGCATGTGTTAATACTAACAGTCATAGCTACAACACAGTGACACACCTTTATGCTGAGCTAACATTTTTATGCAGAGCGTAACGCGAGCGTGAGAACGCCTCAGTCAGTCTTGCTTTGAGTTTACAACTTGACGATGATGCGTCTAATTGCGATCGATTTATGTGAAAAAAGTGTTATTTGTATCGTTCGGGTGGAAAGACACAAGGTTTTCGTTTGATTTGGATCTAGAAACCCTCATCCAGTCAATTTTACACTTTGAAGAGGATCCAGTCCTTTATATGTACTTTCTTCCTCTCTTGAACCCTCAACCAGTCATTTGACGAGGATCCAGTTCTTGATTTCTAGAAACGTACATATATAGGAACCCACAGCCAATCACTGCTGTGAAGTTGAACGAGGAACCAGTTCTAATCCAATTAATCTGAAAAATCTTGAAATATGTGTTTAGTATACAGGACGATACAAATTTATATTTTTTTTACCGGATCGTGTCATATAGTTTCAATCATGTGTGTTTTAAACTGGATCATAGGACACGGAACAAAGAACATACTGGTAAGTGTTAAAATAAGTTGACACTGAATCGCGGACGAGTATTTTTTATCTTTGTATTGGATGTTCTAAAACACTTTTAAATACCGTTTACGAACGTAGTGCAGCGGAACGGAGTGAAAATAATAAGTTAACAGGGATTTGCGCACGAATATTTTTATTATCTTTGTATTGGGGGTTCTAAAACACTTTTAAATACCGTTTACGAACGTAGTGCAGCTGAACGTAGTTCAGCGAACGGAGTGAAGTATACGGTATTTAAAAGTGTTTTAGAATGCCCAATACACACCTACTCCTATATACAGGGTGTAACAAAATAGGTGTAGGAGTCGTTAACTGGGGCTTCTACTCATGATACTGGACAAGTTTTGTTCTACGACTTTACTGAAAACGCAAAGAAAAATTGGACTCTTCATACAAAATCTGCTGTTTTGTCTTTGTATGGGGAGTCCAAAAATTGTTCTTTCGATACATAAGTTACCCTACCTTAATGAGTAAGAAACACACCTCTATTTCATTTTTGTTTTTTAATTTAATTTCGGTTAAGAACGGGTGTGTTGCGACTTCTTGGAGGTAAATGAAAGTGATGACTAACATATAAAAAGCGGCCAAGTGCGAGTCGGACTCGCCCATGAAGGGTTCCGTAGCAGCAAGTAACATAATATAAAAGTTCTTGTAGTTCGTTGTAGGTAAATTGCGGTTTACGATTTATGACGTATTAAAAAAAACTGCTTACTAGATCTCGTTCAAACCAATTTTCGGTGGAAGTTTGCATGGTAATGTACATCATATATTTTTTTAGTTTTATCATTCTCTTATTTTAGAAGTTACAGGGGGGGGGCACACATTTTACCACTTTGGAAGTGTCTCTCGCGCAAACTATTCAGTTTAGAAAAAAATGATATTAGAAACTTCAATATCATGTTTGAAGACCTATCCATAGATACCGCACACGTATGGGTTTGATGAAAAAAAAATTTTGAGTTTCAGTTCTAAGTATGGGGAACCCCCAAAATTTATTGTTTTTTTTTCTATTTTTGTGTGAAAATCTTAATGCGGTTCACAGAATACATCTACTTACCAAGTTCTTATAGCTTCGGAAAAAAGTGGCTGTGCCATACGGACGGACAGACAGACAGACATGACGAATCCATAAGGGTTCCGTTTTTTGCCATTTAGCTACGGAACCCTAATAAAACGAAACAAAATACTCAATTTTGGCATAAAATTATTTTGAACGATCCTTCGAAACCGACTACTACTCTTATCAGCACAGCCAACATTTATTGCGACATCCTGCAGTGTCTCATGCAGTTTTTTTTGTAACAGTGTTTTTTTTTTACGTCTACGAGAAAGAATCCCTAATGCCTTATCTAATCTCTAGAGATAAATCCGGAAATTTAAGTACAGTCATAAAACACTCACCGGACCGAATATTTCTCAATTTCCTCCATTTACTACGTGTCCATGAATTTTATAGGCACCTCATTTATCACCTGTTCGTGTTGTCGCCAACGAAAGTTTCTGAATTTGTTCTTGTATAAGAATGTAGGTAGCTATCTACAATATGGTTGAGATTTTAGCTTTTCTAAAAGACGTTAGTTTTCAAATGTCCTTGGGATGGGGTTGTTCTTGGAGATTGAAGTGTTGAAGTTTTTTTTATGGCATAGCTGGCAAACTGGCAGGTGGATCACCTGATGGTAAGCGATTATCGCCGCCCATAGACACCTGCAACACCAGAGGAGTCACAAGTGCGTAATTATAATATTCAGCAGACAGGTCCATCTTATTGTGCAAAGTGGCTTTTGTTCGCTCGCTAATAGGCATTTGAAGATCAAGCTTGTAGCCGTTTAAGCTGATCCTTCACTTTTGTAGAGCTCTATTAAAAGCGGTTGTTGCGTCTGCCTTGGTGGGGTCATTTTACGTCTGATTTTTCATAATCCCGCTTCAATCTTTGGCATCCTCGTCTTTTACCATCAGGTAAGATGACGCCAAGGGCAATGCCTGACTCTCCATACAAATCCATCAAAAGTTTTGTCTTCTCCCTTCTCTTTCTTACGTTTGGAAGTGACTTGGATAATGATATTATAATAGAATAACGAATGTATGAAAGTGTCACTTTATAGCAGGTGATAAATATTGGGGCGAGGGAAAGTGAGTATCCCTAATTTATTGCAAAGGAAACACACAGAACTCTAAATGAAATTGATTGAGAACTCTTTGGAGCAGACCCTTGAGCACAAAATGAGTTCATAACCGAGTTGTTGCACAAAATTATTTCAAAATAAAACATTGAACAAGTCACTTTTAAAACTCCAGAGACTTGTTCCGAAACTAGCGTTCGCCGAAAACCATAATCCACTTTGTTCAGCTTTTACGAGTTGCGAAAAACTAAATAAATCGGATTCCGCATAGAGGAAAATAGAATTCAACTAGGAGCATGTTATAGTGAGTGAAGATGGATTTTTGGGTAGTCTCATAGTGAAAAACCTGCCAAGTGAGAGTCAGAATCACTCCAAGTGTTCTATTGTCTAATATTCCACTACTCAATGGCCTATACGTCTATTGCAGACGATTCAGTCAGTGTCAGTGACGGAGGCAACTTTTTTGGTGGCTGACTAACCCGATGCGATAGCGGCACACTCCCGCAGGCCTGGCAGGGGAAGTTTGCGGCTGATGTGCTAGTGCCGCCCTGGTGGCGCTTTTCCCTCCTGTCGGCTAATGCTCTAAACCAGGTTCCACTACACTCTCTAAGGAACGTATGTTCACATTTTCAAGTTTATATCTCAGGCGGTTTGGCTGTGCGTTGTCTATCATTCAGTATATCACGGCATTGTTTTATAAGTATCAATGCATGGTTAAAACTTAACCTAGAGTTTATTGTGGTGTACCGGCCTTGGCAGCAAAACCGTGGGTCTCGATCGATACCTGCGTCTTAGAGTTATTGCTTTTCTTTTCCCAAGCGGCGATAAGTCTGAACCTGGAAAAATGTAATTTATTGTCCTGTTGGTCCTTTATTATTGCTTCACTTTATTGGAAATTTCTCCAGCTGGCCGTGATTGTCTTGAGGAAATCGATGATTGAATCTGCTGATAAAGTGACTCATATTGAAAATGCCTGGTGACCAAATTATTCTTTTGGTGACATGTAAGTCATGAAGAAGCGTTGTTTTTCCTCCTTACTAATTATCTTATTGAATCGCAAATAAGCGATGATGATGATGATATTCCCCAGCAGTCGAGACTTAAATACTATAAAGACTCAAAACATCTGGGTTCAGGGTTCACAGTATCGAATTCAGATTCAGATGGCCTTGGGGCTGCCGTGAACGTAGGTTGGATCGATATGTCTCCCTAAGTCTCGGAAAAGTCGACAACTTTATGAAATAGGATAGGAAATAGTTTTAGGCGCTTAGTTGTCTTAGACACGGCACGTTGTTGTGCCATAAGATATTATTCATTCAAAATTTATTCAAAATATTTATTTCAGAAAATACATTTCCATTATCTATGGTAAAATATTATCTTTTCAGTTTTTTTACGAAAAAAATTGTTTTGTGCATGGACCGTTATTATCCAATCTTGTCAGAAATCTTACAATTTCCGCTTCACTTAGAGCTGTTACGAAACCAGTTTATAACACTTAAAATATTTTGTGTATTTTATTTTCTTTATTGTATATTCTGCCCTGTTGTCAAAGTAATAGTTACTTTTGGACGTGTTTTGGAACGCCACACTGCTAAACGGGGAAGACATTACATTACGTATTCCTTAAATAAAATTCCGTTAGTATAACCGAAAACCCCCTTAGTAGAACCGAAAATCAGTCATTTTTGCTTTCTCTGGACCAGCTGTTTAGCCAGTAATATTTTTGTGCCATATCTCTTGGGCTCGAGAACATAAAGCTATGTCTGTTTGTTGCAGCACAATGGCAGCCTCTTCCTCACAAACCTGACGCCCAACGACGCAGGTATCTACGAGTGCAGCGTAGAAAACGAAACCTCCTTTGCCGATAAGGTCAACCTCACCATTAGAAGTAAGTAAAAAAAAATGCTTAAAAAAATTTTTTTGTGGTCCACAATTTACCGTGACATATAAGGGATGTCGATTTCTGGACGATACTTCTCTCTATCATGTGGTATGAAGGTATGACCAACAAGGGTTAAGCGACCGTCAGTTTGTGAGAATAGTTTTTTGTGTACCAGCCACACTGTAGAAAAATACCGATTCCTTTCTTTCTACATGCAGGTATTGTTTTTTTTTTTAAACATCACCCATTCGCGAAATGAAATATGCTGAAACAAAAAAAGATCTGCGGTAGTCTTGCGGGTACGGATCATATGAGCAAGCTTCACATTTTGTGAAGCGCGTGATTACATCCGGGAGCTTTTATACTTTCCGACGGGGGAGGAAATTATGGTTTTTCATAAACTAAAACAAAATGTTTAGTACATGAAACATTTCGAAATTGTAAAGTTGATATGACTGGTGTTAGTATACCCAAGGCCAACTGAATTTAAGATGATTAAAACCATAGAATAAGCTATAGGACTATTTTCATTTAGTGATTTTCCAACACGGTTTTTAGTCAGTTGTTTAGGTAAAAACAATATTTTCTAGAATCTCACATCAGTTATACAGGGTGTAACAAAATTGGTGTTGGACCCTTGGATTCTACTCATCGTACTGTTCTAAGACTTTGCAGAAATCGCGAAAAAAATTTGGACTCCATACAAAAATAGCACAAAATGGCAAAACATGATCAATTTGTATGAAATGTCCAAATTTTTTTTGTGACTTGAGCAGTGTCGTAGAACAAAAGTTGCTCAGTGCGATGAGTAGAATCCCTAGTTAACGGGTCCTACACCAATTTTGTTACACCCTGTATACATGCATCGTCGCTAAACGTTTCTTTCATCTGGGAATGAACGAAAACATGGATTGTTGACAATGTCAATAACTTTAACATTATAATAAAGTTATGTTTGTATTCTTAAGTCACGCCAAAACTATAAATATAAAGTCCTTGCATGTTTTTCGTATAAATGACTTACCCTATACATAACTAAACATGTAAACTATATAACGGATCGTAATAACATGGTAAACACTTTAGTGAGTTAGTCTGCAAGAAAATTACCACAATATTATTACTTAGTTTTACTAATACATGTACATAAGTAATTAGATAAGTATATGTATTAAACACGTGTATTCGTTTTTTTTAATTATTTTTCTAAATGTATTTCGCTTTCAGTGTAATTTAACATTACCTTTTTTTGTAAATCCTTATAACGAGCATTGCAAACTCTTCAGTTCTGAAGGTTGTATCTATCTTGAAGTGCGTATCATATACCAAGTTCCAATAGCCTCGTAAGGCCCAAGCTTTTAGGCAGGTAGTCATTGCGGCCCAACGACCTAAAAAAATTACCCTATCGCTTGAACTCAAATGTGGTTCATTCAGAAATGGAGCCAATATTCAAATCGTAATACGAGTTCGAAAATCAGTTCAAATTTTAGGTAGTTGTGACTGAATTACTACTAAACCTATGTTCTAAAAATAGGACGTTGGCCCTTACGAGGCTAGATTTAGCTTGTTTTACATTATTTGGTCTGGTATTATGCACCCTTTAATGGTTTTACTTGGGACAACAACGCATCAGCAATCGCTCATACCGTTGTTTGGTTGGTCTCCATCCAGCTGTGGCCTTATAGATCAAATACACGTTGAAATTGCCCTCATTCAGGTCACCAGCTTGCCTGGTTACTAGAGCACATACATACTCATATAGATAGGTGGAATTTCAGCAACCTTTACAGAGGCTTGGCTGAGGCCCAGACCAGTACGCTTACTGAACGGAAGAGACATTTTAGTTCTATATGCTATTAAGGAAAACTGTGATCGGAGAATTTAGGTTACTGTTCAAAATTCTGTCACAGTTTTGCTTGATGTACAAAACATCTTAATGTAGCTAATGAGGGTCATTACTATCTAGAAATATAACCTCTGTTGTATATGAAAAGGATATAATGTAATGTTGGCTATAAACAAACACATGTAGCCAGCGAGGCCGTGAGGTCAGCCCTTGGCATCATCTTACCCTGAATACCTGTACCTGATGGAGCCGAATATGGAAGCAACATATGGAAGCAACCAAGGCTTAAGATGGAAGATTCCCCAACGACGACGCATTGGGGAACTTGCTACCATATCTTCATGCCGGAATACATCAATGCTGTCAACATTGATGTTTAAGTTGGTAGTTGCTAGCCAGGCGGGTTCAGTATATGACAAATAATAGACACATAACATTTTTAATAATACAAAGGTGTACACATCAACGCAAAAAAGCGTAAACGCTGTAACCCACAAAATACACCAGAGCTGAAAATTTGAAATTTCGGAAATATACAATTTCATCGTTGTACAAGATTTTCTATTAGTCGTAGAGCTACGAGACCCGGGTCATTCGACGCAGATTTTTTTTCTAATTAAGAATCTGCAAAAAATGTTGCCATGTGGGTTAGTTTACAGCATTTATGCTCTATTGCGTTGAAAATTTCAACTGAAAATTTCTTATAAAAAATTTAACATGTCCAACTGAACTCATAATTCATGTTCTCCCTGCATAACCCAGCTATATGCATACCTGGGACGGCAGGCTATTAGATGACTGGCATTTACCGAAGACCAGCCTAACTTGACCCCGCCGTTCACGCTGGGTCATTTGCTCCATATGTGATTGGAGTAATTAATGCAAATTCTGTATTGTAATACCAAATAATAATAAAAAAACACCACGCACAACAATAACAATAAAAGTACAAAGTGGTAGGTACATCCTTATCGGTGAAAGTGATTTCTTCCAGAATAAGCGAAGCTCGAAAAAAAGCAAGGAAAAATACGGGTAAAACGCGAACAACATTTATCGTAATAATCGAGTTTTCACTGATCCATTTCTGCCGTCATAACAAAAAAGCCGTAAAGTATGGATTTTTCGTATACTTTGCGGCTTTCTTTATTACGAGGGCAGTTTGGTTGGTAAACAACATTCAGCAGGACCAATTCTCAAGTTTCAACGGTTAAATGCACCATTTACTAAAGAGCATGGATATTAATATTCTAAATTGCGCGTTATTGGATAGCTTTACTTGACTAAAACTTGGCTCTAGCGAATACGTATTATTAAATTTATATTTTTCTTAACGATTTTGTAAGTCTAGCGTAACAAATAATAGCAAAGCGTAGATAGTCTAGCTAATAATGGTAGTAGTGGTCGTAAATAACAACTTAAAAGATTATTATTATTATCGTACGGCCTTTCGAAAGGAAACCTAGCGTTATCATAAATTTATATCTAAATTCTGTAGCCAGTCTACATGTCAGCGGACTCAGCTCGTTGAGCTCCATGACTCCGCCCACAAAGCGCCTGGTCGGGCACTCCTCAACAATATGCTCGACTGTTTGTTGCGGCGCGCCACAGTCGCATGCCGGAGACTCCCTAAGCCCCCACTTGTACAGGTGATAATTGCAGCGAGCGGTTCCTGTCCGAATACGGTTGAGCGTAACCCAAATTTTCCGGCGCTCTTTAAAGCCTGGAAGTTGCACGGAAGGGTCTCGGACTAGACCGCTCGTTGAGCACTCGTGTGCTTCCCATTCTGCTTGCCATGATAATTGTTGGCTGGGGGGTTGTTTAATGTCGGTGTCTGTCCAAATCGGTTTACGCGACCTAAGGCGCCCTGGGATGTTCTTGTCGAGAGTTTTTCTGTTGTTGAGATGCCTTGAATAGTTGAAGGCTCTAGATTCCGTGGAAGGCCTAGGAAATGTTGGTTTCACGTGGTAAGAGTGAACAAAGTACAGAAGATTGAGTCGAAAAGCGCACCCTTTCGGAAGGTGAGGCCGAAATGCTAGGTGGAAGAGCATAACTTTAACAAACCATATCGTCCCCACTGCAGGGGCACGGGTCTTTTCCCATTCCATGGGAAGGTTAGGCCATACTCCACACACGAGGGCTATGTCCGGCAGTGTGACCATTTGTGGTAGATTTCTGCCATTTAAAAATTATAAATGAAAAAAAAAATATTATAGTAGTAGAATTTTGCTACCTTTTTAAATCTATATATATTTTTTTTTTAATAAATATTTTTAAGTGGCAGAAATCTACCACAAATAGTCACAGTGATATCTGTATTGGTGCAGGTTGTGGGGCTAGTGGCCAACCCCAGTATCAGAAGTTTTCAAGCCGCCTACAAGGCCTCTGATATGGCTTAACGACCGCCATCTAGTGATAGCAGCCGGCACCAACGGGTTAACGTGGCTTGCGAAGCACGGAAACGATCGAGACAAATGCCACTAACAGTTAAACCCATCCAGGTTATGACCGTGTGTGTAGTCAATTAACCAGAGTGATCGAAGCCGTACTGAGCCACGTCCGCTTCAGAAGAGCATAAATGGTTATGGAAATTGGCTTATATCTTCGGATCTCGTCTCGAGCAAAAATTGATGATGAGTAGAAACCTCCTTTACCACCCTGACCCGAATCCACTAATGGTGTTATATTGGTATTACGTCAATACTACAAATAACTTCAGATCCCTCTATAGTTGTTCTCACATTAAGACGTTCTTATGTAACAAGCTTTCAGCTAAAAGCTAAGTTTATCAGATCGAAGCTCAAGGTAGACTGGCGCAGAGTGCACGTCGCGCATTGGACGTAACACCTACTCCGGGGGTGTTATGCTCAAAATAGCCTTTAATTCACGCTAACTGAGCATCTAGAAAGTTTTATTTTAACTCCCGAAGCAATTAGAGGGATTTTATAAAGAACGAACTTTTTTACGGTTTCGACTTCTATTCGTATATAATCGTGTTCTTATGTAACCGCTATCTTACTGTCATTTATCAGTAGCATCGAAGAAAGAATTCCAGATCGGAAATCTTCCTATACATCGGGAAGTTTAGGCCATACTCCACACACGGGAGCCAAGTCCAGATTTGCGGAGGTTGTGGGGCTAGTGGCCAACCCCAGTATCAGAAGTTTTCAAGCCGCCTATAAGGCCTCCGACATGGCTAAACGACTGCCATCTAGCGATAGCAGCCGGCACCAACGGCTTAACGTGCCTTGCGAACGTGCGTTGCTGTCTATGCAACGTAAACTGCAGTAATCTGTTCACGGTCCAAGATACACTAGTGTCAAATGCGAACTCGTCCTTGGATTAACATCGACTGTTGTGCTCTAAATAGCCGCATACGGTCGCATGAGCGTGCCATTAACGTATACTATACGAGGTAATCAAACCTCTGTTGTGGTTTTGTATGGCGTATGGGTTAACAACTATGGATGTTGTTGTTTGTGGTAAGTTATTTCAAGCCTCACTACTGTGATGTCAATAGCTGAGTGTTCTATCGCACTCCTAATAAATCAATGACCGAATTAAAAATTTTAGCAAAATGAGTTTTGATAAAATAATTGACCACGCTGAATACGTTAAAAACAACCGACTTCAGTCGCAACAACTCCAATTTTGCTATGTTTTTGTTGATTTTCTCAAAAACTGCTGAATCGATTTCGATAAAATTTATATGGGACCACCTGTGAAGTATACTTTAAAAAAAAAAGAATTTTCCATATCGGTTTAGGCGTCTTCGAGTAATCGGTGAACATAAGATTCCGACGAATTGAGAACCTCCTCGTTTTTTTGATGTCGGTTAAAAAAACCTCCCTAAAAGGGCAAGGCACGCAGTCTCGAAAAAAAAACACCTCTATCTAAAAGAAAAATAAACCTACAAATCGGTTGTCCCTTACAAAAACTACAATCGTCTCACATTTATGTCATTCCAAACGTTTGCGCATCGTAAACACACTGTAATTTCATTTACAACCTGGGGTCGTATTCTGTAAGGGACCAAATCGCAATCGTTAACTCACGGTTTACGATAGCGAGTGGTCAAAAATTCGTATTCCGTAAGAACAAAACCTATACAAAAGTTTGCGATTGAATGAATGCATGAATGGATACATCTCATTTTTTGGCAGTCCAATGACAGTCCAAAGCGATAGCGAGTGTCAGACAAAGCGGCTACTCCGGGAGGTTCCGCTAACTCATCGCTAACTGGCTAATAGCTACTAATGTTTATTGAATTAGAATTTTAACTTATAATACGTTCATATACACGTTATTTAATGTTAACTGTAAACAACAGACTCATAAATTGCCTTTATTTTTGAAGTCTCTGTAAGTACCAAATATTACAAAAATGGAAGTTAAAAACAGCGGCCACACTTTTTAGATTACATGGCAATATCGACGTTTGTTATGCCATCATTGATGCGTTTTTTTTGTACAACATTTGCTGACGTAGAGTAGACAAAAAATATGTTTTCATATATGTAAGCTCACTCTTTTTCTCGCTCATTCTCTATCATAAGATTAAATTATTCAACATAAAAACGCAGTGCGACCGAATGACGCCAAAATTTAAAAATCTTGAAAATGTAAACAAAGTATAAGTTTTGTTAGTTTGTTTGAATCGAATTTTACAAAAGGACGCACTTTAACATTGTTCAATATCATTTACTAAAAGATTTTGTAGGAGCATGATAGGCGATAACTCCTCAGAAGAGAAGTCTTGACAGACCTCTCAAGTATATCCTAATCGAATTGTAGCGGATTTTACTTGTGAGAGTTTTGAGCATACCTAAAGGACAAACATTACTGAAGTGAAAATAGGAGGGTGGTGATGATGGGCAAAGATCTTGAGGATGAAAAACGGAATATGGACCAAGACGCTATTGATCCAATCTTCTCTAGAAGTTCATAACTACCTACTTACAAAAAAGCGAGATTATTCCACTGATTTGTGCATATTAGTAGAACATTATCACCACTGTATGTCGCTTTGGCTATACATTGACCTACAATAACACACTAGTCTGAGTAAGTACCCATTGATAGTAAGTTTTTAAACTTTAAAGAATTGCTAGTAGTTATCAACATTTTAGAGATTTATTGTTGTTTCAGGAATTCCAAGTATGAGCTAAGTAATAACAGTATGGTAACTTTACTTGAGTTTCTACCATGTCCCAGATATGAAGAAAGGACAGCAGCTGCTGAGTGTGCCAAGCATGGTATCAATTAAAAGGGAATAAGCCTGTAAGCCATATGCACATTTTTCTAAGTAATGTGCTGTGTGAACCATAAAATCATAACGTTGGCTGAGGAATGTACATAATATTTAAATTGAGTCAACGTGATGGGTAATCAACGTTATGGGCTTGGCAGTAAATCCACATAGACACCGTGCGAATCAACATACTGAGAACAACTCTGACTGAACACAACAGTTTTTTCTGTAATAGAAGCGTGATACAGTTTGTATTAATGTTAATAAAGGCAAATCCATCATAAGGTGGAATGTAAAACCATATGACTGTCATGTCAAATTTTTGTAATATAACTAATAGTAATAATATTTTTTTATTTTTTAATTACAATACCTTCATACAAACATAGTACATCTTTTTAAAATAACCTTTTTTTAAACTAAAAAGATTTTTCTAACATAATATTCATACAATTCAAACGCAGAACAAACAAGAATTCAAAAATTTAAATTATTTTGTTCCAAATCGTCAATTTTTAGGGTTCTGTACCCAAATGTTTTTGGAAAATATTTTTTTATTATTAAATGTCAACGTGACCCTATTAGTAATCTGTCTGTCCGGGCTGTATGTCATGACCCGTAATAGGTAGACAGAAATTTCACAATGTGTATTTCTGTTGCCGCTATAAGGACGAATCCCCTACTTGAAACGTGTTTTTTTGACGTTTTTTGCTCGATCTTAGGAATGGCAAGGTGTACGCTTCAAATGCTCACAGATTTTGCATTGCTACAGTTGCTATAAATAGGTGAAAATAATAAAGTATAATCATATTTAAAAAAAAAAGGTTTTATTCAAGAGACATATAAATTGTGTATGATGGTTTTTTTAGGGTTCAATAGTCAACAAGGAACCCTTATAGTTTCGCCATTTCCGTCTGTCTGTCTGTGTCCGCGGCTTAGCTCAGAGACTATTAGTACTAGAAAGCTGTAATAAATGCATACGTTTGCATATGCATATGTTTTGTATACTTTGTACTGTAAAATGTTTAGTTGTATACAAAAAACACACTGACGCCGCATCTCCATCCGGATGTGCGATTCGCACGACGGATCCGCGCTCCCGGACGGAGATGCGGTGCGATTCGCATGGTATGCCACACTGCTCCGCAGTACGAGTACCATACGGATTTTTGTATAGAAAAGTGTGAGTCTGACAACATTCTCAATTAAACATAAAACTAAGGATTTATTGAAACGTAGGGGAAGGCGTAGGGGTAAGGTGCGGCGGGAGTGGGTGCGACTGGGGGAAGGGGTGAGGGGGAGCAGCGCGGGGGGAGGAAGTTGCGTGGCGCGAGTGTTGCGAGGCCGAGCGGAGGGAGTTGCGGGGTGCGGCTGGGAGGGGATAAGCGGCGCGCGGGGTGGCGTTGCGGGGCACAGGGTGGTTGTTGCTGGGTACGAGAGGGTGTTTTGGGGGGGAAGGGGGGTGCGACGCGCGGGGTGTGTTGCAATGCGCGGGGGAGAGGGGGTTGCGTGGCGCGGGGGCTGGGGGGGCGGGGCGGGGGAGGGGTGTTTGTATCGCGGGGGGGGGAGGTCGGGGCGCGCGAGGGGGGTTGTTCACGAAATAAAACAAGTACCCGAGTCGCATAACGAAAATCGTCGTGCACCGCAGCTTCGGACGAAATTCGGACGGAAACCGTCCGGTAGTCCGGAACGCTGCCGCATGCGAATTTCGTTGCTCGAGACTCGCGCCCGATTTCCGCACCAGTGTGTGATATCCGTCTCAGAAAGAAGACCGCAAAATGTACGGAAACTCCATATACTTTACGACCTTCTTTCTTATGAGGGCAGAATGTTATAGTAGTTACAGTTGTACCAAAGAGATATGTAGGAAAGAGTACCTATGTTGAAATTTACCAAGAATTATATTTAAACTTTTTATTAATTTCAAAGTGGACTCTTTGCAACTTTCCTTTTTGGTGATATGAACCAAAAAAGTTGCAATATGTTCAAATTTACCAAGAAGTGTTTTATACTTGCAACTTTTCTTTTTGGTGTTTTTATAAACTATGAACTACTCAATCAAATTATTCATTCTATCGCAAACCCCTCTCATAAGCGATTTTAGCATTCGAAATTTTAAATTTGACAACTCCAATCGCTTCCAAATTTAAAATCGAGTTAGCGAGAGGTTAGCGAGAGCTTACGGAATAGCACCCCTGAACCGAACACAGCCGCCACTTAATTTGATTGGGTAATAAAGCCTTCCGATACTATGCCGGTCACCTGATCAATAAAATTTCATTACGTGTTATAAATTGAATCATTAAGTTTGTGATTGGACGTGGTCTTTGTCTTTTTAGGGTTCCGTAGCCAAATGGCAAAAAACGGAACCCTTATGGATTCGTCATGTCTGTCTGTCTGTCTGTCTGTCTGTCCGTATGTCACAGCCACTTTTTTTCCGAAACTATAAGAACTATACTGTTGAAACTTGGTAAGTAGATGTATTTTGTGAACCGCATTAAGATTTTCACACAAAATTAGAAAAAAAACAATAAATTTTGGGGGCTCCCCATACTTAGAACTGAAACTCAAAAAAAATTTTTTCATCAAATCCATACGTGTGGGGTATCTATGGATAGGTCTTCAAAAATGATATTGAGGTTTCTTATCATTTTCTTCTAAACTGAATAGTTTGCGCGAGAGACACTTCCAAAGTTGTAAAATGTGTGTCCCCCCCCCGTAACTTCTAAAATAAGAGAATGATAAATCTAAAAAAAATATATGATGTACATTACCATGCAAACTTCCACCGAAAATTGGTTTGAACGATATCTAGTAAGTAGTTTTTTTTAATACGGCATAAATCGTAAACCGCAATTTACCTTTCATTCAAGTTACAACGAACTACAAAAACTTTTATATTATGTTACTTGCTGCTACGGAACCCTTCATGGGCGAGTCCGACTCGCACTTGGCCGCTTTTTTATTTCATTCACAATTTGGTAAGCCCTTGGCACCATTCCACCTGATGGTAAGAGATGATGCGGACTTACAAAGATTCTCCAACGCTTTCTGGCGGCAAGATAAGATGGTGCTACATAGTATGACAAATGACATATAGGGAAGTATTTAGGAATTACTGGGAAATTTTTCTTCGTCTTTGAAGCTGTGTTTCTCTATTTCACACTTGTGTTTCTATACGCGGCTAACTACTTTTTATACGTACAATAATCTTGTTAAGTCTTTCCGCCAAAAATCAATAATTACAGCATGTGTTCCAACATGGATGAAATAGGTTAGTCAGTTCCCCATTGCGTTAAGGAAGCGTGGTAATCTCGCTTACTCTTTACCATCATCAGCATCATCACTTACCATCAGGTGAGATGATGTCAAGGGCTTATTAGTTGTAAATAAATAATTGACCACGCTGAATACGTTAAAAACAACCGACTTCAATCGCAACAACTCCAATTTTGCTATGTTTTTGTTGATTTTCTCAAAAACCGCTGAATCGATTTCGATAATTTTTTTATGGGACCACCTGTCCCTAACCCTTTTAAACAAAAAAAGAATTTTCCAAATCGGTTCAGGCGTCTTCGAGTAATCTGTGAACATACATAAAAAAAAGATTCCGACGAATTGAGAACCTCCTCCTTTTTTTGAAGTCGGTTAAAAAGGTATACTTTAAAGGGTGGCAAAGAGCTGACGATCCTCCTGACAGAAAAATCTATGACGTTAGAATAGTTGACAGAGTGAGATATGTATATGCCTCGTTTGCTGGTATCTCACCCCAATCGGCAGGACGCCACACGTTGCACGGTGTATGTAACTATCCATTTCGGTAACCATGAAAGATACATACGTACACCCGAAAAACATTACCCTTTGCTTAAGCAGATGGGCAAATAGACACAGGTCTTATTGAGTTGATATTCAGGTTGTATAAAAAAAACAACATCTCAATGCAAATCTCTATTGGCTTGCAAAATCACTTATCTTATTTGAATAAAAAATTAAATACTTTGCTCCTTCGATCGCAAACCTTAATACAATGGCTCAAGATCCATAGATATATTGATTCTTATTAATATTGAACGTTTCTGTTTGTTTGCACGAGTGTCTCGAAGAGATCAAGGTTTTGTTTGCCAAGGTATATTGTACAGGGGACAGACTCCACAGAGTAGGGTGGCCTGCCAGATTATCTGGTAGAAATTCTGATACGAAAAACGGGTCTGTTGGGATAATAAACGCGTATTAGACATCTATTAAGGGTAACCCTTTAAATTTAAATTATATAAAAAAACGTGACTGCATAAAATGTCAGCCGTTTTGTTTACATTTAGTAATACCACTAACGTATGATGAAATGGACATAAATATATGCATTACTAGCTTCCGCCCGCAACTTCGTCTGCGTGGACTTCAGAATTGGCTCCAGTGAGAAATAAAATGTTAAGGCACAACGTCATCTAGTGACAAAGTAAAAATTACAGTTTTTAGCCATTCCTCCGGGAACCTTCGAGTTTTCCGGGATAAAAAGTATCCTATGTGTTAGCCGATAGCTTTAACTATCTACCTACCAAATTTTATACAAATCCGTTCAGTAGTTTCGGCGTGAAAGTGAAACAAACAAACAAACAAACATCCATACTTTCGCATTTATAATATTAGTGAGATGAGATTTTTCCTAGCGAATCGATAAGTGAAAGAATATAGGGTCTATAATATGAAGGGTCATAATTTCTGCCGGAAAACTCCACTCTTATATAAGCCTCATTGACTTGAACCATCTTGTATCCGCTTGAACTAAGCTCGCTGCTGAAGTACTCTTCTCATCGTGAAGCAGTCACATCCTGCCAAAGACTGAAAGATTTTATAACATTATTTATTTTTTCATTAAACTCAATTACAACGGTCTTAACCTATTACAGTAACTGATATCGTTAAAAATAATTATTTGTCTACAACATAATAAAATAAAAAATAAATTAAACAATAAATAAAAAAATAAATTAAGAATAGAATGTTAAAAATACAATAATAATTTCATTTTGTCAGAATAAATTGGAAAATGTTAAAATATAATTGAAATGTACATCATGTTATCACAGAAATAGTGGAAGCACATTCATACGTCATCTCGCAAAACTGTAAACAATCACGCATTAACTAAATATATTATATACTGGAAATTATATACTGGACTGTACGACTTTTAATGATAGATGCTACTAGGTTGTCCGAAGCAAATCCCCCGATATAAAATAATTTCTGAAAAAAAATTGTTATTAAGGTATTTGAGTGTTGGATATTAATTATTATTATTTAGTAATAGGCGAGCAGCTAATAACTGATATGCCTATATATATGCCTATTTATAAGCGTTATTGCCATAATGTGTCAATACCCCGCTGCCAGTTCTAGCCAGCCAGCTTCAATTAGTTTTTTCAGTTTGATGACTAGTATAAGCCCATAAGGCCCCACCTAGATCATTTCGAATGTCATTATTTTTTTCATTGATTTTCCAATCATTAAGCCAGTTATGTCCTGTTACTTTGTACAGTTGTCGATGGGCTTCAGTTGCAAAATGTCCCTGAGCAAACAAAAAAATTTATGACGAGCCGTTGGTCATACAGGTCAATTTTACGTGACGGTTCGTAAGGCACTTAGTTATAAATTAACTATACTACACAATGCACTAGTATCACGCGCACAAAATCATACAAACTTGTCTATACTTGTAATCAAAGAGCGGGCGATTTGCTCCGGACAACCTAATATTATGAAAATAAACGAATTTTGGCAAAGAGCCTATTTGTTGTTCTAAAACAACCAGTTGATTGTAATGTAAGTTTTATTTTTCAATACGTCCGAGTTCGATTCTCGAACTGAGTACAAGTTTTTTTAAATCTATAAATACAGTTTTTGTTGTCACTAAAATCGATGACATGGTTCCTATAAGAACAGGTCTTCGTATGCCTTATAGTTTCAGACTTGCCCATACTGACCGATATTAATGGCCCACCCAATAAGTACCAATAAGTATCGGAAGACTTTTTGTGCTAAAATTATATAGTTTTTAACAGACTTCAAAAAAGGAGGAGGTTCTCAATTTGACTGTATGTTGTTGTTTTTTTTTTGTATGCTTGTTACGCGATTACTCCGCCAGTTATGGATTGATACTGATGATTCTTGTTGGTAGGGAATACTTCAGAGGTGGTCCCATATAAATTTTATCAAAATTGATTTAGTGCTTTTTGAAAAAAATCAACAAAGACTAAAAAAACATTGCAAAATGGTATAGTTGTTACGATTGAAGTCGGTTTTTTAACTTGTTCAGCGTTTTCAATTATCTTGCGATAAGTTCAGTTCCATTAAAGTCTACTATTTGTCGCTTTTCGTCCGGTATGTATAAGGCTCTTTTAATTTGTTTATCTGTACCTCCCTTTTTCCACAATAAGCCGGAAAACCGTTTAATATTCCACGGCTGTGCCTTCGCGTGTCAAGGTATCATTAATTATTATTTATCTGTATTCAAACTTGGATAGGTAAAGTTACAAATGTATTTATTTCCATCAATTACTCGAAAATAGTATAATTCTTTCAGCTATCTGCGCACTACGTTTTTATTTTTACGATAATCTCATAGTTAACCTACGAGGACGTTAGTTTACTCTTGCGTCAGTCGGCCTTTGAATACTCCATAAGAAGACCACATTTAAGATTCTATGAAATTGGTAGAGTACTTCCGTCCATTCTAGACATAGTCATAATTATTAAATGATACATATAGGGTGACTTTAAATTAGTTCTTGATACGAAAGGCAATGCATGTGCTCATGATAACAAACAACTTTCCCTAAGGAACACATAGTCAAATCGCAAAAAAAATTTTTAGAGTCTTCATACTAATTTGGCCGATCAGTTGATCGATTTGTATGGAGAGTCCAAATTTTTTTTTGTGATTTGACTATGGGTTCCTTAGGGAAAGTTGTTTGTTATTATGGGCAGATTCATAGCCTTACGTATCAAGAACTAATTTAAAGTCTCCTTATATTTTAAGTTTTTAAAATGTCATTGTAATTATTTTATAGTCGTTGATGATTCTAGACAAAATGTTGATGATATTGGTTTGGTTGAAGACAAAATTTTCAGGACTGACAGATACACCTACATGATACTGAAGATACATAAATGATCTACTAAACGAAAAGTTGAACTATCAGACTGACCGACTTGGCCGAAAGGAGGTTATCGACCAAAACAACGCTCTGTATAACGTTACTGCTGAAGTAAAGCCTTCTTAATTAACCTCCTGATACCATCTTAAAGCTGCTTTTCCACCGGCGAGGCGAGGGAAGAGAATTTAAATCGTATGGGAAAAAAAATATTCTCTTCTCGCAGATCTTCGGTGGAAATAATCTTCTTCTTAGATATTTCAATCCTCTTCACGTCACTCCTCGCCTCACCTCGCCGGTGGAAAAACAGCTTAAGGCGCTAAGTATAGCCAAATCGCAATATTCAATTCAAATTCTTGAAATAATGGTTACAGCTATCACCATGGAAAAAAATATATAACATACTTCAAGCAATGAAAAACAAATTGTCTTGAACAGAATCATAAAAATCACAAAAACTGTGATGAAAAAAAATATCCGTATTTTTTTTAACTTATTTGAAAGCCAAGAAAAGTAATAAAAACATCGAAATCTCGAGAATTTTGCGTTCGGCCTTGACGTAACCGCCGCGATGGTACCCACACTGATCTGAACTTAAAATGAGTAGGGCGTTACGGTCGATATTATATTGTCATGCATCAACCTGCTCAGATTGAGTGTACTTCGCGCCTTAAGACTCATTATCTAGCAGTGATGATGATACTTTTACAGATAGATAGAGGTAGTTGTTACGTCTTTCGTTTACCTACTTGATGACGTTTTTTGTTCCCCAAAACAATAAAGAACACCACTTTTCCAATTTACTTTGCAAATATGACGAAAACACAAACACATGTGTTTTTAATTTATAAAACAATACAGTCTCCGTCGCTCGCGCTCGGTCTGTTGCCAACTTCTACGTTTCTCTTATTATATCAGAAATTATAAAGAGTATCATGACATAACGACTCGCAGACAACGGTTGAAGATAGATTAAATAGTATAGAGGAGAACTAAGACGCGATCCAGGAGTTGACTGTATCAAAAAACAATAATGAAATAAATAACGCTTTTACTGAAATTGCAGAACCTACAGGCTTTGTTTACTAATTCAAACATTTTAAAACAATGTATCGATCTTGACATTTGATATAAAGTTTTCCAGGAAACTTTGTTGCCAGAATTTTTGGTCCTGTATCTACAACAAAAGGCCAAAAGAGAGTGATGACTAGCACTAAATTACCGGATTTCTTAATGTATTTGTCCATAATCCAGACTGACACGGTGGCTCAGTGGTTAGTGATCCTGACTACTGAGCCGAGAGTCGTGGGTTCGATCCCCACACAGAGCAAACATTTCTGTGATGAATGAGCAGATTTGTTTGCTCTGTGTCTGGGTGTATTATATCTTTATATGTATGTATTTAAATGTATATGTGTATGTATATCAGTCTCTGATTCCCATAGTACAGGGAATCCTAGTTTGGGGCCAGTTGACCGTGTGTGATTTGTCCCGGATATTATTATTATTATAAGCCATTGAAATTGGATGTTATATTTTGTATTGAAATGGTGTTCGTTCAACGCGGGATGTTCACATTCAACTCCTACGCGGACGAAGTCGAGGGCGGGCGTAGTTCTAAATAATTGATTTATCTAAACATGTACTGGATCTCGATAATCACTTACAAAACATTGCTATACGAGTATTATAATAATGACCTTATTTTGTAGTCAAGTCAAAATGTTTTTTATTTAATTAGATGTTGTACATATACTTTTAAATCGTCTTTTTTCCTACGTAGTACAAAGTTCCTACCACTCGGAACTTGTACACACAACGTTTCGGGAAGTGAGCGAGAAGAAACGTCGAGTCCAAAAGAAACAAAATGTAGTACAAATTGCCCGGTTAGTTCCAACAAATCTGCTGTTACTTACATCCGAGTACGACGACGTTAAGAAGGAATTTTGAGGGGGTTCTTCAGCCTCGATTCTGAATGCAGAATGCAAGAGTTTTGACAGTTTATGTCTCATTCTACCCGTAAAGGAATACTCCATAAACAAAAACTCCAAAGTAAACACTTTGAACCTCACTTCAAAACACTTTCTGAAACACCAAGCATACAGATTTCTAGTGATAGGAACCTTTTATTATGTGGTACAAAATACAATACAAATATAATCTATCTACAATATCTGAGTCTACTACCCTTATCGTCCGTACTGCAGGGATGCACGGGCACAAAATACATAGATACAGAAGGTCCACTCAATACGCTCACTAAAATCCTAAGTATATACGTACATGTAAGCATATACACGATACTGTGCGATCGTGACCTTGCCTCGAACGACCATATATTTCTATAAGCATGTATGTACATATACGCTTACAATTTAAGTGGCTTGTATTGAGCGGACCTTCTGTGTCTATTTTGTGGCACGGGTCTCTTCTCTACTTTGGGAGGGTGAGGCCTTACTCCACACACGGGGGCAAGTCCGAATTTGCCAACCCTAGTGTCAGAAGTTTTCAATCCGCCTATAAGGCTTATGTACATACGTGTTATTGAATAAAGCATATTGAATTGAATTGTTTTCTATGTAATACTTATTTGTATTTTCTTGTTCTATATACATATAGTAATAAAAGGTTTTCTGTTTATTTTTTCAGGATATTTTTTTATTTTCCCTACTTACTTTAATGATATTTATTTATTGTCTGTCTTCGTCTTCCAGCTGAACCCCCGCCCCTAGTTAACGTGACAGTCCACGCTTCCACCATCCTCGCGCTGATTCTTTGGAACGTGGCCGGCGATGGCGGTCACCCCATCATAGACTTCACTGCGCAGTACAGATCCGCGCAGCTCATAAACGGCACTCTGGAGCCTTGGAGGCCCATCAGCCCGAACCATATTAGTCCAAACTCGGTAAGTTAAGTTACACTACAAGACGGTACAGATTCTTGGTTAAATCCGTACTGTGTAAAAAAGTGTTTCTTGACATCTCAACCAATTTTAACAAAATTTTGGAATCAAAGTCAAGCAAGTCATCTGCGTCACGGAGAAGGACATAGACATCATTAACCGACTTCAAAAAAGAAGGAGGTTCTCAATTCGTCAGAATCTTTTTTTTATGTATGTTCACCGATTACTCGAAGACGCCTGAACCGATTTGGAAAATTCTTTTTTTGTTTACAGGTGGTCCCATATAAATTTTATCGAAATCGATTCAGCTGTTTTTGAGAAAATCAACAAAAACTTAGCAAAATTGGAGTTGTTGCGATTGAAGTCGGTTGTTTTTAACGTATTCAGCGTGGTCAATTATTTATCTCTTCAAGTGGAGACACCTAATATCAGATACTGTATGAGTTCGTTATAAAATTGGCATGCATGTAGCTTATGAATGGAAAAGGACACATATAATGCAGGCTTCTTATTATTTCGAACCCTCGAATTGGTTACCGTTACATAAAATCATTTCAGTGCTAACTTAGTCATATAAACATACATACGGGCGGAGGTACGGGCAAAATGTTGAATAAGTCGAAATAAATGCTGCTTACCCATACATGTTTTACCAGTGGTAGGACCTAATTATGCAAGTTCCGACTGGGTGGGTACCACTGCTCGCTTTATACCTGCCGCCAGCAGTACGCTGTGTTCCGGCGGGTGGCGCGACATAGCCAGCCCAATACGGTATTTGACTACTAGTCATTTTAGTGACTTTTTATCAACTGCCAAAAACGATATTTTGTTCTGAAACTGTTCGTGTTACTGGCATGTTACGTCACAGTCTTTGACGAACTTATTTTCGTCTACAGCATAGACTCGCGTTTTGAGTGCTTTGCTATATCTTCTGTGGATACTACAGCGGGTGTTCTGCGCGGCAGACCATACGGAGGTCTCGCACTTATGTGGAATAAGACCAGGTTTCCTGAGGTCTCTGTCGTTGACTGTTCATCAGATAGGATAATTGCTGTCCGTATAACCCTTGCTCTTCGCTCGTTCTTAGTAATTAACGTATACATGCCTACAGATGAACCTGACAATCTCCCCGACTTCACTAACTGTCTAGCAAGGGTGAGTGCTATAATTGACGAAAGCGGAGCACAGGCTGTATACGTATTGGGTGACTTCAACGCCCACCCGAGTGCGAGGTTTGGCCGCGAACTGTTGAATTTTTGTTCTGAACAGCAGTGGCACTGCGCAGACATTATTAAACTTGGTACTGACACTGACACATTCACATTTGTTAGTGATGCACACGGTACGTGTCGGTGGTTAGACCACTGCGTCGTCACCGAGGCAGCTTGGGGTACTGTGGAGCTTATCGAAGTACTGTATGACGTGTCGTGGTCGGATCACTTTCCGCTGCGTGTAGTGTGTGATATTGAGTACGTGATGGAGAGCTCTGTGTCTTCTAGTGCATCGGTGACGGTTGAAAGGATCAAATGGGGTTCTAGGGACAACAAGCAAATTGAATGTTATTATGATTATTGCAAACGTAAATTATTGTGTCTAAACGATTGTTTTAAGTGCGACGACTGTGATATTTTAAAAAATAAGTTAAACTGTGATTTGATTTGTCCGCATTTGAAAAAGCACTATTTATATATAAATAAATTATACGCATCTATTGTGCGTATATTACAAGATGGTGCAAAACTGACTTTCGGTTCTCATTCTGATGTCAAAAGAGCTAAAAAACATAAAGAGGTCGTGGGGTGGAACTTCCATGTCAAGGAATGTCACCAATTGTATAGACTGCATTTTCAGTGCTGGATGCTGGCCGGCAAGCCAGCCACAGGTGCTATCTATGAAAAAATGATAACATGCAAGAAGATGTTTAAGAACAAATTAAAATGGTGTCAGAATAATGAAGAAAAAATTAAATTAGACGTTTTGGCAATTAGTCGTAAAGAAAAGAACTTTGTCTCATTTTGGAAATGTACCAAAAAGTTTTATTACAAGCAAAACTTACCGGCATCTGTGGATGGCTTGCAGGAAACAGCAAAAATAGCAGAAAATTTTGCAGAACAATTTAAAATTAAACCCTTACCTGTGGAGGGGTCCAAGCTCAGGCAAAAGAAGATTTCTAGAAAAGGTCCGTCCATACAATTTACGCCCGAGGAAGTCGGACATACTATCAGAAAAATGAAGAAGGGTAAATCACCTGGGCACGACAACCTTAGCCTTGAGCATGTACTCCACGCAGGTGGGGAACTCTGCGTGAAACTGTGCAGTCTATACAACTTGTGCGTGGAATACTCATATCTACCGCCAGATATGATGAAAACTGTTGTCGTGCCGATAGCGAAAAATAGGACTGGTGATCTGGCTAGCCTCAAGAACTACCGACCGATATCGCTCGGTACTATAATGGGTAAGGTGCTTGAACGGCTGCTGCAGCCGGAACTGCTGAAGTCTATTAAATTGGATGACGCTCAGTTTGGTTTTCGTGCTGGTCTCTCGACAGATACTGCAATACTTAGCCTAAAACATACCATCGAGTATTATAGGAACCGTAATACTACGGTATACGCATGCTTTTTGGACCTGAGCCGGGCATTTGATCTGGTGAATTATGAAATTCTCTGGAACAAATTGCTCGGTTCAGGAGTTTCTCCGTACGTAGTAAATCTGTTGAGATACTGGTACGGAAACCAAACAAACTATGTGAAATGGGGCGACGCGACCTCCAACAGTTATATGTTGGAATGCGGGGTGCGCCAAGGAGGGCTAACTTCTCCGGATCTCTTCAATGTATATATTAATGATCTTATCGTGGAGCTGAGGAGCACTGACGTTGGTTGTCGTCTGGGTGAGATTAGTGTCAACAATCTCAGCTATGCCGATGATATGGTGCTTCTGAGCCCCTCGATAAAGGGACTCAGGGAGTTGGTTAAGGTCTGTGAGAACTATGCTAATTCTCACGGCCTCAAGTACAACTCTCTGAAAACAGAAATGATTATATTTAAGTCTGGAAGAGGTCCGGAGAATGTGCCTGTAGTAAAGTTGAACGGGTCAGTGGTTCGGGTTGTGCAGAAGTTTAAGTACCTAGGCCATATACTAACCCCAGATTTAAGGGACGACCAGGATATCGAGCGAGAGAGACGGGCGCTCTCGGTTCGGTGCAACATGCTTGCGCGCAGATTTGGCAAGTGTAGCGACGAGGTTAAGTTAACATTATTCAATGCATACTGCCAGTGTTTCTACACTTGCCAACTCTGGGTAAATTTTACACGCAAAGCCTACAGTACCATGAGGGTGCAGTATAATGATGCATTCCGCATCCTCATGCGAAAGCCACGATACTGCAGTGCATCAAGTATGTTTACCGAGGCGGGAGTGCCCGATTTCTTTGCGGTGATGAGGTCGCGGGTCGCTTCCTTTTGGGAGAGACTGCGTGCTTCTAACAATAGCATTTTGAGAGCGGTAGATTCGGGTCTGGACAGTCCAATTTTTAAATTCTGGTTGTCCCTTCATCAGAATGAGAACCGAAAATAGTTTTATAGTATTATAGTAGGTTTTTGTATTTTTTACTTTTTATGTGTACATGTGTGTCTGTGCCTACTACTTGTTAAGACTGTACATGATTTTTTGTATTTTTTAACTATGGCTTTTTGGCTGAAATAAAGAAATTATTATTATTATTATTATTATTATTATTATTGTATTGAATATAAAATTTAAAATAAACAAAAATATCAGTCCAGTAATATTTTTCGTTATTCTAGGCCATATGCTATTTAGTGAATCATATTTTTCAATTTAATTTTGATAGTGTCAAATACCCTATTACCGGCATAAGAGACATTCCACCTTAGCCCTCAAGATCGGCAAGGCTTTGATAACCCTTCTGGGGTTACAGATGCTCATAGGCGGTGGATGCCGCTTTCCATCAGGTGAGCCGTCAGACTTTTGCCATTTTTAACCGACTTCAAAAAAAGGAGGAGTTTCTAAATTCGTCGGAATCTTTTTTTTTTATGTATGTTCACCGATTACTCGAAGACGCCTACACCGATTTGGGAAATTCTTTTTTTTTTAAAAGGGTATACTTCACAGGTGGTCCCATATAAATTTTATCAAAATCGATTCAGCGGTTTTTGAGAAAATCAACAAAAACAGCAAAATTGGAGTTGTTGCGATTGAAATCGATTGTTTTTAACGTATTCAGCGTGGTCAATTATAAAAAAAAAAAAAACATTTTCCAACCGTGTCTCTAGTCAGTTACTTTGCGTGATCGACGCGATCACGAATACCGGCGCCATCTGAAATCAACACCTGTTTTCGTACAATTCCAGCGTCAAATCGACGTGTACCACTTGGAGCCTAACGCTTCCTACTGGTTCCGAGTGTGGGCTAACAATGTGCTCGGCCCAGGGCCACCGGTGGAGGTGGTCGCTACCACACTGTACAGCGATCAGGAGGCTGGTGAGATGTTTAATCAAATATTTTTAATCTATGGCTGCTGTTTTATAGCTTTTGGTTGTGTAAAAAGATGTGTTTATAGTGACCAGATAGTAGAGAGTGCTGCGTACATCAAATTATTTTTTTAGTTTTTAGAAAATTTGAACTTTTCATAGATTCGGTAGATCGATCAGCTTTGAGTCAATATTGTATGAAAAGTCGAAGAATCTTTTTGGGAATCAATCAAAAGTTGTTCAGTTTCATGAGTATATTATATAGGTACACTCAAATAAATCAAACTTTTTTTTGATTTTCCATTCTAAGTTTCGATTTGGTTCTTGGACATTGTCATTGCTTGGTAATTTAAACAAGCAACGAGTAAAGGGTATACAAGTACCAAGTGATAAGAACTCCGTATTAGGTAGACTAAAAATGATCTTCGAAAATGCTGCCTACCTCGAATAAACCTGTAAATGAATATTATTATTCACCAATAAAAGACTATTATGACTATCAAATATTTTTGATGTGATGATTTGCTTTAAACTCCCCACAGAACTATACAAGCACTTCCTAGAAGGCGCTGAGGGCTTCGACACTCGCACTTGGTTGGCCGCCGTCTGCGTGGTAATGGGTACACTGGGAGTTCTCGCTGCGGGCACCTGTGCTGTCCTCTGCCGCGAGTGGCGCCGCCCCGGTGAGCCCCGCAACCACATGTAGCGCCGACCGTTCCCCCGGCTGTACTTCTTGTTCCACTGAGGACTTGAGCCGGGGGCGATGGGAAGGGGGGGGGGGGGTTGGAGATGACCCGTGTCATCTGTGGTGAAGAATAGGGCCTGATTCGTTGTGTCAACAGTGATGAAGACTAGGGCCATGATTCGTTGTCATCAGTGATGAAGAGTAGGGTCATGATTCGTTGTGTCATCAGTGATGAAAAATAGGGCCATGCAATAATATGGGGTGATTAAAAAAATGGACTACATGTAGCGCCGACCGTTCCCCCGGCTGAACTTCTTGTTCCACTGAGGACTTGAGCCGGGGGCGATGGGGGGGGGGGGGGGTTGGACATGGCCCGAACAGTAGGACCATGTGATTTGTTGTGTCATTAGTGATGAAGGATAGGGCCATGTAACAATATACATAGTGTCATAAAAATGTTAAATGAATGACCACCTGTAGCTCCCCGTCTCTACTTCATGTTCCACTGAGGTGCCGGGGGCGATGGACTTGAAGATGACCCGTTGTGTCATCGGTGATGAAGAATAAGGTCACGATCCGTTATTTTTTTTATGGCAGAGGTGGCAAACGAGCAGACGGATCACCTGATGGTAAGCGATTACCGCCGCCCATAGACACCCGCAACACCAGAGGAGTCACAAGTGCGTTGCCGTTATGATGAAGAATAGGGTCATTCAACAATATGGGGTGATGAATGGGGGAATGATGAAAGAAGCTCATGAAATAGGGTGTCAGGGTTTTTATTTTGATTTGTGATGCTATAGCTACAACAGAAACGTGAATTATTTATTACATCAAAAATAATTTATGAAAAATATTGCATTATTAATAGTTCTTGTATTGAAGTTAGACAAAAAGTAACTCCTTAGTTCTTTATTGCATCTACAATTCTTAATTAAAAAAAGAATTAATTTTGTTATAGGTATAGAAACTGCTAAAATAAATTATGACGTCATAGTTCCCTGTTAAAAAAAGAATAATGTAATTTTGACATTTGATTAAAAGTACATAACTCGAAGGCAATTTAGCAGTCAACTGCCGGAATTCTTCCAGTAGTGTGAGCCCCAAAAATTAATGGGAGTGAACCACCGTTGTATGTGAGAGACTTTCCCTTTCCTTTTGAAAACACAAGAATACCGAACACGTTATGTTTTAAATAAAATACAACTTGCTGAATGATGCCAAATAAAAAAGGTTTTAAACATCTTTACAAGGTATAAAGAGAATACTCCAGAAAAAAAAACGGTGAGTTGAAAACATGGAGCCGTGTTCCGTTCAGTTCACTTTTCCTATAAAATCCATTCTGGTTTCGAAAAAAAAAAAGGTTTTTGTTCAGTTACCTGATTAGAGCATTGGTCTATTTTCTGGCAGTGGTCTTTTGACATCTTGCATGTTTTTAAATATTTGTTAATATACAATATTCTCCTCTATTTTGTAAATAATAATATTTCAAAAAAAAAACGTTATATAATTTATTCAAAAAGTCGTTAGATACATACGTTAGATATAAAACTACTAAAAGGGGCAATTAAAAATAACAATATAAAAAAGGAACTTAGGAATTTAAACTGCACTATTTACATTATTTTTTGCATAATGATGTGCCAAGTTTTGATGTCATTCCAATAGAAAACGTAAATTCAATTAATTGAATTCTTGATATATTTAAGGTAACAGTTTCTTCCAAATTAGACTAGTATTTTTAAGAAAATATAAAATAATTAAAAAAAGGAACAAATCTTGTTCGATATAATATGTTAAAATTTAGGTAGCTCTGTGGATGCAAGCATTGCTGCCAAGCATTTTAACAATTAAAATTAGCATAATAATAAAAAAAATAGTAATTCCTATAACTGTAGATTCAAAGTTACCAAATGCTGTACATAAAAATCGCATAAAGTACTTCTATTACATAATGCAAAAAAGCTAGTGGGATAAATTAACAACTTATTTAAAAAATGATATAGGTACTTCTATAAAAAAATAAATTACATTCCACTTTTTACAGAGTATAATAGTTAAAATAGAACTTTAATCTTACGGACCAAGATAACTACTGGACGTCAATTAACTCAATAGATCGCCACGATAAATGTCGTGTAGTTTGCAATTAAGTTTATAAGTTAATAAAATACCAAAAATGTTATAGTGTTTCGCTAGAATTTCAAAAAGTGCAATAGTACACAGTGTAGCCATATTTTGGTTCAGTGGTTTGACCACTCAAATAATATTAGAAAAAGGTACTTTTATAGTTGTAAGTAAGTCTTTATAGCTTCGATTGATTGATTCATTAATAAAATAAATAATAAAGCTATAAAGTAGTTTTTTATAGTTTTTATCAAATGCTTTTCATAAAACACTATTTTTCTTGTTTACGCGCGAATCTTGCCATTTTAGAAAATAATTAAAAATAAATAAGATACAGCATGATTTTTGCACAATTTAAAATTATAAACTTTTTTAGATATCGTTAATAAAAATATTGTAATGCTGAAGCATTTTTACTATCCGGCCGATTTTCAAAGCTGTTATATTCTTATGACGGTAGAACCACTTCTTACTCTTGGACCATTGTAGCTTAAGCTCGCAAGCTATTAGTCGTTTAGGGAACTTTTGCAATAAAAGACATGTAGGTCAACTCTATTCTTAGTATTTATTTTTGATCTAATAATGCACATGTTGAAAATAGTATTTAAGGTCTAAATATATCTTTAAGGTTGTATTAAAATAAGCATAAAGATTTCATCGCTTTTGGGACAAAAACAAAACGGCATGAGTTTCACAGGATTATTCGGAAGATCAGTAAGAATTTTCCAAAGTGGCTAAACAGTCCATAACCCCATTTTAAAAGGCGTTGGATGAATTAGAACCAAAGTATACATATACAGTGATAAGAAAGAAAATAGTAATAAAACAACAACTATTAATGAAAGCTCCTGTTTGAATTTAGACAGTTTATTCACAATTTCATATTTAATTGCTTAACTTTTTTAAAAGGCGTTATTATTGCCGCCAAAACTTTGAGATCTATCTTTTTCTCAGTAGCAAATACCGTAGTAGTAGATTTTCAGAATGAGTGGCTTCGGGTAACGCTCATTCGAGGAAGTATTTTAAATAGTATTTTTTTTATTAATATTATAATAATGCGATCACGTAAACGTTTTCCTGCTACAAAGTTCACGTGAAATGAGACTGCTCTTACATTTTGCTATTTTAGTAAACAAAAACCGCACATTGTTTTACAATCAGCTTTTACAATAGTTACTTTATTAGTAAAAGTTTAACTTTTAGCGGTGCTTCTGATATGTAAAACAATGTGACAATATTAAACTTCTTCAAACCTTTCCGCATGTCTCTCGCATTACTATCGCGTCCATAATAAACTGTTATGATATGACGCATTTTTTTTATATAATCGATGCTCATTTTTATTCATTCGAATTTTTTCTTCTTTCCCTCTATCGCACTCGCTTGGAACGCACGCTTGGACTGCGGGCGCACACACTAACACGCACACATACATGGTGACGGTATGTATTAACAACCTAACATTAAATCTAACCCATCCTAACCTAACCGCAAATTCTACCCTAACCGTAGAGTACGGTGATGATCAAGATATAATAGAACTAGTGCCTAATATAATTTTGAACCCTGGATTCATGGAACAAGATCCACCAAGACCGAAGGAGACCGCAGCGTCGATTATCAAGTCCGCCGAGTGTCCAGGCCCAGGGAAGCCAAGAAGGGTCTGATTTTCGTCTATACTCAACTTCAGGATATTCTATCGCACCGAGTCTGGTTTGGTTTCATGATTTTAAAAGTATTTAAATTTTAAAACAAATTGATAGCAACTATCATCCATGTATTCTTAAAGAATTCTCAACGAAAAGTTTGTCTCTGAAAGACTGTAATTTTCTATTTGGCATAAATAAAGAAGTTAACGAGAATGAAATATGGAATTTGGAACATAAAAATAATTTATTTAAAACGCCATACGTAAAACTACGTTCATTGAGAATTTAGAATAACATATCATTGAAGAATTTATATAATCAACTCAAATCTGGTGTGATTGTATATTCTGAAGGTGAATATTAACCTTAGAGTAGGTATGTTGCCTGATTTCCGTATATTAATGTTAACTTGTAAGAAAACTTCTCATATTTTCACAAAAAAAGCATCGAAGTTGCTCTGCATAATGTGCTGATTCTTGAAAAAAAAAAGATCACTATAAAAGTCAAAATTTTTACATATACGATGAGTTTGTGAAAATATTCAGGTGTAATATTTAAAATAATAATTGAGAGAGAACATTTTATAGTTGTATGTATGTATAATCAAATCAGGCACCAAAGTAACATCATCTGGATTTAATTAAAAAAAAAACAATTTGCAGCTATATAGCATTGTTTAATTTACTATTTTGAACTTCGACATGCTTTTATAAACTTTGAATATAGGCTTTTAAATATCGATGTACTATCAGACATTCTGACACGTGATTTTTTTAATAGTATTGATAAGCTAATTGAATAAGAAAATTGTTCATGTTAATAAGTATTTCATTAAGTAATAGTAAGTTTTATATGTATAATTAAACATATTTTTGTATCAGGATCTCATGTTAATTAAGACATTCGTATGTATTAATATGCAATATTTACTATTGTTCATTGTGATTCAACGCTGTGATTATTTTGATTACATTTTTGTTATTATGTTTTGCGAGCATTATTTAAATGTAAATATATTCAGTACGTTTATTTATAGTATTATAATAACATAACGAGTATATAATATCATATAGAGACTGGTGCCGTACGATAAATTACTATTACTAGGCATAAACGTTAGTATAGTAAAGCTTTATAAATGGCTAAGAACACTGCAATTAGTAGAGAGCCAACACAGATGTATTAGTGACAATATTTAAAATGCCGTAGTGAATATAAGCAGAACTGATATTACAAGAAGGCAATGTGTCAAGAAATAACATTAGTATCAAACGCCATAAGAAATCGTACAAAATTGGATGTAAGAAAATAAGTGATGAAAATTCGTACAAACAAAAAAATGGTCTCATACTCATTTTTGTGGTTTTCTACAGAGATTTGAAACAAATCCTGGAATTCTCTTAACAAACTTTGAAATCAAAGGAGAAACTATTGTTGTTGATAGAGTAAATAGTGGTTTATTTTTGTATGCTGCTAGTATGCATATCATGAAGCCTTAGATTATAAAAAGCAGAGATATAAAGGAAAGTATAGTAATTATAGTATTTCACGTATCCTAACTTTCTTAATAACTCCAATTTGCATATTATCACTTGTTCCTCCACACCAAACCAATGAACATAATATGAAATCGTCAATATATACCAAATTCATGTTTTCAAGAACTCTGCACTTTTAAAATCTTTAAACAATTTGTGCATTTTATTGTAAAATGTTTTACCAAGAAATCAAGACGAATAATTAAATTAGAGCAGCAAAGGGTCAGAGTGAAATGTTCATTTTTGTGCAAAAGTATTTGGTGACAACCATTTTATATATCGAAGTTGAAGAGCAAGTTTTAATAGCAGATATCTTTCAATTCTTGGAGCGCATTGCCTTTCTGTGTATTCGATACCAAATTATCTACTACCTAATTTATTCATTCATTTTACAGATCAAATGTTTAACATTGTAAAAAACACGTGTATTTAAGATAAAAGATTTCATAACCTATCACGACACTTAATATTCCTATAACAGCGTTGTGCTTACTCTTCAAAATATACCTAATATTTGAAAATAAGTATGTATATCTAATATTATTTTCATAGCTAAGATTAAACAGTATCTATCTATACTTGCTAAATAATATGACTATCCGTCTTGCAAATGTATATGTGCTATTGTGTCAATTAAAACTATGCCACGTCTTCGTGTTCTCATACTGTGTGTTATGTGCTTACACTGCAGACTTTTAAAACTTTTCCAAGCACTTGTAATTGTAAAATATGTATAATGTACTTATAATATTCGTAGTAATTATATCACAGCCTTTTTTTACTTATACGTCTAATGATTGCATTTTTTCCCCTATTTTGTAAAACTCAGAAGAAATTATTTCTGTTTTTCTCCTTTTTTATGTATCAAATATAGTTATTTCTGTAAACTTCTTGCGCTCTTCCTCATAAAAAAAAATATTTTTGTACAAATAAAACTAATATTGGAGTTATAAAAGTATTAAATTAAAACAAGGACATTAAATATTAATGTTAAAATTATGATAAACTAGTAAATACACGACTATTCAACGAAGAGCTAAAGACGTTCTGTATTTTGAAGCAATTTAAAAAAATACCTACACCTCAGTAGTTCGCAGAGTCCACCAAATGTCGAAGATCGATAATCTTGATGATTACATTCTGAAGGTAAATAGTTCCAACAGCTCGTAGTATTTTATTGTAGTATTATTGCATACAAAAATATTTCCGGCTGTGCTTGTTACATATTTTTGCGTATTTGGTGTGAAATGATGAAACCTGCGTGAAACGTGAAACTACAGCCATGTCTCAGTGAGATGTCCTTCCAGTTAGACATATCGGTCGGACCTTGTCTTACCAGTCGAATCGATACGGAGACCGCAGGGGCTCGAATACAATAGTGTTTATGTCTAGCCAGTTTCTGCGCTGTTCTTGGCTCCAGGCATCTCAGATATACGGTACGGTAGATCTTATAGCTAAATACAAATGATGTTTAATATATTTTTAACCGACTTCAAAAAAAGGAGGAGGTTCTCAATTCGTCTGTATGTTGTTTTTTTTTTAATATTGTACCTACAGATATCATCATTTTGCACCAAAACTATCATTCAGTCATTTATTGTAGTATGAATATAAACCTAAGTAGCTAAGGTTGTACTAGTATATATAGTGGTTTAATCGCTAGCGTAGTCTGGGCAAGTGTCTGTTATTGGTGTGGTGAGGAATAAGACTGTGTTGTGTCTTGCCAGTGACCTGTTTTTTTAAATCTTTATAATTTATAAAAAAATGAAAGACCAAGGAGATTCGTGGTCGCTTTCTATGTCTTTTGTACTCCATTTTTTTATCCTTCTTATCAAAGCAGATATGGGTATGAAACTCAACCGAATAGTGAAAAGTAGTAAAGTAAATAGTAATGATACCGAAGATGGGAGCTGACTAACCGAGATACGAGAATACGATTAACCCGAATCACTGTCACGCATCATTTACCAACTTCGTTTGTAACTCGCACATTCATTAAACTAACACAGATTCGCTTTATCATTAACCTAGTCATAATATCTGATACATACCCTCAATATTATTGATTAAAAGTACGTATTGCAACGTATGTGCCTGAAACGTGTGTTGTGTTTTTTATGTGTTAAGGGCTAACAATAATAATTATAACAAAAGGGGTCTCTTGAAAAAAACCTTTTTGACTTAGTTAATGTTTCTCGTTTGTAGTCCTGTCTGAAAAATGTACATCATTAAAGGGTATTTCATTCTCTTTGTCATTTTCCATAAGTTCGTTCTGCAAAGCTTTAATAGTATGACTGCCTTCAGTAGTTATTGCATGTTTATAAATTAATTAACGGTTTGCCAACGAAAAAATCCATCGATTACAAAAGTATCAGCGAACTTCTGTGAAATTCATGTTGTTTCGTCTCTTTTTAGCATGTTGTATACTACTAGATACGTTAAGTATATTCGCAGCATAAATATAAAAACTTCTTGCGAAATAAGATTATTTATGATTCTTTCAAGGAGTTTTTTATATCCATGATTTGCATTCCGCACTAAAAATTACGTATAGTGAAATGTTTTAGACTCGCTATGAAATTGATATTAATCGATACTTTGCTTTATATTAAAGTAATAGATTAACTTTGCTTAAGTTTTAAGATTAATTTAGGACAGCCAATTGATTAATAAAAGGGTTTAAGGAAACAATTACAGACTATTTTTGAAAAACGATTTCAAGCAAGACGTCAAAGTTTTCATTAAAATTGGGTTTATTTTTCCTTGCTTCAAATTATTTTATTATTCTATCAATTTAATTGTAAAATATTGTGTAATCATGAACCTTTGTCTTTGTTATCACGATTATTAGAATCACCAATTTGTTAAATTAGTTTTACTTAAATTAAATAATAGATGATAGTTACAGAAACTTATTGGAAACCACTAATTTTCATGTATGTTTGAGTGATTTTATAGAATCCAATTTTCCCAGTATTTATTTCAACATGCTTATTTGTCACCGCAGGGTAGCGTGAATCGTTTTTTCACAAAAAAAACTAAACCCTTTCCCCTTATATCACTAACAAATTTTAACAGTTTTCACGAATTTCGTATGATCGTGCAATGAAGCTTTAATTACGCAATCATTCGAATTATTATGAAAAAAAATTAATGTTTGCGCTATATGTATAAGCTAAATTAAGCGTTTCTTAATAAAAATACGAATAACGCGATTTTACGGTGACATATTATATGGGGTATTTTGTTTTGTTCATGTAGGTATTTTTCAAATGCATAAAATGTATGTTAATAGACTGAGAAGTTGTTGAATCTGTATTCAAGTCGATCTTATCGAATTTTTGAATCTCAAAATCCAAATAAAACACATTGTGCAATATTGTTTCTTTAAGAAAGATTATTATTTTTGAGTTAGTTTTTTTTAAATAGTTTATTTAAGTTAAGTATATCTAAGTTGCAATATTCACATTAATTTATCTTTTTTTCTAAGCAAGCTACATAATATGTGATGCCCATTTAAGTACAATATTTTTAAGCGCAATCGTTGTAAGAAATCTCATTAAAATTACATTTTACACATTTGGAATTATTTCTTCTCTACCTACCTATAGACTTTTCCACAATTCACATAATAGGTAATATTATTTTACAATAAATGATCCTACTTTATATGTAAGATAGCTTTGCGTTTGTGTTTGCTCACGAAAAACATCGCACCAAAGATTCATAAAAAACTACGGCTATGGTCAGTAAAATTTATCTGACACATATATTTTTTGTATTTTTCAGCTAGTTTTCATTCAGTTCAGGACCCCACACTGTCTATATCAGAGTACAATGTCTGTAACAGAAAAAAATATGTTAGAAACAAAAGAATATGAAATTGTAATCTTATCGAACACTTAACAGTCAATTAGGTATTAGGAACGAAAACAATTTCTTGTCCTTTGACAATTGTTAATAGTCAGTAATAACAGCATTCATAATAACCATTATAAAAAAAACTCAAGTTACTGGTTACATAAGTCATTTTATAGTCAGGGACTTCACTTTTACGATTTAATATTCACTGTAAAAAAATCACTACCGGAAATATACAGGTGTGAAAAAATCGCTAAGTGATCAAATCTGAAACGAGAGAATCCGTAGAAGAACTAGACTCGCCGACGAATAGCCATGCAGCCCATATGTTAACCGGTGGGTATAGGGAAAACGTTTTCTAGTGGCGACCGCGGGACCGGGTAGGAAGATGTGTTGGACGGAGCAGGTGGACTCGTACTCAAGCCGCTGAATGCATCTAGCTAAAACCGAGTTAAGAGGAAGTCGGTGAAGGACGCCTATGTACAACAGTGGTCGTCTTCCAGCAGAATAAGCTTAATTCGCACTGGCAGGGAGTTGCCGAACAGAAAGGGGGCAAGTAACGAACAGGTCCCGTGAACTGCTTTTTTCGTAGTTGGTATCGCCATTAAATAATGGCTAAGTATCTGGCTTCAGTGCTTCGTGCAGCTCTTAGTCGTTATTAAATGGAGATAAGAGTTCAATATACTGTAAGTTCCAAAAATTCGAGCCGACTCGCCGCCATTGTGTGCAGCTCGCAGAACTGATAAATGTAAGTTGTGAAATATCTAAATCGCTAATACATTCAGCTACTAAGATTTATTTGACCTTCAAGTCCAAACTCTGCAGCGCCCCCTCCAGCTCCGCCAACCCTGGGTCGTCAGGCGTAAATACACGGCACTCTTCCTCGAAGAACCTCTCCATCTTCTGTCGGAGCTCCTCGGCGTAGCTGCGTCGTCTGTACGTATGAGTGGGAGTGGAAGCGGAGCCGTCGGTGGGAGTCGAAATGGATGTCTGAAAACTGGTAAGAGACGCATTGAGTTTTTTTAAGCCCGCAGTTTCTTCTCGCTCTGCAAACACTTCTTGAAGTGTTAAGGATCCCTATTAGCAGGTTAATTATCATTATTATCAGCCAAATACGTCCGCGGCTGGATAATGGCCTCCGCCTAAGGATTTCCACACGGGACGACGATCAAGATGGATGTGAGAACAAAGGGATGGTGGTGTGATGCGTGAGTTTATTGTGTTTACGATGATTACGACACGCGAGCTGAACCAACATCGCCTTTGGTGAGTCTCACATCCATCTTGATCGTCGTCGCGTCGCTCGCTCCTCCTTGTCTCTGGCAAAAAGGAAAAAAACCCCGTCGTGATCAATGTTGAATAATCGCGAGGATTCGCGACAGCGTGTTCGCATCCAGTGACTTCCCGCAACCATCACCGAGTTAGCAAGATTAGCAGGTAAAACCATCGAAAAATGTATATTGCGCTGCCTATAGGCGTACTTTTTCTACCTTCGCTACTACACTGGAGTGAAACTTTTTTTAATAGAAAGTAAGAATCCTAATATGTTCGACCTATATACGTCGTTAATATTTCGTCAGTGATTTACTATATTTTCGATGGAAAAGTTACAAAAGAGCAATGCATTACTTACTCGTTGATGTCTTTTGTATGGGCGAGACTTATATAATGGTGTCAAAATTGTGATCCTATTAAATAAATAAATAAATATTCATCAAATCATTATCAAATCCAAATTTGACAATGATTTGATGAATATTTATTTAGTTAGTAAAGCCATTTCCCGTTCATACACTCACAAGGCGGTTAAAAAGTTATCTATGTCACCTACCTATTAACCGAAGCTAGGTATTTCGGGGGAAAGGCGTCCAAAGCTGCCTTCATTTGAACCCATGGGTCACTGAAGCTGCGGTTTTTCATCTAAACAAAATAAATAAAAAAACATGATCAGAATCACAGATATGCACCCCGCTCCCCAGGAGCGGAGCGACGATATAAAACTTCTTTGATCAGAATATATCTAAAATCTTGTTAGGTAACTAAGATACTTCCCTTCCCTCCTCCTTTTGCTATGCCCGAAAAGGGCGACTAAGTTATAAGTTCTGTTTTCTCATGACCATCTATTTTTACTTTGTACCTACACTTAGTTTCTATGTCACTTTGTAATTCCAAGGTCAACAACAAACTATACAAGCTGTAACAAAATTGGTGTAAAAGACCCATTGATTGGGGCTTCGACCTTATAGTTCATATCCACGCGCTTTGGACTCCATTCGGAGACGTGCTTCTCCTAGTAGCTCGGCATCTTCGCTAAATGCCAAATGAAAATATTTAGACTATATTTTAGTAATGTAATTATTGTATTATAGTTGTAGGTAGGTACTATCAGTTTTTTAATTGATCTCATCTGAGAAGTTCATTAGGGAGAACAACAAATAAAACAACTTTAACAGTTTCAGTTATTCAATTTATAAATAACTTCCTTAACCACCTTTTTTTGACTTAAAATCATCCTTTACATCCAATTAAAGAAAAAGCCAATCCGCTCACCCGTTTAAACCTATCGTAATCGATATCGGAATCCGTCATGGCTCTCGACAAAGCCACGCTGGAGTCAGTACTGGCAGTCCTGTTCGTCTTCCAATCACACTCCTCAGTACTCTCAGAGAGGAGGCTGTCACTCCTGCTCCAGGACTCCTCTGGTTCCGTCCAGACAAAAGGCTCCAGGACTATATCGTCCAGGTCTAATTCATTAACGAAGTCGGAACGGTTTTTCGGGATAGCGTTGAGGAATGATTTGAACATATTCATTTTGAGAAGATATTAGTGTTTGGTTACAGGCTTTCATTAAGGGGCGGCACCTCCTAAATGGGATTGGTTTTCCCATTAAAAATAATAAGCAAACGTTTGTTTCTCAATAAAAAATAGTACTATCGATAGTCAAAGAGATGAAGTGTCATGCGTATTGAAACTGTAAGATTAACATTACCCAAAAATATTAGAATTTTTTAAAAGTGAATTAATAAGGTCCTGTTTGCGTGACTCACACATACATTATTCACCATATAAACAGTTTCACTTAACAAATTAACCAAGTACGTATAAGTAGGTATTTACTGCACTTGACTGCCTCTGAACTTAAACTAAGGTTATATAAAAAAACAAAATTCATAACTCGTATACGAGATTTGACTCACGCTCTCAGTATGTCGCAATATTTTTGAGATTTCTGACTTACGAGTATTCCTTGTGAAACCAAGCAACAGACCGGATGTTTAGTCAATAGGACTATGATATCATAAGAAAGAAAGCCGTTAAGTATATTATAGTGTTTCCGTATAGTTTGCGGTCCTCTTTATTATCATAGCTGTATGGGTAGTAAAACATGGTAGGTAAAACCCACCGTTGATGGCGATGCAGATGGTGCCTTCCGCCATACAAGCAGGGTTCGTAAATATCCGATATTTATAATAAATATCAAAATATCAGATATTTTTGATATATATCCGATATTTTCGATATCTTTGATATTTTTGATATTTATCAAAATTACATACTAATTTCAATTTCTTACTTTAATACATGATTTTCGAAATAGCTGAATTTAAAATGTAAGTATATGTTTGATAATTTGAAGATTTTTATTAAAATAACATTCAAATTTTATACTCTGATATGTTTTTTCGAAATAACTGAATCTAAAATGTATATTTTATTTTTGCAAATTTGAAGATAGTTAATTAAACTAAACTCATTTATTTATTATTGTGATAATCATATCTTTATTCTTTGCATTTGGCACATTCATTCGTAAGAAGCAGCTCTTAGAAGCTAGGAAAATACTAATTAATACTAATAAATATCAATATTGATATATATCAAGCATAAATATCAATTGATATATATCATGATATATATCCGATATATATCAATCCGGTAGTTGACTGCTAGTCATTTGAGTTACTTTTTATCAAATGTCAAAAACGGCATTTTGTTCTAAAAATGTTTGAAATTTTGTACGATGACGTCATTGTACAAAATAGTAGTTTGCATACTAATTAGGAAATTATTATAATTTAAAAATTGAAAATGTAATGAAAATTAAAGTGATTTAGTTTTTCAACAACTTCAATTAAAGAGCTATTTAGTCAATAATATTTCGTAATTTATTTTTCATGCAGTCAACTCCCGGATTGATATATATCATGCGAACCCTGCATACAAGTAATTCTGTTTACTCTAAAGAATAATTTAAAGCACAATTATTAATGAGTACAATAATTTGTGATATCTAAACAAAACGATTAGATACTTATTTCCTAAGCCTATCCAAATGCTTAACATATAATTCTATTTCTTTATAGAATTACTGGCAGACAACGCAGAATATAGACCAACATTTTCCATCTGGTTTCTTAACAAATTAAGTGAGAACTAAATAACGATTTTCGGCAGTTCATCTCCTAAATGGATATAAATAATACATAGTAGGGCATCAAAAACACTCGCGAGCAGCTTCCGACTCACGCACTTACGCAGGCTAGACTAAAAGTACTGAACTAATTTTAATACAATTTAAACGGACCATCTCAATCGGTTTACAATAAGCAAAGATATTGCATAACACAAAGAAACATACAGTTGAATTGAGAAGAGAGAAGAAGTAGGAACTTTTTGGAAGGCTCTTATGTAAAAGCAGAACAATATTTCATGTTCTCCCAGATTCTTTAATTATAATCAGGGATGTAAAGCAGAACAATATTTCATGTTCTCCCAGATTCTTTAATTATAATCAGGGATGTTGCGAATATCTGCATCCGCAAATGCGGAGCTTCCGCATCGATTTTGACATCCGCATCCGCAATATTTTATGCGAATTTTCATGCGGATGCGGATCTTGAGCAGCATAGCTAATAATTGTAATATTTAGTTTTAGGAATTTAAATTTAACATCGTATGAGAATTAATTACAAAAAGTATGTGAATAAGCTTATTTTTTTCGTTCAATTTCACTAATCAATCACTATTATTTTAAGTAAGTAAGTGCCAATGTACATCGTTTTATTTTTTATGAAAGTAGTATAATTTTTTATGTATGTGCAATTGTGCACCCATACAAATTTTCTTAAAAAAACTAAAGATCCTCATTCGCATCTGCGGATATGACCCCTTAAATATCCGCATCCGCATTCGCGGATGTTAAAAAATCTGCAATGGCAACATCCCTGATTATAATACCTAGATATATGCTTACACGTTCTTAGAAAACCACCCCTGTTCATTGCAGGCGCGGATCTAGGATTTCGTTCAGGGGGGGGGGGGGGCAAATTTTCAATTTACCTTTATTTATGAAGCGGTCGATGGTATTAGACCATGAATATAAAAAATCGCGAGTGTAGCGAGCGCGAAATTTTTTGAATAGTTAAGAAATGCGTGAATCAGATTTGTGTGAATAGCGATGTGAAGTATAGTGAATGTGTATTAACATAATTTCTCGGACACTTCTGTGGAATTTCCCGGCTCAACGTCATTACCAAATGAACTGGAATTGTAAGATAATGTACAATCTGTGGTACTAGGCCATCATTTCGCGCCAGTTTTCTTACATTACAATACGTAAAAATATAAAATTGGAGCGCTTGCCTGCTACGCTGAGAGTCCGTTGATTCGGCCCGGACCCAGGGCCGCTTTTTGTGATGAGCAGATTACACAGTAACTACTAGGGTACGTTCAATCGTATACACCTATCTGCAATGAACATTTCTAAAGTATTGACCCTACTCAACTCTACTCATGGAACTAAACGACATTTTACCCGACTACGGCGAAGCAAATAGGAGCATTATGATTGTTCTATAACTTTGCTAAAATAAAAATAAAATACGAGTATAAGTTGGCTTACAAACCAACCTTTTTAGCTATTTCAGCGAAGTTCTGAAAGTTATTTAATTCCACGAGTAGAAAGAAACAATAGATAAGAAAGGTTTGCAAGTACCTGTCACCTGTATAATAATAAAATTATGTCCATGCAAAACGCACATCTTGATAACTTACTAATTGTCCACTAAACATTCACATACTTACCTACCTATCGCAGGTCAATTAGCGACAGCTCGCTATGACGGCTATTCCATTCCACGTGTTTACGCCAAGTTCATGGCATTATGCCCGAACCACACTGCACTGATCCAATCAGTTCCGATCTAGACATCGAGCGAACCGACAACGTAACCGCCTCGCCTGCGCGTAACGTCCTTGCACTTGAATTACTGCGCAGTGCCATTAATTGTGTAGTGAAGTGAGAACATAATAGCTATCTGTTCAAGTTTCCACATCAGCTGATAGAACCAACCAACCAACCACGCTCAGTCATGCTCCGATAGCGCGGGCAGATGGATGTGTCTACCGCCTCCCCGTCGCTGCGACTCCGCGGCGGCGTCAACTCGAATTGTGATACAAAGAAACATGAACTCAATCAGTGTACAAGTGCTATGTCCCCGGAAACACAGAGACTTCTACCGCCGACCACGGAGACCATTATGACGAAGCCCTTCCCGATACGAGGTAAATAGAACTAGAGTTATTGCACGCATAATAGAAAACGGGAATTCTTGATCATCTTGTGTAGCGATATTGTGCTTTGCAACTAAAAATACGCCGGACGCGCTACTCGGTGACAGCTGTTACGTTACTGATCCCGCGTATTATCGTAGATAGAAAGAATGCTGCTCTACTGCATAGAGCGTGCGATGCGCGTGTACATAAAATCTGGTCCTTCGTCACGCCGCGCCGCGCCGGATTGGTCCTTCGAGACGACAGTCGGAATGTTTTAATGAATTATGAGTACGTATGTGTGTATGTATGTATTTTTTTCATATACAATTATCCTATCATATACTATTAAACGAGTTAGGTGTCCCAACGACTTCGAAAACTGCTTGAAACCTTTCGCCGAAAATCTAGGATTAGGGGTTAAAAATCACCAGAATCGATCTATGAGGGAATTATCTTCGAAAATAATTGTATTATAGCATTTATAAATACCTCTAAGCTTATCGTTTATCTGTTTTGTTTGTAGTACTCCTATTTTATAACTATTGATAACGTTTGACCCATCGAAGAACATATTTCTTTATCGGATTTTACTTAAAATACCTACATAAAAAATAGCTAGTGACGTAGATGTTATAAATATTCATCTTATTTTAAATTCTGGTTAAATTACCTAGTTCTCGTAAGCAACTAGAAATAGACATAATTTATCGAAAATTCCTATGTATACTTATAAAGTTATTAGCAACAGAAGGTTAAATAAAAAATTATCAAATTTTTACAATAAATATTACTTTTATCAGAGACATGCAATAAATAAATATTATAAAACACATAAGTACCTAGGTGCGAGTATATCCTCAAAAATTTAGTTACTAATAAGTTAAATATTTTATATTGATTACACCAGCGCAATGTCCTTGACTCATTTGTATCTATTTCTGTAAAAGAAATATCTTAAGTCGTACGTAGTCTATAAAATTCTACTTGTCTTTATTTTTGTTTGAGTTTACCATAAAAAATAACTCCAGATTTCCGTTTTCCATATTATCATAGAATTATTATTATACAGATAAACGTAATTGGCACTTGTACGTGATACGTTACCAAGTAATCGATTAGGCATGTCTTTCGCTCACTCGGCTTTGTATGTCTCCTGTGTACCTACGCTACATCTCTTAAAATTGAGTTGGGGCTGCATTACAATGTAATTTAAATTACTCATTGGGATCTTACAGCAGTTGTTGTTCTTTACCCGACCGCCCAAATACATTGTAGGTAATAATGTTTTCGTGTTGTATGAATGTATGTATGGTCGTTTCATTGTTCGCCTGTAGCGAAAACGGGCTTGATGGATTTTGGAGTGTAAGCTTCGTCGTCACATCAAATTCGTATCAATTAAAATACTACAACTTTACTTACACACCAGAAATAGACAGTGTTGCAATATTGTTTCCCGTCTTATGTTCCAATAAATAAATTTTTAGGGTTCCGTACCTCAAAAGGAAAAAAATAACCTTTATAGGATCACTTTGTTGTCCGTCCGTCTGTCTGTCTGTCTGTCTGTCAAGACCCTTTTTGTCAGGAACGCGTAGACGTATCAAGTTTAAACTTATATCAAATACTCAGGCCTGCAATCCCTTGGAGCTGTGAAAAAAGATAATTTGATATAAAGTTCAAGACCTGTGTGATAAGGAATTTATACGGAACCCTTGGTGCGCGAGTCCGATTCGCACTTGGCCGGTTTTTTATTATTTATTTATTTTACACTTTTCGATGCTTAGCATGATAAATACTAGTCCGGAACAAATCCCACTCGGCCTCCTGGCCTAAAGTAGATTTCCTTGCGCTACGGGAACCAGAGACTGTTATATCATACGCGTTCCTACTTATGGTTCATTCCAATAAAAAAAAAAGCAAAAGGTAAACAAACATAGTATGCAGATGACATTGACATGTGTCAGTTCCATAATAAGTTTGTTTACGTTTTGCTTTTTTTTATTGGAATGAAGTATAAATACATATATACATATTTAACACCACGACACGAGCAAACAAATCTGCTAATCACACAATTTTTTCTTCTAGGGTAGGAATCGTACTTAGGTATACTCTGCGTTAGAAATCACCACGCTACCCATTCAGGCTCGAACAATCTTAAAAAAACCGGCCAAGTGCGAGTTGGACTCGCGCACCGAGGGTTCCGTATAAATTCATAATCACACTTGTCTTGAACTCGATATTTTTTATATTTGAGTTGATTGAATGAAAGGTAATTTGCGGTTTACGATTTATGACGTACCTATTAAAAAAACTACTTACTAGATCTCGTTCAAACCAATTTTCGGTGGAAGTTTGCATGGTAATGTACAATGTACATCATATATTTTTTCTAGTTTTATCATAAAAAATGATATTAGAAACCTCAATATCATTTTTGAAGACCTATCCACAGATACCCCACACGTATAGGTTTGATGAAAAAAAAATTTTTGAGTTTCAGTTCTAAGTATGGGGAACCCCCAAAATTTATTGTTTTTTTTTTTCTATTTTTGTGTAAAAATCTTAATGCGGTTCACAGAATACATCTACTTATCAAGTTTCAACAGTATAGTTCTTATAGTTTCTGAAAAAAAATGGCTGTGACATACGGACGGACAGACAGACAGACATGACGAATCCATAAGGGTTCCGTTTTTTGCCATTTGGCTACGGAACCCTAAAAAGGCCAAACTGGAGCAACTGGAGCCTCCTGTTTGCCTAGGAATTATACTTAACTAATTGGCGTTTGAACCGCGACGCGATTAAGCATGACCCATGACTGAACCCAGTCACATGTGATCTTATCTTTGTGTTTTGGTTGCTCTGATATGGATATAGATAAGCATGACGCGCTTGATGTCCTCATTATGCAAAATATAAGCCTTTAGGGTCGTCGATCTGGTTTGTTTCCTCTTTCTTTGCTATAGGTTTTGTAAACAACTATTTGTTGATTGTTGAACTACTGTTATGATTTCGATTTACAATAATTCGGCATAAAGTGTAGTGGCAGCTAACTGCTAACTTGCTACCATAACTGCACGTGCAGCTGCAGTGTGCACTGAACAGCAAAAACATTGTAATCTTGATACATTTTTTTTAGTCTTGATCAGATCGGAAGTTAATTTTAGGTTCCCCCTAGGAAGGAAAAAATTGCGGTGTTTCCCCGTGGACCCGGTGGTTCGACCTCTACTAATGGGTCCATGGGTAATTTAAAATTTTTTTATGAGTATAGTGTAGTTTTAGGGAAATTCAATTTTGCACTTCCAAGCCTGTTATAGGATAGTCATTAACGTTTCAATGGAATGAGTCGTACCTACATACTTACAATACCTACCTACATACCTAGTAGTATAATTATGTCAGTCTCGCCCCACCTGCTTTTGTTTCACCTTGGCCCTTAGAATACGAATTACTCACTAATCCATTTATTTATGTACTAATACATTCTATATAATATACCTACATTTAAAATGGAAGTACCTAACTCGGCCCCAATCTACAGTTCTCACTGACTTGACCACGTGCTCGTGATGGTCTCCCCAATCCCTGGGGTTACGACTTGAAAGAGGAATATTCTATTGTTTCTTTTAAAGGCGGATATAAATAAACGAATCCAGGCTTAAAAATCGGGTCAACTGTGACAAGTTTTGTTCTATCACTTTTTATTGTGCTCTCCATAATACAAACAAATCGATCATTGGAGTGACCAGTTTTTTTATGGAAAGCCCATAAATTTTTTACAGTTATTTAGAAGCGTTGTGTCATATTTGACACAAATAATAGCCTGGATACATGGAACTATTACGTACTATGTTTTTATCAGCCATTAAATTTATACACTTTTTTAAAATTTTAAATCATCAGCTGTACCGAAAACTAGAAGAACCATTTAAAAATAATATAATAAAAACTTTGGCCTCATAAAAAATATCTTATGTAAATCTGAGGATAAAGACAAAAATCAAAATCCTTCAAGCTGTTTCGACTCCAAAAAGTAACAATGAAATGGACTTAAAATGACATAAGGGTGTCTTTAAATTAGTTCTTGATACGAAAGACTATGCATGTACTCATGATAACGAACAACTTTCCCTAAGGAACCCATAGTCAAATCGCAAAAAAAAATTTTGGACTCTTCATACTAATTTGGAACCCATAGTCAAATCGCAAAAAAAAATTTTAGACTCTTCATCTTCATACTAATTTGGCCGGCCAGTTCATCCATTTGTATGGAGAGTCAACATTTTTTTTGCGATTTGACTATGGGTTCCTTAGGGAAAGTTGTTTGTTATCATGAGCACATGCATAGCCTTTCGTATCAAGAACTAATTTAAACTCACCCTATATGTATCTAATCAACCACGGGTGAGAAGCGACATAGGCTGCTTTGTCTTACTTCCAGGAAAAACCTAACCTAACCATTAAAAAGATCTATAACCGCAGACCTTGTAAGCTCAGCAGACTGTAAAAAACAAACAAATAATTGACTAAAATAAATCTATTTTTAACGCGTTTTTATACGGCCGATAGTAGGGCGTCACATCACGATGCGCCCGCGTGGGTCACCGAGATAAGAACAACATTTAATTTAGCTTTTGCCCGCGGCTCCGCCCGCGTGGATAAGTATAGTTTCTAAATTCACTATCCTAAGGCACGGATTTTATTTTTCGAGATTCCCCCTAAACATTTTTTTTACTATTGTTTCAGAGCCTTTACTTTAGCTATAATGTCGAACGTTTGAGTGCCGTTAATGTGCAATGTTCAGACGAAAACGTACTATGGAATTCACGCAAAAACGTGAATCACTGGGTGCACATTTTCTGACGCACGTTTTTTGCTAATCAATACCTATCCAAAAAAAAACCGTTTCGACATTTAAAAAAGTAACTCAGATGAGTAGCAGACGACTAACCCTGTCAGAGACGATGACGTACTGAAAATCTTTCCTATTAAAATCTTATTTTTATAAAACTCTTAGGGCTATGGCATGAAACATCCGTTTTTCGTCAGTAGTCTGTATTAAAATATGTGCATCGACAATATGTTCAGACGTAACGTCTCTATACGACAAGATAAGCTAAATAAGCTTGGATCTGACAGACTTGTTACGCTACCGTTATCTTATGCAAGATACAAAAAAATGGCAAAGTGCATTTCGAACCGTAGTGTAAGGTTCCGTAGATTAGATATAATTATTTTTAGAAATAATAATTGAGGTAATACGATTTTAAATATTATTATATGTGTTATTTTGTAAACTCTTAAAAAATATATCCACTTCCGTCAACAGAATTTCGAAATATACATATAAGGTGCTAAGAAATTAGTGATCATTACTTAAACTGGGGCTTCTACTAGTGAAACTGAACAACTTTTCCCAAGGAGCCCATAGTGAATTCGCGAAAAATGTTTTGTGCTTTTCTAACAAGTCGGTCACCTGATCGGCCCACTTAGTATAGGAAGTCAATTTTTTTTGCGAATTCGCTATGGCTTCCTTGGGAAAGTTGATCAGTTTCATGCGTAGAAGCCCCAGTTTAAGTAATGACAACACCTTGAATATAGGGTATGGGCGATGCGGCGTCGTCATAGAGATCTGAATAATCGTTTTCGAGAGAAAAAAACCTACTTTTCGATTGTAAACTTTAATTTCGTTGTCTCAGCGACCCATAAAGTTAGCCACCCAACATCACATGCCCCATTTTTTTCAATGCAACTCTTTACGCCAATCAGCTCTTTGGAGACCATTCAGATTCTTCTGAATTGTACCTACTGTTATTTTTAGTACTTACTATACATACGATGTATATTATACTCTGACAAATAAATCAGTCGGTCATCCATCACGTTAGTACCTGTTGTCTATCGTAACGTCATAGATATAAACGTAACGTCACCTTAACAATTAATATCAAGTAGGTAGGTATGTAAATCATCGTCATCTTTATCTTCATCACTTATCACCTTATCATCATCGTAAGCTTCATCATATCCGTCATGCCATATCCGGTAACGACGATATTTCTGCTTCAGCGACATATTCGGTTCCAGTTTCAGTCGGTTGCTCTGTGAAAGAAAACTGAAGACTCCTGCTACTCTTCGAACTAGAACTCTGGCTGCTCTGGCGAACTAAAGGGTAAAATTGAAATCGCGGACCTTTTTAATACGGTATTTGACTACCAGTCATTTGAGTGACTTTTTATCAACTGCCAAAAACGACATTCTGGTCTAAAATTGTTCGTGTTACTGGCGTGTGACGTCACAGTCTTTGACGAACTTATTTTCTGACTGTAATGAATATAAAATTTAAAATATACAAAAACATCAGTCGAGAAATATTGTTCGCTATTCTAGGAGAAATGCTTTTTAGTGAATAATATTTTTCAGTTTAATTTTGATAGTGTCAAATACCCTAATGTGGTTTCTGCTCGTAAAACTGTACAACGTTCTCTAGGAAACTTATTTAAACACAGCAAAAAAATATTGTACTCTTCATAAAAATCGATAATCTGAGTAGCCAACTTGGTATTGGAAAGTCGAAATTATTTTTTGCTCCGATTGTATTGTGTTCCTAAGGGAAAGTTCGAAGGCATATTTAAAATTTAGTCTGCGATTTCTATTTCACCCTCTGTTTATTGCATTTCTTGTGTACATGAAAAATCATCAGTTATGTGGGTCTAGAATTTTGAATGCTGTCCTAATCCATCCAGCGCATTCTCGTAAACAGCAGTTCTTCAAGCTCAGTCGGTCGCCTAGCGCCGAGCCACCACAAAAACGGGATAGTTCCCGTTAAACCCTCTCTGTGGTCACAGCTGAAAATCTTTTCCTCCTTATTTTATTCGTTTCGTGACGACTTGATTTTTAAGCAAATACATGTAATGAATCACAATGGTCCAATAATGAGACGTATTTAGCAATGTTGTCGTAATTGTACCCATAACAGCAGAGGACATCTCAAAATCGGAACGACCGACAGTCACGCAGCAATAACGTGAACCATTTAAAATTCTAGTTTAGGCGGGGTTTACATATGCAAGTAGGTATGTACTAAAATCAGAGACAATGTCTGTTATAATACCGTTTAAAAATGCATATGCAAACTGCTTCCTTGACGCAATAGTTAAATTAAATATGCTCGCTTCAAGTCTTTTCAAGTGAATGTCAGCGGAGTACGACTTTGTTTGCGTTTTTCGTATATAATTAATTCATACGAGTACCATATTATTATGTATGTCATTACATCAGTACCTGTCATATAACATATAGTATAGCATGTCTATCAACTACTACGAGCTACGCTATTACCACAAAATATGCATAATAGAAGGTCCGCTCATGTATATATAAGTACCTACTGCTGACCTCACCGCAAGGGTTGTCACAACATTCACATTTTTCCGTCGGTTTTGGGAAACATTTCATCCGTACACTATTTATGATCAGGAATGCTGACCCTGTTTCCAAGAATAGATTATGATGAATTAATCACGCGACGCGAATATTGAATAATTAAAAATAATGACTTAGCTAAAGTTGATACCAGTACTTTACCTTATATTCTATGCAGGGTGAAATGTTGGGTGCATACTATTTTTAACACTAAAATAAGAAATAACCTCCTTAATAAATACATATTTATTTTTAACCATTTTAACCCCTCGTCGCATATATGTTTTTAAGTCCGTATATCCCAAACTGATTTGAATACTGAATTTATTATTTTCAGTTAGGTACCAATGCATGAGATCACTGGAGAAATTCCAAAGACTAGCGTGCATGGCAATAACTGGAGCATTCTCAACAACGCCCACGGCATCGATGGAAATGCTCCTAGATCTAAAGCCATTACACATATACATACAAATGGAAGCGGCGAAGGCCCTACATAGGCTAGCGATAAATGGAAGTTGGGACTTCGACAGCCCCTAAACAAGACACACTGATCTCAACCTGGATGAAGATGTGGAAAGGCTGATGTGCATGGGGAGCGATAAAATGCTGACCGTGAACATATTCAAAAGAAACTTCAAAACTTATGTCCCAACAAGGGAGGAATGGAGTAAAGGGCTGCAACAACAAGGACCGAATACTCAGACTTGGTACACAGACGGATCGAAAATGAAATCTGGAACCGGAGCAGGCGTTTACGCAAAGAACTGTCATGCAAGTCACAGCTTAGGGCAATATGCAACTGTCTTCCAAGCGGAGACATACGCTATTATTGCTTGCGCACAGGAGATTATAGACAGAAGGGTCAAAGACAAAACTATCTATATACTCAGCGACAGCCAAGCTGCACTCAAATCCCTCAACTCCCACGCAGTGGACTCAAGACTAGTACTGAACTGCGTCAAAACCCTGAATAAGGTAGGACGCGACAACAGATTGCACCTGGTCTGGGTACCAGGACACGTGGGAGTAGAGGGGAACGAGGAGGCGGATAAACTGGCAAGAATGGGATCACATGCTAGGATGCATGGACCAGAACCTGGGATCGGACTCCCCAAGAGCACGGTAACGAAGGCACTAAAGGCACAGGCGGATGCAAGACACAGAGTAACATGGCAGTCCCTGGAAGGCCTTAAACACTCTAAGATCTTCATCGGTGAAGTAACCACAGGTGCGACCAAGTATATTTGGAAGAATAGCCGGTCGCATGTCAGAGCCATGACAGGGGCGTTAACAGGGCACTACGCAACAAACGCTCACCTTAATAAGATAGGTCTGACAAATGATGAGACGTGCAGAGCCTGCGGTGAGGATACAGAATCAATGGAGCACCTACTGTGTCACTGCGATGTACTGGCTAATAAGCGTATGTGCCTCCTTGGCAATGCCTACCCAACGCCGGAGGAATACAGGCACCTACCCCTCAGCGGAATCACTGCGTTAATGCAACATATTTTTGACTAAGGATAGGTACGAAGGTCTTAGGGGTTGACACAAAAGATCCCTTTGGGTCGAAGTGTCGCTGTCTGAACAGCACCCACCAACAAGATAATAATAATAATAGGTACCAATCAGTTTTGCGCCGACCCCAAATGATTGGGATAAGGGCAGGAGAATGATGAGTTAGGTACCAATCAGTATAAAAATAAAATGTGGATTTTTACGTATGTTCCAAACTCCTAGAGGGTTTTTGACTATTGGAGGCTTTATATCCGTTTAAAATATGTTCTAGGATCAGGATCAGAAAAGCTTCATAGAATGTATTCCATGTCAACCTGGTGACAATTTAAAATCCATCAAACTGTTTTGACTAAACGTACCTAGTACGAATGAATGGCATGGACATATATAAGGTGCTACTTTATTAGTGCCCGATATTTTAGTCAGTGCTTCTACTCCTGATTCTGATCAACATTCCCCAAGGAACCCATAGTCAAATCGCAAAAAAATTTTTGGACTCTTCATACTAATTTGGCCGCTCGGCTGATCAATGTGTATGAAGAGTCCAAAAATTTTTTTCCGATTTGACTATGGGTTCCTTGGGGAAAGTTGATCAGAATCAGGAGTAGAAGCACTGGCTAAAATATCGGGCACTAATAAAGTAGCACCTTATATATAGTTTCATTAAGTTTTTTTTATCTAAAATTAGTTAGCCCTTGGGATCATCTCACGTGGTGGTAAGTGATGATGATGCCGAAGATAGAAGCGGAGTTACCATGAAATGAAACCTAGTTCCGGAATGGAGATAAGATAAGATAGCCAGTTCCTCATTACGTTAGGGGAAACTTGGTAAGCCCACTTCCATCTTCGGCATCGATCATTATATGTAATTGCCATCATCACTTACCTACCACCAGGTGAGATAATGCCAAGAGCTTACCATTAGTGGATAAAAAAGATTTTTTATTTTAGTAGATGCTTTTAAATTAGGTAAATTCTTTTAAATCGATTTTTTTCTACCTAGTACAAAGTCCACAGCACGCAGAACTTGTAATTCAACGTTTCGGGAAGTTTTAGCGATGCATAAATGCGTACATGCGTACCAAGATTCGGCTTTAGTTTCACATTTAAAAAAATCTGGCTCTATATCTTTTAAGATCTACTAGAAACAAGGACATCTATCAATTAATCTGAGATACCAGTTTCTAATACCGATACCGGTTGGAATCGGTATCCGTTAGAAACAAATTGCACACGCGCCATAATGTTTAGTAGATGTGCGTATGAGTCGAGACGAGACGAATCGATGAAGATAATGGATAGTTTCGTTCTGAATCAACAACATTAGCTACAAAAGCTTGGCAGGTGATGGTAAAACGGTAGTAGATATTGTTCTAGGTGATTCATATTATCTTAGTTTTATAACAAAATTATTCTAATAGTCTAACCTAACCCAAAAAACATCTGATTGTACTCCAAAATTCCCCAAGCCTTTTGGCTACAGGCGGTAATAATGAAACGAACATACATACAATAAAATAAAGTCGCCAAAAATGGCATGCATCGGTTAAAAAAAATACCAATCATAATTAAAAGCCGAATACCCTGAAAACCACTGAACAGACTTTCATCAAACATCATGTCTAGAACTACCGCGTTGCAATCTGTTTTTTTTTAATGTTTTCTGACCGACACACCGGCTTCAAAGTTTGAAACAAGATTCCTCAACACAATGGGGAACTGGCTATCTTATTCCGGTAGACATCAATACTATTAACATGAGGTTTGGCTGCAAGACTCCCCCCCTTGCAAGAACACTCCTCTTTCTCTGTTATTAGGGCTATTTCTTAAAAACATTCATTCGTATCACACGCATACAACAGCTTTTAATCAGACGCAATACAGCTCGCAGGCGCATTCAAAATGCACGTGAATGTTTTAGTTCACGTTTTTACCAGCATGCCCTTGCATCATCTCATCTGATGTAAGTGTATATCAATGCTGTTGCCCCATATGATTAACCCGTACCTGTAGTCATCAATGCTATTAACATTGAGGTTTGGCTGCAATACTTCCCCCCTTGCAAGAACACTCCTCTTTCTACCTAGAAATTGTGTTTAATTTGTCTCTTTAATTGTCTGACCATTATACTTCATATTTAGCTCCTGCTAACGTAGCTAGTTTTTTCTAAATTGACCCTTAACTTATTCAATACACTCTAACCACCGATTTATCTTATTCATAGTCAAATTTATATTATTATTGTACTTGTCACTTTTATCGTCATGAAAAATAATTACTGAAATGTCATCTGCAAATAATATAATTTGATGTTCAATTATTTTAGGTAGGTCATTAAATATAAGTTACAAATACAAAAAATAGGACCTAATATGCTTCCTTGTGGTATACCAGAATTTACGGTGTTATAAGGTGATCTATATGTCGCAGGGATATAATAAAATCAGCGATTTAATCAAATCCCGGGCGATTTTAAAATAATAACACAATTTTGTCATTTCCCTAAACAATTAAAAAAATGATGTGATGAAATCCCTAAGCTGATTTAGTGAAATGATAAAAATAATTATTCTGTAGTATTTAAAAGGTTTATTTGTTACAACATACATTAAGTTAAAGCGGTCGTGGCTCAGTGCGGCTTGCGTGGTCGCGTCGATCACCAGGTTAACTGACTGCAGACACGGTCATAACCTGGGTAGGTTTGACCGTTAGCGACATTTATCGACCGATGCCGTGTTTCGCAAGGCACATCAAGCCGTTGGTGCTGGCTGCTATCGCTAAATAGCAATCGTTAAGCCATGTCGGAGGCCTTATAGGCGGATCGGAAAAATCTGACACTGGGTTTGGCCAGTAGCCCCACAACCTCCACCAATCCAGACATGGCCCCCGTGTGTGGAGTATGGCCTAACCTTGCCGATGTATGGGAAGAGACCCGTGCACCTGCGGTGTGGACGTAATGGGTTGTTAAATTACACTAAAATCTTAAAAATCAACACTAGAACTTTACTTATTTTGTACTGAATGAACAAAAACATTTTGAAAAATACACTTGAACACTTACACACACACACGCATTTGTATAATTAGAATCATTCCATCTAAGTTCAAGGATCGACATGGCCCTGATACCTCTTATGTTTGTGTTTGGGGCACAAAATACACAGATACAGAAGGTCCGCTCAACACGCTCACTAAAATCCTAAGCATATACATGCTTATAGACGTATACGGTCGTTGTAGGTACTTTTGTGATACTTTTCCGCGTGACCTTGCCTCGAACGACCGTATATTTCTATAAGCATGTATATGCTTACGATTTTAGTGATTTGTATTGAGCGGACCTTCTGTGTCTATTTTGTGTTTGGGGTTACATTTCATATTATATAAGTTTTGTTTTCAGTTCAATCATTAAACTTAAAATTAACATTCCAAGTGGTTTTACTTTCATTTTTAGCATTTGTGAGTATTTTATAAACAGCTTGAGCTCGGTATTTTTTTTAAACTATGTATTTTGACTCTCTGGCGTTTTGTTTTTATGGTACTTGTAACTTGTGAATTAGAAGCAACAGGTACCAACACCAACCAAATAATAAACAAAGTTTAAACAATGTGAGTCTTAGTAATAAGTAAATATTAACAAAAATGTATGTCATTTTTATTATTATTAAAAAGGTGCATTTTTGGGCAGACGACCTTATTGTTATATTCGACAGTTATTATTTTTAATCGTTGTTTTCTAATCGTCGTTAGTGTTTTCCTTGAATGCCGAATTTATTACAATTAATAAATAAATATAGATACTAATGGGTATCAAGCCAAGCAAAGCACCGCTCGTCAGCAGTCTGCTCTTGAGTGTCGTAGCGCACGTGACAACTGACATATTAGCGAAAATATCTGAAAATTAAAAATAACTATTTCTATAGAGGAAGAACCGGAAGACGTAGTGTAGGTAGGCCTCCGAATCAGTGGATTGATGACCTGGTGAAGGTTGTGGGAAGGCGCTGGATGCGAGCAGCACAGAGTCTTTGGCCTTTGGGGAGTCTTTTGTCCAGCAGTGGATGTCTTTCGGCTGATGAAGATGATGATATTTATAGAGGATTGAAAAAAACTGCTCCCGGGAAAATTAACAGTAGAGTAGAACACACTCATAAAACTGAATACCTTTTCCTATACTGAATTCACAAAAATAATGCGTACTTGCGGCTCGCGCACGGCGCACCCTCAATGTTAATTTTAAAACGATGCCCACATGGGCGGAGCCGCGGGCAAAAGCTAGTATAATATATAACCATCTCCGTAGTCTAGAGACTCGTCTGCTGGCTGCACATCAGGAGTTCGCGAGTTCGATTCTCCTTTGTCTCCTACAAAGTTGGTCTGGTTGGTGGTAAGGGCATTTTCAGGCCTGGCTAGCTGCCACCATGTTACCTTAGCCGTTGCCTTTGCGTTGTGGTGGGTCTTGGTAACCCTGCGTCCAACTTTTGGCGTCATCATCACTTACCTATCACCAGGTGAGGTAATGCCAATAACTGTCCGAGTGTTGACGAAGTGTATATATTAAAGTCAAAACTATGATCCGGTCAAAACTAGTTTTGACAGCAAAAATCAGTCAAAAGTAGTTTTGAGCGATGCCCTTGGTTAAAACCACTTTTGACTGATTTTTGCAGTCAAAAGTAGTTTTACTAAGGGCATCGGTCAAAACTACTTTGGACTGAAATAATATCGGTTAAAAGTGGTTTTGACAAAAAAATCTTAGTCAAAACTACTTTGATACTAATATTAGTACTAGTTTGGATGTTTGTTACTAAATCACGCAAAAACGGCTGACCGGATTTTAATAAAATTTGGCACACATGTAGATTATTACCTGCGTGCGTTAACGTATAGGATACTTTTTTTATGTGCAAACCTACCTTACTGTTGTCAGTTGTCATTTTACAGGTGTCACTTGACAGATGTCAGTTTATCAAACGTCAGAGTGACAGATTCCAGTTTGACGGATATAACTTTGACAGATGTCATGTCAAACTGACATCTGTTAATCCGACATATCACAAACTGGCATATGTAAAAGCTGGCATCTATCAAACTAGCCTTTATCACTCTGACTTATGTTATGACAACCTGGACATCTGTTGAACTTAAACTGATAGCTGTCAAATTGACATCTGTGAACTACCATCATGAGATCTGTCAAACCAACAACTGTCAAACTGTCATCTGTCACTCTGATGTGTTAAGTTGTCATGTGTCAAACTGGCTTATGTCAAACTGACATGAATCAATCTAACACACAAGTGTTAAACTGACATCTGTCAAAGTTACCTCTGTCAAACTGACATCGGTCTAAGTGACATCTATCAGACTGACATAATTATGTCAAACTGGCCTCAGTCAAACATCTGTCACTCAGATGTATGAAAAACTGACATCTGTCAATCCGACATACCACAAACTGACATATACAAAAGCTGACATCTGTCAAACTATCATCTGTCACTCTGTCTTATGACAAACTGGACCTCTGATGAACTTAAACTAATAACTGTCAAATTGACATCTGTGAACTGCTATCATGAGATGACGTATGATAAACTGACATCTTCAGACTGACACCTGTAAAATGACAACTGACAACAGTAAGGTATGTTTGATTGCCGCCTAACGCATGGGCATACTTGATTTTTCCGGGATAAAAGTATCCTATACGTTAATCCAGATAATAATCTACCCGTGTGCCAAATTTTATTAAAATCCGGTCAGCCGTTTTTGCGTGATTTAGTAACAAACATCCAAACTAGTACTAATATTAGTATCAAAGTAGTTTTGACTAACATTTTTTTATCAAAACCACTTTTAACCGATATTATTTCAGTTAAAAGTAGTTTTGACCAATGCCCTTAGTTAAAACTGCATTTGACTGCAAAAATCAGTCAAAAGTGGTTATAACCAAGGGCGTCGGTCAAAACTACTTTTGACTGATTTTTGCAGTTACAGTCAAAACTGTTATCCGGTCAAAACTATTTTTGACTGCAAAAATCAGTCAAAAGTAGTTTTGACCGGATAAGAGTTTTGACTGTAACATATAGTACATACGTATCTTAAGAAGTGTCTACGAATTCCACTATTAATTCTATTTTAGGCTGCGACCTGGACGCAAGCGACGGCGACAGCGACAGCGACAGCGACGCGGCGACAGCGACAGCGACGCGGCGACAGCGACACGAGCGACTAGATCATTTCCATAGATTCGTATGGAGTTATTTTGGACGACAGCGACACGCGCGGCGACACACGAGCGACGAGCGACATTTCAAGGACGGTCGCGCGTTTAGGAACGTTCTTCTTTAACCGATAAACCGGTCCAAACTATCTATAGTTTGAGTAGAAAAAATAGTTTCAGATGATAAAATAATAAAGTCTGATACTAGCTGGAGTGCCCGGCTTCGCTCAGGGAGTTAATATCCCCCGCACCCTGCGCCTCACCCCCTCACCCCGCACCTCGTCCCCCGCATCCCGCGACTCACCCTCCCTCGCACCCCACTCCTCCCCCACCCGCACCCCGCTCCTCTACCCCGGCACCTCGCGTCTCCCGCCCGCACCCCGCGTCTCCCCCGCACCCCGCCCCACTCCTCAACCCTGCGCCTCACCCCCGCACCCCTCTCCTTCCCCCCGCACCCCGCGCCTCCTTCCACGCCGCTCCTCTCCCCCCGCAACCCGCACCTCACCCCCCCCCCCCCCGCGCCTCACCCCCCGCAAACCGCTTATCATCCCCGCCACACCCCGCACCTTCCCCCCCGCAGACCACTCCTCACCCCGCTGCTCCGGGACTGCTCTCAAATACTCTCGAATGTTCTGGACTGTTCTATTCTAGAAAATTCTTAAGGATGAAATTTCAACCCTTATATCTTCAAAGCACGCCCTTTAGACAAAAACGGAAACCTTCTTCATGGATGGGGGACAGAGGGCTACCGCACCATATAACTCCCTTGATCGTATCTGGATTCGTTGCTGAGTTTTATCGGCACAAACATTTATACACTTTCTTTTATAATATTGATAAATGAAATTTTCACAGTCATCCTTTCGTAATATAATTAATTTCGGATTTCGACTTTGATCTTCATAATTCTTCAGTAGATGCCGAAATCGTCTTTTTGTTTTGTCTAAATCTACGTTTTCTTTAGCAAGTTAGTAGTAATATTTAAAAAAAACTGAAATATTTGCCCTGGGTGGAGATCGAACCCACGACTCTCGGATCAATAGTCAGGAGCACAAACCGCTGAGTCAGTGTTAAGTGTTATTATATTAGTAAGAAAAATAATGAAAATATCGAAATATCGACATCGCGACAGACAGACATCGACAGAGTCACGTCACTACGTCGCCGCAAACCCACTGACCTTGTCGCTTTCGTCGTGAACAGTCATCGCTGTCGCCGTCGCCGTCGCCGTCGCTGTCACTGTCACTGTCACTGTCGCTGTCGCTGCCGCCGTCGCTTGCGTCCAGGCCACGGCCTTAAAGAAGCTCATGACTATATTTTTTCTTTACACACTAACAAATTTGACGTAAAGCTTTTTTCGGCCATGCCATGACCCCCCGTGAACAGGGGGCACACGCTTTTAATGCTTATACGTTATAACGCCCCGTTTGCGACGTGTTCGTTTTTAATGTGTTTACTGTTAATTCGTTTTTAATGTGTTTACGTGTTTAATTAGTTAATGTATAATTTACAAACCTGAGAGGTCGACACTATAAGTTTTGTTGCATCTCCCAGTAAAATTCGCTTGGTGATTGATGGGTATACTAGGATCAATTAGACCCATTATAAACAAAAATAAAATATAAATCACTTCAGTGAGGAGACCTAAGAGGCTCAGAAGGACGAACAAGAGCCCCAAAGCGACCAAAACTTGTGCCTCAACGCAGAATGATAAAAACACTAATACGTTAAGAATAAAAACCGGAATAGAAAATAATAATAAAATAAACAACACGATAACGTCAAATATAGTAACAGCGGAAGTCTTGTGTTTCGAATTCTCGTATCTTCCAGCAGCAACCAAAATCATAATGGGGAACATATTGTGAAAAATAAAAAGCACGATACTTGAAATAAAGCCCCCTAGTTTCATATTTTTTACACAAAAGCAACAGCTGTTGAGTTCGGGGAGAAAACTAAGCGCACGAGACAGCCAACTTTCCATAACAATATTTTATGATTAAATAAAATAATGATCACTGGAATAATGTAAAACTTTACAAAATAATAGCAAATATAAATAAAATACTCTGTGAAATAAAATAAAAACAATCAATTGAAATGTCATTTTTGAGTTTGACAACTTAATTTCTAGATAAGAAAATTTTATAATCTATGTATCACCGTCTTTAATATACAGGGATGTAACAGAAAAGTGTGATAATACTTCAAGGTTGGCTTTTACCCATCAAACTGAACAACTTTTGTTCTACAACTTTGTTGAAATCGCAAAGAAATTTTCGGACTTTTCATACAAACTTGGTTCACCAGCTGATCGATTTGTATGAAAAGTCCAAAAAAAAATTTGCGATTTGATCAAAGTTGTAGGACAAAAGTTGTTCAGTTTGATGGGTAAAAGCCAACCTTGAAGTATTATCACACTTTTCTGTTACACCTGTATATATCTTTGTTTAGAATTAGTATCTATGAGGATACGATCCTAAAATAGGTACAAATAGGTTGTAAATAAGTACATAAAATTGTAATGTAAATGAAAACGTTTTAGGTTCATCGGTACATAAATCTTCCAAGACAAGGAAATTTTAGACCTTGAACTTTGCATACATTAGATCTAGAGTCTAGACTACCTCTTCCACGGCCTAAGTAGGTACTAGAAAATTTTAAAAAAATGGCACCTTTAGCAAGACCTGTCTAAGTGGATATCAAAAGCAGTCGTGGGTCAGTGCGGCTTACTTGGTCGCGTCGATCATGCAGGTTAACTACAGACACGGTCACAACCTGGATGGGTTTGACTTTTAGTGGCATTTATCTTGACCGTTTCCGTGCTTCGTAAGGCACGTTAAGCCGTTGGTGTCGGTTGCTATCACTAGATAGCAGTCGTTAAGCCATGTCGGAGGGCTTATAGGCGGCTTGAAAAGTTCTGACTAATCCCACAACCTCCACCAATCCGGACTTGGCACCCGTGTGTGGACTAACAACTTGCTTTAATTGCTTTAATAAATGTAGGTAAGTACCATAAAACTTAAGTCGATCTTTTATTTAACTATGGATCTAAAACTCGAAAAATTTACTTTCCTTTCTAAGTCAAATGTTTAGCAGTTAAATCCTCTACAAGTATCTCGAAATTCTCTCGTTAACTCGATCTTTATTTGCATTTCCCTTCAGATTCGAACTATCGAGATTTCACTATAGTAGGAAATTCCCGCTGACTGAAAGATATCATGAATGTTTCGGCTATGGTTTCGGTTACTTTTATAATACTGTGCAGACAATTCCCAGTGTAATAATGTTCTAAGATGATCGGAAAATTCACTTTAAAAAGTGAACAATTCAATAGGACGGTCTATGTAATTGAATTTGTATATCAGTGAGTAGGAATTGTGCTTGTGGGCGTTAAATTTTTTCTCGTCTCTACCTACCTACCTACTTATCTTATCTGTAGCAAAGTCTGAAGTAAAAAAAAAAACTGACGCTACACATAAAAACTGATCTATACTGTTGCCAAAGAAGTTTTATATCGTCGCGACGACGACGCGTCGCTCCGCTCCTCTAGGGGGGAGAGGGGGGCAAGTCTGTTGCATTTAAAAGATATCGTTCGTCCATTGAAAATAGATTATTCTTATTTATATTTATAATACCAACGGCTTACTAGGCGTGACTAAAAAAAGTTATTTATTTTTTCCGATTTTTACAAAGTCGTAGAACAAAAGCAGCGAGTTCCATATGAAGAGTACCTAGGGACCATCCATAAATTACGTCACACGTTAAGGGGATGAGCAGGCGCGGATCCAAGATTTTGTTCAGGGGGGAGCAAATTTTCAGTATACCCTTATTTATGAAGCGGTCGATGGTATTAGACCGTTCATATAAAAAAGACGCGAGCGCAGCGAGCGCGAAATTTTTTGAATAGTTAAGAAATGCCTCTATTTATTTGCATTTTATAGAAGTTTTAGTACCTCGGTCAGGCTTCAGGGGGGGGGGGGCAATTGCACCCATTGCCTCCCCCCCTGGATCCGCGCCTGGTTATGAGGGGAAAGGGGGTCAACGAATTGTGACATTATGTCATATTATGTAGAGGGAGTCATAAACGTTGTGACGTCACAACACACACGAATTTTGGAATTTATGTTTTCATTTATTCAATAGGGAGTTTTCCACGGCTTTCTCTAGACTCAACTAGATGGCGTTGATCTACATTGGAAATAAGAAAATCTTTAAAAAATCGTCAAAACTGACTGATATTACTGACTAATATCATAATAATGATGAATACCTTTCGAAGATTACTTTTCATTGAATATTTTTTTGTATTTGGATGCAAAAAATAATTTTCATTTTATGCATGCAAAAAATTATGAATGCAAAAATTTTCCTAAAGGAATTATATCATGATGCCGAGTTATACATTGCATTTAAATCACAAAAAAGCATTAAAATCAATTTATGTGTGGGTCGGAAGAAGAAATTACATATAACAGAGAAACCAGAACGCACTCAGGTCATACATACTTGACCAAGTGGGAAAGGAGACGTTTCACGGGACTATGGAGCTTGGACCTGATCTGTGTACTAAACATCATAAATAAGTCATTAGAAACATAGTCTTTTCTAATTGTACATTTCCTTCGATTTACCTTCGTTACGAGGTTCATCTAGTTTCTCAGATTTAACAATCGCAACACATAAATCACCGAAAATGGCGAAGCGAGCGCAATTTTGAGCATTTTACGTTCAGAAACTAGATTTTGTACATACCATTGAAATTAATAATTTAGTTGTCCAACAAGTAACTCGAAAACCAGCTGTTATACCTGTAAAAGAGGCAAGGCATATCCGCAGATTTTAAAAATCGTACACCAATGTCAAAAGTTAGAACAGAAGGGTGTTCAGTCAGTCGAGAGTCAGAGAAAGCATCTGAGGAATATGTGGACGAAGCCGTAATTTCTGAACGTGACCTACTATTGCAAGCTTCAGTGTTACCATTTATATTGTAAAAAGTGCTGACAAAACATTATGCTTGAACCACGCAACCCTGCTTCTAATATTTTTTTCATTATTTTTCCTAGAAACCCTATATTTTTCTATATTTTTCGTACTACGTACATGTCCAGGCACAAAATGAAACGTGTCCTTTATCGTTTCTGTTAATACAAATAATAAAAATCTATTTTCACGTGACTTTTTATATATTTTCAACAATATTAAATCTATTTTGCTACCTAATTTCTACGAAACACATTTCCAAAGCTTAGAAACGCCATCTATTGAGAATCTTATGAACGGTGTGACATACGTCATCTGAAAACTCCCTATTCTGGGCGAAAAATTGCAAAATATGTGACGTTACACCAAGGAGGGGGTGGTCTCACAAATGTGACCATCTGTAACAAGGACGGGGAGGGGGTCAAAAAATCATGAAATTCGTGTGACGTAATTTATGGATGGCCCCTACTAATTTTATTTACACTCTGTATACAGGAGTAGAATCCCCAGTTAACGGGTCCTACACCAATTTGGTTACACACTGAATATTGTAAGAAATAGACTGGGGAAAGTGCTAGCTATGTCAATCTTCCGACTTCTGAATGGTGGGTTTCCTTAATCCTCACATAGGCATGTATGTATATTGTAACTAAACAATTTTGCGTCTATGTAGAGAAAGATAAGTGGATAAAAAACACACTACTTATCAATAAACATCATTTGCAAGCTATCAGACAAAGAAAGATTACATTTATAGCACATTGTTGATATATTTACAAGCGTAATGTGGTTGAATGACCTAAAGAGTGGAATTTGAACTTCGCAATAGTTAGTTACCTACCTCTAGATTAGATCTCTGTATAAATTTATTTATAGTCTAAAGTCTAATTGTAAGCAATTAGATATATATATAAATTATCTAATATCCGGGACGAATCCACTCACGGTAATCTGGCCCCAAACTAGGATTCCTAGTTTATGGAAACCAAAGACGTATATGCTTAAATACATGTTAAATACATACATATTAACTATAAAACACAAAGCAAACAAATTTGCTAATCACATAAACGTTTTGTCCTGCCTGGGAATCGACCGCAGGGCCCTTGGATCAATAGTCAGGAGCGTGCAGGAGCGTAACCACTTAGCACATGACATCACGCGTTTTCGCGTCCGTCGTCGTCACAGGTGGGCGGGGCAGTGCTAATTTGGAGTGGATCGGAAGATCCATACGTCACTATCACATGCATTTGCACTCGACGCATAGAATATTATAGGTATTACAAAGACTTATATTTATAACTAGGTTCAGCCCGCTTTACCCGCGCCCGCGGGTATACGTATCCTACGAGGTGATTTTTTTAATGGTAGATATTAAGGTATTATTTGGCTGGGTCAAATGTTCTCTATCAATTTTTAATTAAACGTCAAAAGATTTCTATTTTTTTATGAATCTATTTTAGTATACTCTTAAAATTATAAAATATCTGTCAGGGTCCACATTGCGGCTTCTACCTTCTACCTATGAACTTCAACAACTATTCCGGAGGAACACATACTACATTGGAAAAAAAAGACTCTCCATTCAAGAATTACCTATATTACATTAGACACGTGATATACCCCCCCCCCCCCTAGCTATCAACGTGAATTCGGCGAGTCAAACGATTTATTATCATCAGCAACTTAATCTTAATTATTATACAGTAGGTGTGATAATACTTCAAGGTGGGCTTTTACCCATCAAACTGAACAACTTTTGTTCTACAACTTTGTTGAAATCGCAAAGAAATTTTCGGACTTTTCATAAAAACTTGGTTCGCCAGCTCACCAGCTGATCGATTTGTATGAAAAGTCCAAAAAAAAAAGGGCCCCAACTTGTGTGTACCCCTTCACGGGCCCTTGTAACATAGGGGCCCCGTACCCTTGATGCGGCTGATACAACTACGCCCGCCCCTGTAGGTAATGATAAAATTCATAGTTATAAAACATTCGGGACTTACCCTACCCAAATGTACATACACATAGTGTGCACAAGGATAACGACGATACCTCGAACCTGAAATTGATACCTACATACAGAGTGGAAAAATATCTCTTTCGGAAACTGAATGGTACTTTCTACTCATCTCATTTATGAATTCAACAACAAAAACTTTCCACAAGAAAAACACAACGGAAACTCGAAAAAATTGTAACTCTTTCCGAGTGTAGAACCGAATTTCGGGCATTTCGGCCCATCTCTAGTATAAAAATAGCTGATCGGGATCGGCCACCTTGTATGGAAGGTAGATAGAGTGTCTAATCAACTTCTTATTAATAACACGTGCGGATAAACTATCACACCAGTTTTTACGTAAAAACTCATGTTTTGGCTCAAACGTGACTTTTTACCAGGGTTCGCATGATATATATCAATTGATATATATCGGATATATATCATGATATATATCAATTGATATTTATACTTGATATATATCAATATTGATATTTATATTTTTAATGTATTTTTTTTTAAATTTTAAACGTTAAATTAATTCTACTGAAGAAATAGTACACTTACATCAACTAGGTGGCGCTGTACAAAATTAAAGCACGCTATTAAGTTTTATATTGCAAAATGTTTAACCAAACCCCTGCTGAAATGTTAGAATCTCTGGTTGGAGTGGGATTCTGAAGGTGATGTACCTCTCGTAGACTTAAGTTAAACTGAAATTACTTTAACTGTATTCGTTACGTTCCTAGCTTCTAAATGTTGACTAAAGATATTATTATGATTATAACAATAATTCTCTCTTAGTAGTTTTCTTTTTTCCATGACATCTTTTTTGGGTAATCACCAAAAGGGCGGACTGAATCATGTTAGGCATTATAATGTATTAATTCATATGCATGTATAATTTTTTCAGTAATAAAAGCCTATTTTATGTTATTTTTATAACAATAATTAATAAATGAGTTTAATTAAATTAACTATCTTAAAATTAGCAAAAGTAAAATATTCATTTAATAATTAATTATTTAAAATTATCAGATTTAAAAAAAAATATCAGATTGTAAAATTTGAATATAATTTTTATAAACATTTTCATATTATAAAATATACATTTTAAATTCAGCTATTTCAAAAAAAGGTATTCGAGAATAATACATCGAAATTAGTACGTAATTTTGATAAATATCAAAAATATCATAAATATCAAAAATATCGGATATATATCAAAAATATCGGATATTTTGATATTTATTATAAATATCGGATATTTTCGAACCCTGCTTTTTACGTAAAAAATAAATATGAAACGAACACACCGCTTGGCTATGGATAGAGCTAGACATATGTGGAGCTGTCAACAACGTCACATCAGTCAGTCGCGTCAAGTCGAAAGCGGATCCGCTCGGGTGGTGAAGAGCGATAAAATCATAATATAATTTAATAAATCAAGTTATATTACATTATACACGTGATAATTACATAAAACAAACAGAATGGACCTTGAAGAAAACCGTGCAGAAGGCTGGAAATATCTGAACAAACAGTTTTTTGGCGACGGTCGGTAACATTTTTTACGATTAAGAAAATTAGAATTTTCAGTGAGAAATATATATTAACTCGTGATTTTATTATAATGGGAACGTTTATGAGCATCATAGAATCATATTCTGAATTAATATTATGTCGTAATTATTATTTTATTCAGGTATTGTGCACGACAATAGGCGATAAAGTCGGGGGGGTCATAGTACAAATGTTTCCATGAAATGTATGAATTCAATGAGTTTGCGATTCCCAGAAGTTAAGGCACGATCGTGGTTTATACTGCAACCAATCTATCAACAACTTATCGTTTCAGAGTACCTACTAACTATATAAATAGACGCCTAATTTATATTATGCTTTGCAAATGTGTAAGGTCAATAGATTCCAAAGGTAAATTGGAGACAATCATATTGTTAACTTATATTTTTGACTGTTATTCCTTAAACATATTAATTGTTTTAGCTTTTCTTTAATTAATGAATTGAAAAGGCAGTCTCGTTTCCAGAAGCCATGCAATCTGTGTTATTGCAAAGTTACTCAGAGGTTAAGGTCATTTCTCTATTATCTTGTAAGTAATGAATCAATAATAATATGATAACTTGTAAATATTGGTTAGTTTACATTATTGTACTTTGGTCATTCTTTTATTTTTACTGAGTTAACTTTTTAATTCAAATCAGCCTAAAGAATCTAAGATAAATAGGGTAGTTTACAGAATCAAAAATAAATTCTGAAATAATGGTGTCGATTGGATTTCACAATTAAACTTATTTGACAGAACTAAACTTAATTTAAGTGTTTTATCTTTTATCTCTGTATCGAAAAAACAAGGATAGGATGCTTAAATTAAGTTTAGTCCTGTCAAATAAGTTTAATCGTAAACAGCGAATTGACACCATTGTTCACTAAAAAGCTTTTTTATTGCAGTTTCAACAAAAATTTCAGTACATGTAATTGTTTTATTTATAAACTTTATGTTTAGAAGTTGTTGTGGCTCAGTGCGCCTTGCGTGGTTTCGCCGATCACGCGGGTTAACTGACTACAGACACGGTCATAACCTGGATGGGTTTGACTGTTAGTGGCATTTACCTGGACCGTTTCCGTGCTTCGCAAGGCACATTAAGCCGTTGGTGCCAGCTGCTATCGCTAGATGGTAGTCAATAAGGCATGTCGAAGGCCTTATAGGCTTGAAAACTTCTGATACTGGGGTTGACCACTACCTGTGGGGGTAGTGGTCAACCCCAGTATCAGAAGTTTTCAAGCCTATAAGGCCTTCGAGACATTTAGAGAAAAAAAAAGTTGTTTTTGACATTTGATGAAAAGTAAATCGGATGTTGGCAAAATCTGGGGGAGGCCTATGCCGTAAGGCAAACTGACAAGGTTGCCGATGTGTTAAATTAAAATAGTAACATTTAATAATTAGGTATATAGTATATTTAAATATGTGTAAGTTAACATAAGTGTCAGTAATAAAAGGCTTTATTATTATTATTATAAATCGGATGTTTAGCAGTCAACTTCCGGGTTGTACAGCCACCCTGTGCCTTCTTTTTCACGAAACTCATACAAACAAATTAACTATAAATATTCCTAGTTAATAGTAAAAGAATAGGGGTAGTAGGTGATCAGTCAGCCTTAGGAAAATTAACAAATACTCTGGGTATTTATGGCAGGTATCCTTTTTCGATTTTGATTATAACTTCGTAAGGCCCAACATCCTATTTTAGGACATAGGTTTAGTATTAGTTCAGACACAACTACCTAAAATTTGAACTGATTTTTGAACGCGTGTTACGATTTGAATATTGGCTCTATTTCTGAATGAACAAAATCAAAATCAAAATGTTTTTTATTTAAGTAGATGTTTTGCACATACTTTTAAACCTACCACATTTAAATTCAAGTGTTAGGGTGTTTTTTTTAGGTCGTTGGGCCCCAATGAAATTTGGCTCGGGCCTTACGAGTGTAATAGGTCTAATGACTATACAAAGTTATAGTCATTAGACCTATTATTAAGAAATATGAAATATTGCCGTAGCCCAAATTCATCCAGTGATAACAAAACGTATGTACCAAAAAATTTATAAAATGTATTATGGTGTTGCTGTTATTCTTGAATCTTAAGTAATTAAGTCCCGGGCTTTTGAAAGATGTGTGGTAAAGGTAAAGGCTTACAGGCTCATTAGACTACTTAATTTAACTTATAATGTGATTGATTGTATAAGTTCTGAGTGGTAGAAATTTGTACTAGGTAGAAAAAAAGACGATTTAAAAGTATGTGTACAACATCTACTTAAATAAAAACATTTTGAGTTTGACTATTCTTAACATATTAATAGAACTTAATGTATGAATGAATTATAGATATAACAATAAAATATAATTTTCCTTTACAGGGGAGCGTGCCAACTATGTGAACATACCACACGTGATTGCGATGGTGGGGTTGCCAGCGCGCGGCAAGACATACATCTCTAAGAAACTCTCACGGTATCTCAACTGGATAGGAATTAATACTAGGGGTAAGTTGAAGATAATACTTTTTGGCTTCCAGTTAGAATAAAAACAAACTGAAAAGAAGATCATGTTGTTGGAATAACAGTATATCCCTTTACCTACCGCTGTATGTTTTGTTATGCTATTTATCAATAATTATTTAAACTTTTTTAAATCAATTGATTATAAAGTGTTCATTTCATTATCAAGTTGGCAACGCATCTGCAATCCCCTCCGGGGTTGCAGGTGTCTATGGGCAATGGTGATCACTTACCATCAGGTGACCCACTTGCTCGTTTGCCTTCCATATCATATAAAAAAAATATATATATATATATAATAATATCCGGGACAAATCACACACGGTGATCTGGCCCCAAACTAGGATTCCATGTACTATGGGAACCAGAGACTGATATACATACACATATACATTGAAAGATATAATACACCTAGACACAGAGCAAATAAATCTGCTCATCGCAGAAATGTTTGCACTGGGTGGGGATCGAACCCACGACTCTGGGATCAGTAGTCGGATCGCTAATCACTGAGCCACCGAGTCAGTAATGGATGGGTCCTTTAAAGATAAAATTATAATTAATAAAACGTCTCACAATTTATGTACAAAAACTAAGCCATAAGTTTGACTAATCAGTTTATATAAAAAGGATATTATTACATTTGAGCTATCGGGTTTAAAGATAGTCTATGGTTCATTCCAATCAAAAAAAAGCAAAACGTAAACAAACTTACTATGGATCTGACACATGTCAATGTCATCTGCATACTATGTTTGTTTACCTTTTGCTTTTTTTTGATTGGAATGAAGTATATGTCCTCTATGTCACAGGCTATGCACATGCAATATTGCATGAGGCATTAAGGCACAAATGTTAACAAAAAAACAAGCACATTTTCACATTTACATTATTTATTAGGAAAACAAACAGGATCAAAATCACTTTAAAAACAATAGCTTATAACTCTATACATAACCTAGTGGTGACCGCGCACCGCGCGGGAAGCCGCTGGATGCGGGCAGCACAGGACTGGTCGGTGTGGAAATCCTCGGAGGAGGCATTTGTCCAGCGATGGACGTCTTTCGGCTGATGGTGATCATATTATCCAGAACTAATCTTTGCGGGGTAGGTCCGATAAGGAGTCCGCACACACATGGGTAGTTAGATACCAGAGAGCGATAAAAGAGACCTGCCTATATTAATTATCTACGGCAATGTTATCTTAAAACTACAATTATTGTTTCAGTTTTCAATTTGGGCGAGTATCGACGGCACGCCACCACAGCGTACACGAGCCACGAGTTCTTCCGAGCGGACAACAAGGAGGCGATGGCCATCCGGCAGCAGTGTGCATTGGACGCCTTGCACGATGTCTGCGAGTGGCTGGTCAAAGGCGGCGAGGTTGCCGTGAGTATTTAACATTTTTTTTTTCAATTTGTTCTGAATAAGACAAAGGCCTGACGGACTGATGGCAAGTGGCATTCGCCGTCTATGAGCGTCTACCTCTATAACTTCAGAAGGCTTATCAATGCCTTGCCGATCCTTGAGGGCTAAGATGGATTTCCTCTTATGCTGGTAATTAATTATGCTGGCTATCTCGCGGCACCCGCCGGAACTCAGCGCGCTGCTTGGTGGCGGATATTGTAAAAAATATTAAGTTTTAAAAATGTGTTGGGGCGAATGTGTGAGGTGTTAGGTATATTAGAACGAGCAGTGGTACCCACCCACCTACTAGTGAATATCTGTAACTGAATTTTTAACCAACTTCAAAAAGGAGGAGGTTCTGAGTTCGACTTGATATTTTTTTTGTTTAAGAGGAGAATAGGACTTGATGTGGATCCTAATGGATCACCGCGACCTAACTAGATCTATTGTGACCACTGCCCCTGTAATGTAGTTACTGTAGTCAACCATATAACACTATTGCGCAGGTATTCGACGCAACAAACTCGACGATGGACCGCCGGCGCATGATCCGCGACATCGTTGTCCACAAGATGGGTTTCAAGCTGTTCTTCGTCGAGTCCATCTGCGATGACCCCGGCATCATCGAACAGAACATTATGGTGAGTACGTACTCTCTGTTATAGAATCTTTAGCTAATGGATCACTATCTGTTATAGAACACTGACTCGGTGGCTCAGTGGCTAGCGCTCCTGACTACTGATCCGAGAGTCGTGGGTTCGATCCCCACCCAGGGCAAACATTTCTGTGATGAGCAGATGTGTTTGCTCTGTGTCTGGTTGTATTATATTTATAATATGTATGTATTTAAAATTTATATGTGTATGTATATCAGTCTCTAGCTGCTAGTTCCTCTAGCTGCTAGTTCCACGTACTGCTTTCTGTTCTTTAGGTAACTGTCTAACCATTCCAATACTTTGCCTCTCAATCCATACATCTCACTCTTAGCTAATATTTAGTTTAGCATGCAAATATTATGTTATTAAAAACAATGTCTAGACTTTAAATTATTTTCAAAGTTAAATATAAACAAAAAAGCGGTCAAGTGCGTGTCGGGCCACGCGCAGTGTAGGGTTCCGTAGTACTTCGACAGACACTGCTTCAAGGGGAAAAACCTCCCGTCTTACAAAATTGACTACTAATCGTTTATTTGTAAAGCCTACTTAGCTGTGATAGTTTTCTTTTTAACTTCGTAATATATACTACTGCCGTACCGTGCTGGTAAGGTGGGGGGGGGGGGAGACATTACTTTAACAAAAATTTGCGCCTTAAAGCTTAATATTTCGAAAACGGATCCCTAAATCGAAAAATGGTTTTCACAAACCCACAATATTTTTGAAAGACCTATCCAACGACACCCCACATCACGTGATAGTCGAGAAAAAAAAATCATCCCCACTTCACGTGTACGTAAAATTTTTCAAGGTTTTATTTTACCACTGTGTCGGCGTGATTAATATGCATATCTGTGCCAAATTACAGCTATCTAGTACTAATAGTCTCTGAGCTAACCCGCGGACAGAGAGACAGACGGAAATGGCGAAACTATAAGGGTTTCTTGTTGACTACGGAACCCTAAAAACATACATATTGCTAAACTTTTGTTACAATCTCTATACAAGCTGACAAAAGCTTGTTTCTACTGTATTCAACACTGTAGAACTAATACGTTTTTACCATCTGTATTTGCTTGTCAATAACAACAATTTAAATAGACGCGACAAGTAGTAGGTTAAATGCCTTTGAACAAACAGTACTACAGTTACAGTGGAGTTGTTTGTGCAAAATTGTCTGTAAGTACATACATACGTTAGAAATAATTTATCTTACTTATGAATTATTGATGGTTTGCTGGTATGTCTTATCTCTTTGGAAAGATTTTCGTTCTCTGATATTGAGAAACATTTTAGATAGCAGTAGTGTACTGCTGACTATCAATACGTGTTATGTATTTGTTTTATATTCAAACTAATTAACTATTATACGGGGTGTTAAAAAAGTGCGTTTGAGATTTTAAGGGATTACTCAAAATCAAGTAAGTATAGAATACAGGAAAGATATTGAAAAATGCCGCTGTGTAATATTTTTTCAGATTCCCATACTAAATCTGAATAGTGATTCAAGAATTTGTATGGAAAAAAAAACAGAGTGAATTATTTCCTGTATTCGCCATTTGATTCTGAGTAAACCCTTAAAATCTCAAACGCACTTTTTTAACAGCCTGTATTATTAAAACAAATAATAGGGTAGTTGACAGCGTTCACAATGAATTACATTTTGCACTAAATAACTCTCATTAAAACGGTAGAAAAACTACAGACTTGGAATTTCATTACATGTACCATTTTTTAAATAAATACAAATGAGTAAATATCCGTGATAAATCACACACGGTCATCTGGCCCCAACACAAACTAAGATTCCCGGTATTATATACCGATACACATACATAGATACATTTTAAATACATACACATATAGATATAATTAGTGATCGGAAATTCGGATGCAATTTCGTTTTTAGAAAGAATAGTATGGATATGCCTTTCCCAATAAATTTGTAGATTTGATAGAAAAAATTCCCGGGATACCGGGATCGTAAAAAACGTTGGAATTCTTAATTTTAATGATCTAAATGTTGATATTATTGAAAATTTTATGTATGCTATTATGTGTTTATATCCACATCTTATTTTATATACACAGTGTTACTGGTAATCCTTGTAGGAAGTGATAGGGGGGCTAAAATTGAAAAATTTAACACTACATATGTATGGCCAATAGTTTCCAATTCTATTCAAAACGGCATGTCCATATTATGCTAGCTCTCCAATTTTAGGTATAATGGCATCCGAATTTCCGATCACTAGATATAATACACCCAGACTCAGAGTTTTCCCTGGGTGGGAATCGAACACACGACCTTCGGATCAGTACCTAGTCAGTAGCGCTAACCACTGAGCCACCGAGTCAGTCAGTAGGTTGCAGTCAGCACCCCTATCAGGTATTATATTTTTAATCAATTTATTTAAACTTATTTTAGTTGTATGTTCTAGTTTTTAGCTTATCTTCCACGGTTTAGGCTATCCGTTGTATGTTTATATGTCACAGTACTTTTTTATGGGTATAGATAGACAAAGTTTTATCGCGTGGCACAGCGGCTACAAGTCTGAGTATAGATATAGTACTAAAGGGCGTCACACACTAGAGCGATACTTTACACGAGATTTTATCTTAAGATAAAATATCGCTCGCCATACAAATCAATGGACCATCACACACGGGCGCTATGCTATACTGCTATATCGTAAGATATCACGTGATACCGTGCGATACGGAAATCATAGCGCAGATCTTCTTATCGTGTGGCACATTTAACCGTTCTATCCACAAGGTATAGACGGCGGTTGCCTGGTGTTGCACTTAGCATCACCCGCGGTCACGTGTAGGGCATTTAGATTTACACCTACGGACGTGTGCAACGCGACCATCATACACATCTAGAAATCAGATGTGCAGGCTTCCTCACGATGTTTTCCTTCACCGTTAAAGCAGTCGGTATGAAAATGCACGTAAGTTTCGAAACCTTAATGGTGCACTGGCCAGGATTTGAACGCAGATATGACCTTGATATGAGCTATGTTTATTTGTTCACGACGCGCGGGTGCATGGCGCGACGCGCGGGTCTGTTGAAATATATATACGATCGTAGCTTGCTATGTTATCTGCAGATATCTTAAGATGAAATAGCACAGTATCGCTCTAGTGTGTGACGCACTTTAATCCATGTCAGTTTATCAAACTAACAACATTTCTTTGTCCTCAGGAAGTAAAAGTCAGCAGTCCCGACTACACAAACATACAAAACACGGACAACGTTCTAAACGACTTCCTACTCCGCATAGAGCATTATAAGGAAAAGTATGAGCCGCTTGACGAAAACCTGGAGTCAGAATATAGCTTTATGAAGATATACGATACAGGGGAGAAGGTTGTAGTTCACAAACATGAGGGCCATATACAGAGCCGGATCGTGTACTACCTAATGAATATACACATTGTGCCTAGGACGATATATTTGACAAGGGTAAGTGTTGCTAGACTATCAAGTCATTATTTGATAAATCTATAGGGTGTAACAGAAAGGTGTGACAATACTTCAAGGTTGGCTTTTACCCATCAAACTGAACAACTTTGTTCAAATCGCAACATTTTTTTTGGACTTTTCATACAAATCGATCAGCTGGCGAACCAAGTTTGTATGAAAAGTCCAAAAATTTTTTTGCTATTTTAACAAAGTTGTAGAACAAAAGTTTTTCAGTTTGATGGGTAAAAGCCAACCTTGAAGTATTGTCACACACTTCTGTTACACCCTGTATAATAAAATATTGACTAACTGACTGACTAAAAATCTACCCATCTCTACTTCACTCTTAGATTAGGTGTATATCAAATAATTGACAGCGCTGAACACGTTAAAAAACCGACTTCAATCGTAACAACTACATTTTGCAATGATTTTTTAGTTTTTGTTGATTTTTAATAACCTCAGAAGTACCAAAGTATTTCCTACCAAACAAAAAAAGAATCATCAAAATCAATCCATAACTGGCGGAATAATCGCGTAACATACATACAAAAACAAACAACATACAGTCGAATTGAGAACCTCCTCCTTTTTTTAAGTCGGTTAAAAATATTATTGATCCGGAATGTGAGAGAATTACCTACAAAACGTTCAACTTGTATCATATTGACACACATAAATTTCTCATATAATTTATTACTATATTCTTGCTTATTTACTCATATTTATCACCTGTCACATATATATTTATCTACAAGATAAAAAAAATGAAGTCATTGCCTCCTCTAAATTGTTCATGTGACACATTATTTAATGTATTATTTTGTAGACAAACGGTTTAATTCACGTGCGAATGAAGTAGTAACACGCTAGTGCTGTATGATTATCACTCACTCACTGAGTTTCTGTCAGAGACAATGGAACTAATAATTTCACTTTGTTTTTGTTAACTTGTATACGTCGAATACGTCAATGCACCTTGTTTGATAGTAGGTATAATAACTTTATATTGATTTGTGTTTACTGATTTTTCATTGATTTTTACATCTAATTGTAGGTATATCCGCGGGATACTTTATTAACTTGAACTAAGAAACTATTCCTAAAATATTCTAAGGGTCTTATCACAGTGGCGATTTGCGATTTCCGCAGTTCATTGATACTATTCTTGTCATATGACAAGACTGTGGCTTCGACTCATGAATCTGAACAACTTTTTCCAAGAAACCCATAGTTAATTTGCTTCAAAAAAATGCATTTCCTATACAGGTCGCGTCAAACTTTAAGATCGCTGAAGGGTACTGAGTGGGGAAAGTGTGCGTTCACTTGGAATCCTCATGCTCGAATTTTGATATTCTGATTATGCCAATATTTATTGTCTAATAGTGCCCAAAGGAAAAAAATGTGCTATCGTAGTTTCAGAGAAAATCGAGTTTTTCACTGAGGCTGCTAGCGGAATGTTTCGCTGGCAGCCTTATCTCTGGAACCAAGGAACTACTTCGGAATTCGAGCATGAGGATTCTAAGTGAACGCACACTTCCCCCACTCAGTACCATTCAGCGATCTTAAAGTTTGACAGGACCTGTACTAAGCTTGCTGATGAGGTGACTGACTTTTTAGAAAAGTCAAAATTATTTTTCGCGAATTCACAACAACTTTCCTTAGGAGGGTTCCTCGGCGAAAGTTATTCAGTTTCATGAGTAGAAGCTAGGGATGCTACGAATATTCGCATTCGCAAAATATTCGCATCATTTCAAACATTCGTAATGATATTCGCATTCGCATCATCTGATGCGAATATTTTGCGAATGCGAATATTTTACGGAGACTGCGATGTATTCTTCTGTTTTTGATTCATTTGAGGGCCCTTTTTACTAAAAATAAATAATAAAAAAAATGTCCTATATGGCGTTATTTTACAACAGTCTCAGATCAACAATAACGACAGTAGATAGAGATCACGCTAAGTCTGTGAATAAGTTTATTCCCGTATCGGGCGAAGAACTACGGGGTTGCGACTTCATTTAAAATCTGGTTATTCGAATGAATATAACCTGCTAATGTAAGCTTATAAGTATGTATGTCTTATACAGGTGCGTCAAATTCTAATAAATGAAAATTGCGAATATTTAGGTAAGGCATTAAAACGAAAGGTTTTATTAACAGTTTTATTAAAATCTATCATAAACTTCACGTTGCATACAGGGTGTAAATGTAAAGGTGCGTGAAATTTTACTCCTGATTCTGATCAACTTTCCCCAAGGAACCCATAGTCAAATCGCAGAAAAAATGTTGGACTCTTCATACTGACTTGGCCGCTCGGCTGATCGATTTGTATGAAGAGTCCAAATTTTTTTGCGATTTGACTATAGGCTCCTTGGGTAAAGTTGATCAGAATCAGGAGTAGAAGCCCTGACTAAAATTTGACGCACTTGTTGATTTACACCGTGCATGTAACGTAAAGTTTTTAATAGTTGATACTTTTGATTGTAGGTACTTGGTGGAATATTATATCAATCATTTATCTAGGGGTTTCCACTAATTCCACATAAACTTTGAAATAAAATTGCACTTTTACTTATTTAGCGACCGGTTTCGGACATCATCTTCAGGCACAGTATCGCTTAATAAGTAAAAGTGCAGTTTTATTTCAAAGTTTATGTGGAATTAGTGAAAAACCTCTAGAAAAATTTGTAAAGTTTATGGTAGCTTTAATAAAAGTGCTAATAAAAACCTTTCGTTTTAATGCCTTACCTAAATATTCGCATTCGCATATTCGCACCGTAAACATTCGCTTTCGCATTCGTATTCGCGAATGTCGAAAATATAACATTCGTAACAACCCTGGTAGAAGCCCCAGTTTACATAGTCCAGCAGATTTTGTATATGCCATTTAAGCTATTCTACGTGTGTAATAATGTTCATAATAATATTATATTAGATATATTATATCTAAATCGACAGCATGGCGAAAGCCTGCACAACATAGTGGGTCGGATAGGCGGTGACAGCGAACTGTCTCCCCGAGGCAAGCAATACGCAGCCGCGTTAGCTACCTACATAGAACAACAGAGCATCCCCGGGCTACGCGTGTGGACGTCGTGGATGCGGCGCGCCATCCAGACCGTCACCGACGTGCGCGCGCCGCAGGAGCGGTGGAAGGCGCTCAACGAGATCGACGCGGTGAGATTGAGTGCAATAATGCACACACACGTACGCACGCACGCACGCTCACCCACACGCACGTACACGCAAATACGTACGCACACGCAAACACGCACGCACACGCAAACACGCACGCACACGCACACATAAACACGTACGCACACGCAAACACACACGCACGCACACACAAACACGCACGTACACACACGACACTAGTTCTTAAAGACATAAAATCTATTCTCAATCACACTTTTTACTCAACAGGGCATATGCGAAGAGATGACCTACGCGGAAATCCAACAGAAATACCCTTCAGACTTCAACGCGCGAGACGCAAACAAATTCGCTTACCGCTACCCTCGCGGCGAAAGCTATGAGGACCTGGTGGCTCGTCTGGAGCCGGTCATCATGGAGCTGGAGCGGCAGGGCAACGTTCTGGTGGTCTCCCATCAGGCGGTCATGAGGTGTCTCCTGGCGTATTTCCTCGACAAGTCGGCTGGTGAGTGGTTTTGTGGGTCTCGGAGGGGTAATGTTTGCAGTTGTAGCGATAAGTGTTTTTGTTTTGGTAATTGTCGTGGTGATTATTGGATAATTATCATGGTAATTATCAACGTGCTGGTGGTCTCCCACCAGGCGGTCATGCATGAGGTGTCTGCTGGCTTACTTCCTCGACAAGTCAGCTGGTGAGTGTTTGGTTTTGGGTGTTTGGAGTTGACAGAATAGTTGGTTTGGTTGGTAATTGTCATGGTGGTTATTGGATAATTATCATAGTAATTGTAACATAATTATCATGGTGATTATATTTGCTGATACAACTTGATATTTGTATCAGCAAATATTGAAAAATCTGTAGGAGGGAGTTTCTTTTGAACCCTACGTTTCTTCTGTCTCCGCAAACACTTCCAAACCGTATAAGGAAGATTAAATATGGCCTTCGAAATGTGTACGATGCCATCTACTTACTTCGAATAGAAATAATAATTCGATTTGATTTGAAGTCTTAATTCATTTGTAAATTTCTTATGTTCTTTTGATTTTTTGAATAGACGTCTCTGTTGTCCCCAGAGGAGCTGCCCTATCTCCACGTGCCTCTCCACACGGTGATCAAGCTGACGCCGGTGGCGTACGGCTGCCGCGAGGAGCACATCACGCTGCCGGTCACCGCCGTGGACACGCACCGCCCGAAGCCCTCTGTGAGTCCACCACACACCAAACTAATCTCATCTCACTTAATATTATAAATGCGAAAGTATGTATGTTTGTTTGTTCCACTTTCACGCCGAAACTACTGAATGGATTTGGATGAAATTTGGTAGGCAGATAGATAAAGCACTCGGCTAACACATAGGATAGTTTTGATCCCGGAAAACTTAAGGGTTCCCGGATAAATGCTTAAAGATTCAAAATTTGTAGTTCGTCAATAGATGGCACCACCTTAATATTTTCTATCTGGGCCCAGTTCTGAAGTCTACGCAGACGAACTCGCGGGCGGAAGCTAGTTCATGATAATACGATAAAAAAGGTACAGAAGAACCACTGTGCAAAAAAGCGAGTCTGGCTTACACGCAAGAAATTGCAGTACCTAGAGTTCGCAACAGCATCTATGAAAAATATACAGGGTGTAAGGGACAGGTTTCCGAAAACTTTAAGGGCTTGCTCAGTAGACGAAACTGAACAACTTTCCACAAGATTTTTTTTCAGGAAACGAAAAAAAAAATCGGCTTCTCCATACAAATTGTCCAATCAAGTTTATAATTTTGTATGGAGAAGCCGATTTTTTGCTACATTTCCTGAAAAAAATTCTTGTGGAAAGTTGTTCAGTTTCGTCTACTGAGCAAGCCCTTAAAGTTTTCGGAAACCTGTCCCTTACACCCTGTATATAAAAAATGTGGGTGTTTAAATATTGTCTTTTCTCCGCGAAACACATACGAAATAGTGGTCAAACATTTGATATTTTGTAAATTTTCTGTCTTGTATGGAGCGTAGTTATGGTTTGTCGCCTTGTGTACATAAAAAAACTGTTCTCAAAACGAGGTCGTATTTTGAGCCGGCTTAAAAAAGTTTGGTTATCATTTTCACTTGTATATGTTTGTGTAAGAGAACCACTAAACGGATTTTGATGCGGTTTATGTTCTTCTACTGCGATATTTATTCAAAATTATTATTGTCTATCACACAATGTCTTTAAATCTAATACCAAATTATATTCACAACAGGAAAACGAAGAAAGGTGAATCCACAAACAAGTAAAGAAATGTGTGAGGCGCTAGTTTAGACCCTAATACGTTAGCAATAGATTAGAAAATAGTATAGAGAATGCTCACAGCATGAAAAATTCGGTCGGATTTTGAGAAGATTTTGAAAAGAATTTGAAAAGTTAAGTTTTATTTGCATTGATATGGTTGGGGGTATTTTTATTTGGTGTCGTTTTTGTGTTTTTTTCCTTTTTGTTTAACTATAAAGTATACTGATGTGTAAAGTACTTTATGGTGACATTTCATTCATGAAAGTGAACAACTTTTGTTCGACAATTGCTGAAGTCGCATTTTTTTCGCACTTTTCATTCCATTTTGTCAGCTGATTTATTTGTATTGTATGAAAAGTCTATAAGATTTATTGCGATTTTAAAAGTTCCATAGAAAAGAAGTTGTTCAGTTTACTGAATTTATTACCTACCTTAAGAATTGCTTCCAACTTTTTTACACCGTGGACAGTATTAATAAAGGTACTAACACAATTTAAATTGTACAAATCAAGTGTTTTTATGAAACTGAAAAAAATATGCTATAAGCTCCTAATCAGATTTTAAAACTATTGATATATATTTTTTTTTTATGGCAGAGGCGGCAAACGAGCAGACGGATCACCTGATGGTAAGCGATTACCGCCGCCCATAGACACCCGCAACACCAGAGGAGTCACAAGTGCGTTGCCGGCCTTTGATTTGGGAGTACGCTCTTTTCTTGAAGGTTTGAATGTCGTATCGGTTAGAATGATATTCGCATAAACCTTTCAGCTAAATAAGCCAACCCAGCTTGGGTACTATTTTTTTTTCAACGCTCCACTATTTTAGAGGGACGTGTATTGAGTAGAAACGAAACTTAAAAAGCGTTAATACCATTGTTAAGTAAGACCAGATATGATTTAAGAGTTATTTCTCTTATTTCTCCCTTTAGTCGGGGATTTAGTGCGATGAACCGTTTTATTTTGGATCCGGCGCTCAAACTTGCCATAGTTGTTTCCTAGGTCATTCTGAGTGGATTAAGCCCGGGAGCCATCGGGAGCCATCCCCCGTTTGGTAGGGAGAGGGGGGGAAAGTTTGTTTCTGCCGCGCTCCATTTGAGGGCTTATATCTCTAAAACTATTGGTACTAGGGCAAGTGAGATATCATTTTCGTATGATTCAAAGATAAGCAAGTCATTTCTGTAACAAAAAAAATAACTTTCAATATATAAAAAAAGAAATATTTGATAAAACGTATAAAACATGACTACCTTTTTTCCGCATATGTGTCGATTAATTTTTAATAAATATTAGCATGAAAAAAATATATTCTGAAAGCCACATTACCAAGGATTATAAAAATATAAGTTTTATTAGAATAGCATGATAAATACTTCGTGAAAAAAATAAAATTCAATGCGTGGCAGCGTGGCATAAAACGCGCGGTCCGCGCGGTTCTAAATTACAGGAGTTACATATTTTTTTTTCTATGAAAAGTATTTTTTTTGTTGTAGAAATGAATTTATCATCCTTAAAATATCCGAAAATGATATCGGACTTGCCCTAGAACATAAAATTATGGAGATATAAGCCCCAAAAGAAGCGCAATCCAACAAGTAGATAATGAAGTGTGGGTGGTTTTTTTCCACATACGTGTCGATTAATTTTTAATGGTCTAGGATATTAGCATGAAAAAAATATATTCTGAAAGCCACATTTCCTAGAATTATAAAAATTTCATTAGAATAGCATAATGAATACTTAGTGAAAAAAAATAATTTAATGGTCGGCAGAGTAGCATAACGCGGTTTTAGTATCTGTTGTTCGTTTGTAAGTAAGTAAATAAAATGAATCATCTAGCACCCAAAAATGACTGTTAAGTAACATAATAAAACTAGGTACATACTATTATTATTTAAATATTTATCAAAATATTTATCACGTAGAACAAAAAATATTTTCCTTAAAAAATCATATATGAGAAAATTCGAAAAATGTGACTATTGTATTTTTCATACGAATTATGGTTTACTTTACTATTTATCAGCTATCTATCTATCAGCCAAAAGACCTCCACTGCTAGAAAAAGGCCTCCCCCAAGGATTTCCACACCGACCGGTCCTGTGCGGTTCGCATCCAGCAGCTTCCCGCAACCGCACCAGGTCGTCGGTCCACGGAGTCGGAGGCCTGCCCACACTGCGTCTTCCGGTGCGCGGTCGCCATCGCCACTCGAAAACTTTACTGCCCCAACGGCCATCTGTTCTACGAGCTATTTGCCCTACCCACTGCCACTTAAGTCTAGCGATTCTAAGAGCTATGTCGGTAACTTTAGTTCTCCTACGTATCTCCTCATTTCTGATTCGATCACGTAGGGAAATACCAAGCATAACACGCTCCATCGCCCTTTAGGTGACCTCGAGCCTTCTTATGAGGTCTATAGTAAGCGACCATGTATCGGATCCATATGTCGTCTCATCACTGGCAACACACACTGGTCAAAGACTTTAGTCTTGAGACACTGCGGTATTTTGGACGTGAAGATATCGCGGAGCTTTCCGAACGCTGCCCAGCCAAGTTGGATTCGACGATTGATCTCTTTCTCGAAGTTGGACCAACTTAACCGGACTGCTTGTCCCAGGTATACATATTTTTCAACAACTTCGAGAGTAGAGTCTCCAACCTTCAGAGGAGTGGGTGTAACACGGACGTTTGACATGATTTTCGTCTTATCCATGTTCATTTTAAGACCCACTTGTTGAGAGACTCTACTGAGTCCATCGAGCATTGCGCCTAGGTCCTCCAAGGTCACACATGATCACGATTTCGTCAGCAAATCGAAGGTGAGTGATGTATTCGCCATTGATGTTGATGCTGAGTCCACTCCAGTCCCGAAGCTTGAAAACGTCTTCCAGTGCAGCGGTGAACAGTTTCGGAGATATAACGTCTCCCTGTCTCACCCCACGTTACAGCCGGATAGGTTTCGAATTCTGATCCTGGAGGTGGACCGACATGGTGGCGTTTTCATACAAACACTTCAACACTTCGATGTGTATCGATAGTTAATTTGACACTGTTGGAGAGACTGTAACACAGCCCAGGTCTCAATCGAAACAAAAGCTTTCTCATAGTCCACAAACGCAATTATACTCTTCGGTCTTCTATATAATCTGCCGCAGCGTATGTATGTGGTTTATGGTACAGAAGCCTTTTCGGAAACCAGCTTGTTCGGGAGGTTGGAAGTCGTCAAACCTGCGTGCGAGCCGATTCGTAATGCTTCTCGACATGGCTTGTAGACATGGCTCAGGAGTGAGGTGGGTCTGTTTATTCTTCAGAAGAGTCTTATCACCCTTCTTGAAGAAGAGCACCACCACACTTCTGTGCCCTGTGTACCTGTTTTCAGAAGCTCAGCCGCAATTCCGTCATCACCGGGTGCCTTGTTGTTCTTAAGCTGCTTGAGAGCCATTCTAATCTCGCATAGGCTGACGTCTGGGATATCTTCGGAATAGTGTCAGGTCAATCCGGCTCTCGGATCTTCAGCCAGATTACTGACAGGTAAGCATGTAGTCGTGTATAATTGTCCGTAGACCTCTCAACCTCTTCCAACAGCTTGGACTTGGACGACACGACTCTGCCATCCTCGGTCTTCAGCTTTGTCAGTTGACTTTGACCAGCAGACAGATCCCTTGTCAATACTTTTGACCTTTTATTGCGCTCGATAGCCTCTTTAATACGATTGGTATTAAATTGGCGTCAAGGACTTGGAGATCTGTCTGTTTAGTCGCCGATATTGACAAGCATCTTCAGAGGATTTCAGAATCAGGCTCCGTTTTTCTTCCATGAGCTTGCTGGTGAGGTCCGAGATCCGATATGTCTTTTTTAACGTCTTGTTTTGAAGGCCTTATTCCCAGCCGTTTGGACAATTTCCACAAACCTGTCGTTGTATTCGTCCACATTTTCACATTCTACTAGGCGTTCGAAGCGATTGTGCAACTCGATCTGAATGCTTTCAGGGTTTTGGAGTTGTATAGGCGCTGGTCGAAGCTTCATCAGTTGTCATGAAAATAATTTGACGTGGCTTGCGAAGCACGGAAACGGTTACGAGATTAATGCGCCAATAAGAGTCAAACTCATTATGGTTATGTATGACCATTTCTGAAGTCAGTTAACCTGGGTGATCAACGTGACCACGCAAGTTACATAGTAAACCACCATAATACAACGGAAGTTAGATAGTAAACCACCATAATTCGTATGAGTAATAGTTAGTCACGTTTCGCGGATTTTCTCAAATACGTTTTTATAAGGAAAAAATATTTTTTGTTTTACGTGACAAATATTTTGTGCGTGCGAGAAATATTAAAATAATAATATAAGTACCTGTTTATACTATGTTACTTAACAGTCATTTGGGCGTTTGATGATTCATTTTATTTACTTACGAACAACAGATACTAAAACCGCGCGTTTTATGCTACTCTGCCGAGCATCAAATAATATTTTTTTTCACTAAGTATTTATTACGCTATTCTAATGAAATTTATATTTTTATAATTCTAAGAAGTGTGGCTTTCAGAATATATTTTTTTCATGCTAATATCAAAGACGAATAAAAATTAATCGACACATATGCGGAAAAAAGGTAGTCATGTTTTATGCGTTTTATCTTTTTTATATATGGAAATTATATTGGAAATTATATGAAAATATATGGAATTTATATTGGAAATTTTTTTTATTTTTTTTATATATGGAAAGTTATTTTTTTGTTACAGTAATAAATTCCTTATCCTTAAATCATACGAAAATGATATCTCACTTGCCCTAGTACCAATAGTTTTGGAGATATAAGCCCTCAAATGGAGCGCGGCAGAAACAAACTTTCCCCCCCTCCCCCTACCAAACGGAGGATGGCTCTCGGTGGCTCCCAGGCTTAATCTACTCAGAACGGCTTAGGGAACAACTATGCCAACTTTGAGCGCCGGATCCAAAATAAAACGGTTCCCATACTAGGCGTTGCACTAAATTCCCCACTACTTGTGATTTTATCCGTCTACCTCCATCCGAATTTGTATTCCTTAATCATTAAAAAGATATATGTATATTTATATATCAGTTTCATTTAGTTTAATCCACTTGCATCATAAAAATCTATTTTTCCTTAACTATTGTGTTTTGGGGGGTTGGGTCTTCTTTGCTTATTAAATAAATAAATTAAAATAATGCTTTTCTCTACGTTTCTGTTTGGCAGGTGATACCGGCGCCCCCTATCAAAGCGCCCGCGCCGCTCGTCTTCAACGGAGAGAGCAACGGGGAACCGAACGAGGAAAGCAGCGCGCACTAACATGTATCGTGTACGTTTCACGTTTAATTGCGATGTAGTACACAAGATTACATTTTATGCTTATCGTTTCCGTTAACTGTGGCTTCTACGCGTGAAACTGAACAAAACTGAACAACTTTTTCTCAAAGAACCCATACAATCAGAGCAAAAAAATCGAACTTCTCAAATTTTGCCGTAATGTTGATTAACAATCTTTGTATGGAGTCCGAAACTTTTTTACTTGATTGTATGGGTTCCTTTGGGAAAGTTGTTCAGTTTCATGTGTAGAAGCCCCAAGAAATGGGAACAAAACGAAAAAAAAAATCACTTGTACAAAGTATGTTTGAAGTTTGAGATATCACAGGGTTGATCTAGCTAGAATACGCTAACCTTTTCATTTTTTTAGTAAAAATCTGTTGAGTATTCCGTTTTATTCGATATAAATCGAAAACCTTATGTGAAAGAGGTCAACTTTCTTAGATAACACTAGGTATTTTTCAGTTTAAACCAAATCTTTTCATAAATTCAGTTTTTTTCATTTTAGAAATAATAATTTTAAAAAAAAACATTTCTTTCATATTTCGCATTTTTTTCCGCTTGTATAAATATTATAGGAAGTCAGTTGGACACTGGACAGTGATAGTCGGTCTGTAAATTTTTCATGAAAAAAATATATTGAAAACGTGAAATATACAATTTCATTACTCAATTTTTTTTTTATTAATGCTGTCATCTTCAATTTTTATTGGGAATTCCGCCAACATCAAGAGTGATTGAAGACTCATTAGACTGTCCTTAACAACCGTTCCCACTGGGGCACGGGTCTCTTCCCATAACTCGAGAAGATTAGAACATACAACCTCCACCAATCCGGACTTGACCCCCGTGTGTGGAGTATGCATTGTATTATTATAATCAGTGATCGGAGTAGGTAGATTGATTTTTGGTACTTCTATCGTGATTTTAAAACATAGACAATCCTTTTTTCCGGAAAGTTTTGGTATTTCTGGATTGAGTTGAATATTTTTAAAGTAAATCTGGTTCAATCAATTAATTCTGAAGGAAGCAATAAATTTATATGTAGAATAACAGAATAAATATTCGTTTTTGTTTTTTAAAAAATGTTTAACTCTCGGAATCCGCGCGCCATGTCCATATTAACATACACGTCTGCGGTCATTGACCCTAATTCAATCTACCTACTCCGATCACTGATTATAATAAAAAATAAAAATAGCTACCAAAGTAGTTGTTCAGCCATCTGGAACAAATGTTTATTTATTTATTTCAAAAAAAGGGCATCCACATATTTGTTAGTGATCCATTTTTTGTGCTAGTCTTCTAATTTCAAACCTACTTTCTACAAGATGTATGTAAAGCTATTGTATAGAATGGTTTATATCACTTTTGTACCGGTCTGCCGACTTAATGGGGGGGGGGGGGGGTTATTATTGTTTTTCTTTGTACATTAAAAAATGTTTGTTATAATTCTAAGCCAGAAATTTGTAAAATAAACTATAGATATTTAAAATGTACATTTTATGCGTATTTATTTTGGGATGTATGTATATTATAAATTATAATATACTCTTTATCGTAAATGTCTCCGCTAAGTTGGCAAACCACCAGTCCCTCTATGACCAATGAATACATTTTAGTGTAACTTTATAATAAATAAATAAATAATTAAAAATTTGAGACGTTTTTGTCTATGGGTTTGCTAGCTCGAATTTGAGACTGACGCTAGTGAGCATAGGATTTTGTAAATTTTAAGTCATATACTATTACTTACCTAATAAAATTTAAAAATATATAAATATATGTATATTTAAAATATTTCATTTGAAGTTTTTGCCACATTGGCATTATCGAGAATTTATTCACTATATAAGTCCTAACTAAAAAGGGTGTTCTTGTAAGCTTAAGCTTCTCTATTCATTAAACTGACCAACTATTGATCTATAACTTTCCTGAAATCCCAAATGTTTTTTGTTCTTTCCATACAGATTTGGCAAATCAGCTTATTCATATGTATGAGAAAAAAAATCTTACATACATAAGTATTAAGTCGTAGCGCAAAAGTTGTTCAGTATGAAGAGTAGGCATTATTTGACAGCCTATTTTATTACACACTGAAAGCTCTAAAATATAACAGCCTGTAAACATGCTTCCCTTTTACACACTGAAAGCGATAAAATACAGGGTGTAAACAGGCTTCCGAAAACTTTAAGGGCTTGCTCAGTAGACGAAACTGAACAACTTTTCACAAGAATTTTTTCCAGGAAACGAAAAACAAAATCGGCTCCTCCATACAAAAATATTATAAACTTGATTGGACGGTTTGTATGGATGAACCGATTTTTTTTTTCGTTTCCTGAATTTTTTTTTGTGGAAAGTTGTTCAGTTTCGTCTACTGAGCAAGCCCTTAGTTTTCGGAAACCTGTCCCTTACACCCTGTATAACAGCCTGTAAAATGCTTCCCTTTTGAACTTACTATTATAAACTGTTTCTTAGCTTAGCGCAATACTTACGAATTATATTCATTAGGTATACATGTAGCCTATATTGGCTTGACAGACTCTTTTCCTATTACTGTATCTACTCTTGGAGTACCGTTAGAAATTATTGTACAATAAATCTTAAAATTCGAATTCATTAAAAATAACGATTGTCTACAGAAGAACTTAAGGGAAAACGTCACGGAGCTTACTAGCGCATGAGGTTTTTAATTTAAAGTGGCCACTTTTAGCACTTTTACAATTTATAACAACACGAAGATATTCTCAATTCTTGCAATGTTCGCTAAAATACCACCCTATGGTGTAATGCTCGCAAACAAAAGGAAGTCTATGTATCTTCTGTAGTTAAATAAAAATAAATTAAAAACCTCGAGCGCTAGTAAATTCCTTGACGTTTCCCCTTAAGTATATATATAAAGTGCTACTTTATTAGTGCCCGATATTTAAGTCAGCGCTTCTACTCCTGATTCTGATCAACTTTCCCCAAGGAACCCATAGTCAAATCGCAAAAAAAAATTTAGACTCTTCATACAAATCGATCAGCCGAGCGGCCAAATTAGTATGAAGGGTCCAACAATTTTTTTGCGATTTGACTATAGGTTCCTTGGAGAAAGTTGATCAGAATCAGGAGTAGAAGCACTGACTTAAATATCGGGCACTAATAAAGTAGCACCTTATATACTTTGTTTAGTATTCTCAGTTTGGTTTGTTGTTAAATCTTGTTATTTATATATATATATTTACATGTTAACATGTATCTGAGATTGACAATAATTGCCACCAATAAATTAATTAATAGTTTCGTTTAAGAGAGCGACTTTTAGAGCCACCATGTTTTTAATTGTTATTTCTTTGATTTGAAAAGGAAATTGCTAACAATACGTTAACAAACGTTCATTAGAGTTTTGTCAGAAATAAAGTGTTCATGATTTAATGTATGTCTATGTTTTTTATTGGAATTCTAGTAATGCGGTGTACTTTACGGAACTTTGTTTTTAAACGAAACATGTTAATTAAAATTTTTAGCTAGGGAACCGTAGGAATGGTGATGTTTCGTTTTTATTCAATACTAATTTCTTCGCATTATATGTATGTAGTGTGGCTAGTAGCCTTATTTGTAAAATATACAAGATGTTTACAAATTAGCTGTCATTACTTGAACTGAACAACTTTCTACTCATGAAACTGAACAACTTTCCCAAAGGGACCCATAATGAATTCGCAAAATAAAAATTGGACTTCCCACTTGTTAGAAAAGTACAACAAATTTTTCGCGAATTGAATATGGGTTCCTTGGGGAAAGTTGTTCAGTTTCTTTAGTAGAAGTTTAAGTAGTTTAAGTGATGATCACTAATTTCTTAACACCTTATATATGTATGTATCAAATTAAATTGTCATATGCTTAGCAAATGTGTAATAGCTATGTGAAACTGTGCGGTATAATATAAAGTTTAATGGGCTCATTGTATTTATTCTATACGCGTTTTGAAAAACGACTCCCGTCGCGTAATAAAGAGAGGGCTCTATTGATTTGAATGCATTTGTCTCCCTCGGACAACCGTATTGAATTTGCTAAGAAATATTTTAGGTTCCGGGAAAGAATAGTTCCGTTTCAAGCGATTATTCAACAACCTGATTCTTATGTAAAGTTGTAATGATGATGTCGAAGGTGGAACCGGGCTTACCAAGATTCCCCAACGCAACGAACTGGCTATATTATCTCTATGCCGGAACACTAATGAGATTGCAGATCATTGCTAATTAACAAAGTCTAAACGCCCTGGCCCTCTATCGAATATAGGGTGACTTTAAATTAGTTCTTGATACGAAAGGCTATGCATGTGCTCATGATAACAAACAACTTTCCCTAAAGAACCCATAGTCAAATCGCAAAAAAAAATTTTGGATTCTTCATACTAATTTGGCCGGTGAGTTCATCGATTTGTATGGAGAGTCAAAATGTTTTTTTGCAATTTGATATGGGTTTCTTAGGGAAAGTTGTTTGTTATCATGAGCACATTCATAGACTTTCGTATCAAGAACTAATTTAGTGTCACCCTATATATTTGGAACTATTTTCCTTTTTTAATTTAGAGCTGTCAGAAAATCCCTCATTGGAAAAGTAAGTTGTAGTAGAGACTGTCTAGTCCTGCCAATTGACAGTTAATCTTTAGTTTTTTTTACAGTTGTATTTTTGTACGGTTTCGGGAGACAAGTAAGTACAAAAAAACATCAAAGTAGTAAATAAATGGTCCCATTGAGCTGCAATCAAAATAATATGTAGATAGTTTCAAATGTACAGGAAGATAGATATTATACTGAATTTCTGTGTTTAAACAATTTAATGTCTCTCGACATTCCTAAGCTTAAAAAAATGTCCGCAACCAATATATTTTTTATAAACTATCTAGTGTTGTTTACTCTCATTATTTAATGATTGCATATTTAAACTGTAGTTATACATAAAGTGATTTTTACAGTGGCTATTTATATACTAATGTAATTATTGTAATTGTTAATTTAATTATCGAAATATAAGTGTAATATATAGCGGGCGTTTCTGAGTTTTCTTTTTAATCGACTTCAAAAAAAGAAGGAGGTTCTCAATTCGTCGGAATCTTTTTTTTTTATGTATGTTCACCGATTATATATATATTGCTCTCTATGGATGTGAATGTTGGAATATCACTACCCAAGACCGACAGCGCCTGGAAGCTTTTGAGACGTGCTGGTGCTGGCGGAGGATGTTGAAAATAAGCTGGACGGAAAGGCGTACCAATTCTGAAGTGCTAGAAAGAGCTAAGGAGAAAAGACAGATAATGTCCGCCATTGAAAACAGAAGAGCTAAATGCTTAGGCCACATCCTCAGGCACGGTGAACTGAACATAAACATTCTGGAGGGTAAGATCGAAGGGACAAGAGGAAGAGGGCGCCCCAGGAAACAATACATGACCCAAGTGAACGAATGGTGCTGTAGTCACACATATCAAGGAACTAAGACGATGGCTCAAGATAGGCTGAAATGGAGGATGCTGCAACGACAGAGGGCCAGGCCCTCTTAATTATGATGATGATGTTCACCGATTACTCGAAGACGCCTCAACCGATTTGGAAAATCCTTTTTTGTTTAAAAGGGTATACTTCACAGGTGGTCCCATATAAATTTTATCGAAATCGATTCAGCGGTTTTTGAGAAAATCAACAAAAACATAGCAAAATTGGAGTTGTTGCGATTAAAGTCGGTTGTTTTTAACGTATTCAGCGTGGTCAATTATTACTTTCCAAGTTTTTCGAATTCAATTGAATAATAATGGTGTTGCGGATGTCTATGGGCGGCGGTAATCGCTTACCGTCAGGTGATCAGTCTGCTCGTTTGCCACCTGTGCCATAAAAAATAAAACAGTATTATACGAAGTTCTACACCACTTGGAGAGAAATGTCAGGCCCAAAATAAACTCCCTCTTTCTCTATTACTTAATAATACACCAATAGCACCCGATCACATTCCCGACACTCCATAAAAATCCTAATATTTACCTACTAGGTCGAAGTCTCTATTTCTAACACGTAGAAGAGAGCGACAATAACTTTTTGTATCCATAATTCTCTACCGTCAACCAAACCGAAGTTCTACAAAGTTGGACCCCGCCGGGAATCGAACCCGCGACCTCCTCTTCTGATGTGAAGCAAGCAGACTAGCTACTTCACCACGGAGGCAGTAGCGAGTGTATGGGCCATCACCAGTTGTACTCAGAGGTGAGGACGCCTTCAGAAAGCGTGAGGAATACTGTATATCATAGAAAAAAAGCGATACACCCTACTAACCAGAGGCCTCGGGTTCAAATCCTGGCCAGTGCACCAATGAGTTTTTCGAAACTTACGTGCCTTTTCATATCGACTGCTTTAACGGTGAAGGAAAACATCGTGAGGAAACCTGCACATCTGATTTGTAGATGTGTATGATGGTCGCGTTGCACACGTCCGTATGTCCTACGTGACCGCGGGTGATGTTAAGTGCAACACTAGGCAACCGTCCGCCGCGCCGTCTATACGTCGTGGATAGGACGGTTAAAAATTAAAATGTGCCACACGATAAGAGAGAAGAGAGATAGAAAAAAATAGTACATTTAATACACTGTGGTACAACATACATAACATTATGTCTGACAACAAATTAAATTGTACGTGTAGTCAGTGTAGTGTAAAGTTGCATACCAGTAGTTGTAGCTGTTACTTCTATTCAGACAGCCACTATACAGGTTGTATAACAAAAAATCGGTGTAGGACCCTTTAACTTTAAACCGCCTCCGTAGCGTAGTGGCTTACCGCTCGCTTCACATCAGAAGGTCGCGGGTTCGATTCCCGGTGGGGTCCAACTTTGTGGACTCGGTTTGGTTGGTGGTAGGGCATTTTCTGAGCCCGCCTGGCTAGCTACCACCATCTTATCTAAGTCTTGCCGCCAAACATCAATGTTAACAGCATTGATGTGTTCCGGCATGAAGATAAGATAGCCAGTTCCCCATTGCGTTGGGGATTCTTGGTAAGCCCGCTTCCATCTTCGGCATCATCATCACTTACCATCAGGTGAGATGATGCTTGGTGAATTGAGGGTAAAAAAAAAACTGGGACTCACAACTTTTGTTGTACGACTTTTCTGAAATCGCATAAAAAACACTCTTCATACAAAATCAGCTTGATTAGCCAATTCTGTATCATAATCAGCCGAAAGACGTCCACTGCTGGACAAAGGCCTCCACAAGGACTTCCACAACGATCGATCCTGCGCTGCCCGCATCCAGCGGCTTCCCGCAACCTTCACCAGGTCATCGGTCCACCGAGTGGGAAGCCTGCCTACACTGCGGTTTCCGGTGTGCGGTTCCCACTAGAGAACTTTAGTGCCCCAACGATGATCTGTTCTACGAGTTATGTGCCCCACCCACTGCCACTTCAGTTTAGCGAATATGTGAGCAATTCTGTATGAAGAGTCCAAAAATTTTTTTTGCGATTTCAGCAAATCCGTAGAACAAAAGTTATTCAGTGTGGTTAAGATAATTAGTAGAAGCACCAGTTAATAGGTCGTACGCCTATTTTGTTTAAAATCTGTATAGGTATGTGCTTTTTGCAAACTACAAATTCAAATTGGTACGAATTTTAACGAGCACTCAGTAGTGTACTCAAGCTTATTATCTAATCTGTGCCAGGCGCGGATCCAGGGGGGGCAATGGGTGCAATTGCCCCCCCCCCCCCCTGAATCCTGACCGAAGTACTAAAACTTCTATAAAATGCAAATTAATAGAGGCATTTCTTAACTATTTAAAAAACTTCGCGCTCGCTACGCTCGCGACTTTTTATATTAATGGTCTAATACCATCGACCGCTTCATAAATACGGGTACACTGAAAATTTGCCCCCCCCCCCCCCTGAACGAAATCCTGGATCCGCGCCTGATCTGTGCTCAGGCTAAAAAAGTCTTTATTTTATAACCATTAGGAGAGTCAAAGCATTAAAGAGTTCAGGTTGACATGTTCTTTTCACAGTTTAAGAGTGGATCATAAATTCGGTCTCAATATAACATCATTGCTGTATTCTATACTCGATTCTAAATAACGCCTTTATCAAACGCACTTTTAAAATAGAAATCTTTATTTGCTTATTAAACAAAGGTACAGTCAATAGTTGTTAGGATATGTTTTTTTAACATCCCTCCATCTCCTTGGTTACGGCCATCATGCCTGCAGATGCAAAATAATGCCAGATTCTGTTTACTACATTATATGTAATATATTTATTACTATTTAGAATTAATAAGATATTATTCGACGTCGCGTCGCGTCGCGTCGCGTCTGTTACAAGTCTTCGTCGTTTATAAAATATACTTATACAGGTTGTTAAAAAAGTGCGTTTGAAATAAGGGATTACTTACTCAGAATCAAGTAAGTACAGAATTCAGGAAAAATATTGAAAACATCCGTTCTACAGTTACCTACTTAAGTATTTAGATATTGTAGTTTCCCATACTAAATCTAAATAGTGAATCAAGAATTTGTATGGGAAACTGAAAAAAAATTGGAGATCGGATTTTTTTAACATTCTGTATATATGCTTCAATCAAATACTTCGTGGTGTGGGCTTCTTTATGCAGATTGGCATTTGGATATAAAAAATGCATGCATCATTTATTTACAAACGCGTACACGTCGATCACACGAATACATAGGTATCGGGCTTTGGTCTTCGCTTCGCTTCGTTCGGCACATCACATACACAGCGCGGGAGGGCAATCAATAAACTACGTAACTAGGCAGTAGGTACATAAAATGTCCATGTAGCGCTCGCCCGCTCGGCTCAATACCAACGGCCTACCTACAACATTCTCGTCTATATAACGTATTCCTGGATTATACGATTTATTGTATGACTATTACGTGAACTGCGACAAATACGTAATGGAAAATTGATTTAAATCTCTGTTGCGTACTTAATGTCATCTTATGTTGCCTTAAATAAATAACCAAACGTGAGAATTTATTTAGTCCACATTCATTTCTAGCACTTCAAAATCGGTCAAGCCGTGCATTATGTGTAGTTCTTCTTTGATTACATGCTCAGCCAAACAAATTCATATGTTCTTGGACGCATATACATAAAAATACATAATCGTCCTTCTGTGCAGTTGGGTAAAAACCTAATTTAAAAACCGTAAAAACACGAAAACGTACATACGAATCGAGCCTATGTCATTGTATTTTGGATCGATTCACAGTATCGATTATTTCTATAGATCGGGATCAAGAATCTATATTGTCTATGATTCTCAGCTGTCTGTCAATGACGTTTTTAGGTTCGAACGTACCTATTTGACGAAAATTATTTTTACTGTATTTTGTCCAATTTGACCAAGAAAGTGAATAAATGTTACGTAATAAATCAGTGGCAATAACATGTTGATCATGTGTTCATTGCAAATATATTGCTATTGTTGTTTTAGACGTGGTGAAAAATAGAAAAAAAATAGTGTCAATTTGGCAAAGATGGTATCGACTTTGAATTTGGAAGAGAAATATAATCGAGGTACGCCCTAATTTTTTGATCATTTCTTTTTTCTCGCATTTTATAGAATACGTAAAAATATGTTTTTTCTTGCAGTTCGGAAGAATTTCTGTTTTTATTTGGATATACAAGACCATGAGCTTGCAAGATCATTATCCAGAAGACTTCAGGATATGACATTGGTAAGTAAATATGTATTAATATTATTTTATCCAGTATTGGCGCCAAATGTACGTTTACTTTCACATAAAATACATATATACCTAGTTATGCATGTGCATTGCATTTAATGTTATAGATTTTATTTGAAATGTAGCTTAGATACGATGCATTTATTCAGTAAACAGACGCCTATCGAACTTGGTACGGTTATTTACGTTTCGTATTTACGTTTCGCGGACATATTTTTTGGACCACCTAGATATTTCTTATTAATAATTTTCAGAAAGCAAATATATTGATAATCTTATTATTTTATATTAATATTTTAATATTCAAAGTAAATATGAAAATTCCTAATATTTGATTATCCTTATGTTGAAAAATATATTTTTTTTTTATTTTATCATTAGGACTTTTTCTTGTAACGAAACGTAAATTATGAACGGGCCAATCGGATACGTTTCTCCTTCCGAGCGACTACAGCGCCTCCTGTGACCAAAACAAAAACTAACACAGAATAACTCCATCTTGTCTGACAGATTTGTGTTTGTTGTTAAATTTTCGTTTTACAACAGTAAATGTGGATAGTTTTCTGTAAAAAAGTGTATAAAGCATCGTGCTATACTTCAAACATTGTGTGATACATCAGTTTTGAATAACATTTCGGGGAAAAGTCGGAATCGAGCCGAGTGACGAAGTAGCCGACCCAGTGACTGGTATATAGTACTTATTTTTGTGATAAGCGGAGCGCGGGGGCCTCGCGGGCGGCTTTTGTGTAAGTATACACGTTCTGCTATAAGTAAACCAACATATCGATATGGTAATCGTGTCAGAAATGCTTAGAAAATAGTTTAAAACTGCCCTTGTGAGTAGGCATCAGTGGCGTAGCTTGCATGCGATTTTAGGTCATCTTTTGTACGAGCGGGCGCGCCTGAGCCGCGACCGCCGCGCGAAATGCACCGGCCGAGGCCGCGCGGCGCTCTCTCGCGCTACGTTGCATTATATCCATTTAAAAGTGGTTTGAAATGTAGTTTTCTATCGTTTACGCGTGTGTATGCTTTTAATTTTTGACAGTTGATATTACTTTCTTTCGTCAAGGAATATTGGTCTTTGTGTGTACAGTTATAAGGGTGATATTAGTGTGGCGGTGGGAGCAGGTATTTTTTTGCGCGGGACGTTTGGCGGGCGGCGTCCGTTCGCTTGGAGTGGAGTCGCATTTCGAGGAATTCTCCATGATGTGTGTTGTGTTGTTAGGCGCGCGCTCCGTGTCGTCGATAGGTAGGTGTGCGCCGCGCGCCTCCCGCACCGAGTAGCGGCGAGCCCACGACAAACAACTGTCCCACAATCCATCTCCATCAAACTCATGTGTTAGACAAGGACAGCCTACCGCCTAGTTACACGGCGTCATAACATTGCCTCGCATTTTTTCACATACGCTCATACATACTGCTTCAGCATTGCAGTGAGCAAAGCAAGCATTTCCTTTACTGTTGCACAACACCACTAGGTCAGGCCACTGCTGAGTGCTGACTTTCTTTCCATGTTAAAAAAACTGATGACATTGACAGTTCTTATAAGATTGCCAATTAAAAATTATACCTACTTTTTGAGAAAAAATATAATTTGTATATGGTCACACTGGGGAGTTTGTTCAACTTAGCATGGATAAAAGATCCTTCATTCCATTGTATTATTTCTTACAAATGCAAATAGTAGCTATAGATAGATGTATGTATTACTTATAAGGAAACCAACCAAGTTGACTGTTGTATGAATGCTAGTTTCAAGAGATAATTAAATGATGCTTTGTCCCATACATAACACACTAAGGTAGGGTTCAGGTTATCATGGATTATCTTTTACAAACACAAACTTCTTACATAGGTATACCTAAAGTTGGTACATCTTATCTCTGCAGTACATGGAATATGTTTTGAGTTCCTTCTGTAGGTATATAGATTTATACCACAAGGGCCTTTTACTAGAGTGTCCTTCTGATATGGAGGGATAAAATGTACTTGCGAATGTCTTAACTGGGGACTGTTCGTGAAACTGAACAAAAGATCTTGTGAACCTAAAAAAAAATGACTCTTGATAAACTCAATCAGCCAGCTATAATATACATATAATCAGTGGGCTTAGTTTGTTAGAATAATATCAAACTACTTACCTTTGTTAAAGTTTAAACATCCTCTGTATTTCTGAGTGGCTACGACACAGTCCTACTCATATGGCTGCTTACGAACTTGTCCTTATTGTGTACTATTTTTCTGGTTCAAATGAATTTATTCTTATTCTTATTTAAGTTTATATAAAAAGTTATCACTTTTGCTGAAACTTAAGACATAACAGTTCTTTGAAAATATGTATCTCGTTAAATAAAAATTTAAAAATAAATTGTTTTAGTTCTAGCCATTTTCCTAAAAATACTGGACGAACTAATTCATAAACCACTCTTAAGTGGTTTTTATTTCATAGAAAGCTTCCAGTATATAAACTTTTCCCTAAGTTTAGACAGTGCAGATGAGATATTTAGAAAAGTGAAATGTTTCACTTTATATAATGTATTCTGTAAATAAAGAAAAATATATATTTTGAAAATTTACTCGTACAATTATTAGAATTTAGCATTTTGCTAACATATACATACATTATAATATTTTTTATTGTTTAGAAGTTATGTATGTATGAAAACAAATGTACATTGTGGTGGAAATAATAATAATAATTATTTTTAACCACATTTTTGTTTTTCATATACAGAGTGTTAAAAAAGTGTGTTTGATATTCTAAGGGGTTACTTAGAATACTGAAAAAATATTGAAAAAAATCTGATCTTCAATTATTTTTTTCAATCAAGAATTTGTATGGAAATCTGAAAAAAATACAATTTGAGTATATTTTCGATTTTTGTATTCTTAACACCCTGGATATAGGTTGTGGTATCCATTCACCATCAGATGTTCCTTTCCATCTAGCCTTTGCCACATTATACAATGCAATAAAAATAAATATCTTCCAGCAACAAGAAGTGTTCCTGACGTCGCGCGTGACGCACGTGGTGAGCGACGGGGGCGCGCCGGCGCAGCGATGTAGCGCCCCGCGCACGCGCGCCGATGCCATGCTCGAGAGGGTGCGCGCTGACCAGACGCCGCGCCCCAACGTAGTCCACCTCACTGTGCAGAAGGTACGCAATAACACGATACTAGTCTATCTCATTGTGCAGAAGGTACACAATACACGATACTAGTCCATTTCACTTTAAAGACTTTGAATTTAAGACTTTTTCAAAAAATGTGTTGGAGGCCCGTCGTTTCTTCTCACTCCACAAACACTTCCCGAAACGGCGGGTATACGAGTTACGAGTGGTAGGAACCTCGTATGTGTACACTGCTACCTGCTTAGAATAAAATATTTTCATTTTGACTGTGCAGAAGGTACACGACCATCCTGAAGTGTTAAGTGTGAACAAGACCTCATTGATATGAGGCCGATGCCTACGTTGTTTGAACTTTGTACACACGGCGATACAATAAGTTGAAAAATTGTTATATTTCGAAATTCAATTAAATTGTCTCACTTCTTGTTTTAGTTCAGCTATTTTACCGCTAGATGGTGCCCTACTCAAGATAAAAAATAGTAATTTTTTTGGAATTAATTCTACTGAATTTTAGTCCTCTGACTATGTTGACTATGTTTTCTGGTCAAATTCAATCTGTCACAAAAGATTATTTTTTCATAACAGCCCACAAAATATGCCTAGCCCTTTTGCCCTAATATAGTGCATACATACATACATAGTAACGTATTAGCAAAATGTGCATGTTATGTATGATTGTATGACTAATCTCACAACTTTAAAATCTATTTCCATCCAACTAACAATACTATCGATATGAAAACACCCTAGATAATGTTTTTCTCCGATGTAGTGGTTTTCTCATATTGATAAACATTCAAACAACCCTGGGTTACTCACTATACTTGAAGTTTTGAACTATATATATTGACAGCATATTTATTTATATTTCAGGCTATAAATCTATTGGATAAACTGTATGACACGTTCTTCACGGCACCGCGCAAGCCCTCTGTCAGATTCTTCACTAAAGAATATATCAAGATTGAGTTTCTGGACAAGTATGCATCTGTTTTAACAATGATATAGACTATGCTGAGTTTTAGCTTTGAATTAGAATGCAACGGGATGGAATTTTGTATGAAATAGAGTTACTAGAAGTGGTAATTTTCAGAAGTGGTCATTTCTAGAAGTGGTTGTTTCTAGAAGTTGTCATTTTTATTTTATAGTCCAAATCCGCCGAAGCGAGTATATCCGCTCACTTGCTCAGTAATTTGATTATTTTGTTTAAAACAAAGTTTGTTTTATCATGAAATTTCTGATGTCATTCAGAACTAAAATTTCAGTATAGTTTGCAGCCAGTCTTGTGATTAGTTGTGCTGAAAAACACTAACAATAGAATTTGGAAATGTTGTTTTTTTGGCTTATCTAATATAAACGTACTGCTTACTGCTTAGTAATATACCTATTCACATAAGTGTAAGTGCAGGAGCTTCAAAATGCATGTAATAAGTCTTCACACTCAAAATCTCTATGCAATGCCTTTTGAAATACCTTTAATCTTTGAGTAACTTCTTCATATTTCTCTTTCATAAAATACTCATCAACTTTCGTTTTCTTTTAGAATCTGCAGACCAGTCTTCAAAGAGTTTGACGAGTGGCCCGAGATCAGCGTAGAGCCTGACCCTCCGCGCGAAAGGAAGCTTTCCCCGCCTGACAACAAGATTGCCAACGACATTAACCAGAATCACCAAACTGCAGGTCAGAAGTAAGTAATTTTGTACAAAAAAAATTTGAGAAAACTTATGGACTCTTCATTTCATATGGAGTATTCACAAGCCCCACGGCGCGCGTTGGCTCCGTCACCCGTGGTCTCCCGCTTTACCTTGCTTTGCTCTGCACTTGGACTGCTTTACACGAGAAAACTGAATATTTCATATTTCTTGTAGTAGTTAATATTACACAATAGTAGATAAGTTCCCCTGTTGGAACTGTCAAAAACGAATAGTAAAAACTTGGTTATAGTAAATTTTTCTGAGCCTGCCTGATTAGGTACCACTTAGTAGCATAAGCTATATGAGTGAAATTATATTTAATAAAAATTTAATCATTGTTAAACTACATACTTTGTTTAAATTTGTTTATATCTTATTTTCTATTTTTTTAATTTCATAAAATGTGTTAAAGTGTATTTGATTATTATTATTTGAATGTGACTTGTAATATTAATTACCAATAAATATATGTCTATGTCTAAATCATAATTTTCAATAATTCAATTAAATTACAAGTTTCAATATTTTTCAGAATGACCAGAAAAAGTCGGCCAAGAATCAAGGAGAAGGAAGAAAAGGAGCCCAAGGGGGGGTACTGTGAGATGTGTAACACGGACTACATGGATATTGCCCTGCATCGAAGATCCCCGCACCACCTGGCATTCGTTCGAGAACACACCAACTTCCTAGCCTTGGACTCCCTTATCAACTCTGGAGCTGATGTCACCACATTCCTGGACAAAGCTACTCCTATCAACGGCGAGAGACGGTCGCTAAGGAAAATGTGCAATGGGGATGTTGAGCCAAAAAACAGGAGGTCAAAGCGATCACAGTCTCCAGACTCTACAGTCAACGGCAATGATAGTCCCAAACGCAACGGGGTCCTAGAAGATGACAAGAAACATAAGACGCGGTGCAGTAAAAAACTCACCGACGAAGAAAGGCAATATTACAAAGTTGTCGGTGTCAGTACAAAGTTAAGGTCAAGTGGTGGCTTTGTGGCTAAACGGAAGGAAAGTCCACCCACTTGCAATGGTTCAAAACCTCTAGTCGTTAAATTCAAGAAAGTGCGACGATCAGAACTGTCTGTACTTAGCGATGAGGCTGAGCAGTTCATGTTTCCCAAACGAGCTAGTTCCACGTCATCAACGTCTTCCGACGAGGATGAAAAACCTGAGGAGCTGTCTCCGAGACGCAAAACGATTACGCCGCAGCCACCCCCCTTATCTATAGAAAGACGTAGACTAGCCAGGCCAGTTGCATTGAAGGAAGAATCTTCAGAAGAAGACATTTGGCCCGAGGACAAGAGGAGGCGGAAACGGAGAGGTGGACCGGCTGTGAAACGAGGTAGACGGGTGCCGTTGAAGCCTCGTGAAACCGTAGCTCCACCACCACCTGAGCCAGCAACGCCTGCCCAGCCAGATGAACCAGAGCCCCCGCCCGCTGAAGATATTAGTCCTCTCAGAGAGGAGCCTTCGGAGAAGTGCATGAAGTGGGAGGATGGCAGGTTGAAGTATACACCTGCAGTAGAGCAGCTGGAATTTGCATTTGAATCTGTGCCGAAGAGCGAGCCATGGTTCTCAACCTTCAAGCGGCAGGACCAAGATAAGCTTGTTGCCAGGAATATACCTCAGTACTTTGGTAAGTCTTCTGAAATTCACATACATAGTGAATATACATATGTCAAAACTTAAAGTATCCCTTGTTTGCATTGGGGATTAAAAGTGGTACATACATATAAAACTTTTCAAAATAATTTCTCATTTAAAACAAAAGCAAATCTTTGAGTAGTGTTTTGTCAATGCTAAAATCTGTTAAAAACTCCTTTGAGATTCGTACTTTCAAACTGTATGACCACTCCCCTAATATAACGTAGCTGTTTTCTGTGACTTACATTTATTTTCTATTGTTGCAGCAATATACTCAGCAAAATCACCAAAGTTACCATACGAAATGGGCCTGTTACCACCTTTGAAACCAAACTGTTGTCCACTGAGCGATCTCTTAAAACGGGACGATAAGGCGGGACCTTCGCGCTCCTACGGCACCCGTGGCATGAAGAAACAGAAGATTAGGAAGCGATCTGCAACAGCAGCACTTATAGCCTTAGAGGCACACCCAAGGAAGTCACCTAGAGAACATGCGTCAACGCTAGCCATACTAGGGTCAGCCGGCCTGTTAAATAAACGAAGGCATCTAGATGATACAAAGTCCACTGCTTCCGAAGACACCATTAGTGACACGCACAGCACAGTCAAAACTGAGCCAGTTGTTTCTAAGGCACAGGAGGAGTCTGAAAGACTAAAACAATTCCTTTCTGAAGTCTTTGAAGACGCTGCGGAGTATGAAGTGTCAGAAGAGGCAATGGATGGTGAAGCTGCAGTTGTGACGTCAAATAACCTGGACATGACGAGCTTAGTGTCAGAGTGTGAGGACTGTGATATCATCAGGAAGGAGATGAAAGAGTCGATCGAATCGCGTGCGAAAGGACGACGGGGCAAGTTCAAGAAGAAGAACAGGACCGGTTGGCCGAATAAGAAAAAGAGCAAGAAAGGATCGCGAACCAGTAGTCTGGAGTCACAAAAACCTGAGAGCTTAGATCGGTCTTCAGCTGAACCTCCGGATGATGAAACTACACAGGACACAATCAGTGAAGAAGACGCCAACATATCTGAAGCAGAATTAGAAAAAACTGAAGTCAAGTCCGAAGAAGTGAAATCTGATGTTGACGATGAGGAAGAGAAAACTCTTGTCGAAGAAAAGGATCAGTCTGAAGAAATGGAAGTAGTTGAAACGCCGAGGAATAAACGAAAGAGGAATTCTCGATCGTCAACGTCTGAGAACGAGGAGAAAGAAGATAGGAGACGGAAGAGGCGAGCTTTGGCAGGACTGTTGCTGCAGCCCGTGGTGCGTGTGGCCAGGGTTGACCCCAACGCCGCGAGGCGGCTGCGCTCTGCCGCTAAGCCCCGAGGCCGCGGCCGCGGCGCGCGTCTCAGATAGCATGCGGCAGCCCTGCTGCATTGCGGCAAGACTTACCTCGCGTGGTTGTTGAAGTAGGGGCACAGAATGAGTAACTACATTGTATATTCCAGCTATGTGTCTCTTTTACTCCCATTTAGCTCTTAGATAAAAATAATAAACATAAACAAATCTGCAGAAAATATTGTTTCGTGGTATTAAAAAAAGATTGTGTTCTAATCATGTTCTCTCATTCAAACAGACATTCTCGTAAGTTGGAGTGAAAGAGATATACAATAGACAGCTGAAATATTCAAAGTTGTTTTTCAGTCAGTGTGATTACTGGTAGTCAAGTTGTAGAATTGGTAGCAATACCAAAAAAATTTCAATATTTTATTTTGCCAAATCTCATGTGATTTCTAAGTAGAATGGATTGGAAGCAATATCGGTATTCATTGTACTGAAATTGTTATATATCTTTATATAACTTGACCTGATCTGATTTGATCCCAGTGACGCATAACCCGAATCCATCAGCCTCCAACGCGATTCTCTTGTTTCCCTAAAAGGCCTGTGGTGGCGCACCTATTCTTACGAATTTAGATCTGCCATTTAATTTTGAATGTCTTTCTATTTTGCGAATGTTTGAAATTCTTATTTTGTAGAACCTATTGTAGGCTACAAAAAGTTCAAAATATTTTTTTATTCCACTCTATGGAAAGACTTTGAACAATCCTAGTTGTGATCTCGCATTGTAAGTAACATTCAAAGAAGTTTTTTTTTATAATTATTAAATGTTATCATTTGCACTGCAAAGACATTAGATTTTGTCTAAATTAGGTAACCTTGTTTATTATTATAGGTACGTTAATAACTTATTTTGTAAATACTTATTGATGACTCCTTTGTTAGAGAAATTTGATACAATGAACTATGTATGTGAAGTTTGAAGTTGGTTTGAATGATTTTGGGAATTCCTGAAGCGAGAAAATTATGTTAGAGGTATAAAAATAAACCTTTATAGAAACAAATGGATGTAGTTTAGCAGAAAGGACTCAATCCACAAACCGGTCAAAAATGAGTTAGGGATACCAAAGTGGTCTATTATAATAATATCATTTTTGACCGGTTTCTGGATTGAGTGCTTTCTGCTAAACTACGTCCAAATGTTTTGAAATCATCCTCCTAAAATTTGTTTGTTTACCACTTGTTTTCATTTTCATTTATGTTTGTATATGATATTTGACTGAACTTTCTGTATCCAAATTATTGACGATTTTTGTAAAGTTGATTAAAAAGGAGAATCGCCTCTCGCATGACGGATCTAGAGAATGAACAGTATTTAAGTTATTTTAGATAGAATTTAATTGATATAACATAACAAAGTCGAGACTCGATCTTCGGAATTGTAAATAAAAAGTGTAATATAATATTATTATTATAGTAATAATATACAAAACTGTATGTTGTAGCATGTGTGTGCAAGTGCAGAGCATTTAGCGAAGTTGTGTACATAAATGTTATACTTGTGCACTTAGAGAGGATCCTTTCTGTTCATCAGATAAATCGTCCCGTGTTTCATCAATAAAGTTGTATAAAATATGATTAACTTATGTGCTGTTTTAATTTATGTCTGGGTTTCTGAACTTCATGGCCACCGATGTTGATGTACAATACCCTAACCATCTTATTATGTACTAAAAGTTTTTCAGTTTCAAAATTAAAAATACAGGATGTATGTTGAGATACAAAACCCTGACCATCTTATATAGGGTATGTACTAAGTTTTTCAGATTTCTTAAGCCAAAATCAAAAATACAGGTGTTAAAAAAGTGTGTTTGAAACTTTAAGGGGTTACTCAGAATCAAGTACAGAATACAGGTAAAATATTGAAAAAAAAATCCGATCTACATACAACTTTTTTTTCAGTTTCCCATACAAAATGTTGATTCACTATTCAGATTTAGTATGGAAAACTGAAAGAAAAAAAATAGATCGGATTTTTTCAATATTTTTTCTGTATTCTGTACTTGATTCTGACTGAGTCGCAGTTGTACCACGGGTCGGGAGTGGAGTAACCTCAATGCACTTTTTTAACAGCCTGTATAAATTGAATTCCTAACAACCAATGAAATAAAACTGAAAAGGGTATAGCCCAATGTCGTTAGCCCATTAGCAGAATTATTTTAATAACCGCCACCTCCGTGGTCTAGTGGCTACTCCGCTCGCTTCACATCAGGAGGTCACGGGTTCGATTCCCGGCAGGGTCCAACTTTGTAGGACTCGGTTTGGTGGGTGGTAGGGCATTTTCTAAGCCCACCTGGCTAGCTACCACCATTTTATCTAAGTCTTGCTGCCAATGTTAACCCTCAATGGCTTTCGCTACTCTTTGACAAATCGTGACCCCCACCACCAACGTCGGCTCTAGCCGACTGTGGCGGTCAAAGTGTAGCATTGATGTTGTCCGAAATGAGATGTAGCCGGTTCCCTATTGCGTGAGGGTTTTGGTAAGCCCACTTCCATCTTCGGCATCATCGTCACTGGTCATCATCACACCAGGTGAGATAATTGCCAAGGGCTTACCAATTGTGGGTAAAAAAAATTTGTTACATTCCCTGTGCATGAATCGTAGATGAACTAGGATTTAGGATTCCCCACTGTATTGGCGACAAAGAACAACAAATGATGGCTCTAATGATATCTCTTGCTCTAGTTTTTTGAGTTGGCACAATAATTGCTCTAAATAAAAAAAATCAATGGCTAGTAAGTAGGAATCCTAGGAAAAGTGTTTGCTGGGGTTCAGGGACACAAAGTTACATGCTTGATAATTTAGACATAGATATAGACTATACCAATACACAGGTGGAAAGAGTTTAAAATGTGAGTTAATTTAACAGCGCTTGTATTGTTATTTTTTTTTTTAATATTTTAGGCAAATTCTACACTAGATAGCCTATGAAGTTAATATTAGGCACCCTATATCCTACCAGATCCAACTTATTAGCTAGGCATTGAAAGAAAATCTGATGATTTAGAATTACAGGGTTTATTCAACAATACCTACTGTTCATATTTTGATCAAATGAAAAGCAAATGATCTAATCTAACAGGCATATAATTTTAACAGATTTACACTTTTTACATCCCCCAGATGTTAACTATGCACTGAAATATTCCAGAAATATTGTAAACAAATCAGAATTTCAGAACTAATTCTAAAAAGAATTGCTGAGACCGTTAGATCAAAAATATTAAAAGTAGTATGTTGTTGGAGTGCTATATTAGTAGACTTTCAAGGAATGTTTGATCTAAAGGTTCAGCTATTCAAATGCTGCTCTTAAGTATTCCTTTATTCGTAAACATCCTCTTTGTCAGCGACGTATTGGACAATATCTTTGGGTCTCATGAGTCTCTCCGCATCTCCATCAGGAATTTCGAAGCCAAATTCATCTTCCATCGCCATGATCACCTCTACATGGTCCAATGAGTCTAAGCCCAGATCGTTCACAAAGTGCGAATCCAGGGTTATCTGAAAAGATAAGAAATATGTTATTTTGGTTCAGAAATTGCATGAATTTGTTGTTTGAGGAAAGAGCTACCTTATCCGGGTTAACTTTGTCATAAAGCTGTAGGACTAGCATAACCCTACATTTAATAAGGTCAAGTGTGAGCGGAGGTCCCTCACTGTAGTTTCGGACACCGATTTTCTGGTTCTGGAACAAAGAAATTAAGAAAAATAAATGGGAGTATAGGTACCTGACAAGTGCTCAGTTTGTCGTAAGCCTTGCACACTTTGAGGACGCGCTCCGTAATTTGTTCCGGTGAGGGCTTTGGCGCCCCATTGGAGTATTGTCGGATACGAAGACACACCTAAACAGTTTTAGCAGCATTGTACACAATTCGTTATGCAATACATTTTATAGGTTATAAACAAAATAAATGAAAAAACAATAAGCAGATAATTGTATGAACTTTAGAAATGTTCCTGAATGGGTAAAAAGATTCAAATTTGTAAAAATACCTAAGTGATAAGAGAAAATCACATTGTATTGATTGATAAAGGTCCTTACCCCATTTTGTAGATTGTTACTGTTATAGACTTTTGCAATGGTTTTAACTGTGTGATACTTTTGCTGCAGGACGACGGCAGAAAGCCGACATGCTACCGGTGTTTTGTAAGTCGTGGATTTTCGTAATAATCCACTAAAAACAGTTCGGACAAGGTTTGCAGCAGCCATCTTTCTAACTTCATCAAATAAATTTCATAGACAAAAAAAGACAGATCTTGATGTGTGAATTTTGTGTAAAGCAAATTGTGTTGCCATTTTTAAAAAGCTAGTAAAAATAACAGTTACTTACTTCGAAAAACAACGTTATTAGTCTATGGTGGAGTTTATATGTCAAAGTCAGTTGTGTTGTCATTGTTTTCGCGAACGTATGTTGCGATGTATTTTCTAATTTTAATTAAATAAAAACACAAAAAATGGGTAACGCTGACACGAAACTGAATTTCCGAAAGGCTGTCGTCCAGCTGACATCGAAGACGCAGGTGAAATACCCATTATCAAACACCCACGCAACACTTCTCATTTGGACAAAGTATTGATGAAATATTTGGTTTTCTAGCCTATCGACGCGGCTGATGATGACTTTTGGGAGCAGTTCTGGTCGGAGAGCGTAACGAGCGTGCAGGATGTGTTCGCGCTAGTGCCTGGCGCGGAGATCCGAGCGTTGCGCGAGGAATCTCCAAACAACCTCGCTACGTTGGTCTACAAGGCCGTAGAGAAGCTGGTCAAGACCGTAGACAGCAGTTGCCGCACGCAACGGGAGCAACAGACAGGTATGTATACTAAATAGCCATAGCGCAGTCAAAAAAAATAAAAATATAGGAGGAAAACATTTCTTTTCAGACATCATTTTATTTTGACTTGTTATCATATTAATACTGAGCACGGTCAATGTGTAGCCTTATGACACTTCTCTGATGCCAGTGTCTCTTTGCTTCATGACCCTGTGTTATTGTTACCCTGTTAGAAAAAGTGACTGGGTTAAAATTTCATTTTACTATTTTCTTTTAAACAAAGATGCAATACCTCTATAATACCTACCATTCCATATCTTTTATATGTGTCACATATCTTTTAAGAATGTTTTTGTATTTTTCCCACAACCTGTGATCTTTGAATATACGTTTAAAAGTTTTCACTCTTGTGCTATTATTCTAGTGACCTACATTTGAAATGTCATGTCATATAAAACAATGTCATTCTAATATTATGCTAAAGTTCTTACTGGTATGTACTTACATACCTATATCCTGTTTATGGAACTGAACAAAAGGTTTTCTATAAAATTAAGTTGCTAGAGATATTAATGTTGTGTTTGTTGATAAATACATAGTTGTCTTAATAAAGTTTTTTTTAAAAAGGTTTGGGGCGAGTTTCTTTTGGACTCGATGTTTGTTCTCGTTCCGGTAACACTCCAAGGAACTTTGTACTAGATAAAAAAAAGAAGATACATACTTTTGTATAAGTATGTGTTTATTACAATAAAGTATACTGAATTGAAGTGAATTGAATTGAAGATTTTAAAGTATGTGTACAAATTCTACTTAAATAAAAAAACATTTTGACTTTGCCTTTTTTAACCAACTTCAAAAAAAGGAGGAGGTTCTCAATTCGTTGTTTTTTTTTTATGTATGTTCACCGATTACTCGAAGACGCCTAAACTGATTTGGAAAATTCTTTTTTTGTTTAAAAGGGTATACTTCACAGATGGTCCCGTATAAATTTTATCGAAATCGATTCAGTGGTTTTTAAGAAAATCAACAAAAGCATAGCAAAATTGGAGTTGTTGCGATTGAAGTCGGTTGTTTTTAACATATTCAGCGTGGTCAATTATGGTGCTGATAGCAAATTGGTTAGTACTTCCTGGCTGCTAGATTGTGGGTTTAATTCCACCCAGAACAACAAGCAATGTGACTGTAAAATTGTGTTTTCCGTTTTTTCATGAATATGTATGTAATTTCACAAAATCAAAACTCAAACTCAAAATGTTTTTTATTTAAGTAGATACTTTACACATGCTTTTAAATTGTCAATATTTTTTCTAGTACAAAGTCCCTGCCACGTGGGACTTGTCACACAGTAATAAAATATGTAAATAATATGAAGAAAGGTGGTATATGCAATAGAATTACTATATTTTTTACTGACTCTGTGGCTAAGTGGTTAGCGATCTTGGCCTCTGATCCGAGAGTCGTGGGTTCGATCCCCACACAGGGCAAACTTTTCTGTAATAAGTAGAATCCGGGAGTTTACTGCATGAAAAATAAATTAGGAAATATTATTGACTAAATAGCTCTTTAATTGAAGTTGTTGAAAAACTAAATCACTTTAATTTTCATTACATTTTCAATTTTTTAATAAGTATGCAAACTACTATTTTGTACAATGACGTCATCGTACAAAATTTCAAACATTTTTAGAACAAAATGCCGTTTTTGACATTTGATAAAAAGTAACTCAAATAACTAGCAGTCAACTACCGGATTGTTTGCTTTGAGTCTGGGTGTATTATATCTATATTATATGTATGTATTTAAAAGTATATGTGTATGTATATCAGACTCTGGTTCCCAAGATGCAGGGATGCCTAGTTTGGGGCCAGATGACCGTGTGTGATTTTGTCCCAGATACTATTATTATTATTTTTGTTTCAATATTCATCAAATAATAAATTGTATAATCAAATGTCTCTAATGCTTCTTGAAGATAATTCATTTAATAAATAATTTTACGAATATTCATTAAGGATTTTGTAGGTAAATGGGCAAGAAAGAGGTATCTTATTGGAATGAGCAATAATAAACTTTATGACTAGCAGTTTTAATCATGCGATAGAATTGCAAATTGCAAACTATTAATGCAACAACAATTTGATTGCCACACAAGACATAAAATATTCAGTTTTCAATGAAATGGATATTGAATATTAAAACTAGGGATTTTTTTAAAGTACCTAGTACCTATTAGAAACAGAGTTTCCGAGGTATAAATATAATGAGGATTTTCAACACAATTTGTAGTTTCCGGCTCTTCCCGGATCCGGTTTCCGGATCTTTTGGCAGTGTCTGATTAGCAGAGATGGAAGCATGTTTATTAGCACAAGCATTGGTATATGCTATGAGATTTTATAGCTTAAGTAATTGTAAAAACAAGTGAACATCAACATGTATTTATGTGTTTTGTTAATACAGATAATGGTGTCGATTCAGTGTAACTAAACTTAATTTAAGCATCCTATCCTGTCGTTTCGATACAGAGAGAAAAAGACAAAACGCTTAAGTTTAGTTCTGTCAAATAAGTTTAATTGTGAAAACCGAATCGACACCAATGTTAGTAAGTTTAGCTGTGACTCCCTCTCTAATCCTGTAGGGATCAAAGAAGTTTGCCAGAGCCGTAAAGATCATAATTTTATTGCTAAAGGTACCTTACAAATCAATGGATCCAACCAATTACTAAACCTATGCTACGCTTTTTCACTTTTTAAACAGGACATATTTCAACTGTAAATTAAGGTTAGGTTTACACAAAATACGTGTTTGCATCTGTCATGCATGACTAGTACCTAATAAAATAGATGTGCGATGCGCGAGCTGAATTTAAAAGACGATTGGAATGTCGACATACACCACGTCACTGTACTTATTTTGATAACCTTGACATACTGGGAATAGGCGAAATCAAACCTAAAGTATTGAGCAATAGGGTGTAATTTGATTACGTGGTAATTTAGAAGGTGCACGAAAGCGTAACAGGTAAAGTAGCTGGGGACAGTCAAAATTATTTCTTATAATCTTAGGTAACAACATAAAATCTAATTTGTGTCTCCTCAGTACAAGTGAGTCCATATTAAAATACTCTAATCTTAAGAGCGTATTTTCTTTGACATTCTACAAGAAAATGCCAGATGCCACAAGAAACGCTTTTGTAAGAGCGTGTAGCGTAAAGTGGCTGACAGACCACGCTGCAATATTCCATGATACATTACTATACTTATTACAACGCTATTAAATTTACCAAAGACTATTTTCGATGTACCATTTCGAAAAATCTTCGCATTACGTATTTTGAAACCGTAAATGCGTCAGTTTTTTTTAAATGTAGGGACACCAATTCGATTCATCGAAACCTCAAGTAATAACTACTATATACTTTCATTTACCACTCCACCGACCGCCTATGAACACTATTGGATCCATCAAAACTACATCCGATAATGTCATCAACTTTGTCGATGTTTTACAATGAGTTTCCCCCGTAGCGCTGAACTGCGCGCGCCTGCTGACCCGCGTTCTGCCCTATATGCTGGAAGACCCCGAATGGCACGGCTTCTTCTGGTCCTCGTTGCCCGCTGCTGCCGAGAACGCTGACTCCGTACCGCTAGCGCAGTCTCTGATCAACGCTATTTGCGTAAGTTTCCGAGCTTCACAAGTCACGTTGAGCCGTTGTAATGTAAGCCGTTAAAATTAGTTGGTAGTCGTTAAGCCATGTTAGAGGCCATAACATGAGCATCAACCAAAAGACGTGCAATGCTGGACAAAGCCCTCCCCCAAGGATTAATCAATTCTATTTGCGTAAGTTTAACTTCGGTGCTTTGCAGGTCACGTTGAGCCGTTGGTGCCGGCGGCTATAACTAGATGGTAGTCGTTAAGTCATGTCAGAGGCTTAACATCATCATCAGCCAGAAGGTTTGCAGTGCTGGAGAAGGCTTTCCACAAAGATTGGTCCTGAGCTGCCCGTATTCAGTCCATCAGGCGGCTTGAATACTTCTGACACCCGGACTTGGCCCCCGTGTGTAGAGTATGACCTAAACTTCCCGAGCTATGGGAAGAGACCCGTGCCCCTGCAGTGGGCACGCTATGGGCCGTTAATGAACATTAATATCGAGATTTAAAAAGTCATTTTAATATTTTATAATTTGAACTGAATTTGTTTCAGGATCTGCTGTTTTGTCCAGATTTCACAGTGACGAGTAGTAAACGGTCGGGCCCGGTGAGTATCGATTTACTGATAGCGCGTGCCGGCGCAGTTAAATCACAATCTTATCACTCAGTTTATCCCCTGTATCGTTTTTTGTTTTGGTATAAACTTATTGATTTCTGCGATAAATGTACACTAACCTTTGTTTCTAAATATACCTCGTGGGTGCTCATGCACATTTGATGACTCATTTTGAAAGAACTGAGTTAGTGCGAGAAGAGAAATACATACATAATGTCCATCCAGAAGAACCGACCGGCACAAATTACATAATAGATATCAGGCAAACAAAGCTCTAGTAATCACTGATCAGTTTTATGTTTATTGTCGTGGATGGTACTAGAGGCCGCGTGCGCGGATGCATTGATATCGAATTAATTGACTACTAGACTAGGTATAAATAAACCATTTAAAAGATTAACGATTATGACAAGCTCCATATTGTACATACCCGGAGCGAGCAGAAGAGCTGTCCTAACTAGACAGTTGCGAGTACATCTGGGCCGGCGAGGTGGTGTTTGAGGCCGCGTGGGCAGAACATTAATATCGAATTAATTGAGAACTACTAGACCTAGGTGGAAAAAAAACGAGTTTTTTTTTTACGATTATTACAAGCTCCATATTTTATCAGGAGCGAGCAGAAGAGCTGTCCTCGCTAGACAGCTGCGAGTACATCTGGGCCGGCGGGGTGGGGTTTGCTCGAGCTCCGCCCCGCCACGCCTCGCTCGAGGCCGCGCGGGCGGAGCTCCTGAGGCTCCTCCTGACCTGCTGCAGCGAGACTATATACAAGCCTCCCGGCGAGGCCACCGCCCATCTCAACAAGTGGATTGCGTGAGTGTCAAACAGTCGAATTAGTAAAAAAATAATCGAGTAGGTAGCGCTTCACGCTTTTTGAAGGTATTTTTTTCCAAAGAATGTGTAAACATATGTAAAGCACGGGTCCAAAAAAAAACTCCCTCCAAAACATTTTTTTCAAAAATTTATAATATTCTCATCATCATCAGCCAAAAGACGTCCACGGCTGAACAAAGACCCACAAATTTCCACACCGACCGGTCCTGCGCTGCCCGCTTCCAGCGGCTTCCCGCAATCTTCAGCAGGTCATCAGTCCACCGAGTGGGACCCCTGCCTACTAATTATCTTTTTAAATAAATGCTTTTTACATGCGAGCTCTATTGTCTATGGTGTTGGTGTTGCCAGGTACCTGACGAGCGCGGAGAACCGCCACGCCCTCCCTCTGTTCACGTCTCTGCTGAACACGGTGTGCGCGTACGACCCGGTGGGGCTCGGCCTGCCCTACAACCACCTGCTGTTCAGCGACACGCTGGAGCCGCTCGTCGAGGTGACTATGACACGTGGCTGATAATTATCAGATACTATCGGATAATTATCAGATAAAAGTCACGCGCTGCCGCCGTTCAAATCGCTCCTGATCCTGAACACGGTTTACCCCCAATTTTTGTCTTTCACGGAGAATAGGTAATATTCTACTTCTTCTCAACGTGTGGCAAACCACCTGCTGGTCAGCGACACGTTAGAATCGCTCGTCGAGGTAACTATAACGACACGTGCAAATGGGCTAGTTAGCTGCCTGTCTGCTAGCCATTTGAGATTTTCAGGGTTCGTGATTGTCAAGATGACTACATATTTTCTTTGATAACTTTCATGATAATAACCGCGACGACATACAGCTGATCATTATCAGCCGACTACCACTGCTGGACAAAGGCCTCCCCCAAGGATTTCCACTCCGACCCGTCAAATCCTTTACTCCAAATTTTTATGTGTACGGGGAAAAGGTAATTTTGAGAAACATGTATTTTTATTTCCGTATTTTTCGTTTTTTTTTTTTTGTTAGAGTATATCGAGGGTTCACGGGCTATTTGTATTAAGCGACATTTTTGGAAACACAAGTAACCTCTACTTTAAAAATTAATTTCTTACAAAATACCGCATAAAAAATAACTTCTGAATAATATTTCAAATATTAAGAATATCGAGAATCTATATAATACTAAGCAGTTTAGTTTTAATGATTATTTTTCTAAGAAATATTTTTTTAAAACAATCTCCTGAACATTTCCAAAAATGTCGCTTAATACAAATAGCCCGTGAACCCTCGATATTATGTTTCTAATAGGCTGTCTGCGTGTATAAGGTGCCTGTGCTTATTGGCCGACAAGTAATTAAAGACATAATAATTGTGGACTCGACCTAACTGAAAAGCCTGATACCCTATAAAACCTAATTAGGATTTGAGAAGTGGTCGACACTATTCGAAATCTTTATTTTATTTATTTGTTTATTTCAGGCAACGAGGCCCATATATTATATAGGGTGACTTTAAATTAGTTCTTGATACGAAAGGCTATGAATGTGCTGATGATAACAAACAACTTTCCCTAAGAAACCCATAGTCAAATCGCAAAAAAAAAATGTTGACTCTCCATACAAATCGATGAACTGACCGGCCAAATTAGTATGAAGATTCCAAAATTTTTTTTGCGATTTGACTATGGGTTCCTTAGGAAAAGTTGTTCATTATCATGAGCACATGCATAGCCATTCATATCAAGAACTAATTTAAAGTCACCCTATATATAAGGTGCTTCCAAAATATATGCCACGGGTGAAACGGGAGTAAGAGTCATGAATATAGTAAAAACAAATCGTACCCCGGAGTCTTTAAATTGATTTGGGAGATTAAACAAATTTTGTTTACCTTGATTTAATTTTGCATAACACGGTCCGTCAAGTACGTACGCTCCGCCATGAATTCAGGAATGAACTCGATGTCATTTCGCTAAATGAAAGCAACGCACGCTCGTGTCGCTTTCGACAGGTTATTTTAGTGATCAGCTGATTGTCTTTAAATGGAATGTAAAGCAGAATAAACAAACTTACCAATTATTAAAACGGCTTATTCACGTAACAAGGTGATAAACTTACTATCACACTTTGACAGGCTTTGGACTGTCAAATTACGCATTGTAAAGTATCACTGGTGGCCGACTCACACCAAACCTGCTCATACGGGTTTACGGCAAAGGCAGGGATGTTATTGCACTCGCGGTAGCAAAGTACCATTTCACCACCTCTTGATTTGTATGTACCTACGTCTGGGTGACATGGTTATTTCACTCGCGGGCGGGGGTGGTCATGGGTGGTGCAAAACATTCGCGTCGCGACTGCGCGTCACTGCTGCGCATAGCGAACTGACCTCTGAACTGTACGAAGGGCGCGAGCGCCGCTTGCCCCCGCCGGGTGCGCCCCGCCCACGCGCGATGCGAAAGGGGTGCGGACGACAGAAATCAAAGCCTTGTGCGGCATGACACAAGGACCGACTTTGTTTGATGTCTAGCCGCAACGTCGTCGGAGCGTTTACGCAGTTTCCGCGCGCCTAGTTTTCATTCAACACACTACGGGATGGCTTAATAAAGTAAAGCAATTTATTTTTATGATTGTTATTTTTTTGTATGGAAAAAAAAGAACAATTTCCGGACATGAATTTCTCATTTTCGTGATCAGTATACTTGATACTTTCTCCCATTTCAGCCGTGGCATATATTTTAGAAGCACCCTATCTATATATACAATAATATACATTTTATACTTAAAATATTATACATAAATACTTAATATTAACGAACTAACTAAAAATATCATTTTTTTTTGAACAAGGTGTATTACCGACACCTTGTACAAAATAATATAATATTTTTAGTATGATATTTTTTAAAACAAAAATGCGCAAGTCGCCATCTGCTCCCCTTGTTAGTTTCACACAGTCTTAAAAAACTCGTTTTGAAAAAAATACTTTTGTTTAAAAGGAAAGTTTTAAATCACTTTTATATTTTAATAAAAGTTTTTTTATTTAAAGTTCATGTAACCAGTTTTTCTCTTGACCATATAACAGTGAATGTTGGTATGGGGATTTACTATTTTTTTTCTCTCTCTTTTGCCAGGTAGCATTACAAGTGCTCATAGTCACACTGGACCACGACACAAGTAACGCAGGCAACGAAGAGACTGACGAGGTGAGTTGATATTATAATTATTATAAAACATTTACTTAATTATTAAAATATTATTTTTCCATCCACAATGGGTTACCCGATAATTAAAGATGGAAGCGGGCTTACCAAGATTCCCCAACGTAGTGGGGACTCGGTTATACTTACCTCCATGCCGGAACACATTAATTCTGTTAACGTTGATGTTTTGCGGCAAGAGATTATTGGTGCTAGTGGTGCTAGCGAAACCGAGGGCAACTGTCCTATTGGTTAAGAGCGTAAGCCACCGAGTGTAATGGAATGGAATGGAATAGATTAAAATATCTCATCTCACTAATATAATAAATGCAAAAGTTCGAATGTTTGTTTGTTTATTTGTTTGTTCCACTTTCATGCCGAAACTACTGAACAGATTTAGATGAAATTGGGTAGGTAGATAGATAAAAGCACTCGGCTAACATATAGGAGGAATGCTTAAACACTCAAAATTTCCACTTCTTCACTAGATGGCGCCACCTTAGAATTTATTTATTTCCGGACCCAATTCTGAAGTCCTCACAGACGAAGTCGCGGCGGAAGCTAGTCTTCAATAATAATGGCGAAACGCCAATGTCAAGTGAATGACAACTATTAGTTAGGATCGGTAACTTCTGAGCCACTGCGTCAGTGTTATAGAATAGAATGGAGTGAAATAGAATAGAATGACATCACCAACATGACGCACCCCGGCAGAGCCCGCCCGACAACCTGTTCATCAACTACCTGTCCCGCATCCACCGCGACGAGGACTTCCAGCTCGTGCTGAGCGGCGTCACGCGGCTGCTCAACAACCCGCTGGCGCAGACCTACCTGCCCAACTCCGCCAAGAAGGTGAATATAAACAGATAAATAAATAAATATCCGGCACAAAGATAAATAAATAAATATCCGGCACAAATAACACACGTTTATATATGACCTCAAACTAGGATCTGCTAGGATTTCCTGTATTATGTATGGGAACCAGAGACTGATATATCGACGGGGAAGTGCTAACAACTCCTGACTTACATTTTTTACGAAAACGACTTATGAATGCAGTTCTCTGGTATACTGGTATATGAATTAAGTTGAAACTCGCAAAATTGATGTAGCTAGGCACCGAGGAAATATGTCCTATATTAAGGTCCATCACAACCTGATTAATTTTGGCTGGAAATATATTCTAACTAAGTTTTTTAAACTTTGTAAGTTAGGAGTTCTTAGCACTTCCCCGTCGATATGTAAATACACATATACGTTTAAATACATACATATATAGATATAATACATCCAAACACAGAGCAAGCAAATCTGCTCATCACAAAAATGTTTGCCCTGGGTGGGGATCGAACCGACGACTCTCGGATCAGTAGTCAGCAGCACTGACCACTGAGCCACCGAGCCAGATAGTTTTAAGATAGTTGATACTTTTGATTATGAATTCTTGGTGGAACTTAATGTCATCATTTTGATAGGGTCATTTGGAATAAGTAAAAAAACCAAAAATGTGCGACAGTTTTAATATGATCACACTTGTGAATAACGTGTAAACAAACGTCATTGTCGCAGTTTTTGTCGCTGATCGGCTCAAAAGGACTCTGTATCCAGAGCCGTAAAAACATTAGTATAAAAAACTTATAATACTTACTTCGTCGGCTCAGCTACCGAAAGTGGATCTTGGCCTCCGACACGGCCTTTGACTAACACTTGTCAGAAAGTGACACTTAAAAACATTAAACTATTAAGAGGGGGTAACAATTTTAGGATGGTGACACTTCTGGGGCGAGTTTCTTTTGGGCTCGACGTTTCTTCTCGCTCCGCTAACACTTCCCGAAACGTTGAGTGTACAAGTTTCGCGTGGTAGAAACTTTGTACTAGGTAGAAAAAAAGACGATTTAAAAGTATGCGTACAGCATCTACTTAAATAAAAAATATTTTGACTTTGACTTGACTTTGACTAAGAAGGTAAATACTTTTTAGAAATGGTAACACTTTTAAGAATGCTTAGAGCTATGTGCCCAATTTTTAACTGGATATAATATTTTAATTTAATATACATAAACAAGTTAAACGAGGCTTATGTTCAACAGTAGACATCTTAGAACAGATATCATAATGATGAGAACATATTTCTTCACAAGACCAATTGTAACACATGTTTTTTTTTTTTTATTATTGAAAGGTGATGTTGCATCAGGAACTGCTCGTTCTGTTCTGGAAGATGTGCGACTACAACAAGGTAAGTTGACAGATTCGACGATATTAATTCATTATTTCTTACTACACTTAAATAATATTTTGAAGAAGATGATTATAATATGTACCTATAGTTTTTTATATTTACATTTTTACAAAAAAATAAGGCAACATTTTCGAAATTTCTGTCAATAATTTTATAATTCCGGCGTCAGTAAGCAACTGCGATTGTAAAGGTCTAGACTAAGAACTCTTACTGGCCATTGCAAGCTTATAACACCTCAGTCGAATGAGGCTTGCAGATATGGTAAAGTGCCGATTTTGCCTCGAGGAAGAGAAAAACCTCTTCACATAAAATACTGTTACGTGCGAGGGTTCGAAGATTTGGAGTCAAACACCAATCACAGGTTCCGAGGATTTATTCACCAACTTCCAGCACAAGGTGAAAAGGTTATCCAGTCGCAGGTCTCACGAAGGTCCAAAAGAGTCGCCAAGGTCGTCGAAGATATCCGCTGTTATCGCCTGGAGTTCGCTTCGAAGTGTCTTCACCGCTAGTCCAAACAGAAGTGATCGCCCGACTCACTGGCTGCTATTTATATACGCCGCGGTTACGGTCTAGAAAGTACTAGAGGCTACTCACACATTCATACGTCTCTCTGTCCTTATCTATTTCTAGGATATTTGAGACGGTTCTTTTACTAGAAATATACAGTGACAGAGGTTGTCAAACTTTTCCAGTGGTTCTCAATCTATTTTGGTTAGACCGGGACGATACTTTGTGAGCAAAACTCAAGTGATTCCCACGTATCACAGAAGGCTGTAGACAGAAGTAGACAGAAGGTGTAGTAATTTGTTAATACTGTTTTTTTTATGTCATAGGTGTATTATTTAATTATCGCGTCGTTGTTTTATTGTATTTGTTTCAGAAATTCATGTACTACGTTTTAAAAAGCAGTGACGTGTTAGAAGTTTTGGTACCCATCCTATACCATTTGAATGACTCGCGGGCTGACCAGTGTAAGTCAATCTTTTATATTTTTTTTAATACAATGATCATCACCATCATCGGCTGAAAGACATCACTGCTGGACAAAGACCTCCCCCTAGGATTTCTACACCGACCGGTCCTGTGCTGCCCGCATCCAGCGGCTTCCCGCAACTTTCACCAAGTCATCGGTCCACCGAGTGGAAGGCCTGCCTAGTGCCTACACTGCGACTTCCGGTGCGCGCCACTTGAAAACTAATAATAATATAATAATAATAATAATAAGGATATCACTATTCCACACGATGAAAACCTCGTGCAAGCCGATGCCGACAAGAGGTTACGGTACCTTAACCTGGTGCACGAGGTTACGGATGTGTGGCAAGTGCAATCCACTGAAATCATTCCTGTAGTCCTGTCCGTTAATGGTTTGATCCGTGCTGACCTGGATCGTAACCTTAGACGGTTGGGACTTCGAGGCAGACCGATAATAGCGGCTATGCAAAAGGCAGTCCTCCTCGACAATGCCCGGATTGTCCGACGCTTTCTCTCCTCGTCGCACTGACCTCCAGCCGACTGTGCTTCTGCTGGAGTAGCTCCTGTCGCTTCGCCTAGCGCGAAGTGGTCAGAGTAGCCCAAATTTATATTTCTGCATAATAATAATATCTGGGACAAATCACACACGGTCATCTGGCCCCAAACTAGGATTCCCTGTATATTGGGAACCAGAGACTGATATACATACACATATACTTTTAAATACATACATATATAGATATAATACACCCAGACTCAGAGCAAACAATTCTGCTCATCACAGAAAAGTTTGCCCCGTGTGGGGATCGAACCCACGACTCTCGGATCAGAGGTCAGGATCGCTAACCACTTAACCACCGAGTCAGTCTCACTTGTATAAATGATTATAACTATCAGTAAAGATTACCAAAATACTCAATCGGGGGTAGTGGTGTTCGGGTGTGCATGTTTGTTTGTTACCCCCTTAGCCACAATGAACTGAGTGTGAGGTGTCTTTAGATTTATCTTGATTCTCAAATTGATATAGAATACATTTTAGTCTGTCCGATTTTTATTATTTTGATAAAAAATGGTCATGGTCTGGTAGTCAGTCCTACCAGAAGTTGAAGGAGAAGGCGAGAGATAGACTGAAATGGTGGCTAATAAATTAAGTTCCGCGTGGTAGGAACTTTGTGCTAGGTAGAAAAAAAAGACGATTTAAAAGTATGCGTACAGCATCTACTTAAACAAAAAATATTTTGACTTTGACTTTGACTTTAATAAGAAGATAAAAAATGTTTAGATTTTCTATATTTTTTTCCCATTCAGCTCGAGTCGGCCTGATGCACATAGGAGTGTTCATTTTGCTGCTACTGTCTGGAGAACGCAACTTCGGAGTGCGACTGAATAAGCCGTATACCGCGTCCATACCTATGGACATACCTGTGTTCACGGGGACGCACGCAGATCTGTTGGTTCTGGTAAGTGTTCATGAATATTATATTGTATTAAATTCTATAATGAAATTCTTGACAATGTAACTAGCTTACCAGAAAATAAGTTCAAAAGTTATGTGACTAAATGCCTGGGTTACAAAGGTTCTTATAAAACATTAGACTATGTAAATCGTAAAGATGCATGGACATGTATAAGCTCTTAGTTCCAGTAATGACATAAATGGTATTAAAGCATCATGTACCGAACTATATGACGTGATGGCATCATGTACCGAGCTTTAAGACGTGATGGCATATGACGTGATGGCATCATGTACCGAGCTATACGACGTGGTGGCATCATGTACCGAGCTATATGACGTAATGGAATCATGAACAAAACTATATGACATGATGGCATTATGTGCCAAACGATATGACGTAATGGCGATAGGTCCAGCTAGCGGCGCATTGCTGGCAGACCTGCGCGGCGCGGCCGACAACCCGCTCGTCAGCGCATGCGGCTCCGGTACGTGCGCACGGGCCGCCGCCGACATCAGCTGTTCGCCGCCCCTCTCGGTCTAAGAACTAGCCATGCGATGAACTCGCCTTCATCCAGAGCCTTGTCACTATTTAATGAGTTTGTAGGCGAGAACCAGAATGTCGACCTGTATATTATTATTTGTATATGTTTCTGTCGTATATAGATATGTTACCTATTAATTAGCTTGTAAGCGTGTTGGATCTTAGTCTGTAAGGTTACATGTAAATAAATCATATAAATAAATGGTGTTACGCACCGAACTATAATATTCCCAAGAGACAGGGATGGCGCTATACATTATTCAAAGCGCCATCCTTGTCTTTTGGGAAAGTTACATCAGTAATACAAAGTGTCTTTTTGGATCAATGTGAACGCGATAAGCCTGCCGGGTAGCGCAGGGTAGACATAACTAAAGTAAGCCGATAGCTACATAATTGACCACGCTGAATACGTTAAAAACAACCGACTTCAATCGCAACAACTCCAATTTTGCTATGTTTTTGTTGATTTTCTCAAAAACCGCTGAATCGATTTCGATAAAATTTAAATGGGACCACCTGTGAAGTATACCCTTTTAAACAAAAAAAGAATTTTCCAAATCGGTACAGGCGTCTTCGAGTAATCGGTGAACATACATAAAAAAAAGATTCCGAAGAATTGAGAACCTCCTCCTTTTTTTTGAAGTCGGTTAAAAAGCTTGTCTACATAATGTGTCTGTTCGCTGCAGGTATTCCACAAGATAGTCACGACGGGCCACCAGCGATTGCAACCCTTATTCGACTGCCTTCTCACCGTTCTAGTCAATGGTGAGTGTCTATGGCTAGCATTTTATAGTAAGTCATTATATTATAAGTCAACCAACCGCCGCTTATACCTTGTGGATAGAACGGTTAAATGTGCCACACGATAAGCAGAAGATATTATAAGTAAAAATATTGTGTCTCCATATACGGTATATAAACTATTTTTTCATGCGCGGCAAAACAAATACAAATGCAAATAGTTTATTTACCATAAGTTTAAGGTACAGGTTTATCTAAATCTAATATGCTAATATAACATTATTTCTTAGTATAAAAAGTTAGTTATTGCTCGTAAGATAGTACACTGCTGAGTCAATAAAGAAAACAAAGGTATTAATTTCAAGTAGTAAAAACAATTTTTTTGATATTTTTACGTTTGTACCCAATAATAATATTGCTGATGGTCCTCACACTAGGCCGAGCCAAAACAACGCGGTATTTTTAGTTAAATAGATTGAAGAGGCTTTATAGAGCCATTTAGTGATACATACATATGACGCCTATTTAATATGCCTATTTGCATCCTATTTTCTTTGTATTTCGTATCGTGTTTTTTTCTAATGATCTATCATTGAAATACATCATTCAATGTCAAAATGTTTTTTTTTATTTAAGTAAATGTTGTACACATACTTTTAAATCGTCATTTTTTCTATCTAGTACAAAGTTCCTACCACTCGGAACTTGTACACTCAACTTTTCGAGAAGTGTTAGCGGCCTGTTCCACATTGGCCTACCCCGTCAATGTCATATTTAAAACTTCATTTCCCTCCAGTGTCTCCCTACCTGAAGACGCTATCCATGGTGGCTTCCACCAAGCTTCTCCACCTCCTGGAGGCGTTCAGCACCCCATGGTTCCTGTTCTCGCGGCCGCACCACCACCGGCTGGTGTTCCTACTGCTGGAGACCTTCAATAACATCATACAGTACCAGTTTGATGGTAAGTTGGTATTCGTCATCAGCCGAAATACGTCTACTGCTGGACAAAGGCCTTCCCCAAGGATTTCCTCAGCGACCGGTCCTGTGCGGTTTTTGCAGAGGCCGTGGTATCGTTCAAGTTTTCTTAGTATCGATCAAGAGTCTACCACTTTTTCGGGATACAATTAATATTTCATATTTCTTTATTGCAATCACAGGTACATTTAAGATGGTAACAGTTGTTAAGGTTCAGCTGTGATACCTCTTTATAAGGTATTGCAAAAAATAATGCGGGTACATTAATAAAAGTTTACATAGTCATTGCATGCACAAAACTATTACAAAATACAGATATAATCCAGATTATAAACTATCTGAGTGCCAAATTTTAACCAAATCCGTTCAGCCGTTTTTACGTGATTAACAAATATCCCAAAATCCTAATTTTTATATTGATAATTAGCACTGCCCTAATAAGAAAGAAGGCTCTTAAGTATATGGAGTTAATTTTTATTATATTGATAATATTAGTACTGCCCTGTTAAGAGAGAAGGCGGCTAAGTATATGTAGTTTCCGTATACTTAGCCGCCTTTTTCTTATGAGAGCAGAGTAGGATTTCTTAATACGAGTTTTGTTTCTCCTCATCGCAGGTAACTCGAACCTAGTATACACTATAATCCGCAAGCGCGGCGTGTTCCACTCACTGGCGAGTCTACCGCACGAACACGCAGCGATCGCGCGCAGCCTCGCTCACGCTGGCGGCGGCCCCGCGCTGCCCAGGTACGCCATAGATCGACTAGATGGCGCCACTGTGTTATAAACGATGTGCCTGCCGCGTGCTGCCCAGGTACGCCATAGATTGACTAGATGGCGCCACTGTGTTGTAATTTAAACTATGCGCTCGCTGCGTGCTGCCCAGGTACGCCACAGGCAAGATAGATGGCGCCACTGTATTAAAGACTGCGTGGCGCCGCGCTGCCAATGTACGCCGTAGATTGACTAGCTGGCGCCAATGTGTTGTAATTTAAAATATGCGCTCGCCGCGTGCTGCTAAAAGTTATGCTATTAGTGAACTAGATGGCGCCACTATGCGCCCGCCGCGTGCTGCCCAGGTACGTCACAGACGAGATAGATGGCACCACTGTGTTGTAATGTAAACTGCTCCCGCCGCGTGCTGCCAAAAGTTATCCATAGGTGAACTACACTCGACTTCAAAAAAATCGCACGTCCGTAAAAATAGGCTTCAAGCACTGTTAATCCTTAAGACAAGCAGTTATTCGTAGCAATATTGGTATCATTTGAGAGCCCTATAAAAACTCTTTAAAAAAATATCCATTTCATTTGATTAAAGAAAAAGCTTGACACTTTAAGTCACTTTGAATGACAATGGAACTGATTCTCCTCTTCAAATTTTGTTTGTATTGTTTTGTTTTTTGGGTATAAAAGGGTCGATACAGCTTATCGGGGGATAAATTTGCTACCAACAGTCGAAGAAGACACAGAAGAATATCTTTCATCAGAAAAACGTCCTTGAAGATGGACACTACTGCTGCTGAAGCCGCCCAAGTTATCGCACTACTGCAATCAGGACTACGTCAGTGTGATGTTGCTCGGCAATTGCACTTGAGTCGCTTTTCTGTTCGAAGAGTGTACCAGCGGTTCCTGCAGACCGGTGGCTTTGTCCGAAGGCGTGGGTCTGGGAGAAATCGCTGCACTTCTGCGAAAGATGACCGATTCGTCGTATCGAAGTCTTTGAGAAATCGGTTCTCTAATGCTGTTGAGTTGCAACAGCAGCTTCAAGAAGGGCCGTGAGTGTCTCTACAGTTAGAAGAAGACTAAAGGAGAGAAATATTGTGGCTAGAAGACCTGCCACGGGTCCAAAATTAACCGCAGCGCATCGGCGAGCACGCCTGCAATTTGCTCGCGCCCACGTCAATTGGACCCTGGACCAATGGAGAGCTGTTCTCTTCTCAGACGAAACGAGAGTGTGCCTTTTCTGCAACGATAGACGCAAAAGAGTATACAGAAGACAATGGGAACGTTTTGCCCAAGCCTGCATCCAAGAGACGGTAGAATACGGGGGCGGTTCCTGCATGTTCTGGGGCGGCATATCTGCCGACGACAAAACTGAACTTTCTTGCGTCTCTCGGACCGGCGGTGCTCGCGGGCAAGGGTCGATGACTGCTCACCGGTACATCACAGAGATCCTGGAAGAACATGTGGTCCCCTATGCTGGATTTATTGGCGACGGGTTCACATTAATGCACGATAACGCTCGCGCGCACACTGCTGGAATTGTGCAGGGCTACCTTCAAGAGGTTGGGATCCCTGTCATGCAGTGGCCAGCGAGAAGTCCAGATCTGAACCCGATAGAGCACCTCTGGGACCAGCTGAAACGCAAGGTTAGATCCCGTGATCCCGCTCCCGCGACTCTTCAGGAGCTCCAAGACGCCGTTATTGAGGAATGGGACAGAATCCCTCAAGAAGAGGTCCTAAAGTTGGTGCGATCCATGAGGGAGCGCATGGAAGACGTCATTAGGGCTAGGGGGGGTAACACTAGGTTTTAGGTTAGTTTTAAGCAACTTTGTTTTGAAAAATTAATCAGATTTCATTTGGGTTTTTTAAGGATTTTTATTGTTTTGTAAATTTTTCTCAGTTCCAATAAAAAACATTGAATGAATTATTGTTTTTGCATTCTCTGTTTCCTTACCTTTCAAATGATACCGAACATTACCAATATTTCATAATACAAATACGATTGAAAGATGTTTAAAATAGATTTCTTAAAAGGTGCGATTTTTTTGAAGGCGAGTGTAGATGACGCCACTATGCGCCCGCCGCGTGCTGCCCAGGTACCCTACAGACGAGATAGATGGCGCCACTGTGTTGTTATGTAAACTATGCTTCCGCCGCGTGCTGCCAAAAGTTATCCATAGGTGAACTAGATGGCGCCACTATGCGCCCGCCGCGTGCTGCCTAGGTTCCCCACATACGCGATAGATGGCGTCACTGGCGCCCGCCGTGTGCTGCACTTACGAGTATGCCATAGATGAAGAAGATGACGCCACTGTGTTGTTTTGCCCTGGGCGGGGATCGAACTCACGACTCTCGGATCAGTAGTCAGGAGCACTAACCACTGAGCCAGTCAATAAATAAATTTTGGCTACTCTGCTCACTTGGCGCTAGGCGAAGTGGCAGAAGCTACATTATTTATTAATTTTATTATTATTATATTAGTTCTCCCACATCTACATTAATGTCTGTCTCGTGGCAGGTCTGGCAGCGCGGAGTCTGTAGCTGAAGCCGCGATGGAAGGCTCGCGGCCGGCGCAGCCCGCAGAGCCCGGAACTCTCAACGCCACGCTGCCAGAAACACCCGGTGAGTTAGATAGATACTTAATAATAGCTCCTCTACACCAGTGTTTTTCAACCTTTTTTAATACCCGACCCCCTTACAAGTAAAATAATTCTTGCGACCCCCTTCTTGTACAAAATGTTAGTGATTTGAAAGACTTTCTTCAATTAGAAAATGATTAAAGTTATTAACGTCTCCAAAATAGAACCGCGTTTTAACAAATTGTTATAATAAACAGACCCAGCCTTTTAACTGAAACGGTATTTTTTACGAACACTTTTTTCTTTTGTCCGCGACTCCTTGAGAAAGGCTTCGCGACCCTCCAGGGGGTCGCGACCCCCAGGTTGAAAAACACTGCTCTACACGATGGGTCATCATGGGCGAGCAAGAGAGACAAAGCTATATGAAAGTAGAGTAACGATTTAAGTATGTCCTTCTGTCCCTCTTGTTCGCCCATGATGCCCATCGTGTAGAGGAGCTATAACGTACTTATTTCGCTGGCTCCGCGATCCAAAGACGATCTTGGTCTCCGACACCAAATTCCGCCACTCTTTTCTGTCCTGTACCCCATCACGCCAATCGGTTCTTTGCTTACGAGTTAAATACACTGGTGGACTAAAAAATCGACTCAAGATTTGTTGCTCGACTTCTGAAAAAATAACTCAGTCTACAAAACTGCTAAACACTACAGGCAAAAAAATAGAAAACCATCAAACTAAAATCATAAACAGTAAACACACAATTTTTGAACTCTTGGTTTAGTTTTATTTTGCTAGATTGATTTAATTTTCCTTAAGTCGTGCATGAAACTTTGATTCGACTTTTTTGTCTATGAGTATAGATAGATATAGGTACTTATTTATTCCATGACGAAAAGCGGTCGAGTTACGTGGTCACGCCAGTTTGCCCTGCCCTCACGAAAAAAAAAATCGGCTTCTCCATACAAAATCATAAACTTGATTGGACAGTTTGTATCGAGAAGCCGATTTTTTTTTTCGTTTCCTGAAAAAAATCTTGTCTAAAGTTGTTCAGTTTCGTCTACTGAGCAAGCCCTTAAAGTTTTCGGAAACCTGTCCCTTACATCCTATATAGACAATAGAAAACAAACTGCCAAAGTATGTCACTGTTATTTGGCATTTGCTTACTTTTTATTTGAGTATTTCAAAATCAAATTTTTTTGAAGTAGATGTTATTCAAATCCGTTTAACTCGTCATTTTTTCTACCGGCAACGCACTTGTGACTCCTCTGGTGTTGCGGGTGTCTATGGGCGGCGGTAATCGCTTACCATCAGGTGATCCGTCTGCTCGTTTGCCACCTCTGCCATAAAAAAAACCTAGTACAATTTTTTTATAAAGACTACTACAATAACTTAGGGCCTGCAGCCGGCCGGCCTTCGTCGACGACACAAACCTAAAAAAAAATGCAGTTTTTTTTTTAGAATAGAATAGAATAAAGATTGCAATAAATGTGGTAGATTATGATGTTTACATTTTCCTCATATATTTGTTAGTAACACACATTTAGTCGTTACCGACATGCAATATTCGAATACTTTTCAAGCTATCGGTGTGATGACGGAGCGAGAGTCAGCCCATCCGCCCAGCGAGCAGCCGCAGCGCAGCGGCGGGGACGGCGAGGACACCAGCGCACAAGACAACCGGCCGGACATAGTGCGGGTAATGCACTAATTTACTAACAAATCAGAAATCAAATCAAAGCAGAAATCTGCGAACTTACACGTACAATAACATTTTTATTTATTTTATTTTATTAGGTGCAGTAACACAAGCTAATTCACTTAACTATAACAAAAAGAAAAAGAAAAACAATATTAATTCGTACTTCGATGACAACTGCACAACATACAACATAGATTTACCCATACAGATTTCTGTGTTGCGAATTCGCATCGCGCCGATACGCTCTTTTGTGTTCAGTCCCTACCTTCGCTGGCTCTGCGACCGCAATACGGTATTTGACTACTAGTCATTTGAGTGACTTTTTATCAACTGCCAAAAACGATATTTTGTTCTGAAATTGTTCGTGTTACAGGCATGTGACGTCACAGTCTTTGACGAACTTATTTTCTAATTGTTTTGAATATAAAATTTAAAATGATCAAAAATATTAGTCCAGTAATATTTTTCGCTATTCTAGGTCAAATGCTATTTAGTGAATAATATTTTTGAATTTAATTTTGATAGTGTCAAATACCGCATCACGCCAATAGGCTTTTTGAAGGGTATTCAGGTCGTTTTGGCGGGTAATATTGGACAGACAATGTTAAAACTTATGTAAAGAAATGCCTGTGTTCAACAGGATATTATAAAACCATAGATTATGTAAATGACAAAGATGTGTGGACATGTATAGATCCTCCAGCTCATAGCTTTAGTAATAACATCAATTGTAATAGGTATTAAGTTTTATTTCAAAAAATGTGTTGGGGCGAGTTTCTTTTGGGCTCGACGTTTCTTCTCGCTCCGCTAACACTTCCCGAAACGTTGAGTGTACAAGTTCAGAGTGGTAGGAACTTTGTACTAGGTAGAAAAAAATATGACGATTTAAAAGTATGCGTAAAGCATCTACTTAAATAAAAAAGATTTTTGATTTTGACACCAAACTAAATATTGATGCTAAAACTTTACACCGACCACTCAGTTCTTTTAAATCTCTTATATAGGGTAATATTGAAATCGAGGACCAAATTTTAACAGTGTTTTCTAGTCATGACTCTGACAAAGTTGTCTACACATGATATTGAATAACTTTTTCTATGGAACCTACACTGCATTCGGAAAAAAACTTTTCATCCTTTATATTCCATACAAATCTACAAATTTAACCGCCTCCGTAGCCTAGTGGCTAGTCCGCTCGCTTCGCATCAGGAGGTCGCGGGTTCGATTCCCGGCAGGGTCCAACTTTGTAGGACTAGGTTCGCTTGGTGGTAGGGCATTTTCTGAGCCCGCAGGGCTAGCTACCACCATCTTATCTAAGTCTTGCCGCCAAACATCAATGTTACCAGCATTGATGTGTTCCGGCATAAAGATAAGATAGCCAGTTCCCCATTGCGTTGGGGAATCTTGGTAAGCTCGCTTCCATCTTCCGCATCATCATCACTTACGAGTACCATCAGGTGAGATGATGCCAAGGGCTTACCAATTGGCCGGCAACGCACTTGTGACTCCTCTGGTGTTGCGGGTGTCTATGGGCGGCGGTTATCACTTACCATCAGGTGATCCATCTGCTCGTTTGCCACCTATGACATAAAGAAAAAAAAATCGGTCAGTTTTGTATGGTAAGTCCAAAGTTTTTTCACCTGTATATTATATGTGCGTAAGGCTTGAACCACTGGCGGCACGGAATCACATTTTCTCGAAGCGCTTTCCTTTCATGCGGCCAGATATGGTTCAACCATACATGGATGGAATCGCAATGTTAAATTTTTGTCCCCCATTTGACCTCATAAGGCATTGTATTCCACATTATGACTGTACCACTCTCTCACGTGCAGAAAGACAGCGCGCGGTCTGTAGCCAGCGGCCGGGTGGCGGGCGAGGGAGGCTCGGCGGAGTGGCGGCCGAGCGGCGAGTGGGTGGCGGGCTGGCGCGCCAAGCTGCCGCTGCAGACCATCATGCGGCTACTGCAGGTGCTCGTACCGCAGGTTGAGAAGATATGCATCGACAAGTGAGTGAGATTGATGTTTGATATCAGGTTTTAAGAGATAGGCGTTTGTTACAGATCACCCCAACACTTAACCCCGTTTTAGGCATTCGTCACAGATCACCTCCCTATAGGTTTTTAAGGTAGTTTACTTAGTGGCGGACATGCCTTAAAGCGGCCTACAGCGGCCAGTATTAAGGCCGGCTAAGCTACTCAGCAGTTAATTAGCAGAAATAAAGTGTAGCCATCAGGGGCAGCCTGTACTAAACGGCCTAGGGCGGCCAAGAGTGCTAGTACGCGTTTGAATTGACTAATTGATTGAATAATTAAATGTTTTTCATTAAATAGCTCTTCTATTGAAACAGTAGAAAAGCTTACTGACTTTGAATTTCTAGACGTGTATTCTTTTTACAAAAATTTGGAAACGACTACGAAGTTATGACGTCATAGTTCGCTATTCCAAAAAAATTTTGGACAATTGGGTATGTAACAAATTTTAAATATTGGCATTTGCTTCTCCAGGGGCCTAACGGACGAATCGGAAATCCTGCGGTTCCTGCAACACGGCACGCTAGTGGGCTTACTGCCGGTGCCGCACCCCATCCTCATCCGCAAGTACCAGCCTAACGCCGGCACCGCCGCCTGGTTCCGTACCTACATGTGGGGCGTCATCTATATACGGTGAGTGGCTCAAATGAGGTTTGTGGCTCAAAGAAGCGACGATGGCTCTACAGTGTTGTACGTCAGTGGCTTACGCATGTAAGGGTAGATGATTAGTATGTTAGTAACTCGGTGTTCATGGACCTGAGTGAATGAGTGAATTCGACGTTAGTGGCTCAACCAAGCGACGATGGCTCAACAGTGTTGTACGGCGGTGTCATCTTCGCCATCAGGCAAAAGACGTCCACTGCTGGACAAAGGCCTACCCCAAGGATTTTCATACCGACCGATGTTGCACAGCCCGCATCTAATGGCTTCCCGCAACCCTCGTACAAACCCTTAATTCATGGAATAATCAATCAAAGATATTTATTCTGGTAGGTAGCATTGTACACTTTTTGAAGGTAATTTTTGTCTACCTAATACGAAGCGTTTATGGTCAGAGAACAAAGTCGGGCCTAAAGAAACTCCCTCCAACACATTTTTAATAGAAACTAGAAATAGTCATAATTTTTTTTGTACGTTTATTGCAGTAACGTGGACCCGCCGATCTGGTACGATACAGACGTGAAGCTATTCGAGATACAGAGGGTGTAACTTCCACCGGTATGCCACAATCACATGACTTCGCTAGTTCAATTTGTACTCTATGTAATCTACTGCTGTAGCACGATTATTTATTTGTAACAAAAGTCCCCACACTTTGGGATGGTGGTCGTCTTATACCCTGTTTCATTAGTCTGATACTAAATAAATACCACATATATTATTTTGCATACATTAAATAATCCGTTTTAAAATATTTAAATTATTATCGTGTAACTGACCAAAGTATGCATTTAGTGTGAATGGTGTATTTTAAGATACAAGATACCACTGTAGATCTGCCAAAAATAGTAAATTGGCATGTCGTATTAAGTCCTTTCGGCCAAATAGTTTCGCTCGCTCTAATAAAATACAGGTATTTGATCTACTGTTATTTTTCTGTCTGTTGTAGGTATTTTAACAATATACTTAGGGGTTTTAAACAATACCATAGTATGTAAGCTTATCTTGATATTGAGATGGGGTCTTTTGAGACAAGGGCGAACGAAATTATTGGGCGTCGAATTTTAGTCTTTTTTAATGTGCAGTGGTATTTAAGACTAAGAAAAGGTGTGATTCATAGGTATGTTCTGTATGAGGTTTACAAGAATCTCCCTTACTTTCTACTTACATATGTATATTTGAGCGTAATAACAATTTTTTTAATTTGTTGTTGGAAGGAAAATTTAGTCGTGAGCGATATAAATTAAATCTTGACGGTCTTGCCTTTACGAGGTAATTATATTTATAAATTTTACGTTGTTCTTATGCAAACATTCTTTTCTTATGAAAGCTTATGCTGTGTTTTATTTACTTATGTTAAGCAATTATCATCGATTTTATAAATAGTTGTATTTATATTGAGATTATGGATGAAACTTTAAAATATCTTGGTTCTTATTCTGATTATTATCCTTATTTCGCAGTAAGTAAAGTCCTAGTCAAATATTTACTCACTGTAAAACTTTATTTAAAATACCTATTTGATTTTCGTGCCTATTTTACACATCGTAGATGACTTTAATGGTGCGGTTTTTTTAAATATTTTATTATACACTCACATGTTATTTGAACGAGTTTGCGATGTTATGAATAAATACGTGTTCAAGAGGCAAAAAGCTATAAAACGAAAGGACTGCTTAACCGCTCTGTTTCTAACTTTAAAAGAGCGTTATCTCTCTTATGTGCATTTAGTCAACATATGGACAAATCATTTTGTCAAATTAAAATGTTAGTGTTATACTAGCGTTTTAATTACGAAATATTAATTACAAACACTTTTGACACGAAATGTTTTTGTCATTTGTGAACATCTGGTTTCTATTTTCACTTGGGGGTTATCTGTGCGTGGTATACGCACAGTCCGAGCTATTAACTAACCACGAGCTGTGCAACACAGTGCTGCTCCTCTGAAGCTCCTACTGCCAACAGACGTCTCAAGTGATATTTATTTATTTATTTACTATTCTGAAGATTAACAGCAAAATAAACAATATAAATACAAAGCAGTAAATAACAAAATGCCAATTAAAAATCTTCACTTATAAAAAACAAAACAAGCGATAACATTACAACTTTCTATTATACTAAGATCCTATAGATCTATAGAAGATAAAGATCTATAGAATTTGAGAATAACATTCCTTATTTGATACCGATGCTGTAGTCTTTTTTTGGCAAATTGTGATAATGTATTTTTTAACAAATATTTATTTATGCATAAAAGTTTATGTTTTTACTGGCTATGTTTTAGATACGTTAGGTAAGTTAGAATTTTATCACGTTGAGTTTTAAATATTCAAGTATCCACGGGTTTAGTTTTACACTTCTGCAAGCAAATTATTGTTAGATATTGACCTTAACTATATACTTAATATGTACTGAAGAAAACTTCATGTACTTTGCGGCCTTCTGTCTTATGAGGGCAGTATTCTGCCGTGCTTACGATAAGAGCAGTAAGTATATTTAAAAAAGCAGTAACTTCATCCATTTCGACATTAAACAATGTAAGAACTAATAAATAAAACAAATAATAACGCAATATAAAAATACTGAATCTGAGCTACACATTTCAAAAATCGTATTTAAAATAATCTAAGGAAACAATTCGGAAAATGCAAAAATGTGACGCAAACTCGAAAGTGTGTTTCACAGAATTACTGCTCTTATCGTAAGCACGGCACTATTGTTGACTAGTGAAGTTGACCTGTATATTCTCCAATATGATTTTGTATAGAATTGCAAAGTATACTTTTATACAAAAAAAAACTGAATTTTAACATTAGGTACAGTCGAGTTTATTGAATTGTAATACTAAATCTGGTTCAATAATAATGATGTGACAGCAATCGCTATATTTAACGATTTCGACTGTACCTTTACCCAATAATTTGGTCTTAAAAAAATAGTGTATTTCTTGTATTGTAAAGGCATATTATGTTTAGGTTAAGCACGATTTTAGTTGTTACACATTATTAGTGTAAAAAATTATAATTTAAGTTAGAAGTAATTTATAACTATTTATTTAACCTTATCACTTACGTACTTAATGTTTATTTTATTTGAAAATATATTTGAAATGTGCTTTATTTATGTGTTTCAATAGTAAAAATGATAGAGGTTACCTTCTTTCTTGTTATTGTGGTCCTTTATAGCACGAGCTACGATCGACGTTCATTCAAAATGTATAAAAGTAACGAATCATATCAAGTTTACACTTACAATGACATATTTATTTGTCATAAAATAAAGAGGGGTCAACACACGTGTCAAATCGAATCGGGAAGATTCTTTGTACCACCATGAGCTTTGTCCGGAAGTCCTACGGATCTCTAAATAAATAACACGCAGCATTCACAGATACATATTTTTATTTTGACCAAGCATCAAATAACACAAAGATGACATTAATATTTTACACAAAATACAAATCGTAAGGGGCGTCACACACTAGGGCGATACTGTGCTATAAAATCCGCCACACTCATGGATGGAGTGGGGTGGCCGTGAAGTTATAAGCCTCATGCTAGATCATCCGTCCATGATTGTGGCGGATTTTATGGCACAGTATCGCGTTAGTGTGTGACGTCCTTAAATCATCGTCGAATAGCAAAAAATAAATTAAAATTATGTATAACATTCAAATACATCATCATATTAATAACAGTGCCTTACATTATACATGTGACATGTGTACATATGTATACACTTGTTGAACTTAATCACATTTCGATTACGAATGTCGTGAAAAATACACTAACAATAACAAAGCAATATTTCAAGCCAGTTTTTAAACAGGGAAATTGCATTTTTTAAAACATTTCTTTGGTTGACCTTTTTGAGCAATTCCGTTGACTTACCACAGTCAATCAATGGTAAAGGTCATGCCTTCTGAATATTGTGCGAAATTCAAAATTTTTGAGCTTTTAAATAATATACTTAGCTGCATGTGAAAACTTAGACATCAATTTTGAAACATGTGAAAACTGAATTTTCACTACACAATTAGTCTTCGAAATCCTTACATACATTCTACCGACTAATCAACTTGTTCAGCTTATGAACACCACCAGAACATAACAATTCCAGTCATTTCTTAATTTCAATGTCAATAAAACTCCTTAAAATAAAATATTGTAATAAAGCTTATTTCTGAGATCACGTGACTTTTATTCCTAACCATGGGAAGCATAAATGTGAGAGGATAAAAGTAACAGGGTATTTACCCGAAGTCACAGATCACCCCCAATAAATACAGCATGTTGCCAAATTATGGTTCATTCCAATAAAAAAAAAAGCAAAACGTAAACAAACTTACTATGGAACTGACACATGTCAATGTCATCTGCATACTACGTTTGTTTACCTTTTGCTTTTTTTTGATTGGAATGAAGTATAGCTGTAACTATCTGCTGTAACTGTAACTGTCAGCTGTGTGTAGCTGATTGACTAGCTGCCTTGTTTAGGAATGATTAGAAAGACTGCATCATTGCAATGTTTCTTTGGAATATTTTGAAGAAAAAACTACGCATGAAACGCATTCGGGCAGCAGATTTTTTTACGATATGGCACAAGACTGTTCTTAAGACTTGTAAAAACTGTTCGTTGTCTGTCCATCCAATTCAGTTTTAGTTGTAGTTTTTTATGCAGTCATGCCAATTTTTGCAATGATTCGTGTTTTTATAATTATACTGCGACACATGTGATGCGTTATTTAATGGAAGTTATCTGTGTTAAGGATTCCCTAAAACCAATACCTTCTTGAAATATTTTGGTGCGATCGACATCGTTCCAAATCTCAACCCAATAACATTTTAGATAGTTACCAATTTGAAAAAAAAAAATTGGTTCGTTTAAACTTATATCATTAATAGGCCTTCTAAAATGTAGTGATTACTATAATAAGCTTTGTTCGTTGAAAATGTTGAAACCCATGAGCAAAAGGGAAAAATACAGGATTTTAAAAAAGTGCGTTTGAAATTTTAAAGGGTTACTCAGAATCCAATATAGGTAAAATATTGAAGAAAAAAAAACACTCTTGAATATATTTTTTTAGTTTCCCGTACTAAATCTGAATAGTGAAACAAGAATTTGCATGGAAACCTGAAAAGAAAATTGTAGATAGTTTTTTTTTCAATATTTTTCTTTGATTCTGAATAACCCCTTGAACAAATGCAGTTTTTTAACACCTGTGTACCTGGGGCTTCTACTGAGTATACTGAACAATTTTTGTTCTACGACTTTGCTAAAATCGCAATTTGGATTCTTCATACAAAAGGTATGGCCGATTTCGTATGGAGTCCAAAAAGCTTTTTTTTGCTATTTCAACACAGACGTACTTAGTACAGTGCAGTAGATGAGTTTGACGAGAAGAACGTGTCACACATATTTTATTATACCTGAGGTTTCATACTGTTGCTATTTTAGCGAACAAAGTTTACCGCGAGTGTACGTTAATTATGTAATACGCTTCTATATATGGACGACGCGACGTTACAATTTAGGGGCGTCTCACACTAGGACGATACTGTTTACTGTGCTATAAAATCCGCCACACTTATGGAGTGGGGTGACCGTTACGTTATAAGCCTCATGCTAGAACATCCGTCCATGAGTGTGGCGGATTTTATAGCACAGTATCGCGCTAGTGTGTGACGCCCTTTAGTCATTTATACATTACACAGTTATAATATATACAGGATGTAAGGGACAGGTTTCCGAAAACTTTAAGGGCTTGCTCAGTAGACGAAACTGAAACTGAAATTATTGTGGAAAGTTGTTCAGTTTCATCTACTGAGCAAGCCCTTAAAGTTTTCGGAAACCTGTCCCTTACATCCTGTATAACACTTGTATTATTTGGGGGTTCATTTTAAATAAACACTTAATTTAATTCGCTCATTAAATATGAGATACAAAATTATGTTTATTTCTAAATATAATTATTTCTAAAATATTCCGTAGGTGGTTACTGAACACATTTATATTTACATATATTTTTTAACTTAACTACATTTATATGAAGTTTTACATATAATTAAAATATTAGATAAACAATAGTTGACACAAAGCCTTGTATAATACTTACAAAACTTTGATTTGTTGATTTAAAATATAAGATTTTAAAAAATGGAATTTGGATTCAAAGAAATAAGAACTTGAGACCGGTTGCGTTTTTTGAAACTTCATTTAAAAAATCTTATTTTAGTTTTTTAAAATAAAGCGTTTTAAATCTAAATAAAGTCATGACATGAATCATGAGCATATAAAGTAGGTTTCAAATATTGCTTATTAAAAATTAAATTTGTAAGGTGCTTAAATTAATGGTAATAATTTTAAAAATCACAAATAATATATGGATAGAAAATGACATACTAACATTTCGAATTACATGCCCAATTAGCAAACATCCAATAAATAATTTGCATACAAATTATCATTCATCCATCAATACGTGTTATGTCTTTTGTTGTTTTATATATTATTATTTTTGTGTGTGTACAATAAAGAGTATATCAATCAATCAATCAATACAAAACATACAAACTCATTCAACAATTTGGAAGATAACATTCCGATATAAAAACTTAATAACTAATTATGAGAAAGATTAATAGTCCGACCCGGCAGGCGCTTGTCTAATTCTGGTTAACCCTGTTTTAAACTTCAAATAACCCATTTTACAAATAAAAAAATCCTTTTACACCCGATATCGGGTCTCATAATAGGGAAGATTAGGCCTTACTCCATACACGGGAGCCAAGTCCGGATTGGTGGCGGTTTACAAATTACAACCAATATCAGGTCTCTTAGAAGTCTTTCCATAAGCAAGTTAAGATTCACCTGAGACGAGAGTTTGTCCCTTTCACACTTCACAAAAATATAATAGGCTATCCTGCTGTCAGAGTACTCGACTGACTCGGTAGCTAAGTGGTTAGTGCTCCTGACCTCTGATCCGAGAGTCGTGGGTTCGATTCCCACACAGGGCAAACTTTTCTGTGATGAGCAGAATTGTCTGCTCTGAGTCTGGGTGTATTATATCTATCTATATATGTATGTATTTAAAAAGTATATGTGTATGTATATCAGTCTCTGGTTCCCAAGATACAGGGAATCCTAGTTTGGGGCCAGATGACCGTGTGTGATTTGTCCCAGATATTATTATTATTATTAGTAATAATTACTCTAACAAAACTAATTTGGAACGCTTTCTTAATAGATTAGGCCTTACTCCATCCACGGGAGCGAAGTCCGGATTGGTGGCGGTTCACAAATTACAACCGATATCGGGTCTCTTTAATAGGGAAGATTAGGGCTTACTCCATACACGGGAGCCAAGTCCGGAACGGTGGCGGTTTACAAATTACAACCGATATCGGGTCTCTTAATAGGGGAAATTAAGCCTTACTCCATACACGGGAGCCAAGTCCGGATGGATGGAGGTTAGTATATCAAGATATGGCCAATCGCAGTCCAAAATCCGTCAAGCTAGGCTACAGACACAGCCAAACATAAACAGACATACACTAGAAAATCACAACAACTCGGAAACAGTTGGATTTGATAAAAGCGCACTCTGCCATGGTCGGACAGACTTACTTAACTACAATAAATATAAAAACTATTTAGCTCATTTTGAGAAGTACTCAATAATAGTAATTTAAATGTCTTGAATTTCTTTTTTTATGGAAATTCAAGACCGTCCTGTGCGTTTGTAGACGACTAAGCACGTTGAATAATATTTCGTGCAAAAGAGACACTTGTATAAATCTCTCTCTTTTACACAGTTTTTTAGCGAACAAATCAAATTCATCTTAATCTAGGGTACAGTGGAGTAGGGATTTAAATTGTTCTTGGGTAAGGTCTTGTTCTTAGTACACTGGGCCACAGAGATATCTGAACCCCTACTAAAGCTATTCGTGATACATGGTGTAAGCATGGTGTATTACGGAGAGGTTCAGATATCTTTGTGGCTGTCTGTACATTGCTTAAATAAGTGGAGGAATGCTCTAAAGAAACATACAGACCAACAAATTACCCTTCACAAACCTTACCCCGTTCTACATTGCATAAGTTCAAAATGTAGACCGAGATTACAATTTATACCTTATTTTTTGCCAGGAAAGTAAATTCCCGGTCTACAATAACTTACCTATGTACCTTATTGTCTTGCTATCGAGTTCGATTAACATGTACCGAGCTTCCATCTTGATCTCTCACCTAGGGCATGGAACCGGTTTTTCCCGGTTCCGAAAAAACCGGGAAAACCCGGTTCTGTGTAATAAAATAAAAACCGGTTCTACAAGTCATAAGAACCGGTTCTTTCGGTTCTTCAAGATTTGAAGCAGCATATGATCATTTTATGATCATTTCTTTCGCCATTTAGCTAAAACCGGAAAGTAATGCTTTCAAAACCAGCCGTTCAAAAAAGTTCATCTCGGATCTTGGACTTCCCAGCAAGCTCATGGAGGAAAGGGGGAGCCTGATTCTGAAATCCTCTGAAGATGCTTCTCAGTATCGACGACTAAACAGATAGATCTCTCTCTCCAAGTCTGTGTCTCGCGATATACGCCAATTTAATACTAATCGTATAAAAGAGGAGATTCATGTGCAGTAAAGGCTCAAAAGAATTGGCAATGGATCTGATTGCCAACTGACAAAGCTTAAGACTGAGGATGGCAGAATCATGTCTTCCAAGCCTGAGCTGTTGGAGGAGTTTGAGAAGTTCTACGGACAATTATACACGACCACACGCTTACCCTTAAGTAATCTGGCTAAAGACCCAAGAGCCAAATTGACTAGACACTAAACCGAAGATATCCCGGACATCAGCTTGTATGAAATTAGAATGGCTCTCAAACAGCTTAAGAACAACAAGGCACCGGGTGAAGATGGAATTACGACTGAGCTTTTAAAAGCAGGTGGAAAACCGGTACTTCAAGTTCTTCAGAAGCTTTTAAATTACGATATGCTCGAGGGACGAACGTCTATGGCATGATACAGGAAAGTGGTGGTGCTCTTTTTCAAAAAGCGTGACAAGAACCTGCTGAAGAAATATAGACCCATATTCTGAGCCATGTTTACAAGCTGTTTTTGAGAGTCATTACAAATCATCTCGCACGCAGGTTAGACGACTTCTGGCCTCCTGAACAAGCCGGATTCCAAAAAGACTTTAGTACCATAGACCACACTCATACGTTGAGACAGATTATACAGAAGACCTAAGAGTATAGTTACAGTCTCTCCAACGGTGCCAAATCGACTATCGATATATCGAAGTGCTAAAATATTTGTATGAAAACGTCATCATGTCGATCCACCTCCAGGAAAAGAATTCGAAACCAATCCGGTTGCAGCGAGGGGTGAGACAGGGAGACGTTATATCTCCGAAACCGTTCACCGCTGGCCTGGAAGATGTTTGGAAGCTTATGGACTGGAGAGGACTCGATATTAACATCAACGGCGATTACATCACCTCGCCTTCGATTCACTGACGATATCGTAGTTATGGCAGATATCTTGGAAGACCTAGACATAATGCTCGATGGACTCTTCCAACAAGTGGGTCCTAAAATGAACATGGACAAGACTAAAATTATGTCAAATGTCCATATCACACCCACTCCTCGGAAGGTTGGAGACTCTTTACTTGAAGTTGTTGACAAATATATACCTGGGAGAAACAGGCCAGCTAGGTAGGTCCAACCTCAAGAAAGAAATCAACCACCGAATCCAACACGGCTGAGTAGCGGCGTTCGGGAAGATTCGCAATATCTTCACATCCAAAATACCGCAATATCTCAAGATTAAGGTCTTTGACCTCTATGTGTTTTGCCAGTGATGACATACGGAATTGAGACATGGTCACTTACTATGGGCCTTATACGAAGGCTCAAGGTCACCCAGAGTCTAAAGGGTAATGGAGCGTGCTGTGCTTGTAGGTTCCCTACGTGATCGAATCAGAAATGAGGAGATACGTAGGAGAATTAAAGTAACCGATATAGCTCACAGAATCGCTAAACTGAATTGGCACTGGGTGGGGCACATGGCTCGTAGAGTCGTTGGGGCATTAAAGTTCTCGAGTGGCGACCGCGCACCGGAAGAGGTATAGGGTGGGCAGGCCTCTTACTCGGTGGACCGATAACCTAGCAAAGGTCGCGGGAAAGCGTTGAATGTGGGCATTGCAAGACCGGTCAGCGTGGAAATCCTTGGGGGAAGCCTTTGTTAAACAGTGGACGTCATTTGGCTGATGATGATAATAATAATTAATACTTAAGTTGTTCCAATAAAAAAAGGAAATTATACATATTTTGCGTTTTTAACCTTCTGTCTTTTACGTAAAATCGTGTCAAAAAAATCTTAGAAGAACCGAAAGAACCGGGTACCCGGTTCCAAGTAGCTATCGGAACCGAAGAACCGGTTCTTACTAAAGAGGTCCGGTTCTGCACCCCCTACTCTCACCTTTTTCTCTCCTCATAAGTAGACAGTAATGTTCTGTGTTTTCTATCGTCACAACTCGGACACTTCAAAAGATCGTGGCATTATAATCGCCTATTACTTTGATACTACATAAAATATGACATCGGGGTCGTTTCTAGAAAGGCGGGGAATGGCCAATATAACCATACTGTAAGTTCCTTTTCACACGTACCGGCGTCACGGGGTCTCATTGCATACAACGAAAACCTTAGTTCATTAAAATGTCAATAGATGGCACGACAAGTATCGATTTGTAATCGAAGTTCACGCAAAACGAAGAAAAAACCCATAAAGTTGCTAAAAATAAGTGTTTTGATTATTGTAATAACCAAAAAGTACGACAAAGGCCGATAATGCACTTTATTATCAATTACTACAAATTATCTGATCACTGCGATGCATATCAAAACTACTTTCATCATAACTTGTCAGAGTTGAGGAATGACACGTACTAGTTGAGTACCAGTTTATAGCGTGAATTGATAGATGGCGCTGATACAAGACAATTGAAAAACGTAATGGGTGGTTTACGTTTTGTTGTTCATATTTCAAATTATGTATTTTTATTTAGTAATATCACACATAATATAATACCAGTATGTTATGTGCAAAAAAAATCAACAAAAGAAAATGAAGCTACAGGTAAGCAACCAGAATGTCTTCATTTATAGCCCGCGCCCTAGATGTCGCTAGTAGCGGTAGTTCTCAATGAGAGAAAAAATAGCCCGAAGAATAGCCCGAGTTACGGCAGTCGCATTTCGTTGTATGACATGAGGTATCTGTACGTTAGTATTATAAAATCTGTGCCGGCGTACATGGCTATACATTTTGCCACCGGGTACCCCCCGGCACCGGTTACCCGGTAACCGGGACGTGGGAAAAGGCACTAATAAAATATAATTCAACTTTCCTCCGCGCAATGTAGGTAGTTGAATAATTTTAAGATACAAAAGTAGATATGCGAGCTAAATTGAACTTTATCGTTGCAGCGAGAAAACCTATTAATTTTAGCATCTTTACACAGTAATGGATCTTTTTGTGAGCATCCGGTACAGTAATTAGCTAGTTATTTTAGCAAAGTAATGTATCTCGAGCATTATTAAATAAATAAATTATGGGCTACACCAATTAGGGGTAAAAAATACTAATTAGGGGTAAAAAATACCAATTAAGGGTAAAAAATACCAATTAAGGGTAAAAAATACCAATTAAGGGTAAAAAATACCAATTAAGGGTAAAAAATACCAATTAAGAGTAAAACAAAATGCCAATGCGAACAACAACCGAAATCACGCCAATCGAACCCGACAAATCCACAGACAAGATAAGCCATCTAAATAATGAACTCCCTACTCACGTTCCTTAGCTAGCTGATGTCATTGTAGGCGGGCGGGAGCGGCGAGGCGGCCCCCTCGCGCGGGGGCAGCAGCACCGCGATGTGGTAGGGCGGCGGCGCCTCGGGCGAGGGGGACTGCCCGCCCGCCAGCGTGCTGAGGGACGCGTCCGAGGGGGAGGGCTCGGACGGTGGCGCTGGTGGCTGCAACGGAATGTCTAGTTATAAAAGTTGATGTTTTATTTTTATGTAGCAGTGCGGTGAAATTCAGACATTTCTGGCTAGCATAAACTAGAAAATAAGTGTAATAATGTGGCAGAAAATAAGTATAATCCAAGCAGTCCTCAAGGTTAGCTACTTTCTCCCTTTTTATTTTCCGACAACCGAACTATACAAAAAATGCAAACTTCTTACAGTAAGACAATAGTTTATTTTACATACTGTACTTAAAGCACACTCTCTTGTCCCTTTTGACCCATCACTAATTAATTACATACGTCGCCAAGGTAGGGTTTATCCAACTGCATTCTTTCTAACTACTTCCTCACACAGATTCTATTGTTTTCTTGGTCCTTTTCTATACAACTCAGTAAACCAAAATCTCTTCATCCACTCTCTTCCCGGATATCATTGCCAAAAAGCTGTAACTTCATGGCTACTCTCATTAAGCTATAATGAAACCGAATCAATACTCGCTCCCTTATCATAAGGACCATTAGGATCCTCCGGATATTATTCGTATAATACAATTTCACTATCACACATGCATATCTTCCTCACACACACACACACACACACATACACACACACACACACTTACACAGACATATAACACAAACTCTCATGCACATCCATTAAAACCTACTTAGTTTAATGTTTAATTTTATAACTCTCTCAATTTGTATCATAATACAGTAACCTAGGGCGCGGGGTGAGAGCCTGGCAATCTGTAACACAGGTAACCCCTAGTATAGATACCAGTCTCTCACAAAGGAATTGTACATTCGCATATTTCTACTGTTTTTGCTAAAAATTTTGTACCTTTGTGAAAGAGAAATAAAACATTTTATTATTTATTATTTAATGTGGGAGAAAACTAGTGTAACAATGTGACATAAAACCAGTGTACTGTTAACAACCCATTACGTCCCCCTGCAGTGGGGCAGGGGCTCATCCCAGAACTCAGGAAGGTTAAGCCATACTCCACACAACAAACAAGTGTATTAATGTGTCAGAAAACAAGTATAATAATGTGACAGAAAACAAGCATAACAATATGGCAGTAGACTAGTGTAACAATGTGGTAGAAAGTAGTGCAATAATGTGGCAGAAAACAAGTGTAATAATGTGACAGAAAACAAGTGTAATAATGTGGCAGAAAACAAGTGTAATAATGTGGCAGAAAATAAACATTACAATGTCGCAGACTGGCAGTAAACTAGTGTAACAATGTGGCAGACAAGTGTAGTAATTTAGCAGAAAACAAGTATAATAATGTAGCAGTAAACAAGTGTAACTATGTGTCAGAAAAGTCGTTTAATATGTGGCAGTAATCACAATAGATCTACCCAGGTCAGGGACGTATTCTCCATAGGGTCATTCGGGCGAACGCCCGGGGCGGCCCGTCCCAAGGGGCGGCCCACCCAGTTCTCCAACAACTCTCATTTTTTCATTAGCTGACTGTAAAAATTTGTAGGTAATGTAGACTTTACACGGGCGCGGAAGTCTCGATGAGTACTCTTATTGATCTCTTCTCGAAGTTGAACCTAGCTAGCTGGACTATTTGTCCCAGGTATACATATTCGTCAACTACTTCGAGTGTTGAGTCTCCAACATTCAGAGGAGTGGGCGGATATTTTACATAATTTTCGTCTTGCCCCTGTACATTTTGAGACTCACTTGTTTGGAGGCTCTAGTTCATCGGGCATTGAATTGTATAAGTCCTCCTCCTCGTCTAAGGTCTCAGCCATGATTACGATATCATCAGCGAATCAAAGGTGAGTGATTTACTCGGCGTTGATACTAATGCCGATTCCTCTCCACTCCACAAGCTTCGTCTTCGAAAATGACTTCCAGGCCCAGGGCAGCGGTGAAAAATTTCGGAGATATATGTAACGTCTCCCTGTCTCACCCCACGCTGCACCCAGTTTCGAATTCTGATCCTGGAGGCGGACCGAAGTGGTGGCGTTTTCATACAGGCACTCCAATACTTCGATATATTGATAGTCGATTTGGCACCGCTGGAGAGTGTAACCATTTGTCTCTGGTGTAACCACACTCCTGTGCCATGCTGTAGGCGTTCGTCCCTCAGGCATGACGGAATTAAATAGCCTTTGAAGAGCTATAAGTTCCGGTTCTCCACCTGCTTTCGAAAGCTCAGTCGTAATTCCATCATTACCTGGTGCCTTGTTGTTCTTAAGTTTTGAGAGCCATTCTAATCTCGCACAGGCTGACGTTTGGGATATCTTCTGTATGTGTCAGGTCAATCTGGCTCTCGGGTCTTCAGCCAGATTATTGACTGGTAAGCGTGTGGTCGTGTATAAGTGTCCGTAGAATTTCTCGACCTCTCCTAACAGCTCAGGGTTGTACGACTCGATTCTGCCATCCACAGTCTTCAGCTTTGTTAGTTGGCTTTGACCAGCAGACAGGTCTCTTGAGAATATTTTTGACCCTTTATTGCGCTCATATAGGCTCTTTAATACGATAAGTATTAAATTGGCGTATATCGCGAGTCACGGACTTGGAGACCTGTCTGTTCAGTTGCCGATACTGACAAGCATCTTCAGAGGTTTTCACAATCAGGCTCCATCTTTCTTCTATGAGCTTGCTTATGTGATCCGAGATGTTCTTTTTGAACGGCTGGTTTTGAAAGCCTCATTTATTTCCAGCCGTTTGGACAATTTCCGCGAACCTGGCGTAGTAATCGTCCACATTTTTGCAGTCTCCTAGCAATTCGAAGCGGTTTTGCAACTCGAGCTGAAAGTTATCGGGGTTTTGGAGCTGGATAAGCGCTGGTCGGAGCGTGGGCTTCATTAGTCGACATCTTTCCAGCTTGGTTTTTAAATTCAATGTGCCTCTTAACATTCGGTGATCGCTTCCTTTCTTCATTGAGTTGATCACAGCTCATTTTCATTGTTGAAAAGAATTTAAAATTACATGCGATCTCGTATGAATGAAAAATGACTCAATTATTTAGCAATTCTCAAAATTGAGGCTGATTTAATGAAAGCACTTGATTTTGATAATTTTTCAGAACAAATGTCGCATCGTCGCTCATCGTAATCAGCTAATAAATTCGTTTAATTATGTATTACTATATTTAATTCTGTTTTACTGTTGTTTCCTTTGGCTGCGGAGGGTGAGGGGCAGCCCGATCGTATTCGCCCAGGGCGTGAAAATCTAAAATACGTCCCTGACCCAGGTCGCAGTGATCCAATAGGGCCCTCCTTTGGTCCTATACCCCTTTACCCCCAAATAATAATAATAATATATGGCCGAAAACAAGCGTAATAATGTGACAGAAAAACAAGCTTATCAATGTGGTAGTAAACTAGTGTAACAAACAATGTGGTAGAAAACTAGTGTAATAATATGGAAAAAAAGTAAATAATATAAACAACACCATCATTCCAGAAGAGCAGAAAATTTTACTTGTATGATATTTAAAACCATTTTCATTTTCGATAATTTTTAATCACCTATTTAGTTCGTCAAAGATCGTGTAGTCACATTTCAGTGACGATCAATTTCAAAAGTTTAGATTGTATTATTCAATGTGATCCTTATGCTGGGCGCGTAAGACTAGGGATTTCATGAAAACTATTATCGTGAAAAATAAAAAAAAACAATTCAGTGAGAAAAAAGTTAAATTTTGTGGAAGTGGCGCCATCTAGTGACACTGATAGGCATAGCGGACTTCAACGTTCCACCTTGAGTAGGAACCATTTGTGGCAGTGGCGCCATCTAGCGACTATGATAGCAATAGCGGACTTCAATGTCCCAAGCAGGAACAATTTGTGGTAGTTGCGCCATCTAGTGACACTGATAGGCATAGCGGACTTCAACGTTCCACCTTGAGGAGGAACCATTTGTGGCATTGACGCCATCTAGCGACACTGATAGGTATAGCGGACTTCAAGATTCCACCTTGAGCATAGGAATGAAGTGGCGCCGTCTAGCCACAGTGGCGGGCTGGCACTCACCGGGCGCGCGCGGTCCCGGCGCGCGGTGGAGGACACGCGGTCGGGCACGTGCGGCGGCGGCGGCGGCGCGCGGCACAGCGACAGCGCGCAGCCCACGCCGCACGCGCAGGCCACGGCCGCGCACACCACGCCCGCCTCGCCGCCGCCGGCGCCGCCCGGACCGGCGTCGCGGACCATCTGTGTGAGACGAGTAACTGTGTCAGTGAACGTGACGTGTGCGATGTGTCGAGCCAAGGTGGCTTTGTAAAAAGAGCACTCCGGAAAACACAATCAATCAATCAATTCAATTCCAGAAAACTTCTACTCATGGAACTTCGGTTAGTAACATTTCCGAAGCAATCCATCCACACGGAATTATTAAAATATAATTTGGACTTCACACAAAACTCGCTGATTATTTAGCTGCTAATTAGTAGATACGAAAAGTCCACAAGATATTTTACGAAATCAGTAATAGGTTCTATAGGAAAAGTTGTTCAGTTTTATGTCTGGTGTGGAATACCCTGTTAAAGTTTCCGAAAGTGGTCTTTTTTAACCGACTTCAAAAAAAAGGAGGAGGTTCTCAATTCGTCGGAATCTTTTTTTTTATGCATGTTCACCGATTACTCGAAGACGCCTGACCCATTTGGAAAATTCTTTTTTGTTTAAAAGGGTATACTTCACAGGTGGTCCCATATAAATTTTATCAAAATCAATTCAGCGGCTTTTGAGAAAATCAACAAAAACATAGCAAAATTGGAGTTGGTGCGATTGAAGTCGGTTGTTTTTAACGTATTCAGCGTGGTCAATTATTACACCTGTATAAATGAACTTTAAAAAATAAATCCATTACATACATAGAAAAAACTTCTAAAATGTCGCATCAACCAGGTGTACCCAAGCGTGTACAGAGGGCGGTAATGGGTACTTGTCAGCTTTAAAATTAATAGTTTGCACTTTTATTTTAATACTTCCAACTATAAAAAGTTTAACTATAAAATAGTTTTTTTCAATTGTTGCCGCCAAACATCAATGTTACCAGCACTGATGATAAGATAAAGATAATTTATTTGTCAGAACATGAGTAAATATTACATGCAGATCTAGTGTTTAATTTACCGTCCTTCATGTCTTACCTTACAGCATACAAATGTTTAAACATTGTTAAGTAGGTACTTAATAAATAAATGAGAATTAATAATTTTAAATTAAATCTACATCATTATTACACATTTATAAAATTAATACTTATTCTATTAAAAAATCATAAAAAGGAGAATTACATATTATAATTTAATAATGTGATGTATTCCGGCATGAAGATAAGATAGCCAGTTCCCCATTGCGTTGGGGAATCTTGGTAAGCCCGCTTCCATCTTCGGCATCATCATCACCTACCATCAGGTGAGATGATGCCAAGGGCTTACCAATTGACCGGCAACGCACTTGTGACTCATCTGGTGTTGCGGGTGTCTATGGGCGGCGGTAATCGCTTACTATCAGGTGATCAGTCTGCTCGTTTGCCGGCTATCGCATTAAAAAGACATCTTACGTAGCTAACGTACCTGTTTATCAAAACAATATTTCGCCCCAGCCAAAAACAGCGACGCCAAAGCGAAAGACACCAGCATCCCAAACTTGAGATGCGGCGCCATCACCGGCGACTGATGATGCAGCCCCAAAGCCGCAGTCCTGAGCAAGGTGTCTGGAGTCACGCTCCTGGCTGCTGCCAGACTGGCTATAGTGGGCTGGGGAGGCTCTGGAAGTATCTCCATGTAGATGTTAGACTCTTCGGCTTGGCGACGGCTGGTGTGGACCGCTGGAGGTTGGGTCTCGTAGCGTGATCTGTTAGGTTCAATTGGAATTGAATGCGATAATTATTTTAAGCCTGGGACCAAATTCAATGAAGCTTGTTTAAAAATACATAAAATAATTGTATTTTATTCATTTGCTCGTGTTAATTAGTAAGATGATGACGAAATGGCTCAGACAGCTAGTTTATCGTGATGTAGTTCAGGATATTGTGTGGTAGAAACAAGTATAATGTGTGGCAGAAAATATCATGTGGCAGTGACCGAAACTAAATATGGTGCAAACATATAAAAATATACATATATAGGGTGAGTTTAAATTAGTTCTTGATACGAAAGGCTATGCATGTGCTCATGAAAACAAACAACTTTTCCTAAGGAACCCATAGCCAAATCGCAAAAAAAATTTTGGTCTCTTCATACAAATCGATCAGCCGAGCGGCCAAATTAGTATGAAGAGTCAAAATGTTTTTTGCGATTTGACTATGGGTTATTTAGGGAAAGTTGTTTGTTATCATGAGCACATTCATAGCCTTTGGTATCAAGAACTGTTTTAAAGTCACCCTGTATATGGTGTAAAGTTGAGAATAAGTGCCTCAAGATTCATCCATCCATCAATGGATCCTAGTAGACGGAGGTACGGCAGAAAATGAATGTGTTGATCAGGAAGTGACGTGTGGCAGGAAAGCAAAGTGAAAAGTTGCAGAAGTTGTGTGTGTGTGTGTGTGTGTGTGTGTGCGTGTGCACGTGTGCGTGTGCGTGTGCGTGTGCGTGTGCGTGTGTGTGTGTGGCAGAATATGAATTTGAGCGAATTTGATTACTAAATTATATAATATGGACTAAATGTGAAGGTAATTAAGCAAATTACTGTATTCAAGCCAAAAATGAAAGTAACGTGGAAAGCCAGATTGTGCGGCAAGGCGTAATATTTTTGTGTAATGCAGGATTTGAGTGTAATCGTTAACAACCCTATCGTCCCCACTGCAGGGGCACGGGTCTCTTCCCATAGCTCGGGAAGGTTAGGCCATGCTCCACATACGGGGCCAAGTCTGGATTGGTGAAGGTTGTGGGGCTAGTGGCCTACCCCATATCCCAATGTTACAACAGTTGGCTTAACGATATTGTTTTTTAAAGATTTTAAAGATTTATTTATTTATGAACCAACAAAAATGTGAACATAATTGATATTACGTAAACAGCTTTTCTGTTTACGTAATATCATATTGTCTTGTAAACAAACGTTTCTTCGCATCGCATCTCCTCGCACTAAGTCAGTTTTCTAATAAAATGAGTCATCAAACGTGCATAGGCACCCATGAAGTTTTCTTAAACTTGGCGCTTTTAATTGTGAGAGTAAGTGCATTAAAGTTCTCGAGTGGCGACCACGCACCGGAAGCGCAGTATAGGCTGGCGTCCCACTTGGTGGAACGATGACATGGTGAAAGTTGCGGGAATCTGCTGGATGCGGGCAGCACAGGACCGGTCGGTGTGGAAATCCTTGGGGGAGGCCTTTGTCCAGCAGTGGACGTCTTTCGGCTGATGATAATGATGATGTTGAGAGTAGGGAGGATGACTCATTTGCTTATGGGGAGAGTTGAAGGGAGTTCAGTTACATTTTTCTGGGCCCGTTTCTTCTCTCTCCGCAAACACTTCCCGAAACGTTGGTTTTACGAGTTCCAAGTGGTAGGAACTTCGTATTAGGTAGGTAGATTAAAAAAGACCTGCGAAAAGTGTACATTTTGAGTAAGTACATACCTATGTCGCGAGGTGCGGGGGCGGCGCGGCGGGCAGTCGATCGGCGCGAACCGGTGCACGGGCGCCGCCATGCCCTTGCGCCCCCCCACTCCCGGGCCAACGCGGCCCACGCCTGCCGCCAGACACAACTTTATAACTACCAGACTACCACTGTGACTACAAACTAAACCTTGTTTAAATAAAAATAAAAACAAATAAAAGGTAAACAAACTTATTAGGTAATTGAGATTTTCATGTGTCAATTCCCTACTAAATCTGTTTACCTTTTGTTTCTTGTGGATTGGAATTTTCCATATCAATGGATGATTGGAAATGGATTGGAACAAAGTATACTGTAATAAATAGGGATGTTGACTGCCTCTGGTCTGAGTTACTTTTTATCGTGACGTCATAAGTTCCTTTAGTTGTTTCCATACTCATTACGATTTTTTTTCTTATTTTATATTACTTATTTTATATTTTACATGGAAATAACAAGCTAGAAACAGTTTTTACTGTGACAATAAAAGAGCTATGGTTCATTCCAATAAAAAAAAAGCAAAACGTAAACAAACTTACTATGGAACTGACACATGTCAATGTCATCTGCATACTACGTTTGTTTACCTTTTGCTTTTTTTTGATTGGAATGAACTATAGGTATTTAGTGTTTTTTTTCATAAGTAATTGTTGATGTAGTCAACTACCCTATTCATACATACGTATGTACGTCATAAAGAAAATACCAATTAGAAAGTTGGCTCTATTCAACTAAAACATTAGGAAGATAGTAACAAGTAATTTCCATTCCATTCCAAAAAATCAATTTCTATATCAATTATTTTTTTATTTAACACCTATACCGGGTGTAAGGGACAGGTTTCCGAAAACTTTAAGGGCTTGCTCAGTAGACGAATCTGAACAACTTTCCACAAGAATTTTTTTCAGGAAACGAAAAAAAAATTCGGCTTCTCCATACAAACTGTCCAATCAAGATTATAATTTTGTATGGAGAAGCCGATTTTTGTTTTCGTTTCCTGAAAAAAATTCTTGTGGAAAGTTGTTCAGTTTCGTCTACTGAGCAAGCCCTTAAAGTTTTCGGAAACCTGTCCCTTACAACCTGTATATGATATTGATTGACATTGAAAACTTTTTATAAGTCTGAGTGCATTCTGAGCGTACTATCAACAAAGTCTGAGCCGAACCACCTTATGGGTCAGTTTTGTGCAGTGGTGTGCAACAACCTCTGCTAGGCCCGCCTTGCCAGACTTTATGTCAACCAAAAGCTAAATAGCACTCTACCATAAAAAAGATGGTTCTTAATTTTCAGGTATTTGTAACAAAACTTTACTTATTGACCCGATTAGATGTTCATCGTAATGGTCAGGAAATGACTGCATTTTTATAAATTTTGACTGTTGGAAATAGAACAACAAAATATTGTCCACTGTAATAAGTTGGTTTGAGATAAATAAAAGGTATTTTCATATTTTTGAAACTGGCTTCCAAATAGTAGAAGGAAGTTGTTTGGTCACTAATAACTTAAAACATTTTTATGACAGTCACAAGAACCATAAGTTTACCAACTTACTACATATAAAACTAGACTAAATGTTACTTATTTGTTACTTATTCAAAACTTCTTCGGCATCCTCATCACTTACCATCAGGTGAGATGATGCCAAGGGTTTATCAATTAAGGATTATATTAAAAAAGCTTAAATGTCAAAAAAAAATTGTGAATAATTTTACAGTATTTTTTTTAAACAAACAAAAAAACTTGAATAAAAAACTTGGACTGTTATCTATTGTTGTTCTAAAAATCCTTGTTAAATCTGTGGGAGAATGCTGACCATAAACACAACATCTGGAAGTCATTAACAGAAAGGGAAGGTAAAAAATAATTACTTCTAGTAGAGGTATGGAATGCCGGCCTGATACTTAGGTATTAGAATTTTTTCCCCGCTTCATAAACATCAATTGTAATAGATGTGGTTCAGCATGTAAAGCTCAACTTTGTAATGGTATTCATGTAACTTTTTGACAGGTGGAAAACTATACTCATGGACAAAAAAATCGACTCACGCACGATTTTTGGGAAATTAACTCAATCTAGCAATCTAGCAAAACTAAACCAAAAGTTCAAAAACTGTGTGTTTACTGTTTATGATTTTAGTTTTATGGTTTTCTAGTTTTTTGCTTTCAGTGTTTAGCAATTTTGTAGACTGAGTTATTTTTTCAAAAGTCGAGCAACAAATCTTGAGTCGATTTTTTAGACCACCAGTGTATAATCAAAAGTATAAAAATCCAGCTCACCAGAAGACAAAGAGGAAGGCACGCGATAGCGGCCGGGGTAAGCGCACTGACTGCGCTTGTCGATCCAGAAATGCATCGGTACTCCTTGCTCGTCCGCTCCAAGGAGAACCTGAGTCAGACCTATTGCAACTTCTAAACAGTTGTATACTGGCTGGTCATCTTTTATCTCTGTGTTTTATAAGCAAAAGAAGAACAAGTTCAAATCAGCTTGTGATAAAATGTTGACACCAAAGAACTTGTATATCTACTATACTACATATAAATTCCTTGGTTGACACCCACTTGCTTGTGCCAGCTGGTGGTCACATTGGGTCTCTTTGCTGTTTCCACTAAGTGGCCTAGACTGGAAGCGCTTTATTGTTAGTTGGGGTTAATAATGCATGTCCATATCTGAAATAGGAGAAGTTTTGATTAATTTTTGAGGATATGGTATACAATAAATATGCGTGGGTAGTTCCACATTTTCTGATAAATTGGAGATAATTATGCTTTTCTTATAAAATAATATTAAAAATAATTAGATAGTATATTAAATATACTATCTAGTTTTAATTTACATTTCTAATATAGGTACTTTACTATATTTTGTAAATAAATTCTCACCAGACAACAATAGTACACTTTGTAAACAACATAAACGCCAAATAAAATAAATACAATTTACAAGATTATTCACATACATATGTACAACTTTATTTACACTTTTCGTTCATATCAATGATTTTTGCAAAAAAATACTTAACAGCACAGCATGGAAACTACCTAGCACAGATTTTCATTTGACAGCCATTAGTGGGCGGGGCAAAGACTGGCGCGCACTTGACATGCGCGGGGGTGGAAACACACAAAACTGCCAATATAGCGGCAAAAAGTTTTTCCGAATCGATTATTAGTCAAAACAATTGCGTTTATTTATAAAATGCCTAGAAGTTAAAATAAAGTAACGTGGATATTCATTTAATCAATTATTTATTGAAATATTTTAATTAAAAATACAATTCATAATCTTTATGATATCATGGTAATCTAAAATATTTATTAATATTATAGACTTCCGGAAATTTCGTTACGTTCAAAAATTTTTCTTTGATTATTCTCTTTTGTGTGTTTCTTTCATTTTGACCGACCGCCATTTTTCTGATGTATTACTTTGTAAATTTCACAAAGAAAATATACAAAATGTATTTATTCGTTTGCTTCAATCACTAAAACCTTATCTATTCAAAGATAAAACAACACAGTAAAACTTCTGCCACTAAGGTTGCGTTCCAATACCAAAGATTTCACTCGGGGTGATGCGAATTTTACCCTAAATCGTTCCAAAACCGAGCCGAGTGAAGCCGAGGGTAACCGAATGATCGCCTGACAGTTCTCCGTCGGGATTTTGGAACGCCTTCGTGAATGCCTCAGACCAAAGAAACTAGAGGACATGAAATATTTGTCTATATGAACAATCAGTTATACAAATATGGGCCATTTTGATAGCGAATTCTAAAATATACTTTTATTTCTTTCTAACTTATGTAATTCTTCTCAGTAAAAAAAGGACAACAATATTTTTGTCCTTTACAAAATGGCAATGTTGTTTTCGTGACGTCAGCAAAATACCTATTTGCGGCCGATTCGCCATTCTCGTTTCTCGGTGTCACTGGTACATAAGCTGTCAAAGTGCCTTCGCTCGCGAGTGTTTTAATTGAAAATTGTTAAATATGGTTAAACAAAGCATCCGAAAATAATAAATTAAGTGAAACAACACAGTAATTAAGATGCCTAATTGTAGTGTTACAGGATGTGGCATCAAAATGAGCCGAAATCGGCCGAACATTACACTGCACCGGTACGTATTGTTATCTTGTTGAAATATACCTTATTTTCACAAACTAAATTACGTATTTGTCTTAATGCAGAAGATAAGCGATATAAATAACCGAAAGTAGCTTTTCAATATAATTTCAGTCTGTCTTTTAACTTTATTTTATTAAAATATTTTTCGGATCTAACGTGGCTAGTGTTGTTCTTCGGGACTCTTTTAGACATCGATATTTATGTAGGATGATGATGAATTTTAGAAAAAGTTACTTACATATATTTTTTTAGGCTTCCCCGAAGTGAATATAAAAAGAAAAAGTGGTTGGCAGCAATTGGCATAGAAAACATCATCAAAAGCCATCAACATCTGTTCGCTTCATTTCCATGAATCATGTTTACCGCACATTGGACAAAACAACATTGCATGATGAAGCTGTACCATTAAGATTTTTAATGGTAAGTATACCTACCCACGTTAGTACTTAATGATTAAGAGTGTTGTCAGTGGTGAATTTTATTCACAAATTTACAGTCAGTCATATAATCCCTCAGTTATTTCTGTTTACATTTTTTTTATGGCAGAGGTGGCAAACGAGCAGATGGATCACCTGATGGTAAACGATTACCGTCGCCCATAGACACCCCTACATGAGGCTACATCTCTACGCAGCGCCAAGGAGTCAAGCCGATCTGAAATATCCTGGTAGCCGACGATTCGAAATGCTCTTCGTTGTTCTGTTTACATAATATGGAAAAAAGTGGATAAGCGCGATACATATACATAGCGCGACTTAATAATGTTGATCAATTTCGTCAGGCATTCTTCCTAAATATAATGTTAAATTCTGATTACAGAAAAATCTGAAAGGCATTAAGCATGATGTTTTAAGAGGAAAACATTGTATTATTGTACGTCCTGGAACAGCTAAAGGATTCGTACCCAGTGGCACCAAGGAAAGCAGTGACAGCAGCTCAAATTCTGAAGATGACAATGTTGATGCCATATCAGGTGTAAATCATCAAGTTATTTATTTCGACCAGAATGTTTATGTGAATAAAACTAAATAAATTTTCTTTAAATGTCCTAGGCTTGTTTATTTTCCCATTCATATAGTTATAGGGATGCAGAAAACAAACTATTGAATACAACGATGAAAAGTAATTTTATTTTATATTAAAAACCTGCAAGTATTAAATTAATTTAGATTGTAGTATTAAATGTTGGAATGTAAGCGATAGTGGCGCCATTATCATCAACAGCCGAAAGAAGTCAACTGCTGGACAAAGGCCTCCCCAAAGGATTTCCACACCGACCGGTCCTGTGCTGCTCGCATCCAACAGCGCTATCATTAATTTTTTTTCAACTCTTTACGGCCAAGCTGTAAATTAAAATACAGTTCCGAATATTTATCTTTATTTTGAATACCTACACCTATAGCGCTGCAAGACACGAGCCATCTACACTCATTTCACATCTTCTGTCTCCTACTTTTTGCCTTTTATTGTTTAAGTGTAAAAGACACAGTAGATAGTAATTATATTGGTGATTACAGACCATTTACATACTAATTAACTGATAAAACCAATATAATTAATTTCTTGTTTCATTTCGTTAATCTGTTATTGCCCATCTCTAGTTTAGGAGGATATGTCAATTTTGACCATTATCGTCAAATAATAATAAAATAATCGAAAGTTCGCCATCAGTTGCGATTTATGTACGAGTAGAGTACAAAAAAAATAGACGCTCATTCTCTGCATGCCGGTGATATCGATAAAACCATATCTCATATAATGGGTATGCACTATGCCGAACGACCATTTTCGTTTCTCAGCAAGTTTAGGTATGCACGCTTTTTCTGTAGGTATGCCATGTCCATTATCTCCTACGTCATTGGTGAATGCGATTTTCACTCTGACAAGTGCGATTTTTAACGCTGTTTGATTACCGTTAAAATTCGCCTGACAGTTTATTCGGCGGGAAGTTCGTAGTCAATGTCAAACAGACTAAGACATACAAACATTTTATCTTCGGAATTGTTTTGAAATACGATTGCTTATATCTGCGAAGGTGTTAAAGCCATAAATAAGACAGAATACTACCCAAAAAAGCTAGAAACCTTTCTGAATTATTTTCGATGACGTTTGTTACCCTGTCACTCTGGAATCACTCGCAAGCGTTCCAAAATCATATATTTTTCTCTTTCTTAAAATAGCTACGTCTCTTTCATTTCTCCGAGTTAAATTCTACCTCACCCTACCTTGGTTTTGGAACGACTTCTTTTAGAAAGCGTTCCAAATTAGTTTCGTTAGAGTAATTTTTACTCTGACAGCAGGATAGCCTATTATATTTTGTGTAAGTGTGAAAGGGACAAACTCTTGTCAGGTGAATCTTAACTTGGTTATGGAACGACTTCTAAATAAATAATGTTTTGAACGCATTGCAGTTTTTGTAGCAGTGTTTTAAATTAGCCCATTTGCAACACCAGTTTTTTTATTGATTCATGTTTGCATGCGTTTATCAATGCATTTTGTAAATAAATGGATTGTAGATTTCCAAATGCATTGATTCAACAAAACAAGACGAATTACAAATTATTTTGTTATGTAGCATTGTAGCATTTATGTAGTAACTTGCGTTATAAGCTGCAAGAACACATTTTCAACGAACTATAAATACCCCGACCACTGCTGCCAACTTTCCAGTTATAAATCGACAGTTGACGTGTTCGGGTGTTGTTTTGTATAATTTCGTGCCATTTTTTACGTAAAAAGTGATTGTTCCGTTTATGTATTCCTGTTCATGATGTTGAGTGCGCCTGGTTCTTTTCGCTCGCGTCCACAAGAACAAAATCAACATTCGAAGGCAAAACCCTTTTGTGAGTGTTGGAATGTACGAACTCCTATCGAATGGAAACAGCTGAGCCCGTGTTGTTGTGGCGAGGACAATGATGGTAAGTGCAAAGTGGACGAACGTGAGAGAGATGAACCTTCAGTCTGCTTATTACGTACCAATTTAAAAAAAAAACCTTGGTCAGAGGGTATCTTTAGGCTTATTAGTCGTAAAAAAATTTTTTCTTGAACTTATGCGATTGAAATGCAATGTAATACCCTAGTACTATTAGTAGACTAAAAAGTAGTAACTTCCCATTGTCTCAAGATTATGGCTGTTAAAATTGGTGATTGGGGTTTTAAGAATTATTTTATGAGACAAACTACAAATATAGAGATACAATTTTTATTTTCACTATTTAAGATATACTGCTATAGGTGTTTTCTCTTACTCGAGGCAGAATCGGCACTCGTCCATATCTGTAAGCTTCATTTTTATGAAGGTATTTATTAAGCTTGCAGTGCAGTGGCCAGTAAGAGCCAGTTAGAACCAAAAGTTAATAAACAACATAATTTATTACAGTCCACGAATGGAAATGGGAGCATCCTGAGCTGGCGACATCCAGCTGGGTGGTCGTCAGCGAAGACCAGAAGGAGGTGACGTTCCACCCGTCGTACAGCTCCGGCACTGCTGCGGTGAAGGGGGATGCTCCTCTGGTACACAACCACCACTACTACTGGGAAGTTAAGATGCTCACAGAGACATATGGCACAGATATTGTAAGTATAATGATGTCATTCAGGTTAGATAACAAAAGAACCTTACAGAAAAATAAACAGTGGGTTTATAACCCATATTGTCCTCACAGCTAGGGCACAGATTTCTACTTATTAACTATGAAAGGTTATGCCATAGTTAATAAATGGGGGCAAAGTCCAGATTGGTGGAGGTAGTGGGGCTAGAGTTAGTGTCAGAATATTTCAAGCAGTTTATAAGGTTTTTTACAAGGCCGCCTAATAACTGCCATCTAGTAATAGCAATGGCAGTAACTGCTTAACATGGTCCTATGAAGTATAGAAATGTTTGAGATGGTGTAGTGTTCTGTATTCCGACGGGAGGGGCGAGATAAGAGAGTAATTACGACAGACATCTTGGTCCTTTAAAAACGTCAAGGCATTGGTAACTCTTCCAAAAAAAACCTTTTCATGCGTTTTTCTATGTTCTGTGACGTGATACATAAACAAACTAGTAGCTTTTTCTAATACACATTCAAGGCAAAGGCCAAGTAAGTTTTTTCTTGGCTCGTATCCAACCATTTCTGGCACATTGAAGCGTTAAATGTGTCTTGAAATTGAACTATTACTGTGAAAAATTAAGCCGTTTTACCTCATGGTTAGACTAAAAAGTCTGAAGACTACTGTTTAACTTACATATGTTATTTTGCAGTTTACGGTCAAATGTTTATTACACAAAAAACATGAAAAACCAAAACACGAATAATAGAATATTAAAAAAGTTTTGCAGTTTGTAATTTATGGATGGTCTCTTACCTACATATGTTGTTTTGCAATTTTTGGCAACTAAGTCCTCCTTAAACAAGTACTCCATAATGAGGTAAGCATTTACTTAATTATGGAGTGCTTAAATGACTTAATTATGTATTGATAATATACCTAACTATAATTTAAGATTTTGCATTAAAACACATGACAAATGTTCATTGAGCATTAGAAGTACTTACTTAACTAATTATACTTAAATATAGTTTAAGTATATTTAATAAAATATCTTATATGACTGCATTACAAATCTACTCGGTGGCTAAGTGGTCAGCGAACCTGACCTCTGATCCGAGAGTCGTGGGTTCGATCCCCACACAGGGCAAACTTTTCGGTGATGAGCAGAATTGTTTGCTCTGAGTCTGGGTGTATTATATCTATATATGTATGTATTTAAAAGTTTATGTGTATGTATATCAGTCTCTGGTTCCCAAGATACAGGTAATCCTAGTTTGGGGCCAGATGACCGTGTGTGATTTGTCCCAGATGTTATTATTATAATACCTCGTTAAAGAGTACTTTGTTCGATCACCTTAATAATTATGGATATTTTGCAAAATAATTATGCAGAACATTTTAATTGAGTGAAGAGAAAATTTACTTTGGCCTGACCTTTTATCAAATGTCGCCTCACTTAAGCGTTATGATAACATTTAGAAACCGAAATCTGCCCCGTTTATGATAAGAAGATGCGTTTTCAGAATATACTTTGGTTGCTTATGCAGTTGCTAATACCCATTTGCAATTGATAGTATGTTTAGGCATTTGGAGAATGAGAATGGTTTAATACATGGAGTTTTGTTCCACGTTTTTATTTTATTTTTCACAAAATAGCTTTAATAAAACTGATATAAAATTACTAGCTTGGAATATGTCATTACATGTAAAGAAAATAAAATAAAAAATATAATAAATGTGCATTTTTCTATTTATAAAAAATAATGAGTATAGAAATGACTATACTAAAATATGACGTTGACTTTGCTATATCATTTTTTAAACAAAAAGTCGCTTTAGACATTTGATCAAAAGTATTGTAACTCAGATGACTAAACTAACAGTCAACCCTATTTCATTGCTAACAAAGAAATACAATATTTAGACTGACAAAGTACCTACAACATTTTGACTGATAGTAAAAAAAAACAATATTGTCCACAGATGATAGGCATTGGAACAGAGAAGGTCAACATAGCTGAATTCCAATTCAAGTTCACATCTCTTCTCGGGGAGGACGGGGAGTCCTATGGCCTGTCGTATAAGGGTACGGTGCGTCACAACGCTACTGTATCGAGGGACAGTGTTGGTTTCTGCCGCGGGACCATCATCGGAGTGAGGGTCGATATGTGGAGAGGGACTCTCGAGTTCTATCTGAACAGGAAACCACAAGGTGAGTTATGATGTTCATTATGGATATTCATATATGTAGTTACAGTATCTTAAATAGTATTGCTTACAGTAGGGACACTCCTGCCCCTCTGAAGGCGATCTTACCCCTCTGGGTACGTTTTCACTTCTGGCCTCTTATTGCATATGTACACAATAATTCCATCAATGTCAACGTAAAAATAATTTTAAAACAACAGAAAATGCTGGGTGAGTAACTGAAGATATATTTTTTTAGTTTTTCCCAGTAAAAAGAACGCCACCTAGAACAATAAAAAAGCGATTTAAACTTAACTACAACAATACAGACGAACAAAAGGAACAATTATAAATTACGGAAGGATTTTATAACAAGGGAAATTCGTAAGTTGGTACGATTTGGTCGGTGATGGTCCATACGGTCATCACTCAGTTACAAATATTGTATAATGAAAGATGAAAAGATGGAAAGTGAAGATGGAGAAATAGATTTAATAGAACAGAACTGAATTTTGCTAGAAGTTTAAAGCTTTAGAAATGCACTCATTAACAAAATAAACATAAAAAATCTATTGATACCTACCTTATTAATTACTGATAATGAATTAATTTTTATGTCCCACTGATCATGCTAACTAGAAGTCATTAATTTAAATAATCAACGCACCACGATAATAAGGCTGAATAAAACAAACAATAATTAGTAAACATTGTATGTATAATGGTCGTAAAGGTTGAGGTCGGAACAGGCGTTAGGCTATACTTGATACTGTATACATAATAATAATAAATCCAAAAGGCAGTCCTCCTCGACAATGCCCGGATTGTCCGACGCTTTCTCTCCTCGTCGCACTGACCTCCAGCCGACTGTGCTTCTGCTGGAGTAGCTCCTGCCACTTCGCCTAGCGCGAAGTGGTCAGAGTAGCCCAAATTCATGTTTCAAAATAATAATATTATAATATATAAATTATAATAAAGATTTTCTGATGCAAAACTTTATAAAATTATATTTTAAGATTTAATTTTATTGAGCACAATTATACAGGGTGTTGTTTTGGTCGACAACGAGCTTTTCAGGGGTGATAGTATACATGATACTGATGCCAAAAAAAATATAAAAATGGCATCTTAAATTTTCATAAGTAAATCTTAGAAAATAATTAATTATGGTACAATATCCTTGTTTCCGTGCGTCACGTATTTTAACAATGAATGGTTGCCTAGCAACGAAGCGAGGTGTGCGGGGGTGCGCGAGGGCCCCCGACTGCGGCAGCGCCGCGGGCGGCGCGGGCAGTCTGCTGCATGCCTCCGCGCCGAACCCGCGTTCCTTTTTCTCAGCGAGAGCAAGCGCCTCTGCGCGTGAACTTACGCTACGGCTATGATCAGGAACAAGTCTTTATTCAATAGTCGTGAACCGAGCGATGTAGTTGTTAATACATCGCTCAGTTCACGACTATCGAAATGTTTTTCGTGTGGTGTAAATCAAGTCGAGTGTGTGAGATTTGGAGTTATTTGGAGTGACGTCGCGCCCCCGTAATGTGTGCAATAAAAACATTATTTACAAACTCCGCAAATCGTGTTCTACCGAAAAAACATCCCATGCTCGAGATAGAGCCCAAAGTAGACAAGAGTTCAAGGAAGAAGCTATCTTGGAATACTTCTCCCGACAGGTTCATGTAAGGGTCATTGACCTTTTTGTAGGAAAATTCGTGAATGAGCCGGCCGTCATTGACTGACTGCGCGAACATGCGTTTTGATAATTTTAGGAAAATTTGTAGGTAATTTTTTCAGTAGAATCAATTTATAAAAAAATATATTATAGGTATTTTCAAAACAAGTATTTTTTATACTTTCATCCCTTAGAAGGCCATTGTCGACCAAAACAACACCCTGTATGTATAATTTGAAAATTCGATATCCTGCGATAATATTATGCTTACCTATTTTTTTTAATGCATCTCTCTGCAGTCATCACTGCGTCAAAACATTATTTATTATAGCAATATATAGGGTGACTTTAAATTAGTTCTTGATACGAAAGGCTATGAATGTGCTCATGATAATAAACAACTTTCCCTAAGATACCCATAGTCAAATCGCAAAATAAAATTTTGACTCTCCATACAAATCAATGAACTGACCGGCCAAATTAGTATGAAGAGTCCAAAAGTTTTTTTGCGATTTGACTATGGGTTCCTTAGGGAAAGTTGTTCGTTATCATGAGCACATGCATACCCTTTCGTATCAAGAACTAATTTAAAGTCACCCTATATATTTTTATTCTGTTATAAAAACAATATTTAAATTTTAAATAAGGATTCAATACACTTTTACAATTGGTTTTAAATATATGTAATTAAACCATTACTGTCATTAAGTACTCATTAATAAATAATTCATATATCATGTAGAGGATGTAACGAAATTGGCGTAGAACCCATTAATTAAGGTTCTACTGATGATGTTGAACCACTTTTAGGATTTTGTTAACATCGCAAAATTGGCCAAATATTTGAACAATTTACATATGAAGAGAGGGTTTCTTTTAGCTTTTGCAATAAATCTATGTTTCATAGTAACACAAACTAAAGAATCGCTAAACTGAAGTTGCAGTGGGCGAGGCACCTACATAGCTCGTAGAACAGATGGCCGTTGGGGCATTAAAGACCCAATGGACAGATGAACTTGTGAAGGTTGCAGGAAGTCAATGAATGCGGGCAGCAGGACCGGTCGGTGTGGAAATCCTTGGGGAAGGCCCTTGTCCATCAGTGGACGTCTTTTGGATGATGATGATAATGACTTCAAATTAACTGGTCTTGCACCTTTTTTGTGACTCCCTGTATAGTTTTAAATATAGATTTAGGTGGCTTCTACCATTGTCATTTAAATTTAACCGCAGGGTTTGAACTAATTTGTATATAGACCTAGTGTTTTCGTTTGTACATGTTTTAATTACACATGAAAGTAGGTTACAGCACAAAATACTTAGATACAGAAGGTCCGCTCAATACGCTCACTAAAATCGTACATGCTTATAGACGTATACGGTCGTTCTAGGCAAGGTCACGATAGTGTGCGATCGTGACCTTGCCTCGAACGACCGTATATTTCTAAAGCATTTATATGCTTACGATTTTAGTGAGCGTATTGAGCGGACCTTCTGTATCTAAGTATTTTCTATTTTGTGGTTACAGTAAGTAGGGTAACCATGTGCTTATTAATTAAGAGTAATTTAGAAACGTTAAGTATACAAGTTCCGCGCGGTAGGAACTTGCACATGCTTTGTACACTATACTCAACTATCCTAATCAGTTAGTATATATACTAAGTATAAAGAAATTATTTAGAACAGTGTTTTTTAACCTTTTTTAATACCCGACCCCCTTACAAGTAAAAAAAATTCTTGCGACCCCCCTAAGACCATAAACACAAAATGTTAGTGATTTGAAAGACTTTTTCTTCTATTAGAAAATGATAAAGACTTAATCATTAAGTTATTAATGTCTTCAAAATAGAACCGCATTTTGACAAATTGTTAAAAAATAAACAGGCTCAGCCTTCTCTCTGAAATCGTATGTTTTCATTGCAGTGTAGGGCCTACAAACACTTGTTTTTCTTTTGCCCGCGACCCCTTGAGAAAGGCTTCGCGACCCTCAGGGGGGTCGCGACCCACAGGTTGAAAAACTCTGATTTAGAAGAATGTGTAAATAGTGTTTATTGCATAAGGTCAAACAAAATCTAATGTACGTAGCTTCGTGCTACCGATATGATACTTAGTGTTCTTCGAGAAAATCGTTTAGTTAGAGTAAGTAAGAGTTTAAATGGCTTAACTTACTTTTGACCCGCAGACCTCATAGAGATTTTCTAAAACGTTCTCTCTGTCTCGCTCCAGGCATATCGTTCTACAACCTCCGTCGCCACCAGCACCTCTTCCCGATGCTGTGTTCCACCGCCGCCCAGTCGTCCATGCGTCTCATATACGCTTCATCCTGGCAAGCCTCGCTCCTGGTGGACGCTGCGAAGATATTGGCTGCCTCGGTGAAGGAGGACAGAAAGCCCAGACTGCCGCCGGGCTTGTGGCATCGACTGAGGTCGCAGTTTTGGCTAACTTTGCCTACGGAAGGTAAGAATCCTGCATAGATTGCATATCAAACTTTTTTGTACATTGAAGGCGTCCCGCCTTTTCCTTTGCAGTACTGTTGGTTGCATAAATATCGGTCATTTCGTTGCTTCGCGAGCCATGCTCAGCCTTTGGAGCCCGTTGCTATCACCAGGTGGACGTCGTTAAGTCATGCCAGAAGCCTTATAGGCGGTATGAAAACTAACACTGGGGGTGGCGACTAAGCCTCACAACCTCCACCAATCCGGACTTGCCCCCCGTGTGTGTAGTAATCTAACCTTCCCGAGGTATAAGAGACTCGTGCTCTAGCAGTGGGGAAAATATAGTTCTAGTTCTTTGGTTTCGCGTTTTTAGACAGCACACGGCAACGGTTATCAAAATGTCACATTATCTACACTACGATGCAGAACGGTGCAGTGGTCTAACTTTTAAAATGTACCTATTTATTCAGTCTGAGAAGTATTTTATCTATAAATTGTTATTTAAATATGTTGTTATCATTAAGTAAACCAATGTTTTGTTTGAATTTAAAATTAATAATATACATAATTTAGTTCTGACATCTAATCAAAGCCAATTAACTTTACCTCGTGTTGCTAACCATATTTAAATAACAATTTATAGATAAAATGCTTTTCAGACTAAATAAATAGGTACAATTTAAAAGTAAGACGACTGCACCGTTCCGCGTCGTAGTGTGTATTATAGATAACGTGACCTTTGATAAGTATTGCCATGTGTTGCCTAAAAACGCAACCATTTACTAGAGGTCATCTTCATTTCTTTAAGGGTTCCTATAGGATGTCTCCCGTACAATCCTGTATTTCAAACACACCCAGGACACTTCATACAAATTTCGCGCCATTGTTTACTACAAAGACATTCATGTTTGTATACATCGCACATTGAGAACCATAACCATAACCATATACGGAATTTGCTAAAATCACAAAAGTGAGCTTTTATCGCCTTTTATAAAGTTCAAATTTGTGATTTAGCCAAATTTCGTATAATGACGTTATGGTTCTCAAGGTGCGACATGTAAATGTGTGCGTGATGTACTAGGGTTGAATCTAGATTCAATTAGCCCTCATTGTTCTTTATTATTAGCTAGACTTTCACAAATAAAGTAAAGGCTGTATACACCAGACAAGGCTGTACAGCCTTAGAAGGCTTAGCTCTTTCCTTAAAAATTAAAATTGTCTTTGGTTATAATACTGTGCTTTGGATTACCAAGTAAGCGATTACCGCCGCCCATAGACACCCGTAACACCAGAGGAGTCACAAGTGCGTTGCCGGCGTTTGATATGGGAGTACGCTCTTTTCTTGAAGGTTTTATAATCACCTTTTATGTTTTCAAAAATAATTCGTATTTTATAATTACTATGAGAAACTTAAGATTACTGTAGTTATATGTGTATGGGGGACGATGTTTTAGACCCATATGGTTTGTAAGAGCTTGTCTACTATAATCATGCTTTCTCAAATCAGTTTTCTCAAATTCATCAAAGACTGACGTCACCGGTCACACGCCAGTAACAGAACAGTGGTTTTTGACATTTGACAAAAAGTAATTAGTAAATATCTGAATAAAAACGAATTTTAATATAAGTATTTGTTTTTATTAGAATATTTTATTCATTTATAATAATAACAAATCACACACGGTCATCTGGCCCCAAACTAGGATTCCCTGTATCTTGGGAACCAGAGACTGATATACATACACATATATTGTATTTTTTTTAAATACATATGTATATATACAGGGTGTAACAGAAAGGTGTGACAATACTTCAAGGTTGGCTTTTACCCATCAAACTGAACAACTTTTGTTCTGCAACTTTGTTCAAATCTCAAATTTTTTTTTGATGTTTCATACAAATCGATCAGCTGGCGAGCCAAGTTTGTATGAAAAGTCCAAAAACTTTTTTGCGATTTCAACAAAGTTGTAGTACAAAAGTTGTTCAGTTTGATGGGTAAAAGCCAACCTTGAAGTATTGGCACACCTTTCTGTTACACCCTGTATAGATATAATACACCCCACAGTATAAGGAAATTATACAGTATGGACACTTCCTGCCGCTCTCTGAAGGCTACCTCAACCCCCCTGTGTGACCGATCTGTGACCATTTGTCAAGAGGTTGGTTGGTACAGTTCCAAAGCACAGTATTATAACCAAAGACAATTTTATTTTTTAAGGAAAGAGCTAAGCCTTCTAAGGCTATACAGCCTTGTCTGGTGTATACAGCCTTTACTTTATTTGTGAAAGTCTACCTAATAATAAAGAACAATGAGGGCTAATTGAATCTAGATTCAACCCTAGTACATCACGCACACATTTACATGTATACAAACATGAATGTTTTTGTGGTAAACAATGGCGCGAAATTTGTATGAAGTGTCCGGGGTTTGAATACACCCAGACTCAGAGCAAACAATTCTGCTTATCACAGAATAGTTTGCAATGTGTGGGGATCGAACCCACGACTCTTGGATCAGAGGTCAGGATCGCCAACCACTCAGTTTTAGCAGCTAACTTGAAATTAACATGTGTAGTAAATGTTGTTACTATTATAGTAACTTAATCGATTTACATGGTTCAACGTCACGAGTCTCATTCGGCCGATAAAGGTGGCGCGGCCGTTGACCTGTCGTTGAATCGGAAAGTTTCAGTTAATTACTTTATGTTTTATACCTATAGATAAAATGGTCCAAAGTAGCCCACTGATAACCCTTCAGGGGTTACAGATGCTCATTGCTCATAGGCGGTGGATGCTGCTTTTCATCAGGTGGACTGTCAGCCTTTTTGTCATCTTCTCACTAATATTATAAATGCGAAATCTCATCTCAATATAAATGCGAATGTATGGATATTTGTTTGTTTGTTCCACTTTCACGCCAAAACTACTGAATGGATTTTGATGAAATTGGGTAGGTAGATAGATAAAGCGCTGGGCTAACACATAGGGTACTTTTTATCCAGGAAAACTCGAAGGTTCCCGGAAGAATGGCTAAAACCTGAAATTTTTACTTTGTCAATTGATGGCGCTGTCTGTCTGGATCCAATTCTGAAGTCCACGCTGACGAAGTCGCGGGCGGAAGCTAGTACACAATAAAATAATAATTGACCACGCTGAATACGTTAAAAACAACCGACTTCAATCGCAACAACTCCAAATTTGCTATGTGTTTGTTGTTTTTCTCAAAAACCGCTGAATCGATTTCGATAAAATTTATATGGGACCACCTGTGAAGTATACCCTTTTAAACAAAAAAAAGAATTTTCCAAATCGGTTCAGGCGTCTTCGAGTAATCGGTGAACATACATAAAAAAAAAGATTCCGACGAATTGAGAACCTCCTCCTTTTTTTGAAGTCGGTTAAAAAAAGTAGATCTCTGTAATAACATAAATGGCGCGATCTATGGGCTGTTTGCGATTTTTTCTTTCCCAGTAAAGCAATCTTGTACGTTAGTTTGAAAAACTCATTGGTACACGCATTGATCGGGACTTGAACCCGTGAGCTCTGGTTAGGAGGTCCAAATCAATACCATGGAGCCACCGTCGACGCTTATAATTCTAATCAAACCCTCTATTGCTTACAGGTTGTGTTGACGAAGAAGAACAAGAGTCCATGGAAATTGACCCCGTACGTCTTTCTACCAACATGGTAAGTGAAGACATTGCCTTTTCTATCCGCAATGTTGTGGTTGCTTATAGTACAGTCCCGTACACCTAAAAGTATACAGGTTAGCCGTGCCCTCTAGTACTTCTTGCACTATTTGACTGTATACTTTTATTTGCTCGAGACTGTACCACTGCTGAGGCATGGCTATCGATATGAAAAACCAATAAGATATGGTTTGTAATAATAAATCATGGTGGCATTCCGTGGATTGGTTCAGATGACGAGGGTTGCGTTTAGTCAATTGTCATGTCACCGTTAACGTAAGGCCGTAAGATTTAGACGTTCATTCTTTGCTGGTAGACATCTGTTGAAAGTATACCTAACCGTGGGAGAGCCATGCTTTGGGTCGGCTCGACCGGAGTGATACCACGGCCTCACAGAAAACCGGCGTGAAGCAACGGTTGCGTTGTGTTTCGCCGAGTGAGTGAGTTTACCGGAGGCCAAGACCCCCCCCCCCCGATTCCCCCAACCCCCCATCCCATTTCAAAGGTCGGCAACGCACTTGTGACTCCTCTGGTGTTGCGGGTGTCTATGTGCGGCGGTAATCGCTTACCATCAGGTGATCCGTCTGCTCGTTTGCGACCTATCTAACATAACTGTATAGAAATGAGGGTCAATTTAGCTTATTTTAATTTCGACATAGTTGGAAAATACACTAGAGTCGGTCACTCCTTCCTCGCCTTTCAATTTAGGACAATCTGTGTACTTTATCGGGGGATTGCCTTAGCAGTAGGGACGCTACGGGTGCCCGAAGTTATGGTTTCGTTTAGGTTATCGGGAAAACAAAGCCTTGTATTTATGTATACACATTTATGTATTTATTTAATATCGAGACTGTAGTCATTTCCAACTTTTTTAAACTGTTCTATGTTGGTTCTATGTTTTAATGTAGCTATCACAAATTATGTAACTGTGCGCTGTGCTGTCGCGCATATCCGACGTGGTTCCACAGAAAACCAGCGTCGCCGGCGCCTTCTCGTGTTGGCGTCGGCGGCACAAGCTGAGTGGCGACCCTTTTGTAGTGACTGTTGTATTTGTTTTTGTTTGTTTTTATACATGTAAACTCTTATATTTACTTATATTAAGCGCAAATATATATTTTTTGTAAATGCTTGTTACTACAAATAGTTTCTATTCTCTTTTATTTATAGTGTAGTGTTATTGAACATAAAAAGGTGTAAATACATAAAGAGCAAGGTAAATTATGCATGGATGTGGCAGAAAAAGGCAGGATATAAAAATAATTTGTATCGAATGAAAAGCTTTAAAATACCCTTGGTGCCTTAGACTAAAAAGTTTTTATTTCATCTTGGTGCAAACAAAACAATCGTGTCGCACGACAGGGGGACTGCATGGTCGCGCGACGCCACACTGGCGCGCCATTGCCGTCTCTTTCCTTTAAACAGCGGTTCTCTTTCAGCCGCTGTCATCGGGCACGAAGCGGCGGCGGGAGGACGACGTGGTCACCTTGCGGCGGCCCGTTGCGTCCTCGGTACTGTCCTTCTTGTACTGATGACGAAAATCAAGAAGAAATACTCATTATTTTGTAGTTATGACGAAAATTGAGAAGAAATTAAATAACTATACTTTGTCAATTGATTTGTGACAGACTACCGCCAAGGTGGAATGCTGACTTCTTCAAGGTGGAAGCTTTAGTATTGGCACGACATCATCACGAATTGGGGGGAGGGGGGGTATTTACAAAGGATTTAAGACAAAATATAGCATATGCCTTGTTTGTAAATTACTTAATGCACTGTTCAGAGTGACTAGTAATTACTCCTACCTTTATCGGAGAGCATTTAAAATAATCGAAAATGCGCGAGAGCAGCGAGCCCTACTTTTTTTGGCTTCACACTAACAAGTACCTACATATGTGACTTTTCGGTAAAGGAGGGAAAAGGGCACAAGCTGTCTGAGTGTCGTTTAGTGCGTGAACAATAGAAAATAAAAAAAGCGTAATCGAAATGTGTGTACGAAAAACGAGCCATGATCAAAACTTCCACCTTAAAGTAACTTTAGTAATAATTTTTATACTTGGTCATAATGATATTTTAAAAAGAAAAAACAAATTGATCCCATTACTCTGTTCATGCGCAGTAAAATTTTATTGGCCATCAAGAAATAGAGGTCCTTATTGGCTACATATTTTGAATTTGTTAAGTGTGCATTTTGTTTCAAGTATGTTCCCATAGACCTCTATATAATAAATAATAATAATTAAATAAAAAAAAATATTTTTAAATTTTAAGATTAATTAAAAGTCGGGGTTATAAAGACTGTAATGCTTTGCTGACTGAATAAATGTAGAGATTTTAATGAAATAATTTTAAGTTATTACGATGAATATTAAAGTTGACTGTGATATGTGAAATGCACTAGTTTTTATTTAATTTCCAATAATATATTAACCACTAAGTATTAGTGGTAACTTAGAAAATAGGTGATAAGCTTAGAATAAATAAAAAAATAACATTTCAGATAAATCGACAGTTTTTGAGCTACATATTCAACTTTGTATATATGTAAGGTCAAGTCACAGATCATATAATCCTAGTAAACTAGGTGAAGTCCATTTTGTGCGATTTCAGCAATATTGTAGATATTTTTTTCTGCTTTCATTTTCAGTTTCTTAAATATACGGGGTCCTTAAGAAATAACTAAAAACAAGTTGCCAAGGTAACGAAACTGGACATCTTTCCCCAGCTGTTATTTAATTTTCAAGGCTCAATTCAAATATTCTTATGAAAATACAAGGCTTTGTTCTCTTTACTTCTCTCTATCATATCAGCCGACGTCCACTGCTGGACAAAGGCCTCCCCCAAGGATTTCCACACCGACCGGTCGTGCGCTGCCCGCATATCGTGGCAAATAGAAAGAGATAGGCAGCGGTGTCGTCAACATAATGTTGTACTAATCTGTTGAGGGCAGCGCAGGACCAGTCGGTGTGGAAATCATTGGGGGAGGCCTTTGACCAGCATTGGACGTCTTTTGGCTGATGATGAATCTCTTGAGGGGTGCAAAATTGCACTGTGTGTAAAGAAAGCTGCATCTATAAATGTTTGAAATAGTGATATATGACGTCATAATTTCGTATTTATAGTCGTTTCCATACACATTACGAAGTTTTTAACCCTTTGACCGCCACGCATCTTCTTCTTTCATGTTGTAAGCCCAAGGATTGAGGGTCGAGATCATCATGAGGTCAAGTCAGTGAGAACTGTAGATTGGGGCAGAGTAAGGTACATCTGTTTCCATTTTCGCCACGCTACGCTATGAGAAATCGTGCAACTAAAATGTAGGTATGAAAATCTCAAATCCTTGTGTGTGTGGCACGAAAAAGCGTTGTCGGCTATAGCCGACTGTGGCGGTCAAAGGGATAATTAAATTGAAACATGTAAAGTTTTTCTGCGTTTTCAATCAAAGTATTGTCTAAAATTATAAAGTATTGCTAATTTTTCATAATTTATTTTATAGTTCGTCGATAGCCAGTTACTCTATCACGTTGTTTAATTTAAATCCACAACCAATTCGTCGCCTACGCGACTAAAGGGCGAACCTCATTCAAAATATGAATGAGGTTCGCCCTTTAGTCGCGTAGGCGACGAATTGGTAAGCCCTTATCTCACTTGATGGTGATTTTGATGCTGGAAGATGCTTACAAGAAGTTTACAAAGATACCCCAGCGCAATGGGTAACCATCCCGCGGGACACATCAAACAGATGGTCACAGCTTGCCAGGCGGGCTCAGAAAATGTCCTACTACAATCCCAACAGTCCTACAAAGTTGGCCCCGCCGGAAATAGAACCCGCGACCTCCTGATGTGAAACGACCAGACTAGCCACTACACCAAAGAAAATAACCACTATAACAATATATAGGGTGATTTTAAATTAGTTCTTGATACGAAAGGCCGTGCATGTGCTCATGATAACAAACAACTTTCACTAAGGAACCCATAGTCAAATCGCAAAAAAATTTTTGGACTGTTCATACAAATCAAGCAACTGATCGGCCAAATTAATATGAAGTGTCCAAAATTTTTTTTGCGATTTGACTATGTGTTCCTTAGGGAAAGTTGTTAGTTATCTTGAGCACATACATAGCCTTTCGTATCAAGAACTAATTTAAAGTCGATTTACTTGTATTAAATGTCAAAAACGACAATTTGTTCTAAAATGTTTGAAATAGCGTATTATGACGTCATAGTTTCGTATAGTCGTTTCCATACTCACTTTACTACGAAAAAAAAAACACATGTAATAAAATTCCAAGCAAGTTTTTCTAATGTTTTTCAGTAAGAGAGCTATTTAGTGATCAATATTTCATAATTGATTGTTCATGCAGTCAACTACCCCTGTTGTGTTCATGCCTTGGGTTCATGCTATAGATACATCGACGTAGAAACAAATTTTTGTTTGTTTATCGATGCATAGATATGAAATAAATACTGTTTTAGTATGTGGCTCATGCGATTAGTTCTCTCTCTCTCTTTTAGAATTCTGCCAATGTGTGACACTTCCCTCTCAGACAAAAACATCTATCAGGGCTGGTATATAAATTAAATCTCTCCAGTTATATTACTAATGGACTGCATTCACTTTTAGACCTTGCCGTGGGTATAGCCCACATGACAGGAAAGGGAAGAAGGATGTGACGCCATAACTTCAAATACTGGTTGGTGTCCCTGACGCCATCAAGCACTTTTTTCCTGGGGCTGCTAGGAGAATCCTACCTATCTCAAATTTTAGAGCATAATTAGAGCAATCATGATGCCAAGTGAAAAAAATTTTGCAGTCATACTTTCCGAGATACGAGCGCCTAAAGGTGTGCTTGCTGGGTGGAATTCCACCCAGCATGCACAACTGATGCACGAAAACTACAATAAGTATTACAATTGTTTTGTGTTAGAGGATTCCAAAACTATGCTTCCGCTGCTGTTAGGTTTGTTTTCATGAGATTGGTTTATTATTCATGTTGCAGCTTGGCGAGGTTCTCCCCAGCCCGTTCATGAACGGCTTCTACGTGGACGGCGTCGACCACGACTACCGCATCGTGGTGTGGCAGTGATGTTAATGTGTTCTTAGTTGAATCTTAAATGAAATTAAAATAAAAGGTAGTATTATTTTTATTTGGTAGGACTCTAGTTTCTAACTTGGCGCCGTCTATATTTGCTTTTCTTTCGACCGCCGCGGCTTGTAGGCTGTGTAGTTCGCCGTTCAAATTCTGATTACGAAGTAACGTGAGTTCGTATTCCTATCGAAAATGGAAACTCGGTTGTAGAAATTCCAATTTCAAAGTTATAAGGCGGTTTTCTTTTCTCCAACTAGTTTTTTTTTTTTAAATCGAAACAGATGGTACTGTCTTGGAAACCATAAAATATATTTTACAATAGCTATACAGGGTGTCCCAAAAAGTATGGTCAAGCGGAAGTCCAGAGATAGAACAACTCTAGAGCTACCCAAATCACCCCCATGTATGTTCAGCGATTTTTGGTAGTTTTCGAGTTATGATTTTTTTTAGGATTTTTTAATTTTTTTGGCCGGATTGGATTTCATATTATTTTTTAAAAAATTTATTACAAATTTCCGGTATTTTTTAAATGTCACATAATCATTATGAATTGTACTTTCAGGCATAAAATAATAAGCTTCGTAACATTAGTGTAAGTAACAAAAGTTATGATAGAAAGTCAAGAATTTTAGATTGAGCGACTCAGATTTAAACTTTCAGCATAAAATAAAAAATACAAAAAGGTGTTTCCAATGCTCTTCGGTAATTTTAAAAACTGCACGAGATTCTAAGCTTTCAGAATCATATTTAAAAAACAGTACTTAATGGGCTTTTTTTTTCTGAAATAAGCCGTCAAAGTTGTTAAGGTAGAAATTTCCTAAGGAAGTTATTTAATTTTTGTCGTCTCTAGTTATCAAAAATAATTACTAATTTAATGAGTTTTATAGAAAAAAAATATTTCTATTTAATAAAGAACGTTTTGAGCAGAATGGTAGCGGAAATTATCACACATTTATTTTTATGACTCATCAGCTAATAATTCCGCAGGACGCAAGAAGTCTGCACGAGTCCTCTACTGTATCACTTTACGAGTCCATGATACTTACATTGAAGGTCGCCAACCTAATACAAGGTCTGCGCGTCCATTAGAAATTCAAGATCCAGATGTAGTCGAATCAGTGCTTGAAGAAGTGGCGAGAGACCCATCGACTAGCGTGAGAACCATAGAAAACCGTATGGGAATCCCAAAATCAGAGGCACATCGAATAATCGGAGACAATTTAATAATAACTGATGAGTCAAGTTAAAAGAAAAATGCGCAGTTTTTTTTTAAAAAAGGTGATAATTTCCGCTACCATTCTGCTCAAAACGTTCTTTATTAAATTGAAGTATTTTTTCTATAAAACTCATTAAATTAGTAATTGGTTTTGATAACTAGAGACGAAAAAAATTAAATAACTTCCTTAGGATATTTCTACCTTAACAACTTTGACGGCTTAGTTCAGGAAAAAAAAGCCCATTAAGTACTGTTTTTTTAATATGATTCTGAAAGCTTAGAATCTCGTGCAGTTTTTAAAATTACCAAAGAGCATTGGAAACACCTTTTTGTATTTTTTATTTTATGCTAAAAGTTTAAATCTGAGTCGCTCAATCTAAAATTCTTGACTTTCTATCATAACTTTTGTTACTTACACTAATGTTACGAAGCTTATTATTTTATGCCTGAAAGTACAATTCATAATGATTATGTGACATTAAAAAAATACCGGAAATTTGAAATAAATTCTTTAAAAAATAATATGAAATCCGATCCGGCCAAAAAATTTAAAAAATCCTAAAAAAAATCATAACTCGAAAACTACCAAAAATCGCTGAACATACATGGGGGTGATTTGGGTAGCCCTAGAGTTGTTCTTTCTCTGGACTTTCGCTTGACCATACTTTTTGGGACACCCTGTATATCTACTTAGTGAATTGAAAATTAATTAAAATTAGGTTTATAAAAAAATGTGTTCTTTTAAAATTTATCAGTCGAGTTGTGGACTAAACTACTAAGTAGTATTCTACTTCTATCTAAATAAAATTATAATTATTGTTTAACTGTTAGTGATGGGCCGAATGAGGTTTTACCGAAATTCGGTCGCAGAATACTTAGTTTCACATTTGGTTAGGTTAGGGTTAATATACGATTCAAACGATCTATATCACGACTTTTGGCCGTTATAAACTTTCTGGATGCTCTGTTTATTTCGTTAAAATTGTAATGATAAAACAATGTCATGAATGTAAAGTAAAAGTCATTGATTCCGAAAGGCTTATTTTATGTTATTATTTATTATTATTATTATTATTATTAGAAATGATGGTAAACGTTAACAATAAACAGTGAAATTTTGTACCGAACTTTGGTTTAGCTCCCGAAAATCAGCAATACCGTATGTAGAACAGAAGTTTGGCCCATTTATTAACCTGTAGTTTTAAAAGATGACATATATTTAGTGTATATTTTAGTGATTTCACTTTATATAAGGTGCTTCCAAAATATATGCCACGGCTGAAATGGGAGTAAGAGTTATGAATATAGATTACAATAGTAAAAACAAATCGTACCCCGGAGTCTTTAAATTGATTTGGGAGAGTAAACAAATTTTGTTTACCTTGATTTAATTTAGCATAACACGGTCCGTCAAGTACGTACGCTCCGCCATGAAATCATGAATGAACTCGATGTCATTTCGCTAAATGAAAGCAACGCACGCTCGTGTCGCTTTCGACAGGTTATTTTAGTGATCAGCTGATTGTCTTTAAATGGAATGTAAAGCAGAATAAACAAACTTACCAATTATTAAAACGGCTTATTCACGTAACAAGATGATAAACTTACTATCACACTTTGACAGGCTTTGGACTGTCAAATTACGTACTGTAAAGTATCACTGGTGGCTGACTCACACCAAACCTGCTCATACGGGTTTACGGCATAGGCAGGGATGTTATTGCACTCGCGGTAGCAGATTATCATCACGTTTTTACAAGATTAACACAACACTGCTGGTGGCTGTCTCTTACACCAAACCTTTGCTCATGCATGCAGGTTTACGGCATGCGCAGGGATGTTATTCGGCACTCGCGGTAGCAGAGTATCATCACCTTATTTACAATCTTTTACACAACATAACACTAGTGGCTGACTCTTACACCATACCTTTGTTTACGGCATGCGCAGGGATGTTATTGCACTCGCGGTAGCAAAGTACCATTTCACCACCTCTTGATTTGTATGTACCTACGTCTGGGTGACATGGTTATCTCACTCGCGGGCGGGTTGGTCATGGGTGGTGCAAAACGTTCGCGTCGCGACTGCGCGTCACTGCTGCGCATAGCGAACTGACCTCTGAACTGTACGACGAAGGGCGCGAGCGCCGCTTGCCCCCGCCGGGTCGCGCCCCGCCCCCGCGCGAGTGATGCGAAAGGGGTGCGGACGACAGAAATCAAAGCCTTGTGCGGCATGACACAAGGACCGACTTTGTTTGATGTCTAGCCGCAACGTCAGAGCGTTTACGCAGTTTCCGCGCGCCTAGTTTTCATTCAACACACTACGGGATGGCTTAATAAAGTAAAGCAATTTATTTTTATGATTGTTATTTTTTTGTATGGAAAAAAAAAATACAATTTCCGGACATGAATTTCTCATTTTCGTGATCAGTATACTTGATACTTTCTCCCATTTCAGCCGTGGCATATATTTTAGAAGCACCCTATACATATGTAACAAAATTGATGTAGGTAGGACCCGTAAACGGCGGATTCTACTCATCGTACTGAATAACTTTTGTTCTACGACTTTGCTCTAATCGCAAAAAAAATTTAGACTCTCTCATGGGCGTAGCTAGGGGGGGTCCAGGGGGGGGGGGGGCAGGCCCCCCTACAAATCTCTTGGCCCCCCCTAGAAAAATCAGTAGTAGGCCTGACTAAGACCGAGGTCATTCTTTAAATTTTCGCGTTCGGTCCTCACTACTTTTTACAATATACAGGGTGTCCCAAAAAGTATGGTCAAGCGGAAGTCCAGAGATAGAACAACTCTAGGGCTACCCAAATCACCCCCATGTATGTTCTGCGATTTAGGGTAGTTTTTGAGTTATGATTTTTTTTAGGATTTTTAAATTTTTTGGGCCGGATCGGATTTCATATTATTTTTTAAAGAATTTATTACAAATTTCCGGTATTTTTTTAATGTCACATATTCATTATGAATTGTACTTTCAGGCATAAAATAATAAGCTTCGTAACATTAGTGTAAGTAACAAAAGTTATGATAGAAAGTCAAGAATTTTAGATTGAGCGACTCAGATTTAAACTTTCAGCATAAAATAAAAAATACAAAAAGGTGTTTCCAATGCTCTTCGGTAATTTTAAAAACTGCACGAGATTCTAAGCTTTCAGAATCATATTCAAAAAATAGTACTTAATGGGCTTTTTTTTCCTGAAATAAGCCGTCAAAGTTGTTAAGGTAGAAATATCCTAAGGAAGTTCTTTAATTTTTGTCGTCTCTAGTTATCAAAAATAATTACTAATTTAATGAGTTTTATAGAAAAATATATTTTAATTTAAAAAAGAACGTTTTGAGCAGAATGGTAGCGGAAATTATCACACATTTATTTTTATGGCTCATCAGCTAATAATTCCGCAGGACGCAAGAAGTCTGCACGAGTGAGGACTCGTAAAGTGTTACGAGTCCATGATGCTTACATTGAAGGTCGCCAACCTAATACAAGGTCTGCGCGTCCATTAGAAATTCAAGATCCAGATGTAGTCGAATCAGTGCTTGAAGAAGTGGCGAGAGACCCATCGACTAGCACGAGAACCATAGAAAACCGTATGGGAATCCCAAAATCAGAGGCACATCGAATAATCAGAGGCAATCTAATAATAACTGATTAGTCAAGTTAAAATAAAAATGCGCAGTTTTAAAAAAAAAAATGATTATTTCCGCTACCATTCTGCTCAAAACGTTCTTTATTAAATTGAAGTAAGTATTTTTTTCTATAAAACTCATTAAATTAGTAATTGGTTTTGATAACTAGAGACGACAAAAATTAAATAACTTCCTTAGGATATTTCTACCTTAACAACTTTGACGGCTGTTCAGGAAAAAAATCAAAAAAAAAAAAGCCCATTAAGTACTATTTTTTGAATATGATTCTGAAAGCTTAGAATCTCGTGCAGTTTTTAAAATTACCGAAGAGCATTGAAAACACCTTTTTGTATTTTTTATTTTATGCTGAAAGTTTAAATCTGAGTCGCTCAATCTAAAATTCTTGACTTTCTATCATAACTTTTGTTACTTACACTAATGTTACGAAGCTTATTATTTTATGCCTGAAAGTACAATTCATAATGATTATATGACATTAAAAAAATACCGGAAATTTGTAATAAATTCTTTAAAAAATAATATGAAATCCGACCCGGCCAAAAAATTAAAAAATCCTAAAAAAAATCATAACTCGAAAACTACCAAAAATCGCTGAACATACATGGGGGTGATTTGGGTAGCCCTAGAGTTGTTCTATCTCTGGACTTCCGCTTGACCATACTTTTTGGGACACCTGTATAAGCAGAACCACTAGATTTTTTCCGACACATAACAAGGTCGAAAACTGACCAAAAATTTGTTAAATTTCTGCTACAAATCAGAAGTTATTTAAAATATTCGGGCTCGCTTCGCTCGCGTTTAACATAAAGAACTATTCTACTGTCTGGCAAATAGCATTACAGTGGGATTATCCTCGCTTCGCTCGCGGAGAAAAGATCTCTTATCATGTATAGAACTTCTTAAGATAAATCTCAAATTTTTGCGCTCGCTTCGCTCGCGCTTTTGTACCAGACTTGCTAAGTACATCTAAAACTATTAAAAAATGCAATTTATTTGAAGAGCTTGGTCAAATAAATAGAAAAAAATATATACATGTATCTATAGGACCAAACTACACGATAAGCCAAAAACTGTAACGCTTCTCATCTCACTAATATTATAAATGCGAAAGTATGGATGTTTATTTGTTCCATACAAACGCAATAAAGCTACTACATAATTTTTCGAAAATGCGCGTGGATCGCGTTTTATCCGCCGGGTCCAAATGACTGTGATAGTACTTCTTCTGTGCGGCCCCCCCTAGAAAAAATCCCTAGCTACGCCAATGGACTCTCTCCATACAAATCGATCATCTGTTTTGCCATTTTTGTATGGAGAGTCCAACATTTTTTTTTTGCGATTTGAGCAATGTCGTAGAACAAAAGTTGTTCAGTACGATGAGTAGAATCCCCAGTTAACGGGTCCTACACCAATTTTGTTACACCCTGTATTAGTGACTTTTGTCTGCTAGATTTTAGTTATTAAAAAATTATGAGGTATATATAAGCGTAACACACACAGAGGTGGCCGCGGCGCGGTAGCGTTCCGAAGGCGAACCTGCGGGAAGCGAACTTAGAGCGGACGCCTTCATCCCGCCCGGTTTTGGTGTGAAGGGTTTCATAGTAATCCGAACATTACAAAAAATACCGCTCGCGGAACGCTTCCGCACCGCTTGTGTCGTGTGTTGCGCTTTAATGATATTTTTATGCAATGAAATGATTGATAGTTTACAATGCAATCGATTTTATTTGTACACTATACTTACTATCACCCACTTGACACTTGTGCCAAAAATAAGTTTTTACGATATTTTTGGCTATCGTTGTAATTTTTAAATAAAAATGTAATAATTTGACCTATTCCATTAGAATTAGAATAGATTTGTAGCTTAAATAAAAAATGTGATAAAAAACTAAGACTTGCTTTTTTATTTGTCACTTCCGGTTTTCCTCTTCCGTATCCTCCTCAATCCGCGCCAAGGAAGAAGCCTAGAAAGCGTTCCAAAACGCCTTCGCTTGTTTTATTGCGACAGCAGAGTAAGCCTATAAAAACTTCTCAGGTTAATCTTACTTTGGGTTGGGCCAGGAGTAGTGTAGCTAGACATGTAACTATTGAATTAAAGTTTTTTAGTCTGAGATTAATCTAATTATATCTGTGGAGTTAATTCGTGTTCATAATATTTACCTATCTATTGAATTGAAATGAAATAAAATTTCTCGATTTTTTGAGATGTGATATAATTCTAAATGTTCTAAATAATAATGTAATTTAATAAAAGTAAAATACGAGATTATTTCGAAAGCGTTCTTAAACGCGTTTTCGTGGCGGGGACTTCATTCACGGTACGTTCATTCATCATATTTCGTTCATTCACATTCACTCAGTTTGATTTTGACGTTCGCGTTGGAAGGCTGACTCGCGTTTATTCCGTGCGTATTCCCAATTCGGAAAATAACTCGCAAAAATCGTATAACAAGTTTAATTTCTTCGTAACTCACTTTGTAAATTGACTCGTTCAATTTAAAGGTGCTCAAATCGTTGTGACTAAAAGTGATTTTCGTTGTGTGACTGACGAATTCCGAGCTCGTTCTACTTTTCATAGCGGTTTTTTTTTCTGCAGTTGTAACGTGGAAGTCTACGACATGGCCTATCAGGTAAGCGTCACGTAAGCGTAACTGTATATTTGCCCATTGCTTATATCATAATTGTTCAGAAACTATGTATTTATAGGGTGTGTTTCTATTTTATGACGTCATCGCTACGCAGGACGCTATTCAATTGATACGTAGAACTATGTAAACAAATAACAGAAAACTCCCCCCCCCCCCTCACATTGCTATCAAACAAAAAATATTGGTTTTTCTACAAAAATAGACCAAGATAGACCAGACTATGAATTACACGAATTACCTACCTATTCTCAGCGCGAGCCAACTGTATTTGGAGCCCCGAACTTCAATGCTGCTGAGGACGCGGCCACCCTCCGAGCTGCGATGAAGGGCTTCGGGACTGATGAGCAGGCCATAATCGATATCCTGACGTCAAGATCCAACGCCCAGCGGCAAGCCATCGCTCAGGCTTTCACTCACGAGTACGGGAGGGTAAGAAAGTTTCTGGATTCCTATACTCTTCTAATTTTTCTTCTTGACCTCATCACCACCATTTGCTTGTGATGAAGACTTCCTCCAATTAGACAGCGTCCTCAGAAACGTCGTGGCTCTGAAGGTCCTTGAGTACGCCCAGTCAACGAACTTCAGTGTCTTCTTACTCTTCCTACTGCCGTATTGCCATCATACTTGGGCGGATTTTTACGTGGTAAATCATGTACTTACCTATGTCGTTTTTCTTGTACTGAGGAATATGATTTTCATCATCATCCCTCCTCAGCCGATTTCGGCCATGGCGACTGCTTACTACTCCTAGGCCGGTTTATGGCTTTCATGCGCCCTAATATGGCTAACATAGCCGATCTTAGCGGCAAACTCGCGTGCACAGAGAGGGCTGTGAGAACACCGTTAACAAAGTTGTAATTTATAGGCGCTGGTGGTCGGGCTTTAATTTCGTCGCGTTTGGTGTCTAGATCTAGCTTGCGACGCTCTTCATAGGAATCGGTTTTAGTCTTCACCAAGTGTCGCCATTCAGGACGCAGTGCTGCCAGTGCCTCCCATTGCGAAGGTTCAATGTCGCATCTAACAAAGTAATAACAATTTCCTTTACAAATCACACACCGTCATCTGACATCTGGCCCCAAACTAGGATTCCCTGTACTATGGGAACCAGAGACTGATATACATACACATAATATACATTTTAAATACATGTATAATAGACATAATACACTCAGACACAGAGCAAACACATCTGCTCATCACAGAAATATTTGCCTTAGGCGGGGATCGAACCCACGACTCACTGGTCAGTAGTCAGGAGCGCTAACCACTGAGCCACGGAGTCGGTCAGCCAGTAAACTGTGGTGGCAATTTAATATGCGAGAGTTAACTTACAACTGCTTGCTCTTTATCTGCCTGCCAGCAAACAGAGTGCTGTTTATCTAATATTTAGTGCTGTGTTTAGCTTAATTACCGGCAGCATAACAGTCATTCCATCTGCCCCCCTAAGATAGAAAAGGCACCGATAAGTCTTCTGAATTCTTCTGAAATAACAAATGCCCATCCAATTGATGTCAAAAACGTTGAGTTTTCATCTGGAAGTGAATCAGTTGTATGGTTTTGTTTGTTGTTGTATTTTTGTATTGAACAAAATTAATAGATATGTAGTTCTTTATGTGGGGGAGGCCTTTGTCCAGCAGTGGACGTCTTTCGGCTGATAGATAGATAGATAGTTCTTTATGTATGATTTTCTGTAATTTTTCTCCTTGGTAGCAATCTAGCAATCAAAACTCACGAAACCTCGAAGTATCAGTCAGAACCGCTAATCACTATGTATGACATACCCACTAAAGTTTTATGTCTGTATTCTTTAATTCATCACCATACTGACTCGGTGGCTAAGTGGTTAGCGATCCTGACCTTTGATCCGACAGTCGTGGGTTCGATCCCCACACAAGGCAAACTTTTCTGTGATGAGCAGAATTGTTTGCTCTGAGTCCGGGTGTATTATATCTATATATATATATATATGTATTTAAAAGTATATGTGTATGTATATCGGTCTCTGGTTTCCAAGATACAGGGAATCCTAGTTTGGGGCTAGATGACCGTGTGTGATTTGCCCCGGATATCATCATTGCCCCGGTCATCTGGCCCCAAACTACGATTCCCTGTACTATGGGAACCAGATACTGATATTATACATACACATATACATTTTAAATACATATATTATAGATATAATACACCCAGACACAGAGTAAACAAATCTGCTCATCGCAGAAAATGTTTGCCCTGGGTGGGTATCGAACCCACGACTCTCGGATCAGTAGTCGGAGCACTAACCACTGAGCCACCGAGTCAGTGTATTCTTTAATTCAAGAGTATCTGAGTAGTAAAATACCAGAGCGCCCAAAAAAAAGCCATTGAAGTTCCGGGTCATTAAGGTTAATTACATAATGTAACAAATGACCTACAAAAAATCGTCTACCTGTGATCTATTATGTAAGGCAAAGGCAGTATTATAGTCATAACACCATACCATATCGTCAGCAAACGTGGTATCAAGGTCGAGCGGTCGATGCATGATTCACGCTACAACGATCGAGACTCACATCATCTTTATTAAGCTAGGTATTGTCTACCCGATTTCGCACTTCACCTTTAAGCTATATTGTCTACTCTATTTCGCACTTTTGTTGTAATAAAATAAGGTTAATTGTCATTGAAGCGTTTGTGGCTGAAACGAACGTGACTCAGTGCTGCTTGCGTCACGTCGATCACGCAGGTTAACTGACTACAGGTCATAATCTGGATGGGTTTGACTGTTAGTGGCATTTATCTCGACAGTTTCCGTGCTTTGCAAGGCACGTTTAGCCGTTGGTGCCGGCTGCTATCACTAGATAGCAGTCGTTAAGCCACGTTGGAGGTATTATAGGCGGCTTGAAAACTTCTGACACTGGGGTCGGCCACTAGGCCACCTCCACCAACTCAGACTAGGCCCTCGTGTGTGGAGGCCTAACCTTCCCGAATTATGGGAAGAGACCCGTGCCCCTGCAATGGGGACATATGGTGGTTAATACAATTATGAAATGACTGGCAATATCGTCGATGAGCTCCGACAATATCGAGCCAATGGAGCCCCTTTATAAGGTTACCACTAGTAACCTAACCTAGAGTTTTCGGAGCTCCTGATCGATATCGCCCTCATAAGAAATGGGGCCGCAAAATATACAGGATGTTAAAAAAGGGCGTTTGAAATTTTAAGGGGTGACTCAGAATCAAGTACAGAATACAGGAAAAATAAAAATAAAAAATCCGATCGACGACTTTTTTTTCAGTTTCCCATACTAGTGAATCAAGAATTTGTACGGAAAACTGAAAAAAAAGATGTAGATCGGATTTTTTATATATTTTTCCAGTATTGTTTACTTCATTCTGAGTAACCTCTTAAAATCTCAATTGCACTTTTATTTAACACCCTGTATGTATGGAGTTTCCGTGTATTTCTTATGAGGGCAAATATGGCCAGTGATTTCATGATTGACTAACCCAGTTCTGGAACGTTACCTATATGTCTCGTATCTGTGTCCAGAACTCTGTTTGTCCAGCGTTTGTCGCATTGGTTATGCGGCATAACATGTACGTTCTATTGCCACTACAGTCTGTTAACTTACTGATCAATATCGGTATAATTCAGGGTATTTGTAAAATTATGCATTTGTTGGCTGTGGTTGCTTGGCACCAGGTACCAGGTAGTACTGGGGTTTTTTTTTTGTAACCTGTGGAAATACATTTCTCAGTATATTTCATATTTAACACTTAATCTTCTAATTTAAGTAACTCTTAATGTTCTTCACACAGGACCTTAAGTCATATCCGTATAATTAAAATTTCATACTTAACACCTAACGTCCCAATGTGCTTTACAAAGGACATAATCTTAGTCATAATCATAGTCATGTCCGTATAATATGGTATTATTCAAACATACTTAACCCCTAAAAACTCAATGTCCTTCACACAGGACATAATCGAAGACCTTAAATCCGAGCTCGGCGGACACTTCGAAGACGTTATAGTGGCGCTCATGCTGCCCCCCGATGAGTACCTCTGCAAGGAGCTGCATCACGCCATGGAGGGCATGGGCACTGACGAGGAAACCCTGGTCGAGATCCTCTGCACCAGGACTAAGAAGGAGATTGCGGATATCGTTGATGCTTATGAGAGATGTGAGTTATCTTCAAATTGTAGTCCAAATGTCCAATCAAAATACGGTCGTAGCTCAGTTCGGCTTGTGCGGTCGCATCGATTTAACAGTTTAACTGATTTTAGAAACGGTCTTAACCTGGATGAGTTAGAATGTTAATGGCAGTCAACATCTCTATTTTGTTACGTTTTTCTATTCCACAGTGTACAACCGCCCCCTAGCTGAGCACATGTGTTCGGAGACATCAGGAGATTTCCGGAGACTATTGACCCTTATCGTGACTGTGAGTTTCGAATATACCCTTTCAATTTTCTTTCCAGTATTGGTTTAAATGTTTTTTAAGCTTTTTTAGATATTTGTTAAATGACAATGTAATGGTTTAAACCCCAGTAATGACGTAATACAGTTTCTTTTACATTTTCAAGTACCATTGAAATGAGAATTCATATTAAGTTTGTTCTGGTGTGACTTTGTGAGTGCTTAGCTCACTCGGCAGTTTGATCTGTTGTGAATGAAACTATAATAACTTTTTTTACCAAAATGCGTAAAAAAATCGAAGAGACTGTTAGCGAAACTGGGGATAATCTATTGAAAAAACAAAATATTTGGGATGTTCTTACCTACCTGGCAGGGCTCAAATCAGACTTTCTATTCTACACATGAATCAAATCAACTTTTCCCAAAAAACTTAGTCAATTAATTAATAAAAATTGCAGTCTCAAAGTTGGCCAATCAGCTGGTCAATTTATGTAGAGTCGTAAAATTTACGGCTGTGTTGTCTTTGTGAAAATACGTTCAAATTAATGTGTGAGAAACCCCAGTTTTGAGCCCTGGTATTGATTTTTTAGAACACCTATTTTAGAACCCTATACCTACTCTGCCGTGCTTACGATAAAAGCAGTAAATGTGTGAAACACACTTTCGAGTTTTAGTCACATTTTCGCATTTTCCGATTGTTTCCTTAGATTATTTTAAATACGATTTTTGAAATGTGTAGCTCAGATTCAGTATTTTTATAATGTGTTATCATTTAATTGTCTTATTTATTAGTTCTTACATTATCAAATGACGAAATGGATGAAGTTACTGCTTTTTTAAATATACTTACTGCTCTGATCGTAAGCACGACAGCTGCCCTTTTAAGACAGAAGGCAGCAAAGTATGTATATGGATTTTCTGTATATGTATCTTGCGGCCTTCTGTCTAATGAGGGCAGTGTACGTAATATTATGTACTAACATTTTGTATCTAACTTAGGTTATGTGTTGTGATTGTGACGTGCTTGTGCTGCTTTCGTTTGGACGTTGTTTTGCTAATCATACACATATTAACAGCGGCGCCGACTGCATAAAAATATTGAGGGGGGGGGAGGGGGGTTGTCAAAAAAATTATTTTGCGACTAGGGCAAAAAAATATATGATTATTTTCCTAATATTTTCGAACTAGCTTTCGCCCACGGCTTCGGCCGCGTGGATATAGTTTTTAAGATAATCGTTGAGAGACTGCTCAGTGCCGGAGATGCAAGCGGCTCAGCCCCGTTGATAATGTCATTAGGGGGCTCGGGCACCCCCAGGTCCTACGGAGTCGGCGCCAGTGCATATTAAAATATCATCTTATCTAAACGCACCATTACCTGCGTTCAATAACTGATACTGAGTCACGTGTGTATTGAACTGAACTAAAATAACAGAAACTATGTCACTAAAGGTAATTTGGCCTCCAAAGTATATAGGGCAGTGTAATTAAGGGAGACACGCCCTTATGACTCATCGCAAAACAGATTACGGGGAAAAAGTTATTTAATGGCAGTAGGTACTCTACAGTTACAACCAATTTTATAGAGTGACACAATACGCCCTTTGCCTATTTATTTTTTTATTTTACAATTTATTGTGTACAGTATGCACTTTATTTGCTTCTTTTAGTACAAATAAAACTATTAAAACTGAATCTTCTAGGTACTTATGAAGCTCTCAGTAAGAGAATGAATTTCCCCAAGGAACCCACAGTCGATTCACGACAAATACATAATTTGGAAGACCTTATATCTATCGTAATTTTAGTGCAAAAACCAGCATTCTGCATGAAGAATTGAGTTGAAATAAATAAGTACAGACTTGAAAGTTTAAGACGAGTAGATTATTTCAATAACAATATGCAGAAAATTGGTTTTTGCACTAAGCTAAGGGTACTATACAGGTTGTAACAGAAAGGTGTGATAATACTTCAAGGTGGGCTTTTACCCATAAAACTGAACAACTTTTGTTCTACAACTTTTTTCGGACTTTTCATACAAACTTGGTTCGCCAGCTGATCGATTTGTATGAAAAGTCCAAAAAAAATTTTGCGATTTGAACAAAGTTGTAGAACAAAAGTTGTTCAGTTTGATGGGTAAAAGCCCACCTTGAAGTATTATCACACCTTTCTGTTACACCCTATATAAAAAAGAGCCAATACAGTAATAGCGCGCTTTTTTGCACATCATGATTCACAATATTAAGTAAAAAAATGACAAGCACAATTCTTTGTTCTTTCGCTTTTGCCGATGATGTGTTTCAGCCTTGGATGAGTGGTGTTTGGTATTCAGAATAGACTTTGCTTTTTTATTTTAAATATTAACTTCATGGTCCTAGAATTAGTACTGAAATAGCGTTTAACTTCAGCAGAGTTAAAACTGATAAAGGACCCTCGGATATTTTCTTACTCTTTACCTAAGTGAGTGGCGACTGGTAAAGAAGGAAATGTTCAAGTCAAACGCACAATCTGTCTTCTTAATTCATAGGTACTCTAGTAGACGCAATTCGCAATTGACTCTTTCTAGCCTGCTCTTAGGAATAAGGACTAACGTGGTCAAAAACGAAACCAAAAATTTGTACTCCATGCACGAATAAATGAAGGCAACGTGTTCGTGTAGTAAAAAAAACTTATTAGATTTCTAAATTCCGCTTACCTAATACCACTGGTCCAAGGCGCCAAAGAGCCATTACCACCTGTAACCTCAGTCTGCCCACAAGGGGGCTCGAGATGAGGAGGCCGGAGTGGATCCCGCTCGTGCCCGGGAATCGGCCGAACAGCTGTACGAAGCTGGTGAAGCCAAGTGGGGCACGGACGAGGAGATATTCAACAAGGTATGTTTGGTTTAAATATGTTCTCTTCTTATCCGTTATCCAGACTGGAGCCAGGGTCCGCTTTCCAATTTGCACGATCTTTAACATCCCCCACAGTGGGGTCATTTGCTCCATAATGTCCGCTCAATACGGCAAGCCAGCGCCTCAATTTAAGGTTAAAAAACCTGTTGAAATTATGCCTCAATTTAAGGTTAAAAAACATGTTGAAATTATTTAAACTGAAGTGCTTCGACCCATGAATCTGAACAACTTTCTCCAAGAAACCCATAGTCGACTCACATTTTTTTAATTATTATTCCCAGATTGATACCTCATATTTAATGTAATTTAATGTGAGTCTCTCCTATAGATAATTGGCACAATTTAACCGTGCTATCCACAAGGTATAGACGGCGCTTGCCTGATGTTGCATTTAGCATCTTTGTTAAAATATGGACGTAAAAATATCTAAAATAAATGATTACCAGATCCTTGCGCACGAGAGTTTCGCGCAGCTGCGGCAGGTGTTCGAGGAGTACAAGAACATTTCCGGCCGCACCATCGAGCAGGCCATCAAGGCGGAGCTGGACGGCGAGCTCAGGGACGCCATGGCTGCCATAGGTCAGTATGGCTGTTCTGTCCTGGTAAGCAAGAAGGCGGCTCTGTATAAGGAAACTAAATATACTAAGCTGCTTTCTTTATTAGGGCAGTGTTGAGCATTCTTCCACTGGGCACGGTATTGGCTTGGTGGCGTTGGCTGAAGTCATAGCCTGCCATCACCTTGCTGGCTAGGAAAACTATTCATTGTATTTTCGTCATTTATGATGCCCGCCCCAAGGATTTCCACACCAACTGGTCACGCGCTGCCCGCATCCAGTGGCTTCCTGCAAGCTTCATTAGGTCATCGCCCATCGAGTGGAAATCCTTGGGGAAGGCCTTTCTCCAGCGTTGGACGTCATTGGGCTGATGATGATGATGCCCGATTACAGTATAAAAATGCATATTAGCCCTTTGTGAGAATATAAATTTAGATTCTAGGTAAGTAGGTAGGTAGTCCATTCGAAATTTCATTCATACTGATTAAGCAAGATGCGATATTGCAAATACACTTAGTAGAATTCAGTAATATTGTTCATAAGCACTTCTTGCAATAACGTGCTTCATACATTAAAATCTGTATGCTTGACTACTGGACCCCACACAATATGAATTCCAGCGAAACCAATTGAGTTAATAGCATAAACGACATTGTTAGATGACACACGCTTTTGGAGGACGTACCTCGTAAATTAAACTACGAGCTACGCATGTTTCGAATTCGTCTGTGAGATAATATAATAACGAACATCAACTACTTAGGACAGAATGAAATGTGTTCAAGGGATAAGTAGTGCGTCTAAATACGTGTATAAGAATCGATTAGTTATCTATAGAATTCTGGGGAATTATAATAATAATTCATTATAATTGATGGGTAATAAAGAATGATTCGCGAGTGGTGACCGCGGGCCGGAAGACGTAGTGTTGGAAGCACTCAAAAAAGTGGACCGATGATCTATTCAGGGTTGCAGGAAGCCGCTGGATGCGTGTGGCTCAGAACTATGCTGAGTGGAAGTCTATGGGGAGGCCTGTGATCAATAGAAAACAATACATTTATTCAGAAAACAACACATTACAAACAAAACAAACAAATCAAAGTAAATATGACAAAGGAAAAAATTAAATAAAATTAAAAACTAAAAACATACACCTATATACTTACCCTAATAATTATAATTATATCAAAAGTGGCAGTCTTCCGGCTGAAATGATAATGTTGATGATGATCATCGTCAGTTGTCCATAAACTAATAAATGATTCATCTTTGTAATACATGTTCATTGTAGAATATTAATAGGATAAGTGGGTACTTATATTGACGATGGACGATTTATTATTTATTTTAATATTTAGTTAGTTTAGTTATTTATTTTAGTGGTAGTTGAATGAATTTATATACTCTTTGGTAGGGCTTCGAATCATAATATAACTAACAACACCCAAACGTCCTATTAAAAGGACAATTATTAACCGCACTTCCACAAAACTGAACCAAATTACAGTGGAATGCGTGCAAAATGCGTCGGCGTGGTTCGCGACCCGCTTGCGTCACGCCATGCAGGGACTTGGCACCAACGACAGGACCCTCATCAGAATCATCGTCAGCCGCTCAGAGCTGGACTTGGGGGCCATCAAGAGGGAATACGAGAGGCTTTACGATAAGACGCTGGAAAGCGAAGTCAGGGTACGTTAGTGTTGTCCCGCGTTTAGGACGTCGGGCGGTAGTAGGCTGAAGACAAACAAACGGGATTTTTACGTTTGTTTTTGGTTCCTGTAAGTTGGCGTTTATTCTTCGATATGGATTTTGTAAAGGACAACACAAATAAAGCCGGCGTTTAGAAGTCTTCTGTTTTTTTGTGCGGTACGTTATGCAGCATGTCTTTTCGATTGTGGTGTGTTCTTTAGGCCTCCTGGTCGTGATCGGTGTTTAAAACTCTCGACACATCAAGATTGGTGTCCTTTTTATAGGACATCTCCAAAGCATGGCTCATGTAAGTACTACAACACCAGACGTCCTTTTGCAGTGGAATGCGTAGAGAACGCAGCTGCCTGGTTTGCGCAGCGTCTGCGGAAAGCTATGGAAGGTGCCGGCACTGAGGACAAGGTTTTGATTCGCATCATCGTCACCAGGTCTGAGCTAGACCTAGGAGCCATCAAGCGAGAGTATGAAAGACTCTACGATAAAACCTTGGAGTATGATATAAAGGTATGTTTTGTCGGTGTGTTGGCAGTATATGTATGTATATTGAGGTTATGGGTTACTAAAAGAACATTGGGTTTTTGTTAGTAATTTTTTTTTCATGGTTTTGTTATGTCACTTAATTAATTATTTGATAGACTTTATTATACATAATATCTACCAACATACCCCATATAGGAGCTTTGGTCTCGAACTCAGCACAGCAAATTATAATTAAAGCACATAGCATGAAAGTAATATTTATTTTAATTCATATTCGTCATAATTCAGGGCAACTTTCCTTTTATTTGCTGACAAGCGGAAACTTGCAGATGTTTACCAGGAACTTACCTATACAATCTATTTGACTAGCCGTGCAAACTGCGTTAATCGACTGTCAAAAATAATGTGCAAAATTTTTGGTCTAATCACAGAATCTCAGAACTGAAGTGGCTTGCACGGGGCACATAAAGTTAGTAGAACAGATGGACGGATTGGGGCAGGAAAGTTCTCGAGTGGCGATCGCACACCGGAAGACGTAGTATAGACTAGACAGGTCCCTTTCACTAGGTCATCGGTCCAGCGCAAGACCGGTCTTTACTTTGGGAGACTTTTGTTCAGCTGTGGATGTCCTTCGACTGATGATGATGCATAGGTTTGTTCCTCGTGGGCATTTGTTCCGTGACAGCATCTGTCGTTACATTAACTGCTTGTCACCAATTAATAAAAGTCGCCCTGTAGTATAACATTCAAATGCATGGAAATAGCTGAATTATACAGGCTCTAACAGAAAGGTGTGATAATACTTCAAGGTTGGCTTTTACCCATCAAACTGAACAACTTTTGTTCTACAACTTTGTTGAAATCGCAAAGAAATTTTCGGACTTTTTATACAAGCTTGGTTCGCCAGCTGATCGATTTATATGAAAAGTCCAAAAAAAATGTTGCGATTTGAACAAAGTTGTACAACAAAAGTTGTTCAGTTTGATGGGTAAAAGCCAACCTTGAAGTATTATCACACCTTTCTGTTACACCCTGTATATTTACGTAATCTGCTTTAAATGTTAAAATTGTACTAATAAAGTTTCGGACTTTTCAAATTCACATTACTTTTACGTTATTGTGTCTTTAATTGTGATTTCGAACGTTTTTGCTTCGTGGTGATTGGACAGGAGGTGATGTATTACTATTTTTTTTATTTTTGGTGTTCCCTTTTTGTTTAAAACGATAAAACGTTCCTATTAATTGTCTCTCTTGAGTCCTAAAAAATATTTTAAACTGATAAAAAAACAGAGCTCCACAGACCACACGAGGAGAGCTGGTCGGCTTCCAATGTCGCCACATCAGTGTGTGGACCTCCTAAGAACGTTAAATGAAAGATAATTCAAATAAGATTAAGGATTTGTCAAATATCATGCGAGAACCGTATCTTTTATAATTACACAATACGGTTCTCATTTATTAATTTTATTTCTGTTAAAAAATAGACTAACATTGCCGCGTTTCTCTTTTTGCATGCGCCTCCTGCAACCTGCACCATCTCTTGGACCTACTTGGAACTTCTTACACCGTCAACGCCATCTACCGGTACATCACGGCATTTCTGTAAAACCTCATGGAATCACCTCAAAAATTTCTGAAATTGAAACTGAAATCATCAAATGAAAATGTTTGCTGAAAATTCATGATGGTCACGAACTATTGTACTAACCATGACACAAATAACGGCACAACTAATGCCATCTGTCGCCTATATCTGAAACTATTTGGTAACGCCATCTTGTGTTGTGCGGCCCGGCAGCAGGGCGAGACCTCTGGAGACTACAAACGTGCTCTGGTCGCGTTGTTGGGGCCCGCGTAGGAGCCCTACAATCGAGGAGTTCCACGGAAGAAGATTTGATAATGTAGCTGAATGAGGTACCCATCTATATTAAGATCAAATAAATGAATATTACATGAAATTCTCCACTGCAACCGTTCCAAAGGTTGAGAGAAAAAAATTAAACGTAGAAGCGAATACTAATTGATAGTGGGTATCTGCTGTTAATTGAAAATGACAGTTTAAATTTAAATAAGTAAATAATATACTCGTATGAATCTGTTGTATTTGGTGTTTAGTTTTTAGATAGATTAGGTTAATTTAAGGTTTTAAATTTGAATGCACGTTTACTGCAGATGTTATTATGTTATTGAAACATTTATAATAGAATTTTATGACGTATAGTGTATAGATATTCTAAAGTTGTTTAAAAAAACATTGAGGCTACCTTTTTTAATAATTACATGTCATTTTGCAATCCATTTTTGTCTTAGAAAGATCCTCAAAGTAAAGATAATAATGTAACTATTTAAGTTAACAATTTGTTGTAAATCATATAAAATACATAATAAATCAGTTAATTGATAATTATCATTCCAGAATATTTTTTTACAAAATTGTATTGTTTTTTGCTTTACCTGTTTTCAATTATTATTAAAAAATGTGCAAAAAATAAAGCTTAGTGTGAATATTTTTTTCTCCTAAAATAATAGATTTAGTAAATAGCGTAACAGGGTGTAACAAAATTGGTGTAGGACCCGTTAACTGGGGATTCTACTCATCGTACTGAACAACTTTTGTTCTACGAGTTTGGTCAAATCGCTAAATATTTTTGGACTCTCCGTCTCCATACAAATTGATCATCTGTTTTGCTATTTTTGTATGGAGAGTCTAATTTTTTTTGTGATTTGAGCAAAGTTTGACAACTCGACTTGTCAAGTTGCTTTTTATATGGTATCAGCGGCGCTAATAATTCACTGTCTTTGTTTTGTACCTATACATATGGCACAGATTCCACATCGTACACTAGACTTGTCATGTGACACATAAAGTGAGTCTAATGGGGAAGCAAACTGACAAAGCTCGCCGATAGAGGCGCTGATATCGCTTGACTCATACTAACTGTCAAAACGTATAGAAAAAATTGTTTACGTGAACTTAACATAAGATTATTAAAAAAATGCCGCGTTGTGTGGCGATTGGTTGCAATAATAATGGAAATCATTAATTTCCTAAAGATTCTCGAATGAAGAAGACGTGGGAAAAGTTACGTTTTCAATTATGTACTTTTCAACTTCGCCTTTAATTGAGGAACAGTCCAAGTTGCATAGATTTTCCATTTAACAATTTTACAGACAAAAAACTAATTTATAACACCTCAATAATAAAAAACGCGGAACTAATTGAAAGTTGTTAAGAGTCAAGCGTTCGTAGCGCCATCTGCAAATAGCTTTGCGTTTTCTTCCCCATTGTGGGGTCTGGGCTTCACGCTGGCTTATTTAGTTTTTTTTTTTAATTTAACTCAAAAACGTACCCCTGGGACACAAGACCGATATGCATGATTTATCAACACGGTGGGTGTCCAGTCCACTTTAGTAGAACTGTCCGCGAATGGCTAAATAAAAATTTTCCCGACAGATGGATCTAGGGTTGCCAGCCGCTTTAGCCGGACATGTCCGGCTTTTTACAGTCGTGTCCGGCCAAATATTAGCAAGTCCGGTTTGTCCGGCTTTTGTTAGGCATTTCACAATTGTACAGCCACGCCGTGCATACTATCTCGCGAATCTTTAAATATCATCTGGCATATACTCGATTGACACCGTTCAACATAAATCAGCAATAAACACTCTTTGTGTGTAACAAGTGATAGACTTATATAATTTAGTACGGGTTCCTTGGGAAAAGTTGTTCAGTTTCACTAGTAGAAGCCCCAGTTTAAGTAATGACAACTAATTTCTTAACACACAAGGAGTCAATCAAGTATATGTCAGATGATATTTAAAGATTCGCGAGAAAGTATGCACGGCGTGGCTTTTACAATTGTGAAATAAATTGTCAATCACTAGTTAAATAAAAAATAACTATCTACACATATTCTGAAGTTAGAGCATAAAATAAAAAAAACATTACATTTTTTTTATAATTTATTGAACAAAATAGACGGTTTTCAAAAAAAAAACGCATTCTTTTACGTACTGAAACCCGATTTGTCAATTATTCGTTATCTTAGTACTTCTACAGATGCCACAGGATCCACATTGTACACTAGACTTTTCATGTGACCCCACAAATAAAAAGTCTAATTGTGTGAGGTCTGGGCTTCTCGTTAGCCGTGGTATTGGCTCTTATCTACCAATCCATCTGTCGGGAAAATTTTATTTAGCCATTCGCGGACAGTTCTACTAAAGTGGACTGGACACCCACCGTGTTGATAAAGCATGCATATCTTATATATATTGCGTTTTGTGTCCCAGGGGTACGTTTTTGAGTTAAATTAAAAAAAAATAACTAAATAAACCAGCGAGAAGCCCAGATCTAACACAATTAGACTCATTTTATGTGTGGGGTCACATGACAAGTCTAGTCTACGATGTGGATTCTGTGCCATCTGTATAGGTACAAAACAAAGACAGTGAATTATTAGCGCCGCTGATACCATATAAAAAAAAACAAATTGACAAGTCGAGTTTTTAAAACTGAAGTACGGAAAAGAATGCGACTGTGTGTATGAAACAGGGACATGACATATCGAACATGAAATGTAGTCATAAATTAGGCTTATTTATTTTAGTGAAACACAATAATCATCTTTTATTGTGAGACTGTTTAGATCAAAGTCAGACTTAGGTGATTTTCATGGTTTTAACAGGTTTTAATCAGTTATTGTCTGTTTTCATTAATTTAGACAAGGTTTAAATATTGTAAAGGGTTCACTTTTACATAATACATTATAGGGTTAAATCGATTGCTAATGACCTCTTCTATAAGCCCTTAAAAAATTCGCGTCGATTTACCAGTAAACCTGCATAAAGTATACTACACTCGGCTTCAAAAAAATCGCACCTTTTAAGAAATCTATTTTAAACATCTTTCAATCGTATTTGTATTATGAAATATTGGTAATGTTCGGTATCATTTGAAAGGTAAGGAAACAGAGAATGCAAAAACAATAATTCATTCAATGTTTTTTATTGGAACTGAGAAAAATTTACAAAACAATAAAAATCCTTAAAAAACCCAAATGAAATCTGATCAAAACAAAGTTGCTTAAAACTAACCTAAAACCTAGTGTTACCCCCCCTAGCCCTAATGACGTCTTTCATGTGCTCCCTCATGGATCGCACCAACTTTAGGACCTCTTCTTGAGGGATTCTGTCCCATTCCTCAATAACGGCGTCTTGGAGCTCCTGAAGAGTCGCGGGAGCGGGATCACGGGATCTAACCTTGCGTTTCAGCTGGTCCCAGAGGTGCTCTATCGGGTTCAGATCTGGACTTCTCGCTGGCCACTGCATGACAGGGATCCCAACCTCTTGAAGGTAGCCCTGCACAATTCCAGCAGTGTGCGCGCGAGCGTTATCGTGCATTAATGTGAACCCGTCGCCAATAAATCCAGCATAGGGGACCACATGTTCTTCCAGGATCTCTGTGATGTACCGGTGAGCAGTCATCGACCCTTGCCCGCGAGCACCGCCGGTCCGAGAGACGCAAGAAAGTTCAGTTTTGCCGTCGGCAGATATGCCGCCCCAGAACATGCAGGAACCGCCCCCGTATTCTACCGTCTCTTGGATGCAGGCTTGGGCAAAACGTTCCCATTGTCTTCTGTATACTCTTTTGCGTCTATCGTTGCAGAAAAGGCACACTCTCGTTTCGTCTGAGAAGAGAACAGCTCTCCATTGGTCCAGGGTCCAATTGACGTGGGCGCGAGGAAATTGCAGGCGTGCTCGCCGATGCGCTGCGGTTAATTTTGGACCCGTGGCAGGTCTTCTAGCCACAATATTTCTCTCCTTTATTCTTCTTCTAACTGTAGAGACACTCACGGCCCTTCTACGAACTGCTTGAAGCTGCTGTTGCAACTCAACAGCATTAGAGAACCGATTTCACAAAGACTTCGATACGACGAATCGGTCATCTCTCGCAGAAGTGCAGCGATTTCTACCAGACCCACGCCTTCGGACAAAGCCACCGGTCTGCAGGAACCGCTGGTACACTCTTCGAACAGAAAAGCGACTCAAGTGCAATTGCCGAGCAACATCACACTGACGTAGTCCTGATTGCAGTAGTGCGATAACTTGGGCGGCTTCAGCAGCAGTAGTGTCCATCTTCAAGGACGTTTTTCTGATGAAAGATATTCTTCTGTGTCTTCTTCGACTGTTGGTAGCAAATTTATCCCCCGATAAGCTGTATCGACCCTTTTATACCCAAAAAACAAAAAAATACAAACAAAATTTGAAAAGGAGAATCAGTTCCATTGTCATTCACAGTGACTTAAAGTGTCAAGCTTTTTCTTTAATCAAATGAAATGGATATTTTTTTAAAGAGTTTTTATAGGGCTCTCAAATGATACCAATATTGCTACGAATAACTGCTTGTCTTAAGGATTAACAGTGCTTGAAGCCTATTTTTACGGACGATGCGATTTTTTTGAAGCCGAGTGTATAATAAAACAGTAGAAACCGTGTGTCTGTAGGGGAGCGAAGGGTAATGAGAGCCAGCGGGTAATTGGAGCGGTATGAATTTTGGCATAAATACAACTCGTATTCACTCGTGCGCCACTAGGAAGGATTCTTATAACATTGACTAGGTTTGCCTCCCTCACTTGATTCGACAGCGCAACGCATGTCGTAGCCGGAGATGGTTTTCGGTTTTTCGCTCCGCGCTTATAATAATTCACGACTTTCCAAACCCCAAGTAAGTATCAAAATAGATGTTTATTACAATTAGTGTATATTAACCTTATGGCTAGATCTATCTAATTTTATGTTTCGGCATTGAAAATGTGATAGGAAGCTAGGTAACTTTGTTTTTGTTTTAAATCTAAGATGCTGGTCGCTGGGTAATAGGAGCCTACGTGGCTCTCATTGCTCATTACCCCATCATACCTCTGATAACCTCATATATCTAACACGCTTTAGCCAACACATTCTTGCTTGAATCTATTTTTCAGATGCCAAGGAATAGGAACCGCACGACTACGAAAGAAAGAATTGTGGTATCGTTCAGACAGAAGGGAATGCGGGAATTGGGCACATCAAGAATGTTCTAGTTCTGATGATCCAGCCCCATGTTTTGCCTTATGTTTGAACCCTTAATGTTAATTGTTATACTGTTACTTTTTTGATTAATTCATATTTGAGACTGAATGGCTCCCATTAAACATATGGGATTTATATAGGCTCTCATTTTCCGCAATGGAGGGTAATGAGAGCGATTCTGTTTTTTTGAAAAAAATTTAATAGGTATCGGCCAAATGCCTAGTTAGAAAACATTCTAACTTTGATTATTTTGTAGTCAGATAAGCAAGTTTCATGTTTCTGATTTAAAATAACTATACTTTCAATACCTAAATATAAGTTTTATTGACGATTTCCCTTAGTAGGACCCCGTTCCCCCATCTCCCCTACATTGAATATTTTTACCAAAAATAGTAAGGAGTTGGAGGTAATAAAATAAGAAAAAGAAAAAGAACACAAATAAACAATTTTTTTTGTCTGTCTGTTTGTCTTTCTGTCTGTTCAAGCTAATCTCCGAAACTACTGGATGGATTCATGTGGTTTCCTCGAGTAGATTAAGCTTAGTTTGAAGCATTATACAGTCTTTGTTTCATCGAAATCCAATGTCAAGAAAAAAGTTGTCGTCCTTTAAAGATAATTTTAAAATCGCCGCTTGCCTGCCAAAAATTACATAATAAAATAAAAATAAAAATCTTTTATTTCAGACCATTTAGATCCATAGCTTAATTATACAATTTAAGTAGTAATATCACTTTTAAATTTATTATTAATCTTATCTATATTTTAGAATTTAAATTATAAAATAGCAAATGAGTCGAAAGAAGGGTCCGAAGCTTAATTACGTAGGCAGTAATCGATTATAATTTAAATGATTACATAACGATAAAACATCTACTTATTTAATATAAGATTCCGACCCTTCTTTCGACCTATTTGCTATGTAATAGTATAGATGTAATTTTTGGCAGACGAGCGGTGAATTTATTACTATATTTTTGGTAAAAATATGCAACATCTATACATATAATAAAACTGTAATGGGGCCGATTCTGTGCATGGAATATTTTTGAAAATAATACCTGTAGGGGACATGTCTATCGATATAGAGACCAAAACAATTTAATTTGGAATTTTTGTCTGTCTGTCTGTCTGTCCGCGCATCACGCAAAAACGACTGGGCCGATTTTGATGAAACTTCGTACGATTATACTACGTAACCTGGAGTAACATCTTAGATACTTTTATCCCGGGAAATCCAAGGGTTCGCGGAGGAATGCATAAAAACTTTAATTCTTAAAAGCCTTATTACTCAAAAACTACGAAGCCGATTTTATTGTAATTTGGTATATTGATACTTTATCATTACTACTAAACATCCAAACTTTTTCATCTCGGTTTCATGAAGGGTTCCCACAGGAAAACGACAACACCGTATCTCCACAATAACTCAGTTTATTAAGATAAAACCTTAACTTTTTGAAAAGGCGTGTCGATTACGGTACTTTCGTATCATTCGATACATACTATGGTCCTGGAAATTCAAAGGGATCCCGAGGGAAATCTGGAAACTGTATCTAAGTATTAAGGTGAAACCTACACTCTTAGATTAGGCGAATCAAAGGTATATTCAGATAACATTCTTGACCCGGAATTGGCAAGGGTGTCCCGAGGGAACTGACGGGATCTCAGATCATTCTTGTTCTTAGGACGGGATCCTCTTTTTCGATCAGATATATCTATATTGTTTTACGGTGTAGGTAGCTGTAGAATATCGAAAATATACGTATAACGTAGTGAAATAAGCAAAGCAAACTACATTTGTAAATGGTATTTTTATTTCGTACCCAACTATTCAAGTGTGGGGCAATATGTATCAAGTGGTGGTATACAGTGTTTTATAAAGGCGTAGGCATTCTACTGGACCTGTTCTTCAATTTTTTCTTTAACTACCTAATACACGGTGTTAAAAAAATGCGTTTGAGATTTTTAGGGGTTGCTCAGAATCAAAATATACATGAAAAATATAGAAATTTTTTTTTACCCTTTACCATACAAATTTTTAATTCATGCCCCAGTAGTTGTTTTCATTTTCTTCCTCTTTTTCTTCTTATTTTTTATTTTTTCCTTTTTCTTTTTTTTATATTTTTCTTTTTCTTTCATTCGTTTTATTGTTTACTGAATTTTGTTATTTTCTTATTTCTAAAGAATAATTTAGCAAAACCAGGCAAAACATATGAACTATTGGAAAAACCCCAACACTAACCGCATACGAAGTCGCGGGCACCAGCTAGTGCTGGTGACAGCTATTATATACAGGGTGTAACAGAAGTGTGTGACAATACTTCAAGGTTGGCTTTTACCCATCAAACTGAACAACTTTTGTTCTACAACTTTGTTGAAATCGCAAAATTTTTTTTGGACTTTTCATACAAACTTGGTTCACCAGCTGATCGATTTGTATGAAAAGTCCAAAAAAAATTTTGCGATTTCAACAAAGTTGTAGAACAAAAGTTGTTCAGTTTGATGGGTAAAAGCCAACCTTGAAGTATTGTCACACACTTCTGTTACACCCTGTATACCTATATTAAAATATATTAAAAGACATACGTTTAGTTTGGAAAACATACATTTATTATTATTATTACTTATAAAATTATATTGTACTCGAACTCGAACTCTATATTGATTGTTCTCAAGTTTATTTTAGTCCTCGTCGTCCTCTTCGTCGTGCAGCTCTACCAAATGGGACCTCAGTGCCATAAGCGGATAGAAACCGAAGAGGTAGATTACAGTAATAATGGTTGAAATGACAGCGTCAAATAGTGGGCTTTTCTTATAATGGATTGTATCGTTTGCATCTGCGAAAATAAAATGTAAATAATTTCTACAAACTCCTGAGTTCCGATTTAATAAATATGCGTAGAAACACTATGCAAGAAACACTGTAAGAAAAGCTGTATTGTTGATAACAAACATTGTATTAGTAATTAAGTATTATTTTAAAAAATGTGTTGAAGCGAGTTTCTTTTGGGCTCAACGTTTCTTCTCGCTTCGGAAACACTTCCCGAAACGTTGACTGTACAAGTTCCGCGTGGTAGGAACTTTGTACTAGGTAGAAAAAAAAGACGATTTAAAAGTATGTGCAAAACATGTACTTAAATAAAAAACATTTTGAATTTTTTTTTTGACACAGAAAAACATAGCGAAGAAAGTAGCCTATGCGAGCAGTAAAGGCGCAATCCCACTGATGCATACGCCGTGTATACGCACATGACAGGCTACATCGTAGCTATGAACGTCGTAAGTTCCTCTATGTATTTTGCATTGTTTTGTAACGTAGCATTTATTAGTACGTAAGATACAAGATAATTAACAGCACCATAATCAATATACAGGGTGACTTTAAATTAGTTCTTGATACCAAAGGCTATGAATGTGCTCATGATAACAAACAACTTTCCCTAAATAACCCATAGTCAAATCGCAAAAAAAATTTTTGACTCTTCATACTAATTTGGCCGCTCGGCTGATTGATTTGTATGAAGAGACCAAAATTTTTTTTGCGATTTGGCTATGGGTTCCTTAGGGATAGTTGTTTGTTTTCATGAGCACATGCATAGCCTTTCGTATCAAGAACTAATTTAAACTCACCCTATATAAATAAATAAATATCCGGGACAAATCACACACGGTCATCTGACCCCAAACTAGGATTGCCTGTACAATGGGAAACATATACGTTTAAATACATATAATAATACACTCAGACACAGAGCAAACATATATCTAATCACAAAAATGTTTGCCTCGGGTGCGGATCGAACCCACGACTCTTGGATCAGTAGTCAGGAGCACTAATAACCGAATCAGTCAATATACAAGTGTTAACAAATTAGTTGTCATTACTTAAACTGGGGCTTCTACGCATGAAACTGAACAACTTTCCCAAACCAAAGGAACCCATAGTGAATTCGCAAAATAAAGGACTTCTCATACTAAGTGAGCCGATCAAGTGACCTACTTGTTAGAAAAGTACAAAAAAAACTGCGCGAATTGACTGTGGGTTCCTAGTAATGACAACTAATTTTTTAACACTTTATATTATAATGTCAATGGCTGGCTAAGTGACCAATACAAATTGTATTATTCACTTAACCAGCATCTTAATAAAGCTACACTATAGGAGAGGTGTGTTTCTCTGCTACTGTCAACAGGATACTGTTGGAGCCTCCCCACACTCTGCTCAACAGAGTTGCCCCTTTTGCAAACATCTCTGAATTACTGCAAAAGCGAGGCAGACCCAATAGCATCCTGAAGGCATTATTATATTGGACTCATAGGGTCATAATGCTCTTTTGGTGTAGTTGGTCCATAGGCTGCTCGTATTAAAAACTCTGTCAATAGACAGCAGCAATAGGCTTGCTTTGAATAGCGTTATTTTCACTTAGTCAGTACTGTGAGCAAACCTACGTGCCAACATATTGCACCTTAAGGGTTACTGCTCAGGTCCAACGCTCCCTCTCTATATCTACTTGGTCCTTGAGGTCGCTAGTAACATAATGCCCAAAATATTTATATTGTTGAAATACTCTGTTCAGCTCTGTGCCGTTAATAGATATGCTTGGCACTGTTGTTGGCCATTTACCAGCCGCCTCAAAGACCACGTATTCACTTTTTTTAACATTATATAGCAAACCATGACTGGCAGCATTGTTCTCGTAGATTTTTAACATCTCCCTCATAGCACCTACTTTCGGATCCAGCGTAGCTGAGCTGATGTTATTAATGCTAACATCATCCACGCGGCATCCGACACGCGTGCTGCTGAGTTCGACTAACAGGTCATTTACACACAGGTTGAAGAGCTTAGGAGACGTCAACCCTCCGTGTCTCACCCCGCACTCCAACCTGTATGACGCAGTGTTTGCCCATTTCACATAATTTATTTGGTTTGCATATCATTTAAAAATATTGACATATCTCTGAGGACTGTGCAAGGTTTTGTAAGGTACAGATGCGTAAGGAACTCTTTAATATCTACATAGGTGGATGACCTAATCCGCGACGCGTTGCTTAGTCGGGAGTAGGGAGCGCGACTTAGAGATGTAAAAGAACTGTTTTTTTTTTTCGGAGGTGAAAAAAAAACGTTTTATTTTTTGGCGCAGGGTTTTTTCAAGTGCATCAACATAAAATTAATCTTAGGTGGTTATCATAAATAAATATTACCTAATCAATGTTATGTTTATTAATTTTGAACATTTGGAACTCACGTTTTTGTTTTTTATGGTAATAAAATAGCTTAAATTATTTGGAACTCACACTGATGTTTGATATTTATTAAGGGACAGGAGTTCCCTTTATTATTTGGTTTATGTTCTGGTTTAGATTTTTCATAAATGTAGATATCAATTGATTTTATCAATTACAATTAAATCAATTACTTTTAAAATTCAGTTCTCTGAAAAAAAAAACAAATTTAGAAAAAAAAACCGTGCCGTTTTTTTCGTTTTTTTTTTATGTGATAGGTGGCAAACAAGCAGACGGATCACCTGTAAGCGATTACCGCCGCCCATGGACACCCGCAACACCGGCGGAGGAGTCACAAGAGCGTTGCCGACCTTTGAAATGGGTTGGGGAAATGGGTTGGGGGAATGGGGGGAATGGGTTGGGTTGGGTTGGTTGGTTTTGAAAATACTTTCTTTTTTTTTACATCACTAGTCGCGACTGCGGTTGCAGGTGCAGGGGCTTCACTTACGGTCTCTGTCCCACTGCTCTCTCTTTTGTTTTTCCTCGGGAGACATAGGCCGACACGTTACCCGTTCGCCGACGCTGCCGCCACGCGAGCCAATAATGCCACCACCCCAGCGCCCGCCACCGCGGCCACCACCACCACCGCCGCGACCACCGCCACCGCCGCCGCGGCGACGACCATCGTCGTACTCTTCACGGCCCCGGTCGTAGCCGTCGTCTTCGCGGCCCCGGTCGTAGCCGTGTTCTTCGCGGCCCCGGTCGTAGCCGTTTTCTTCGCGGCCCCGGTCGTAGATGTACTCTGCGCGGCGGAGATCATGCTCCTCGCTCCTCGTACTATCGCATACCTCGTCGCCAGATGGATACGGGTTTTCAGTCTTGTTGGACATTGATAATAGCCCCGGGTCCACAAAAGCCCTTATAAACGCCATTATCCCCCAGAGAACCTCACAGAATCCCAGAATTACACAAAATATAATATAAAGTCGTATACAAATATTATCTTGAATTATATATTTTTTCTTTGAAGTCCAAGCCTCCATTAATTTCAGCCAAGACATATAGAACGTTATAATACTCAAAATACATGCTGTGTACACGAAGATTAATTGTAAGTACGTTATAAAATGTTCACTTTCGTGGTGATAAGACACAGTAAGTAATGGTTTAAAGAAAGAGATTGGACTCAACATAAAATATAAAAATATCGAGCAAAACGTGCCAAAGCGAATTGATGCTTTAATGCAGAACGAATCTATAACTGGCATCCACGCAGTGGTTTTTAACAAAATATCCTCCATTGTATTATACAATAATTATTTGAAGTTTTAAATAAGTATATCTAAAACATAAAACTAAATGTGCATGGAAAAAAAATATAAAAAGAAATAATGTTTACGAAATGACTTTGACATACGGGTAGTACACTTGAAAACACCGCTAAGTTTCTACATCATAGTTTTGAGTAAACCACCACCTAACCATATAATAGTTTCGAGTAATAAAAACCACCCGCCGCGCCGCGCCGGTTCATTTTAAAAAAGTAACTTAGCGGTGTTGCAAGTGTACTACTCACATAAATGACCATAACCATTATAAACTATGAACATCAATTTAATCAGAAACCTAGGTAGGTAGGTACATAATCTATGAACACTATAGATTCTGGTCTGGTTAACAAGAACACGGGTCTTCAGAACAGAATCGGTATGTCTGGGGCCACCCTAACAAAGAAAGCACAGTAGAATATTGTGTGCATGAAACATTCAAACCTACAAACTATTCTCAAATGGGTTCATTTTTCTTTTCACACGATGGAATCTTAAGCGGACCAGGCACTATCAGTAATAATGACAGTATTTTTACATCAGTATACTGACATTCCATCGTTTAGTATGCGTCAGACCATCATTCCAACCACTACAGTGTCAGTATAATGTCATTACTTGAAAATACTGTCATTATTACTGATAGTGTCTGGTCCGCTTTAGGCACTTGTCCCACTGCCTAACTATCAATATTTTCTCGCTCAAGAAACGTACATACAATAAGATCTAGATCCCGTGTCAATAAAAGATATTCATAATATATGTTAATAGTTGATATCTGGCTGTTCATATCAGGGATATTGCGAATATCCGCATCCGCATACGCGGATTTAAAAAAATCTGCCTCCGCAACCTGCCTGATTCAAACTGCGCCGTGCCGGCGAGAACTCCCCCTCTCCAGTAGTCTCCACTAGTTTGTCGCGGCGACAAGAGCTATGAAAGATAATTTATGAGCGAGACTTGTGTGGCGATCAAAACACTCGCTGCTGAGAGAGGATCTCGGGAACCTTTGCCAACTTTCTCAGTATGCCTACTTTTAGAACAGTCAGTACAAACGTTCCTAAAATGGGTATTTTTTCAGATATTTCTATTAGTAGTTACCATTTCGTCAACTTTTGTATATTTTTTCTATATTTATTCCTATTTTACAAACTGTAATCAAATAACGTATTAAAAGACTCAGTTTGCCATCTTTTGGACAGTATGAAACAAAAGTGGGTCACTGAGGTAAAGGAAACGGGGCACTGAGGAAAAAAAGACAGAAAATTTTTGCGAAAAAACGAAAACTTTTTTCGACAATTTAATACCAGTACACACGGAGGGACCAAGGGAGGGATGTCATGGGGGTCATGAGAGGGATCAGGGGGATCAAAGGAGGGACACCGGGTGATCAAGGGACGGATACCAATGGATACCAAGGGATCGAGGGAGTGATCCCAGGGAATTAAGCGAGGGATTAAGGAGGTATCCCGGGGGATCCCGGAGATCAACAAGTGACACGCTTGCTTTGCTCGCTCGCGCGTTGTCTGTTCTATCAACCTAACCAACTAAACCTAGTTTAAATATTGATTACCGTGTTGATCCCTCTTGGTCCCCCGTAATCCCTCCCTTGATCCCCAGGGATCCGTCCCTTAATCCCTCCATTGATCCCCAGGGATTCCTCCCTTGATCCCCAGGGATCCCTCCCTCTCTACCTCCCTTGATCGCCAGGGATCCCTCCCTCTATCCATACCTTGTTCCCCAGGGATCTCTCCCTTGGTCCCCAGGGATCTCTCCCTTGGTCCCCAGGGATCCCTTCCTTGAACCCCCTTAAACTACTACCATTAAACTACTTTTGTTATCGATTGTTGAAATTGATGGCGATATGGGATACTATTATATGAACAAATGCATGTGTTGGCAAAGTGAAGTAGATAATAAGAAAACGTTATAAAGTTGTCTAACCGGGAAAGTCGGCGATTTGGAACTACTTGTATGAACGAATAAAAAATTCCCCAAAACAGGAGTGTTTGTATTAAATATCTAAAAGGTAGGCAAACTGTGAAAGTTGGCGAAGGTCCCACAGTCGAGAGAGCAACCCAGGTGACCGTGAAGTTAGAAGCCTCATCATATAATTTAGATATTCTGCCAATAAATATGGGTATCATTTAATCGGTTAGCAAAATATTCGTATTTTAGTGAGTAGAAAAATTAATTCGGTCAGCAAAAATAACTTTAATAGTCCAACTTTATAATCACCTATCTTCATTCATCAAAAAATTTACTCGTTCAGTCAATTTAAGTGTAAAGAGTATAGCAGGGTTTCCATACTAAAAGTACCCCAACGTCGTTTCCAGGTTATTACCTCGTAAATTTATTGTTCTTTCAGAGAAACATTTTTACACCAAATTTCAAACCCCTTCTCTCAATAATGAGTGAGATGTGGGGATGTCAACCCTTAAATTAAAAATTCATTATCTTTAAAACTATTTGAGATATCTCAATGAAATTTAAAATGTACACAGTTACTTATAAGACTTAAGTCATCTATTTTTTTCAGATTTTTATTTCATTAATAAAGGGCAAAAAACAAGATGTTTAATTTTTAGGGGTGGTTTATCATACTTACCCCCGGAGTGATACCAACCAAAAAAATATATTATATTTGTCTATTTTCTAGTAATAACATATAAAAGTTACACAAAGCTCGAATTGTCGAAACATTGTTAAAAAAATATAACTCTATGTGATTTACATAAAATGAAGCATAACTTTTGGCGAATTATTGTAAGATAAGTCGTTTAAATGAAGGAACTTAATCTTCGTCACTATTTTCCTCAATGGAGATAGTTAGACCGGTTACATCAAATAAGTCGGTAATATTTCGGCTAGTTTTATGATTTTTGATTTATAACGATTATGTGACAAGTAAATAATCGCAGCTATATGCGAACAGCACCGCGAACAGAACTATTTCTCCCATTTGCACAATCGTATATATGTCTTATAATAAACTTGTAGTTCTATAACTATTTTTTACGCGATGGTTTATGCACTGTAACGTAATAAATAATTCTCCAAGTAATATATAAAGAAACACAGAAACTGTTATAACATATTTACTGGAGCGAGCTGAAAAAGCTAATATTAAACATGCCACGATGGAAAAATAAAAGTGTCTAGAAAAAAGACATAGTTTGATACTAACTTTGTTGCAACTTGTTGACTGTAATGAGCATCGAAGAAGCTCGTAAGATCATTTTGCGACATATTAAAAACCGCGCGTTGTTAAATCTCAAACAAAGACACATTCAGGAAAAGCCTTCCCAATACGTAACGAAAATCATGTCATAAAGTCATAACAGTAACATTGTTTTTTTTTATTTGTTCCGACAATTCGAGGTTTGTGTTACTTTTGTATATTATTATATTCCGACGAATTGAGAACCTCCTCCTTTTTTTGAAGTCTGTTAAAAATAGACGAATATAATAATTTTTTTTGGTTGGTGTCACTCCGGGGGTAAGTATGATAAACCACCCCTAAAAATTAAACATTTTGTTTTTTGCCCTTTATAAATGAAATAAAAATCTGAAAAAATATAGGACATAAATCTTATAAATAACTATGCACCTTTAAAACTTCATTGAGACATCTCAAATAGTTTTAAAGATAATGAATTTTTAAGTTAAGGGTTGACAGCCCCACATGTCCCTCATTATTTGAAAGTTAGTGTAAAAATGTTTCTCTTTAAGAAAAATAAATTTACGAGGTAATAACCTGGAAACTACGTTGGGGCACTTTTAGTATTGAAACCCTGCTATACCCTTAGATGAGCATATTTAGTTAAATCGCAAAAAACTGTAAATCTAATAACCTTTTGCAGTTTGTCATTTAGTGTTTTTCGGTTAATAATTGTTTACCTAAAGGTTGCATTCCCGTTACGAATAAAATTTCACCGTGTATGTGTCATAAGTACCTACCGTGAGATGTGAACGACTCGACTGCAAAAAAGTACTTATTACATTTTTAAGGTCTATTCTCATGTAAGTGTTGTCTTTTTATGACATACAACATTTTGTGCCTATGTTAAATCGCTAGGCTCAAAATCAGTTTCTTAACGAACCATCGCCCTTTTTTTTTCAGTACCGAGCAAAAGAATTTCGAAATTCAAATCACTTTTTCTCACGCCTGCAGCAAAAAGCGATTTTGCTTCGAGCTTTTACGCACCAAAACCACTCTGTTCGTGCTGGAGAGGTGAAATCGTTATTTTCAAACCAGGCGGCGCTCAGACTAAAAAAAGTATTTATTACGGTACCACAATCCTCGTGATCTTGTACTGTTAACCAGAATCTATGGTTATTTAAAAAATAAGATATCTAATCATGACAACGTCATTTCATTACATTTCATATTTTTCTACGCACACATTATTTTTATGTTTTATTAATGGTGATAGATATTGAATAATTATTATACAATGGGGGATGTTTTGATGCAGGTGCTTGTATGGATGCCAGTTGTTAATTCGTTCTGCATTATAAAATCTCTCCAATTTGGCGCATTTTGCTCAATATATTGTTATTTTTTCTTGAGTCCATTGCCTATCATTAGGGCAGTTTTAACTGCGTCATATCACCACGATGGTGAAACTTTTATAGCGGTTATACAATGTATCTTCTTGTACACAGCGTGTGTAATGAGTGTGGTAACGTTCTTTATGTCTTGTGCCAAGTGCATGGACGCTATAAAACCTAGAACAGAAGAGGATGGACCTCATAGAATTCACAATGATACTTGCATAAGAGTTTTTCTCATTTTTTGTCTGATTTTCGGATTCTGTGAGGTTGTGTGGGGTATTCTGGCGTTAGTGAGGGCTTTTGTGTCACCGGGGCTATTGCGAGCATACAACAACAAGACATACAACCCGTATCCAGCTGGCGACACGGTATGCGAAGAAGTAGGGCGCAGCCGGCGTCGCAGGACGAGAACCAGATGTCGCCCTATATCGGATAGTGAGAGACAAAACAGAGAGAAGTGGGACAGAGATCGTAAGTGAAGCACCTACATCTCTGCTCATAAGAGAGAAGACCGTAAAGCATATGGATCACACCCCGGACACTTCATACAAATTTCGCGCCATTGTTTACTACATAGACATTTATGTTTGTACATATGTAAATGTGTGCGTGATGTACTAGGGTTGAATCGAAATTCAATAATTAGCCCTCATTGTCTTTGTTGTTAGCTAGACTTTTACAAATAAAGTGAAGGCTGTATACACCAGACAAGGCTGTATAGCCTAAGAAGCCTTTAGCGCTTTCCTTAAAAAAAAGGCTTTGGTTATACTGCGCTTTGGTTTGCCAACCGCTTGACAAATGGTCACACATCGGTCACACAGGGGGGGTGAGGTAGCATTCAGAGAGCGGCAGGGAGTGTGCATACTATATAATGTGAACAAACGGTCCTTAAACGGTGAATTATTGTTTCTATATACATTGCGGCCTTCTTTTTTAAGAGGGCAGTTTTTTTTTACACTCAATTGGTTAGCCCTTGGCATCATCTCACCTGATGGTAAGTGATGATGATGCCGAAGATGGAAGCGGGCTTACCAAGATTCCCCAACGCAATGGGGAACTGGCTAAGATAGCCTTCATGCCGGAACTCATCAATGCTGTTAACATTGATGTTTGGCGGCAAGACTTAGATAAGACGGTGGTAGCTAGCCAGGCGGGCTCGAAAATGCCCTACCACCAACCAAACCGAGTCCTACAAATTTGGACCCCGCCGGGAATCGAACCCGCGTCCTCCTGATCTAAAGCGAGCGGACAAGCCACTGGGCTACGGAGGCGGTTAGGGCAGATCTGCGGTTGCAATCGCAAGTGTCGCCGCTATTACTAAATTCAAATTAAAATTAAAACATATACAGGTTGATTATAAAATGTCTGGCAATATTTTAACTGTGGCTTCTACTCATCAAACTGAACAACTTTCCCCAAGAAAGCAATGATCAAAAAGCAAAAAAAATGGACTACAAATACAAAGTTCATCAACCAGCTGACGGATTTGTATGAAGAGTCCAAAAAATTGTTTGCTGTTTGACCATGACTTTCTTGGGGAAAGTTGTTCAGTTCGTTGAGTAGAAGCCACAGTTAAAATATTGCCAGTCATTTTATAATCACCTGTATGAAATTACGTCTTACTGAGCTGGCTCTGTGACCCGAAGAGAATCTCGAGTCTCGACCTCTGAAACTTTTTGGGGCCACGCGTCCTGACCATCGGTATGGAAAAACAGTATGCGCGTTCGGCTCTGATAGTGAAATGGTAATATTTATTGAAGACAACGACACAAACTTAGTTGCAATGTCTACCAGTGGGAGAAAACGGGGAGAGTTTTTGTAGCGTTGTCCTCAATTGGTGGACGTCGCAACTTTTTTCCTGATGTCCTCCTGTGGTGGAAAGATAGTGGGGGAACAACGGCAATACACGGACAAATGGATGTGCGATAAATGATTGTTATTGCGAATTTGCGACAAACTTGATGTAAAGGAAAATTTGCTAGTCACATTACAAAAATATGTTTCCTCTGAGAACATGCTGAGAACATTAATTGTTTGAATTTGATGCGGCGGCGGTTGCCTGGTGTCGCAGTCACGCGTAGGGCATTTATGTCGATTTTCCGACCTTCAAACTAAAGCAGAGGTCTCGGATTCAAATCCTGGCCAATGTACCAATGAGTTTTTTGAAACTTAGGTGCCTTTTCATACATACTGCTTTAACGGTGAAGGAAACGATCGTGAGGAAACCTGCACATCTGATTTCTAGATGTGTAAGATGGTCGCGTTGCACACAACTGCAGGTGAAAGTCTAAAAATGCCCCACACGTGACCGCGGATGATGCTAAGTGTAATATCTTTTAAATGGTCTGTGACTAATGCTTGTGACTACGTACGCAATGTTTAAGCCTGTGGTTGATACACAGTGTAGGTAGATCAGTAGGATTGCGCCTTTATATCTATGGGCAGGTTTCTTCGGTGTTTTTCTGTCATATTTATATTAAGACAGGTTAGCAATGAATTGGTAGAGTTGGTAGGAGTTATTTCCATTTTTTTCCGCAGATGCAAACGATACAGTCTATTATTATGATAGCAAAATATTTGACGCCGCCTTCTCAGCAATCTTTACTGTAATCCACCTGTACGGTTTCTATCCGCTCATTGTACTGAGGTCCCATATACTGGAGCTGCCGGACGAACCCCCCGATCAGGATGAGGTGGAGGAGGAGGAGGAGAAAACACCGAAAACTAAAAAACGAAAGAAAAAAGAAAGCGAAGGTGATTAAGCTCATGGTTTATAAACGGTTTTATAAACTTATAATATGTAATTAATTAAATGTATGTTTTTCAATCTGATCTGTTGTCTTTTTTATTTAGGACAAGGTGGTAACCGAGACTTCGTCTGCTCGCACAGTTGTTAGAATCCTTAAGATGCTTAACTAAAAAGCAAATAAAACTAAAAAGCACTGAGGATCTATGATGCATGTCAGTTACTTGATTAGTCTCTCAATGATAATTGATAATATACAAAGCTCCCTAACTTGCTCATCTTATAAATATTTTCAGAGTTTATTTTTATTGAAAAGAAAATTCTTAATCAAAATGTCGAGTCATGTTACTAAACTGCTTCAGTGGCGTAGCGTGGGTTTTCGCCGCCCGGGGCCGATCGAAAATTTGCCGCCCCTTTCTATTTTCATTTCTAAATAAAGTCAAAGCAACCACATTCTGTAATCAATTAAAATACTGTTTAAAATATTGTACTTCTCGATGTGTTTGTGTATATCATATTCGATTGCTAATATAGCTAAATTCGAAATCCGTAATACCAAGTAAACCCCGCCGGACATCGAACCTGCAATCTCCTGATGTGAAGCATGCGCATATTCTTCCGTGGAAGCATTATATTCTGCTTCATAGTCTGCAGTTTGGCTTCACTAAAGGGCGTCTTACAACCGACATCGACAGCGCAGCGACGCTAGAGTCGAACGAACTGATAATATTATTTACAGATATGTATTTTGCCTAAAACTAAAGTATATAAAATTTACTGTAATTATATATTGGGAAGTTGGAAAAATAAGGTTAATTTTAATGCTATTCTATAAAACTACATATTAATGTAACGTGGTTTTCTTTCATTTAATGAACGGCACTGCCGAACAGGCGGCCAACTAAGAAGTCTGCCATTTCAGAACCGACTAGTCGGCATACCGAAATCCATTTAGGCCCATCGCCAAGTGCACTTTTTGGTAGGTACCCTCAAAGAGAAGATTATCTATGGTTTCAGGAAAAAATCAATCTGACCACTGGGGTTTTTCCCAGTGGTCAGATTGATGGTCAAACTAGTCAGGCCAACGGAAATGTTGTTTCCCGTTGGCCAGATCTGCTCGTGATTTAGTAAAGTTATGAATACAAAAATACGTTGTTATATAATTATTTAAATAGGTTTTACTTGTGTCATCGTCTTTATAAAATAAAGACTCTTTAGTCTGAGACCATCGTGAGAGAAATCAAAGAACATATTACACAAGCTTGAAGCAACCACAGATTTCAACGCTATTATTATAAACGATATCACAATCCCTTCTGTAAACCTAGTTTATTAGATTTGTTTCTTCACTAGATAGTTTAAAAACTCTGACCCAATACAGTTTGTTTTGACAGCAGTTTATTCAACTTTGAAGATATTTTAATGCCATAAATAATAATAATTAGATACCATGGCAAGCTTTCCGCTGAAGTTAGTCGGGTGCCTGCCAAACCTGGATTCGTTCTGCGGGGTGACTTTAGAGTGGGGTGCCAGTTGTGCACTCCTTATGTATAGTTTTTTACCCTTACCTTGTATTTTGGTGCCAGTAATAGCCTTGCAGTACCACCACCAAGCCAAACCATTATTTTTAGTTTATTTGCAATGGGTTTTTGTGTACCCAGGAGCCCTCAGCTCGGCGATCGTGGCCTGTATGGCCCTTCTTGTCTGCGGGTGCGCGCGGAAACGCGGGCTATACTGCATGCAGTGTTCAATTCGCGAAAACCCTCTAACGCCCTATGTACTTTTACTCTGTTTAATTATGTCGATTTGTTTCACTGCGTGGGGTGTTTTAGCGTTCATAAGGGCTTTCATAGATCCGGGAATTGTGGTTTTTGACAACCGAAAGGTCAATCCTTACGCCAAGGAGGTGTGTGAGAAGGGGTCCAAAGGATCAAAGATATGCCGCGCCGCCGGCGAGGAGCAGCAGCGCAAAGCGAAGCAGTGGGATTTAGATCGTAAGTTATGTACGGTCAACCGCAAAACTAGGGTCAGTTAAAAGAAAACGAGTTGCTTGCGCATCGCCCGCTGTAGATATGTATACTCACACATTGACATAAAATGACGCAGCTTGTTGATATGATAGATAACTATATACACCGAGTAATATCTTCAATTTCACTATATCAGACGCAAGCTTCATAGCTCCAACGGTTAGAACAGCAGATATAAGCGAGTCGACGGTAGTTCGAATCCTCGAGGCTTAGTAATAAAATAGGAGTTCGTTTTTTTAAGTTTTTCATAGCTTCCACGGTTAGAACAGCAGAGATAAGCGAGCCGACGACGATGGTTCGAATTCGTTTTTTTAAGTTTTTCATTTTATAGAATCCATTTTTATTTTATACCAGCAACAATTTGAAAGTGATCTTGACTGCAGTGAAGTTAGTTTCGGAATGATTTTGCAATTTGTCGTTGTAAGTTCGCTATTATTGAGGGTGCTGGCTGCCGGTGTGTTTTTAATAGTCAGCTGTTCCTGTCTTTTACATTTTGGTTTAATATTACTGTGTTTTATTTTTAAAATGAGTAATAATATAAGTTTGGAGAGAAGGTATTGTTGCATTGCACAATATAGGATATAATATATCTCAAATTATGAATGCGACTAATCTAAGCGTGAGTGTAAGTAGGTATTTTAATTACTATTTTGTATAGCTACCTACTTATTTTATATGTTTTGTGTACTCGTTTAACATTTTTTTAATATACCAATACCAATTTTATTCAGGTATTTATTGTTTTAGTGGAGGACTGTGAAACGTTGGATAACACGTTACAAACAGGAGGGTAACGTTAATAACTCGACCGCGAAGTGGCCGCTCGCGTAAATTGTCTAATAAGCTTATGAAGAAAATGGTTTCTTACGAACTAACGACTTTGCCGTAAGATTTGATACCTCGGTGGATACCGTTCGGCGAGCCCTACATAAGCAAGGAATACAAAGAAACCCAGCTTAATCGATGAGCACAAACGGAATAGGCTAACATTTCCAGAGAATATTCATCGCACTGTCAGCAAGCGTGGGAAGAATTAAGATATTTGTTCCAGCAGTATCGTCAGTTCTATTATAAATGCCGTGGTGTTTATTATCTATAGAAAATAATGGTGGTTATATAAAATATTAGTTTTCTATATAATATATTTTTGCTAAATTTTAAACTATTTTCTGTCATCTTTCAATAGAATTATTGTTCAGCTTATACCTACATGTTATCGGAAAATTTACTTTAATAGTAGTTTTTTGTTTTAAAATTTAAAAGTGTTGTCAATACTAAGCATGTTAAATTTTGGTGTTCTTAAGGTTTAGCTTCAATACTCTTTTCATCACGAAAACGAATAATTAAGCTTAACCTTAAGACATTAATTGTAGTAATTAGTAAGTAATTGTATGATTATGATTATAAAATACTTAATGTTATCTTAAAAAACTTTAAATCAGGATAATCAATTAATATTTGTTCAAAGTTTTGTTTTTATTTCGTTTATTATATTATATATAACTTAATTTATATTTAATATAAATTATTATATCAGTGTTAAAATGATAAATGATATTTGCTAGCTGTTGTTTAACAAAAAAAAAAACGTTATAAATTCCGACACTAAGAGGATTTGAACCTAGCATCGCTGGCGCGAAAGCAGAAACTGTAACCACAAGGCTACAATCCCTCTAAAATGAAATACTGCTACGGTTGGCTACGTTAGTGCCACATAAAGTTATATGCTTCGGAGACAGTGGCGCTAGTGGTCAAGGAAATTTTATGTTGCCGGAGGGATTTTATGTTGTATTGCTAATCCAACCAGACAGTATTTGTTCACTTCAAAGCAGTTCTCTTTGTATTACATAGAGGTCGCTAAGCAAGTGTTATATTCGACTTTGAGTTCAAACTCATTGATTGAAGGTAGAATTTTCCTAAACAGTGAAGCATCCTTGTATGTGTCAGTAAATAAGAATAAATTTGTGTAAGCGATTATAAGCCTTCTTGGCTGACCCCATTAATACAGGCGAGTGTACATTTTGCAGAGCAGTGCATCATTTTAGACGGGAGACATGCATCCCACATATTGAGCCCTTTTACTTCGTAAGACTATTCGATAGTACCACTGAAAACGGCCGAAATCACTATGATTCTATCGACCTCCTGATCATGGAATGTTCCCAATGGCCCACTTGTCTCTGTCCCTTCAAGGGGATCCATGAAATTGCAACAACCAACTGCCGCTTCAAAAAAAACAGGCGGGATGTTGGGGATAACTGCAGAATTTTATGCCCAAAGGTACAGTCAGCAACGAAAGAATAAATGAATAAATAAATATCCGGGACAAATCACACACAGTCATCTGGCCCCAAACTAGGATTCCCTTTACTATGGGAACCAGAGACTGATATACATACACATATACGTTTTAAATACATACATGTATAGACTTAATAAACCCAGACACATAGCAAACAAATCTGCTCATCACAGAAATGTTTGCCCTGGATGGGGATCGAACCCATGACTCTCGCTTCACTAGTTAGGAGCGCTAACCACTGAGCCACCGAGTCAGTCAGGTTCACGAACACATACAAATTTTCAAAATACATGTACACTTTAAAGTTTTATATGCCCCTGAACAGGCTGTCATATAAATGTGTATTGCCGTTTGCGAATAACCAAAGAACCAATGATATGAATAACCAAAACGATACACCGTTTAAAAGTAGAAATAAATATTATAGATAGTATATGTACTGTACAGTCGGGACACAACGCCAGGGATGATGATAATCACTGCTGGTCACCGACTTTCAGAGATATTTTTATAGTATAATGGAAGCATTCAACAACTTTTGGACTTATGTCTAAACCTCTGTAGAGTCTGTCAAGAAAGTCTTGAAAATAAATGAGGGCGCTGTTCGTTTCAACATGGCAACACTCGAGCATAATCAACGATAGAAGAATCAGAATTTTGAGGTTGCCATCAGAAATAAATGTAGTAACACTGTTTAACAATTTATGTACAATTAATTATCTAGTTACTTTTATCATGTTATTTTGCTAAGCAATATTCGTTGCCGACTGTACACCTGATCATTGGTTATCAAATTTGTAACTGAAATTATGAGTAAATAAATTATTGAAAACACTTATTGAAAGCACAAAATTAAACAGAAAAATATAAAATATTAAGTATGCATAGAAAATTGTCCTTTAATGTCACATAACAAATTGTTATTTTTTGCACCGGAACAGAGTAGTGGGACCATGCGAAACAAGTCTCCCTTCGTGGAATCACCAGTGGGACAAAACAGTGGGTTCACAAGAAAACAGGGCAAAAAAGCTTTTTATAAAATATGCGATCTTCATTGATTGGTTGAAAAGAAAATAAATAACTTGATCTTAATTTTAGGTACCTACTTAACTTCTAACTTCGTATCTTCGTAAGAATAATATTGAAATCGGCTTGGGACTGACTCTGAGCGCCTTTATAGTCACGCATGCGTGCAGAAACCCGCGTGACTATTTATTTATTTAAATACATATAATATACATAAACGTTTTAAATAAATAGTTACGTACATTTTTATCGATAAAATAAACCGTGGTACAGAGCAAACAAATGTGTGCCCTGAATGAAAATCGAACCTATGACCCTCGCCATCAGATCAACAATCAGACCTAATAACCATTGAGTTATTATTAGTATGAAAATCAACAAATCAGACTGACAGCTAAAACGTCAAGTCATAGTAAATGAAGTCATGAATAAACCGCCATTAGATGATTGGTTGCCGGGACTTGTATCGAGCACACGTCTGCTGAGTAAATTTTTTAATTACTTCCGTTTTAAAGTAGTCTCAACGTTATTTTTGTGATGGGAAAATAGCTGTGATTCCAATTCAGTGATAAGCGGTCATAAGAAGAGGATTAACTCGGGAGACAGCTCTGTTTTCTGAGTTCCAGCAGCAAACCACCACGTGGAGCGTCATTAAGTGCCCATCACCCTTAGAGCCGTGCCTTTCACTTGACATTGGCGTGTCACCATTTTTTTATTGAAGATTCTCCCATTTTTCACTAGACATTGGCAAAATCACTCCTTTAATGAGATTTGGAATGCCAAATAGAAAAATAGAATAGAATAGAAACCGCCATTAAAATGTCAGGTATTTTAGAAATACCCTCATTTTTCGCTGTTATTTAACCATTTTATTAAGAGATGCTGTGACATGCCTTTTTTATTTTCACAGATGCAAATGATCCAATCACTCAATACGGCAGTAAGACTGTTGACGCTTGTTTCTCATTAATTTTTACTTTATGTCACCTGTACGGGTTCTACCCCCTCCTTGCCCTGAAGGCGTTCTTGTCTAAAGAAGAAGACGAAGAAGAAGCATAGGACTGATGGGCACTTAATATATTCAAAGAGAATATAATGCTACGCGGAAGAGGCGGAAGTTGTTAACCTAGTAACAAAAATAAACGTTTGGATGAAACGAGTTGCAATCAACCGCCAACAACAAAATACTACAACCTGTTATCGATATGTTATCGATTATATGTATATCCATAAATTAGTTTTGATAATATAGGTCATTTATAGTTATTTTTTGTATTATAATTAAAAATAAATAAAACCATAATATTAAGATTGAGTTTTTATTTATATTTTATTTTATTAAGTAGGTTAGGTATATTTACAGGTGAGGTTACTTGTTAGTAGAGGAGGATTTTCGGGGTTTATTTTAGAACAACGAGTTTTAAAAACTTTATTCCCAGCAGTTTGGACAACCTTCATCAAATTTTGCAACTCGAGCTCCTCAAGATTTTGGGGTTGGAAAAGTGTTGGTTGGAGTATAGACTCCATCAGTCGATATATTTATAGTCGTTACAATCGATCGATGTCTTATTTGTGGTAACGAGCTCTACTACATTTTAAAATAATTTTCTTTTCACCTGAAAAGTGTTTGTATCCATATACGATATTTTATATGTAACTACAACTTTAAGTTGTAAGTAGTTATGATTTCTCATAAACTAGAAATAAGTACTATATTGGTGTCGATTCGGTTTTCACGATTAAACTTATTTGTAGGAACTAAACTTAATTTAAGAGTTTTGGCTTTTTCTCTCTGTATTGAAAAGACAAGGATAGGATGCTTAAATTAAGTTTAGTCCTGTCAAATAAGTTTCATCGTAAACACCGAATCGACACCATTATTTCAATATTTATCTAGCATCGATATGCTCATATCATTGTTCTTTATTTTTTTATTGTTTTAGCACATTTCACTGCACTGTAAGACATATTTTCATTTAAATACGGGATGTTTACTCGTCGCTTGTCAGATTGCGAATGGTGCGTGAAAAGGCGGCGCTACTCAACATAGGGGAGCAAACCACTATTAGCGACTACGCAGTCGGGCAGTATTAACCTCATCTAATGTCTCTCATATCGATGGTAAGATGAATAGCCGAGCGCAGCAAACACTCCACCGCGCAGTGTGTTTCAATTTTTTCCCAATAGAATTTGTAGGTAAAGATAATTTATGTATTTTATGTTAAATTAATTAATGAGCAATCTATAAAAAAATTCATACTGAAAAACATCGAAACGAAAAACTTGTAGATGTAGCCCGAGGAAGCGAGAAATTAAACTTTTTTTCTTACTTTGTGAAAACTTTAGTTTTTCTTTTTGGCTATGGAATGGTACCTTGATCGGTACTCTCAAAAATTAATTTCTTGTCCTTATATTAGACGAAATGAAATGAAATATCAATAATATAAGAAACACGGTACATATTAGGTGTTAATTGAACATAAGTCATATAGGAATCACCAACAATTCGCCAAACGTGTGGCCACAAAATATATAGACACAGAAGGTCCGCTCAATACAAACCACTAAAATCGTAAACATATATATAATCAGAATCAGAATACATTTATTTGCCATTGAGCTGGATACATAATACTGGTCATAAAACATTTTAGAAGAATCGCCAAGCTCAGCTTTGAAATTAGAGCATGCAAAACATTTAAAATTACAATTAAAAATTAAAATAAAACATTCATATTTTAGATACCTATGTTGTGCATTTGTAGTCCAGAAATTCCTTAACTGAGTAGAATGTATTTCGCAGAAGCCATCTGTTTAGTTCTACTTTAAATCTGTTAAATGGCAGTTCCTGAATAAATTGTGGAATCTGATTATAAATAATCTTACACATCCAGAAACAGTTTTTTTGTTATCTTGTGCTCTTGGGAACTTCTTCATGGACTAATCTTTCCGGGTACCTTCTACTCCTAGTGACTGAGTCTTTTGCTTCAACGTAATATTTGGCCTGGTGCAGTTTAACAAATTTAGCTGCTTCGAGGATGTATAAGCATGGTAGAGGGAAAATACATAAATCTCTAAAAAGTGGTTTGCACTTTGCACGACACGTCAGGAGCAACACCACATATCGCACGTATGTACTTTTTTTGCGCCACAAAAACTTTTCCTACGTCTGTGTTATTCCCCCATACTATAAGACCATACCTAAGTACAGACTCTATGTACGCATAGTACGCAACCATAGCCGTATTTCTTGAAGCCACTTTTGTTAATTTATATAAAGGAAAGATAAATCTGTTTAATTTAGTACATATTATGTCAATTAAGCTTTCCAGTTCAGTTTTTGGTCCATGGTAATTCCTAAAAATTTTACATTGGTAACACTCTCGATAGCTTCATTGTCATAAAATATTTTAATAATGTCATTATACGTATTGAAATTAATAAATTTAAATTTATTAATGTTAATTGTCAGTTTATTATTACGTAACCATAAAATGATAGAATTCAAAGCATTATTTATGTCATCTATATGTTGATTCAATGTCATATTTTTATTTAAAGTCACAACTATGTACTGAAATATTATCTGCGAAGAGAATGCTCTTATGATTCGTTACTTCTGGAAGATCATTAATATAAATTAAAAACAAATGGGGGCCTAGTATGCTCCCCTGAGGGACGCCAACACTGTCTAAACTCTGAGCGACATGAGAGAGTTTCACTCTTTTTGTTCCATTTCTGTATTTCAACACATTGTGATCTGTTATACAAGTAGGACCTGAGCCAATCTAAAGCATTAGGCTCTTATGCCATTATATTCTAGTTTTGATAGAAGTAGATCATGCGACACGAAGTCGAAGGCTTTGGACATATCAGAGTATAATACTGTAGTGTACGATTTATTATTTAGACTCTGCAAAATTTCTTTTATTAAAGTAAATGTCGCAAGAGTAGTTGATTTGCCTTTTTGGAAGCCATATTGGTTTTCCTTAATTATGCCATGTTTATATAGAAGTATACGGTCAGTCGAGGCAAGATCACGATCGCACAGTATCGTGACCTTGCCTAGAATGACCGTATACGTCTATAAGCATGTATGCTTAGGATTTTAGTGAGCGTATTGAGCGGACCTTCTGTACTATTTATTTTGTGGTGTGGCATACACAGCAATAGTTGATATGATATCTTAAATTAATTGTAATAACTAGACATGCTTTAAGAATAGGGATTCTTACAATAAAGAAAGTTACATTCCAATAACCATGCATAAAGTTTTGTATCATTTGTTGACTTGGTAATTTGGCATATTATTTAATATTTGGATACACATACTTTCAGTAGTGCAGCGGGCATTTGTATTATGTAGAATACAGGTGTAACTCAAAGTCATGCCCCTGGATAGATCAGTAGATGCAAGAAGAATGAACAGAATGAAATCTCTATGAAATTATGGAATGTCGATACCTAATACCATGGAATGCTCACCAGAATATTATTAGGCAGTGAAATCCTCTCCCATACAGATGATTGTCCCTCTTGTATAAAATAATGTGTGGTCCTTTCAGGTCAATAGATATTAGATATAATATTCGTCTCGTCTGATAAATATCTGTGATGGAAAATATATATACCGGGCAGACACCACTTTCTTCGAATGGTGCCCGGCGCGCCGTACTCAACACAGCAAGTGTAAGTCACAGTGTAGTGTAAGCTCTCCGAGGTCCAAGACCACTGCCTTCCGGCAGTTTCATGGCAGTGAGGAAACTAATCTTCCTCATTAGTATTTAAGAGTTACTCATTAAGCAAAACTTAAGGAAGTCGACTATAAGAGGGTATGATCCTAGGCCCCTATACTATACTTAGAGGGCGCTTTTATTGTCATGCGGATTTTTGCCAGAATGCGGGCCGTGCTCGCATGCGTGCCGTGCCCGCATGCGTGCCGCCCGCAACCTATCGTTTCATTACATGTTTTTAGAGCCCTTTATTGTCATGCGTGGCACATGCACGCGGGTCGCTTTGGAAACGCCGCGGGCAGAAATCCGCATGACAATAAAAGCGCCCTTAACCAAGCCGGGTTGTCCAACTACTCAAGGCTACCCAATTAAGAGAACACAATAAAGAGCTGATATAGCTTTAAGTATTTATCTTTTTACTTGATAAAACCTAATCTGCTTGGATAGGGCCCATTTCTTTGCACCAGGGCCCTTGGGTACCTAGCTACAGTAGTACACAAAAAATAAGGCGCGTCGGTTATCTTCGTTCGCGCAGACAAGAACAAAATATCGACGGAAACACCCGAAACAATCAACGCACGGTGACAGCTTTCTGACAGCTGACAACTTCATTGAATCAGGCGCGAAGTCAATCAACCAATAGCGGCAGAGATTTTCGGAACGTGTAATGACGGGTGACAATGAAGCTACTTGATTGGTCCATCAGTTTCCCGCGTAATTAAAATATTGTCTACTGCGCAGGTACATCGGCAAGCCTTATTAAATGTGTATTACTGTACGCCACTATGTCACAACACATAACTCATCATCATCATCATGAATAGCCTCTGCGTCTATTACAGACGATTTGCTGCAGTATCTTAGCGCTATTCCGTGTTATTAAGCACGCAGCAAAGCTGCAGCTTTTGCTGAAATAACAAGTTTGGTGGAAGTAAGTAACCTCTATGTACGTATTTCTAAGATATACTGTGACGGAAAAGTTAAAAGCTTTAGTTCTCAATGTACGTAACAGTTTGCAGCTTGTACGAATACCCAGACCATAGATGACATAGACATATCTTTTATTTTGGCACAAAAATATCAATTTAAAAAAATACTTAGTTGAGATCATCTGAAAAAAGTCAAAGAATTTATTACACAAGCTTGAAGCAAGCATAGATTTCAATTCATTCATTTCTGTCTCTATTTTATTGTCACAATCCGTTTTGTAAACGTAATTGTTTTGCTTTACTTCTTCGCTAGAATAGTTTTAAAAAACTACAGTACAGTTTGTTTTGATAACAATTTATTCAGTTTTGAACAAATTTTAATTAATAAATACCATGGCAAGCTTTCCGCTGAAGTTAGTCGCGTGCCTGCCAAACCTGGATTCGTTCTGCGGATCGACTACAGAATATGGTGCCAATTGTGCACTCTTTATGTACGGTGTTGTCTCTTTACTTTGTATTTTGGTGCCAGTAGTAGCCTTCCAGTACCACCACCAAGCCAAACCATTATTTTTAATTAACTTGCAATGGGTTTTTTTGTACCCAGGAGCTCTCTGCTCGGTGGTCGTGGCCATTTTCACGACGTTTGTCGTCGGGTGCGCACGGCGACGCGGGATTTGCTGCATCCGGTTATCAATTCGCGAAAACCCTCTAACGCCATATGTACTTTTACTCTGTTTTTTAATGTCGAGTTGTTTCATTGTATGGGGTGTTTTGGCGTTCATAAGGGCTTTCATAGATCCGGGAATTTTGACGTTTGATGACCGGAAGACCAATCCTTACGGCAAGGAGGTGTGTGAGAAGGGGCCCAAAGGAGCAAAGACATGCCGCCCCCCAAGTGAAGAGGAGCAGCGGAAAGCGAAGCAGTGGAAAATAGATCGTAAGTTATGTATACATATTGTGTAGAGCAGTGCATCATCTCAGACGGGAGACATGCATTCTATTTAATGGGAACGAAACTATCGTACCGTACCGTATTGTATCGTACCGTCATTTTCACTATGATCATGAAATGTTCCCAACGGCACAATTGGATCTGTGCCAAGGGTCAAGGGGATCGATGGGATTGTAAAAACTATCTGCCCCCTCGGAAAAATAACAGGCGGGCTGAGGGGAATGATTGTAAAATTTTATGCCCAACGGTACACCTGATCATTGGTCATAAACGTAAATGAAATTGTGAGTAAAAAAATAAAACAGGAAAATATAAAAGAGTATGCATAGAAAAAAAGTTTTTTTATAAAATATGCGGTCTTGATAGATTGTTTGAAAAGTAACGAACTATGAACTATGATCATAAATATTAAGAGGTACCGTACCTAGGTAAAAAGTATTCGCTAAAAATGTTTTGTACTCATACTATCATAATTGATCAATCTAATCCGCTATTTTTTTATGAAAAGTCATAAGTATTAATTCAGGTATTTTAGAAAGACCCTTATTTTATGCTCTAACCATTTAATAGAGATGCTGTGACCCTTTGTGCCTATAACATCCATTTCCTAAAATATCCAAATCCCATAACATCCGTGTCTTAAAATATCCAAATCCCATAACATCCGGAATAGAATAGAATAGAATCCGGATATTTTGTGAATTTGTATGTTCTGGGAAACGGCTCTATTATGGGATTTGGATATTTTAGGAAATGGATGTTTTGGGATTGAACATACTGGATGATTTGGGAAACGGATCTAATGGGCCGAAAGGGCTGTGACATGCCTTTTTTATTTTCACAGATGCAAACGATCCGATCAATAGGTACGGCAGCAAGACATTTGACTCTTGTTTCTCATTAATTTTTACTATAGTTCACCTCTACGGGTTCTACCCTCTCTTCGCCCTGAAGGCGTTCTTGTGTGAAGAGGAAGATGACGACGATGACTGATGGGTACCAATTATGTACATATATCCAAAGAGAATATAATACAACGCGGAAGTAGTCTAAAAACAAGCAAACAATTTTTTTTTATGAAGTGAGTTGCAATCAACCGCCAGTCACAAAATGCCGTGAGCTGTTAAAAATAGAGGTTCTGTATTTATCGATATCTTATCGACAATAGTATAATCATATAATATATAATTATAGTTATTTTAGATATTATTATAATTAAAAATAAATAAAACCACCACATTAAGTATTATGATTTACTATTTTAATCAGTAGGTATCCTTACAGACCCCAAACTAAAATTGGGTATTTTTACACTAATTGTAAGCTAGGTCACGCTATGTTTTACACCACTTTTAATCCGTAGCCCATTGAGATTATGCTGTTTTCCCGGTGGTAAGACTGATGGTCAGACTAATTTGGCGAACGGTTTTTTTCCAGCTGGTCAGATTTATTTGACAGCTGCGGAAATAGGGTTTGTGATTTTTCGACCTTTTTTATTTCTCGAGTTTCGAGAATTCTCGAGGCCAATTTCTCGAGTTTTTCGGGTCTCGAGTGTTTTTATACAAATCGTAGAAATTTGTTAAAATTAATTTAAAAAAGCAAGATTTTTAATCTGATAAATTATTACATCATAATTATTATTTTGTAGTATTTGGTACCTATTATTTAGAGAAGGAAAGGGACAAAAATTAAAAATTTCTTCATAATAAAATTGAAAAAAAATATGCAAAATTGCAAAATTTTTAATCTGATAAATTATTACATCATAATTATTATTTTGTAGTATTTGGTACCTATTATTTAGGGAAGGAAAGGGACAAAAATTAAATATTCTTACATATGGTTCATTCCAATAAAAAAAAGCAAAAGGTAAACAAAGACAGTATGCATCTGACATTGACATGTGTCATTTCCATAGTAAGTTTGTTTACCTTTTGCTTTTTTTTGATTGGAATGAACTATAATAAAATAAATTGATAATTCTAAACAAAACAACTAAAATCAAAACTAAGCACTAAACTAATAGGTTAGGTAATAAAAACACACGGCTTGCAGACCATAGACTAACTTTATTTTTTTTTTATAATATTATTTTGATACCATAACGACACACCCACTTATCAAAATAATCTATGTTTCATAATAATTATGTATGTGTGTATGTTAGTTTACGTTACATATACCCAGCTTTTTCAAAAAATTAATATGTTTTACAGAACAAATACTTTTAGTTAACAAATCAGCTGGCATATTTTCAGTTTCTAAAAATGATATTTTCACATATTTATTTGCAACAGCTTCTCTAATAAAATGAAAGCGCACATCAATATGCTTACTTCTTTTATGATACATACAGTTTTCAGTTAATTTTTGAGCACTTTGGCTATCGTTAAACAAAATTATAGGTTCATTTTTTCTTACAGTTAATTCAGACATCAAATTTCTTAAATAAATAGCCTCTTTACTAGCCTCACAAATAGCCATGTATTCAGCCTCTGTGCTGGATAATGCTACTGTTGGTTGTTTTTTACATTCGTGCGAAATTACACTTCCCGACAATTTAAAACAATAGCCAGTATATGACCTTCTGTCCACTGAATCTGATGCCCAATCAGCGTCTACAAAGCCTTCAATATCAAAATAGTCTTTAACATACATTAATCCATAAGATTTTGTGCACTGCAAATATTTTAATACTCTTTTTACATGTCTCCAATGTGTTTCATTAAAACAGTTATTAAATTGACTTAAGTAGCTTACTGAAAAAGAAATATCTGGCCTAGTCAGAACAGACAAATACATCAACCCACCTAACAACTGTTGATAGGGGTATCTAGAATCAATATTTTCAGCCTTCTCAAGTTTTAAATTTACTTCCATAGGTGTACTTATATTTTTACAATTTGACATGTTAAATTTCTGTAGTAAATTATCAATAAATCGTTCTTGATCTACAAAAATTTTATTTTTCTGTATTCTCACCCTCATTCCCAGACATTGCCTCAACTGCCCTAAATCTTTTAGCTTGAATCTAGCCTTTAACTCATTCTTTAATTTTTCTGTTTCTAATTTTGAGTTTGAAAATACAAAAAAGTCATCTACAAACAAAGCTATGTATGTCTTTTCATTTCCATTACATTTTGTAAACAAACATGGTTCATAAACAGATTTTTTATATCCTGTCTTTTGTAAACAATCATCTACTCTTTTATACCAAGCCCTAGCAGACTGTTTGAGTCCATAAATAGCTCTCTTTAACTTTAATACTTTACTTTCTCTGTTTTCACATTTAAGACAATCAGGTATTTCCATATACACAGTTTCATCGAGGTAGCCATTTAAAAATGCTGTGGTTACATCTAGATGCGATATATCTAATTCTAGTTGTACACTCAAAGCCAACAATAGTCTAAGTATTGAATATTTAAGCACTGGTGAAAAAGTCTCTTTATAGTCCACACCCTCCTTTTGGGTAAATCCTTTTGCAACTAATCGTGCCCTATATCTCACTTTATTATCACTTTCAAACTTCTTTTTCAAAACCCACTTACACTTCACAACTGTTCCTTTTTCTGGCTTCTCAACTATTTCCCATGTTTCATTTTCATGAAAAGACTGTAGTTCTTCTTGCATTGCTCTACACCATTCATGACGTTCTGGCCCATTCATCGCCTCCTCAAGAGTTAGAATATCCCCCGAAATGTCCATGGCCTCACCAATACATATATTGTTGAATCCAAAACGATCAGGTTGTTTCCGTTCACGTTTCCCTTGCACTAAATTTTCTAAATTTATATTTTGCAATTCACCCTTTGGCGATTCAAATTCTTCAGAACTACTTGATGAACTTCCTTGACTTTCATTTTCAACACGATATGTACTGTCTTGACAAACTTCAGAATTTGCGGATTCTGTTTCATTTAAAAGAGGATCACTCACTGAGGGTTCTTCCTCTTCCCTTTTTGATGAATGGCCTTCTAATGAATTTTCTATCTTTTCCTCCTTTTCTTCTACGACTACTATTGTCATGTCTTTTTCACATCTTTCCATCACTATGACATCTCTGCTGGTAGTGATTTTGTTTGTCCAAGGATTGTACAGCCTGTATCCCTTGATATTATCGGCATACCCCATAAGAATATATTCCACTGCTTTTCTGTCCCATTTTAGCCTTTTTTCTTTCGGAATGTGAGCCATGACTTTGCTGCCGAATATGCGTATGTGACTGACATCTGGCTTTCTGCCTGTCCACATTTCATATGGCGTCTTTTGGTGCAATCCTGAAGCTAACGACCTATTCCGTAAATAAACAGCCGTGTTCACTGCTTCACCCCAAAACTTTTTGTCTAATTTTGCTTCAAATATTAAACATCTCGCCTTCTCCACGACTGTCCTATTTAGCCGCTCACAAAGCCCATTCTGCTCAGGGGTGTACGGGTTTGTTTTCTGGTGTACAATACCCGATTCTTTCAAAAATCTTTCCATTTCCGATGAACAAAACTCGCCACCGTTATCTGTTCTTAAGATTTTTATTTGTTTACCTTTTTGTTTTTCCACAAAACATTTAAACTCTCTGAAGTACCTGAACACTTCATTTTTTGACTTCAAAAAATACACAAATGACATTCTGCTGTAATCATCTACAAATAGTAGAAAATATCTCGCCAAACCGATAGATTTGCATTCCATAGGTCCACATACATCTGCATGCACCACCTCCAACACACTCTCACTTCTGGAACTACTGTGTGAGAAAGGTAATCTGGTTTGCTTGCCTTCGCAGCATATAATACAGTTGGACTTATCAATTTCTGCTCTTTCACGGTAGGATATTCCCTCTACAGCGCCATTTTTCATTGTATTCAGATCTTTACTGTTAATATGGCCTAATCGTCGGTGCCACAGCTCACTAGTAGTTGTTGTGACTGGTGCCGCTAACAATTTTTCTGACTTTACGTTTAATCTATATACTCCATTGACCAACTCAGCTTTTCCAATCAAATCATTTTGTTGATTATGAATGTAGCACATTCCTTCTTCAAAAGACACTTTGTTTCCTTTTTGAATCAATTGACTGACTGACAGCAGGTTTGTAGTGAGGTTAGGAATACACAAAACATTTTTTACAGGTATGACATACTCTGAATTATCTACAACAGTCGTTATCTCTGTGTCTCCTGAGCACAAAACTGGTACTCGCACTTGATTAGCCACTATGATATCTTGAATTTTCTGGTCATGCGACACATTCACCATAGCTTTCTGATCTGCGATCATGTGTGTACTGGCGCCTGAATCAATGTACCACTCGGTTTGGTTAAACGCCCCGCTGTTCCAAAACACTGCACTAAATGCGTTTGTTTGGTATTCTTTACTCAAATTACATTGATTTTTATAGTGACCAACTTGTTTACATTTGTAACAACGAATTGTTTTGGCAGGTTTTGTTGACGTTTTGTTCGACACATCAGTGGTGTTGCCAACCTTACGATTCTTTTTATTTCGCTGCCAACCTTTCGACCAAAATGCACTCTCTGGTCCAGTACTGCCAACATCCGCACTCATATCTAGCAACTTCGTTTTTATGACGTCGGCGCTAATGGCGATGCCCGAATGCTCAATCGCCATGATCATAGGGGAGAACTTTTCGGGTAATCCTGCCAAAAGTAATGAACCGATCCACTCTTCAGTTATTTGAAATCCTGTTCCTTTTAGTTTATGCGCCGTATCAACCATCTGAGTCACGTATTCTGTCATGGATTCACAGTCTTCTAAGCGAATTGAGATCAAATTTCTTAGCAATGAGATTCTTCGAGTGAAACCGGAGTCATCAAATAGTGTTTTTAACTTCTTCCAAACACCGCGCACTGTAGTTTCACCTTTAACGTGCACATATAATGAGGAATCCAGCGTCATAATCAGTTTTGCCTTGGCTTTTTGGATATCAACGTCCTTTTCGTCTTTGTCACTGGTGATATCGACGCCCTCCAAAATCAAGAAATTCTCGGCTGCGAACGCCCACTCGTCGTAATTCTCGCGCCCCTTGAGTTTTGGAACATTTAAAACGTAACTCGAAGCCATTTTATAATGAAATTATTCGACTTTTTTTAATACAAAAGAAAAAATACGGACTGGTCCCATAACCTAATAAAAACACACGGCTTGCAGACCATAGACTAACTTTATTTTTTTTTTTATAATATTATTTTGATACCATAACGACATTAGGAACAGATAACTTTACCTAATGCACGCGATTTAACAACTTTGTGAATATTAAAATAGGTAATATATTTTTAAGAAATGTTTTACCTCCCTAAATCAATCCTCAAAAGCTATGAACACGCGTGCAACTTATCTGCAACTACACGCAAACACCAGGAACAAAGAAAAATATTTTTTTATCGAAAACGACATGAAAAAGTAATTAAGTAAGTACTCTACTGACTTGTAGTAACTAGTAGTCTGATTTTTCAGTCTTTTAATCAGTCAGTCATAGGTAGGTAGAGACGACACTATGTTATGAGCAGTGATCGGAACAGGTAGACTGTATTCACCTTAACTTCGAGGAACAGAGCGGAGACTTCCCTACCAAAATGGTTCATTACGCCAGCCTAGTCCCGAGCTGCCCGTGAATGTGACCTCTAACCGTCAAACAGATACCAGTTCAGTCTCTACAGAAGAAGCAGCAAATAATCTCAAGAAACGAACGATACATGTTATAGGAGATGAACAATTGTCAGGCCTCTCGGCAGCTTTGGTTAAGTCTAGATCTGGAAATTGGAATGATAATTATTTTCCTTCTGGCTTTGTAATACCTAATGCTAGTAGCTCGGAAATCCTAAAGTATTGTAAAACCACCATCGATAAAATCTGTGATGATGATGTTGTTGTATTGAGTTTAGGATCTCATGATTGGAACCCTGAATTGCTCCACTTTAATCTATGTATATTGTTGGATTTGCTGAAGAAGGTCCCTGTTTATATACTACCTATCCGTAAAAGCCAATACTTAAATGAAGTACGCCTTAATTACCACATGAAATTGTGGTCTCGTTGTGTGGATAACTGCATATTTATAGATCCAACATCTATCTTCTTAAAAAATTATAACTACCTAAAGCAGATAAGTTACAAAATCAACATTCTCATCGACAGCGCTGATTATAAACTGCAGTTCTTGAACTTTAAGCGCGTGGCAGGTTTGAATATGAACCAAAGTAATCAAGTTAAACCACATTTCAAACGTGTAACTGCTCCCAGTAAAGGCACTATACCCTATTATTTCTCTGTTCTAAAAAAAACGAAAACCCAAACATTAGAATCAGACCCAAAATTTTTTCGTCTCTAAAGCACCGTTAAACTTTACAATATTGCACCAAAATATTCAAGGTGTTACTTCAAAAAAAGAACTGGTAGAAGTGACGTTGTCAAATTTGGCTGAGGATTTGAGCCCGGATGTAATATGTTTCAGTGAAACATTTATTAAAAATGAAGATGAGAAAAACACCAACATCCGTGGTTTCGAACTAGCTTCAACTTTTTGTCGATCTAAAAAGAGAGGTGGTACATGCATATTGGTGAAAAAAGGTCTTGCTTTTACTAAAACCGACTACTTCGATAAGCTTGCAACAGAGTTTCACTTTGAATGTTGTTCCATTGTTATACCTTATTATAATATTTTAATCGTGTGTATCTATAGGACTCCGTCAAGTATAAGAAAACATTTAGATTATTTTTTTGATAAATTTGACATGCTTCTACATACATTTTATAAAAAATATTCCAAAAAAAAACTAGTCCTGGCAGGTGATTTAAATATAAATACATTAGAAAATAATAATTCTTGCTCTCATCTTAATGATATTGTTACCTCCTATAACCTAAAACTACACATTATAAGCCCGACCAGAGGTAGATCCTGCTTAGACCAAATTATCAGCAATATTAATAATGCAAAAGCTAAAACCTTGTCTCTTTGGTTATCGGATCATGACACTGCTCAAGTGCTACAATTCCCAGTGATTACCAAAAAAATTGTTCCCAAATCCATTTATACTCTTAAAAGGTGTTATTCACAGGAAAATATTGAAAATTTCAAGGAATGTTTGAGTAAATTATCCTTCGCTGACATTTATTCAGAAACTAACCTTAATATAGCATTTGACAAATTCTATGAATTATTTTGTTTATTCTATAAGCTCTGTTTCCCTATCATTAAACGTAAATCTTCCACCAAACCTTTTCAAAACTGGATCTCCAAAGGTCTCAAAAAGAGCTGTAATACAAAGAAAGCCCTTCGTTTTAAATATTATGCCAATAAAAACTCACATAATAGAAATGCTTATCTAAGTTATTCAAAATTATTTAAAAAATGTGTAAACATTTCGAAGAAATCATGTAACAGTAAATATATTGCCAGAAGTAATAATATCGTAGGTGCAACCTGGGATATTATCAAAAATGAAACAGGAATTTTAGATATAGATAGACATATAATACAAGAAATCAATTATAACAATGAAACGTTGCATAATCCTAATGACATAGCTAATTCTTTCAATGATTTCTTTATTGATGCACATGACTATAAATCGACTAATCTCAGTAATAATTTTAATAATTCTAACGATAATAACATCAATTCAATATACCTAACTCCTGTTGGATATCATGATATAAATAAAATAATCATGACTCTTAATAATACACTGTCTGAAGGCTATGATAATATTTGCACTAAAGTGATTAAGTCTTGCAGAGCTGAAATATGTTCAATTTTAGCCTTTTTAATAAATCTATCTATGGAATCAGGTACTTTTCCCGAGAAATTGAAAGTTTCTGTAGTCAAACCAGTGTTTAAGAAGGGTGAAAGGATTCTTATGTCCAACTACCGCCCAATCGCCCTAATACCTGTATTTTCAAAGATTTTTGAAAAGGTAATGCACGAGAGAATCATGAGTTTTTTAAGCAAGTATAATATAATCAATGAAAATCAGTACGGATTTCAGAAACAGAAATCAACAACTATGGCGGCTTTTACCTTGACAAATGAAATTCTGCAGGGATTAAACAGAAACCTGTTCACTTCAGTTTTATTTTTTGACCTTTCCAAAGCCTTTGACCTTGTAAATCATGACATTCTATTATATAAATTAGAGCGTGTTGGTATTAGAGGAACCGCCCTAAATTGGATTAAGACTTATCTTCAAAATAGGATACAATGCGTTGAAGTCCAGAGTTTAAATCTAAAAAATCACGTATTAAATGCGTACCGCTCTAAATTCAAACATATGAAACTAGGTGTCCCTCAAGGGAGCATACTTGGTCCCCTTTTATTCCTGGTTTACATTAATAATTTACCAAAGACTACCAAGCACAAGAGTATCCTATTTGCTGATGATATCTCAGTAGTAGTGACATCACATAAAAATATAACATTTAATGAACACAGAAATGAAATATATAATACAGTTTTATCCATAGTAAAATGGCTTGACATTAACAAATTAAAAATTAACATTGACAAATCTAAAGTAATTAATTTTAATAATAATTGTAATAGTGAACTTAATATTTGTTACCAGAAGGAACTCCTACAAAGAGTCGATGCAACTTTATTTCTTGGCCTAACCATTGATGTTAAATTGAACTGGAAGGACCAAATACAAAAAGTGTGTAACAAAATAAATCGATTTATCTTTCCCTTATATAAACTAACTAAAGTTGCAAGTAAAAAGGCCGCACTAACTGCATATTTTGCTTATGTTGATTCTGTTATCAGATATGGGTTAATAATTTGGGGGAATAGCACCGATATAAACAAAGTTTTTATCTCCCAAAAAAAGTGTATTAGAGCAATTTGCGGGATTGCTCCTGATGTATCTTGTAAACCATTCTTTAAGGCCCTAAACACCCAAGTAGCACAAGTAGCATTATAAGAGACCACATTTGGTGTACACGGAAACTAAGAGCTGTATAAGACAGTGTTATAATGGTGTTTACAGCGCTGTAAACACCGATATAACTCTTATTTGGGCACAAATTATTCAGCCTATGGTTCTTATTTGGTTCACATTTCTACTTAAAAGCATTATAGTAGCACTATATTGGAATTATTATGGTTCACAAGGCTGTTTATCAGCTGCTTAACGGAATACGATTGTACTGTTATACAGACTAAGCGCTAGGATTGGGTAACTGCTAGTCTTAAATAACGCTTTAGGTTCTATAATATTCTTCGATCACTAGAAAACTTTATTTTATTTGCCATAGCTGCTTTAAATAGCATTATAGCGGTGCCGATAATTTCCCAGAGTGTGATTAATGGTTAAGTGAATGTTATAATTGAGAATTTTTGGTAACTTAGGTATAAATACACTTTTATTATGTTATTAGCATGTGAAAACACTTGGGATTGCAAGTTCACTGTGAATGTTTATATGGTTTTAAAGCAAAAAATTTACGCGCCTCGAAAATATCTCGTTTTTAATTAGAAATATTGTGAAAAAACTAATACGTTAAAATATTTTTGTCTGATTTACATAAAATTATGCAAAGTTTTAAATTATATTATAATAAGTGTATGTTTAAGGTTTAATTAAAAGCAGAAATTATTAGTAAAACATAAATAACAACATAATCTTGTTATATGATATACTGTTTAGGTTATAACAAAATGGCGCATTCTTAAGAAACCTATGTGAACTCTTTTAATCCTGAATAAATTACCATGGCTATACAAGAGTACACTCTCCAGTTCCTCTATTATGCTTATTGCAGTAAATAAGAGTTCAAGTGAACCATTTTACAGCCAAATGCTGTATTTCAGACTTAGAAGAGGATCTCCAAATACGTTTGGTGTTCACGTGTGTTAATTAAACACCTTTATGCAACTTTGCAAAAGAGGCTAATAACAGAGTCGAGGTGAACCAATGTGGAACTTTTTGCGTGAAATCACTCTAAATGTACACCACTCTAAGACTATTGGATGTACGGTAGTTCACAGTGACTCTTTTAAAATGCTAGCATTATAGTGGTATAATTCTACGTCTTTATACAGCAATTATCATATTCTACTACCACTAAAATTCTCTTATGCAACCAATGCGATAAAGGCTGTAAGAAAGCATTTTTGACATCTGCTTTAACTCTGATCCCGTAACAGTAGTGTCCGTTGCTACTTTTATAATGCTATTATACAGATCAAAGCGTAATGCGCAGCTCTAAGTTCTCGGTTGAACCATATTAAGTGTTTATTAATTCCTTAAGTTCCGAGTTATACCAAACGTGATCTTTTGTAATGCTACCTGTGCTACTTGGGCATACTTCCTTTGCCATGCCTGTATATCCTAGAAGCCTCCAAATTTGTAAAGGTAAATCTTCACAAATATTATATCCAAGGCAAAAACACAGAAGGTAGAAATAGAAGATACCCTGAAATATTAATTCACGAAGAAATTCCTAAATCGAAAAGATTTCAGAGCAACTGCTTTTGGATGTGCAAAATTGTCTATAATAAGATACCACAACATATTAAAGATCTTCCCTTCAACAAGTTCAAAATAGCATTGAACAGGTGGCTTCTTCAGCACTTATTTTACTCTATCAAAGAATTCCTGGAGTACAAAAGTTGAGTTTTTTTTGTGGCTTTGTGTGGTTTGGCGATGTTTGTGTCTATATTTTAAGATTTATGTTCCAAATGTTTGCATGCTAAAAAATCTTAGCTGAATTATCACTTTGTTAATTTAAGACCATTAATGTACCCATTTCAAAGGCAAATAAATGTTTTATCTTATCTAAAAAACCGCGTCAATCCGGTAGTTGACTGCTAGTCATTTGAGTTACTTTTTATCAAATGTCAAAAACGGCATTTTGTTCTAAAAATGTTTGAAATTTTGTACGATGACGTCATTGTTCAAAATAGTAGTTTGCATACTTATAAGGTATTTTTTATAAATTAAAAATTGAAAATGCAATAAAAATTAAAGTGATTAAGTTTTTCAATAATTTCAATTAAAGAGCTATTTAGTCAATATTATTTCGTAATTTATTTTTCATGCAGTCAACTCCCGGGGTTTCCGGACATCACTTAAGTACTACATTACGCCTGCGACTTCGTCTGCGTGGATATCGATTATATTGCGTTTTCGTGAAATAAAAGTATTACTAATAACTCGGTTTCTAGGCGACGTGTCAAGATGAAAAATGCATCAGATTTTAAGTACATATCGAGGGTTCACGGGCGACTTGTATTAAGCGACATTTTTGGAAACACAGGTAACCTCTACTTTAAAAATTTATTTCTTACAAAATACCTCACAAAAAATAACTTCTGAATAATATTTAAAATACTAAGAATATCGAGAATCTATATAATACTAAGAAGTTAAGTTTTAATTATTATTTTTCTAAGAAATATTTTTTTAAATCAGTCTCCTGAACATTTCTAAAAATGTCGCTTAATACAAGTCGCCCGTGAACCGTCGATATTTATATTTAGAGCAATACAGTGTAAAAACCGCATACAATTTCGCGCAGTAGATTTTGCCAAAGCCTGGGACAGTTGTCCCGGATTTTTTCTGTACGGAAGTCTCCGGAAGACGTTCTGTTCTGTTCTGTGGCGAAGGTTAGGTAAATACAGTCTACCTGTTCCGATCACTGGTTACGAGTTATGAGTCAAACGAAAAACGTGTTTCTTATTTGTGTATGAAAATTATACCTACTTTGATTATTGTGAAAATGATAAACCTATATTGGTGAGAACATACATATTTCAGAAATCACTTATACATATAATACTGCTAGAGTTCCGATATACTGAAATTATTCTTAAGCCTTTCTATCTTTAGAACTACGAGGTAATAAAGCTACAAGCTGTATTATTGAATAACTAACTTCATCACAAAAAATTATCTTCTTTTCGGTCGATTGATCAGCATTTAATCAGACCCCGAAGGCTGTGACAGTGGAGGAAACGAGGCACACAACAGCTCTTTTTGAAACCGAAAAGGTAATATTTAGGTACCACAGAGTTCATAATTTTACAGGCAGAGGATTTGCTGCATACATTAAAGACTTATTTTAGTCTGCGGTATATACATTAACCTCTTCTCGATGACCAGAGTATTTGACACTTGGCGTGAATCTACCATAATATGAAGTTTTTACCACCCTTTTAGGTTCGTTTTTAAATTTTTTACTCACAGTGTACTCTTATAACATATATATATTTTAAATATTTAACATTTCGTTCCAATTACTATGGGAGATGGTATGTTGAAGGTGCTTTTTTGGATGCCAACCGTGGAAACTTTCTGCGGAGCTGGCGACTTGGAGTGCGGTAGTTTCGTCATGTGCGGCTTTTACATAATCGTTTCTTTCGTGACTTTTGTTAAGCCATTACTGTATTTAGACTACCACCACGAAAGTGAGACTTTTATAAAGTACATACAAAGTGTTTTCAGCTACACAGCGTGCGTTTGTGCATTCTTCGTATTCTACCTTGGTTGGGCCATGTCTGGAAGTATGAAAAAGAATAAACTGCGCATCAAACCTCGTAGCGTGTTTACACATGCTTTTATTATTTTATGTTTGATTATGGGATGCGCAGAGGTAATCTGGGGGATATTAGCGTTTATAAGAGCTTTCATAGAACCGGGTCTATATCCATCTTCGTTTCGAAGCAACAAGTCCATTAACCCGTACCCGAAATATGAAGTGTGCACAAGCTATAAGTCTAGGTCTTATACTAGTTCTAGATATCAAGAACATAAAAAATGCCGCCCTGTGACTCCCGAAGAAATCCGAAAAAGAGAGCAATGGGATCTTGACCGTAAGTGCTGTGGCTGTACTGCGTACGAGAGGTAAAACACATTATATTTTTAACCACAACCCGGACACTTCATACAAATTTCGCGCCATTGTTTACTACAATGACATTCATGTTTGTATACATGTAAATGTGTGCGTGATGTACTAGGGTTGAATCAAGATTCAATTAGCCCTCATTGTTCTTTATTATTAGCTAGACTTTCACAAATAAAGTAAAAGGATGTATACACCAGACAAAGCTGTATAGCCTTAGAAGGCTTAGCTCTTTCCTTAAAAAATAAAATTGTCTTTGGTTATAATACTGTGCTTTGGAACTGTTTTGGAACTGTGCCAACCTCTTGACAAATGGTCACAGATCGGTCACACAGGGGGGGGGGGGGTGAGGTAGCCTTCAGAGAGCGGCAGGGAGTGTCCATACTGTATAATTTCCTTATACTGTGTTTTTAACCAACTGCCCAAGTGGTTTGAAAGTTCTGTCTTTCCACTCTGACCAATTAAACCGATCAACTAAAACGGATCAACTATTTTTCTTTCCTAACGGTACAACTATTTGGTTGGTCAGAAATTTTATAAAGTAGGTAAGAAGATTCATTGTTTTCCTTCGAAGGAAAAATAAATGATTGCAGATTTGCAATAAAAGAGTTACGGTTTTGGAGATATCGAAATTTTTTTAAGACTTTATGGCCTTCAAGTATATACAATTATAATAAATAATAACGGGTGTTTCTGTATACTTTCTCAGCTCCATAACTCCGATTCCCAATTGATTAGTTGCGACCTCGGCAATATCATAAAGCAAGGTTCGGAACCGGTTAACAAATACCGGTTAATTTCGTTCGAATTTCGGTTAACGATTCCGTTCAGGTTAAACCCGGTTTCCAGCTTAACCGGTAAATTTGAAAAAATATCGGTTAATCAGGGAGCGGTTTTGTAACCGAAATAAGAACGAAATTAACCGGTTAAAATTTAAACCAAACTTAGTCAAGTTCAGGCGCGTCGCTCGGGTGCCACTGCCCGAGTTTTCTGCTCACTTTCTTGCACGCTTTCAACTGATCGCACGCGGCAAACATACCTACAACGTCGCATATTTTTCAAATTAACTGGTTAATTCCGTTCGAACGAAAAAATATCGGTTCTGGTTAAACCGGTTATATATACCGGTAACCAAAACCTGAACGAAACCTTAACCACAATTATTTCGATATCAAGGTCAATGACCGAACCCTGTCATAAAGTTCATTCTAAGGAATCTATTGAAATACAGTTGGTTCGTATCAATTATTAGATCATTTTTGATACCAATAGTCTGATTTTAAAACTTTAGGCCCGGATTCCATCAAAGCGGAGACGAGAGCTGGTGTGTTCTAACAACCAATAGAATTTTGTTATTTATATTAGGGATGCAACGATTACGAAGCGGTGCATCGTTATGCATCTGTAATCGTAATTTTTACGATTAATAACGATGCAGTGCACCGTAGTAAAAATGTTTACGATTACGATTATTGAAAAAAACGACATTATACAATTTGGCTCTAGAAGAAAAATAAAAAGGCTTTGACCACCTTATAAAACGGGTTAGATTTTACTTGTCAGAAGTCTGCAGTGCTGTCTCATGTTATACATTACACGGATCATGAAGTCGTTTTGCAGCGCAGCCTAAGTGTATAATAAAACGTATCCTACTATAATCACAACTATAATATAATAAATCTGAAAGTTTGTATGTTTATTATACACAAAAACGATTGAATGGCTTTAATGCCCCAACGGCCATCTGCTCTACGAGTTTTGAGCTCCACTCTCTGCCATTTCTTTCAATTTAAAGATTCTCTAAGCCGTGTCAGTTTCTTTGGTTCTTCTACGTATCTCCTCATTTCTGATTCGATTACGTAGGGAAACTCCAAGCACAGCACGCTCCTTCGCCCTTTAGGTAACCTTGAGCCTTCTTACGAGGCCCATAGTAAGCAACTATGTCTCAGTTCCATATGTCATCACTGGTCAAAGACCTTAGTCTTGAGATACTGCGGTATTTTAGACGCGAAGATATTGCGGAGCTTCCCGAACTCTGCCCAGCCGAGTCGGATTGATCTCTTTTTCGAAGTTGGACCTACCTAGCAGAACTGTTTGTACCAGGTACATATTCGTCAACAACTTTCAGTGTAGAGTCTCCAACCTTCAGAGGAGTAGGTGTAACACAGACATTTTACATAATTTTCATTTCCATATACTTTATTACATTGGAACCAATTTTCGTCTTGTCCATGTTCATTTTAATACCCACTTATTGGGAGGCTCTACTGAGTCAATCGAGCATTGCGCCTAGGTCTTTCAAGGTCTCAATCGTGACCACGATATCGTCAGCGAATCGAAGGTGAGTGATGTACTCGCCGTTGATATTAATGCCGAGTCCTCTGCAATCCAAAAGTTTGAAAACTTCTTACAGGGCAGCGGTGAACCGTTTCAGAAATATAACGTCTCCCTGTCTCACCCCATGCTACAGCCGGATAGGTTTCGAATTCTGATTCTGGCAGGCCGCCTGGCGGACCGATTTGGCACCGTTGGAGAGACTGTAATACAGCCCATGTCTCGATTGAATCAGAGGCTTTCTCATAGTCCACAAACGCCAAGCAATAGTGGCCGATTATAGTCTTCGGTCTTCAGTATAATCTAATGGTACTGAGGCCTTTTCGGAAACCAGCTTGTTCGGGAGGCTGGAAGTCATGAAACCTACGTGCGAGACGATTCGAAATGACTTTCGAAAACAGCTTGTAGACATGGCTCAGAAGTGCGATGGGTCTATAGTTTTAGCAGGCTCTTATCGCCCTTTTTGAAGAACACCAACACTGTAGGCCAGTGTTTTTCAACCTTTTTTAATACCCGACACCTGTATAAGTTAAAACATTCTTGCGACCCCCCTACAGCCATAAACATGCAAAATGTTAGTGATTTGAAAGACTACGTTTATAATGCCGCATAATTTTCTTGAATTAGAAAATGATTTAGTCATTATATTAATGTCCCCGGGGGGTCGCGACCCCCAGGTTGAAAAACACTGCTGTAGGCGATTGTCCGTCGAGCATGACGGAATTAAACAGCTTCTGAAGAACTTAAAGTACCGGTTTTCCACCTGATTTCAGAAGCTCAGCCGTAATTCCATCATCACTCGGTGCCTTGTTGTTCTTAAGCTGTTTTAGAACCATTTTAAGCTCACACAGACTGACGTCTGGGATATCTTCAGTATAGTGTCCGGGCAATTTGGCTCTCGGGTCTTTAGCCAAATTACTGACAGGTAAGCGTGCGGTCGTGTATAATTGCCGGTAGAACTTCTAGACCTCTTCCAATAGCTCAGGCTTGGACGATACGGTTCTGCCATCCTCAGTCTTCAGCTTGGTCAGAGTTGGCTTTGATCAATAGACAGATCCCTTGCGAATACTTTTGAGCCCTTATTTCGCTGTATATGGTCTCTTTAATACGATTTGTTTTATACAATTATATAGAGGCGTGAAGTCTCGAGTGAGGGACTTATAGATCTGTCTATTTAGTCGCTGATACTGAATAGCATCTTCCGAGGACTGCAAAATTGTAATTGTAAATAATAATAAAAAAATTGTTCCTAATTATATTTATGCCTTGTTGCTATTATAATAATGCCAAAACGACAAGATTTGTGATTTCATACATTTTGAATATTTTTTAAGTTTTCTTGGATAATCGTAATGCATCGGCTATCGTAAAAAATAACGATTCGAATCGTTATCGTAATCGTAATGGCCGAATCGTTGCATCCCTAATTTATATGTATGTATTTATATCGAGATGTGTGTCGTCTCCGCTTAGCTTCAGTGGAGACGGTTGAGCAGAGAGCAGAGGAGTGTCTCGAAGTGAGCTGTGTCTCGCAAGCAGGCGTAGGCGGCGCGCAGCGAAGACGAGAGAGAAGTAGGTAAGCTGCGGCGGGGCGTGCGGCACCGACCGAGATTTCCTCCGCGTCGCTCAACCCGCCACATCCATTGATCGCCGCACGTAGCTCATCTCCGGTCTAGCAAGTACACGTCTCTGCTTCGTTCTAGCCAGTACGCATCTCCACACAGCTTCGGTGGAGACACCCTAGTTGATAAGCAATAGCATACCCACTCCTCTACGCTTTGCACATCTCCGCTTTGGTGCAGACTGGGCACCTGAAGAAAGTTATAGGAATACTCCTAGAGGTTTGTTGACGGTTCAAGGTCACCTTTTGAACAACACACATTATTTATTTTCACTAACAGTCAAGTAGTAACATATTTTAAAGATTTGGTGCCATAGCACAGAATAACCAATAGCGCAGCCATAGCAAAAATTACTTAAATGGGCTTCCCCGAGCAGGGTGACACATTTTCTTTCTTATCCCGGCACTTTGGGTCTTGGGCCCAATATTAATTATCTCAGATCTCTCTCTCTCTCTGTTATGGGAAGAGACCCGTGCCCCTGCAGTGGGGACGAAATGGGTTGTTATCAAGAAACAACCATAATTGATCTCATTTGAAGATGAGGTTTTTAGAGTAATTCTATTTAATTTCCGCAGATGCCAATGATACAGTCGTTTACCAGAAAAGCGATTTATTTGATGCGATCTACTCGACCGTTTCAATTCTGGCCCATTTGTACGGGTTCTACCTCGTCGTCACGTTCAGGTCCTATGTGCTGGAGCTGATGGAAGAGGAGGAAGATGACGAAGATGAGAAAGAAACTGAATAATTTTTCGGAAGTATACTTCTATTGGAACAAGATTTTTTACAGTACTGCCAACATTGCAATATACTTATGTATATGTATTAGAATAACACCGTTTACAGCTTTTGCTAAAAACAGGTTAACTTTCAGAAATAAAATACTGCTAAAGATGTGTACTTTAATTCTTTTACCTGTTTGTATTTTTAACCGACTTCAAAAAATAAAAAAATAAAGAATCTTTTTTTTTGTATTTTTTTTTATGTATGTTCACCGATTACTCGAAGACGCCTGAACCGATTTGGAAAATTATTTTTTTGTTTAAAAGGGTATACTTCACAGATGGTCCCATATAAATTTTATCGAATTCGATTCAGCGGTTTTTGAGAAAATCAACAAAAACATAGCAAAATTGGAGTTGTTGCGATTAAAGTCGGTTGTTTTTAACGTATTCAGTGTGGTCAATTATTAATGAAAAATAGTGTATAAAGATTTATGAACCCGGTCCTTTAAGGCTTTATATTATTATTTTCAATATAAACTTTGGCTGCCATGGCGCTTGGCGAAGTGTCAGGTACTACTCCAAAAGCCATACTGGTGGTCAGTGTGACGAGGAGAGAAAGCGTCGGACTATCGGGGCATCCAGGTATTGTCAAGGAGGACCGCCTTTTGCATAGCCGTCGTTATTATCGGTCTGCCTCAAAGTCCCAGCCGCCTAAGGTTACAAGTCAGGGCAATCAAACCATTTACGGACAGGACTACAAGAATCATTTCAGTGGATTTCACTTGCTACATAATAATATTCACCCAGGGCCGTCCTTGGCAGTTTCCTTAGCGCAGTTTGAGCGCCCTGTGCCAAATTCGGCGCCCTTTACAGTTATGTTTTTTAAATACAACTAACAGATTTTTAACCATGTAGTTACAAATTAGGCATAATCTAATAATATCTAATATCTAAGGCATAATAGTGTAATGGACAATTATTAAAAGCTTTTTTAATGAAAGTAGGTTTATTGCGGGGGTTCTTAGTTCTTGTTTGGTCAAAAATGGCTCCAGGACAGGATTCCCATCTAGAATACTCAGCTCTTTAATTAATGCTTGATAAAAACATTTTCGGCACCATTAAAATAACTAAATGTTCCGATAACTGATAAGATTTAAATCTTTTATTTTACTAGGATAAGAATTAACTAATCTAAGAAGAAAAAGCTAAAATTTAATATTTTAAGACATCGAAACACATGGGCGGTGCGGTATCAGTGAAATACTCGTAGCAATTTTTTTTCATAATATCCCCTTTTTTATTAAATCTCTAAATACGTACCCGCGAACTCCTGACGTGAAGCGGGGCCACTAGCCATTAGTCCACGAAGGCAGTTAAAAATATTCTTAGGTTGGCGAGTGGTTTTAGATAATTTTGGAAGGCTCTCTAAGTTTTATTTGAAAAGCGTTTTTTATGCATTTAAAAATAGTTTTTTAAGTATATGTAGAAACCAACCAACCCATCTACCTGGGACGTTTTTGGCGCCCTCTCCTACCCCATCTACCATGCAGGCCCACGTCCAACTGTACCAGGGGGCTTGACGCCCCCTGAGCTCTGCGCCCTGTACCTATCCACCAAAAATACCCTTGACTGCGCCCGATCCATGAATACGATATCAGGTTTACTATGATCAATAGACCAGTTCGTGATCATGTCTCGGTATCGGTAGAGGAGCTTGTCGCGGTCATTTTAAAAAACCGTCTCTTCCGGCGTGTAAGTACTTTAAGCGCAACACACACTGAGGCGGCCGCGGGGCGCTACCGTTCCAAAGGAGGACCTGCAGGAAGCGAACTTAGAGCGGACCCCTTCAGACAGAAATCGCCGCTTGCGAAGGCGTCGCGGTGGCGGTATAACTGAAGGCAAAAAAAGACACAGTTCCTAGAAGAAGGAATGTACTTTCATGTATGGAATCTACTTAGTGCAAAATTTTACGGATAGAGGATTTACTGCATTCCAAAAAACTTATATATCTAGGTACTACATTATATTGTATAAATTTCTTGCTGTATATGCATACTTCTTATTTTCTTCTGTGGTATACCTCAATCCACAGTATAAGGACTTTATACAGTATGGACACTCCCTGCCGCTCTCTGAATGCTACCTCAACCCCCCTGTGTGAAAATTTGTGACCATTTGTCAAGAGGTTGGCACAAACCAAAGCACAGTATCATAACCAAAGACAATTTTATTTTTTAAAGAGAGAACTAAAGACTTCTAAGGCTATACAGCCTTGTCTGGTGCATACAGCCTTCACTTTATTTGTAAAAGTCTAGCTAACAATAAAGAATAATGAGGACTAACTGAATCTCGATTCAACCCTAGTACCTATATCACGCACACATTTACATGTGTACAAACATGAATGTATATGTAGTAAACAATGGCGCGAAATTTGTATGAAGTGTCCGGGGTGTGACCTCAACCTATGCTCAACCTCCTCTCGATGACTATAGTAGTTGACACTTATCGTGAATCTTTCATAATGTATGAACCTTCTACTTTCAGGTTCATTTTTAGGTTTTTTACTTACAATATTCTCTTACAACATAGTTAGTACTTATTTATTTTGAAGACATATGAAAGTGTAACTTTTGTTCAAATTACCATGGCAGACGGTTTTTTAAAGGTGCTTGTTTGGATGCCAACCGTGAAAACTTTCTGCGGTGCGATGCAGTTAGAGACCGGCAGTATAGTCATGCTCGGCTTTTATGTCATCCTTTCTTTCTGGACATTTGCTAAGCCCCTAATGACTATACCCTACCACCACGACAGTGAATACACTACTTTTATAAAGTATATACAATGTGTTTTCAGCTACATAGCGTTCTTTGCTGCATTCTTTGCATTCTACATAGGTTTCAACTTTATTGGAAGTATGAAAAAGTTTAATCTTACATTTAACCCTCGCAGCGTTTTTACGCATCTTTTAATTATTTTATGTTTGATTATGGGATGCTCTGAGATCATATGGAGTTTATTGGCGTTTATAAGAGCTTTCTTAGATCCGGGTCTATACCCATCTGACCTTCGAAGCAACAAGAGCGACAATCCGTACCCGAAAGATGAAGTATGCAGAACCGTAAGCACTAAACGCAGAACTCGCAAAAAGTGCCGCCCTGTGACGGCAGAAGAAGCTCGACTAAGAGAGAAATGGGATCGTGATCGTAAGTGCTGTTGCTGTACTGTATCTCGCGATCAAAAAAAAAGTATTTATTTATTTCTTTACCAAAAACATCAACGTTTAATAGACATTGTTGTAGAGACTTTGTGCCATAGCATTGAACTCCCCGCGGAGGGTGATTTTGTTTCGTTGGCCAGTACTTTGGGTTTTGGGCCCAATATAAATGATGCCAAGCTATGGGAAGAGACCCGTGCCCCTGCAAAGGGGACGTTAGGGGTTGTTAACGATAAATGATCTCCTTTGAAGAGTTTGTTAAGAGTAGGTTGTTAAAAGTAATTTTATTTTATTTCCACAGATGCCAATGATACAATCGTTTACCAGAAAAGCGAAACATTTGATGCGGTCTACGCGGCTATTTCAATTCTGGCCCATTTGTACGGGTTCTACCTCGTGGTCACGTTCAGGTCCTACGTGCTGCATCTGCTGGAGCAGGAGGAGGAAACTGAACCAGAACCGGAACCAGCAGAGGAACCAACCGAATAACTTTTGGATGTATATTTCAATAACACGATAAGTTTTTTGTAGTACTTACTAACAATATTGCAATATACGTTTTAAAACAATACTGTTGAAATTTTTTGAGTCAAACAAAATTCAAAATCTTTTATTTCTTTACGTAGGTGCATTAAGCACTCTTATAATCGTAATGGAGGAAGAAGCTCGACAAAGAGAGAAATGGGATCGTGATCGTGTTCCAAATGTCACTATCATTAAAATAATCTACAGTCTTATAGTATCCTTTTGAACAAATACAACGTTTTATATGTTTCTTAAAATATACTGGTAGTTCACACACGTCATTCAGAATTTTGTTATAAAAGCGTGCACAAATGATTTTTCACCTTACTGAGCCTCGAGAAAGCTATGTCAAGATTATTTTTCTTCTTATCGTGTGGCACAATTTGACCGCCGATCCACAATGTGTAGACGGCGGCTGCCTGAGTATTTTTTTTATAAAATACTAATGTGTACTTGAATTCATTTGTTAACAATTATTTCTATTTATTTTTATTGCCCAGTACGTAAGGACAGCATGACAAATATAATTTAGAAATCACATGTATGTACGTTAACATTATAGATTTGTAGCAGAAGAGCAGTAGATCTACTGCTCTTTCTACAAATGACTTCTTGAAAGAAGAGCTGCCGATAATAGCCTGAAAGATTCCTTCTTTTCTTCTTCTGGATCGCAGAAGACCATGAACAATGTGCTTACAGAGCGACGGGTGACCCGCGCATTATGGTCGCTAAGTTCTGGCTCAACCGCACTACGCGGCAGCGGCATAACGCGACGCGGCACTGCAATTTCATTCATAAATATTTGGCCGAGTCGCGTCGCGCAGTTCCGCTGCAGCGTAGTGCGTTCGTACCTTTATTCGCTTTAGAGCTTTAAAATTAACTAGTTATTATGAATTCTTTTTTTTAACAGTCACTCACCACATCCAGTGATAACGGTTAACCAGCATCATTTGGCATTTGCACTACTGGTAGTGTTAAGCAGCAGTGCCACAGGTACTAAAGGAGGGGCTCAGCATAGCCATGGGCGCGCGCAGATCGCGCATTACAAAAAAAGGGGCCAAGTGCGAGTCGAACGCGCGCATAAAGTGTTCCGTCCTACAAGATTAAAAATTCTGCCAAAAAACACGTTTCTATTAGGGGAGCCCCTTAAATTTTTAACTTATTTTTATAATTTGTTTTTATAGCGGCAACAGAAATACACATTCTATATAAAAAAAAACAAATGTCTACCTATTACAGCTCATGAGTTACAGCCGGGCAGCGGAGGCTTAGTAATAGCATGTAAATAGGGTCCCGTTTAGGGTTGCCAACTTTTTTTACAAGAAATAAAGTATATTTAGGTCTAAGAAGAATATTAAACAGTATTTTAGAAAAATTAACAGTATTTTATTTATTTGATGTTTTAAATATGTACATATTATTTAGAGCTTCTCCACAACTTATTAATTTACAGTCTTTTTTAAAAACTTCAAACGTCTCACCACATTTATAACTAAAATTTAAAATAAATGAGGAGCTCATTTTTTATTAAATTAATACTTGCTCTATTTCTATCCTCCCGCCACTTTGCATTCATTACTGAATAAACTCTTTCAGTAAATGCAAGAAAAAAGGTTATGTTCTGAGAACGCACACACTCGCATGTCTGTGTCAGTGAGTGACAGTCTTGATGTCTTGAATATTTGACTTTGACAGATTCGTTCTTAAACTCCATTCATCATCATCATCATCATCATCAGCCTGTATTAGTCCACTGTTGGACATAGGCCTCCCCCAAGGCACGCCACTTATACCTATCTTCGGCCACGCGCATCCAGCTGTTACCAGCAACCTCCATTAACCTCCATTACTGTGATTTATTTGTGGCTGCGCTGCACTAAACGCCCTCTAACTAAATTTAAAAAAATCTGTGAGCGTCTAAGTCTAACACTTATGATGCTGAAAACAGTATTTTGTATACTTTATTTTTGTTTAACAGTAAAAAAGATATCGTAGTGAAAAACAGTATAATACTGTTTTTAACAGTATAGTTGGCAACCCTAGTCCCGTTGGCCTTTGAGTACGGAACCCTAAAAAATTACAAGAAATTTCGTGCTCATTTCGCTCGCGCTTTTTTCCGCTCTCTTTCCTGTGTAGTAGCTAAAGTGCGTCGTTTTACTTCATGTTAGTAGATTTTAATCCATTGGAAACACTATTGTTACAAAACTAAATAAGATAATGACTGTGGAGATTCAAATGTACCCCCTGGAAATCAATCCTGCCCACGTGCAGCCTATGAGCACACGTCATAGAAGGAGGCGAGCGAAGCGAGGTCGAAATTATTTACATAATTCATTATTAGGCTTTAAAAATCCGATAAGTACTGTGATTTGATTTTGAAACTTGATTGGTTTGAGCTGCCCCCGCTCAGTTTTTATTGCGCTTTAGAGAAGCGGCTCTGAACCTTTCGCCACTGCTTCTAAGTGTAACGGGCCATCCATAAATTACGTCACACGTTAGGGGGAGGAAGGGTGACAACGAAGTGTGACATTATATGACAAGGGGTGGGGGGGAGTCATAAACTTTGTGACGTCACATGATCAATAATAAAAATATATATATTCATTTATTAATTCTGGGCGAAAATTTGTGACGTCCCACAGACGGGTGGGGGGTCAAATAAAAAAACACATGAAATTCGTGTGACATTATCATTAATTATGGATGGCTCTTAATATCATAATGATTCTTGTACTAGAGATTCTTGAAATTTTCTATACAAAATTAGTCCTGGAAATGATCTAAGTAGATACATTTTGGTTTTGGGGGTGAGTAATAAATAATACGGTATTTGACTAGTAGTCATTTGAGTGACTTTTTATCAACTGTTAAAAACTTACAAAACTTACGTACAACTTTTGATTATATTTCTATGGGGAAGAAAACTGACAAAGCTCGCCGTTAGAGGCGCTGATATCGCTTGACTCATACTAACTGTCAAAACGTATAGAAAAAATTGTTTACGTGAACTAAACATAAGATTATTAAAAAAATACCGCGTTGTGTGTCGATTGATTGCAATAATAATGGAAATCATTAATTTCCTTAAGATTCTCGGATGAAGAAGACGTGAGAAAAGTAACGTTTTCAATTATGTACTTTTCAACTTCGCCTTTAATTGAGGAACAGTCCCAGTCGCATACATTTTCCATTTAACAATTTTGCAGAAAAAAAACTAATTTATAACACCTCGATAATGTCAGTCAAGCGTCCGTAGCGCCATCTGCAAATAGCTTTGCGTTTTCTTCCCCATTGGTCAAATTATTACATATTTTGTACTTTATGACAAAGTTTATAGAATCGAATAACCTGTTTTCCGGGATTTTTGCCATACTTGATCTATGGAACCTACTTGCTACACAATTTTACGAATAGAAGATTTACCTACTGCATATTTATAAGACTTTTTTAGTTTGACGCATACCTACTTCAACATTCTCTCGATGACTGACACTTACTACCATTATATTTGCTTTTACCACGCTCTTAGATTCATTTTTTATTTACAGTATACTCTTATAACATAGTACTTATACTAATATTTATTCTGAAGATACATGAAAGTGTAACTTTTTCAAATTACTATGGGAGACGGTTTGCTGAAGGTGCTAGTTTGGATCCCAACCGTGAAAACGTGCTGCCTTATATGCAACGTAGAGTGCGGCAGTATCGCCATGTGCATATTTTATATATTCGTTTCTATGTGGACTTTTTGGAAGCCATTAGTAACTATAACTTACCACCACGAAAGTAAAACTGTTATAAAGTACATACAAAGTGTTTTCAGCTACATAGCAGGCATTTGTGCATTCTTTGTATTCTACCTGGCTTGGTCAATGTTTTTGCAATGGTACAAGAAAAAAGGAACCTTTTATTTCAACCCTCGCAGTGTTTTTACACATGGTTATATTCTCTTATGTTTGATAATGGGATGCTCTGAGGTCCTCTGGGGGATACTGGCGTTTATTAGAGTTTTTATAGAGCCGGGTCTATGGCCAAGAGGTATTGGAGGAGATAACAAGACGTACAACCCGTATCCGAAGGATCAAGTGTGCAAAACCAAAAGGAATTACCGGGGAAAAACTTTCACAAAGTGCCGACCTGTGACTGCCGAGGAAATCAAAAAAAGAGAGCAATGGGATCGTGACCGTAAGTGCCGTGCCGTGACCGTAAGGCCACAATTCAAAAAGATGCTGTGAAGTTATTCCTTTAAACAAAAACGTGCAATTACTAGCTATTGTACCTTCATAAAGAACTACAGAGTTTAACTTTAGATTAGAAGATGGTACAAAAAGGATACCTTTAAGTTGACCTTTTTTACCTATTTAAAATCGAGCAATCGATTTACTTGAAATAAAGTGTCCATGTTATTGATGGCGGTACGTACCAGCTATCGTCGAACCACTATGACACCCGGCAACCATAGGGTCGGTAAACGCGGCGTACTGAAGAACTTGGACAATCGCTTACCTACATCAATTGCGGTGAGCTGGCGTTTCGTTTTTGGTATGCTACGTCAACAGTCAGGCGAGCACTAAGATAGATAAAAGTCCCAACCTTGAGTGGTGCTGGCTGTTGGAGACAAGACACGGAGCAACCTTTATGTAACTTCGGAGAGCCTTGCAAGCGACATCGGCTATTCACCGAAGCCAAAGGGTGCGTGTGGCCAGACGAGTACCTGCCTGATATGCGTGGCTATGTGAATGGTGAAAAATGCTAAGCAGCTCGTCGGCAACGGTGGTGTAGCGAACGGGGTAAAGTTCTGGCCTCGAGTTTTTACAACCAGTGTCGATAAACTACTGAGGAGGCACGGGCATGAGTCTGGCATCCACCTCTAGCTTGCTGCCCTGCTTAATATTAATAATCAACATAAGGTCGTTCTGTCCGTCCAGGTATCGTCGTTCTATCAGAGACGGTCACAGCGTAATCAATTAACAATTTTTGTACTGAATTGCATGAAATTTGGCTCAAATAATTAAATGCGTATGGTTCATTCCAATCAAAAAAAAGCAAAACGTAAACAAACTTACTATGGAACTGACACATGTCAATGTCATCTGCATACTATGTTTGTTTACCTTTTGCTTTTTTTTGATTGGAATGAACTATAGGTCACATAATTTTTGCCGTACTTACAGAGTATTATTTTTTTTCGAAGCAATCACCTTCAGCGGCTTTACAAGCTTTCCTATACATAAACCAAGTGGCAAAAGTCTCCGTCCAAAAGGACTGTTAGCGCCAATTTGTTCAACACTCCTATTAGCTCTGGGTGGCTGGAAAACTTTCGCCTTTTCAACTGCTTCTTTACGTAGGGGAACAAAGAAAAATTGCACAGCGCTAAGTCCGGACTATAGGGAGAATGCCTGAGAAATTTTACTTAGATTCTTCGAGAAAGATGGTAGTAAGACCAGCTCGATGTGCTTGGAGAATTTTCATAGTGCAAGAACCAAGTATCAAGTCTTGACTGAGGTCGCTAAATTTTTAAGGCTTCAAGAACTTTTGGAAGACAGTCATCGATGTACCAGGATGCTGTGATACTTCTCTGTCTCTAATAGATAGCCAAAATACCCCTTCTTAAAAAAAATGAGACTATAAGTTTTTTACAGATGGAGCTTGTTCCACTAATGTTGGTGGTTCCTGGACTTCAAACACCCACATTTTGCGCTGGGATTTAGTATTATCACGGTCTAACCAGAATATATTGAGAACCACTGGAAAAGTTTGACAACCTCTGTCACTGTATAGTTCAAGTAAAAGATACGTGTCGGGTGTTCCAGAAATGGATAAGTACAGAGAGATGTACGAATGTGTGAGACACCTCTAGTACTTTCTAGACCGTACCGCGGCGTATATAAATAGCAGCCAGTGAGTCGGGCGATCAGTTCTGTTTGGACTAGCGGTGAAGACACTTCGAAGCGAACTCCAGGCGATAACAGCGGATATCTTCGACGACCTTGGCGACTCTTTTGGACCTTCGAGACACCTGCGACTGGACAACTTTTTGACCTTGTGCTGGAAGTTGGTGAATAAATCCTCGGAACCTGTCATTGGTGTTTGACTTCAAATCTTCGAACCCTCGCACGTAACAATTGGTGTCAGAAGTGGGATTTGGAAATGCCACTGACTCCGAGGGAGGACATCATCGAGGGTGTCAGGACGAGGTCACAGCGAGCAGCAGAGACCACGCCTACTGCCCCATAGGCCACGCCCACCGGGACACGCCCACCAAGCCCCGCCCGCTGGCTCCGCCCACCAGATCACGCCGTCCGATATTGTTGACCATGTTGCTGTTTCTAGAGCGTGTGGGCGAGACTCAAGAGCGTATGCGGGAAGCTCAAGAACACATGCGGGAGGAACAGAAAAAGGATCAAGAGCGTATGCGTGAGGAACAGAAAAAGGATCCAGAGCTTATAAGAATCAAGCTTAAATGCTCGCTTAAATGTTCGTGCGTATGGTGGCGTATCGGGAGCCGGGTCGTTCCCCGTCGCTCAAATATGGTTGAGGGGAGCGATGGCTGACTCCCGCGTTATACTCGTGATCGGGTGCTGTCCGTGTGAACTGGCCTGCTCTTGTCATTGGTGTTTGGTCACAATAATTACCTGTTTGCACATTGTACCTGTATGTTTTTGTTGATCCTTTCACATTCGTTTTTAATAGTATGCAACCAAACTAACTATAACTTTGTTGTTTACCCGAATTACATATGTAAGCATGTAAGAATTTTGTTAAAAATTCTTATTACATAGCATGTAAGAATTTTGTTAAAAAAATGTGTTGGAGGGAGTTTCTTTAGGGCCCGACGTTTCTTCTCTCTCCGCAAACACTTCCCGAAACGTTGGGTATACGAGTTCCGAGTGGTAGGAACTTCGTATTAGGTAGAAAAAATATGACGTTCCAAAAGTGTACAGAGATATCGAATAAATATTATTTCATTTAATTTCAAGAATTTATAAAACAATGGACCAAAATTTTAAAAATCTGTTCTAGAAGTTGCAATAAGAAACAAGAATCTACCGAAAACATATTTTTTTAAATGTATAACTCTTTCCGAAAGGTTGGCTTTTACCCATCAAACTGAACAACTTTTGTTCTACAACTTTGTTCAAATCGCAAAATTTTTTGGGACTTTTCATACAAATCGATCAGCTGGCGAACCAAGTTTGTATGAAAGTCCGAAAATTTCTTTGCGATTTCAACAAAGTTGTAGAACAAAAGTTGTTCAGTTTGATGGGTAAAAGTCAACCTTGAAGTATGATCACACCTTTCTGTTACACCTGTATAATTTGTTTCGAATTCCCTACTCGAGCGAGAGCTAACCATGATAGAGAAAAGCAAGAGGTTACCCGCACCCTGAGCCTCACACCCCGCACAATAATTTCCTTGTAGGTTCTAGAATTTATGGTTTTAGGATTTCAAAGTTGGGGTTCTGACTACTGGCGATCATTGGCCATATTTTTGATAACTTTCATATTTTGGTAGGCAGGTCCAATTTTGTTTCTAGATATTTTTTAGTTTATGTTAATTAGGTAGTTTAGGGAGGGTGTTACAACATTGATGGCGATTTTTATACGAAATAGATACATTCTCAAAGAATTAATATCAAATTACAAATGTTTTATGCTTTAATGAGCATTTTGAGATATTTTCCTAAAACTGTCAAATACTTAGAACCTTCGCGATTGCCACCCTGACACATTTTGTTTCACGTTTTGAATAGATATAATATACTTTTTTTTACTCTGAGAGGGCTTTTTTGGCCCAATGGCCTCCTTTGAAGATAAGGTTGTTAGGATAAATACTTTTTAGTCTCGAGTTGTTAATTATATTTAATTTCCGCAGATGCAAATGATACAGTCGTTTATAGGAACAGCGAAATATTTGATGCTGTCTATTCGGTCATATGCATTCTGAGCAATATCTACGGGTTCTATCTCATCATTGCGTTCAGGTCTTACATGCAGAAACTGCTTGAAAAGGAGGAGGATGAAGAATCAGAACCAGAACCAAAACCAGAGCAAAAACCACCGGAGGAATCAACTGAATAATTTTTTGAATATATAATTATTTCAATAACACAATAAATTTTTTTTTTATAGCACGACAACATTGCAATAAACGTATTATAATAACACCGGTGACATTTTTTGTTTTTTAACAGGTTAAATAAACAGGTAATATGCTAAAGATATGAAGGTGCTTGAAATATCATTAAAGTTCATATTATTTTTTCTATTTTAATAGCCACTCATTACTAGAGATGCACCGAATATGGGTTCAACCTAATAAGAATATTTGACCGAATATTCGGTCCAAAATGTATCGAACCGAACATTCGGCGAATTATTCGGTTCATGTATTAAGTACGTAGTAATAATCCACGTCCACAGGTTGTTCTAAGTACTAAATATTTACACAAACCGAAAACTAAACAGGTGGGCGTGTCCAAATGTTAATGAAATTTAAAGGACATAATAGAAACAGAACTAAAGCACAAATTTGCAAAAATTCAGGAGGACAAATAATTATACATGGCCACATTGTTGTATCCCAAAGTTCAAATCACGGAAGAAAGTGGTTCAAATCATTGATTGTGATTCATGGGCGTATAAAGGGGGGGAACCCCGTTAGGGGGTTCGAATCCCCCCTTAGCATAGTACAAAAATATCGCGGAATCTTCAACACATGACACGTAAACGTAAAATGCGCTATGTTGAATGGCCCTACTTTGGCATAAATGAGCAGTTAGCATGTTTTTCTGCTTGGTTTAGTTAGAATAGATGCAGTTCATTACAAAAACTTTAAAATTTTCGCGCTCGCTGCGCTCGCGCCTTTTTCACTGAGCCATGCTATTATTGTTTATATGAAATTTCTTAAAAATGCCGCTAATCTGAGGCAATTTTAATGTATTCTTTATTTCGTGCCTCAAAAGACGTAGACAATAAAACAATTTGAAAGTACAGTTTTCAGGCACGAGAGAGTGAAAGGAGCACTTGCGAGAACAAGATAATCTTTTAGGTGGCCCTTAAGCGTTAAGCGGTCGGGGCTCAGTGCGGCTTGCGTGGTCACGTCGATCACGCAGGTTAACTGATTACAGACACGGTTATAACCTAGATGGGTTTGACTGTTAGTGGAATTTATCTCGACCGTTTCCGTGCTTCGCAAGGCACGTCAAGCCGTTGGTGTAGGCTGCTATCGCTAGATGGCAGTCGTTAAGCCATGTCGGAGGCCTTATAGGCGGCTTCAAAACTTCTGACACTGAGGTTGGCCACTAGCCCCACAACCTCCACCAATCCGGACTTGGCCCCTGTAGTAGGGACGTAATGGGTTGTGAACAAAAAGCGTTAAGCGCCTATGCACATGGTACTTTCTTTAACTACACTTTTGTAATATGGTAATGAGTTTTGATCGCCTCCTTGCTCTAGTGATTAGTCCGCTCGCTTCACAAAAGTAGGTCGCGGGTTCGACTCTCGGCGGGGTCCAAATTTGTAGGACTCGGTTTGGTTGGTGGCAGGAAATTTTCCGAGCCCACATTTGGCAAGCTACCACTGTCTTATTTTAAGTTTTGCCGCCAAACATCAATGTTAAAAGCATTAATGTGTTCCGACATGAAGATAAGATGGTCAGTTCATGACTGCGTTGGGAAATCACGGTAGGTCCTCTTCCATATTCGGCATAATCATCACTGACCATCAGATGAGATGATGCCAAGGGTTTACTAATCAAAGAAGTAAACATATGCACACTATCCCATTGAGCTTTTGGGTTTAGTGAATTCGTGATCACCTAGAGCCAATGAGGACATAAAATTTTTTATACCGTTTTGATAAAAAGTAAAATAACTTTATCGATAACCGATTTATATCAATGATTATTTATTGAGATATATGCACTAAAGTAATAAAAAAAGTTGCACATGTTATTGCGCCCCCATTAGCTGATATTATTAATAAATGTGTGGAAAGTGGAGTGTTTCCGAGCAAGTTAAAAGTGTCTATAATAAAACCCCTCCATAAGAAAGAAAGTAAAATCAACCTAGAAAACTACAGACCAATAGCACTTACTCCGGTCCTATCAAAAATTTATGAGAAGGTAATCTATAACAGCTTGAACGCCTATTTGGAGAAAAACAATATCCTCTGTAACGAGCAAATAGGTTTAGAAAAGGGAAACGTATTAACTTGGCTTTTTATCAATTTCTCGAAAAGATTCACCATCATAAGGATAAGAGAAAACCTGTAGCGGCATTATAAAGGGTGTAACATTCTAGGTGTGCAATATTTATGGAGGTGATTTAGCTTGTCAAACTGATTACGAATCACTAAAAAAGTAGGCAACTTAAAAAAAAAATTCGAATGATTTTCAGAATAGGTAACTTTTTTCTATCGACTTTCGATAATAATCCCCCAACAACGGTGCAACTAAAGGTCGCGCGACTACGCAGCGGCACAGGCAGCAGCGGCCTATGCGCGCGTCACAGAGCAGACACGTTCAGTATTCTAATGCCACAGAATAGTTAAAATTATACAGAAAAAATAGATTAATTAATTCAATTTAACTTTTATCATGAATTTGATAAATTATTCGTAATAAATAAATGTTCATGCATCTTCTCAACAAATATTGCACACCTTGAATGTTACACCCTGTATATGGACATGACTAAGGCCTTCGATTTTGTTGACCATAAGACACTGCTGACCAAGTTGAATAGGTATGGTGTAAGGGGCAACATTCTTGATCTGCTAGACTCTTATTTAAAAGATAGGAAACAAATTACACGGATAAGTAGAATAAATACCCAAACTAAAACGGAAGTTATCTACTCATCTGAGCCTAGGGAAGTGCATTATGGGGTACCCCAGGGCAGTGTATTGGGCCCACTGCTTTTTCTGGTCTATATAAATGACTTTCCGCAAGTAACACAGCATCACATGTGTCTATTTGCTGATGATAGCACTGTTATTTTCAATAGTGGATGTGACCTAAAAATGCAAACAGATATAAACGTAACTCTAAGACAAACTATTGATTGGCTCAACACAAACAATCTAAAAATTAACTTGAATAAAACAAAATTTATGAAATTTAAACTAAGGCATAAGGACACAACCACACTAGACATAAATTACAATGGACAAACTACAGGAAACTTATATGATGAAATTTTTAGGAATATACATAGATAATAATATGACATGGAAAACTCAAATTGATCACATAATTATGTAATAAATTAAGTCAATTTTCGTATGCACTGTATATGTTTAAAGTTGCCAATCTTGATGCACTTCTAGCAGCCTATCATGGTTATGTCGCCTCGCTCCTACGATACGGTATCATATTCTGGGGTAATATAACAAACAAAGATGTTTTTATTGCCCAAAAAAATGCATTCGAGCAATATGTCACCTAAAACGAACAGAAAGCTGTAAGCCACATTTTCAAAGGCTTAAGATCCTGACATTCATCATCATCATCATTTATTCACAATATATTTGTAACAATATGTTCACAAAACGTGTTATAAAATAGATGTTATAGATTAGTTACAAATAACCTTTTCCAGGTATACGTGAAAATAGAATAAAACAAAACACATGAATCTAGGTACTTAACAAAAGGTATTTCAATGTCACATTAGTAGAATTAAATTAAATCTTATTAAAATTAAATATAACAATATTGCACGAGTTTGATTAAAATATTTAAATGTCAGCGAAATAAAATAAATAATTACAAAATTAAACGTTACATAATTAATAATGGTAAAGTTTATATTAAATGTCAAACATTAGTCAACTTTTCGTTAAAATATTCCTTCATTGAATAAAAATTTTTAGCTCTTAACATTTTTTTCAATTCATTTTCAAATTTGTTACCTTGGAGTGCTTTAATTGTGTCCGGTAAGTGATTGAACGTTTTAATAGCCATGTAGAAAGGACTGTTTTGGCATAGTGCGAGTCGCGTTGCTGGTAACACTAGATCGTTGGCGCGGCGGGTGGGGTGACGTCGCGGCAAGTCGCCGACTCTTTTAAAATAGTGCGCGTTGTTAACCGACACAGTTCAAAAATATAAACGCAAGTAACCGTTAAAATCTTATATTTTGCAAAAAGCGTCCTACAAGTCTCTCTTCGTGGTGTATGCGTAATTATCCTTAGGCAGCGTTTTTGTAGCACAAAAACACTTTGCAACTCGGTCGAGTTGCCCCACAGTACAATGCCGTATCTGATCCAAGCCGCGGCGTGGCTGTGATATGCAGTGCAGTGAGTGCACAGTTTTCATCTGTATTTTTCCTGAGTTCTCGCAATGCATAGGAAAACCGGCTAAGTCTGCTCACTACTTGTTCAATATGGTGTTTCCACGACAAGGTTGAGTCTATAACGATGCCTAGAAAAGAAAAGTTATCAACTTCCTCGAGTATTTTCCCTTTATAATTTATGCATAAGGACAATAGTGTTCTTTGGTGTGGTCGGAACTGCATCAATTTAGTTTTTTCAAAATTTAGAATGAGACCTATGTCTTCTAAGTAATTTTCAACTTTACATAAAGAGCCTGTTATTAAATTGTGTAATTCATTTATGTTTTTGCTATCACAGAGAAAGAGCATAGTAGAGCATTTCCGGCGTTATTTATATATGAAGTAGTCAATTTTGTGAAATGCAACCTTCATCTGTTTAAATTAGTTACGAGACAACGACGAACTGATAAATTTCATTTGGTTTCTTGCAGTTCTGCACTTTTCCATAAAAGTGTATTTGCCATGGCACCTAAATTATATAACAAACTGCCCACGACATTGAGACATTGTAATAACGTTAAGGAATTTAAGACATTAACATATATTTTTTTTCTATTCTATTGATGGATACATGAATGACAGTCAATAATATTACATTTAAAAGTACTGACATTTTGTGTTATTAATATTATACATTTAATTAAATTGATTCTTGTGACATTTTATGATATTATAATTAAATTTGAATCTGTAATTCTATTTGATTATTATCTTTTTTGTAAAATTAATAGTATTAATATAATTTATTGTTATTAGTGGCATTATTTAAGGAATTGTGCATGACCTCTTATAATTGTAATTTTATATGCCTATTGGCGAAACATAGTGATCAATGTAATTTATATTTTTGTATGTGTCATCTCTTGTACCTATGTTTATAAAATAAATTGAAATTGAAAAATTATTTTCAGGGTGTCCACTCAAAATTCCCAAAATACTTCCCTGACTTTTCCCTTTCCCTGTCAATTTTCTGAAACTTCCCTGACCCTTATAATCCATTATAGAACCGCTTTCAGAGGATTTTGTTTGATTGCTGGTTTGTTTTAGATTTTCATCTGGAGACTGCGCAAAAATGCTTCGCAATCTGCCATAACTCCACAGACTCCACATCAGCTAAACGAGCTTTTAACAACGGGATTTTCATTTAATCTCTTACAATTGTTGATTGTAGTTTTCTGGGACCGTGTCATCTATTACAAATTGGTTGAACTTGACAATTTTTTTGTGCTCTTTCGATTTTCCAATAATCTCACTGAGGTGCATTTCTGTGCTGTAGAAATGAAGAGAGCCTCTAGTAGGGTGTCCCTTATATGGACGAAAAATTTTTTTTTGGGTTATATAAACGCATACCCCCTAATTCTTTGTTAAATATTAAGCCTTACATAAATATAAAATGTTAACTCTCTAGGTTAATATTAACCCGTGCCGACAAGGCCCCAATTTTTTTATAAAAGTAGCTATTTTTGAGTATTTCTTGATATGTAGCTAGATCGTTGTTAATATGCATATTTTGGGTAAAAATTGACGAAACAAAAAATGTAAGTAATGCTTTTAATTGACAAACAAATAAAATTCTGCAATTATTCAGGGTACTTCTTTTTTAAAGTCTCTTTTCTGCAGTCTGGATACAGCTTTCTATGCTCTTGCACACAGCGTAACAAGAATTGTTTTTGTGCCTCTTCTGCGGTAATTAAACCATGAAATCTTGCATAAGCTTTACAGCTCTTTCAGCTGTGTCATTCACAGCTTTTAAGCTTAACACCTTCCTCTTAGCTTCGATGAAAGTTGCATTATGGTCCCACGAAGATACGTTTTCTTCAAGAAAACTGGTATCAATTTTTAATCGCGAAAAACATTTTTTGCTTTTAGCTGACACGAAATCGCTCAACGACTTCCCTGTAACAATATGATTAGTAGGTATTTCAAGGAAATTAACAAAATTTAGAACAAACAACTCAGTTAAAATATTTAAAAAAAACTCTTACCATACAAAGAGGCAGACATCTCTTCTTTCGATGCAACATATCGCTTCCCGAGGTCATATGCAGTTTCTCTTTCTAAGTTCGTTGCCATATTCGCCTTGGTTTCTTCATCAACATTATCATCAAAGAGTGATAATATCATCACTTCTTCTGATAAATACCACAGGTGTTGACTGAACTTACTCAGAGCCGCTTTGGAAATTACTTTGTCAACATTTTCATAGTCTTTCAACGTTTTTAAAAAACGCAAATCTTGATTCGGTGCCTTCACTGCCAAACTGCATCCGAGCCAGGGCTTCACATAAATTGCCACAATAAATAAACAAACATCTTGCAATGCTCGTTTGTCTTTAACGCTCATTTTGAATTGAGACTGCAGCAAACATATTTTCAAAGAGTAAATAGCTCTTGCCATCCATCGTGCTTGATGCATTGCGCCAGGAGGACGAATTTTAATTTTACCCTCATTATCTCCTCCCAAGTAAATAATGGATAGCTCGATTAGTTCTCGATAATCGTCCCGTACGACGGATTTCTGCAGTTCATGTTTGAAAAAGGTCAGCAATCCCTTAATGGTCGCATCAGAAAGATGCTGTTTAACTAAATCAGGATTAATATTCTTCCAGCTGTCTCTAAACTTTTTGAATAGTGGGATATGGGGACTGCTAGTGACTTGGTGAATCTTTGATTCAAATACACTTTTGAGGACCAATTTTTGTTCCAAAAGCACACAAGCTCCATTTATGCGCCCTGTATTAGATGCTGTTGTATCACAACACATAATTTGAACCTTATCAGTAAGGTTCCAATCATGAAGCGCGTTTGAAACAGCTTTAGCTTGATCTTTACCGGAAGAACTAGTAGTTTTGGTACTGCAAGAAGTTGCTCCTTCTCTCCAAAGGAAATAAGGATCAATTTTCCATCCCAATGAACTGTAACTACTTCTGGCACGTTATTCTGAATATCGGATTTTATAAATTCTGCCCTATCCTTTCTTATCTGTGTTCGAATACGTTGAATAGAAGATTTGTTAATTGGATAGTCGTCGCAACAAAGACTTAGTGCTTCTATTACTGCTTGAATTATATAAACTGAATCTCTTATGCTTAGTTGACATCTGTCTAAAGCTGCAACTAACTTAGGTGTGATAAAATCTTTCCTTCCTCTTATTGTAGTAGTTACCGAACTTTCAGATTGAGATGTGGCAGGCAAATGTTCCTCCAGGCTTTCTTCAGAGCTGGTAAATTGGCCTTCATGTAGTTCTTGTGGTGGTGTTAAGCTGTGTGAAGTAGAAGATTTCAATGAGCTCGCTGAAGTCATTTGCTGGAGCCTCCTTTTCTCCTCTTCTAGTTTTCTCTGCCTTGCCTTTTCTTCCTTCTCAGCTAACTTTTTGTCTACACCTGCCAAGCAACCAAGGCGCCCTGGCTCTCTTTGCTTTTGTAGGAAAATTTTATCTTCTTCAATTTCCATCCTTTTAAGAGCATCAGCGTGAGCGATCTCAAATAAATTATCCAAATCCTTTAGAAAATCCTCCTCACGGCGTTTAAAAACATCCTGTGATTTTTTGCGGTTTTTTTGAAGCTCTCGCCAGACTTGATAAAGATCCACAAGCTTCTTCACACAGTTAGGAAGAGCTTTGGTAGGTATTCTAGCCTTTTCCCAGAATATAATACACTCCCGTATTACAAGATTTGCGCTTTCATTGACAGTCAGTTTCACTTCGCGACTATTATAAAATAGAACTGCGAGAACTTGTCGATTAGACGGCAATTTTGTACCCGTTATTTGGTGATGCACCTCACCAACCAAGAAAATACTCTTTTTAGCGCTTCGCAGTTCCACTGACAGCTTCGAAATATAAAATATTACGTGTTAGTTACGCGACAATCCGAGAGTGACAAATCGAGCGCGCCCGCGCGGCACTTGCGTAGGGGCTTGTATGAAAATGTTCCCGCTCAAGTCGGCACGGGTTGCAGTGCTCCAAATAAGGTAAAAATTTATTTCCGAGTATTTTAGGGTCAAATACACAAAATTAGAGCCTATGCGTTAAAAAATAACAACTTAGAAAAATAAGGGACACCCTAGCCTCCAGTGATAGCAGTGTAAGTAAAGAGTTGAACGTGCTGGACTGTCTTGGAATAGCTCGTACAAAGATTTCAGTAAATCACTACATAGTATAAAACAAAGTCGCTTCCCGCTGTCTGTCTGTCCCTGTATATGCTTAGATCTTTAAAACTACGCAATGGATTTTGATGCGGTTTTTTAATAGATAGAGTGATTCAAGAGGAGGGTTTATAATAATACATTGCACCGTCATATAATATGTCCCACCCATTATGCTGATAACCTGTCCCATAGCCCTAATTACATGTCGACCACAGACTTCAGTTTCGAGTAGAGTTTTCGCGCTCTCCTACTCTAGATGCCAAGGCAAATTTGCAAACCATCAGCTCTCAAAAAGGGGAATAGAACTGAATTACATCCCAATAGCTATTATCTCCCTTCTTTCAAAGGCGGTGGAACGTTTTTAATTATTAGTAGCTTAGCATATCTAGAAGATCATCTCATCAATGACAATACGGGTTTCGTCATGGCCGGTCTGCTGGTGATCTTCTAGCATGCCTAACACACCGGTGGTCCGAAGCCACTGAAAGTCGTGGGGAGGCATTGGTAGTCAGCTTGGAAATAGCTAAGGCGTTCTTCAGGGTCTAGAATAAGGAACTTCTATCGAAATTCCAGCGTACGGCCTACCCGTGGGATTGTGCAATTAAATCGCCAGCTTTCTGTGTGACAGGAGCGTTAAAGTCCTTGCGACAACTGGTCCTCTGACACTAACCACATTAATGCTGGTAACACGCAAGGTTCTGTACGCTCGCCATCTCTATTCCTCCAGCGTATCAATGATCTCCTGAAAATATGCGGTATTCATTGCTATACGGATGCCAGTATTGATGATGCACAGGCAAAGCAACATCCCACGGATAGTGGTGAAGGACAGTCGTGGCCGTGGCAAGATTATGTCTAAAGTTGAAGACACTCTGGAGCAAGTCTCCGAATGGGGTTAGACTAAACTTAGTCCGTTTTAACCAAGTCTGCGCGTTCATCGCAAATAAAGTCCCTTTTACTGTGGTAAGCCTCAGTTCCGAAGAACAACGCTTGCACGAGCATCGGGATCCTAGGTGTCGATATTTCTTGCAACGTCCAACTTCGAGGTCACCTCGAGGGCAAGGTTACCGTTGCAGCGAAAAAACCTGGAGTTCAGACCCAGACAGCGATTGCAGCTATACAAAGCTCAGGTGAGGCCGCATATGGAGAACTGCTCATATCTCCGCTCATATAATTGGGCAGGAGCACTCAAATATCAACTGAACCCCTTCGATTCCACGCGCGATCAGAATTACCAACGACCGACCCAGAGCTCACACGCGGCTTAGAACCCCTTAGCTTCCGGAGAGACATCAGGTCTCTCTGTGTGTTCTACTGCTTAAACAACGGCTTGTATTCTGAGGAACTGTTCGACATGATGCCTACGGCACAGTTTTATCACCGCAACACTCGCCATCGGAGTGAAATTCATCCCCATCAGCCAAATTGATCTCGCACCGGAAGGTTTCAAAGGTGCTTCTTACTTAGAACCCTCAAGCTATACAATGCGAAGTGTTGATGTAGATCACTGATAACTTGAAAAAAAATGGTTCAAAAGTCTGGGATAAATTTCAGAATAGACAAGGAGATATAAGATTAGAGCATGGATGTTTCCCTCACTAACGACCATTAGGAAAAACTCAAATATCCCTGACTTTTCCAGGTTACCAAGTCATTTCCCTGACTTTCCCTGACCACCAAAAGCTTCCCTGACTTTTCCAGAAAGTGGACACCCTGATTTTACAAAAATTTTGTATACTATCGGACATCGTGCGACTTCCTCTTATATGTACATATACTCATTCCTTATTTTATCAATTCTTATCCACTCCACACTGCCCTCGAATGACAAAACACGGTAACCTAAAAGTAGTGAAATTGAGAAAGACGCGTTTAAAGTTCGCGATTTGTTCAAATAGGTATTCTATAGGATTTTAAGGTAACTATTTTTTGCATTTTGGTATTAAATAGAGTAAATTCGTTTTTGACCACATTACGTCATAGGTCAGGAGTAGTAGATCAAATTAGCTATGTTACGACAAAACGCGGTAACCCGGGTTGCCGCGTTTTGTCATCCGAGGGCAGCACACATCCATCTTAGCATTCTCATCTCAGCTGCATGTAGTCGCCTTTCATCAGTCTTCTCAGCTGCATGCAGTCGCCTTTCATAAAAAAAAACACTGGCATCATCAGCAAAATAATATATTTACAACGATAGTTCTTTTTATTCATTATTATTATATTCTCATCATTGCATATCACATCGATTAACTAAACCTAAAAATAAACGCTAAAGCGACAAAAAGAATATAATATTTATTTATATACTAACTAAACTAAAATTTACAAAGAGTAGGTATAGTACATTCCAATAAAAAAAAATGCAAAACGTAAACAAACTTACTACGGAACTGACACATGTCAACGTCATCTGCATACTACGTTTGTTTACCTTTCCCTTTTTTTTATTGGAATGAACTATACACAATGATACAAGATGGAGGAACGTTAAGCTCTTCTGTTGCCTATCTTAACTCGCTCACAAACCAGTTGTATATACCGATTCAATTCAATATACTTAATTGTTTTATTGTTTAATTTAGTTTATACAAGTGTTGCAATATACAGGGTGTAACAGAAGTGTGTGACAATACTTCAAGGTTGGCTTTTACCCATCAAACTGAACAACTTTTGTTCTACAACTTTGTTGAAATCGCAAAAAATTTTTTGGACTTTTCATACAAACTTGGTTCGCCAGCTGGTCGATTTGTATGAAAAGTCCAAAAAAAAATTTGCGATTTCAACAAAGTTGTAGAACAAAAGTTGATCAGTTTGATGGGTAAAAGCCAACCTTGAAGGGTGACCTACACCGAAAATTATCAACAAAAGAACCTGAAAATATTGATGAATTTGAATCAATTTCTAACAATGGATTTTACGTATAAATCATTGTTAAAAATATACCTACGGGGCGTTAAAAATACGTTTGCTGATTCTGAGAAACCCCTTAAAATTTCAAACGTAGTAGGTACTTTTTTTAATAAATAATCGGCGCTCAGGATTTTCTTTTTACAATAAAAATTACGTATTTTAAACGATGTCGTTATCTCAAAACTTTATTAATTTTTTCTTTGTCGATGTTTGATTATTTTTAATATTACTATATTGATACTTCTGGGCTCAAATGGCGTATACGCCTAAGTTCTATTTAGCGTATACGCCCTGTGAGCCCAGAAGTATCGATATCATAACTGCGATCTAGTTTCACCCGTTCGAGTAGATTCAGAGCAAATGGGCAGTAACAGACACACAAGTGATTCAATAAGGGTTCCTTTTTTCCTTCTGAGGTACGGAACCCTAAAGTGATTGGCATGATAAGGCCTACATACACAATTTTTTTACACCCACTTATAAAATACTTTTATTCCAATATTTGGCAACTGGCTTGTGAGCATACATCACCCGTAGCTGAGTGGACGTTTTATTTCCTTTTTTGTGCTTTTTTAAAATTGTTGAGTTGCATCATACCTAGTTGCATGTAATAATTTAATGGCGAAAAAAAAACCACTACAGATTAAAATATTTACTTTAATTTTTGCACTATCGTACATAAAGCTTTTATATATGTATGTATATTTCTAATATTTTCTCAATAATAATAATATATACGTAACAACAGATTATTAATATATTATTGGTACATAATTTTTTCATTGCATATTAGCTAGACAATTTAAATCTGTAGATTTAAAATGCCTGTCCGTTTTTGGCTTTCATTGGCAGTATGCGAGCTGCTATTAGGTTTCCTTATAATTGTGCGTAAATAACGTATATTTAAGGCGCGTAAATGCCCCGCAGATTCAAACGAGAGGAAAAAAAAATCTTATGTAATTAATGATATGTTCACAGTCATATACACATTAGTTAGTGGGAAGGCTTCCCACTCGATGGACCGTTGACCTGGTGAAGGTTGCGGGAAGCCGCTAGATGCGGGCAGCACGGGACCGCTCGTTGGAGAAGGCCTATGTCCAGTAGTGGACGTCTTTCGGCTGATGCTCGTTCACATTAACATAATGGCAACAAATTGTGGTGACACTTTTGTGCACCAGACATCAACAGAAATATGTAAACTCTAAGATGTCTCCTTTTGAGACGCCGACGACACCTAAAGGCATCAGAATCCTGGATATAAACTACTTAAAAATGTGTCCGACCGAAACAGGATTTGCGGCTGAAACCGAAACCGAACGTTCGGCTATAGTCTCAGTTTCGGCAGAAACCGAAACCGAACCTTAGAATAGACCTCATTTAAACATGTTAAAATATATATTGTATACTAATATCTGGTGTATCTTTTACATGTTACACAGTTAATTTGAGTTAAAAGAAATAAAATAAAAATAACAATTAAGTTATCTTCTTATATGTGGAAGAGTTTAAGTGTCATTAAAATTTCCGTTGTCTGTGGAGCCGTTTCCCGGATCCTCCACAGATACGGGGTTTTGAGTGCTGATGTTTGGTTAAAATTGGAATTTTTCGGATTATACTTAGAATTCGACTTATTTCTGAGTGAACTATTAATCCGGAAAAATGACAATGCCTATTTTATAAAATTTCCTTCTACATATGTATTGAATTGATGTTAAATTAAATATTATATAGGGTACCATAAGTACATTTTGTCTCCTGAAATAATTTTGAAATAAGTAATATTTGAATCTTATATTTGGATTAATTTAAACTTAGAATGTTTAAAATTATATAAAACACAAAACTCACAAGTCATAGTACATTTTTCTTTAGAATACAACACTTTTTAAAAAAGTTGCAAAGACTGGCCACTCAATATATCATCGAAAGAGAACCTCATCTTTGTTAACCTATAAAGATTGACGGCTTGCTAGCTATCCCATTCTTTCCTTTACCTAATGCTGTGCTTAAAACAGAGAAACATATAGTGGCAGGCAATATTTTACGCGCGAAAGTCCATGCCTGTCACGCATCCGGGGCCCGGTTTCTCCACAGACAAGTAAGAAATTGCATCGTCCGGTTCCCGGATCCTCCACAGACAAGAGGGTAAGAAAAAAACAAAACTTCGGTCGGTCACTACTAAAAATGCTAAATGAATTATAACTGATAGTCAAATGACTAGAGCAGCTGACTAATAAAGATCAGTTTTAATACGCTCGGCGTCGGGGGCAAGCTTTCGTCGTAAGAGCAAGGTTACACTCTCAGTCTGGTCCATCAGTCTTGACTGATGCCAGAATGATGGATGGTTTCCACGGTACACGGTTAATTTAGACCAGTGTTTTTCAACCTTTTTTAATACCCGACCCCTTTACAAGTAAAAAAAATTCTTGCGACCCCCCTGGGCCATAAACATACTAAATGTTAGTGATTTGAAAGACTACGTTTATAATTTTATTCAATTAGAAAATTATTTACTTATAAACGTCTCCAAAATAGAACCACGCTTTGACAAATTGTTAAAAAATAAACAGGAACAGCCTCACTCACTGAAATCGTATTTTTTCATTGCAGTGTAGGATCTATAACTACTTACTTTTTCTTTTACCGCGACCCCTTTAGAAAGGCTTCGCAACCCCCCAGAGGATCGCGACCCACAGGTTGAAAAACACTGATATAGACTGACGGCAGACAGTGGGTTACACGATCATTCTCCAATCATTCTGATCAGACTGATGGACCAGACTGACGCCAGACTGAGCGTGTATCCTTTCTCTAACAAATCTCTGGCGTTCAAAAGGTTAAAAAACTAAGCGCGAAGTAATCTATTATTCATTTTCAAACACTTGTCAGATCCGCAATTCTAGAACATATGGTTAAGAGGTTAGAGCTTACTTTCAATTAACGTAGACATCATGTTTGTTTACATTGCGGCTCATTTGAATCTGCGGGGACTTCACTGCCCGTTTCTTATGAGGGTACTATACAACGTATGGTCGCTCGCTAGCATAAGTAATACTCCCAGCATAAGCTGAGCTACGCTCTGAAGTAAACTTGACACACAGCAAGACCAGCATAAACAGGCAGTGTTATATTTGACCTACGAGTTGGGTCAATACAGGGTGAAATTATTATTCATTTCGTTCCTATCAACTGTGGCTTCTAAACAAAACAGGGTGTTAAAAAAGTGCGTTTGTAATTTTAAGGAGTTATTAAATCTGAATAGTAAATCAAGAATCCGGGAGTTGACTGTATGAAAAGTAAATTACGAAATATTATTGACTAAATAGCTCTTTAATTGAAATTATTGAAAAACTTAATCACTATAATTTTCATTGCATTTTCAATTTTTAATTATAAAAATTCCCTAATTAGTATGCAAACTACTATTTTAAACAATGACGTCATCGTACAAAATTTTAAACATTTTTAGAACAAAATGCCGCTTTTGACATTTGATAAAAAGTAACTCAAATGACTAGCAGTCAACTACCGGATTTCTATGGGAACCTGATTGGATTTTTTCAATAGTTTTCCTGTATCCTGTACTTGATTCTGAGTAACCCCTTAAAATTTCAAACGCACTTTTTTAACACCTGCATATTCAATATCTTACCCCAAGACACCCATACAATGTCCATACAATCCATACCATCTAAACAAAAAAAATAATTGTTTGGACTTTATCACACAAAGTTACTCAACACGATCAATTTGTTTGAGAGGCCAAGGGTATATACAATTAACACAAAAGAGATGGATAAAAAAAAACACAGTTCGCAATCCTACTGAGTCGTTTCTGTTGGCTAGCGGCAACATTAGCAGTAACAGGTGAACTGCAGACATGTGGCCAGTAGAAGGCACGACCCACACGACACGACTATCCCAAACACACTTGAGCTACCAAATCTCCGTTACTAACGACTAGATCTGTCATTTTGCCTGTCATTTTCCCGCCATGTCATAAATTAAACTATTATAATACGCTTTAAAACAAAAGGACTATTGGATCTGTTTTTTTTTATAAATTCCAGTAAGGCCTGTCGGAAGGCCCAGGCTAGCCTCTACACAGTCACACGCCGGTGGAGCCGAGTCGGGTGCTCAGTCGTTGCCTCCAAAGAACTTGGCCTGAAGTTGCTCCAACGGCATCACTTGCTCGTCGCCGATGGCCGGCTGCTGCTCGGCGCGGGATTGCTCACGCAGTTCTGGAATGGAATATGAACTTTACTATACGACTTTTACATTTTTATATACAGGGTGTAAGGGACAGGTTTCCGAAAACTTTAAGGGCTTGCTCAGTAGACGAAACTAAACAACTTTCCACAAGATTTTTTTTCAGGAATCGAAAAAAAGAATCGGCTTCTCCATACAAACTGTCCAATCAAATTTACAATTTTGTATGGAGAAGCCGATTTTTCTTTCGTTTCCTGAAAAAAATTCTCGTGGAAATTCGTTCAGTTTCGTCTACTGAGCAAGCCCGAGCAAGTTTTCGGAAACCTGTCCCTTACACCCTGTATAATACACTTAGAAGGGAAAAGATAATATTTTACCTGCAGTAATTTACAAGCACAGGTCATTGGAACTATCGGCCTTGAGGAAATAATATAATAGGGGCAGTTGTACTCCAAATAATAATATAAAATAATAACTTACAAGGACATAGAATAATAAATTTATGCTTAATAGATTTTTTTATGTGATAGACGGCAAACGAGCAGACAGATAACCTGATGGTAAGCGATTACCGCCGCCCATAGACACCGGCAACACCAGAGGAGTCACAAGTGCGTTGCCGGCCTTTGAAATGGGATGGGGGGATGGGGGGAATTGGTAAATGAAGATTATTTGGTAAACGACGACGCAGACTGACCGTGCCAGTGCTGCAATAGCCGCGTGTAGTGCTCAGCCTGCCGGTGCCGCTTGAGCTGCGTGAACACGTGCACGAGGCCGCGGTAGTCATATTCCAGCCCCGAGTAACGCTCGCCAAATAGCTTGAGACCTGTAGAGGAAAAAATAAGTTCAAAAACTAAAACCCGACTACGGAAAATTTCTCTCTGAAAAGTGTGAAACAAGAAGTATTATAATAGTGATGTTCAGAGGATAGCCGTGGTCGTATGCCAGTATGTAATTTAGGGTTGTTTATCCGTAAGGATAAGGTGGCAAACGACCACGGCTATCCTCTGAACATCACTATTATAATACTTTCTTGTTTCATACTTTTCAGAGAGAGATTTTCCGTAGTCGGGTTTTAGTATTTGAACTTTTTTTTTTAATTATTATGGAGTTTGGCTCACATTTGACACAATTATCGAGCGAATGCAAGCAAAGCAGCGGGTGACAGCTAGTAATATATATATATATATATATATATATATATATATATATATATATATATATATATATATATATATATATATATATATATATATATTGACCCGTTTTGGAATGTGCTCGTTAATCCCTATCATTTGATGCCCAACACGGTACCCTTTGAGAAAAAAAAAATTTATTGGTCGTGACTTTAGTTCTCTAGAGGGCGCCATATTGAATTTTACGTGACGTCACTTAGCCTATAACCAGCGGACAATCAAGACGCTTCTAATGATACCTCATTTGTCAGATTCTAATAAGTAGTTTAGAAGTTATGCGGGAACAGATGAACATACATACATACATACGGGTCAAAATCATAACCCTCCTTTTTGCTTCGCCGTAGTCGGGTAAAAATAAATAAATAAGACTAAGACTATCGACAAAGTTTTTCTGCGATTTCAATAAAATTTACTGGTGGACTAAAAATCTACTCAAGGTTTGTTGCCCGATTTTTGATTAAATAACTCACGTCTACAAAACTGCTAAACACAAAAAAACTAGAAAACCACCAAACTAAAATCATAAACAGTAAACACACAGGTTTTGAACTTTTGGTTTAGTTTCTTTTTTTGCTACATAAGTTACTAGTTACTTTTTTAAAAGTTGCGCAACAAACCTTTTATCGATGTTTTTGTCCACCAGTGTAGATATTTAGTGAACAATACTTTCATAGTTTATTTATGATGCAGTCAACTCCCGGATTCTAAAAAAGGTAGTCAACAAACGTAAAACAAGAAGATTTCTTTCTCTCAAACAATCAATATGGTATTCGCCGCGGAAGGTCGACGAAACGCTATTTTTTTTTGATTTCGATCTTATCAGAAATGAGGCAATCACGTACGAGAATTAAAGTTACCGACATAGCTCTCAGAATCGCTAAACGGAAGTGGCAGTGAGCGGGCCACATAGCTCGTAGAACAGATACCGTTGGGGCATTAAAGTTCTCGATTGGCGACCGCGTACCGGCAATCGCAGTGTAGGCAGGCCTCTCACTCGGTGGACCGATGACTTGGTGAAGGTGGTAAGAAGTCGCTAGATACAGGCAGCGCAAGACCAGTCGGCGTGGAAATCCTAGGGAGTGGCCTTTGTCCAGCATTGGACGTCTTTTGGCTGATGACGATGATTTTGATTGATCTGTGATGTGGCTTAAAACCATAATGATAATAGCTCACTTACTGATGGATATGGATCGCAGATACAGCTTCTCGGCCGCACAGTGCATGCTCATATGGTAGTTGTATAGGGAAGCAAGATGGCCGATACTGAGCCCCACTTCGTAGTCTTCGGGCCCGAGGAGTTCCTCTTTGATGGCTATCGCTTTAAGGTGCATCGTTTCCGCGTCCTAAACAAATAAACAATATATTGTATTTATATTTAGTGTTTTTTTTTTTACACAGATCACATCCTATAATACAGCAGCTCTGTAATTGGCTAATTCAAGGACATGCGTTAAAATAACGGGGGGGGGGACATAGTAGCAGGCTATCAACTAATATGTCACTCCCGCCCACATCAATTAACGCAATAAAAAAATGGGGGATGGGGGTGTAGGTATCGATGATTGGGAGTTCAGAATTGGAAGTAGGTATCTATGATTCGTGGTTCAAGATTGGAAGTGGATATATCTGTGAGTGGGGATGAGTATTTGTCAATGGTGGGTGGTGGTTGGGGGTTGAGGGGTATCTGTGGACGGTGGGTGGTGGTTGACCCTTAGTATCTGTGAGTGGGTGGTGGTTGAGACTGGGGGTATCTGTGGATGGTAGGTGGTGGTTGGTGGTTGTCCCCCAGTATCTGTACGTGGGGCAAATGGAGCAAGTGGGACAAGCGGGGCACTCACGTGGAACTTGTTCATACACTGGTTCAGGCGGCACAGGCTACCGTAGTGCTTGGAAGTGGGTTTACTAAGATTGCAATGAAGGGGTGGAGTTCGGTGGTGGGCATCTGTGATTGAAGTGTGGGGGGGGTTGAGGTGCGGGTATCTATGATTGGCGGGTGTTGGTTGGGGGTTGAGAGGTACCTGTGAGTGGTGGTAAAGGGGTCCACAGATAGTGGGTGGTGCTTGGGGTTGGGGGGTATCTATGGATGGTGGGTGGTGGTTGCCCCCCAGTATCTGTATGTGGAGGGTGGGGGGTATCTGTAAGTGGGGTGTGGGGGGTAACTGTAAGTAGGATGTGGGGGTATCTGCAAGTGGGGGATGGGGAGTATCTATAAGTAGGGGGTGGTGGATATCTGTAAATGGGGGGTGGGGAGTATCTGTAAGTGGGGGTGGTGGGTATCTGTAAGTAGGGGTGGTGGGTATCTCTAAATGGGGGGTGGGGAGTATCTGTAAGTAGGATGTGGGGGTATCTGTAAGTGGGGGTGGGGGTATCTGTAAGTAGGGGGTGGCGGGTATCTGTATGTGGAGGGGGATCTGTGAGCGGGGCAATCGGGGCAAGCAGAACGACGGACAGCCAACATTTTAATTAAACAACAACAACACTCACGTGGAACTTGTTCATGCTCTGGTACAGGCGGCCCAGGTTGCCGTAGTGCTTGGCTGTCTGCACGTTCTTCTCGCCGAACGCCATCATCGACAGCGCCAGCGCCGCCTTGTGGAGCGCCTCCGACTCTTCTAGTAAACTCGGCTCTGCTAACAGCGTATAAGTAAATAAATACATTCTATCGTACTCGCCGCAAATTATCTACAACGCGCTATCGACGTTTATTCGGACACTTATATATACACGATGTTAAAAAAGTGCGTTTAAAATTTTAAGGCGTTACTCGGAATCAAGTATAGAATGTTGTTCATTCAATAGTTGTTCATATAATTTTGTTGCCTGAGATATAGGTTTATCCTAGTTCAGGCCCCCATTAATTTGTACTTTGTTTAATTTTTAGAAACCCATGTAAATTATTTACCTTTTACAAATAAATAAATTATTATCTTATCTATCTATCGTAATTCGCTTGTTGTTGTTTTGAATCAAGTATAGAATACTGGAAATTAAAAATTTTAAATGAAAATTGAAAACATCCGATCTAAAATAGTTTTTTTTTCAGTGTCCCATACCAATTCTCGTCTGGGCAGAATCATCAGCGTTATCGGTACCCTACAGTACTTATAACATAGCTGAAGCTGAGTCCAGGGTATTTTCACTAGCCTGTTAATTTTTTGTCTGTTTACTTTTTGTTCTTTTGTATCTTTAGCATTGGCCTTATTTTATACTCGACATGCTATGTGAAATAAATCATTTATCTATCTAACAATCTATCTTAATTCTTGATTCACTATTCAGATTTAGTATGGCAATCTATAAAAAAATTGAGCGGATTTTTTCAATATTTTTTCTGTATCCTAAACTTGATTCTGAGTAACCCCTTAAAATCTCAAACGCACTTTTTTAACAGTCTGGATACTGAATTATTTTGTACTTGGTGTTGTTTCTGTAAATATGGCCGAAATATGCTTAATATAGTTAAGTTTGTGTTACCGCTCCTGTCCTGTCCGGCGGGCGTGTCCAGCGCGATTTCTTCCAGGATAAGCGCCTTGACGCGTTTGGCGGACGCCAGAAGTAAATGGTCCGGCGGCACCAGGTTCTGGGGGCAATGACCGATGTTGGTTACGCTTTGTTCATCCGAAATAGGCTAGGAATAGGGTAACTGACTGTACCGACGATTAATTTATCATCATCGTCAGCCGAAAGATGTCCACTGCTGGACAAAGCCCCCCCCCCCCAAGGATTTCCACACCGACCGGTCCTGTGCTGCTCGCATCCAGGCTTCCCGCAACCTTCACCAGGTCATCGGTCAACCGAGTGGGAGGCCTGCCCACACTGCGTCTTCCGGTGCGCGGTTGCTACTCAAAATTTTTATTGTGATATTTTATAGCTGTTGATTTTCCAAACACGGTTAAATAAAAAATAAAAATTACTGGAATTTCTATACCATTTTTAACACCTTATTTGACTGACTCGGTGGCTAAGTGGTTAGCGATCCTGACCTCTGATCCGAGAGTCGTGGGTTCGACAGGGTAAACTTTTCTGTGATGAGCAGAATTGTTTGCTCTAAGTCTGGGTGTATTATATCTATATATGTATGTATTTAAAAGTATATGTGTATGTATATCAGTCGCTGGTTCCCAAGATACAGGGAATCCTAATTTGGGGCCAGATGACCGTGTGTGATTTGTCCTAGATATTATTAATATTATTAATCACGATATGCTAAGCCAATAATAGCACAGATTGGTCCTTCGAGCCTCAATCGTACCTCAATAATGCGTATCGCCCGCTCGGCGTGGTCCCGCGCCTTGTAGAACCTTCCGGAAGAGTATTCGAGCACGTATAGTGCGTAAGCCAGGTCTTCCTGCGCCGTCGCCACGTGCAAGCTGCTTCGGCCGAATACGCGTCGAAGAGTTGTTAGAGCCTCCTGCGACGACAAAAATTATTGGATTTCCTAACGTTACAATAACGGGGGGGGGGGGGGGGGGTTAAATCGGCGATGAGGAAGAGTACAGCACTCGTATTCTCTTCTCGCTCTAGCTGTTTTTAAGTGACAGCAAAAGGATAGCGCTACGGGACATGCGACTTCGAGAGGCCAGATATGAACCTCATATACGGCGACGCTGCGTGTTATCATCGGAGGGTGATAACTAGACACTAACGTGAGACGAGAACGCCACGAAACTAAGCCAAGCGATACTTTGGAAACAGTAAGGTTAAACCACAGCTGGTCGCATGGAATCGCATTTTCCCGTAGCGCAATCCTTCTCTGTCGCTCAGAAACATCGTTTGCTAGAGCGACAAGAGAATGCAAGTGGCGTCCGCAGTCTTCTGCATCGCTGGTCAAGGTCATATTTAGCCAGTGGCTAAACCTGCCTCGTAGACGGCGACGCTGTGTGTGATCACCGGAGGGCGATATCTAGAGGGCGCGGTCCGAAGGCGCGAGGTGACATCTAGACAGTGACCCCCACACCGGAGGCTGACATCTAGCCAGTGACCCACCTCGTATACGGCGACGCTGTGCGTGATGGAGTCCACGTTGAGCAGGTAGAAGCCGTGGTCGAGCAGCGCGGCGGCGCAGCGCGGGTGGCGCGGCCCGAAGGCGCGGCGCGCGAGGGCCACGGCTTGCCGCACGAACAGCCCCGCCGCGCCGAAGCGACGCTTCACTACGCACGCCTTGCCGCACGCGCGGAGCACCTCGATCGTGATCCTGTGCCACGGTACACTCTCAGTATCATCATAGTGAAAATACAGGGTTATTTTTGGACCCCCACCAAAACTTCGCAGTGGCCAATTCGCAAAAAAATGTTGGGCATCTCCATACAAAGTAGGCCGATCATGTGATCGAATTAGTATGAAAGGTCCAAAAATTTTTTTGCAAATTGACCATTGGTTACTTGGGGAAAGTTGCTCAGTTTCATGAGTAGAAGCCACTATGAAGTTTTGGTGGGGGGTCCAAAAATAACCCTGTCTAATATTATGTTATCTTTATACAACGGTACGTCGCGATTTTTTTGTTTTTTTTTTTAATTTTGAATTTTTTTATAGCAAGCATCCACTGGTTTTGGAACGCTTTCTTTTGCCATGTTTAAAAAAAGAAAACGAAAAATCAAAAACTATAGAGCGTTTCAACAAATAGTTCCTATGCCGTTATGTTGGCTCCCCTGTCTATCAACGACATCAACACGCGAAGACTCTACTACCCATTTTGTTAGTGTGTGTCTGCATTCTATGTAGTGTGTTTCTGAGTTCTATGTAGTGTGCGTGGAAAACATTGCTGCCAACATAACGGCATAGGAACTATTTGTTGAAACGCTCTATAAACATAATACGGTATTTTACTACTAGTCATTTGAGTGACTTTTTAATAAAAAGTCACAAAAGTTTTTATCAACTGCCAAAAACAACATTTTGTTCTGAAAGTGTTTGTGTTACTGGCACGTCACGTCACAGTCTTTGACGAACTTATTTTCTGTTTGCAATGAATATAAAATTTAAAATAAACAAAAACGTCAGTCGAGTAATATTATTCGTTATTCAAGAACAAATGCTATTTAGTGAATAATATTTTTCAATTTAATTTTGATAGAGTCAAATACCCTATTAAAGTTGTTGATCTGTGGAGATATAAGAAGAACTCACTTGACAGGCGTATCGGGCGTGAGTAGCTTCAGAGCGCGCATACTCCACGCATGCGCGGCGCCATAGTCGCAGCGCACGAAGAAGAGCGCGCTAAACTCCTTGCAGAGACGCGCTAAGAGGGCGTTTGACCCGTACACTGACTCGCAACCCACCCCGCCCGGGGAGAAGTCTTCTAACCTGTAAGTAAAGCAGGGCTATCAGTAAAACAGGGCTACTATGTCTGTACGACATCTATAGGAATGTACCCACACCATCACCCCGGATACTCCAGGGTCGCGCTATAAAAATACCTACAACTACTACATAAAAAAGTCTACACAAATATTTTAAAAATCACCAATAAAACAGGGTGTTAACCAGTGCGTTTGAAATTTTAAGGGGTTACTCTTAATCAAGTTTAGAAAACGGGAAAAATGTTTAAAAAACCCGATCTTCAATTTTTATTACTCAATTCTGAGTAACACCTTAACAAACGCACTTTTTTAACTCCCTATGTAATAATGTAAACATATTCCATTGATCTCAGACCGTGTGATTATTACACAGAGCTATGTTTCTTGTGTGCTGCCGCTTCGGCAGCACCTTTGTCGTATTTATTTGTAACTGATTTGCTAGATGGCGCTACTTGGGGGTATACTTTTAGGTGCACGAGACTGTACTAGCAAACAAGATTTACCAACATTCTCTGTTAAAAGGTCGTCAGTGTAATATGAGCAGCAAGGGCAAGAGTTTCTCTCGCGACGTGAAAAACAATAACTTGTAGCTGTCTTTGTTAACTTGCAAAGAGGACCACTGTGGTAGAGCCTGCCTTATAAATAAACGCAAGTTGCATATAAAGGAAAAACAATATTTTGTAGCTGTCTCTGCTAATTTGCAAAGAGTAGGTACCACTGTGGCAGGGCCTGTCTTATAAACGATTTTAATAAAGGAAAACAATAATTTGTAGCTGTCTCTGTTAACTTGCATAGTGGACCTTTGTGGTAGGGTCTGTCTTATAAACGATTTTAATAAAGGAAAACAATAACTTGTAGCTGTCCCTGTTAACTTGCATAGTGGACCTTTGTTGTAGGGTCTGGCTTATAAACGCTAGTTTTAAATAAAGGAAAAACAATGATTTTTAGCTCTCTCTGCAAATTTGCAAAGAGGACCACTGTGAGTGCCTGCCTTATAAACGCTAGTTTTAAATAAAATAAAAACAATATTTTGTAGCTGTCTCTGTTAACTTGCAAAGAGGATGGAAGGCCTCCTTTATAAACGCAAGTTTTAGTGTTAGAGTTAGCTAACTCTTTTTCTCCTTATTGAGTGGTAAAATATAACAGCGATTGCCGGGTGTTGCACTGGGCAAAGCTCGCAATCATGTGTAAGCTATTAATACATAGGGCTTGTACACAAAACTGCGATGCGACCTACACATCTATTTATCAAATGTGCAGATTTCCTCACAATGTTTCTTTCACCGTTACAGAGTTCGATATCAAAATATTCTATAGTCATGGACAAAAAAATCGACTCAAAGTTTTATGCAAAATAAAACTAAACCAAAAGTTCAAAAACTGTGTGTTTACTGTTTATGATTTTAGTTTGATGGTTTTCTAGTTTTTTGCTTTTAGTGTTTAGCAGTTTTGTAGACAGTTATTTTTTCAAAAGTCGAGCAACAAATCTTGAGTCGATTTTTTAGTCCACCAGTGTATATGTTTAGTTTCATATTTTACTATCGATACCCTAAGAATCCCGACTCATATCATTAATCTCCGTTAGATTTTCTTACCTATCTATGACGTCATCAGTCTGTGTCCCCTTGTCCTCTGTGTCTGCTAGCGCGAAGGGTTCTTGTGGCAGGTCTCCCGTGACGTCATCTGGTAGCCCCAGCAGTTTCAGTGCTAGCGCGTACGTCTCAGACGCGGCTGGGAAACAGCAGTAAGCTGACTGCGTGTTTAGTAATCTGGAAGAGGGAGAACAATGGTGAGACTGGGCCTGCTCTTGTCATTGGTGTTTGATCATTAATATTATAATAATCAAATATTTTTACCCCACAGAGGCAGAAGTAGGGTTATGTTTTTCGAGTGTATGTATGTATATTTGTTTGGCATGTATGTATGTATATTTGTTTGTCTGTAGCCTAAACGGCTTGATGGATTCTAGCTTGAGACGTGTCGTTAGATTCGTCTTGATCCCCAGATTAACATAGGATACATTTTAATGCAGTTTTTTTTGCATGGTTAGGTAATTTTATTTTTAAAGATGGCAAAAGACTGACGCCTCCCCTGATGGAAAGTGGTTACCGCCGTCTATGCAACACCAGGGTCTGTCGAACTTATTCGCAGTAGCATTGAACACTTTCTGAAGGTTTTGTTTTAGTACACAGTATATGGACATTATACAGTATGTACACTCCCTGCCGCTCTTTGAAGGCTACCTCACCCCCCCTGTGTGACCGATCTGTGACCATTTTTGAAGAGGCTGGCACAGTTCCAAAACGGTTCCAAAGCACAGTATTATAACCAAAGACAATTTTAATTTTTTAAGGAAAGCGCTAAGTCTTCTAAGGCTATACAGCCTTGTCTGGTGTATACAGCCTTTATGTTATTTGTAAAAGTCTAGCTAATAATAAAGAACAATGAGGGCTAATTGAATCTCGATTCAACCCTAGTACATCACGCACACATTTACATGTGTACAAACATGAATGTCTTTGTAGTTAACAATGGCGCGAAATTTGTATGAAGTGTCCGGGGTGTGGTTTTAGTATTATTTAATATTTTAAGTTGCTACCATTGGAAATCGTTTCGGGAAATTTTTACGGAGAGACAAAAAACTTTAATTATTATTATTTGCAATCACGCAAATGCAAAACCGACCACAATCTACACGTACGCATATTTAAATTTATATAAGCTAGGTACAGATAGCGCTCCAATTGCACAGATAACAACAAAACGGGTTAAAATGCCAATTGTAAGATTAGTGACCCTAATTACTCGGTAATCACATCAGATAACCTCAGGTTCGTTGGGGGTCAATAGATATATCTTTGGACGAATTCTTATTTTTTCTGTAGTGACTGAAACACGAATTTAGTTCTTTTTGGCTCCAGACTAAACTCAAACTCAAAATGTTTTTTATTTAAGTAGATGCTTTACACATGCGAGAGGCAAAAAGAGCTGGGGTGTAAGGGGTTTAACCACGATATTATAAACCCAAGCCAACCTCACCTGCACGCGGTACACCCTGCTAAACAACGAACGAGGCTCTGGCGTTCTCTTAAGGTGGTAGGCTTCGGCCGCGGCTTGTCACCACCCCCTAGGCAAAGTCTTACCGCCAAGCGTCTTTGGACGTGTTCCGGTATGATGCCTAGGGAAGCCATTAAGGAGGGCGGGTCTGTATAGTAGCGCTGATCCAGTATGCCGTTTCGGTGTCAGAGTGTCGCTGCACTTGGCGGCTAGTCTTGGAGGGCAGCGGGATCCGAAGCACGGTGCACCGCTGGCCGACCGTAGGAAGTTGGGGGCCCAACTAGTAGGTTAGCCACCTACGAAAGGCTGCCCCGCCACCTCACGAAAAATCCCGGAATGCTCCATCGTGCCAATTGGCGATTGGACGGGAGGACCCGATGGCCATCTCCGGGGGGGTTCGGGCGTCCCCGCGGTCTCCAGACTAGTCTGTCCTTCAGTGCAGCGACTCTGTGCTCACCACTGGATTCTGATCAGTGCCTCGTACAACTTCTGCCTTCCTTGCTTATTCACTCCCCACAACACACAAAATGAATAAAGTAAAAAATAGAAAGAAGATTATACAGCGGCGGCACTTCCTCCCACTAAAAGTGCACCTCACTAATATCAGAGGATTGCACTCCAATCTCAATGCAGTCCACCACCATCTTGAGACTGATAAGCCGCTGCTACTCTTTCTTACGGAGACGCAAATCAGACGCCCGGCGGACGCGTCCTACTTGCAGTACCCGGGGTACACCCTGGAGCACAACTTTAAGGCGCGCGCCGGTGTCTGTGTCTATGTCAGCGACAAGATCTGCTGCCGGCGTCTCCGTAACCTTGAGGACTCCTCTCTTTCTACGATCTGGGTAATGGTCGACACCGGTGTAGACAAAATAGTCTGCGCCTGTGTATACCGTTCGCACAGTGGCGACCAGGAGACAACCAGGCTATTCGAACATCTGTGTGAGGCCGCCGATGAGGCTCAACTCAGGTACCCGTCTGCGCAACTGGTCCTTCTGGGGGACTTTAATGCTCACCACCAGCAGTGGCTGTTCCCATACCAGAAGACCGACCACGCTGGGAGAGAGGCATACAAACTCGCTTTGTCGCTAAATCTTTCCCAGCTGGTAGACCAGGCGACGCGCGTACCTGATGTTGAGAATCACACGGCGACATGTTTGGACCTTCTGCTGACAACAGAACCAGACCGTTATAATGTGTCCGTATCCTCACCACTGGGTACGTCTGACCATTGTCTGGTGAAGTCTGTACTGACATGTTCACCACCCGATCTAAGCCCCAAAGGCACTAGACGGGTATGGCGGTACAAGTCAGCAGATTGGGATGAGATGCGCAACTTCTTGGCATCTTACCCTTGGCGGCAAACGTGCTTCTCTTCTTGCGACCCGTCGAGCTGTGCGGCATCAATAACAGAGGTAATATGTCAGGCAATGGAATATTATATCCCATTCTCTGACATTCCTCTTGAGAATCAAGCTCGCCCATGGTTTAATGCCGAATGCTTAGCTGCCGAAGCAGCAAAACATTCGGCGTACCAAGCTTGGGCTGATGCTCGTAGCCGCAAAGCTCCGGGCACGCGAGATAAGAAGAGAGCCTTTAATAAAGCTGCCAAGTCCTACAAAAAGACGCTGCAGAGGGCACGCCTCGACCACATACGCCGCATCGGATCAAAACTTGCCTCCTATCCCGCTGGGAGTAAGGCGTTTTGGTCCCTGGCTAAATCGGTCGAGGCAAATTTCTGTCGTTCGTCTTTACCTCCACTGCTGAAACCAGATGGAACACTGGCTCACAAAGCAACTGATAAGGCAAACTTGTTTGCCTCTCTATTTGCTCAAAATTCACGTCTAGATTCTGCGAATAGTACGCCACCTCAAATACCTCCTTGCGGTACTACAATGCCTCCGATTCGTATCCGTCAAAAGGAGGTTCTCAAAATACTTCGCAATCTAGACGTGAACAAAGCCAGTGGACCTGATGGCATACCAGCCATAGTTCTCAAGAAATGTGCCCCTGAGTTGTCTCCTGTTCTGACACGTCTGTATCGTCTCTCTCTTAAGACAGGTGTAGTCCCAAAGTCCTGGAAGCTTGCCAACGTGCAACCTGTGCCCAAAAAAGGCAGCCGTGCGGACCCTGCCAACTACCGCCCCATAGCAATCACTTCCATAATCTGCAAGATTATGGAACGTGTATTGAACAACCGCATGCTTGCATACCTCGAAGACAATGACCTCCTTAGCGATCGACAATACGGGTTTCGCCGAGGTCGATCCACAGGAGATCTTCTTGTGTATGCAACACATGTTTGGGGCGAGGCCATTGAGAAGCATGGCGAAGCACTTGCCGTGTCTCTCGACATCTCAAAGGCTTTTGATAGGGTCTGGCACGCCAGCCTTATTGGCAAGCTTCCTTCTTACGGGCTCCCTGTCTGCTTGTGCAACTGGGTATCCGATTTCCTGAGGGAACGGTCGATTCGGGTAGTGGTTGATGGCTGTTCGTCAGACCTATTGGCTATAGATGCCGGGGTACCTCAGGGTTCGGTTCTTTCTGCAACTCTATTCCTGCTACATATAAATGACCTGCTTAAACCCGGCATCATTGGGTATGCAGATGATAGCACAGTTGTAGAAAGATATCTATCTAGTACACGAGCCACCAGTGCTGAGACACAGTCCCTTAGAGAGGCGATGATAGAGCGCATGAACCTATCACTTCAGGCAGTGTCTGATTGGGGTGATAACAACCTCGTTAGGTTCAATGCCTCTAAGACACAGGCGTGTCTTTTTTCTGCCAAAAGGAGTCCATTCACCTTGACTCCCACTCTCCGAAATGAATCGATTCCGATAACTGACCATCTCGAACTCCTTGGCGTGACTTTAACATCAAACCTGAATTTCGGTCGATACATTGAGTCTAAGGCTAAAGTAGCTGCAATGAAGCTTGGTATCCTCTCTAAGGTGCGACGGTACTTCACACCTGGACAGCTTCTTACACTTTATCAAGCACAGGTCCGATCATGTGTGGAGTACTGTTCGCACCTCTGGGATGGTTCGGCCCGCTACCAGCTTGAAGCCTTGGATGCTATCGACCGACGCGCCAGGAGACTAATAGGTGACGATGAGCTTGTTTTAAATAAGCTCCAAAGCCTGGAGCATCGCCGCAAAGTAGCCTCCTTATCGGTTTTTTATCGAATTCATTTCGGAGATTGCGCTCAAGAACTACACGACCTCATTCCCCCAGCTCCATTCCACCTTCGGTCAACCAGGCGCAGGGAGGCTTTTCATCCCTTTGTAGTTGACATTCCAATCCTACGCACGAAGCGATTTGCTTCCTCATTTATCATGCGGACTGCGAAGGAGTGGAACTCCTTACCTGCGTCAGTGTTTCCGGACTCCTACAATTTGGAGATCTTCAAGGCGAGAGTGAATAGGCATTATTTGAGTTTGCGTGTACCATCCTCGACTACATCATCACTTTCCATCAGGTGAGATGTAGTCAAACGCACTCAAATTTTTAATAAAAAAAAAAAAAAAAAAAAAAGAGCTCGTGGCAGGCAGAGGAAACGATGGTGCGATGACATCATGCAAGTAGCAGGCAGCAACTGGACCAGACTGGCGAGAGACCGGCGAGCCTGGTCAGACATGGAGGAGGCCTTCGCCCAGTTATGGGTATCCAAACTAAATTAAATTAAAAAAAAAAAAAAATTCATAGTTTTTATTAGTATTTAAATTAGAAATAAGAAAATAAGTATGTATAAACTATTCATTTATGAAAGCATGTTACTTTTTTAGATAGCGAATAAGTTTGGCAAATAAAAGGCTTATTATTATTATTATTATTATTATATTTACACATGCTTTTAAATCGTCAATTTTTTTTTACCTAGTACAAAGTCCCTACCACGCGGGACTTGTACACATTATATTAAGTTTATCGCGTATCTATATCAAAAAGATTACTTCATAAATAAAAAATACCGCGTCGAATAGGACGGGATCCTGAAATATTCATCACTCTACCCCGCATTTACCCCGTTGGAATGCGATAAAAATACGTTAAATCAGGTACGTATAGCTTTTCTTTAAAATCAATATTATGGATATCTCTGAAAAGGTGTTTGATGTCCAAGACCAGGCTGTGTAATATTTAAATAAGGTTAAACATAGCTTGTACCAAAAAAAAAATCCACGAGAGTCAGACGTCGCTCCCCTCGACCATATTTGAGGGAAGGGAACGATCCGGCTCCCGATAAGCCACCATCCCAATGTAAGATCCAGTAACCGTTGCTAAGTGCAAGCCACACACACATTTGCGCGTATATGAGTCAAAACGTCATTTATTTACATGGTATAGTAGCGCCACACGCTTGTTTGGATTGTCTACAATATGTGGTATGCCAGCGGCACGGTATGATGGCGTTTTAACGTTTCGGCTGTTCCAAAATAAAACACTAAATATGCCAATTTCACAAAAAAGGACTCTATTACATTTGAATTTACTGCATACAATGTCACCTTAGCAGAGGTTTATTTTTCGATAGCTTGTAAAATAATTAGTATCCTGAGCTACCGAAAAAAGGCAATAAAGAAAGGGTTTTGAAAGTTTTAAGGCTAAGGACTTTCTTTAAAACTTAGCTAATATAAAATATCGAAATGGCGTATTCAGTGTTTTATTTTGGAACAGCCGGTTTGCCTGCTCATAAAGTTTCGTATAAATGAATAACTACGTTTAAAGTAGCAAATTGCTGTTCTTTATGGTCAATCATTTTCACGTCACTATTTTAATGCGTCAAAACAGCCATCATAGCGTGCCGCAGGTATAGTAGTACAGTAGTAGTAGGTATATTCGGTCGGATTGGTCCGGGAAGTGACTTGTTACCTGTGACAGCACTCCAGTGTGAGCCTCTTGTAGTGTGTGGTCTGTGGCTGCGCCTGGCAGAGCTCGCGGCACCTCAGCAGCACCCGCTGGGCGTCCGCGTACCACCCGGCCTCGTTCAGGAAACCACCTGGAGCCATACATTTCCAGGGACATGTTACAACACAATCACGTGTCACACAATCAAGTGACAACCGTTACCAAAGATTTGGAACGAACACAAGTAGTCAACAGAAAATACAAAGTAAAACGCGGAGGGCCGACCCCAAGGGATAAAGGGAAGAAGTATTTTGTTTGAAGGAAATACTTTTTTAAGTACACTTTGCTGTAAACGAAACTGAACCGTAACGCTCGGATCGTTCACGATGGATCGGGTATACTTTGCTCCAGTCGGTGGGTGCCGATGAATCGCACTATCGTCAATATCTCACCTAACGGTAAGTAATGATGTCGCTGAAAGGTGGAAACGGGTTTACCAGTATTTCAAACGCAATGAGCAACATAAATGATATTAACATTGAGGTTGGTGAATGGCCACAAGACATAAATAAGATAGATGGTGATGGCTAGCCAGACGGGTTCAAAAAACTACCACTACCACCATACCAAACAGAGTTTTACCCCGTCGAGAATCAAAGTCGCAACATTAGGATGTGACGCGAACCAGCCAGTAGGCTACAGGGGCATACATTTCGGTTTAATAAATATCTTACCAAGCCTAAGTCCCAGGTGTATAAGCCGGTCCTTAGTTTGTGCGTTGGCGTCGCATCTTCTCAAGTATGCCGTCGCCAGCTCTGTCGAAAGCTTGGAGCCGTGTTCTATTACTGCCTGAAAATTAGAACACCTTTTTTTATGTCTGAGTAACCCCTTCTCTTCCTTCTTTCCATTGACTTGGATTTCCACTCAGGGCAAACATTTTTGCGATAAACAGATTTATTTATTCGCTCTGTATCTTTGTGTATTATATAATTAAAATGTATATCAGTCTCTGGTTTTTTAACCGACTTCAAAAAAAAGGAGGTTCTCAATTCGTCGGAATCTTTTTTCATTTTTTTTTATTTTTTTTATGTATGTTCACCGATTCCTCGAAGACGCCTGAACCGATTTGGAAAATTATTTTTTTGGTTAAAAGGGTATACTTCACAGGTGGTCCCGTATAAATTTTATCGAAATCGATTCAGCGGTTTTTGAGAAAATCAACAAAAACATAGCAAAATTGGAGTTGTTGCGATTGAAGTCGGTTGTTTTTAACGTATTCAGCGTGGTCAATTATATAACACAGGGAATCCTAGTATAGGTGGTATGGGGCCAAATAACCGTGTTTTGATGGCGCGATTGCGTAATTTGTCACTGAACAAAAAATAGCTGAAACTACTGTGAAATAAAAGAGGAGCCTTTACTCATTAAACAGAACAGCTTTTCCATTCAAAATAGACCTGTTAGCTGTAAGAGTTCTATGGCTAATCCAATGTTTTTAAACAGAATTGACCATATGTTCTTTGGGGAAAGTTGTTCACTTTCATAAGTGGAGGCTTAATTAAAACCCTTTTCAAGTAAAATATTATTTTTCATAGAAAACATCTGCAATAATATGAAAGGTCTGTTTTGACGTATAGTTCATTCCAATCAAAAAATAGCAAAAGATAAACAAACAGTATGCAGATGACATTGACATGTGTCAGTTCCATAGTAAGTTTGCTTAGGTTTTGCTTTTTTGATTGGAATGAACTATACATAAAATCCTGTCGCACACCGTTCAGCACGCAATCCCTTCAAAACATACAAATTTATTTACGATTGTTTGGGAATAAATTAGTAATACATCTTATGACAGCCACAAATAAATATTAAACACAAAGTTACTACAAACAACCCCCTATCTTTTACACAGTTGTTTGAGTTGACAAGAAATTAATAAATGACAGACCGAAAAACAAATACAATTAGGACGATGACACTGATATTTATCTAGAGATAATACAAGACAATAATGTACTTAAACGTAAATAACATTAAAATGTAAATATTTTTAAAATATTTCTATGATATATAATATACAGGGTGTTAAAAAAAGTGCGTTTGAAATTTTAAGGAGTTACTCAGAATCAAGTATAGAAAAATCCGCTCTTCAAATTTTTTTTTCAGATTCTCATACTAAATCTGACAGTGAATCAAGAGTTTGTATAAAAAACTGTAAAAAAAATTGAAGAGCGGATTTTTTCAATATTTTTCCTGGTATCTATATTAGATTCTGAGTAACTCCTTAAAATTTCAAACGCACTTTTTTAACACCCTGTATGTACAACGTTCTGTCCTTGGCTGTTGTTTTGTTTTCTTTCGAGATGTTTAGTAAAAATACGACGAATAAGAATAATAATGATAAATAATAATAATACTAATATTTGTGCTCTCACTAAAGACATTAATACTTCATTATAATTTATTTTACGTATCGAAAATAGAGATCATGACACGTAAATATATCGCATGATATGATAGGCTGCATAAAGCAAATTATAAGCAATGATTATAGTAGCCGTATGCTTATAAACACACGAAATTTGAAATTTTCCGAGTGGCTTTTTATTAAGATTGCATTGATTGATATATTTTTTAAATATGTATAGGGTCCCACAAAATGACCTGAAATTATTTAAATGAATCTGAATAATTTTCCCCAAGGAACCCATAGTTAATTCGCGAAAAAAGTTTTGGACTTTTCTAACAAGTCGATTAGCTAATCGGCCAACTCAGTATGAAAAAATCCAACATCTTTTTTGTGAACTGATTATAGGTGCCTTGGGGAAAGTTTGTTTGTTTGTTTGTAAATTCTTTATTGTACTTACAACAAAGTAAGTAAGTAAGTTGTTCTATTCGTTCTAATTTCAGTTCTAGTTTCGATCAATTCTTTATTTGCCAAGTACCTTACAATGTAACATTTCTTTTAGCTCTTCCTGCTTCCAATAGTACAAAATCCGACAAATAATAATAATTAAGTTTAAAATTAATAATAGTAATCATTGATAATTTCTAATTTCCCCTCGTTTGTTTGTAGTTGTTTTTCGAGAGGACACCCTGCATGCGTCTCGAGCTCACCTGAAAGCACTGTAGCAGTCGCAACTGCGAGCCGGAGAAGCGCAGCAGCCTCTCAAAGATGTCCAGCTTCGACAGCTCATCGCTAAGGTTGCACAGCTTCTTCTCTTGCAGCATCTGTAACAAGGAGGAAAAAGCTAAAATAAAGGTACCAGCTTCACTTTTCTTTTTGTGAAAGTAACGCAAGTCCTGGGCAGCCCTGCGTTTTCTTAATTCCGTCCCAGGCAGTGCAGTGTTTGGTGAGAGGTAACTACACCCACAGCAGCTTTGCTACGTGATTAACAACACGGAATAGCGACAAAACAGTGCAGCTGTATGTAATAGACGCAGAGGCAATTGATGATAACACTTTTTTCTCCTATTTCTCTATTTCTCCACGCATCTAATCCCGAGCCACTACCACCTTCCATTTATCCTGGAACCTGTCCCTCCTCCTGCCATCCCCGTCTCGGTCTGCCGCGACCTTAGCACGTTATTTGTTGCACGGTATTTCTTTTTTAATTTAATTTAAAATGTTTACTCTCTTATTTAAGTAGATCCTGTAGACATTCTTTCAAACTGTTATTTTTTCCCTATTTAGAACAAAGTTCCTAGCACGCTTAGCTTGTACCCTCAATGTTTCGGGAATTGTTAGATCTGGCCAACATATAAAATTGATAAACCTCTGAGTTACAAACACAAAGTAAACAATTATTTATAAATTTAAATTTATTAAACTGTTTATAGTTAGTAGACTTAGTAACAGTTCAGTTCAAACTGGACTCCAAGAAATAAAAAGTAAACGCGTAAAGTGTCTCATAAACGCAATTTTGTATAGTGACCGGTGTAGACGCAATTTTGTATGGAGATGGAGGGCAAGTGATGTGTCAGTAAAATACTTTGTTTCGTGCGGTTTTGATTGTATGGCTTCTAGATGGTTTAAATTATAAGTAAAACGGAGAAAATTGAAATTATATGAAATGAGGTGAAAACTATTAAAAACTTTTTTTTTATCCACAATTGATAAACCCTTGGCAATATCTCACCTACCGCAAGATAGAACGGGCTTACCAAGATTCCCCAACTCAATAGGGAACTGGCTATTTTTCATATCGGAACACATCAATGCTATTAATATGATAATTGGCGACAAGACTTCCGATAAGTTGGTGGTCGCCATACCATAAGAATGGTGCAGTGTAGAGACAGATACAAATCATAATCGTAAACATTTTGTTGGTAAAGGAAATAAATAAGTTTTACACGCTCACGCTCTTTCCTTGGACCATACATTAAAGGACATTGTCCGCTCCCCGCTGCGCTGATAACATTCAAAATGTAACATGCGCAGAATGTTGCTGTCCACACATTGTGTTTACATTCAGAGTTCAAACTACATTCCACTCGCTTTTTCACATATTGCAACACTCGCCACAAAGTAGTCAGTTTACGGGTGTAATTAATCACAGATGGTAAGCTGTGGGGAAATGAACCCTAAAAGTAGTTTAGTTGTGGGGAAATGAACCCTAAAAGTAACGGATATGTACGATTACTAGTATTATATGTAATGTACCCTTAGAATGTGTTAAAACGATGTTAATAAATGTAGCGTAACAAAACAAACATTTAGGTCGCTTTTACAGTCACGCGGGTGTCTGCACCTATCGTTATTGTGCCGCCCGCAACCTATCGTTTCAGTACATTTTTTAGGTTCTTTTTATTGTCATGCATGTCACACGCATGCGGGTCGCTTTGGAAACGCCGCACGCATGCGGGCAGAAACCCGCGTGACTGTAAAAGCGCTGCGAGTAACAAAATTGAAGTCGGACCCGTAATGTTGGTAAGACGGGATTCGGACACGCGCGGTCAGAAACAGCCTAATTAAGTATTGTAAAATTATATGTTGTATGTAGCTTTTCAGTACAAGTCCCTGAAACCCTGGTGGCAATACTGACGTCGAGTAAGACATTCATCATTCAACCAAAGACTTTTATACGTATTATCGTTCAAAAATTTTATTAACCTTACGTACATATATCTACGATTATACGAAATATGTAAACATATTTGACTTTTTGAGTGAACCTCTAAATCTAAAGTCAACACGCTCATTCCGGTTCGCAGTTGTAATAGTATTTAACGACCAAATATTTGATAAATAATCACTTTGACATACCTTAACAATTGTCATTACACTAGATAAGTAATTAAACGTTAAAGATCATCTGTTTAGTGAGAAATATACACATATAGATACATACATACGTAAAAAAAGTTTTATGACCCATTAAATGGAGCTTCTACTTATACAAAACACGTTTTTTTCTGTTTGTTGAAAAAGCAGGACCCCATACAAAGTTGGCAAATCAGCAGACAGATTTCTATGAAATTAAAAAAATATGCGCTTTAAGCCAGGTCAAGTTTATGAATAAAATATCTATATTTTGTAGCACTTGTATAATTATACCAAAAAAAATACAAAAATACAAATAAAGTCACACACGCTCATATAGTTCGTTTTTACAATAACTAATAATTAGTTATACACTATAAGCGACCCATAGATACTCAAAAAAGAATAAATAAACTACATATTTACCTTATTTACAAAGCAAACAGCGAATGAGTCTACAAGTAGGTATAAATAGGGTTTTTCTGCTCACGTGCCGAAGCACAATATAACAACAGGTCAACCCGATTTGCATAAACGTGATTCAGAGGGGAAGGTTACGAACCCAAACACATCTAAGTGAATAAAACTTTAAGAGTATTCAGAGTTGTTAGATCCAGCTTACACGCTCAGTCTGGCGTCAGTTTGGTCCATCAATCTATAATAATAATAATAATATCTGGGACAAATCACACACGGTCATCTGGCCCCAAACTAGGATTACCTGTATCTTGGGAACCAGAGACTGATATACATACACATATACTTTTAAATACATACATATACAGATAAAATACACCCAGACTCAGAGCAAACAATTCTGCTCATCACAGAAAAGTTTGCCCTGTGTGGGGATCGAACCCACGACTTTCGGATCAGAGGTCAGGATCGCTAACCACTTAGCCACCGAGTCAGTCGACATCTGGTCAGAATGATCGGAGAACGATCGTGTAAAAGCCAGGTTACATGCTCAGTCTAGTCCATCAGTCTGGTTAGAATGATCGGAGAATGATCGTGTAACCCACTGTCTGCCGTCAGTCTAGATTAACCTTGTACCATGAAAATCATTCATCATTCTGGCGTCAGTCAAGACTGATGGATCAGACTGACGCCAGACTGAGCGTGTAACCTTGCTCTTAGAATAGCGTTATTCTAACAATAACAGTACCATAAATATTTATAGTCTGATTTCAAAAGTAAACTTTGTAGGAGACCTTGCCCGGCAATAAAAGAGATGACAACGCAACTCTATACAAAAGCCCGTTTTTTGTTTTATGGAGAAAGCCAAGAAAACAATAGGTAGAGTTTTTTTTTACTCTTGAGCTATACAGTGAACTATAGATACCACCGTAGAATGAAGTAGGTCAAATAATACTAACTTGTTTGGTTAAGGCGCTAAGTATAGCCAAATCGCAATATTCAATTCAAATTCTTGAAATAATGGTTAAAGCTATCACCACGGAAAAAAGATATAACATACTTGAAACAATAAAAAACAAATTGTATTGAACAGAATCATTAAAATCACAGAAACTTTGATGAAAAAAAATATCCTGTAAACCCTGTATTTTGCATTAATTGCAAATTCTCTCGGAAACACAATATTTGTTTATGTTGAAACCAACACACAAAAATCGGCCAATTTAATACCTTCAATTTGTATTGAACGGATTTTTTTTTAACTTATTTGAAAGCCAAGAAAAGTAATAAAAACATCGAAATCTCGAGAATTTTGCGTTCGGCCTTGACGTAACCGCCGCGACGGTACCCACACTGATCTGAACTTAAAATGATTGGCGTTACGGTCGATATTAAATTATCATGCATCAACCTGCTCAGATTGACTGTACTTCCCGCCTTAAACAATTGATTTTATATAATTATCATAATACTTATAAAGGATTTGCGATCTCATACTTTATTTACAGAAGAATAACAGGAAGTAAGTCATGTCGAAATCGAAAATACAAAAAAGGCGCATGACCTTTAGGTGCTCCAATCCGCAACGCATAACCTGTTTCATGAACACAATTTTATTTAACCATCCAAATCATAAATTGCCCAACATATTTCTGCCGTCATACGAAAGAAAGCCGCAAAGTACAATATATGGAGTTTCCGTATCTTTTTAACCGACTTCAAAAAAAGGAGGAGGTTCTCAATTCGTCGGGATCTTTTTTATGTATGTTCACCGATTACTCGAAGACGCCTGAACCGATTTACAAAATTCTTTTTTTTGTTTAAAAGGGTATAACTTCACAGGTGGTCCCATATAAATTTTATCGAAATCGATTAAACGGTTTTTGAGAAAATCAACAAAAACATAGCAAAATCGGAGTTGTTGCGATTGAAGTCGGTTGTTTTTAACGTATTCAGCGTGGTCAATTATTGATGGCGGCAGATTTGTCCAACATATTCCACGCTAGTTGGACGCGTCGAAGCCGTATAGCAAAGAGTTGATAAATTATCAATTGATTGGAATAAAGAGAGTTCAGTCACAAAATAGACACAGAAGGTCCGCTCAATACAAACTACTAAAATCGTAAGCATATACATGCTTATAGAAATATACGGTCGTTCGAGGCAAGGTCACGCGGCAAAGTATCACAACAGTATCGTGACCTTGCCTACAACGACCGTATACGTCTATAAGCATGTATTTTAGTGAGCGTATTGAGCGGACCTTCTATATCTGTGTGTTTTGTGGTTCAGTTCAGGTCATGTTCATGCCGTCAATTGAGATGTCTGGCCGTTAACGGTCTACTAAAATATATAACAAGCTCCCAACAATAATAAAAAACGAAACCAAATTAAACACATACAAAAATTTAAGACTTTTTTATATGATAAACGTTATACAATAAACGAATACTTAAACGATATTTTAAAATAGTACAATAGAATCTAAACACTTTATTTACATATTAATTTATTTATGTATTAAACAAAAAAAAACTAAAATATATTTTTAAATATTATTACTTTTATTTTGAAAACTTTTGTATTCTAAACCTATAGTAAAACATACCTATCCTCCTCTCGTCCAATATTGCGGTGCCCAAACTGGGTCCATGTTGTACTGTCTGTATTTTATGTCCACCTTTATAAACAATATGGAATGCAATAAAGATATTGAGTATTGAGTAACGGTCTCTATAAGGCCATTTACACATTAAAATTTGACTGAATAAACTGTGAAACGCACGATACTAGTCCAACTATATCGGCCGACTAAGTCTCAAGTGTGATCAAGGGCTAAAAAGACGCCTGCCATACAAACTTAAAAATCAAACGCGAAAGCTTTAGAGAAAAAAACTAAGGCGTACACCAATCAGAATTCTTCGTTTCTCTTATATGTTAATTGTTAACATTTAATTTCTAAGCTCGACAGTTTCTTGCAAGGGACCCTTAAGAACAGTTAATAGTAACAAACTACCTCTTTGTTCACGGTTCGACGCTAAACTGAGATTTATTTAAATTATTATCATCCACTGATTATCGCTAAGCGACGGCTCAGAAGCACACGACAGTGAACCTTATTGCCTGCGATCACATCGAAAAAAATTATAACGATATTTTACAGACGAGTCAAAACTAACAACCCACAGCGTCTTCAGAGCTCAGAAAGGGTAAGAGCGTACACACGGGGGCTCACTGTACACTTTTTAGCTCAGAAAGGGTAAGGGCGTACACACGGGGGCCAACTATACACTTTTTAGCTCAGAAAGGGTAAGAGCGTACACACGGGGGCTAACTGTACACTTTTTGAATGTACTGAAGTTGTAAACAGAACAACTTCATGGGACTTGAAGTACCTACGACTACGAGGTCTTTATTCTCAGATTAGGCAACATTATATTTATGCGTGTTATATTTTTTCTTGATAATAAAATAAATGAAGATATTTTAAAATTAATAGTGCTTGCTTAGTTTAGACAAAAGACCTAATAGGGAAGGGTTAAAATTGTGTTCATGAAACAGGTTATGCGTCGCGGATTGGAGCACCTAAAGGTCATGCGCCTTTTTTGTATTTTCGATTTCGATATGACTTACTTCCTGTTATTCTTCTGTAAATAAAGTATGAGATCGCAAATCCTTTATAAGTATTATGATATAAGAATGAGAATAATTCACATTCTCTCCACCTTCAAATCTGCCTCCATAAATATCGTATTATTCTCTTTATTTATTCATTTACCAAAAACTTTTGATATGATTATAGTAATTTATATTTTTATACTTGACTGCTCGGTTTCACGTCACATTTATTATTGCTTTCTTTAGTTGCTACGTGAAAACAGCCGGTTACACAATGTTTATAACAATCGTAGTTATTATTACTATAAAACAAATATTTGATAAACCAACCACAATCGTATAAACACACTCTCACAAACGTTCTTTCAAACTGTTGTACAGAATATTAATGTTTCTAAAAAAACAGGTCATCACGCCACAAAACAACCTATAGAATCCAGTGTAATAATGCAGAAGTAATAAAAAATAGGAAACTGCTATTTATAAATAACAATATTTTCTCATTACAAAAAAAACTAAGCTGAGTTAGCAACAGTTAACTTTGAAGTAAACATAATCTAAAGTAAACATAATTTGAAGTAAACTGACTCGGTGGCTAAGTGGTTAGCGATCCTGACCTCTGATCCGAGAGTCGTGGGTTCGATCCCCACACAGGGTAAACTTTTCTGTGATGAGCAGAATTTTTTGCTCTGAGTCTGGGTGTATTATATCTATATATGTATGTATGTATTTAAAAGTATATGTGTATGTATATCAGTCTCTGGTTCCCAAGATACAGGGAATCCTAGTTTGGGGCCAGATGACCGTCTGTGATTTGTCCCAGATATTATAATGCAAAAAAACTGACGTAGAACCCACTAACAGTGTCATCTATTCATAATAATGATAAAAACTATTGTTCTACAATTTTGCTGAACTCGACAAAAAAATCTTGGGCTAATATAAAATAATTCAAACCGGGGCGATGGCGGTGATCTATTGAATAAAGATTGAAGAATCAAACAAAACCTCTTCTTGTGATCTCGGCAATCGTCACTGGCCCCGATTCCATAGGGCCTTGGGGTGCCCGAGCCCCCCCAATAACATTACAAACGGGGCTGAGCCTCCCCAATATTTTCTATGAAAATACTGGTGTGGCTGGCTTGCGGCTTGCGATCGGCGGCGGTCCCTCAACAATAATCACAAAAAATATATCGACGCGGGCGAAGCCGTGGGCGAAAGCCAGTTAGAAAATATTAGGAAAATAAACATTCTTTCTGCCCTAGCCCCCCCCCAATATTTTTATGAAGTCGTCGCCCCTGGAAATCGTAGAACAAAATTTGTACAGTTTGACTCGGGTGGCTTAATGGTTGGCGCTCCTGACTACCGATCCGAGGTCGTGGGTCCGATTCCCATTCAGAGCAAACGTTTCTATGATGACCAGACTTGTTTGTGGCTTGGTATCTATGTATATAATTATGTATTAATTAAACGTTTATGTATTACAAGTAGGTATCAGTCTCTGGTTCCCATAACACAGGAGGAATCCTAGTTTGGGGCCAGATGACCGTGTGTAATTTCATTTGTCCTTATTCGTCCAATTTTGCCCCGGATAATTATTTATTATTTATTTATGTACTTTACAATACAATAACTTTATTGCTTTCGCGTGTAGTAAGGTAAGAGACCCAAATAAAGCCTATGCCCCAATAAGGCCTAGATTAAAAATTTCCCGCTTAGACATTTCAAATAACCGCGAAAGTTTACAGTGGTGTGCGTAAGGATGTATTTGACACATACAAGAATAGCGAGCGCCGCTTACGACAAGTATGTCGGAACATGTAGTCGAAAACAGTCGGGACGCAGAGAGTACGCCTGTTTTATTAAATTTCTACAGGTAATGATGTAAGTATTTCGATATTTTTGGACGCATGCCGACATGTTTTTTGTGTGTTACTTAGTTTAAAAGTTTAGTAACCCCTACATAAGCATTTATACGCCATTTTTTCAATGTATTTTCTGTAATATTCTTTTTTCTTACACATACGACAGAGCCAAGTAAGGCCTATCAAAATAATATAACTGCAAATAATATCGAAGGGATGACATGCGGCAATGCCTTGCTTGTAATATCTGGTAGGTATCGTGAGCTGTGTGTTGGCTTAACCCCTGCTGATAAAAAAATAACTGTTCAGGAGATAGCTTGAAGAAAATGAAGAAAGGAAGGATAATATGTTGAGACGATTATCAAGACTGATTATAACGCCCAAATATGATTACTAAAGGATCTTACTAAATTTAGATAATATTACGTTGATATGTTTTAGTAACTTAAGTTTAATGATTGTTTTTTCTTTCTTTTAGTATGATAGGCCTTATTGCGGCATGGATCTCCCAATAACGCCTAAAGGACTTTTTTTAATATTTTGATTCACAGAAGACAGATTTTTGTTTTTTTAACGTTTTAACAATATTTATTTCAAAGTTTAATCAATAAAGATTAATATTTCGAAAGATGAGTGAGTTTTTCTTAAAAACCTACTAATAACGTCAAGATAAAAATAAGGTAGGCCCTATTTGGGTCACTTACCTTATATATAAAGTGTTACAAGACATATATTTAGATCGACGTGAAACCCTGAGCGGGCACTTCACTTACACTCTTTGACTTATATATTAATATACTTAAAACTAATTAACATGCCCTAATATAGTTACATATAAAGATATTACATATATGTTTAAAAACCTACCTACCTACCTAAACCTTTTATGAGAAAACCTTGATTCTAGTCCTATATCTATTTTGCTTACCTGCATAATTTAAAATATTATAATATGTTCGTGTGTGGCTTACTGTTGCGAACTGTAGTTATGTTACGCTCCGCGATTCATTCAGTGCAGCTTAGTTTAGATTATATAGTATTATGTACGTGTCGGATCAGGAAGGCCGATAAAACGAAATAACTACTATTCGAGGAACCAACATCAATATTCGGAAATACAATGTGGGCAAGAAAACTAAATTTGGTAATTAAATTAATCTCAACGAAAACTTAAGGCTTCCTAGGTAAGTGCGCGCGCGCAGCCTACTATCGAATAATCAGTATTATTCGATAGTAGGCTGCGCGCGCGCACGCGTCCAGGGCTCGAGGGATTGCTCCTACGTTTCAGTAAACGTAGGAGCAATCCCTCGAGCCCTGGACGCGTTCACACGCTCCGAGGTCCACCGAGATTCTGCTGAAGCGACCAGCCAGCCTGTGTCACTTGCGTTTTCAGGTATTCATATAGGTACTTTAAGTAATTGCTAAACATGTCGACATACGTATAACCAATGTCAGCTAATAGTGGAAACCGCAAATCTCATCATAACAAGACTAAATCTAAAAGCTACCTCAAAATATGGATGTTAGTTCAGAGGCTATATCTCCAGAATTTTCTTGGAAAGTGCTGGACGGATCGAAAGTACTTACTATTTTTATGAGCTTTGTGGCCATAGGAACCTTAAAAAGGTTTCGAATTTCGACTATGGTCCTCAAAGTTTATACTGCAGTAATTTCTTGAAGATATATAGCATTTAAATTTTGAATACGATTAAATGAAACGAAGCCAGATGAAACAGTACCAACGTGCGAAAAGCAACAAAACGTACCTACCGTTTTACGCATTTGTAACTAATTTGTTATATAAATTGTTATTTGTCCAGTGTGCTGCGGTTTTTTCTTTCGACAGTGTCAAGTAAAAATTAGCAGCACCGCATACTGGAGCGGATTCCGGTGCAGTGTGATATCCGCCTTAACCACACATAACGGTGTCAAACTAATGTGCAGACGCAATCAAACCATGCACTCCGTTGCGTTACGCTGTGGTGGCATTTTTAATTGATCAATGCTATAGCAGCATAGTCAACAAGATGTTACCTCTGTAACCCGAATTATGCAATGCAGAAAACTTCATTCAATTCAGTTTTTTCAACTATTTGGTGACAATGCTGAAAATGAATGCAGCTTACTATTAATTATTTTTGTTGTGATTGTGATCTTTCCCATAATAAAGGAACTACCATCGTTACCAGCGAGCAAACAATATGAAGAAATAATTTTATATGATCACGTCCGTCCCTATCATAAATATTTTTTTACGTGCAAGGAAAATCAAGGAAGTCCCTTTTTTACGATTTCAATTTAATAATATAACTATTTAGTTAAGTAAATAAACATAATCTGGAGCCACGGTAGCTGCTCCGCCAAGTCGTTGTGCGATTTATTTTTGAAGTAATATTAGTTTAGTCATTAGTCAGTTATCTTATTATTTTAAATATCCTTAGTCCCGCACGAAGGCGTGCGTGGGGTCGAAGCCAACAGATAAAGGCTCGTTAGTTACACTATTTACGAGTAATATGAAAGTAATGTGACACCATCATCCTAGATTATCCCTGTATTATGTCATGGCCAGATCATAAAGACTGGCCATATCGTCGAGGAACTCCGACAAAACAGAGTCAACAGACCCCCTTTATACGGTAACACCGTAACCTAACCTAGAGTTTTTACTCTATTCCAAACTTGATGATATAGATGACAGCTGCTGTCAGCTGCGTACTTTTAGTCTCAAAAGACGATAATCGATTAACGACTTTATGAAAACGCTATAAGGTACGTTATATGGATATGTCACCCATATTGTCAAGTTTGGAATAGAGTGATGCACCCAAGGACAATCCCCGGATAGTGTGTGACTATTGTAACAAACGAGAAAATTTTAGCCGTCTATTGAGCTGATATGCTCGTGAACTATAAGTAACCAGTATAATGGGACGGACTATATTATTACTATAATTAGTTTTTTATCTAAGGTAACTGATGTGGCGCGACTAAGTCATCGTCAATTTGAAATTTCCGCTTATCTAAAAGTAGATTTTTCTGCATAGCAACAATTCTACTATTAGCCATGCAAACCGCACCTTGTGTTGTGTAAACGCAGCTTTTGACGGCACAAGGTCACTCTGTTTGTCGCCGCTCGCCAAGTGGTAGGACAGTTCACCACACATTTTATAGACTGATCGGTCATTCATTATATGCGAAATTCGCTTTAAAAAAATCTAAATGTTGTAGATGTTATGCACATTCTTTTAAATAGTCTATTTTTTCTACCTTGTACAAAGTAACTACCACTCGGAAGTTGTATGCACACTCTTGTTAAAATACAATAACCACGTTTCGTGAGTACGCTCACGCTCTAGTAGCAATCCTTTCGTTTCATCGTACATAATCTATGTGTATATGCGAACTGACTTATTTTGTCTTAGAATAAATTATGTTATTTATACATATTACCTATTGTACTTTGTTAATTATTATAATTTATTTAATGCACAAAATATTACTTTTGATTTTATTAATAATAGTTCTTATAATTAAACAAGTAAAATTTTATAGAAAAAGTCTTCTTAGTCTTTGGAAAAATGCAAGCAAACAATAACTGCGCAGGAGTAAGGTCAGTAGAACATCAAGATCGAAACAAGTGGGGGAAATGTCTGACGGACGAACAATCCAACCAATCAATTAAAAAGAAATAATAATAAATACGTACTAATCTCTTTTACCACAGAACTAGAAAAACAATCGGTTTGCTTCATCTGACCACACCAATCTTAGGTACCTTGACAGATCGGTCAGTCAGTGGGTTCAACGACCGGAACTGTTATTTATGGACTGGTAACCACAGACAAGATCGATCTACCTTTGTGGTCGTGTTAACTTATCAAGACGAAGCGATTGACCGGAGTGAAACACGCAGGGATTTTCAATCCTCACTGCACGTCTAAATGATGAATTGTCGCCTGCGATATTTCCGGACCGATACGACATTCAAACCTTCAAGAAAAGAGCGTACTCCCATTTCAAAGGCCGGCAACGCACTTGTGACTCTTCTGGTGTTGCAGGTGTCTATGGGCGGCGGTAATCGCTTACCATCAGGTGATCCGTCTGCTCGTTTGCCGGCTATCACATTAAAAAAAAAACAAATTATGGTACCTAATTTTGGTAAAGGACAGAATAAATTTTCGGGGGTGTTCTTTTGACCGCCCTGTATAAAAATATACGAAGAACGTTGGGCATTACTATTGGTAGAATATTCTTACTGCGATGGGAACAACTAAAATCAAAAACTAAATGTGTGATACAGGGTATATAATACTCATTTTAAGATCATTCCGCGACGCTCAAGCAAACTTCTTCTTCAGCTTTTATTTTAAATGATTTTAAACACGTTTCTTTCGAGAAGTTGCAGGTCAAATACGGGGACAAACACGATTATTCTTACAAAATTTATTGTCACTTAATTAGTATAATACAAAACACCTGAACTCTTCCACTTATTTACACTGTAATAGTCGTTATAGAATAAATTAAAATTGATCTATAAACTCGGGTTACATTTAAAATAATGGGATTTTCCTTGCTTCATTATAACTGTTGTCAGTATTACGTGTCACAGTGTAAGATAATCAAAATGACATTAAACAAAGATTGATATCTACCCGTGATAGTATTGTGTTGGCGTCAGCGTAACTTAGACTAAAAAATATGTTAAGGTTTCTTCACTGATCAATCGAATACATATCTTTATTTTTGCAAAAAAAAAACACGTCATAATATCGTAAACGGACTAAAATCGTTGTACGAGTCCAATAGAAGTGGTTCACAAGGCTTTTACAATGAATAAAGACCTCATTATAGGCCACATACGTCCACTCTGGACATGGGCCTCCCCCAAATGGGGGATATGCCGCAGTCACCATCGCCACGCTTGGCAGACGGGTTAGCGATCGCAGTGTGATTATATTTTCATAGTAGGTATGGACACTGCTGCTCAATGCTCATACATAAAAATGTTAATACGTTTCAGCAAAATGAAATTTTCAAATTACAAGTACAATTTCAATATCTGCTGCTTAGCTGATCGATCAGCCATTATAATAATAGGAACTCTAACCATTTACGCAATTTACAGCAAGTAGCAATTTTTAAATTGCAAATTTCTTTATTCTTAATCATAACTATTCATAACACAAGAGTTTTATACTATTGTAGAATAGAACTCTGTGATCATAAGCAGCTTATTTCTCGAGGACTGTATATATCTATCTAGACTGTTAGAATTTTAGTTGCACATTCAAAATCAAAATCATAGAAAACACTTATTGCACAACTTGTACCAGGAAAATATAAAACGTAGAAGACTAGACAATTGAATTTAAAACGCAAATACTTAGACAATGTACAAGACCTAGTTGTAAGAACGCTTCACATTTCCAGGTTATGTAAACTCGCATACCTACCCCGTTATCCGATCGCGATCACGAGCCATTGTTGCAAGTGTTTTGTCGCCAACTGTACCGTGAGCGTATGCGCACGTCAACTCTATCTCTATTAAACAGAGATCAAATATTGGCAGGTGTTGTTACAATTGTCGGTTTAAAACATTCAAACTTAATGTCATTAGTCCATATAATGTGTTCGTACGTTAACGTTAACGTTAACGAATTTAATTTATGCGTTCCCACTGATGCCGGTTGGGGCACGGGTCTCTTTTCATAGCTTGAGGCGGTGAGGCCCTTAAACATATGGGGGCCAAGTCCCGATTTCTCGACACAAAAGCTTACAAAGACACTAATATCAAAACTAGAAACGCAAGACTGGCTTTGTAGCCATTTACTACATATAGCAGACACTAAAACCCACACAGTAGACCAAGGAATCCCGGACTCCCCTCACGAGTCCAACGCAATTAACCTAAACATTGTCTTAACACTAAATACTCCACCAGCCTACCAGACCTTTTTAAACAGCATCAACGTTCCCCTCGGAGAACTAGAAAGCTTCGACTAGAGAGGGGCGAGGGATCTTCTTTAAGTGGACAACCAGGCGACCGGGTGACCGCGGAACCTAGAAGCCTAGGGGCCTAGAAATGGCGACATCGCATTACGAGTACTTAGTTTATTGCACATCAACTCATGTGGTTTACGTTCAGGAATTTTGAGTGAACGAAGCGAGAAATTGCGACACACATAGGAGCTATCCGATAGAGGTCAGCTATGATTTGTAGACATAAACCTCCATTTGAGTCTTAATAACCTAGATGCAATATGACAAGGCTATTTCCAACAATACGTCTCCCCAACCAGTAGAGCGATGACCAACCCAGAGCCGTGTAAGTCTATGGGAGAGGACCCCGTGAACTTCATCCATACCTACTAATGTCGTGTCGCGTTATTAGTAACTACTAGGGCCTATTAAAAAATCAATGATTAAAACACGACGACTCCTTCTGGAACATTCCTATAATTCTGGTGTTCCAGAATGACAAATAAATTGAATACAATTAACTTGCACGCGATATGGAACATGTTGTAGGAGTACTGCGAATGTCATTAGTACGACCGCAGACATATAATACGATATGGAACATAGGTATATAGAGTGACTTTAAATTAGTTCTTGATATTATAAAGGCTACGCATGTGCTCATGATAACAAACAACTTTCCCTAAAGAACCCACAGTTAAATCGCAAAAAAAATGGACTCTCTATACAAATCGATCGACTCACCGGCCAAATTAGTACGAAGAGTCCAAAACATTATTTGTGATTCGACTATGGGTTCCTTAGGGAAAATTGTTTGTTATCATGAGCACATGTAATTGTTTGGTATCAAGAACTAATTTAAAGTCACCTTATACATGGACGACCCTTATTGCTATGCGTAGGCGATGTGCAAAGAAGTTTTATTTCGTCGCTCCGGAGCGAGGTGTAATTCTTTGGTGCCTTGCTTACTTCACCTGCCGGCTGCTGCTTTCCTGGTGATTGCCATTGTTTTTGCCCTCAATTGGTAAGCCAATTGGTATTTTTATTATACGAAGTTTAATATGTCTTATAATTTTATTGGAAGATCTGAAATGATGCCAAATTGGAAATATGTATTGGAAAAACTGGTTAATGCTACGTCCACCGCTCTACATACTCTAAAACTATTATCTGCAAGTCTGCTGTTCTTCTGCAAATTCTAATCAACCTCCTGACACCACATACAAATCAACCGAAAGATTTTTGCACTAGAATAGATGCGTGCTTTTCTTTCTAACATGTAGGAGCGAGCGGGACAACAGAGTGTATTCCCAGATGTTCCCTTTGTCGCAGGCGACAAACACCTATACGGAGGTGACCGCCACTACTATTTAGTAACAGTATTCTTTACCTACAAGATGAAGAAATCAGAGAGATAAAGTTGTTTTCGACGACTGACAAACGAGCCATGAAAACAAACACCACTCATAAGAACAGCATCCAGTAGAGCTCAAAACAAACGAATTTGGTTATCATTCCTTTTGAGTTACTGGACGATTGTTCGTACAATACTTCGATGGAATATTCAATCGTTTGAGAGGTAAATGAGAAAGGTAACGTAGAAGAAATATGAGTCATAAAAAATGGTGCGTCATCTTGTATCGAGTTCATTCAACGTCTCAGGTCACATTCACATTTTCGGCCATAAAATCTATTTTTTTCATTTCAAATCAATCAATCATATGTTTTAAATATGTGTACTACATATCAAATAAAGTAGCTAATCAAAACCAGCCAATAATTACAAGGTTAGATAACTTACTGGACGTATAGCTGTGTTATCGTATCGAGCGTATTGCCTTGCGCATGCACATACACAACACATGCAACATTGCATCGGATTGTGCAGTGGCCATCGCAATTGGGCCAGCGCTTACCAATTCGATGACCTGTATTGGGTTATTATTTCCCGGTGTTGCTATGTCATAGATAAATAACTGATAGACAGATGTCTGACCCGGTAGTGATAATAAGAGTATGTACGAGCCCCACCGAGGGCAAACGTTTGTGAGATGAGCATACACAGTTATTTGCTCTGTCTGGATGTAAAATTTCTATTGTACATATGTATGTATTATTTATTTATTTATTTTGTTTTAGGAAAATTCACAGACACAATATCAAACTTATAGGTCTTAACAATGCTAATTAAGAATTTCCACCAATAGATATTTATATTACTAAAATTAAACATAGCAATATAAAGAAAAATATTGAATAAACAATATAAAGAGTAGCATTTAAATAAGTATATCTATATCAGTCTCTAACACCCACCCACAGTATTCAGTACTAAGAGTCCTAGTTTGGGGCTACACATTACCGTGTGTGATGTCTCGAAATATTACTGAAAATATTAAATATTGTACTGGCTAAGCTGCATTATGATAAAATGTATAGACTATGTGGAATAACTATTGCACAGCTCAAAATACATTGACCTCAGAGGGAAAAGAATACCTATATTTTTTTAATCGACAAGACTCGAGATTCTGAAAGTCCATGACTTTATATTGCTTGATAGGACATACGTACAACATTGACCTTTTCTTTCCTTGTTCAAAAGACCTTTAGAATCATATCATCAGGTCTTGGTCTGATTGGACAGTAGTACAACGCTGCCGCTGCAGTTACTCCAAAATTTTGAAGAAAAAACAGGAACGTATTGCAGTTCCTTAAGACGTTGCTTTTATTTTTACCGAAACTAAAGGCCTGATTATAACATTTTAATTTTACATTCATTTTTTTGATTCCGTATTTTGTAGAATATTCAGAAATAAAACGCTTCCACGTTTTTTCATAAGTTATTTCTTGAGACAAATTTTCTTCCATTAAGGTTTTAATGGCTGAATGACCGTTAATTTTTTTTTATAATATTGTCAATATTTATAACAGGATTTAGGTGCAGATAAGGCAGGCCCTGGACGAGGTAAGAAATAGAAACAGAAAGTTGTCAAGTTAAGAAAAGGAGGACCAAATCTGCTTGGATGTCAAAACTTATCTATCACTAATGATAGGAAGATTTTCAGTATTTGATGCTGAAAACAAGTCTGAACACCGGTTCGCAGCACTTCATACAATAAATTTCGTTCTTTGGCAGTGTGTGCGTCAAACGGCAAACTTTGCTTGACTGCAATGAGCATCAAAAATTACATAACATTGCTATGACTCAAAGCGTGCATTACTATCACAACACGTCATTATAAAATGTAGTTAACAACCCATTACGTCCCCACTGCAGGGGCACGGGTCTCTTCCCATACATGGGGAAGGTTAGGCCATACTACACACACGGGGGCCAAGTCCGGATTGGTGGAGGTTGTGGGGCTAGTGGCCAACCCCAGTGTCAGAAGTTTTCAAGCCGCCTATGAGGCCTCCGACATGGCTTAACGACTGCCATCTAGCGATAGCAGCCGGCACCAACGGCTTAGCGTGCCTTGCGAAGCACGGAAACGGTCGAGATAAATACCACTAACAGTCAAACCCATCCAGGTTATGACCATGTCTGTAGTCAGTTAACCTGCGTGATCGATGCGACCACGCAAGCCGCACTGAGCCACGACCGCTTCAATATTATAATATTATATAAAATATTATAAAATAAACTACGACAGAATTGGCCATAGTTATGCCATAACGATTCAACTGATTTAAAGTAAGTAGGGTCACTGACATAAAGTACATTATCGCTCGCTATGGCATATTTGCGTGTAAATGAACATGTTATAAGTAGTACACGACTTCTAATAAATTTTATTTAGGACCTTATTATGCAAAGTCCTACCGAGTAGTGGGTACTACTCGCTCCAGCCCAGTGGGTGGAGAAAGTGTAAAAAGAGGCATTCCATATAAGCTCTGTAGGGTCGGCAAGGCATTCATAATCCTTAGGCGATCGATGGTAGCCGTAGAGGTCTTACTGCAGGTCTTATCGTCAAAATGAGAGGAAAGTGCTCAAAAAATTATCATCCGCTACAACCAGCGTCACTGTCAATATCTCAGTTATACTTAATTACACTTATACGTAAGCTAAACAAATCAAATATATTAAAAGTCTTAAGTTAAACGAACCTATAAAAACTCAACGCTGAATATCACTGGCAACTAGAAAAAAAAAATGTTACGATTTCGAATTTCGAATGACGTATGCGTGCTTCTTGGAAGAGGTGATAGACCTAGATTCCACGTCACACATCGCTCGATCGAGTTATATCGATGGCACACTAGTACTAGTGCAGTTACCATATAAAGTACCGAGCAGATGGAAAACTATGCTGAACTCATTTTTTACGTTGTTGATGCCCTAATCAGTTGCGTGATTTCACCATAGACCATAGATTTCACATAGGCTTCAATGCCCTGTTTCTGATACCAACGCGAGGCGCGGGAAAGCTACAACGAGAAGGGTTTCGAAATCTTCTGCTCCTAGTTCTAGAAGAGAGTGGAACGTGTGGTGTTTGGTTATTTAATATTACTTGGTAGTAGAAAAATTTACTCGTTCTAAGAATTTTACATTATTTAATTGAATACAAGCATTTGAATAAATGAAAACAAATTATTGCACAACATAAACAAGAAAATATGAACAATATACATGAGAAAAACTTATACAAGTAGGCGGTCTGTCGCTAAAGAGTGCTAAGTATATCCTATGTGCTATATCGGTGACTTTAGTTCCACGCATTTATTTATTTATTCAAGATTTGGGAGCGTTTGACTCCAATCTCACCTGATGGTAAGTGACGATGGAGTCGATGGTGGAACACGCAATCCCAAATAAAACCTATTCACTCTCGCCTTAAAGACCCCCAGGTTATAAGACTCGGGAAACACCGACGCCGGCAAGGAATTCCACTCTTTGCGCATCACGAAATATAGTTTTCGATTACGGAAAGAAACGCCAAAGGTGGAGACTCCTTGTTAAACATGGATAAAATATTAATTCAAAATAGCGACGTGACTTTCCCGACACATAATAAAAGAAGTACCTAGGTAAACACTAAATAGTAAGATCGCGCCACCGACATCGCTACCACAAAATAGACACAGAAGGTCCGCTCAATACAAACCACTAAAATCGTAAGCATATACCTACATGCTTATAGAAATATACGGTCGTTCGAGGCAAGGTCACGCGACAAAGTATCACAAAAGTATCGTGACCTTGCCTACAACGACCGTATGTATATGATTAGGATTTTAGTAAGCGTATTGAGCGGACCTTCTGTATCTGTGTATTTTGTGTCGTCGCAGCCACAGCTTGCCGATAAAAGGTCGGACGTTTACGTAAGCAGTGAAAGTGAAACCGTGCCTCGACTCCACACAGGTTTTAAGGCCATGCTCTATGAATCGTACAGTCTCGTGCAACTATAATTGACCACGCTGAATACGTTAAAAACAACAGACTTCAATCGCAACAACTCCAATTTTGCTATGTTTTTGTTGATTTTCTCAAAAACCGCTGAATCGATTTCGATAAAATTTATATGGGACCACCTGTGAAGTTATACCCTTTTAAACAAAAAAGAATTTTCCAAACCGGTTCAGGCGTCTTCGAGTAATCGGTGAACATACATAAAAAAACCGACGAATTGAGAACCTCCTCCTTTTTTTGAAGTCGGTTAAAAAGTATACAGCCAAGTAGTGAAAGTAGTACTAGATGGCACGGCTACCCTGTATACTTTTAGGTGCACGGAACAGTACATAGGTACAATAAAATGGTAAACTGATGTTTTACCTGTGCGTTTGTGCACATTAATCTCCATAATGATTGAACCGATTCGAACGAAACTTTGTACGATTGTATTATGTAACCCGGATAACATCTTAGATACTATTAATATGGAAAAAAATAAGGCTTCCCGTAAAAATGGCACACTTCGGACACTTCATAAAAATCGACCAAATTATTTCTAACATGTATGACAATTAACTATGAGGGAAAGAGTTATTATATCATACAGGAACCTTGCATTTTTCCGAGATAAAAAGAGCGTATAATGTTAATCCAGTGCTTGATCTAGCTACTGGCCAAACGTTAAATCCGTCCAACAATTTCGGTGTGAAAGTGGAACTAGCAAACAAACACTTATACTTAGCATTTACATCTTATACAATAAATGATTAGTGACACAGTGAGATGGGATGACGATAATGAGATGGGATGACGATAATGAGATGAGATGAGATTCTGGTAGACCTATATGAAGTTTCCGTATACTTTGCGGCTTTCTTTCTTATAAATTCAGTTATCGTTCACAACCCATTACGTCCCCACTGCAGGGGCACGGGTCTCTTCTCATAACTCGGGAAGATTTAGGCCATACTCCACACACGGGGGTCAAGTCCGGATTGGTGGAGGTCGTGGGGCTAGTGGCCAACCCCAGTGTCAGAAGTTTTTAAGCCGACTATAAGGCCTCTGACATGGCTTAACGACTGCTACCAACGGCTTAACGTGCCTTGCGAAGCACGGAAACGGTCGAGATAAATGCCACTAACAGTCAAACCCATCTAGGTTATGACCGTGTCTGTAGTCAGTTAACCTGTGTGATCGATGCGACCACGCAAGCCGCACTGAGACACCGAAGGCAGTATATGTATCAGTATTCCAAGCGAGCTTCGCCTTAACGCTCTGTCTGGTGAAATTCACCTTGAAAAGCGAAAGGCGCGGCCACGTGCAGTGGGAGTTAGAAGGCGGGAAGCTTTGCCAACTTGGCAAAATAATGGCAATCGAATCAACACATTTGCCTGAGAACAAATTCAAAACACGTGCTCCAAATAACAGATTATGTAAATGACCAAGATATTTGGAGATGTATTGCTCTTCCTGATAACTGTATTGACTACATAAAATGTACTTATTGTGGTTTTTTTAGGCACGACGTTTCTTCTCGCTCCGCAAACACTTCCCGAAACGTTTTTTTTGGACGCGCGCAGACGCCTATCGACTCCTAGCGCCGCCACTTTTGTTGAATAAAATATGATAAAAGTAGATCAAAATTATCAAATTATCTGCACTCAAATTTTTAATAATAAAAAAGACTCGAACTGGGGTCTCTTTATATGAATCTAGATAGCTGTCCCAAACAACAACGAGCTACGTCAGCCTAAGAATAATCATATCTTATGCCTCCTTTACAATGTTATTTTTAATCCTTTCGTCCCACAGTACCTCAGAGAAAGGTTCCAATTTCGCACAGCGCTGGACAACCGGTTGCGCTCCAGTAAAAACCTGGCCATTGTGATACCGACACACAGTACCGAAACCTACACCAGATCTTTCACGATCCACGCTGCCCGTCTGTGGAACTCATTGCCAGTAGACACGAGAATGTATCCATCCATCTCCGCTTTCAAGACCTCCCTTAACAAGACGACTGGACTGTTCCTGCCGCATTGAGTTATATATATTTTAATTAATATGTATTTTTGTAAGTATTTATATATATGTATACAGGGTGTAAGGGACAGGTTTCCGAAACCTTAAGGGCTTGCTCAGTAGACGATACTGAACGACTTTCATCTACTGAGCAAGCCCTTAAAGTTTTCGTAAACCTGTCCCTTATACCCTGTATATATTAATTTATATGTATAATATAATATGTATTTATTTATTTAAATTTAAGATAGTTTTTTAGATTAGTTTATAAATATGTAGTTATCTTGTTATTATTTATTTGAGTTACTATATATGTTTCTTTGTACAAACGTCTTTATTTGCCTTCTGTTTTCCTTTCGGTCGATCAGGGTTGACTGGAAGAGATCCCTTTATGGGATAAGTCCGCCTTTGTACACGTTTTTATGTCGAATATTATGTATTTTTGTTTTATGTGTACAATAAATAATTTACAATACAATACAATACAATATATTCGCCAAAAAGAATTCAAAAAATTCAAAATTCAAAATCATTTATTTCTTTACGTAGGTACATTAAGCACTCTTATAAACGTCATATCATTTTGCTGGAGGAATATTACAAATGTCATTATCATTAAAATAATCTGCATTCTTATAGTATCCTCTTGAACAAATACAGCGTTTTATGTTTTTTAAATTTACATTCTGGTAGTTCACACACGTCATTCGGAATTTTGTTATAAAAGAATTTGGTCTCTTCATACGCGAATTGGCGACTTGGCACAGAAATTGGACTCTCCTTCATACGGATGATGCAATATTAATATAAAAAAGTTTCAGCGATAGAGCAGTGCACAGTTTTTATGTTTCTAATAGTGCTAAGATAATCGATCCTCATATAAATTCTCAACTTCGGATTTTAACAATACTTCCTTACTGCGGCGTCCTCGAGTTTATAATAATCTACATTCAATAAAATAAAAGTTTCTTTGAGAAATGTTTTCCTTGTAAACTTGCCCACTTATTATTACTTACAGAGGTCATTGCCTTCAGTCACAAACAAACTATGCTCATCATGATTCATCCATCCGAGGCGTTTTTGCTGCTCAGGCGCAGAATGTCCGAGCAGAAAAAGTATTGTAGGCGCAAAATACAAAGTATATTGAACATGAAAAGTCGCAACTATGGGAAAGCTCGTCCTTCGAAACATAAATTGCTAAGATCAGGTTTTTTTACGTTTTAATATTATATCTCACTCATGTTTCACATCAGTTTAATCTGTACCTGTAAACTTTTCTGGTATCTTTTTGGTCCCTTGTTCTGTCCACATATTCGCTATAGGTTACGACTAGGCCCACTCCATACAGGTCGACTGAAGTACCTCTACATGTTTTCTTACATGCAGTAGGGAATACGATAACCAAGCGACGGCTGTGCGCCACTGTTCCTGAACGCACCACTTCTTCGAAGCGGAGGATTGAATCTGACATTTTGCTACACGGCACTTTGTACTTCATTACATTTTGATCCTAAACATTTTTTGCGCGTTTTTATGCGGTTTCGAAGAACCAAATAAGATTATAGCTTTTCGGTTATTGGCATTAGTAGACAGTAACAAAATCCTTATTAGACCATCGCGAAGTTATTTCTAAATGAAACTGTACATTGCATGTTTATTTTACTCCCGTAAAAGTTCTAAAAACTCCGTTATAACGGCGCTGCAAGAACTAATCCTCCTACGCAATCTTTTATGTGGCTCTACCTAATTTTTTTATTTATTTACAAATTTTTTACTGTTTTTAGCATGCCGTTTCCACACCTATACAGAAGAGCAATTACTATAAGAAGTGGATTACCAAAGTACATTTTTAAGAATTTACCAAGCAAAAACGTTAAAATATTATACCTATGTATTTGTTGTATGGGGACTATTCTTAAGTTACAGCCATTTTAAGGTCGGACAAACGGACGCACGGACAGCGCAATTTTGGTAAGTTTCATTTGCACCCATTTGCGGACGGACGGAACCCTAAAAGTGTGATAAGTTAAAGCGCAACAAAGACAGAGGCGGCCGCGGGGCAGTGCGAAAGCGTTCCTGGAGCGGTATTTTTTGTAATGTTCGGATTACTATGAAATGCTCCACACCAAACCGGGCGGGCGCCGCGCCTACTGTTGTTGCGTCTAATCCAGTTCTAAGTTCATTCTGAAAATAGAAGTCAGCAGCTGTGCATTTGATTAAAATTAAATGTAAACAACAGTAATATTTATACGAATTTATAAGTATGTATGTGTATTTTTGTACAAAGTTCACAAACGTATATTTACGTCCTAGACTTCGACGCATTTCTTTAAAATTGGTTAAAGTAAATACATAAGTCCGGTTTGTCTGGAAAAAATAGCTTTAAACGATAAGACCGTCCAGAGTTGACTACGTGGTTTTTTATATTTGTTATTGTGAGTTTCTTTTATATAGTAGGTATTACAATTATGTAATAGAATTTGATAAGTCGCAAAAAGAATGTGTAAGATATAATGTATAATGTAAGTCTTTACGATCGATTCGCCAAGTAGAAGCTTTAATAAAATAATAAAAGAAAATATCGAATTTTTGAAACGAATAACTAACAAACTCCATCATGGGATTCATTAAGACTTTCTTATGTTTCTCTATTTACCTCTCTATCTGTCTGAGGATTCATTCATGAAACATTTCGGGTGACATGACATAATTGTTCCTTTAGAACCTGACAAATAAATGCGTACAGAGCCTGCCACACATCCTGTGTTCCCAATAATACGGTTCGCAGTCCGATTTTCAATAAGAAGTCATAGTAAATTCGCACTATAAAACTCATCAAGTCTTTTAGGGTACACGCCCAGCTAAACCGACATACATACATACATACTCTAGTAAAACATTACACGCTACGCTACACACCTGTAAGCGATGTAACCGTTTTTTTGACGTCGCGTCATTCTTTCTTTGGTTTGAAAGTGATGGATTGGTTTGGTTTGGTAGCAGTTATGGATATCTGCCAGGGTGTTGACGGCGTCGCGAGAGTAGCTCGAGTTAAGACTACTACAGGGGAAAAATTAAGAACTTTTCAGAGTTTATACCCTTTAGAGTTGTCCAGTAATGATATAGACCTGAGCAATGCACGTCATACTCAAATCACACGTTCTGGTCGGCATGTTAAGATACCAGATAGGTTAAAATTTTGAAATATATTACTTTTATTCGTGTGTTTTATGTTATATTTTTGTGCTGCGCCGTACGCAGCTCTGCGCCCGGAGGATGTTGAGAACTCTTTTTAAATCTATTTTGTTTTTCTTTTTATGTCATTATCGACAGGATAAAAAATATATATTTGAAGTCTGTGTAAAAGTGTGATGGTGGTTTTTCTTATGATATTTATTTTAAACTACCTATAGCTACGCAGGCTTGCCGCATCCGTAATATTTGGTTGTCTACCACAAAAGATTGATAATTATGTTTAACTACATATTTCTATAAAAGTGTACGTAGCAATTAGTGTATTCCCAAGATGCTCGAAGGAAATATACGTAAGTACCCCGCCACTGCCACTCGGCTCCGTAAGTTTTTTTTACGCAAATAATTAAAACAGACTCGCAGTAAATATAGCTTATACATACAAGGAAAATCCTCGTAAAACTGTCATGATATGATATGCAGTGACAGCAAAGAGAAATCACAACAGCAGTTCAATGTTCGAAATGAATTAAGTAAAAGCATATTTGGAGGGTTATGTAATGGTTTATTAAGGAAAATAATTTGGTTCACTCGATAAACACAAATGTTTTTATTTTAGTCTATTGTTATTCATAACATATTGTTAGCAAGGTGACAATGTGCGTAGTACGTCTAGTACGTACAATGTTTTGTAAACTTCACAGGTACTTACGATAAAATAAAGGTATATTTTTAGAAAATACTAGCTTCTGCCCGCGTCTCCGCCCGCTTGTCTGATACATATTATTTGTCAGATTTATAATATAATAATAATATTTATTCACAATAATTGACCACGCTGAATACGTTAAAAACAACCGACTTCAATCGCAACAACTCCAATTTTGCTATGTTTTTGTTGATTTTCTCAAAAACCGCTGAATCGATTTCGATAAAATTTATAGGGGACCACCTGTGAAGTAATACCCTTTTAAACAAAAATAGAATTTTCCAAATCGGTACAGGCGTCTTCGAGTAATCGGTGAACATACATAAAAAAATAAGTAAAAAGAGAATCCGACGAATTGAGAACCTCCTTTTTTTGTAGTCGGTTAAAAAAGGGTTATAGTTTTCAACAGAACTTTGATCACCACACTAGGCAGAGCCTAGATCAACTAAGCAGGGTTGATAAAAATCATGATTTCTTTTTAAATAAAAAAAATCGGATTTATTTGTTTTTTTTTTAATTCTGACCTTTAATCTGAGTAATTTATTAAAAAAACACAACATAATTTTTGTTTATTTTAATTATTAATTAACAAAGAATATTATTTTATAAAATTGTTATTTTTTTAAACAGTCCCATAAACATTTTTTTTTAAATATCATAAATCAAAGAGTTCATCTAAAAACCAAAAAACAATCATTTTTTTAAAAACACTGTCATTTTTGTCACATTTGGTTTTTACCGCAGTCGCAGTCACTTATGTTGTTATGTTTTATTGGTTTTGTAATTTGTTCGAATTTAGTTTATTCAAAAGGAAGACTAATTTGGCTGCCTTCTCGGTGCCTAATCTATTTCTTACCGCACCGTACTTTATGTCGGGGGAAGTTTCTAGACAGTTTTTGGCTGATTTGGTCGCAATAAAAAAATATTGATTTAAATCACTGATTTTTATTAAAACTCAGTTGATTTTAACCGCAATTTAAATCACTAATTTAAATCATATCAACCCTGCAACTAAGTAAAGCAGATAGATATACACCAAGAAATCGCTTGGTGTTGGTAAACCCCTACAAAACAAAAACCTACAAAACAAAACAAAAAAATGAGTTACCTTTGGTTTCTTTCGACCGCGATAAATCTTGGCACGGGATGGCAACCCTAAGTAAAAAAAAGTTGGCAACAGATTCATCATCATTCTCACTGCATAGAGCGTAGGCTTTAGTAACAGGACCCCATTGGTACCGTTTGGAAGCAACAGTGCAAAAATGAGAAATATTCGTTATTATGTATTTACTTATACAAACTCAAGGATTATATCAATATAACCTATATTCTGCCACCTTTAACGGCATATTTCTCAAGATCGTGTTATGAATTATAAAAATATGTATAAATAAATAAATCCAACTTTCATTTACACATAACTATGTAGATTGCGATTTTCGACCGTATCTTTAAGGGCATTAACGCTGTTACCTTTAAATTGTTAGACCTGTTTGCCTTCACCCAAAAACTCAAATCGTACGGCGCGCAGTATATGTAACGCAGCTAGTACTGTCACTGACTCAAAATAAAAATTTTGGAGATTTACCACAGAAAATCATCACATTAAGGTACCACGTTCTTTTGTCGGCATCAGCTTGCACGAGGTCTTCATAGAGTGGGATAGTGATATCCACCAAAACACCATTGAGTGCGTGCGTCCGATCCATCAATACGACATCAGTATTACTTATGTATGACCAACAGACCTGTCCGTGATGAAGTCTCGGTCCCAGAAGAACTTGGCACGGTCGTTTTCGAGAACCGAGTCCAGTGTGTATTTGTTTATTATTATTTTACCAAACGTATAAAATCTTTATTTACTATTAATTAATGCGAAAAGTACACCGTTGAATTTTTTATGTTATTTTGTTTTATTATACACATTTTATTTTCGATTGCAATTAAGAATTAACACCCAAAATTGTAATGCCAACAAAAAATCTTAAGCAACAAACGCACCTTCCCTACTGTATAGTAGCTTCACTGTACAAATAGCGGTATATTGGTCAAAAGACAGCGGATTCGTAACGGTAAAGGATCGGCAAACAGGTGCCGACTGCGGACGACGACGTACATAACTGCATACTTACATGCTGCGAGTTGACACTCATGTATTTATCTCGCAAGTTTGGTAACAGTTTGTATGTATATCTGTCTTGTTTTCATGTCGCACGAGTCCTTTACATAAAAAGCCCTAACGAGAACTCGTAAAGCTATCAAAGATGACTACTGGGAGAGCTGAAAGCTTTCTTTCAAACGTCATTTTCCGAAGGATATGGAAAGCTGATTTCGCGAGTCGCTTGCTTCAAATGCAGTTATAATATAATTGACCACGCTGAATACGTTAAAACAACCGACTTCAATCGCAACAACTCCAATTTTGCTATGTTTTTGTTAATTTTCTCAAAAACCGCTGAATTGATTTCAATGAAATTTATATACCACCTGTGAAGTATACCCTTTTAAACAAAAAAGAATTTTCCAAATCGGTTCAGGCGTCTTCGAGTAATCGGTGAACATACATAAAAAAACCGACGAATTGAAAACCCCTCCTTTTTTTGAAGTCGGTTAAAAAACGGTCCCAACGTGGGCGACGAAATGACGCGGGAAGAAGCTAGTATACTTAATTTAAACCTAATCTATTTGCATTCTTGTCAAAAGCCCACACCCCAAAACCACGTCCGATCCTGCATATATAAATCGCGTCGCGATAACTTTCTCATGTCGCGAAGTGAAATGTCTGTTTGCACATTTGTGAAACTATAAATATTCACGTGACATAAGCACTTTCGATACGACGGAGGCGGACGGCATCACAAGTGCTGCCCAGGGACGTGACAACCCCTTCCGCGATTAAGCGCTTAAAATAAAAACCCCTTCGATAGCATATCCCAAATGTATAGGTTACCCAATCGAATGGGGAACCGTTTCATTTGGGTAACCCTTTTGAAAGGGTAACCCGTTCATTAGGCTTATGAAAACTGGGTTTATAAGGGTATTTTTTCAAGCGAGGTTCGGGCGGGGCGCGTGTCAAGGTCGTACAATGAGACATACATAATGCTTTATCTATGTCTCATTCTCATGTATTTAGAAGCGGTCGTGACTCAGTGCGGCTTGCGTGGTCACATTGATCACGCATGTTAAGTGACTACAGACACGGTCATAACCTGGATAGGTTTGACTTGTTAGTGGCATTTATCTTGACTGTTTCCGTGCTTCGCAAGGCACGTTAGGCCGTTGGTGCCGGCTGCTATCGCTAGCAGTCGTTAAGCCATGTCAGAGGCCTTATAGAAAAAAGAGGCTTGAAAACTTCTGACACTGTGGTTGGCCACTAACCCCACAACCTCCACCAATCCGGACTTGGCCCCCGTGTGTGGAGTATGGCCTAAAACCTTCCCGAGTCATGGGAAGAGACCGGTGCCCCTGCAGTGGGGACGTAATGGGTTGTTAACACAATGCTTTATTTATGCAAACGAGAGGTGAAAGAAAGATTGTAGGTGAAGAGTCATGCGGAATTCACTCCAGTTTAGCGCCACCGCGGTCTGTGAAGCAGGAAGTGAAGTGAAAAAAAATTTGGATTACAATTAAAATAAAAGATTGTTGTGATGGGGAAGTACGGTAATCCCGCCAGTTTTCGACCAATTAGTGGAGTTGTCAAGTTTGGAAAGCAAAAAACATATGTTGGTGTAGCAATTATGTTGTTAAATTAGCTCTCCATATATGGTACATACACTTAATTTCAATAAAACAAACAAAAACTGTTATTTACTCTTACTGTTGTTGAATAAATCGGTAAAAATACGCAAAATGCCGATTTTACCAGTTTTCGACCAGCTTTGTCCAGTTTTCGACCAGAGACTGAAGCAAAGTATTTATGTAAAAAAAAAATTAATAAAAATTTAAACTGTTTATTTCACTTCACTTCAGTTTTTTTTTACTTAAGACTAACGCAGAAATCTTAGATTATATAGCGCTGTTAGCAGTTACTGCTCGAGGGCTAGTTAATTTATTTGTCTGGGAGTCCATCGCGCTGTACTTGTCCTGTGTAAAAAAACGTTTTAACGCGTTTTTTAGTTTGTTAGTCTTATTAAAGTCTATTTTTTCTACAAGATCTTTAGGCAAATTATTTAAAACGTAGGGCAGGATGCACCTCCAGACTCTTTTTCCATAATCATTATTAAAATTAGGCATGCAGAACAATGGAGTACATGACAAATTACGCATATTATTAGGTCTAACCCTTTTTTTAATTGAGTTACATTACTATTATACTGAGTTACAATTGCAAGTTTTACCTTATCGTACACGTTTATGACCTTACAGTGTTTAAATAAGTAATCATAATTGTCTTTATATTTATATTTAATTTTAAGTGGAACTATAGTTTTCAATATTCTTAGTTGTAGATCATATATATTTTGTAGGTAGGTTTTATATGTCCTACCGTAGCTAGATATGCCGTAGCTTATTACAGAATCTGCCATTGACGTATAGAGTAATCTTAAGGTTTTATATGGAAGTTTGTATTTAAGAATGGTTAGTTTTGCTAGAATAGCTCTTAATTTACAGCACACATGTTCAACATGGGGACCCCAATTAAATTTAGTATTGGTGTTACGTAGAAAAAAGTTTCAATACAGAGTTTTAACAGTTTATATGTTGCAGGGATATGTTAAAATCAGTAATCTGATCAAATCCCAGGATATTTTAAAATAATGAAACCATTTTATCATATCCCTAAACTTTGGATTCCCCTAAGGATTTCCATACCAACCACTCCTGGGTTGCCTGCGTCCAGTGACTTCCCGTAACTTTCACCAGACCATCGGTCCACCAAGTGAGGGGCTTGCCTAAGTTACGTCTTCCGCGATACTCCAGAACTTTAATGCCTTGGGGCAGCTATCTGTTTTACGAACTATATGCCCCGCCCATTGCCACTTCAGTTTAGCGATTCTGTGAGCTTTGTTGGTTTGATGTGTTTGATGTGCTTGTACGAAAACGCTACCATGTTATTCCGCCTCCAGGATTAAAATTAGAAAATTATCCCGCTGCAGCATAGGGTAAGACAGGGATACATTATATCTCCGAAGGTACTCAACACTGCCCTGGAAGTTGTTTTCAAGCTTCTGGACTGGAGAGGATTCAACTTAATTATCGACGGCGAGTACATAGCTTTCTTAGATTCGCTGACGATATCATGGCCTTAGCTAAGACCTTGGAAAACTAAGGTACAATGCTCGATAGACTCAGTAGAGCCTCTCATCAACATGTGGGTCTTAAAATGAACATAAGCTAGACAAAAATATATCATAATATCCTCTGAAGATTGGAGACAACAACACTTGGAGTTGTTGACGGATATGTAGCCTGGGATAAATAGTCCAGCTGGATAGTTCCAACTCCTAGAAATATATCGATTGTTGAATCCAATTCTGCTGGGCAGTATCCGGAAAGCTCCGCAATATAGGGTTACTTAAAATTTGTTCTTGATACCTAAGGGTGTGCATGTTCGCATGATAACAAACAACTTTCCCTTGGGAACCCATGGTCAAATCGCAAAAAAAGCATACTAATTTGGCCAGTTAGTTGACCTGTTTCTATGGTATCCAAAACTTTTCGATTTGACTATGGGTTTCTTAAGGAAAGTTGTTTGTTATCATGAGCACATGCATAGCCTTTCTTATCATGAACTAATTTAAAGTCACCCTTTATATTTACGTCCAAAATATAGCAGTGTCTCAATACTAAGGTACTTGAGCAGAACGTGTTACTAGTGGTAACATAAGCCACTGAGACATATTAACTTACTATGAGCCTCATAAAAAGTATTAAAGCTGTTTAAAGATAGAAAGATAGATAAAACGTTTAATTTAAAGAGCTATGGAGCGTGCTATGCTTGTAGTTTCTCTTAGTGATCGAACTCAAAAAGAGATACTGACTTGGTGGCTAAGTTGTTAGCGATCCTGACCTCTGATCCGAGAGTCGTGGGTTCGATCCCCACACAGGGCAAACTTTTCTGTGATGAGCAGAATTGTTTGCTCTGAGTCTGGGTGTATTATATCTATATATGTATGTAGTTAAAGTATATGTGTATATATATCTGTATCTAGTTCCCAAGATACAGGGAATCCTAGTTTGGGGCCAGATGACCGTGTGTGATTTGTCCCAGATATTAATATTATTATGATATTTTACTCGATGAGCTCTTAACATCTTCTGCTGTTTTAAGAGGCAACAGGCAACCATACAAGTTCCTATGCTAAAGAAGTAGCCAAATTTTTATTAGCAGTTTAGAAAGTTATCATTCTGTTATGAAGTAATTAAGAAAAGTTGGCGATTATGAAATAATCATGCTGGGATGTGAACGTTTTTCAAATGGTGCATAAATTAAATGATCCGCCGACGTTTGCTAGCCATATATAAATTTCAACTTTTTAAATAAACTCGAGCGTCTTCAAAATCTCACTGATCTTGCTATCAGATTTATCTTTTATCTCCGTAAATATTATCACGTGTCCCCGTATCGAAGAGATTGGAATGGCTTCCAATTAGTTACCGTCGTGACCTTCACACCCTGTTACATCTTTATTTTCAAAATCCCCAATTTATCTTAAAGAACGTTTCAACTTTATCTTCTACTCACAGTCGTCCTCTTCGTTCCTCCGATAACCTCCGTCTCCATATTCTTCCTCACTCTACCAATTTCTAATCTCACTCCTTTACCTCATCAAGCTATCCGCCTCTAGAGTCCCCTTCTTGTACCCATCAAACAAGCCCAATCATTGCACTCTTTAAAAAAGGATAAAAAACAAGCATATCTTCTTGACGTCTAAAGAGCTCATCACTTCTCCAATCATACTTTGGAAATAATTATATGTATACGGGATGTAAATATGGTCGTGCGTCAAATTTTAATCAGTGCTTCTATTCCTGTTTCTGATCAATTTTCCCCAAGGAGCACATAAATCAAATCAAATCGTAAAAAATTAACTCCTCAATACTAATTTGGCCACTCGGCTGATCGATTTTTATAAAGAATCCAAAAGTTCACTGCTACTATCGAACATTATATACATTTATCTATTTTTCATATCACAAAAGACAACATGCATTTTTTCCCAGTAACTACTACCTTAGTTTTGTTTGTTAGAATAAAACGGTCGAAAACAGGAGCATTGTTATTCTCTTTCCTGATTTCCACCACGTCATATTTTTGACATTGCTAATTTTAAGTAATTTTAAATATGGTGGACGAAAACTGGTAGTATCAACCAAAAAGTATCCGACGCTCGGCAGATCGATTTTTATAAAGAATCCAAAAATTTACTGCTACTATCGAATATTAAATATAAATTGTCTATTTGTCATATCACAAAAGACAACACATGCATTTTTTTCCAGTAACTACTACCTTAGTTTTGCTTGTTAGAATAAAACGGTCGAAAACAGGAGCATTGTTACTCTCTTTCCTGATTTCGAATACGTCACATTTTTGACATTGCTAGTTTTAAGTACATTTTAAATATGGTGGACGAAAACTGGCAGTATCAACCTAAAAGTATCCGACGCTCGGCAGATCGATTTTTATAAAGAATCCAAAAATTTACTGCTAGTATCGAACATTAAATATAAATTGTCTATTTTTCATATCACAAAAGACAACACATGCATTTTTTCCAGTAACTACTACCTTAGTTTTACTTGTTAGAATAAAACGGTCGAAAACAGGAGCATAATTTCGACCACGTCATATTTTTGAGATTGCTAGTTTTAAGTAATTTTAAATATGGTGGACTAAAACTAACAGTATCAACCAAGAAGTATCCGACGCTCGGCAGATCGATTTTTTAAAGATTCCAAAAATTTTCTGCTACTATCGAACATTAAATATAAATTGTCTATTTTTCATATCATAAAAGACAACACATGCTTTTTTTTCTAGTAACTACTACCTTAGTTTTGCTTGTTAGAACAAAACGGTCGAAAACAGGAGCATTGTTATTCTCTTTCCTAATTTCGACCACGTCATATTTTTGAGTTTGCTAGTTTTAAGTACATTTTAAATATGGTGGACGAAAACTGTGAGTATCAACCAAGAAGTATCCGATTATTCATATTCCTTAATGGTGATACCTAATGGTCTTAAAATTCGCAACACAAGAAGAGATTTTTTTTCCACTTTCTATCCATATTATTTCCATATTCTATAAATCGCAGGACACACAGAGGCGGCCGCGGGGCAGTAGCGTTCCGAAGGCGGATCTGCGGAAAGCGAACTTAGAGCGGACCCCTTCAGACAGAAATTGCGGCGTCGCGGTAGCGTCGCGGGGGCGGTATGTCTGAAGGCAAAAGCGTTCGGGACCACTTTTTTCAGGAATTTCGTGAAATAGGTATTTTATTATAACTGTTACGATACTCTCTGTACGAAAAGATTTAAAAACTGGTCAAGCTCACACTAACACAATACTTTCTATCTGTAAAACTTATAAAACACAAGAAAAACACTCAAAAATCTGTAATTTAATACAACTCGCAAGCACGCCCCCGCACCGCGCCGCAAACGCGCCGCTGTGTGGGGGGTTTCATATATTTCAATGGAATACAACTGGTCCCGCGCCGCGGCCGCTTTCCCGCTACCGCGCCGCCGCGCCGCCACCGCGCGGGATTCGCCTGTCTGTAGGCCCGACCTTCCCCGCGCTGGTACCGCATCGGACGAATCCCGCCCGGTTTTGGTGTAAAGGGTTTCATAGTAATCCGAACATTACAAAAAATCCCGCTCCCGGTACCGCCCCGCGGCCGCCTCTGTGTGTGCTGCGCTTAAACGAATGACAGTGAGTAGGTAAACAAACAATCACGCATCAACTTCATTCAAATCAATGCCTACAGTCGCCCGGACCGACTGCATCGCATATTCCATTCTATAATGGTCCGTATGGTTGTAACGTAAGGATCATATTTGTCTAAAAGCTGAAAGGGTTACCCTTTCATTATGGTAAGTGGTTCCAAAGTGTTTAGTTAATCTTTAAAAATACCGCTTAAAAAACCCAAACGAAAGGGTTTTGACGCCTACTGGGTTTGGTAAGCAAACCCCTTGCAGAAACCCATTCAAAAACCCCTGTAGGGCTTACCAGTCCAGTCCCTGGTGCTGCCTTTCGCGAATTTCGAGCATTGTACTACTAGTGAGGTTACGATGTGACTAATTTTGGGCAAAAATATGGAACGACAAAGCGAGTAGAGGGAGGTTTGACCTAAACTAGAAAAAATAGACGTTGGAAAGCGCATCACAAGAAACAAACTTAAGGCCGACAGCGCACTTGTGACTCCTCTGGTGTTGCAGGTGTCTATGGGCAGCGGTAATCGCTTACCATCAGGTGACCCGTCTGCTGGTTTGTCACCTATCACATAAAAAAGAAATAGAGTTGGAGGTGGCTAGAAGGGAACATGGGAGGCGGACTAAGGCTTTAACAGAGTGTCAACCAAGACCAGGGCGGAGATCAGTAGGTAGACCAGTTGCCCGATGGTTGGATGACATAGCGTCGCTGGACGTTACGGGGCGAGACTGGCGAGGGACCGAGACAAATGGCGTAAATCATAAATTCCCTTTCTAAAGCCTACTAAAGGTTTGTTCCAAACTGTTCAGCAATTAAGATGGCATGTTTATTGCCTCTTTCATTTGCTAATTCTATGAGATTGACATTTTAATTCTTTGCACATCTATCCATCTTAAAAAAAATATTGTACTATTATATATAGGACATAAACACACAAAGACTGATGACACAGAGATTTCAGTTTTCAGAACATTTGTTCAAATAGTTGCCTCAGCAGGTAGACAGGAAAAAAAGGCTTGATAAGATAAAAACAATCAAGTGTTTTGTTTACTTCTTTGATGTTTCTTCTTAGTAACATAATTAATAATTATTATTAATTGTATGTACAACATGTTACTAAGTGTACAGTATTTGCGAACCTGCTTATACAGGATTGCTTGTAACAAATTAAATATGTATAGGAGCTTTTTAACTGGTGGTCTCCATCACTGAACCTGAACCCTCTATGCATGAGACCATATCAATAAGCAACAACAAGCTAAATAATTAATTGAACTCTCCATTTCATACAAAATTAGGAATAATTTTGGTTGGAAAATCAGCTGATTGATTTGTGTGAAAATCCAAAAATTTATTACCAGTCAACCCAAGTAGAACGTAGGTTGCACCTATTTTGTTACAACCCGTAACCACTCTAATATGGTTTTATAGACAGGACTTGAGATTTGCACTAACTACAAGTAATTCAAGGGAAAATAGGTACTTTAGTAAGGAGAAGAAACCCGAAACAAACAAAAGAAACAGAAGTGGGAAGAGACCCATGCCCCTGCAGTGGGGACGTTATGGGTTGTTAACTTTAGTACTTAATTACCATAATTTAGATTAAGCACTAAAACTGCTCAAATAATGCTGTGATCAATTTGTTTTGGTCTATTTCCAGTACACACACAAAGTGTTATTTTGAGACAGTTTACAATTCCTATAAGTTAACTTAATATTTGTGTTAACTTTTACCTATCATCGAACCATGATCAAAGTCATAACAATAATCTTAGCAACTACTAGATGCAAAAAAATATCTCAAAATGTTTATTTTCTGGAGTGACTTAATAAAAATACATTTATTCAAACGTACCTTACATAAATAATATGTTATGATTTATTTAAAATAAAGATGTAGGCAGTGGTCATTGAGTTATTCCAAAGTTGTATAAATATAGCACAAAGTAGGTTACTCACAGTTTTAAAATTCAAATAGACATTTACAAAACAAACCTAATTTGAATATGTATCTTGATACAATGTTTATAATGCAAAGCTAAATATAGACTGTTCTCAATGGGTCTTCGAGTTAGAACCTTGACTTCATTAAGTATTTTTTTGAAAACACACATTTCATTTCTCAACTTATATTAAGTATGAGTCACCTACATATGTTTTTAACAAACTGCAGACATAAAAATACATCTGGTAGGAAATCATAAACTCCATTCTGCCGTGCTTACAATAAGAGCAATAAGTCTGTGAAACACACTTTCGAGTTTTAGTCACATTTTTGCATTTTCCGAATTGTTTCCTTAGATTATTTTAAATACGATTTTGGAAATGTGTAGCTCAGATTCAGTATTTTTATACTGGGTTATCATTTAACTGTCTTATTTATTAGTTCTTACATTAATAAATGAAGAAATGGATGAAGCTACTGCTTTTATATATAATATATACTTACTGCTCTTATCGTAAGCATGCAGCATTGCTAATAGTACTCTATGCGACTCTGCTCTCCAAAATCCATCAGCGATTAGGTAAGACTCTCAACCAAACCAGCAGATATACATACACAAAAAAAAACATTATCCTCTGCTTGTGCAGTCGAGTACAAAACATTTGAGATAGGTACCAAGATAAGTTTAAACATGTTCTTATAAGATAATTGCATCCAATTTGATTGACTGTATCCATTTGCCACCTCTGCCATAAAAAAAAAAAAATGTTTCATTTTATGCAGTAATTAAGTAGCTAAGTGTTTTGAACGTGGTGTTTCGTAACAAAGACTGATCACATGGTAGTGACCTGCCTGCCACCAGGCTATCATGGACTAGCGAGAGTAAATTCTATCTGTTGGCTACCAACTAACAAGTTTAAGATCAAAGACTGTTTATACACTCGACTGGCAGTTAAATATCCATTGAATACCTGTGCTACTCGATGATAACGCCCGTACAAACCGCTCAGGCTTCAATAACGGTATTTCTCAACAATGTTTTGCAAGATAAAGGACGGGCTGCACAACTCACCTTAAAATACACATCCATGAGGATCCCATCCGGCAACTGGCGCATATCATTTTTCTCGCACTTTGATTTATGCAAATAACTCACTAAATTCGTCAAACACACCTCATATAAACTGTCTGGTATTTTTTTCCCGCACATCGCTGAAGCGTCAGCCATCTTGGCGAAGTAAAATAAAACTCGTCATTTTCATTTCGGTCAGGCGACTTGACAGGTGGACTTATGCGAAGTTCAGACCGGTTGTACATTTACGTGATTGGCTGATTTATAACACAGAATTTTCATTGGTAAACAATAGGAAAACGGATACAGACTTCAACATTTGTATGTCTCTTTCTGTCCTGTTGCGAAGTCGGTGAACAAATGATTGACGAAAGAGATAGATAGAGATTCGAATGCTGGTTTTTAGCAACAGCTGATTGTCAGCTTACCAGCTGTATGTACCGCGGCCAAACCGCGGCAAATTGGAACAAAATAAAATGTCAAGGAAATGCAGTATTAAATTCAAAGATCTTTCAAATTGTAACGTCGTCAATCGATTTTTGATGATATCACCGCAACAATATTTTATTATTTATTTATTTGTGACAGTTTTTGAGTTTAACTTACGCAAATATGATTTTTGTTTTTTACTGTTAAGAAAACTTTGCGAATTGTACCCAACTTTCAACAAGTCCTCTACTATACTATACTACATAAAGCGATATCACCTCCCCATTGGAGCGTCTCTCGGTCGTCACGTTGTGTATGGAAAGGGTCCTGGGACCTAGTTTTATGAAATGCTGCCATTGTAAAATCTGTGGAACTAATTACCTACTACGTCACATTACGATTGTAGCTTGAAAATAACTGCCAATATCAACCTTTTCGGTTTAGTTAGTAATAGTTTTTTAGTTTTTTTGTTTTTTTTTTTATGTTTTGGAAATATACAAAAATAATCTGTAAAATCATTATCCCGGTAATATTTTCTCTGGCTCCCCCTTAAAAACTTCTATCCTCTACCACTTCATCTAACCCTATTTTTAATTTTGTTCAATCTAACTTATTTTTCAGTAAATGGGTCACTAAACAATAAAACAAAAATAATATTAAATTGAACAATTTATTGAGATAAACTAAACATAAAACTAACAACACATTGTGTCCGAACTAAACTAACACTTCCTTTAAAGCTAGATCCATTTCTAGAACAAAATAAATGCGTTCCATTCATACAACTATGAAACCCCAACAGACTGTGGCTCAGTTGTAAATCCCAAGTCATACAATAACAGAGCTGTATTCAGAGCAGTGCATTGAAGGGTGGTCAATTTGTGGGAATTCGACATCAATATAATTTTAAAAAATGCAATATTAACGCCTTAAAATGATACCGAGTACAGAGACATCCTCAAAAAGTTTTACAAAGGTTGCTAAACATGTATGTGAATATGTTTTTATCGAAAATATTCTAGTTTTACGTTAGTCACTCGTACACCAAGACTTTTGAAAAAACTAAAATAGTAACAATAAAAACGAGCTGCAAATTATTATAAATGGATCTCCCACCCTATTAAAAGTCCTCGTCTATGCTCCTATTTTGACATTCAGAATTCAAAATTTAAAATTCCATTGAAATACGCACTGCCCTGCTTCCGGCACACTCCTATCTCGACCTACTGCTTCCCAATGGTAAACTTGGACATGCTTTCGAGCAGGTTAATGTACGCCGTATGCTCGTAGGCAGTGCTAAAGTCAGACAGCTTCTGTGCGAAGTCGTTGCTGATTCCTTTCTCTTCCAGCACGTTCATCAGCAGGTCGTATAGGTACTGTAAAAGAATACAATACAAATTATTAATAATTAATTCTCATATACAAAATTAATCATAAAAAATATTAAATTAATTATTAGACGCTGGGTTCTAAAACGTCCAAGGGCGCTGCACACCAAGACATACGGCAGTTGACGGAGTTATTTTTTATCAAATGTCAAAAATGAAATTTTGTTCTAAAAATTTGAAATTGTGAATGATGATGTACAATATATGTAGTACAATATAGGTAGTTGTTGCATCGTATTTATTAATTACTGTAACTATATTTTCCAATAAGCGGGTGTTTCCATATTGAGATGTGTTAAGTATCACAAGACAGAGTAAAAAGGTGGAATTATTTTTATTGGACATACTAAAATAGTGTGTAAAAACTGCTATAAAGAGCCGAAAACTGAATTTACTGTGAAACCATTTCACCCACAATAAAAGAAGCACATTTTTTTGTTAACTTAAGAATTTTAAGAGTTCCTATTTGTGGAAATCTGTAAAGGCTTTTTTTGCTAAATTATGTCTTCACCAACTATGTGTAACACTATAGAAGCTGTTGATTTCCCAAAGAAAATAAAATAAAATAAAATAAAAGAGTAAGTTTTTTTCATCTTATCAACCATATACTTTCTTAAAGATATAAAAATGTAGCACATCAATGAATATCCCTCCCACAGAAGGAGTAGATCAACTTCACATCAACGCATCAATATCCCCCGAATTTGGCACTCGATCACTACATGTTGTATAGTATCGGGTGTGGCGAAAGAAACGGGGTTTTACCGTGTTACTCTAGGCGGGACTCGAACTCGCGACCTTATGGTACGAAGCGAAGGTACCGGCCGCTGGGCTAAAGAGGCGAATAGAGTCATTGATGAAATAACGAAACAGGTTTACGAAAATAGTTGTGACGTCACGTCTTATCTTGGTACACGCTAGTATCAACTGGCCTCATAGGCGGCTTTAATATTTCCGACACTGGGGTTGGCCACCGTGTATGGCCTGACCTTCCCGAGCTATGGGAAGAGACTAGTGCCCCTGCACTGTGGACGATATGGTATAACGAAACATACAACCGTAAATAACACATGTGACATACCCCATCGAGCACATCGCCGGCGACCGCATACACTTTGTCGTTCCACTCGCCCTGGTACAGCGTCACCTCGTCGATGCCGAAGATGTCGTCTGCAGGTGAAGAAAATCACATCTGTTATATGGTATCATTTCTTAACGTATTGAAAAGGGGATTCTATACAGGTTGTATATCTATAGTTCATTCCAATCAAAAAAAGCAAAAGGTAAACAAACATAGTATGCAGATGACATTGACATGTGTCAGTTCCATAATAAGTCTGTTTACGTTTTGCTTTTTTTTGATTGGAATGAACTATATATAATTGGTAGAAGTATAAAAGGTTAAATTCACACTCAATTTGTTTTTAAGTAGATGCTTCACACACAGTTTTTCAAAGTATCAGTAAAGTAGTAAAGATTCTCGCACCAGGCCTATTTCTAATAGCAGTTTGTCTTTAAATACTCTAGAAACTTTTAAGGCCCAGTAGTATAGTGACTTACGAAGCTTTTGTTCCATTCTAACACCATATTATTAATTCAATAATTTGGTCGTCTTTGAAGACAACCAAACTCTTTTCTCGCGTCAGCACCACAAACACCTCTATCCATGGCTCATCAAATCCAATTAAAATACATTTCAAAGTAGGTAGCTTAGAACCTATAGGTCCCTCACCAGGAGCATTTGTCTGTAATGTAATAATTCAGATTAGAGCATTACATCAGTGAGTGAGGAGAACCAAGAATTACAGTGCGCAAGCTGTAAGGATACAATTTGTAACACCAATATAAACAGACCCTTGGATTGTTACATTACAGCCAAATACTCATAAGTCAGTGAGGCAGTATTGTAACGTTAAGTTCAAAATCAAATCTAGGATTGTTACATTACAGGCGAATGCTCCCGGTGAGGGACCATCTTATGCTATCCATGCAGAACTCACTGTATTCATCAGCAGCGGTCGGTGGCGGCTCCTGCAGGAACGAGCAGGTGAACCCGAGGGTAGTGTCTCCGCGCACCAGGTCCACCTCGAACTGCGGCTTGGAGCGCATCTCGGCAAACTCCTGCTTGTCCGGTTGGACCTCACCCTCTACGTCGTCAGAGTCCACCGTGTGGTTGACGTTGAATGTTATTCTTACTCTGGAAAGGAGAATCGTTTTTTCTATTTTTAGCAATGGTGAAAAAAATTTGACATCACAATACCAAATGAAGATATAATTGGGGATAAAAAAGTGTGTTGAAACAATTGCTGATTTATTGCAGCAAAACCACACTCGTTAATATTTTAAAAGTCACAATAAAGACCAAGATTTTTTTATAAAATTACTTAAATTTTTGATGTAAAATAAATAAATAATAAATAAATAAATAATAATAAATAAATAAATAATAAAAAATAATCAGCAACAGAAATTGCACAAAAAGATACGAAGCAAGATTAAACAAGTATTTGGCTGATTCTAAATACTTGTACAGGAAATTTTCAGAAAAAGGCATCCTTTGCATTGAAAAATTTAAGCAAAAAGAGATTCTCTAGGAAATTCTGTAGCAATGGTGTTCAACAGTTACCACAATATGGTTGGCGCTGTTATTTCCAAAGCGTCTTTGTACCCCGAACTTGGCGCTCGATCATTCCACGGCATGGTATGTCGGGCGTGGCGATAGTTAGGGGATAATTGATTTTAAATTTTAAATTTAATTTAAATATTTTTATGTTACGCAGAACATGTTTCTTTCTATAAGATTTTATACTTTAATATGTCTTCCACAAATAAGAAATCGTATAAAGTAGATGCTTGTAGTAGTCCTTTTTAAAACCTATATAAAATGTAGATTGAAAACAGTCTATCAAAACTTTCAAATGTGTACTAAAATCTATTTGTTACATAAAAAAACAATACATCTACTAAAGAACTTTTATTCTGCACAGGGAGCGAGATACTTGTCTTTGATGTCCACTTACAGTTCATCTTTCAGTTGCTTCGTAAGCACCACCTCAGCGCCGTCACCCTTCACCACGAATCCGTCTATCTCATTGGGCAAGACCTTCACTTTCTGCGCCTTGCGCTCCGCTACTATCTCCTCTGTCAGAAATTCCACCAGCTCTCGCTCACCTGGTGAATATTGATAATTTTTATTTAAAAAATTTAAAATATTTGACAGTTATATTATAATCAGAATATTAATATGTTGTGACTGTTTTGTAAACTACTGGGTAAAAAGTTTGAACAGAAGCAAGTAGGATGGATTCTCATTTTTACAGCAGTATAGACATAATGTCCTAACTTAACAACAGACTCAGTTTATTACAAAGTGCTAGTAAACTGGCTTATTTTACGAATTGGTTACCAAGATCTATAAACAAAAAGTGTAAACATTGAAAGTTTAGATTTAGAAAGTTTATATTTTGACAAAAAGATGAAAACAATAAATTCTACACATTAGAGCGGCACCCTTTACGTAATCGTTTGGTAAATATTTTGTTAAATCTGTTCCAATATTAAAGGGATTTGAAGCCAGATGACTGGATATTTCTTGTAATTCAAGTAGGAAGTCATCTTATAAAATTCATCTGCTTAAAATTAAAAAATAGCAAAAGTTTGTCCCATGTTTTTATGGAGAGATAAGGCACAGGCCCATACCCCTTGATGTGAACATGGAATGATTTACCCTACAGTCGGTGTCGGGTTTCTTTATGCATTTAAGAGCCCGGTCAGAATTGTAGGGAAATGTTCATTTATTGTATGAGTAAGTCATGACTTTGTTGCCACATAGCCATGATCAAAGTAGACCCATTTGATGGCACTGTGTTTTTTTTACCATTTGCTAGTTGACTGCTAGTCATTTGAGTAACTTTTATCAAATATCAAATACGAAATTTTGTTCTGAAAATCAACTTTCCTACTGATAGTATTTCAAATTTTTTACTGTAATTATACACCGTGCTAATTTAATGGCTGTTTTCCCGCGAATATGTTAATGTATGTAATACCTTATATGCATTTACATAAAAAATAAATTCCTAGATAAGATTAACAAAAGCTTTTAAAATAATAATAATAGGTTGCCCTACTATGTTCACTTTTACTTGTACTTTCGTGGTTCCCATTCATGCTACTGCTACTCATCGGCAACAACAAGCAAACGAACGCGATCTGTACCTAGTTTACGTAAACACCAATAAAACAAAGTCCACGTGGACTCTCGACCAATTAAGATGCGCGCTCGCGCGACCACCCCCTCCCCTACACAATCACATCACACATCACAAAACAAATCAAAATCAGTCTAATTTTCGTGCATGCACGGGGTACCTGTTGCATAGTTTTCGTGATATTTCGCATAGTGACGCGCACGCGTAAAACGGTGACATGGGTGATCCACATTATGTTTGCTCCAATATCGAGTATTTGCAAATGGTTAGAATGTATGCAATTGCAGGCAATGACATGGCAGAAGCTAGGCGATTGTACGCTGAACAGGAACACCTAGTGCTAGTAAAAACATGCTGCAGGGCGTAGTGCCTGACTTACTCGACGAAGTGCCAGGGGCATACATATGCCCCTTGCATACTTATCATCACTGCACTACCAGCATGATGGCTGTCCTGCGCACTACCAACTGTCCGTCCGAGCGTACCTAAACTCCGAATTTGATGATCGCTGGATAGGCCGTGGAGGCCCTGTGGCTTGGCCACCAAGGAGGGGACCTTACGCCCATGGACTTTTACTTATGGTCGGAAATCAAAGACTAGTGTACAGTGAGGAAGTGCAAAGTTTAAACAAACTCAAAACAAGAATTATTGACGCTTTTGAAGTAGTAAAAACTCAAACTGAGACCTTGCAAAAGCTAAAGGGAAGCATTGTTAAACGTTGCCGACTGTGTATTGAACGTGAGGGTCACCAATTTGAACAATTACTGCAGTATTGTTAGAATAAGGTGAGTTTTTATAATCTGAATAATGAAAATAGTTTTAATACATAAGTAAAAAGTGTCAAAAAGTTGATTCCCATTTTTTTTAAATACGCTAAAAATATCAACATACTTATTTTACGTATTTTTTTGCGATTGCCACCTTATCATTAAAATTATCAACGGTCGGTACCTCGAGGTCAATGCTCGGCGGATTTATTTCAAAGATTACGTGATTGATTAGGTACATTGTCATTTTGCGCGGGAAACTGCGGGTCAGTTGCATGCGTGCGTACCTATTTATTATTGTAGTATCTAAGCTATGCCCGTATTAAGATTCAGTAGGAACACTAGAAGCAGTTGTTGTTTTTTAATTTTAATTTATTTATAATTTGTTTTTTCATTAAAGTAACAGTCCCTATAGCACGCAGTTTTCAGGAAAACAGCCATTAAATTAGCACGGTGTATAAGAGTTTTATGTAAATAAAACTTCCATGTTTTTCAAAAATTTTAAATGATTACGTATTTTTTAAGAAAATAAAGCTTCTCTTGGATTGAGCGCTTATTTATTACTGAAACTACTGGAAATGTCATGACATTTATAATGCTACAAAACACATAGAAATACCAAGCAGTACAAACCTAATAACTTAAATATAGAGTAAAAGCAACATATACGAAAATAAAGTTAGGACTTACCAAGGATCTCAAGGATAAGGGTTAAGGACTGTCATTAAAAAAACTCACCAAGAGGACGGGGTTTCCCGGAATCTTCTTTATCTAAACACCAAGCAACCATTATAAAGCATCACAACACAAAATAAATGAATTTGTTTTGTTAGTAAGGAAATGATTATAGCATGGTGCAATCGGAAGACATAACCTCAAAATCTTATGCGAACTAACCTTTAGTGTGAAGAGCTTTGAGCCCGCAGCCGCAGCTGCAGGTGTTCGAGTGGTTATGCAGAAGGCCGGTGCAGGACAAAGATCCATCTAATCTATTGGAGACACTCATGTGCCAAATGCTTCTCGTAAAGTCACGTTTCGGGGAGGTCTGCGTTCGCGACACCAGGGCACCTGTAAAACCTGGGTTTTTCACGCATGTCTGTATAACTCTGTGCGCTGATCTTACGATGCCGTTCATTTTGATAAAACTATTGTGTATTGAATAGGAAATAATTCGATAAAATTTGTGCAGAAATTTACACCGCGCCGACTCAGAATTTGTCACTATTACCAGACTAAAAAAAAAGTGACATTAAAAAATTTAATAAAAAGCTAGTTTTTTAACTAGTTACAAAAAACCGATAAATGTACAATAATTGCATCTTGCCTTTTGCTTCAGATTGTTTCATTCATTTCATTCTCTTAAATGATTCATTCATTCAATTTTCTGTCAACGAGTGCCGCACGCACGCACATGTGATTTTTGTCACAGAACGTAGTGATTATATGCTCAGTGATTTTTGTTTCTAAAATGAAATAAATATTTCCAGCGGAATTTAAAGTTTGGTTTAGATACTTGACTCTTTGATTAACCATAGTAAGTTTCTTCCTTTGTTATATCTATCTATCTATTTTAAGTGCAACTTAACCAAAGCCTGAACCCAAATCAAGGCCGCAGAAATGCGAACGTGTTCCAAACGAGGGTATGCCGATATAAAAATCTCGCGACGACAACCCGAGCGGCATCTGGTACTCTCAAGCTCACACGGCCTATATGTTCCTACTTTAACCCAACACTTCGACCCTGCAATGCATGTTTACTGATGACGGATCGCTTCTTACGGAACCTCGCAAATACTTATACCTTTTTTTTTTTTTTTTTTTTTTTTTTTTTATGTGATAAGGAAGGCAAACGAGCAAGTGGGTCACCTGATGGTAAGTGATCACCACTGCCCATAGACACCTGCAACCCCGGAGGAGATTGCAGATGCGTTTGCAACCTAGAGGGCTAAGATGAAATGCCTCTTGTGCCTGTAATTTCCTCGGCTATCTTACTCTCCACACCGGAACACAACAGTGCAAGCACTGCTGCTTAGCGGCAGGCGAGTAAGATGGTGGTAGCGATCCGGACGGACCTCGCACAAGGTCCTACCACCCGCAAGGTCCTACCTTGTGTTAACCTTATCCTGCCATATTTTTTTGTACCTACAAAAAATTTATTTTTTTCACAGAAAAAGTCATGGCCAAGAAACGTAAAATAGAAACTGAAACGTCACTTTCTAAACAGTCTCCTGTAGAAGTTATAATCGAAGACGTAACAACTCATCCTCTGTGTCTCCATGGGCCCACGTTGCTCTTCTCCAGTGAGAGAGGACGGTATTTCGGCTGTTCATCTTGTAGGAATAAGAAGGACTGCACCGTTCATATTGATGAAGAGGACTGGCAGAAGGAAAGCGTAAAGAAACGCAATGAGAAGTACTACAGCTTGATACCGAAGTTAGATAAGAGTAGTGCTTGGAAAAAGTTGTATGAGGTAGGTAAAGTATTTTCATAAAATTTTGTATGGCTAAATAAGCTCCATTCTTTATTCCATACAGGGAGAAGTTTCATATGTTTTGTTCCTGTTAACTTAAACTACCTATTTATAAAACTTCCGAAGGAACCCAGGAACACAGTGGGACCAAAATAAATTTTGCATGAATTTAGTCAAAAGGTAGGGAAAAGAATTTTCACCCTACATAATTTTACTTACTAGAAAAATTAATTAAAAAAAGATTTCTGGTTTTCTGGAAGAGATCACTCTTTAGCAATAAGACCGCCTACCTGTATAACTTTCTTTATTATATTTATGTTTATATTTTCCTGTTTTGTTGTGCAATAAAGTGTTTTCATTTATTCACGATTTCCTACAACAAGATAAAAAAAATACTTTCAATTAATGATGAATTCCAGATAAAAGCTCATCACGCGTCCAACAGAGCATACTGTGACACTTGCAAAGAACTATACATCATTGGACAGAGTAAGAAACACCTCAAAGATCACCGGGTTATCACTCCGTTAACCGATGAACAGCTGTCCAAGCCGTCATCATGGCTGCCACCGTTGGAGAATGACGCTGTGGAGGCACAGTATCTGTTCACCAAGAAATCTGTCAGTACCGTGTTGGGGATATTGAGGAATAATAATATCAAGTGAGTAAAATCAATTAATATTGTTTCTTTAAGGCGCTAAGTATAGCCAAATCGCAATATTCAATTCAAATTCTTGAAATAATGGTTAAAGCTATTACCATGGAAAAAATATATAACATACTTGAAACAATAAAAAACAAATTGTATTGAACAGAATCATTAAAATCACAGAAACTTTGATGAAAAAAAATATCCTGTAAACCCTGTATTTTGCATTAATTGCAAATTCTCTCGGAAACACAATATTTGTTTATGTTGAAACCAACACACAAAAATCGGCCAATTTAATACTTTCAATTTGTATTGAACGGATTTTTTTTAACTTATTTGAAAGCCAAGAAAAGTAATAAAAACATCGAAATCTCGAGAATTTTGAGTTCGGCCTTGACGTAACCGCCGCGACGGTACCCACACTGATCTGAACTTAAAATGATTGGCGTTACGGTCGATATTAAATTATCATGCATCGACCTGCTCAGATTGAGTGTACTTCCCGCCTTAAGGGACTGTCAGTGTTATGGTATTGCACTTATAGTAATAATGTCATTATCCAGTGCCATTAAAAAGACTTTCTAGTGTCCTATTTATATTCTGAGACATCTTTTTTCAGTTGGTGGATATATCAGATTAAATCAACTATATTTCAGACATTATAATACTAGCTTCCGCCCGCGACTTTGTCCGCGTGGACTTAAGAATTGTGTCCAGAAAGAAAGAAAATGTTAAGATAGCGCCATACGAAGTGGAAATTTTGAGTTTTTAAGCATTCGTACGGGAACCCTTAAGTTTTCCGGGATAAAAAGTATCCTATGTGTTAGCCGAGTGCTTTATCTATCTACCTACCAAATTTCATCCAGATCCGTTCAGTAGTTTCGGCGTGAAAGCGAAACAAACAAACTGACAAACAAACAAACCAACAAACACTTTCACATTTATAATATCCATACTTTCGCATTTATAATATTAGTGATGAAAGTGAGATCATACATATTATCATGATAATATGAAGACACAGGTAGAGCAACAACATTATATTAACATTGAGAGAATTAAGCAATAAGTAAACTGACACTTGTCAGGATATAAATCACTGGGGACTCAGTAGCCGCCTCCAAGTGTGGCAGGAGTGTGTTGGTACTCGGTAATTTCGATTAACTTGTAACACCACTCGCTTGCCCGGCGTCCCTGGTAACACGTTTAGTGACCGACCTTCGGATCCTTCGCTAGGCGTGGCTAAGAGCTACTCGGATCTGCTGGGCATTGTGGGCGCGGCCCAGCAGACTAATTGCGCCTACCTGCGGTCAGCCCTACGCAGTTGAGCGCCGTGCGCGGGGAGAGCGGGGTCCTGGTCGGTTGAGTCGCACGGGGGTCGGAGCGAGTACCCCCGGACGACAACACGCCTTCTTTGGCCCGTGATTCACGCAAAACGGTACCCGCGTGGCCAGCCACCACGTGGGAATCGGGCTTGTGTCCCCTTCAGGGGCCGCCGGCGAGGTGCGGGGGGGTCCCATTTCGATGGGATGGACTCAGCCATGCTGAAGGGACAAGACTGATGGGAACACTCAGGGTGGACATGGATCGTCCAGCCTGTCCCACCAGCTTGAGTCCTCGATGTCGCGCATAGAGCGCCAACCCCTCGCACCTATATCTTTGTGATAGCCCTGGTGTCAGATAGTACATCCCCATTTGCGGGCTCCGTGGAGGGTGGGGAGTCATGAAGATGAAATAATAGACTTTGAACTATGGACACATTTAGATCCGACTCGCACGCACCTATAAATCAAGCCCCTTCAGGGCAACATCTAGCTCCTTCAGAGCAACTACTTACCCGCTGCACTTTAGGGCAAAGCAGTGTCCCGTTGTTTGGACCAGCTCAGCCTTCTGATCTTCAACAGCGGAATTCCATGGCCGTAGAAGCCCATCCGATCTCCCAGAGGACGGCCACGGAGCAATCTCTGGCCTCCACAAAGGAAGTGTCGGGAGCTGCTACTGTAGGCCAAATAGCTAAGCGAAAGAACTGCGGCACGTCTAACGACAAACCCCAAGACCTACTTCATAGTGCCACCACCATTGTGGCACCCACATCGACTACGACCTCAGCGGGCCCTGGTAATGTTATAGCAGAGCAATCGGCACCACTATCGGGTGTCCCAACTAACCAGATCGCACTCGCAAACCTGGAAACATCCACTGACACTCTTGCCGGGAAGCCCACGATGGCTCAGACTTCATCGGTCCCGGACGGCCCGGCCCGGCCGGTAAGTTTTCTCAGACTTATTGACGCTGCATGGACTCTAGAAAAGCGGAAAATCAAGAATAAGATCAAGGATAAGATCAAGAACAAGGGTAAAAAGAGACTCAATAAGTCGCCACTCCAGGATCCTGGCATAGCAGCCAACCAACCCAAACCTAAACCCAAGCCCAATGCTAAAAAGCGGAGAGCTCGCAGACGTGCAAAGCTCGAAAAGTTACGGGCCAAAGCATGTGCGTCTACAACTGCCGCCTTTTCGCAAGCCAAAATTTTACCGCCTGTTACGGCTTCCGGCGCGCGTATCTCAGTGGAAACACGTCTGCCTGCCGCGCACCAGCCCCCCAGAACTCAGCAAAATACCAGAGCTAGTGAAAACGCACCACATTGTACTGCTGAAGCAAGTTCGACGTCCGATTTTTCTTTTAAAAGGGCGCGCCTTAATGAGCCTCCACGGGGTGACCCCAAAAAGCAAAAGGTGGAGACATCGTCCAAGCCTCGACACGCAACTCACGGAGAGTCCGCGTCCGCTAACCTCGCGGTTGCTGTCACAGCTGCAGGGACCGGCAAGCTCAGTCAGCAGGACGTGGACTACTTACTAGGTGCATTCTTCGACCGGATGGAGGAGGAGTCGGTCAGCCGTTTTGACAGCGCAGGCCCAGTCTTCACAGGGAAACCCGTATATGCGGATGGAGTCTTAAAGATTTGGTGTAGCGACTCCTCAGCGCTGGAGTGGCTCCGAGCCACGGTCGCTACCATCACACTACCGCGGGGAGAAAAACTTACAGTTAAGCGTCAGAGAGATTTGTATCGTAGAGTCCTGGGCGGCATCCGGCTTCCAGGAGACTGGAACGCTTTAAACGCCGCAAAGGTGTTAAATTATCAAAACCAGTGGGCTCAAGTTCCGCGGTGGAGGTTGGTTAATGTGATCAGACAGGTCAAGCACACATACATCGTCGTCAGTTTGCCGGAGGACCTGGTTGGAGTCCTGGTGGAACGAGAACGCCGACTCTGCCTAGTGGTTGGGTCGGTCTATATTAAGTTCAAAGGGCCAAAGGGCAGGTTTACCGCGACATCCCTGGCTAGACCAAATTCTCCGGGTGCTGTAGTGCCCCCCACTGCTCCCATAAACGTGGCTCCCGCTGTCGCAGAAGTGAAGTGGGAAGTTGCAGAGCCCAGTCCGAGTAATGTTGAGCGGTCCGAGAGTGATGACGAGGGTGACGAGTTTCTAGAGAGCTTCGTGCTCAACTACTACAACTCGGAAGATGAAGGGGATCGGCACTCGCCAGACGGCGTCCCCTTTCTCGACCAGTAAAGCCCTGCGGACGAACCTCAGCACAGCCATACCGCTTGGCTCTTGCGGAAATGGTTCGAGGTTCGGAAATAGTCCTGTTTCAAGAGCTATTGGGTCAGGGTAGGGCTTTTATGCGGACTCTTTTTTGGAGGTGGGTTGATTGGTTGTTACTACTATTTTTATGACTTACTAAGAATAATATGCAGAATCCTGTTGACTGCTAGTCATCTGAGTTACTTTTTATGACAAAAGATAAATATTATGTTTGAACTATGTCATCATCATCATCAGACTAAAGACGTCCACTGCTGGACAAAAGCCTCCCCCAAGGATTACCACACCTACGTCACAAGCTATGACGGCTATGTCATCATGATTCAATATAGTCGTTTTCACGCTAAATAATGTAATCGTTTATTAATTTTTATCGTATTTCCTGAATTCTCAGTTCTGTGTCCTTTGGGGTAATTAAATTGTCATTTATTCCAGAAACATCCTCTGCATCGGCACACCCTCCATCCACGAGGCAGCGCAGTCCAGCACTGAATTCAACTCCCTTCTCTTGGACTATGACACTCGGCACAGCCAGTTTCATCCACCGAACAAGTTCTTGTGGTACAACATGTTCAACGATTACCTGTTCAATGGCAATGAAGATGAAAAAGTGCTGAAGAAATTCTTTAAGAGTTCCAAGTAAGTTTCTATCACTTCTATTCTTTACGGATCAGGTTAAATAAATAAATAAAATTTCAGAGGATAATGTTATCTTCAAAGCAATCAGCTAAAATAAAGAATAAGAATATTAAAAGTGATGAATATCACACAAAAAAAATGTATATTAAAATACACGTAATAGCGCCTCTACATGATGGGCCATCATACGCCAGTTAGAGAGAAAAAGCTATATGAAAGTAGAGTAACGATGTAAGTACGTCCTTGTCTAACTTATAGTTCCGTCCCTCTTGCTCATCCCATCATGTATCTTCGTTTTCGCGCGCACTGACGACGCTTCGACTGCACCAATGTAAATTGCACTTTACTGTAAATCTCTATGTTCTAACTTCAACAGCTAAGCTCTGTTCTGTTTTAGAGAGGGAGGCTTATGCGTGGTCATGGACCCGCCTTTCGGAGGCCGCGTGGAACCCCTGGTCTACACCCTGCGAGAGCTGTCCGCCACCTACAGGACGCTGTGTGAGAAACCTGATGATGAGGCCATACCCGTTATATGGGCGTTTCCGTACTTCTCTGAGCCTTACATCAGGAATCTTATGCCGGATATCAGGATGCATGATTATCAGGTTGTTTATTTTTTCAGTTTTGTTCTACTCTTAATGCAAAGTAAATGGTTTTTACAAAGTATTGACACAACAATTACTATTGGCTTCTCAGAAAAGTTGTTGATAAATTCTTCTATGGATTTTTTTTTTGTTACGATTACCATTTGATGTGACAAAGTTGATGTGCCCCCAACTATAGAGCATACTTCTTTCAATTTTATGGTACAACTAGCTTCCGCCCGCGACTTCGTTTGCGTGGACTTCAGAATTGGCTGTAGTTATGCCATAACGCTCCAACTGATTTAAAGTAAGCGAGGGATAATGTACTTTATGTTAGTGACATGTCCTACCTTATCCCTTACTTACTTACGTACCCACATTATCCCTTACTTAAATCAGTTGGATCGTTATTGCATAACTAAGGCCAATTGGTTCCAAAGAGAAATAAAATGTTAAGGCATGTTAATCTAGTGACAAAGTTAAAAAAACGGTTTTAGCCATTCCTCCGGAAACCCTCGAGTTTTCCGGGATAAAAGTACCCTATATGATAGCCGAGTGCTTTATCTATCTACCTACCATTTATAATATTAGTGAGATAGTGAGAAGTTGAGAAATTCTCACACAAAAACTAGTAACAGCTTGATAAAAAATAAAAAACAAATTTAGACCCACATCTTCTATTACTCTTGTAATGAAAATGAAAATATTTTCATTCGAAGTAGGTAGCAGTGTACACTTTTCGAACGTCATTCTTTTATTTACCTAATACGAGGTTCCTACCGCTCGGAACTCGTATACCCACTGTTTCGGGAAGTGTTTGCGGAGTGAGAAGAAACGGCGGGCCCTAAAGAAACACCTCCAACCCATTTTTGGAATTTTTCTAATAATTAAATGTTTCTAATATACTCCTCTTTACAGGTGGAATACGAAAACCACAAGAAATTTCAAAGCGGCAAGAAGGGACGCAAATTCGGTTCCCCCATACGTTTCTTCACCAACTTACCGCTGGCTACCATTGACTTGTCCAACGATAAAAGCTACAAGCTCTGCGAAAAGTGCAAGTTTTGGGTGGCAGCGTCCAACAAGCATTGCAATAAATGCAACGAGTGCACTAGTAAGAATGGGATGACGTACAAGCATTGTAACGCTTGCAAGCGATGTGTGAAGCCAACATTCTTCCATTGCAAGACGTGTGAGCGATGCTGTTTGGAGAAAGGACATGTGTGTGGCGTTATTGTTGAGTCGCAGGTAATTTTTGATAATTTATTTATTTATTATAGGGATGCATCCGATACCGATACCGATATATCGGCGATACTTTGGAGTTGCCGATATATCGGGATCGGCGATATTTTTATTTCCGATACAACGATACTTTTAAAGAGTCCGAGTCCGAATATGAGCCTCTGTCCAATCTGAGCTGACATTCTCTCAAAGAAGAAGTCGAGAGAAGAAACTTGAAAAAATGGCGCAAAAGTAAGTGCTTTAGTTTCCAAATGAGTTCTGTCGCATCAGCTGAGACACTATACTATTTCACCGCAGCCGCAGGTCTTATTCAAACAGACCTGCGAAATTGCTTGTCTGCAGAATACTTGAGAATACTTTGTTTTTCAAACAAAAATCTTATTAATGTTAACTTTAATTACTTACACTATTATTAACTTCAATAAGAAAAAAACATTCTAAATCTGCAATTTTTTACATTAATTAAAAAAACAACCCATCTTGTGTTTTATGTTTGTATGTTTGTTTTATTTAACCTTCATTTAAATTCACCAACCGTATCGGTATCAGCATCGGTATCGTCGATATTTTATAAGAGTATCGGTATCGGTATCGTATCGGCAAAAAGGCGTATCGATGCATCCCTAATTATTATACGTATATTAAACATCAGTTTGATAGTTTGTAATTTTTTTTGTTTGTTGAGCCGTTTCAATGCTAAAGTATAGAAGGTGTAACAAAATTGGTGTAGGACCCGTTAACTCGGGATTCTACATATCATACTGAACAACTTTTGTTCTACGACTTTGGCCAAATCACAAAAAAAAAAATTGCAGTACGATGAGTAGAATCCCCAGTTAACGGGTCCTACACCAACTTTTGTTACACCCTGTATGTAATTCAAACTACAGAATCGACCTCATCTTTATCTACTCTATGTATGTTATTATGAGTTAATAGATATATTTTGAAAATCAACTGAATCTTATCTGTAGGGATTTTTATGCTGTTTTTTATTTCTCCATGGTACAAGCTTATTATAGTCTGTTTTTAAGTAAATTAAACATTTAGAAAAGGACATTTCGGCCAAAGGGCATTTATCTGAAAAGGGAAAAGGACATTTCGGCCAAAGGACATTATCTGAAAAGGACAAAGACTGAGACAATGGCTTTGTTTATGATACCATTTTGATAAATTCTGACTAAAAGGCGATTAGTTGCCCTTGACTTAACGCTTCTGCAAATACTAGTGTGTTACGGGTCTAATTTCTTATATGGTTTACTAGCTTCCGCCCGCGACTCCGTCCGCGTGGACTTCAGAATTGTGTCCAGAAAGAAATAAAATGTTAAGATAGCGCCATCCAGTGACGAAGTGGAAATTTTGAGTTTTTAAGCATTCCTACGGGAACCCTTAAGTTTTCCGGGATAAAATGTATCCTGTGTGTTAGCCGAGTGCTTTATCTATCTACTTACCAAATTTCATTCAGATCCGTTCAGTAGTTTCGGCGTGAAAGCGGAACAAACAAATAAACATCCATACTTTCGCATTTATAATATTAGTGAGATTTTTATGTCTGAATTTATTTTATTTTGCAGTCGTGCTATAGCTGCAAGCAGAAGGGCCATAAGCGATCCGAGTGCCCGCAGAACAGTGACGTCGATAGCGCCAAAAAGAAGAAAAGAAAAAATGCATAAATATGAGTGATTATTTGCATTTATTTTTATTTACTATTAGTAATTACACAATAAATAGATACATACAAAATTGTATAATTAAATCTTTTTTTTAAAATACAAATCAAAATATTTACACGATTCATGATTCTGATATTTAAATCGGTAGAAATCAAATATTATCTAGAAAATATAAGTTGCAATGATTATTAATTACACTTATGGTAAAATAATCTTACAAAAGATTGATTTATTATTATGCTTATACAATTATTAACCGTCGTTTCCTATCAAATGACACTGTAAAGAAAGAAAGGAATCAAGTTAATACTTATGGAGCATTACAAAGATTACCATTATTAAAGTATATAGGGTCCTAAAATACTAGTTTTTTCACAGTGGCTCTACTCTTTCTACTCATGAAACTGATCAACTTTCTCCAATGAATCTATACGCAGTTTGCAAAAAAATTTTGGACCACACACAAAATTGCCCGTTCAGTTGATCAATTAGTATGAGGACTTCAATTTTTTTTCCGAATTGAGTATAGATTTTTGGGGCAAGTTGTCAGTTGGTCAGTTTCATAAGAAGTTGTGGTTATATTCAGGTATAAGGACCCTATAGGTATATAAAACTTTTGAGACAAAATGCCGCATTATCAGCTGACTTCAGGATTTCTTGAAAGTCCTTGCACTTATAAGAACAAAAGTTGCAAATAAACAGTTCATTTATGGAGATAGGCGTCCCCCTAGGCACCTAACTTATACCTCTGGCCATTCGCATCAAGCTGGCAAATCAATGTGGAATAAAAAAATAAGAAACGCAGCGACTCACTTGACATTGATTTTGTTGAGTAACTGCTGAGTGGCTTGGTAGCGCGCCTCGGCCCGAGCGCCCTGTTGCAGCCAGGCGCGCCGCACGCCGGCCCAGCGCGCCGCGTGGCCCCGCACTAGCTGCTCCCGGGATGGCGGCGGTGCCTCGCGCTGACATGAGACAAGACATAATGAACAAATCTCATTCTGCTCATTATTTTTACCATCATCAGCCAAAAGATGTACACCACACAACGTTTATCTCATTCTGGTCATATCATCATCAGCCAAACGACGTACAACGAACATCGTTGACTTACAAAGGCCACCTCCAAGGATTTCAACCTTCACTCGGTCATCCAGTCACATCACAATAGTATTAACATATTATTGCAATGATCACAGCATTGATTTTATAAAATTGTAACAATTTAATAAGTCCATAAATGCTATGACACAAAATTTTGTAACTGTAAACTTGCATGAGTTCACTGGAGAAAATTGAAAATTAATACACTTACATAGTTCAAGTTGATGTTATCCTTGCTGGCTTCCTTTTGTTCTGGAAGCAGCTCCGGTATCCGGCTGATGGGTGGACCTTCGGGACCAGGAAGTTCCACACTGTCCTCGGTTGGCTGAGGCTCTTTGTATTTCTTACTGGAAATTAACACCTTTATTATTATCTATAAGGTGCTACTTTATTAGTGCCCGATATTTTAGTCAGTGCCTGATTCTGATCAACTTTCCCCAAGGAACCCATAGTCAAATCGCAAAAAATTTTTTGGGCTCTTCATACTAATTTGGCTCGGCTGATCGATTTGTATGAAGAGTCCAAAAATTTTTTTTCGATTTGACTATGGGTTCCTTGGGGAAAGTTGATCAGAATCAGGAGTAGAAGCACTGAATAAAATATCGGGCACTAATAAAGTAGCACCTTATATGTATAGTGCAGTGTAGTGAGTGGTACAGTAAAGAACACAAGAACAAAGTGTCTTCCCCTTAACTAGAGACAATAAGAATAGTGCTATTGGACACATTCTTAGTGTAAATCAAATTAGCAGTTTAGGTTAAATTTAAATTACTTATTAGCATTTCTCCAACCTTCAGAGGAGTGGGTGTAACACGGACGTTTGACATGATTTTCGTCTTATCCATGTTCATTTTAAGACCCACTTGTTGGGAGACTCTACTAAGTCCTTCGAGCATTGCGCCTAGGTCTTCCAAGGTCTCAGCCATGATCACGATATCGTCAGCAAATCGAAGGTGAGTGATGTACTCGCCATTGATGTTAATGCCGAGTCCTCTCCAGTCCAGAAGCTTGAAAACGTCTTCCAGTGCAGCGGTGAACAGTTTCGGAGATATAACGTCTCCCTGTCTCACCCCACGCTGCAGCCGGATAGGTTTCGAATTCTGATCCTGGAGGTGGACCGACATGGTGGCGTTTTCATACAAGCACTTCAACACTTCGATGTATCGATAATCAATTTGGCACCGTTGGAGAGACTGCAACACAGCCCAGGTCTCGATCGAATCAAAGGCTTTCTCATAGTCCACAAACGCCAAGCATAGTGGCCGATTATACTCTTCGGTCTTCTGTATAATCTGCCGCAGCGTATGTATGTGGTCTATGGTACTGAAGCCTTTTCGGAAACCGGCTTGTTCGGGAGGCTGGAAGTCGTCAAACCTGCGTGCGAGACGATTCGTAATGACTCTCGAAAACAGCTTGTAGACATGGCTCAGGAGTGAGATGGGTCTGTAATTCTTCAGCAGAGACTTATCACCCTTCTTGAAGAAGAGCACCACCACACTCCTGTGCCATGCTGTAGGCGTTCGTCCCTCGAGCATGACGGAATTAAATAGCTTCTGAAGAGCTATAAGTACAGGTTCTCCACCTGCTTTCAGAAGCTCAGCCGTAATTCCATCATCACCCGGTGCCTTGTTGTTCTTAAGCTGTTTGAGAGCCATTCTAATCTCGCACAGGCTGACGTCTGGGATATCTTCGATATAGTGTCGGGACAATCTGGCTCTCGGGTCTTCAGCCAGATTGCTGACAGGTAAGCGTGTAGTCATGTATAATTGTCCGTAGAATTTCTCAACCTCTTCCAACAGCTCGGGCTTGGACGACACGACTCTGCCATCCTCTACACTCGAAGTTGTTGACGAATATGTATACCTGGGACAAACAGTCCAGTTAGGTAGGTCCAACTTCGAGAAAGAGATCAATCGTCGAATCCAACTCGGCTGGGCAGCGTTCGGGAAGCTTCGCAATATCTTTACGTCCAAAATACCGCAGTCCCTCAAGACTAAAGTCTTTGACCAGTGTGTGTTGCCAGTGATGACATATGGATCCGAGACATGGTCGCTTACTATGGGCCTTATAAGAAGGCTCAAAGTCACCCAAAGGGCGATGGAGCGTGCTATGCTTGGTGTTTCCCTACGTGATCGAATCAGAAATGAGGAGATACGTAGGAGAACTAAAGTTACCGACATAGCTCTCAGAATCGCTAGACTTAAGTGGCAGTGGGCAGGGCACATAGCTCGTAGAACAGATGGCCGTTGGGGCAGTAAAGTTCTCGAATGGCGACCGCGCACCGGAAGGCGCAGTGTGGGCAGGCCCCCGACTCGGTGGACCGACGACCTGGTAAAGGTTGCAGGAAGCCGCTGGATGCGAGCCGCACAGGACCGGTCGGTGTGGAAATCCTTGGGGGAGGCCTTTGTCCAGCAGTGGACGTCTTTCGGCTGATAGATAGATAGATAGATTAGCATTTAGGCTAGATTGTAATATAATGATGCTTCCATCATTTAGTGGTCCATCATACAATTAAAAACAAAATTATCTATATCATGGTTCTCAGACTATGATACAGCCGCAAAACGATATAACATCTTACCCTTAAAGCACAGGCGAATTTATCACAATTCTATCTGCTTATTTAAAATAATTCATAATATTATTGATTTGCACTTTTGGCAGAAATCAACTTTAGGATTCCCCCACATATATCCTCTCGCACTAAAACAACATTCTCTATTTCTCCCTTTTCGACCAATCCGGGAGTTGACTGCATGAAAATTTAATTGCAAAATATTATTGACAAAATAGCTCTTTAATTGAAATGATTGAAAAACTTATTCACTATAATTTTTATTGCATTTTCAACTTTTAATTTATAAAAATTACCTAATAAGTATGCAAACCACTATTTTGAACGATGACGTCATCATACAAAATTTCAAACATTTTTAGAACAAAATGCCGTTTTTGACATTTGATAAAAAGTAACTCAAATGACTAGCAGTCAACTACCGGATTCTACAAAATATAGTTTTTTCAGATGTTCGACGCGCTACTACAACAATGATTTCTCAACTGTTGATATATTTAATGTATCCTTGGGTGCATACAAAAGTGCTATTAGCAAACTTTTGTCTAATTTAAATTAGCATTTATAGTGCACGAGTTCTTTCTCAGAGCTCATTTATCTGATGTAATGAAAATATCCTATGGTACTCCAGGTCTGTTGTAATATTATAATTATGTTTATGTAACACTACTTATATGACTGTATGTTCCCTGAATAAATAAAATAAAATAAATAAATCTTAATTCTTTAAATTAAATTTTACTTCCTAGTCAAAATTTCTTGTAAAGGTAGTACTAAGTTTCTTGTTGTTTTTCTGTGTCATGTTGCGTGCGAGATACATTGTTATTAATACTGATTCTAGTTAGATTAATTAAATTTTTCATAGTGCCTTTCAATGAGCCAGTAATTATCAGTGATCAGAAATTCGGAGACAATTATACCTAAAGTTGGGGAGCTAGCATAATACGGTCACGCCGTTTTGAATTAACAGAACATTAAATTTACTTTTTTTAGCATACATAAAATTTAAGATCAACATTTACTACAATCCGATCATTACACTTAAGAATGTCAACGCTTTTTACGATCCCGGTATCCTGGGAATTTTTTGTATAAATTATATAAATTTATTCAGAAAGGCATATCCATACTAATCTTTCGTGCGAAAAAATGAAATTGCCCCAGAATTTCCTATCACTAGTAATTATATACATAATGATAACTTAAAGTAAAAAAAAAGTTTTATACTTACCCAAACTTTTTATAATTAGCTTTTGGTTTGTTGTATATCCAAGCTCGACAGATTGGATAAAGTGGAGAGTCCTCTTCGAACTGAGATAGGTCTACGCTGCGGTCGAAAAGTTTTAGAATGTATCTCTGTTGTGTGGGACCCAGATGAGACTCATCCTCTGATGACGATTCAGGATTGTATTGTTTGATTGTAAATCTGGAAAATACAATAAATATAGTGTGCTGAAAAAGTGTATTTGAAATTTTAAGGGATTATTCAAAATCCAGTATATAGAATACACCAAAAATATAAAAAATTTTGCTCTAGAATTTTTTTCAGTTTCCCAAGTAAATCTGAACACTGAATCAAGAATTTGTATGGAAAACTAAAAAAAATTGCAGATCAGATTTATTCAATATTTTCCTGTATTCTATACTTGATTCGGAGTAACCCCTTAAATTTTCAAACACATTTTGAACACCTGTATGGTAATGGCGACACGAAGAATAGTGTACAAGTTACAGGCATTCACTTTACATGTGTAGAATGAGAGGCAGTAACTTCAAGACTTAATAGGTAAACAGACCGGTTTTTCATGGGTGACTTTTCAACCAGTAAGTTGTTATCATCGTTTAGGTCCAGAGCGTCCATTAGCGCACCCTTCAACCGTCCTCGAGGAGTTATTACTTCCGAATCCACAGGAGAAAGCATTTCTGGAACAGTACGAGAGGAATAATTGAATATTGCTGTAAAATAAGTAAATAAATTATATGAACGAATTGTTTGGTTTCCTACCGTCATCATTATGTTTTGCAGGTTGTTTCTTTTTCATCGGTGTTAACAATCTTCGTCTTTTAGGCATTTTGCTAATTAAAACAATTAATATTAACAAAAGGTAACACTTTTCTATGTTTTTGTACTGGTTTCAAATAGCGAATGAATGAATGTTGAAGATAGATATTGATTGATGATCTTTTATCATTCACTCGTTCGCTAGTGTTGTCCTAAACCGAAAATATAAAATTGAAATAAGCTAGTATACATAGAATATTTTTCACAGTTTTACACTAAAAAACACCTTTTATAGTAACTTGCACTCCAGTATCATTCGTTCAATAAGCTAATGCAGTGTAACCATTTTAGAAGATTTCTACTATTTTAGCAGATATGGGGCGAGAATAAAAAGGTGCCAGTTAGACACAAAACTAGTTGAACTGCGCTCAGCTTAATTAATAAATTAATTTTATAACGTTGCAAGCTTAAAAGTAATGAAAAACTGTTTTTTTACAAATCCGTGAAAAAATTGTGATTATGATTAGTAGGGTATTGTTGCAAAATTAAGTAAAAATTACATGAGAGTCTATCGCTGTATCGCTATAGAGCGTTTCAACAAATAGTTCCTATGCCGTTATGTTGGCTCCCCTGTCTATCAACGACATCAACACGCGACATCAGCACCCCGACACGGTTAATTTAGGTTCGGAGACTGTGAGGCGGAGGCGAGCTTGCTCGCCTCCCCTCACAGTCGCAGTGTTAGGTTTGATTGATAAAACATCCACAGATCGACTGCTTGCTTGCATGCTTGGTTGCTTGCTTGCTTGCATGCTTGCATGCTTCCTTGCTTGTTTGCCTGTTTGCGTGCTTGCATACTTGATTGAACATGCTTGCTTGCTTGCTTGCGTGCTTGCATACTTGATTGAATGCTTCCCTTCCTAGCAATCTTAGATAAGTTGCTAGTTACCACTAGCAACCTTAGGCAGGTTGCTACTTACCACTACCTTGTACTAATATACTGGTTCTTACAACCTAAAAAAAAATGATGAAATGAAATAATATTTATTCGAAGTAGGTATCTCTCTCTGTACACTTTTCGAACGTCATATTTTTCTACCTAATACGAAGTTCCTGGAACTCGCTACCTACCTAACTACCTACGCTATAAGTAGTAAATGAAGTTAAAAATAAATAAAACAAGGTAGACTAGCTTTAAAATTACTGTATAAGTTAAAGAAATATATGCTTAATACATTGGGTATTACATTTATTTAGATTTAATTTAAAAATATAAAAATTTGAAATAATATATTAAAAATTACTCATGCCATTTTAGTAAAAAACATGCAAAATTCATTTTGAATAATAATTAATTATAGTTGACCTTATTAAATTTAATTTAAATTAAACAATAACATTTTAAAATATACGTTTCAAATTAATAATATAACAGGTGATTATAAAATGTCTGGCAATATTTAAACTGTGGCTTCTACTCATCAAACTGAACAACTTTCCCCAAGTCAGTCATGGTCAAAAAGCAAAAAAAATTGTGGACTTCCCATACAAAGTTCATCAAAAGATTTTTTGCTTTTTGAGTAAATAAATAATGGCAATTACAACGTAGTGTGGAATAATTAGAGAGGAAAACGCAACCTAACTCATATTTTTCTTCTTAGAAACGAAAGATATTCAAAAATACTATTAGTATATTTAATGTTATGCAACTTATTATTTAGACAAATTTTCTATTATTCGAATGAATATTATGCTTAAGTTTGATATGCTATAATATTATTAGGAAATTTAACATTATGCAACTTTATAGTTAGGGACATTACTAATTATTCCAAGTAATATTATGCTCATAAATTTTAGGAAAACGTAAATATGCGCAAAATTTTTTATGCCAAAATATTTTATGCCAAATAATGTTATGCAAAGGCCAAATAGTCATAAAAAAGTTATGCTATATTATAGAGACCCCTATCAACGACATCAACACGCGAAGACGCTTCTACCGATTTTGTTAGTGTGTATCTGCGTTATATGTAGTGTGTGTCTGAGTTCTATGTAGTGTGTGTGGAAAACATTGCTGCCAATATAACGGCATAGGAACTATTTGTTGAAACGCTCTATATCACAGTTCGCTATTTTCATAATCATAATATAATGTCTTACGGCATCCTTATTTAGGGACATGCAGCTGACATATCAATCCCTGAGGGATAAGTATATTTTAACTGTTGCCAGTCAGTTCATATACGAAAATATCATGTATGTTCGTAAGAATTTAGATTTATTTTCAAGAAACGGTGACAGGCATAATTTTAACCTTAGAAATGAATAGGAATAATATGGAAGTTGCCTATTTGAGACTGAGTAGGGTTAATAAGTCATTCATGGGGCAGTGTATTAGATGTAACTAGCTTACCAGAATATAAATTGAAAACCCATGTGAAGAAATGCCTATGTTCCAAAGGTAATGATGTAGAAGAAATGTATGTAGAAGAAAATGTCATTTCTTGTGATGAAATATTCTATTTTAGAGAAATTGGACCTGAAACTGTTGTTAAAACTTTTAAGTCGCTTAAAGTGAAACAAACTGAGGACTTGTGGGGTTTATCAGTTAAATTAATTAGTAATGTAATTGACGTATTAGCACCACATTTAGCATACCTTTTCAATATTAGTATAGAAAGTGGTGACTTTCCAGATCTCATGAAGTGTAGTAAAATTATACCTCTTTATAAATCAGGTTCCAAAACTGATGCGGAAAATTACAGACCTGTTTCTGTATTACCCGTCCTTAGTAAAGTCTTTGACAAAATTATGCTCAACCAAATGCTACAACACTTCACTTTAAACAAACTTCTGCATAACCAACAATTTGGCTTCACGAAAGGTCGATCAACTACCGATGCAGGAGTAGCACTAAGATGCAATAGGAGTGTTTTGTGATTTATCTAAAGCATTTGATTGTGTGGAACATCAAACTTTACTTCTTAAACTAAAGCATTACGGTGTGGAAGATAGGGCTTTCAGTCTTCTCAATTCTTACCTTAACAATAGGTTACAAACAGTCTAAGTAAATGGCACAAATTCTCTCGGCTCTACAGTAAAAATAGGCGTTCCCCAGGGATCTGTTTTAGCCCCCTTTCTCTTCCTTGTTTATACAGGGTGTTAGGTAAAATAGTGCAGATCTTTTAAGTGCTAGAAGGGGACCCTAGATGCAGTACATTTATGCTATTTACAAATTTATATTCGCTTTAATAACTGAGAAAATCGAAGGTTTTGTTTCCGTGTGTGGCGGCCCTTAAATAACGTCATAGTCCGCACAGATCTCGCACACATGCACGCGTGCGCAGAGCGAGTGACAGGCTCACGCACACACAGAAACGAGCGCGCGCACACACACAAACGCGCTCGCAAATTCTCGAATGCACTGTTTAGTCGCGCACTCATTTCATCCGCTTTTTCGCACTCTTTAACTGACACTTTGTCCTTGATGTAGCCGCACAAAAAATAGTCCATCGGTGTCAAGTCTGAGGAGCGCGCTGGCCAAGCGACGGGACCGTGTCGACCGATCCAGTTCTCGTCGAATTCGCGTCGAAGTACGTTCCTCACGGTCCTTGCAGAGTGGGAAGAAGCGCCATCATGCTGGTACCAAACACGTCGGCTTTCAGACAGTGGCTGGTCATCTAGTATTGGTACCTCATTTTCTTCTAAGAAGCTGCTGTATGCATCAGCAGTTAACCTGTTTGGTAGAAAGAACGGACCTACATGCGCTCATACATGCGTGTTGCGGCGATTAAACATTCCACATCGCGTGAATGTGCTCTTATCTGACCATAATACATTCTGAACTAAAACGGTTTCCTCCTGGGTTTTCCGTAGCAACCACTGACAGTATGACATACGACTTCCAAAGTCTGGCTCTATCAGGTACTGAACAGTCGTTACCTTGAAAGGATCTTGCAAATCATCTTTTAAAATCTTGTGTACACTCCAGTTGCTGATTCCAAATATCGTTCCTGCCGATCTTGTGCTATCCTCGGGCTCTTCTTCGAAATGTTCCAGGATAGCATCCCGCAAGTTCAAACCGACGATGCTCAACCAGCGTCACAGTTTGGCCTCGCGAACGTTCCATAGTCCCTTAGTCGCTGAACAACATTCCGTATCACTCGTCCGCTGGATAGCGTTTGTATGACGAAAGTGCTCCCGGTACAAACGTAGGGCTTCATCTCCGATTCCATGAGCCATCCCATAAGCTAACACCATGTCGGTGTATTCAACATTTTTAAAGTGATAGTTCGGCATTATTAACAAACACGAAATTACAAAATCCAAAAAAAAGTCTATCAACAAATTCAATGCGCAATAGCAGCGTCTTTAAACAAAAGAGAACAACAAAAGTCAATAAAATTACAGAAAACACGACAGCTCTACTCCACAGCGAAGCAAGACCAACAGTGTAGGTATTAAATTCTAGCTGGGCGGCGCGCGGCGCCGCGGCGCGGCGCGGTTCGCGGGGAGACGACGATCGACGTTGCCACTTTGAATAGATACCTACTGGTTGAGCGTCACACACTAGATCTATCGCTCGCCATACAAATCAATAGACCAGTGTTTTTCAGCGTGACTGCTGGGGGGTCGCGATGCCATTGTCGAGGGGGGGGTAAAAGAATACGATAGTGGTTGTAGTTTTTTTAACCCTCAGTTGGTAAGCCCTTGGCATCATCTTACCTGATGGTAATTGGTAAGTGATGATGGTGCTGAAGGTGGAGGCGAGCTTACCAAGACTTCCCAACGCAATGGGGAACTGGCTACCTTATTTTCATGCCGAAAAACATCAATGCTGTTAACATTGATGTTTGGTGGCAAGACTTAGATTAGATGGTGGTATTTAGCTAGGCGGGCTCAGAAAATGCCCTACCACTAACCAAACAGAGTTCTACAAAGTCGGACCCCGCCGAGAATCGATCCCGCGACCACTAGGCTACGGAGGTGGTTAAAAGGTCCTAAATTAAAGTCCTAAAAAAAGTACTAAATTGCAATAGAAAAATTTGATTTCATTAAAAAGGCTGGACCACATAAGTTTTGTCGTACACCTGATTGAAGTAAGATAAGACTTGTTTGACGGTAATAATAAAGTTCAGTTCGTTAGATTACTATCAGTTGACATATTTGATACTCGTACTGTTTTTTCCTAAATTATAAAAAAAAACACTGTGATGGATGGCTGAGTTAACGAGAGATAATTGAGTTATTATGTTATACACGGTGAATTTGAATTCGTATACAGGAATCAATTTTTCTTACTCGGTAATTGATGGCAATTACATTTCAATTGGTGGTTCACGAGTATGAATGTTTAAAACGAAATCATCGTCACCCTATGCCTAATTGCCGTTATTTGTCCTTACTTAGATACTTGTCCATCTCTCGGGATGACAGAATGGTGGCATTTACAATTCCGACGCGGAAACTTTAGCTAAGAGGACGGGCAAAGATCCGGTAAGCCAACTAAAGAAATTACTGATAAAAATAACCTTAACATCAAAAATCTAATTAAGCAAAACCGACGAGTAACATACCGCCAGACAGGAAATTTCATGAAGATAAATGCACCAACTTTTCACCATATTCTCCGCAACGAATTTAATGTTACACAGAATTGTTCACTCTGGGTACAATAACAACAATACAGGGAATAAAGGTGATACCACATTCGATGGCCAATATTTTGAGGGAGCAGAGAGTAAAATGGTGCAAAGAAATGCTGCAAAAATTATATGACTGTAAATCTAGTGCTATCAATTCAATCACTATACGCGATAAAATTTGTAAGTATTACGACGTACCACCAACATTAGTGGAACAAGCATTATCTGTAAGAAAAAATGAATAGTCAAAATTTTTTTTGAATAAGGCGTATTTTGGCTATCAATTCCTTAGAAACACAGAGAAGTGTCACAGCATCGATGACTGTCTACCAAAAGTTTTTGAAGCTTTAAAAAAATTGCGACCTCAGTTAAGACTTGATACTTTGTTCTTGCACATTGAAAATGCTCCAAGTACATCGAGCTGGTCTTACTACCATCTTTATCGAGGAATCATAGTAAAATTTCTCAGGCATTCTCCCTATAGTCCGGACTTAGCACTATGCGATCCGGGAGTTGACTGCATGAATAATTGACCACGCTTAATACGTTAAGTGCATGTTCTGAACGCGGCCCTGATATTTTTAGCAGTATCTTTGATGAAAAAATGGTCATTCAGAGCTTATGTCAAACAAATTCATAACAAATTGTCAAAAAATGAAAAAATAACGCAGGCACTCGCTGCTCGGTTGCTGTCTTGTTGTATGGAAATCGTGGAGAAAACGCTGAATAAAGGTGATTTCAGCGATATAGAAAGCTCGTGGGAAATTATTTTCCACGAGTTATAATGGCTGCAGCAACATACGAGCTTGATGCCGATGGTTTGTGTGCATATTTTGTACTCGTTTATTGCAACAAGCTAGCGTTGTTTATTTTACTAATAATGTGTATTTTTGTTTGTAATTTTCTACGATTTGAAACTACCTACTTAAATATTATAAAACATATTTAATAGATGAAAATTGAATAAATTCAAAAGTTTGCCATAACATGATTTGAAAACCGTACTCTAATTAAGTGAAAGTTTAATTATGAAACTAATAAATTATTTATAACGCGCCCTCAAAGTTTCTCTCGTCTAAGAATTCATTTACAAATATTTTTTTTATCATTTGTATATTTTTGGGAGTAGTTTCCTCTGATGACTTAATAAAAATGCTCAAATTACAGCTAAGCAGAATTCATACCAAAAACTAATTGTTGCCTTTATTTCAGGTTGCAAATTTATACCAGCTACTCAAAGGCCAGATGGAACATGGCGGAAACCTAGACGTGTGAAGGATGGTTACGTGCCTCAGGAGGAAGTACCTCTGTATGAAAGCAAAGGCAAGCAGTTCAAAGCGCGGCAGAGTACTGGTCTGCCAGTTGGTTTGCCGCCAGAGATAGCGGCAGAAGCCCAGAGACCAAAGAAAAATCAGAGTGGCATGGTTCAACCGATTCCAGGAATGCTCATTAGTGTTGAGAAGAAGAAGAAAAAGAAGAAGCCAGGTAAATTTTATTGATTTCTATAGCAATCGTTTGACAAGTTGTCCGCCACACAGACTTACATTTTTTTTTATGAATAGACTAATTGTGATAAATAATGAAAGAAAGTAAACCTCAAAACTACTTATTTTTGAAATATGAAAAAGAGGAAATCTGAAAATACCTGCTTTTGGAAATTACTACTACAAGATATGTGAATTTTTGAGAGATTTTAATTATTTAAAATAAAAAGACTGGGAAATGTTTAAATTACGTGAGTTCTAAAATTGGGTATGCTAAAAAAAATCAATGTATTTTTTTAATTTTTTTTCTGATAGTTTAGACCATTTTGAAAAACTAATTTGATTATTTCATTTTTTAAGACTGTGGATATTTTTAAATACATTTTTTTATATTCAAGCCGTGATGACGTCACATGTTCACAAACTATGAAACGAACAGCCCAAATGTCTGACGATGAAATGAACATGCCTTAATCTCGACTAACGCCCGTTCCAGAACAAGGCAAAATATACCCGAGATAGTCTGTCCCTTTTACACTTAAAAGATTTATAATAGTTTGTCCGGCTGTCAGGTTAAAAATATACTCTCATGAGTGTTCCAGAACGCTCTCTAAAACGTCACCTGTCAAGTCAATAGTCATCTTGTTTGTTTATAATAAGGCCCGTTCCAGAACAAGGCAAAATATACCTGAGATAGTTTGTCCCTTTTACACTTGAAATATTTATAATAGTTTATCCTGCTATCAGGGTAAAAAAATACTCTCATGAAAGTGTTCTGGAACGCTTTATTAAACATTAACTGTCAGGTCAATTGTCATTTCGTTTGTTTATAAACAACTCAAGGTAACACCAAAAAGTGTGTGAGCATGTGACGTCACAAGGATACAAATGAAGGTTATTGTCTTTTTGCGATTTTTATTCTCAATCTTTTACTTTTTCGAGTGGGAAATAAAAAAATATGGCTTTAAATCAAAATATCTCGAAATGGTTTTTTTATTTTCATACCTTACAAAAAATTTAGCATACCCAATTGTCAATGTTGCTTTATGAATTTTATGTTGACAATTTTTTTTTCAGCTGGATCAGTGGACGATGCAGCGGACAAACTTGCCAAGTGTGAAATAACTGAACCAACATTCAGTAGCCCCTCGTCATCTTCCCTCTCCAGCAATTCAGCCCAAGCGGACCCCGCAAAGCGGCTGAAGAACCTCAAGAAAAAGCTTAGGGAAATTGAGGCCCTCGAGGAGAAAGTAAAGGCTGGATCCCTCAAGAACCCTGACAAAGAGCAAAAGGAGAAAATGTCAAAGAAAACAAACATAATAAAGGAAATAGAAGTCTTAGAAAAGCAATGTAGTTAATGTGTAACGCCAAACAAATGAAATTTTAACTTTATTAAATTTTATCAAATCATGTCTCATAAAATAAAATGTTGACTCACTGTGTGAATGCAACTGATGAAATGTTCATTTTTAATTATAAATTATTTACATCTCATTCTTTGCTTTTTTTTTTATAACAAAAACAACATTGATGACAAAATAAAGTTACTTTAATATGAAAGTGACAACCAATAAATTGATAAAACGAAATTAGGTGCTACTTATCTTACAATACATAATATACATAAAATATTGCTATTTATTAAATATAACACTGAATATAAATTATGTTACATATTTTCTTTTGCTTTTGAAGTGATTTTTGGATTTTATACTTACATGGAGAACCTACATGTTAATCGGACAACGTAAAGCTGTTTTGTAGAACATCCCTTTTGAAAAATGTCAGTGCTATTTTACAGAAAAAAATGAAGCTGAAATTTTGCCTTATAGGATTTTGTTACCTGAGAGAAAAGGTAGTATCTAATTATTTGAGAAGGTACACTTTTATTTTTATTATTTTCGAACTTTGATAATAAAACAGTATTCTTCAAAATATGAGGCTATTTTGAAGAATATTGTTTTATTATCAAAGTTATTACTGATAACTGTAATAAGTGGATCAAATAAATTCAACAATTCCCAAAAAACAAAATTTCTGTGGTATGGAACCTGGTAAACTACAAGATTTGTAACTTTGAATGTTTTAAGGAACTTATTACTAGTTCTATCTCATTCACATTACAAAATAAAATGTAATAATGTAAGTATGTATAATATCACAACATGTTGTATATTTTGCAGCAGTAGTGTTGTTTGAGGTTTCAGTGGCATATATCTGAAACAAGAAAAAATCCCTTATATTTGTGTTAACATAAGACATCAAAATTATCTTTAGTAAAAAATAGAATAGTAATAGCATAATAGTATCCAATGAATTTGCAAATATTAAGGTAGGTACTATATAAAATTTCTTACACAGTAGCTTCTCTAGAAAAAAAAAACTCTCTTTTAGCATACATATAGAATAAGAATGTTTAGATTTCCTTGAACAAGATTGATTGCTCCACATTCGACAAATTAAGAATTACTCAGTAAAAAAATATAATGAATTCAAGTGCTGAGATAGTCTCGTTTCCAATGTTTCCCAATAATTTAAAGTAACATTTAAAATTATCAAATGGAACGAAGAGTTAACACTGATTTGTAGATCAATACCCAAGGCCTATTTGAAGGATCAAATGTCAATAAACAGACCCAAGGTAGTTTTTTTAATATATTTTTTATTCAGTATAAGGCCCAGGATCCTTCTAGTAGGCCATAATCTGCTATTAACTACAAGTCCTAGCACTAGGCAACCGCCATCTATACCTTGTAGATAGAACGGTTAAATGTGCCACACGATACAAAGAACTAAAAGTCCTTTTGGTAGGACCTTGGGCGGTAATGATTAGAAAGCCAAAAAGTCTTGGGCCTTAGGAGGACACCCAGCTACTATTATTGATGTGAGTGCCTAGTTGTAAGCAAGGGAGTTCCAATAACTCGCCATTTGAACGATTGAAGCCCCACTGTATTACCAGAACCATAATCATGTAGTATTTTTATCAAAACCAGCTCAAAGAAGCTATGTATTCCTTCAGTGTCTAAGGAATGTTCTCATTCTCAAAAAAAAGGTTGCTACTGTAAATGGAAGTTACGTTGATTACTACAATTACTTGTACTTCTGTGTTAGATACCTCGTGTTCACGATTACGGCTAATGACTGCACACATGATTGCGTTATATGAACTCATTTCTGGCTTTCTGTCTCGCATAGTTGCCCAAACATGCCAGGATACCAGCAACGGTGATTCCAATGCCTATAACCGTGGCCAAAAAGTCCCCAAAGTCATATCCTGATGATGCTTCCACTTTGGAAATTGCAATGATGGCGAAGATCACGATTAAAAGCTTGAAATACATGGTTTTAATGTAAAAAATAATAATCCCACAACACGCAATACGAAAGTTTTGTTGACTATCTTTGACAGATAAATGAACGAATGGAATGACATGTGTTTTTTAAGCAACTCATTCATATAACGGATGCGTTCAGAGATATTTATTTGTTTACCGGTTTTTGGATAACCACATAATATTTTCAACTGGTAACATTGAATTTTTAGTTGTCAAACCAACCAATTCTACCATCAGCGTTGTCTTGTTGTTTTAGTTTGAAAAACGTATTTTTAATAAATTCTGGCTTCTTTATATGATATTTCTGTTTATTTTACGAATAAATGAAAGCAATATTCAGTGGCTTAAGAGTGAACACTAATAAATAATAACCTGTACCGTGTTATGCGAACCGCTTGTTTATAGCGGGATTCTATTGGATTTTCGTCGACTGTAGCCTCTAAAAATGAGTTACAACTCTGGCGGGAGTGGTGGGAAGGGCTTCGGGTTCGCTGGATTCACTATGCCCAAGAGGAACCCGTCGAACGTGTCTCTGCATGCCGTGCCCCCACCCTCTACGCCAATGCATGCTGTGCCCCCGCCATCCACCGGTCTGTCTAAACAGGGGTACTCTACTATGACTGCGATAACGCAGAATGCGGTCACTGGCAACTGGGGCTCGTTGGGGAAGAAACGGTCCAAGACTGAGGATGAGTAAGTTGCTTTGCAGCTATTCAAACTTAATTTTTGAACAAAGTTTTTGAAGTGCAATTTTTTAGCTCTGAAGTTATATATACAACATGATATTATATTTCTTTAGTTCCCGTTAACAACTTAGGGTCAGAGGGTACCCTGAACAACTTTGCTTACAGTGCAAAATAATTGTATGATGCTACTATGCAAATTTCATTACTTAACTTTTGAATTCCAATTTTCTCAATAGATACCTTGTACATACACATGCGAAATCGTAAGTTCTGCTAAGCCATGGGTTAAACCATAAAAAAATTTGGCATATAATTTGTTCTTTATGGGGTGGATAACGCTATATATATCCGACTCCAAATTAATCAAATTTAACAGTAAAAAGATGTATGTACGTCTTGAGTAGTTAGATCTGACAAGATGGCCGAATTGCGCGCCCCCTAGCCTTAACAACCCCTTCGGGTGTTGCTAGTGTTGCACCCGAACATACTTTATATGAATTATGTAACTGGTGTAGATCTTTGTGATACAGGTTGATACCAAATACACAGTTCAGAGTAAATGTAAACTTGTAATACTTACTTGAATAAACATAACTGTAAAAAGTAAAAGTCTGGTAATGACTGAAAATGACTGAGTTTGATTGATTGCAGGTACTTTGATGATGATGATGAGCCTCCGACACCAGCTCTGGCTTATATCCCAGCACCCGGCAGCCCCTCATATGAAGCTGCCTCTAGTTCCAAGGTATACAAAAAATATACAGGGTGTTACAAAAGAGTGTTTGAAATTTTAAGGGGTTCCCCAGAATCAAGTTCCTCTTAATGAATTTGTATGGGAAACAAAAAAAAAATTAAATCAAATGTTTTCAATATTTTTTTTTCCTGTATTCTATACTTGATTCTGAGTAACCCCTTAAAACTTCAAACATACTTTTTAAACATCCTGTATAGTGTGATTTTGATATAATTAAAGAAATATATTGGATTGGAATATTTTTTCTTTTATTACAATATATGGTATACAAGTTTCAAGTATTAGGAAACATTAGGTAGACAAAAAATACATTTGAAAAGTTTATACTGCCACCTACTTCAATTAAAATATGAGTATTTTCTTTAATTTGTTTATTTGTTGGCAATTTATCTGTGTCTATTGAAAAGATGTGAACAATTATTTTTGTTTCATTACCTTAGTTAATACTCTTTTAGGTGATATTCCAAAGCATTTGCCCTTAATTCTATCAAGAGAGATATCTATCAATCTAATTCAAGAAAAATCATTTTTGGTTTACCTTTTAGTATTAGATGCAAGTATTTATTTACCACACCAATTCACAGGTGGATGATGAAGAAGAGGATCCTTTGGATGCGTTTATGGCTGGCTTAGAGCAACAAGCTGCTAAAGACCTGGTCACCAGTAAAGAGAATGCTGCCAGTGGCAAGGATACTGCAAGGGGAACCCGTGGAGATATTGATGAAATGGACGATGAAGAGAGTTATTATAAGTGAGTTTCAGTGTTCTGTAAATTCAATTCAATGTACATATCGACGTTTGAAAGGAAAAGTTGACTAAGCGACATTTGTCCCTCGCACGACTAACTCCTATCTTAGATTTTTGATGATTTGAGTTTAGACTTTTTCTAACTGAAATACGGTTGTTTTTAAGAACTTGAGAAAAATGAGATAGGAGTGTTAGTCGTGTGAGGTACGAATGGCGCTTAGTCAACTTTTCCTTTCAAGCATCAATATTATTTTAATTTCTTTACATCTATAACAATAAGTAAAAAAATCTTAAGTTCGTAAAACAAAGTCTTATTTTTAGAATACTACCATTTACATTTATATTCTATATTATGTTTTTATTAATTGTTTATATTTATAAATGTTTTCTTTGTAGGTACATGGAAGATAACCCACTGAAAGCAGCTGATGATGGCTCCGATGAGGAAATAGAATATGATGAGGATGGCAACCCGATAGCACCTCCCAAGAAGAAATTCATCGACCCCCTTCCACCTATAGACCACTCTGAGATCGAATACCCGCCTTTCGAAAAGAACTTTTATAATGAGCATGAGGATATTGAGAAACTGATGCATCAGCAGGTCGAAGAGTTGAAGAAGAATTTGGGAGTCAAGGTAATGTACAGTCTAAAGAGCAGTTCTAATGCAATTGATATTGTTTCAATTTAGTTTGTGTCAAGACAGAAACTATCGGAGCATCTGCTCAGTAAGTAGCTTTGTTTTTTATGGCAGAGGTGGCAAACAAATGTAGATAGACCCTAGAACTAGTTAGAAATTAGTCCATATTTCAAAACCCTGCTAAACCAGTTTCGGAAACATCATCTCTTAATGCTCTTTTACACCTATAAAGAATGTATACCTATTCCAGTTTTTAAGTTTTTATCGTATTTTGCATAGTTTAGGGTGTCCACTATATATCGCAGTGCCATTGTATCACTCAGTATGTCACAGTGCCATTTTATAGGTATCAATTTAAATTAATGATGTTGGATCGATACATTGTTTATACAGGGTGTAAGGGACAGGTTTCCGAAAACTTTAAGGGCTTGCTCAGTAGATGAAACTGAACAACTTTTCACAAGAATTTTTTTCAGGAAACGAAAACAAAAATCGGCTTCTCCATACAAAATTATAATCTTGATTGGACAGTTTGTATGGAGAAACAGAATTTTTTTTTCGTTTCCTGAAAAAAATTCTTGTGGAAAGTTGTTCAGTTTCGTCTACTGAGCAAGCCCTTAAAGTTTTCGGAAACCTGTCCCTTACACCCTGTATGTACATATGAAATTTTTGTTTAGTACAGTAAGAAATCTTGGAGTGAGAAATCTTTTTCAAGCGTGAGTGAGACCACATGACTCGCCGCGTCAATATGTACACTTGTGATACGATAAAACGCCAAACATATAAAGAGAAGCTTATCAAAGGAGTTCACTTAAAGAAATAATATAATAATAATAATATCTGGGACAAGTCACACACGGTCATCTGGCCCCAAACTAGGATTCCCTGTATCTAGGGAACCAGAGACTGATATACATACACATATACTTTTAAATACATACATATATAGATATAATACACCCAGACTCAGATGTTTTGGTCGTTTCTCAGATAACCGGCGCGGACCCGCCGAAGCCTGTCAGCAGCTTCGGCCATTTAGGCTTCGATGAGCAGCTGATGAAAGCCATCCGCAAGTCGGAGTATACTCAGCCGACACCGATACAGGCGGCCGGGGTGCCCGCTGCGTTGTCCGGACGGGACATTATAGGTGCGTTCATTAACACGATATATAACGTCTATATCGAATAGTGGGCGATTTGTTTATTTACAAAATAATTTGTGATCAGAATCAAGTATGTATAGAATAAAAGAAAAATTTTGAAAAAAATCAGAGCTACAATTTTTTTTCAGTTTCCCATACGAAATCTGAATAGTGAATCAAGAATTTGTATGTGAAACTGAAAAAAACATTGTAGATCGGATTTTTTTCAAAATACAAAATTCCAAGCGCTCTTTTTTCACACCCATTATAATTTCCTAAATAATATAAAATAAAAATGAACTGTTTAAGGTATCGCTCGCACGGGATCGGGTAAGACGGCCGCTTTCTTGTGGCCTCTGCTCATCCACATCATGGACCAGAAGGAACTGGCGCCCGGAGACGGCCCCATAGGGCTCATCCTAGCGCCCACTAGGGAGCTGGCTCAGCAGGTAAGGTCGTACATTCAGCAATTCGTGTTAGACGCAAAAATATACAAATACATTAGAGACATATCGCACTCCTAATAATAATAATAATAATAATAAATAATAATAATAATAATGGGTTTTTTTAAAAAATCTGACCTAAAAACAAAATGGATCACAGTTGTCTGAGAAAATAAATGAATTGAATTGAATTGAATTGAATTGAAAAGAGCAAGCCTCGGTAAAAACATATCTATTTCTTAAGCAATAGGGTAACAAAATATTTGCGTCTTTATTCCTCCCCCCACACCTGCGAGTGTCTCTCTTTTATGTAGGTCGGTTTTTTTATCAAAACTCATTTTGCCAAATTTTGAATTCGGTCGTTGTATTATTAAGGGTGCGATATACACTGATATGTATGTTAGAGAAGGGGTTTATTATTTATATGAAAAGCCAAAAATTTTGCGATTAAGCAAAGTCGTGAAATAAGTTAATCAGAATGATAAGTAGAATCCCCAGTTAACGGGTCTACACCAGTATGGTAACGAATTGAATTGTTGTCCAATTTTTAAACCATTGACCGCCACTCTTCTTTTTGGGGATCGTGACCATCATGACGTCAGGTGACCAGTCAGTGAGAACTGTAGATTGGGACGAGTAGATACTTAACTTCCATTTCCGCCACGTTACGCTATGAGAAATCGTGCGACGAAAATGTAGGAAAATCTCTACAATTACGCTAAAATTAAGTTAAGATGACATGTAAAATTTGATAATAATTTTATCAATAAATTCTGTATTCTGTATTCTCAAATCCTGGCACGTGTGGCACGAAAAACGGTTGTCGGCCCTTGCCGTCTGTCGCAGTCAAAGGAAAAGCTGACAATAGCCAATGTAACGCGGTATTTCCGCACCGATACGTCATTCAAACCTTCAAGAAAAGAGCGTACTCCCATTTTAAAGGCCGGCAACGCAATTGTGACTCCTCTGGTGTTGCGGGTGTCTATGGGCGGCGGTAATCGCTTACCATCAGGTGCTCCGTCTGCTCGTTTGCCACCTCTGCTATAAAAAAAACCGGCCAAGTGCGAGTCGGACTCGCGCACCGAGGGTTCCGTATAAATTCATAATCACACATGTATTGAACTCTATATTTTTTATATTTGAATTGATTGAATGAACGGTAATTTGCGGTTTACGATTTATGACGTAATAAAAAAAACTACTTACTAGATCTCGTTCATACCAAATTTCGGTGGAAGTTTGCATGGTAATGTACATCATATATATTTTTTAGTTTTATCATTTTCTTATTTTATAAGTTACAGGGGGGGGGGGGGGGGGACACACGTTTTACCACTTTGGAAATGTCTCTCGCGCAAACTATCCGGTTTATATTAGAAACCTCAATATCATTTTTGAAGACCTATCTATAGATACCGCACACGTATAGGTTTGATGAAAAAAAAAATTTTAAGTTTAAGTTCTAAGTATGGGGAACCCCCAAAAAATTTTTTTTCTATTTTTGTGTGAAAATCTTAATGCGGTTCACAGAATACATCTACTTACCAATCATCAACAGTATAGTTCTTATAGTGGCTGTGACATACGGACGGACAGAACAGACAGACATGACGAATCCATAAGGGTTTCGTTTTTTACCATTTGGCTACGGAACCCTAAAAAGTGTATATATTCTCTTGTAGATCTATATGGAAGCCAAAAGGTTCGGCAAAGTGTACAACATCCGATGCGTGTGCTGCTACGGAGGTGGATCCAAGTGGGAGCAGACTAAGGCATTAGAAGGTAGGACACAAATGTCTGAAATAGTTTATCAGATATAAATTATAAACACGAACATTATTACTAACACGAATTGATCCCTCTGTTGGTCGAATATATAAATTTTATTATTATTTCGGAATATAAAATTGGGCTACTCTGCACACTTGGCGCTAGGTCAAAAAAAAACCATGAAGTGAGTGAACCGGTCGTGGCTTAGTGTGGCATGCGTGGTCGTTGCGATCATGACGCACTTGTGACTCTTCTGGTGTTGCGGGTGTCTATGGGCGGCGGTAATCGCTTACCATCAGGTGATCCGTCTGCTCGTTTGCCACCTCTGCCATAAAAAAATAATAATAAAAAATAGGTTAACTTACTACAGACACGGTCGTAATCTGGATGGGTATGACTGTTTGTGGCGTTTATCTCAACCGTTTTCGTTAAGCCGTTAGTGACGGTTGCTTTCAGAAGCCCTATAGGGGCTTGAAAACGCCTGACACTATGGCCACTAGCCCCACAACCTCCACCAATCCGGACTTGGCCCCCGTTGAGATCCGTGCCCCTGCAGTGGAGTGGGGACGCTGTGGTTGTTAACTAATATTGAATGTTCTAAATCATAAAACTGCATATTACAGTCGTTTTAACAGTGAAGAAAGATGTAAAGAAACCTCAGTATCACAGTATAAGGTCGTGTTGCATACGTCTGTTCTTACAAAAAAAAAAAAACGAAATGTCCTACACGTGACTGCGAGTGATGAGGGAATAAGTGCAATACGATGAGGGAGAAAAGACTGCCCGTTTAACACAGACGCTCGAGAGCACATCCATAACTTGACCTTACCTGTTTGTTTTTGGTCCTTTTGTATGGGTTCTTTGGGGAAAGTTGTTCGGTTTCATAAGTAACATATACCTGCCCCAGCAGTGGGGACCTGAATGTAGTAATAAATTGTCGTTTTTTTTTTTCAAATAAGAACTAAATGAGCAGTCGCTGTCGTGTGTGGCATTACAAGTCAGCAGATTGGGATGGGATGCGGTCTTTCTTTGCGTCCTACCCTTGGGGGCAGGTTTGCTTCACGCCGGATGATCCCAACTTCGCTGCCGATTCTGTCGCTGATGTGGTGCTGCAGGGTATGGAGCTTTTTATCCCATCCTCAGTGGTCCCCATTGGCGGCAAATCCCAGCCTTGGTTTGGTCGGTCCTGCAAAAAGGCTTCTCGCCGAAAGCAGGAATGTTACCAAGCCTGGGCAAATGCGGCGAAGGTACGGGATGAAAAGACCAGCGTATTAAAAAAGGAGTTTAACTTTGCCTCCAGGTCCTTCAAAAGAGACATTGCCAGGGCAAAGTCAGCGCACATAGGCAGAATTGGCGAGAGACTAGAGCGTCTTCCTTCGGGAACTCGTGCGTTCTGGTCTCTGGCCAAAGCTGTCCAAGGGAATTTCTGCACGCCATCATTTCCACCACTGCACATGGGAAATGATTCATTGGCCCACGACGCAAAGGAGAAAGCCGATCTTCTAGGCAAACTCTTTGCGTCCAACTCAACGTTGGATGACGGGGGAATCGAGCCGCCGACCATACCGCGGTGCACGAGCTGTATGCCGGATATCCGGTTCCACCAACGCTCAGTGCGTAAAGCACTTTTTTCCCTCGACATTCATAAGTCGAGTGGGCCCGACGGAATCCCTCCTATCGTGTTGAAGGTGTGTGCTCCAGAGTTGGCTCCAGTTTTAACGCGCCTTTTTCGGCTCTCATACTCCACTGGCGTAGTCCCGAAGTCATGGAAGACAGCTTTGGTGCACCCGATCCCTAAAAAAGGTGACCGCTCGAATCCGTCCAACTACCGGCCGATAGCCTAACCTCCTTATTCTCAAAGATAATGGAGTCCATTATCAACAGCCAGCTCCTTCGGTACCTAGAGGACCGCCAGCTGCTTAGTGACCGACAGTACGGTTTCCGTAAGGGCCGGTCCGCTGGTGATCTTCTTGTCTACCTGACACATCGTTGGGCACAGGCCATCGAGACTAAGGGGGAAGCTTTGGCCGTTAGTTTGGACATAGCGAAGGCCTTCGATCGGGTCTGGCACAAAGCACTTCTTGCGAAGCTTCCTTCTTATGGGCTTCCCGAGGATTATGCAAATGGGTCACTAGTTTTCTTGCAGACAGAAGCATAAAGGTCGTAGTCGACGGTGCATGCTCAGATTCTATGTCTGTGAATGCTGGTGTCCCTCAAGGCTGTGTGCTTTCGCCTACACTGTTCCTTCTGCATATCAATGATATGCTGCAAATCGGCAGCACTCATTGTTATGCGGATGACAGCACAGGTGATGCCTTCTATACCGGCCGTGCCAACATTTCTCGGGAAAACGTCATCGAGAGCCGAAACAAACTTGTGTCGGAAATTGAGGCCTCTTTAAAGAAAGTCTCAGAATGGGGTCGACTTAATTTGGTCCAATTTAACCCCACTAAGACACAAGTTTGCGCGTTCACTGCCAAGAAAATGCCATTTGTCGTATCACCTCGTTTTGAGGACACTCCCCTAAATGCCTCAGCTAGTATCGGAATTCTTGGTGTCGACATATCGAGTGAAGTCCAGTTCCGTGGCCATCTAGAGGGTAAGGCTAAATTAGCCTCGCAGAAGCTTGGTGTGCTCAATAGATCGAGACGGTATTTCACTGCGGCGCATCGCCTGCAACTTTATAAGGCGCAGGTTCGGCCTCATATGGAATACTGTTCTCATCTCTGGGCAGGGGCACCCCAGTACCAGCTTCTCCCTCTGGACCGCATTCAACGAAGAGCAACTCGAATCGTCGACTGCCAGGATATTTCAGATCGGCTTGACTCCCTGGCGCTGCGTAGAGATGTAGCCTCGCTCTGCATTCTCTATCGCATGTACAATGGGGAGTGCTCCGAGGAATTGTTCGGATTGATCCCTGCCGCCTCTTTCCGCCATCGTTCTACGCGACAACATATTCATCCCCATCACATAGATGGTTGGCAGTCCACAACTGTGCATTTCAATAGAAACTTTCTGCCTCGCACAACCAAACTATGGAATGAATTGTCGCCTGCGGTATTTCCGGACCGATACGACATTCAAACCTTCAAGAAAAGAGCGTACTCCCAAATCAAAGGCCGGCAACGCACTTGTGACTCCTCTGGTGTTGCGGGTGTCTATGGGCGGCGGTAATCGCTTACCATCAGGTGATCCGTCTGCTCGTTTGCCACCTGCCATAAAAAAAAAAAAAAAAGACTGTTATCAAGTTTCGAGAGAAAAAAGAAAAAAGACGATTTAAAAGCATGCGTACAGCATCTACTTAAACAAAAAATATTTTGAATTTTGAATGGTAGACACTTTGTACTAGGTATAAAAAATACGATTTAAAAGAATGTGTTCAAAATTTTGATTGAAAAGAATGTTTACAACAACATTTTGATTGATTATATTTTAATGATTGTCCTCTTGCAGGTGGCGGGGCGGAGATAATAGTGGGCACGCCGGGGAGAGTGATCGACCTGATCAAGTGCAAAGCGACGAATTTGCAGCGCGTCACTTACTTAGTTCTGGACGAAGCCGACCGCATGTTTGATATGGGATTCGGTGAGTTTACCCCTTTGTTTGAAGCTTCATTAGTGGGCATATAAATAGCCTGGAAACTTAGGGTGAGTTTTCACTGACGAGGAGCGGAGCGGAGATGAGTGGAATTGACCAATCATATTGCTCGAAATGGAGTGGAGCGGAGATTTTGAGTAATCCGATTGGTCATTTTAGCACGTCTCCGCTCCGCTCCGCGTCAGTGGAAACGAACCCTTGAACACGCTTTTTTTTATAAACAATTGACTGACTCGGTGGCTAAGTGGTTAGCGATCCTGACCTCTGATCCGAGAGTCGTGGGTTCGATCCCCACACAGGTCAAACTTTTCTGTGATGAGCAGAATTGTTTGCTCTGAGTCTGGGTGTATTATATCTATAAATGTATGTATTTAAAAGTATATATGTATGTATATCAGTCTCGGATTCCCAAGATACAGGGAATCCTAGTTTGGGGCCACATGGCTGTGTGTGATTTGTCCCAGATATTATTATTATAATTTTTATAAGCAATTATTGCATTGGACTGTAAGTATTGTAACTAAAAAATATATCATTTTATGGCATAACCTTCTCGGGGTATAGAAAGATGGGACGACACCTATGCCCCGGCAGTGGGGACGATATGGGTTGTTCATAATACAGCATCTGCTTAAACAAATAAAGATAATTTTGATTTTAATTGACTTTTTCTTTGGGAAATATTTAATTGCCCATCAAAAATCTCTGAATCGCACAGCAAAAATCTATTTCACCATCTGTAGGTTAGGTTTGCAATTTACTTAAATTGATGTGCAACTAGTATTTTTCTGATGCGCGATTAAATACTATCCATTTTCTTTATATATATATATAAAGAAAATGGATAGTATTTAATCGCGCATCAGAAAAATTTAAAAAAGTTAAAAATACTAAAATACTATATATATATATATATATATATATAGTATGGTATACTAGTAGTTTCTTAAGTTCAGTATTTACTTATTTAATTTTTTTCATTATTGTTATTGCGCACTACCCTATATAATGTTGAAGAGATCGCTCTTTAGCGATAAGACTGCCTACCTGTGTAACTTATTTTTTTTAATGTTTATGTTTTTATTTTCCTGTTTTGTTCTGCAATAAAGTGTTTTCATTCGTTCATTCATTCATTCATTCACTCTTTGCCCGTCCGCCAGAGCCCCAAGTCCGTTCAATCTGCAACCACGTCCGCCCCGACCGGCAAGCGCTGCTATTCTCCGCCACGTTCCCGCGCCGCGTGGAAAGACTCGCCCGCGACGCGTTACACGACCCCGTGCGAGTGCAGCACGGCGCCGCCGGGGAGGCTTGCGATCTCGTCACGCAGCATGTTAAGTGAGGACTATCTGAACTTTGCAGGGTTTTATAATACACTGGTGGACTAAAAAATCGACACAAAGTTTGTTTCCCGACTTTTGAAAAAGTAACTCAGTCTACAAAACTACTAAATACAAAAAACAAAAAAACTAGAAAACCACCAAACTAAAATCATAAAGAGTAAACACGCAGTTTTTTAACTTTTGGTTTAGTGTTTTTTTGTTAGATTGAGTTATTTTTTCAAAAGTCGTGCAACAAACCTTGAGTCGATTTTTTGTCCATGAGTATAGATGAACTATTGAACGTAGGCGAGAAGCATGTCAAATGAGCTCTCTCTTAAGTTTGCAAGGTTATCGTAGCTGGAAATTAATATAGTGGAATATAAGCTCCTTATCACAAAGTAAGCCAAGTGAGGACTTGTTTAATTTGCAGGGTTATAATAGAGGGATTATCACAGCGGGAAGTTACTAACCAAGTGGAAAATTGGTTCCATATCACGCAGCAAGTCAAATGAGCGCTCCTCAGTACACCGCATGGAATGTATAAAAAAAACGGTGAATTTTAATTAAAAAAAAAATATTACGTGTTTCGATAGACACATAAAAATTCTCGAAGGGCAAAACAATCCTATGATTAGATTTTGAGAAAAAAAAATTTTTGTGAAAAATTATCTAAGTTTTTGTTCCATACTAAAATCTGTGGAGAAAAAATTAAAATGATCAGTTATGAACGAAAAAATATATGTTTTATTTATCAGTTAAATGATAAACTTCTCCAAAGAAACTGATCGAAAAAATTGTAGGGTTTGGAAATTTTAGCATTTTGTAGAATTCATATTTTCATACAAAATACCCAATATTATTATTATTTTGAAATTGCTGTGGAGCTCGGATGTGGCAGTGTAGTTATTTCACATCGGTTTGCCCTAGCTGATAACTCACCTGACATTTTGTTTTTGACAGAATATTCGACAAACCGGAGGACAAATGGCCGTGGCTGCTGAAGAATTTAGTGCAGTTCCTGTCTGCGGGCAGTGTGTTGATTTTCGTCACCAAAAAGGTAAATAAGTTACTACTTATTTAATACATACTTATAAATACTTATACTTATATACTTATACTTATAAATACTTTTTTTTTGTATTTACTGATGACTACAAAATTTTCTTAGGCTGGTTACACACGATGCGTTCTGCAGCCGTATCGCTGTAATAATTTCGACGTGTTGGGTAACACACGAGCGGTATGGCGTCGCAACTTTGCCTAGCAAAGTATGCTGGAACACATCTATGCTATATTAACATTGATGTTTGGCGGCAAGACTCAGATAAGATGGTGGTAGCTATTCAGAAAATGTCCTACTTCTAAAGCTTCCGCCATCGTTTGAAATAAGGTTTTTTTTTTTACCGAGCTCTTTTTACGATTTTATTTTTTGAAGAATGTGTACTGTGCAGCATCTCTTAAATAAAAAATATATACACTGATGGACTAAAAAATCGACTCAAGATTTGTTGCTCGACTTTTGAAAAAATAACTCAGTCTACAAAACTGCTAAACACTAAAAGCAAAAAACTAGAAAACCATCAAACTAAAATCATAAACAGTAAACACACAGTTTTTGAACTTTTGGTTTAGTTTTATTTTGCTAGATTGAGTTAATTTTCCAAAAGTAGTACATGAAACTTTGAGTCGATATTTTTGTCATATTATTTTTTTTTTGTTTTTGTTTATTTATTTTTGATTATTTTGATTTCTGTTGAACAGTTAGAAGCAGAGCAACTAGCGTCGAACTTGTGCGTACAAGAATACGATGCGTTGCTCCTACACGGAGACATGGAGCAAGCTGACAGGAACAAGGTCATTACCGCTTTCAAACGGCAGGAGACCAACATATTGGTGGCTACAGATGTCGCTGGTGAGCTTGGACTAGTTTTGACATATTATATTTTTTAATGAATGAATGATTGAATGAAAACACTTTATTGCACAACATAAACAGGAAAATTTTAACAAATTAAATGAAATTAAAGTTATACATGTAGGCGGTCTTATCACTAACAAGCGATCATATTAATCTATAAATATCTATAACAATAATATCTATAAACATATTCCACCTTTAATATTTTTATTTATGTCATAATAAACTGGGGTTGGCCACTAGACCCACAACCTCCACCAATCCGGACTTGGCCCCCGTGTGTGGAGTATGGCCTAACCTTCCCGAGTTATGGGAAGAGACCCGCGCCCCTGCAGTGGGGACGATATGGGTTGTTAAGAATGACAATACAAAAAAGCGGCCAAGTGCGAGTCGGACTCGCCCATAAAGGGTTCCGTAGCAGCAAGTAACATAATATAAAAACTAGCTGGGTGACCGAGCTTCGCACGTTTAATCGGAGCGTTTGTAAAAAAAACTGAAAACGACATATCCAGATGAACCACGCCAAAAATGGCAGAAAAATACTCGAACATATCAGTGCATGTTGTCATTCCTCTGTTCATTCCTTCAGAACTGCACGCCATCTGTTGTCGAGTAGCGCGGTCAATGTTAGCAACAAAGGGCTCCAAGGCCTCCCAAGTAATGTAATTCACTGGTAATTCACCTACTCGACAAAAGATGGCGCCATTAGTGAAATATATTTACAAAACAAAAAACCAAATATCAAAATAAATTCCTTATTTGTAAGGATAAGTTTAGGTTTAGACCCTCATAGATCCATTGTAGATCCGAAACAACTAACCATAGATCGATAGAATTATTTTTGTTAGAATCGTTTTCGACAAAAATAAAAACAAAATTTAATGCACAGTAAATTCGAAACATAAACATTGTAGCAGTCGTTGATGTCTTTTATATAAAACTTGATAAATCAGCGCACGTCGATTTTTTAAAAAAAAATACTATCTTCGATAAAATAGGTAAAAAATGTACCTACGTCATTCACGCTGCAGCACCCGACTTGAAATGTTCCAAATCCATTTTTGGTGATTTTTAACCCCTAATCCTAAATTTTCTTCAAAAAGTTTCATACCGTTTTCGAAATCCTCGGGACACCTAACTCGTTTAATAGTATAGGAATAATAATAACAACACAAATAAAAAGACAAAAAACAATAAAGTCTCGCGGGATTCGAATCCGAACCTACATAAAAAAAAGCCAGCACCGAACCTTTAGGCCAGTTCGTGCTTGAAGGTGGTGTTAAAAATAAACATCATATGTGTAGTCATATTATGTAATTTCGCTCATATCTCCCTTAAATGAGTTTTTCGAAGATAATTCCACCATAGATCGATTTCTGGCGAGTTTTAACCCCTAATTCTAGATTTTCGTCACAAGGTTTCAAGTCGTTTTCAAAATCGTCGGGACACTTAACAATAGGATTCTTGTAGTTCGTTGTAGGTAAATTGCGGTTTACGATTTATGACGTATTAAAAAAAAACTACTTACTAGATCTCGTTCAAACCAATTTTCGGTGGAAGTTTGCATGGTAATTTACATCATATATTTTTTTTAGTTTTATCATTCTCTTATTTTAGAAGTTACAGGGGGGGGGGACACACATTTTACCACTTTGGAAGTGTCTCTCGCGCAAACTTTTCAGTTTAGAAAAAAATGATATTAGAAACCTCAATATCATTTTTGAAGACCTATCCATAGATACCCCACACGTATGGGTTTGATGAAAACATTTTTTTTGAGTTTCAGTTCTAAGTATGGGGAACCCCCAAAATTTATTGTTTTTTTTCTATTTTTGTAAAAAAAAAGTTCGGAAAAAAGTGGCTGTGACATACAGCCGGACAGACAGACAGACAGACAGACAGACAGACAGACAGACAGACAGACAGACAGACAGACATGACGAATCTATAAGGGTTCCGTTTTTTGCCATTAGGCTACGGAACCCTAAAAATAGAACAGATAAACTTATTAAAGTTGTTCTGCACACTGCTGATATCAAAAAATATTACAAATAATATAATTCATCGGTTTAGTGAGGTCGCACCGATCGCGCAAGTTAAGTGACTATAGATACGGTCTTAACGTGGATGCGTTGCATGATTTGATTGTTTGTGGCATTTATCTGGAGCGTTTACATACTTTGTAATTTACCTTAAAACGATATTTTTTGTTAAGCGTTTGAAATGAGCTATGACGTCACAGTTTAATCGTTTCTGTACCCATTTTGAATTAGGGAATATATAGGGTCCTTATGAAATACCTGAAAAAAATGTAACCACGGCTTCTACTAGACTGACCAACTTTCCCCAAGAAACCTATACTCAATTTGCAAAAAAAATTTTGGATTTCCCATACAAATCAATCAACTGATCCGGCAATTTTGTATAGGAAGTCCAAAAAATTTTTTGGGAATTGTATATAGGCCTTGGAGAAAGTTGCTCAGTTTCATGAGTAGAACCCTCTGTTATTTTTTTCAGGTATTTTAGAAGGACTCTTTAGTATATGCCCCTAGTATTAGTTTAATTATTTAATTGACGTTTTTATTTGTATTTTTCTGAATTTGTTGTTTTATATTTTTTAAACCTGTTATTTGTTGTGTCAAAAGTAAAGGTAATGTTTGTGTCGATATCCATATTTATTTATCGCAAGCCTGTATTTGGAAGCGTGCGATACGTGACACATATACCCTATCGCTGTTTAATTTCGTAAATGGTATATCTGATAAGGTTTATTCTATTCTATTCTATTCTATTCTATTATATTTTACTCTATTCTGTACACAGCTCGCGGTCTCGACATTCCCCACATCCGCACAGTGATAAACTACACGGTGGCCCGCGACATAGACACGCACACGCACCGCGTGGGCCGCACGGGCCGCGCCGGCGTGCCTGGGGCCGCGCACTCGCTGCTCACAGCCAGAGACAAGGAGTTCGCGCCGCATCTGTTAAGGAATATGGAGTGCGTGCAGCAGGTAAGTGATACTAGTGTACAATGTACACTGGACACTGGGCTGGACACTGGACACTACACTGTACACTAGACACTACACTGTGCCGGGCGCCGCGCACTCGCTGCTCACGGCGAGGGACAAGGAGTTCGCGCCGGATTTGTTGCGCAACATGGAGTGCGTACAGTAGGCGCGTGCGCTCGTACACTGAACACTGTCAATTGTCCACTGCCCAGAGTGCACTGTCCACTGTTCATTGTCCACTGCCCAGAGTACACTGTCCACTGTTCATTGTCCACTGCCCAGAGTACACTGTCCACTGTCCATTGTCCACTGCCCAGAGTACACTGTCTAGTATAGTATACACTGCACTCTATCCACATACTACGCACTATACACTAGACACTATATACTGCATACTGCGCACTGTACACTAGACACTATACACTACCCACCGCACACACCCCACTACCCAGTAGATGGCAATATTTACGATATCGCCAAAAGGTCTTATATGCGGCTTCAAAACTGAAACTGAGGTTGGTCATTAGCTCTACAACCTCCACCAATCCGGACGTAGCCCCCTTGTGTAAAGTATGGCCTAACTATCCCGAGGTAAGAAAGACTTGACGAAAGACCCGTACCCCAGAGGGACTGATACGACTTCTTACCGAGTCAAATTATGACTTGAGTAGGTAGATTGATTTTTGCTACTTGCATCGTGATTTTATAACATATCCTATATATATAATAATCCTTTTGTCCGGAAAGTTTCGGTATTTTCGGATTGAGTTGAGTATTAATGAAGTAAATCTGGTTCAATCAATTGGTTCTGAAGGAAGCAATTTATTTATATGTAGAATAACAGTTTGAATATTCGTTTTTGTTTGCTTAAAAATGTTAAACTCTCGGAATCCGAGCGGCATGTCCATATTAACATATACGTTCGCGGTCGTTGAACCTAAACCAATCTACCTACTCCGATCACTGCTTATCAGTTTGATTAGAAATCAAGGTATAAAACTTCATTTGGAAAATTCTAGACAGTCAACCGCCGCTGGATGCGGGCAGCGCAAGTCCGGTCCGCGTGGAAATCCTTGGGGGTGGCCTTTGTTCAGCAGTGGGCGTCTTTTGGCTGATGGCTTATATGGATGATGTTGGTGATGAAGTATATATGAAGGATATAGTAAAGAATTCTTTGACCATGTATGATTTTGTAACATGGCTTTGATGTATTACAATTTATATTTTTTGAAATGTGTGTGAATTATACCTATTGATTATTATTATCTTGACATGTTTAAATTCTTAATAATAATGAAATAATTATTGTGACTTAGCAGTTATAATACAATTCTATGTTTATGTAATATTATAAAATTTTGCATGCTTTTACTAAAGCGAATCATGTGAGACTACATTAAAATTTAAGACCATACAACATTTATACCATGTATTCAGGCAAATAAATGAATTGATTGATTGATTGATTGATTGATATCAGCCCTTAGTGGATCGCTTCGCCTGCGACTTCGTCCGCTTAGAGTTCGGATGTTTAATCCAATATTATAAATGTATATGTTAATTATTAAAAGTAAATCATGAACCTAAAAAAATGTGCTATTGTCAATTATCTCACTTATCTATAAGCTCAATTAAAGTTTTATGTTTGTACTCTGTTAATGGACCTATAGGTAATTTTATATAAAGTATGAAATGAGTGTATAATATTGTGTAAGACTGTTTGGTGATCCGTGTGCTCGTTTGCCACCTATCACATAAAAAATAAAATAAAAATAATAATCATAATAAAAAATATTGAACGGCCCTTATGATGATGATGATGAGCCAGTGAACCGTGATGATGATATACCTGATGATGATGCGTGATGAAGACCCGTCCTGTCCACAGGAAGTGCCGGAAGAGTTGCTGCAACTCGCGATGCAGTCGGCGTGGTTCCGCAAGTCGCGCTTCAAGAAGGGCAAGGGGAAGAACCTCAATGTCGGCGGATGCGGGCTCGGGTGAGTGTTGCCTTTATTGTCTAACGCGTTTGACGTCTAATAATTACACAGGTAGTACAGGCAATCAGTAGCCACTTTTTTAGAGAAATATTTATGTATTAAAAAGAAAGAAACATGTGAGTGTTTAATTATTGCATTTTCTACATAAAACAATCATAAAAACTGGGGTAATTTTTTTTTAAATGTTGTCTGTTGTAGAATCCCCAGTGAACGGGTCTTACACAAATTTGATAGCCTGTATATAATGCCTAACAAAGGCCTGAAAAACTTGATATTTTATATAGATGTGGCCCAGTGTTGCCCAATGTGGCTCAATAAGGTCTAATGTGGCCCAACATAGCCCAATGTGCCCAGCATGGCGGTCAACAAAACTGAACGTTATAATAGGGTTTGAGTTAAGTACTTTTATTATCTGTCAATCTACATTTTGTTTTAAAAATACCTAGACGTGACGTCATTATTATTTAGGTGGCGTAATTATAGGACTCTAGGATTTTTTGTTTTTTTAATAATTAAAAATTGAAAATGAGATGGAAAACGAAATTTTATAACCATAGTTTTATACGAGTAAACTTTAATTTCATTTCAAATAACTTTTACTAAAATTTCAGTAGAAGAGCAATTTGGGAACAATTGCTAATAATAATTTTGTGATCAGTCATCTAGCCTATTGTTGATTGAACAGCTACAAAGAGCGACCCGGCCTGCCCACACACGAAGAAGAGCGTGCGACGCCCGCAGCCCCCGGCACCGGTGGCACCGGCGGCACCGGCGGCACCGGCGGCCCCGCCACGGGCCGACTGGCCTCGCTCAAGCAGGCCTTCCGCTCGCAGTATAGCCAGGTAACTTGCAGCTTTAGATTCTATTAAACACAGTGTGGCCGGAGCAGCTCTAGCTGATAGCCACTCTGTTTTACTTACTCTGCTGGCGCAGCGACCCAAAGAGGATCTTGGCCTCAGAAACCATTCTCTTTTAAGGTTAAACGTTAGTGCTCCCTGGTTGAAAAAATCCGTTAGATGGCGTTAATCTGACTATAACTTGGTTTCTCGATTTAAAAATAGTATAAATAACCCTAAACTATACTACGTAAAACAGCGAGCAGCTACATGATCAATGTACGCTAATAAACCATAATAATGTTAATTTAATAAGGATTTCGATATATTTGTCCCCTTACAATTATAGTTTTGCGTTTATCTCGTATGAATAAGGGCTCAAATTACGCACACATACATAATTTTTTTACGTATATGATGCTTATTTTTGACTAACCTCTATAAGTAGTCCATAACCCAGAGGTGCAGGCGGCAAATTTTGTACGAACTTTTTACGTTATTGCTTTTAGGTCCGGGTTCGTATCCTACGAGACTTTATTGTTTTTGTCTTTTAATTTTTTTATTTAGTATGAACATAAATAAATAGGTAAATAACAAGACCCAAGAGCGATAAAAGAAAAGATTTTTTAAAAGAAAAAAATCATTTATTGAATAACAATGTCGCATAGCAATCATTCATAGCATTGGCCTGCAAGGATATATGTATCACGTCTCCCCCGCGAATCAGGACACAGCAGCAGCTGGTCGAGGTGACGGATCCACAGGAGTCCCCCATCGGTTCTGACTTCATAATGTACTCCACCTAGACGTCGGGTTATTGTGCCGAATTCAAACTTCTGGGCAAGAGAGGAGTAACTCCTGCCGACCTTGTCTCCAGGAGAGAAATGCCTCCTTGTCCTCTGACTACGTGGCTCCGGTCTAGGTATGGGACTAGCATGGCATGTAGCTTGGTTCTGAACTCTTTCCCAAACATCAGTAGGTAGGGAGTCCCTCTTGGAGTTTCTGTCTGCCTCAAGCGGACTGAGGTCTCCCCTTGAGTGGTGAAGCAATACGTAGTTTTCGTAATGTAGTTTTCAGTGCTATACGCAACTCCTCAAACTCGAATCTGTAGAAGGTTTCTTCCTCAAGATGTTCATCTTCGGTTTCTAGTTCTATGTTGTTCTGTATTTCGTGAAATTCCTTTATTGTTTTGTCGAGTGACTCCAAGCGGGGCTATATACTTACTTGGGTCTTGAGTGTCGAGCACATTTTCTGTGCGCGTTAATAAACTGTACTGAGCTTCTTGTACGTTTTAATTTTTTTAAATCCATTGAATTGGCCTCGTCGCCAATATTAAAAACATAAAATATCTGTTCAGTCACATAACATTTATTGAATAACAACGTTGCCTAGCAATAGCCTGCAAGGAGATACGTATCATGCAAGGAGATACGAAGTGATGTCGAAAATTTGTAGAGGCACGGCCTTGCAAGCCTTTACAAGCCAAGTCTTACGCTATTTGGAATCACGGTAGTGCCTCCGCAAGCTAAGGAGAGTATCAAACTTAGGAATCACAGATTACCATAACTTTTATGTATATGTCATAGGGAATGGCCCCCTTATTACTTCCGTGTAGTGGCAGCATGAAATTAGTTTTCATTGTCGAGAAAAATAGATTCATTTTTTTATTAATTTTTTCAATTTATTTTATCCATACAGATGAAAGTTTTTCAATTGATAAAATTGATTAAGAAAAGTTGATGTTTTGTTAATTAAAATAACATAATTATCAGTATAATCATTTAAAGAATAATAAATTACTCCAATATACATTTAAATTCAGTCACTCACTCTCACGGTCTCATCAGATTGATTGATAATAACACATTCGCTGGGATGATAACCATCATAGTTACTTATTTAACAACCCAATATCGTCCCAGTGACTGAATTTAAATGGGTATTATAATTTTAAAATAATTCATTCTAATATAAATAATGATACTGATAATTTTCTTATTATATTGAACTAGCTGGGAGATCGAGCGTCGCTCGTTCAATCGGAGTTTTTATAAACTAAGATACATTGTTTAGTAGTACATATAAGATATATTTTCTATGAAACCTTTTGCAGGGTGTTGTTTTAGTCGGTAGTGGCCTTCTAAGGGACGAAAGGACAAGCAATATTTGTTCTGAAAATATCTATAATATTTTTTATAATTTGATTCTATTGAAAAAAATACATGCAAATCATCCTTTTTTTTGATAAAAAAAAATAGAAAAATATTCGAAAGTTGTTCATCATTTATAAGTCAGTAATATCAATCAGTTTTGGCGATTTTTTAGAGATTTTCTTATTGCAAATGTCAAACACAGGACAGAGCGGCACAATCACCAGGTATGTAATTAACTTATATGGCGAAAGATGGCGCTATTTGTCTCTAAAATACAAAGAGGTTAACATATATTTTTTTATCACTCTTAGTTCTTTTTATTTATTTTCATAATATTTACATAAGTTCACACAAAATTAAAAATTAAAAAACAAAGAACTATAAAGTCTCATGGGTGGTATTCGAATCCGGACCTAAAAGCAGCAAAACGTAAGCGGCTCGCACCAAAACCGCTAGTCTACCAATGTACCTATAAGCGATGGTTAAATTTAAGCATCATATGCGTTCTCCTTATATGTAATTTCGATCATTAAATGAATTCTCCCTTAAATGAATCTTTTCGAAGATAATTCTCTCATAGATCTGGATTTATGGTGATTTTTAACCCCTAATCCTAGATTTTCATCAAAAGGTTTCAAGCGGTTTTCAAAATCGTCGGGACACTTAACTCGTTTAATAGTATAGGATAAAGCATCTAGTTTTTTAGGGTTCCGTAGCCAAATGGCAAAAAGCGGAACCCATATGGATTCGTCATGTCTGTCTGTCTGTCCGTCCGTATGTCACAGCCACTTTTTTCCGAAACTATAAGAACTATACTGTTGAAACTTGGTAAGTAGATGTATTCTGTGAACCGCATTAAGATTTTCACACAAAAATAGAAAAAAAAATAACACTAAATTTTGGGGGTTGCCCATACTTAGAACTGAAACTCAAAAATTTTTTTTCATCAAACATGTACGTGTATGGTATGGATAGGTCTTCAAAAATGATATTAAGGTTTCTCATATCATTTTTTTACAAACCGAATAGTTTGCACGAGAGACACTTCCAAAGTGGTAAAATGTGTCCCCCCCCCCCTTTAACTTCTAAAATAAGAGAATGATAAAAGTAGAAAAATTATATGATGTACATTACCAGGCAAACTTCCACCGAAAATTGGTTTGAACGAGCTTTAGTAAGTAGTTTTTTTTTAATACGTCATAAATCGTAAACCGAAAATTACCTTTCATTCAATCAACGCAAATATAAAAAATATAGAGTTCAAGACATGTGTGATTATGAATTTATACGGAACCCTCGGTACGCGAGTCCGACTCGCACTTGGCCGGTTTTTTTTTGTTGTACTGATGATAAAAAATGTGTTTTAAATGTGCCATTTGTAACTTCTGTTCTGAAATACATTTAATTTTATTTGAATTCTGGATACACAAGGTAACTTTTTTAATGGCGGATATGAATATTAATAAATAATTCATAATTAATTTATTTTCTCTGTACAGGATAAAATACAAAAATACAAGGTACCTAACATAGCACAAATAATTCTTTTAATTTAAAAATTCTTCCTTCACTGTTGGCACCTGAATAGTGTAAGCTTATATGTATCCGAGGTCAAATTTTATGATTAAAGAAGACCACTTGGCACACGTATATGGTACATAAATAGAAGCTGATTTAGCCCGGTAGCCACCCCACACCCCCTGGCAGGTCTATTTGACCTATTATCTTGAACTTGGTATCGTTTTCGAATAAACCGAGTATGGAGCTTTCATTTTTTGTATTACTTTTGTTCAATCTATTACTCATATTGTGAAAAAAACTAATAAAATAAAAATAAAAATAAACCAACAAGATGCTATAGTTTAAAAAATGTGCACTAATGGCATAAACAAATTTTTTTTGTAGAAAACCAAACTAATCAAAAATAAAAAAACAGAGACACTAACGGCAATCACTAAATAAAAAGCTTCAGAAATAAATTTTGAACGTTGCACGGCGCAAGGCATGCGTGAGCGTTTTAATCTGCCGCGCTTCAGTTATCTGTTATATTGGGCAATAATCTTGAATTTGGCGTAGTTTTCGGATGAACCGAGGATGCAGCCTTCAGTTTTGGATTGATTTTGTACCATGTCAGACAAAAAAATTAAAATTAACAAAAATCGAACCTGCTATTTTTGATAGCGATAAGACCGCCTTTGCATATCGATGTTAAAATATTTTATGTTTTCGTTGTTATTTGTACTCTTTTGGTGTGCAATAAAGTATATTTATCTTATCTTATCTTAACTATTTTTGTTTAAAAAAAATATTACTGTCCATTTCCTATTCCCTCTTAAAATATTTAGCACCGTATCCTAAAGGGCGGGCGATCGCTTCGTCCAGAATCCAGATGTGTAAGTACCTCACTTGCACAACAACTAGTTGGGAATAGGGAAGCTTATATTTTATTAGGCCAGAAACCCATGACTAATGAATAACGAGTATACCTTTGTTCTAGCTGAGTGCTCATTCTTCCGACATTTGAAAATGTGAACTGCAAAGGCATAATTCGGGGCATTTCATTTGTTTTTTTTTAACAGTTACATCTAATGCCACAATGTGATTTGAACTGCATTTGCACCAAATTAGCTCTAAACAAGCGGTAGCAGCCACAGCAGTAGTCCATGTCGGTATCTACTGATTATTTGTGGTTATTTCCCACCTTCACTAAGCCGGACGTAAGAGATTTTGAATGGGCACTAATGTCTGATCCCATACGTGGACACCCTGGTATAGTGCTCTCAGAAGATGTTGTTGAAAACTTTTGTCCATTGATGGAATATTATATATTTGTCGGTCTCTTTTAGAGAATAATTCTCGCCTGCAATCGTTTAAGCTGGTGCACTAGCTGGATCTTAAACATATTTAAAACAAATCAATTTAAAATAATTTTATACCACAAACAGAGAAATCTATGTACAATACAAAAATATAATTTTATTCAAACTGTCTTGTCATAAGTACATGGTTATGATAAATTTTTCGAAAGCTTTTTTGGCGCTTGCAATGTCTCCACAAGCCAGCGTTTTGAAACCGAGAGTTGCTGGAGAACAAACAGTCCAGGTTTCGAACGCGGTTTTCTTTCCTCCTCCATTAGAGGCTGGAACGGTGTTACACCCTGTTAGAGCATAGAATAAGGACAACATTGTTCCTTTTTTGGTCTTGTAATAGAATTAAATCAGGAGTTTCGTATTTACAAAATGTATCTAAAAATAAAGTTTTCGTATAGGTAAGTAATTTAAAATAAAACCTTAACATGCTGCGATTTTGACACAATTTCAAGAACATAAAAAGCAACAATGCTGCCTATACTTCATGCTCTGATAGGGAGTGATACTGTTTTTTAGCCTTTAATTGAAGAGATAAGAAAACCGCGTTCGAAACCTGGAATGCCTGATAATTTTTTCCAAAGTATTTTGGCGCTTTCAATGTCTCCACATTGAAAGCGCCAAAATACTTTGGAAAAAATTATCATAACCATGTTTGACAAGTGAGTTTGAATAAAACGAGGTTTTTGTACATAGACGACTATGTTTAGGAATATATTTTGGTGACAAAAAATATTGTGTAAGTGAATAACTGTTTATCCTTTTGTGAGAAATAAATTATTCTATAACCTGAAACTTTGTGCTACATGGCGTGAATTCATTACTTTTTACAGTCGAGTCTATAAATATTGACGTGTAAGACATTTTACTTGATATGTGAAACTTTTTGTCGGGATTTTACTTTCCGTGTATGAAAATCTATATATCTAAGGTTCGGGTTGTATCACGTGGTTGCTGGTAACTACTTACTTTTTGTCAAACGAGACAATAATAATACTCCCGGAAAACCGCCTCCGTTGTCTAGTCGCTCGCTTCACATCAGGAGGTTGCGGGTTCGATTCCCGGCAGAGTCTAACTATAATATGTAAGACTCCGTTTGGTCGGTGGTAGAGCATTCTCGGAGCCTGCCTGGTTAGCTATCATCTTTTTTTTTACCCCCAATTGGTAAGCCCTTGGCATCATCTCACCTGATGGTAAGTGACTAAGATGCCGAATACGAAAGCGGGCTTACCAAGATTCCCCAACGCAGTGGGGAACTGGTTATCTTACCTTCATGCCGGAACACATCAATGCTGTTAACGTTGATGTTTGGCGGCAAGACTTAAATAAGATGCTGGCATATACCAGGCGGGCTCAGAAAATGCCCTACCACCAACCAAACCGAATCCAGAAAGTTACACCCCACCGGGAATCGAACCCGCGACCTACTGTTGTGAAGCGAGCGGACAAGCGGAGGCGGTTAAAATTTGAAATGGGGCATGGTATGAGTCTAAAAATTTTTGAATGCACCTTATACAGGCTGTAACTTCTGGAAACTTTAACATACCAACCCATACAAAATTCGCATAAAAATGAAGTTTTCATATAATATGGTAAGCTAACCGACCAATTTTGTATGGTGTGTCCAAAAATTGTCTTAAGTATTCAGCATTCTTAAGGTTCATTCGGAAAAGTTGTTCAGTTTCATGAGTGGATCCCATAATTTAAATTTCCCGGAGTGATCTTTTTACATACTGTATAAGTAAAAATATCAGCCTGTATATCACAAATATCGAGCTGAAACTCACAACTAGACCTTGTTGGGTGAACAATATTTTCGTCTTTCAGATGTCCCTGACGTGAGACTGACAGCGTCTTTTTTTCTGAATATAAAAAAGTTTGCCAGCATAAATTACTCAGACTAAAAAGTCTTTATAATAAATTTGCTACTTTGGTAATGCTCAAGCAAAATGCAAGATGGCGCTAAAAACGAAATCCTGGGCTAAACAAAGCTTATCAGACTAGTTGAGATTGTAGTTACTGTAATATCAGAAAGGTGGTGCTGAATTATACACCACTACATGCGTAAAATTTATGATATTTTACTGCAGTTTTTAATGATATTACAGACATAAATAATATAATTATATACATTTGGAGAAAATAAAAGGTTGCAAAGTTTACGTTGGACAGATAAAATCGAAAATATAGTGGTTATTTGTGTAGTTAATAGCCAGGTAAATTTGTATGAAATAGGGTGACTGACGTTTAACCTTAATGCGATGCAGACTTTTTGAATTTTAAAACGCGTACAATAATTTTTTAATATAAAGTAACAAGTTTACAATCTAATAAACAAATCCGAAGACAAATTACTAACCTTAGTGTGCGTCTAAAATAATGTGGATAAAAAATACATGCTTTGATAAAATACAACAAAAAAAATAGCATCAAAATAAACTATATTTTCAAATTCTTATTTTTTGTTCCAGTTCACAGCATCATCGGACCACTCGTGGGAGCAAACCACGGCGTCAATCCAGCCCGGTGTCAACGCGCCCGCCAGCCAAGCGGAGAGCGAGCGAACGGAGCGAGTGCGAAAAAGCGGGAAGAAAAGCCGTTGGGAGTAGTGTTTTTGGTCTTATCCACGAGCGAAAGGGACAACGCTATGGGTTATTAAAGCAGTGTTGTAAGTACGTCCTTATCTTACTCAAATGGTTGTCCCTCTCGTTCGGGTGAAAGGTTAACGTTATTACACTTTTGAAGAGCGAAGCGAGCGAGCGAAATGAGCGAGTAGGTAGAAGCAGAAAGAAGTATGACTAGCGCAATGTGTGGTTTTAGCAGATTTAATTAATTGTAATATTGCAGTTTTATGCACAGACCTTATTATATCTATAAGATAGGCCATCGAATTACAATTTGGAGGTGCCAAAAGGCTGAACGATCACCAAATAGAAATAATTTTACTAGTCTTAGGACATCCTTAGATATTTTCAGGTCATTGTGTGTGTGTTGACACTCTAAACCGTCTATACTAGGGGATACCTCGGGACTTTTACATAAAAATACTTTTAAATATGTAGATAACATCAAGTTCCCAGGGCCAAGTGAAAAATCAATACAACACCATAAGTGTTTTTAAGTTTCTCTAGTTACTGCCTTTTTCATTATTCTAAAACAATTAAGTCTGATTATTCAGAACACTCGAATGAGCGAATGTTCAGGGTTCCGTAAGGATTCGTAAAAATTCGCTCGCGGGGTACATACGTTTGCGGGGCAAAGCGGTCAATTACGTATGGTCACAACGAATTGCTAAAATTATATTGTCTCAAAGCTAGATCGCGTCAGAAGATTTTAGGTCGATTAAAACTCAGTGTAGTGGACAAAAAAATCGACTCAAGATTGGTTGCTCGACTTTTGAAAAATTAACTCAGTATACAAAGCTGCTAAACACTAAAAACAAAAAAACTAGACAACCACCAAACTAAAATCATAAGCAGTAAAACACACAGTTTTTGAACTTTTGGTTTAGTCTTTTTTTGCTAGATTGAGTTAATTTTCCAAAAGACGTGCAACAAACCTTGAGTCGATTTTTTGTCCATGAGTATAGATGGATGGATGGAAGATATCCTAATTGCACTCAAAATGAATTTAAATAGATGGCGCTATGAAGTCATTAATAAGTTTGAATCCAAGATTTAGCGATTATTAATATGACATTTCATAGGTCATCACTACATGTCGCGAGTGCAATAAAGAGTAATTATCTTATCTCACTCTCACTATATCTCACTAATATTATAAATGCGAAAGTATGGATGTTTGTTTGTTTGTCAGTTTGTTTGTTCCGCTTTCACGCCGAAACTAATGAACGGATTTTGATGAAATTTGGTAGGTAGATAGATAAAGGACTCGGCTAACACATAGGATACTTTTTGTCCCGGAAAACTTAAGGGTTCCCGTAGGAATGTTTAAAAACTCAAAATTTCCACTTCGTCACTAGATGGTGCTATCTTAACATTTTCTTTCTTTCTGGACACAATTCTGAAGTCCACGCGGACGAAGTCGCGGGCGGAAGCTAGTCTATTATACAGGGTGTAACAAAATTGGTGTAGGAACCGTTAACTGGGGATTCTACTCATCGTACTGAACAACTTTGGTTCTACGACTTTGCTCAAATCACACAAATTTTTTGGACATTTCATACAAATTGATCATCTGTTTTGCCATTTTTGTATGAAGAGTCCAAAAATTTTTTTTGCGACTTGAGCAAAGTCGTAGAACAAAAGTTGTTCAGTACGATGAGTAGAATCCCCAGTTAACGGGTCCTACACCAATTTTGCTACACCCTGTAGAGATTGACAGTCTCCTTGTAAATGGTTTTTGCCGCTACGGGCCGCTGACACCCCTCCCCCCTGCCAGTTTATACCCCGCGGGCGAGTTAGTATAAAGTTATCGGTCTATAGTATCGGTGATTAGAATTTTGGCCTTTTACGCCAACCGCAAGTCAGTGTTAAAAAAGGAAGCAATAATCACATGATGTTCCTAGTTGCGAGAAAAAGAAGCGAATATGTGTACAGCTCGCGTCACATATAAAGAGCGCTGGGCGACAGTGGTGGGGATGTTTCTGCGCATGTGTACAGTCGCACACAAAAATATATACCATGCTCTTGTTCTTTAACGTTGTGTAATTAGCCATTTTAGACAATCTGTGGTATTGTTTATTGGAAAATTATATCAGGTACTTTAGTTACTACATTCGAACAAGCTGCAATTATAATATACTTAAATACTAATGTTATAAAATACAAAAGTGATACATTGATAGATAGATATAATATTCACTGTTTTATATTCGTGTATTGCATCACTGTCGGTTTCCTTCTTAAAAAAACAAAATTTTTCTGTATAACTGTACTTTACAAGGCGGACAGTGACGTTACAGTGACGTAGCATAGTGCGGGGAGCAAATGACAGCTGATGAACCAATAGCGCGACGCCGCAAACTATTCCCCCCGTCGCGCCTCACCTCACACCACCAATTTGACCGGCAAATCGTTCATTGCGCATTGCGTTCATTACCAGTGCTGTTTTTACGTGGCGCGAGCGTAAATACGACGATCCCGTTCTACCACGAAATGTAAATTCTCAATGAAATAAAATAAAGTAGGTCTAAGTCGGTACTAAATGTAAGAAGGTATTGTTTGAACGCACTTAATTGTGTTATTCTATGTTATGTATTATGTAAATAGGAATAAAGTGCTAATTTTAATTTATTTTGTTGTTTTTATTGTGTCATCGTTATGAATTTTGCGAGAGATCCTGTGGGTCACGTGTGTACCATCTGTGTGCCACGTGTGTACTTACACTACTACCACAAAATAGACACAGAAGGTCCGCTCAATACAAACCACTAAAATCGTAAGCATATGCATACTTATAGAAATATACGGTCGTTCGAGGCAAAGTCACGATCGCATAGTACGTGATCTTGCCTACAACGACCGTAAAAGTCTATAAGCATGTATATGTTTAGGATTTTTGTGAGCGTATTGAGCGGACCTTCTGTATCTATGTGTTTTGTGCTACTACACTGAACTTTAAAAACAGGGCCACTTCTTACCACCCTTACCGAAATCCATTATACTTACGAGCAGCTAGCGTCTGTTGTATATTTAATTTCATGTGTTCGTATTTGGCTGGTTTGGGCACATTCTGAATAAAAATAATCCATCACGTCATTGAGATCTGGTGCCTGTTAAACGAAATCTCCAACAACTGACGCGGTTCAGTCACTGGCGCCGACTCCATAGGGCCTGGGGGTGCCCGAGCCCCCACAATATTTTTATTAAAATACTACACCAGTATCCGTAGTAGTCTTTTTCTTAGGAAACTTCATCCCAAAAAACTCATTGCACCACAGTCCCTCAACAATAATCACAAAAAAATATAAGGGCGTCCGCTGCGTTAAGCGGGTGCACGGCGCGGGCGTCCGCTTCGGGTGCTGTTTCATGTCATTTCATAGAGTAGCACTGCAAGGGGCCGGTTCTCCCGTCCCACGCGGCGCGGGCGACGGAGTACGCTCGTGTGTCCATGCTGTTTTGCACACGAGCGGAGCTGTTTCTAGAAAATTAGTGAGCGCCGCTGCGTTATCCGTGTCGCGGACGCCCGCGACGGGTTAAATTTGTCCGCGACGGAGCACGGCGCGTGTCCCCGCGGCGGACGTCCGCGCCGTGCACCCGCTTAACGCAGCGGACCTAAAGGTAGTTAGAAAATAATATGTATGAGTATTAGGAAAATAGGCAACACTTTCCGCCCAGCCCCCCCAATATTTTTATGAAGTCGGCGCCCCTGGTTCAGATGATGATCTAATTGAGGGGTCATTGTGGGTTCGATTCTCATTCTGTGATAAGCAAAATGGGTGTTTTAATATATATTTTCACTATCATCATTAGCCAAAAGACGTCCACTGCTGGACAGAGCCTTATATCTATACATGTACATATGTATATCAGTCCGGTTTTTTTTCACAACTGATATGCCCTGATGCATAATGCAGGGAATCCTAGGGTCGGATTTACTGTGTGCTTTTTGACAAGTGATCCTGCTGAATATTTATTCAGTAATAAGTTCAGTTAAATTATTATTTCGTGAAATTTGTTACCTAGCTAATTTTCGTCATAATCTGGGAATGTTCACTGCATCATATTATAAACACAAATACGTATAGTCCTATCATTTCAGTTGCAATACCTTTAAGGAACATTCGTTAACACTTGTAAGAGTTGTAAACTATTGCTTCGCTAACTGCCGCTTAGCACGGAAGCGGGAGCGTTTGTACGATGGTTGTACAGTTGTACATTCGGTTTTGTTTGTACTTGGTGGTATTAGTAAGTAGATGGGGTGAAATTCAACGGCAACCTCAATTATGGGCGGACAGGGTAGTGCGGAATAGTGATTTAAGGTTAATGTCGTAATGTTATTGAAGTGTTTGTTTTCAAAATGTATAGGTATTACTCTAAACTCCCCTATACAGGGTGTAACAAAATTGGTGTAGGACCCGTTAATTGAGGATTCTGCTCATCGTACTGAATAACTTTTGTTCTACTACTTTGGGCAAATCGCAAACAATTTTTGGACTACATACAAAAATGCCAAAATACATGATCAATTTGTATGGAGTCCGATTTTTTTTTTACGATTTGAGCAAAGTCGTAGAACAAAAGTTGTTCAGTACGACGGGTAAAATCCCCTATTAACGGGTCCTACACCAATTTTGTTACATCCTGTATATTTTTGCACTGTCCTGGGTGTGGGAGCCACCCAGTAATAGTCTACGTTTGTTTCAGGCAGGTACCTACCTATTCAGTATTGGCTCTAGAATTCGGGTAAAATCTGAAATAGAGTTTTGGACTTTTCATACAAATCAATCAGTTGATTGAACTTTGTGAAACTTCTTTTTTTATAGACCATAGATTCCATGCAGAAAGTTGTTCAGTTTTAATCGCGATTGGGATTTGTTAAAAGTTTTCGCTGCACCCTTTATAAGTTATCGTAGCAATAATCATAACACTTTCCTGCAACTCCGTAATAGCCAATAATAAATTTTGAACTTTTAGTGGTATCTAATAGTCTGATTTCTATCAAATGGCACAGCTGTAGTGTGGTGAAGCAGCATCGGCGCGGCGGGCCCTATTAGTTTGCAATCTCGCTAAGTTTGGGGTTTAAACTATCAAAACTTCTTGTTTGATAGTTGTTTACTACCGAATATTAGTAACTTTAGAAGCTTCACTGTTTACAACTTATATGCATTATAGAAAGATTAAAGAAAGAAGAAAATATGATATAGGAAATTTAATTAAAAAACAGTAATTAAGGGTGAATAAAAAGGTTGACCCTTTTTAGATTTAGCGGGCAATATCGTGAAAACTACTGAATACATTTTAATGAAACGTTAGACTTAAATACATATACAGGTTGTAACAAGGTTCTATCCATCTCACAATGAAATGCCTAATAACCAACTGCTTAAATAACTCTTTCATTTAAAACAATAAAACATGCAAATAACATACTTACTACAATGAGTAATTTGTATGAAGTTCAAAGATATTTTTGACCTTTGATTAATATACATATGCATATAACTATGTATGTGCTCATTTAACTACCTATTTGGTACGGTTTGAAATAAAAATGTAATGAAAACAGTGTTACAAGTCCAGGGAAAAGGCATGTTTGCTTTGAAAATGCTTGTGTAAACGGTGAGTTATCATTTTGCGAAAATTGGAACCTACTCGACCTATATCTTATTTTAGTTTTTGTTTTTAGGGTTCCGTACCTCAAAAGGAAAAAAGGAACCCCTATAGGATCACTTCGTTGTCCGTCCGTCTGTCCGTCTGTCCGTCAAGACCCTTTTTCTCAGAAACGCGTAGACTGATCAAGTTTAGGCCGCATATTTCCGAAAACCATAACCACAATTGTGATGTAACACAAAATATGGTTTTCGGACTTTTTCCTTTACTTGTGCTATAAGCATTGCTTGTTGCTAAATTTCATGATTTTAGGTTAACGGGAAGTACCCTATAGGTTTTGATTCCCATGCGAGTGTCCCAATGCGGCATAAGCGGCCGTAACTCTTGATTGCGTTGTCATAGAAGTTTGATTTTTTCACAGCTTCAAGGGATTGCAGGCCTGAGTATTTAATATAGAGTTCAAGACATGGGTGATTATGAATTTATACGGAACCCTCGGTGCGCGAGACCGACTAGCACTTGGCTGGTTTGTTTTTTAGTAAGTAAGATAGTAGTAGTAGCTAGTAGTTTAGTTAGTAATTAGTAAAAAAGGTAAGGACGGTTCAGGCTGTGCGCTCTCTTTCAATTAGGCAGAATGTAATGGTACTGTTTATAGGTATTTCAGAGTATACATACGCAGCCACTAGAATTCGTTAAAAATTCAATTTCCCATACAAAGATATTTGAAAATTCTCCTTCAAAGCCGTTTTTTAATCCAGAATTGGAAAGCGAGCTTACCAGGATTACCTAACACAAGGGGGAACTGCCGGAACACAGCAATGCTATTAATACCGATGTTTGGTGGCAAGACTTAGATGAGATGGTGGTAGGTAGCCAGGTGCCCTACAACCAACCAAACCGAGTTCACAAAGCTGGACCCGCAAGGAATCAAACCCGCGATCTCCTGATGTGAAGCAAGCAGACAAGCCACTAGGCCACGGAGGCAGTTAACTTTCTAAGGAACGTAAGTTCCGAATTTCTAGTTTCTTTCTTCAATACTTTACTACGCTGTGCATTGTCGGCCAGTCAGCCACGGTACTGTTAATTAAAGATTTTGTTGTTCAAGACCACATCTGTGTTTATTTTGTGACATAAATATAGTTTTAAAATTTTATCTAACTCGTATCGTGCATGTAAATAGCTTAGAAATACTTCGCGTCTATAGATAAACGTTGTTCCTAATAGCTTTTTAATTCACGCGCGCGGCGAAGTTTCCGAACGCAAACCGAGATTAAAGTGTTTTGGCGGGAACTGATAACGAAACTATTTGGAAGTTTTAGATTAGGAACATTAGAACAACACATTCCGTGCAGTGACGTGCAAATTAACTGATTTATGAAGAAATAAACAAAAAAAAATTTGCAGAATAATATACATGAACATAAGTATAAAAATATAACATACCTAAATCTAAAACCAGAAACTGATGATCTAAGGCTGCACTGCTTTGTGGTAAAAATATTCGCTGGGTGCAAGAATTGGTAAAGATTTTTTATTACTTTATGGGAAGAGACTCGTGCCCCTGCAGTGGGGATGATTGTTATGAATACTTTTTAGTTCTAGATAGGCCATACAAAAGAGATCAACGAGTACTACATTTGACAAATTTTCTAAGTAATACCGAAAATAATAAAAACCCTTATCTAAATTTTGAGAATTATACACCAAATCTTATTTCTCAGGCTATAAGTTAAAAATATATTGTTAAAAAAGTTTAACTCCAATCCGTTCAGTAGTTTTAAGAAAAATCGCGGACATACATTGAAGACATAGCCACCTTTTTGTACTCGCTTAAAAATAGCATTCCGGAACAGTTTTGTCAGCTTTATTACATTATGTTTTGATATAAAAAATGTCTTTTAAATACAATAGAATCATAAAACATAACCTTGTATTGGATACTGATAATTATTTTTTTACATTAGGATCCAAAGGTTTAATACCGCACAACAAAAAAGATTATACTATTAAATGATGCGTATTAAAAAAGTAAGCACTTATTACGTTTATGTGATGATGACTCGTCTGATAATGAAGGTAGGAAGCCACACAAAACAACAATCACGCCAGAATGTATCAGACAATAGTCAGGTGGACACCGTTTCCGCTGCCATGCAGTGTAAAAGCAAACACTTGTTTCCCGCGTTTTGATGTGGCTGTATACTGCTGCATGGCACGGTGCCAGTGCTCCGGAAAAAATAAAAATGTTATTAAAAACTTTTCCTTGCATGTAGATCAAAAAAGAAAAAAAAGAAATCAATGCGTGCTTCGAACTTTCGAATTTTAAATAGAACCGCGAAAATTTTTAGCCGTGTTTTTTGCAATACGCGATCCTAGAGCATAGATGAACTACAATATGCTATGCAATTTGGTGAATCAGTGAGATAAAATTATCATATCTTAGTGTCCTAGGTGATCTTGGAGAACGTTGGACGCCTACACATGTAGGTAAGTTATTCCATATTATGATGTACCTAGTAGTAGCAGTTACACATTATAATTAGATCAGAGTCTTTGCATTTAGGTAGCGCACTCAGTTAATGACTTTATTCGCTGATAAACGACAAATATAAAAATATGATCAATAAGTATATTATTTTACTCCGATTTAAGTACTGCTCAGGGAAAGTTTCTCAGTTTCATGAACAGAAACTAGAAACTTTAGCAATTTTTTACAAGGACCCTATATACCAGTGTTTTTCAACCTGTGGGTCGCGATCCCCATCTGGGTCGCGAAGCCTTTTTCAAGGGGTCGCGGGTAAAAAAGTAAACGTTTGAATGTCATAAACTGCAATGAAAATATACGAATGAAAAGGCTGCGCCTGTTTATTGTTTAATAATTTGTCAAAACGCGGTTCTATTTTGGAAACGTTAATAACTAAATCATTTTCTAATTGAAGAACATTATAAATGTGGATTTCAAATCACTGTATGTTTATGGCCCTAGGGGGTCGCAAGAATTGTTTAACTTGTAAAGGAGTCGGGTATTGAAAAAGGTTGAAAAACACTTCTATACTATAAAAAAATCAAAACGATTACTTCTTCTATAGATCATTAAAATACCGTTATAATAATATAATAACGAGGGTTCACGGGCGACTTGTATTAAGCGACATTTTTAGAAACGTCAGGAGACTGATTTAAAAAAATATTTCTTAGAAAAATAATCATTAAAACTTAACTTCTTAGTATTACATAGATTCTCGATATTCTTAATATTTTAAATATTATTCAGAAGTTATTTTTTGTGAGGTATTTTGTAAGAAATAAATTTTTAAAGTAGAGGTTATCTGTGTTTCCAAAAATGTCGCTTAATACAAGTCGCCCGTGAACCCTCGATAATAATATCTGGGACAAATCACACGATAATCTGGCCCAAAATTAGGATTCCCTGTATCTTGGGAACCAGAGACTGATATACATACACATATACTTTTAAATATCTACATATATAGATATAATACACCCAGACTCAGACCAAACAATTCCGCTCATCACAGAAAAGTTTGCCCTGTGTGGGGATCGAACCCACGACTCTCGGATCAGAGGTCAGGATCGCTAACCACTTAGCCACCGAGTCAATAGATACAACGCAAAGTATAAGGATCGAAAACTGAATACTGTCTGATTTATTTCCAGGCAGATTTAAAGTATATTTTAATAGTAGTGTTGACTAGTACTTATGCAAACCATTAAGGACTAGCTGTACTTGGCTCTACTCAAGAAAAGTCCAAATAAATATGATTTTCATACAAATTGTTAAACACTCGCACACTGTTTCAAAACACCCTGTATTATCAAAAGTCAACTTGCGAATACGGTATTTGACTACTAGTCATTTGAGTGACTTTTTATCAATGACCAAAAACGACATTTTGTTCTGAAATTGTTTGTGTTACTGACGTGTGACGTCACAGTCTCTGACGAACTTATTTTATGATTGTAATGAATATAAAATTTAAAATGAACAAAAACATCAGTAGAGTAATATTTTTCGCTATCCTAGGACAAATGATATTTAGTGAATAAAATTTTTCAATTTAATTTTGATGGTGTCAAATACCCTATTATCTTAACTGACGGTGAGTGTAAATACACTGGTGGACTAAAAAATCGACTCAAGATTTGTTGCGGGTTTTTTGAAAAAAATAACTCAGTCTACAAAACTGCTAAACACTAAAACAAAAAACTAGAAAACCATCAAACTGAAATCATAAACAGTAAACACACAGTTTTTGAACTTTTGGTTTAGTTTTATTTTGCTAAATTGGGCTAATTTTCCAAAAGTCGTGCATGAAACTTTGAGTCGATTTTTTTGTCCATGAGTATAGATGAAACTGAAGCCGTAGTGCCGAAGATAAGAAGGAATTTTGTAATTAGTGTATATGTTACTTACTGTAAATGCTCGAACTACGGTAAATACTAAGATTTACCAACTCTTAATGGTAAAATTCCAACCTAACCTAACCTAAATAACCAAATCATGTTGGTAAATCCTAAGATTTACTATTAAAACCAATATGCGAAGTTTTACTGTAAGTCATATATATTTTTAATGTGTTTGAGTTGAAGTTAATACGTAAGTAATTGCCGTAGGGACCGTGCCCCTGCAGTGGGGACGATGTGGGTTGTTACCCGTAATAACAACGTAAGTAATTAGAGAAGATAAGAAGATGATAGGACATGTCTTGGACACGTCAACTCAAACATGTCTAGTGACCTACTCACGCTTTAAATGGTTTTGATTTTGCAGGCATTTGGTTAGTTGATTATAGATTATAATATAAATCTATAATATAATCAAATAAAATTATTATTATTTTATTTGGAATAAATAAATTTAGTGAATTTCTTTTTCAACATCAACATGCTGTCAAATGAAAAAAAAAATATGAAAAAAAAAACACTAAATAGGTAACTCTTTTAATGAAATTGTAGGAAAACTTACTAGCTTGGAAATTATTAATTGTTTATTTTTTATTATGTCGTCACCGCTTGCTATTTCAAATATGTATAGCATATTTATACAGTATAGTTGTAACAAAATAGGTGCACCCGGTAACTGGTACTCACCTATTATACTAAACAACTTAGTTCTACGACTGCTGAAATCACGAAACAAAAATTGAACTCTTCAAACAAAATTGGCCAAACGCCTGACAGATTCTATAAACTGTTCAATTTTTTTTAGAGATTCCATCAAATTCATAGAACAAAGCATGTTCACTATGAGCAGTAGAAATCCCAGAACACCTATTTTGTTACACCCTGTATATGTAACGTGATAAAAGGTGTGCGATTTATTTATTTCGTTTTGTTAACTGTCTAATAAGTATTTATGCAAAGTGTTTTTTGTAGAAATCACATTGTTTTTATTCTTCATTAAGCCATGTTTCACGCCACTGGTCGCCTTCCTTCTGACATTGGAGATTAGTCACACACCTAACGACGTTGAGTGATTACGGTGCTATTAAGTTTGGTGATTGTCAGGTTCAGGTACCTACTCTGAGTTATCTACTTCCCACTTCCCACTAGGACAGTGGTAGATTTTAACTATACAAGAACCGTAATGAATGGGTATGTATCTGTACGTATGGTTCATTCCAATCAAAAAAAAGCAAAACGTAAACAAACTTACTATGGAACTGACACATGTCAATGTCATCTGCATACTATGTTTGTTTACCTTTTGCTTTTTTTTGATTGGAATGAAGTATACCAATGTTCGCTAAATAGGGCGACTTTATAATATAGCCAAAAAGCGGTTAATGGTAGACAGGCAGACAGCCTTTCAGCAGAACCACTTTCTCTAAGAAACCTATACAATCGGAGAAAAAGAAATTAACCTCATTATTTTTCTTGTGCAAACCATTAATTTTGTCGCTAAGACCACAATATTTTTGGGAGTATGTTTGTTTAAGTAGCATTTTTTTTATAAGTAAGTATACATAGGTATTTTTTTCTAGTATTTTTAGGGTTCCGTACCTCAAAAGGAAAAAAAGGAACTCTTACAGGATCACTTCGTTGTCCGTCCGTCTGTTCGTCTGTCAAGACCCTTTTTCTCAGGAAGGTGTGGAGGTATCAAGTTGAAATTTATATCAAACACTCAGGTCTTCAATCCCTTGGAGATGTGAAAAAAATCAAACCTCTATAAGTTAACGCGATCAAAAGATACGGCCAATTATGCTGCGTATTTTGACACTCGCACTGGCATAAACCGGTCGTCTACGGTCTATCTCTTGATTGCGTCGGCGTAGAAGTTTAATTTTTACACAGCTCCAAGGGATTGCAGGCCTTAGAATTTGATATAAAGTTCAAAACCTGTGTATTATTTATACGGAACCCTTGGTGCGCGAGTCCGACTTTCACTTGGTCGGTTTTGTTGTTGTTGTTTCCATTAAGTTTAAAGTGCGTTTAAATATGTACATCTATGAAATGGTTTGACCGAAATTTTTACAATATGAGTACGTTTTTAATAGAAATCGGGAATCCACTTATAGTAATTATGAAAGCTTCTAAAGCTGCATTTCCACCGGCGAGGCGAGGAGGGAAGAGAATTTTAAATTGTACGGGAAAAAATAAATTCTCTTCTCGCACATCTTCGGTGGAAATGGATCGACGCGATTTCAATTCTCTTCACTCGCCTTGCCTCGCCGGTGGAAAAGCAGCTTTACACAAGCGCTGTCTGTTTGTTTTTTAAATTACGATTATTAATTGGTGTCCCTGAAAACGAATTCATAACTAAATTTAAATTAAATTAAATGTTAAATACCATAAATTAATGGGCCTGCGGGAATTATTAGCGTAAGTAACTTTGCACGAGTATGTAAAAATCTTGGAAGTCGAATTTAACCAGCTACTTATTGTCGTATCGATTTGAAACTTTTCAAATGTATGTAATACCGATGACACATCAATATTTTTGTATCATCGAGTTTATCTGATGATGGAACTGGAAGGTGAATAGTGGAATTCCTCATGAATTTTACAAATCTTGGATGTCTTTAACCAACTTCCAATCGTCGTCGTATCGATTTCTTGCTTGAAATAATAGTAAATAAATAAACAAAATTCCATTTACTATGTTGTTGATGACTCGATGACATTCACAATGCATACCATGCATCGGAGCAATTACACCCAAACCACTGAACCTACCTATGTATTATCCTCTCACGAACGCATGACCGACGATAGATAATAGCGCTTCCGCCGGAAGCACGGCCGCCATTTTGATTCTGCGACACTGCGCGAGCGCACCGGTGAATATATTGTTGGTCAAATTGTACAATTGATTGTGTGAATAGGTGTTTACGGTTTTGATGTTGTTTGGGTTAAAAATATCTGTTGTTTAGTTGGACGATGACATTTGAAAACCTTGAACGTCATATGATGAGGGTAAAGAGGCATTTGTCTATTCAGTTAAATATTGAAGCTAGAAGGACGTAATCCGCTGACTATTTTACATACTAAGTAAGGATAATTTAAATATGCGTATTGACTAAAGGCCTTGGAAAACTTGTATAGTCGGTTCCATGACTAGCGACCATATTTTGACAGTGAATTGAGGGGAATTTCTAAAGTAACGAAAACATGAAGAATGATAGTACCTACTACTGTAGTGTAGCTACTGGCTACACATAGTAATACTGTGGCCGTAACGCGTAGGCACTGCTTGAGTTAGCAATAAGTTCCTAAAATTGAGTTCACCACTCGACTGCGACACACACCATCGCGAAATGTTCAACTATACCAACACGCAACTGCAAAATATGGAACTGCGACAAAATACTACTTCGACACAGCTTACTGCGAAACATATATCTGCGACAAACCCAATGAAACCTCTGACAAATTTATTACATATATAATAAATAATAATAATCAACAACGCTAAACACGTTAAAAAACCAACTTCAATCGTAACGGCTTCAATTATGCTATGTTTTTTCTTGTTTTTTATTGATTTTTCAAAAAGCGCTGAATCAATTTAGACCAAATTTATACGGGACTACCTCTAAAGTATTACCTACCAAACAAAAAAAGAATCATCAAAATCGATTCATAATTTGCGGAGAAATCGCGTAACAAACATACAAAAAAAAACAACATACAGTCGAATTGAGAACCTCCTCCTTTTTTTAAGTCTGCTAAAAATAGATATGAAAATGTCGATCAGTTTCAAGAGTATGATAATAACTAGCAGTAAAGCTATAATATTATGTACACTTCTTCTTATCACATGCCTGGTGTAATCGTATTATGAACACTTAATCAGTGTTACAGTCCTAGTAAGATGTAGTCTAATAATTGACCACGCTGAATACGTTAAAAACAACCGACTTCAACCGCAACAACTCCAATTTTGCTATTTTTTGTTGATTTTCTCATAAACCGCTGAATCGATTTCGATAAAATTTATATGGGACCACCTGTGAAGTATAACCCTTTTAAACAAAAAAAGAATTTTCGAAATCGTTTCAGGCGTCTTCGAGTAATCGGTGAACATACATAAAAAAAAAGATCCCGACGAATTGAGAACCTCTTAATTTTTTTGAAGTCGGTTGAAAATAAAATAGTAGTAGTAAAAATAATATACATAGTAGTAGTATAGTAATCTTAAAGGCTAAGTGCCTACTGGTGCATACACATACAAACCGCGCGATTTTCATTGTAGGTAAAGGCTAAGTGCCTACTGGTGCATACACATACAAACCGCGCGATTTTCATTGTAGGTAAAGGCTAAGTGCCTACTGGTGCATACACATACAAACCGCGCGATTTTCATTGTAGGTAAAGGCTAAGTGCCTACTGGTGCATACACATACAAACCGCGCGATTTTCATTGTAGGTAAAGGCTAAGTGCCTACTGGTGCATACACATACAAACCGCGCGATTTTCATTGTAGGTAAAGGCTAAGTGCCTACTGGTGCATACACATACAAACCGCGCGATTTTCATTGTAGGTAAATAACATACACAAAAACTGTGTCTTCAAAATAAATTATTTTTTTAGTAATGGTATAGATGTTTCAAATTCACAGTCATGGGGTCAAGTGCATCAACGATGTCAGGAGACACTCCTGGAGGAGACCTGCGTCTTCCAGCGTCAGGGCTGAAGTTCAGCGTGAATCAGCTCCGAGCCCTCAATGGTTACGTGGACACGCTGTACGAGGAGGATCAGAAAGGTATATTATAAACTATATTATAGGTACAAATAAGATACGACAAGGATAGGTCCATATTCTAAGATTTCTGCGTTAGTGTTAGGTAAAAAAACAAAAAAAAAAACTGAAGTGAAATAAACAGTTAATTTTTTTTTTAAATTACTTAATATTTCGAGACTTGTCATATAATATGGAGACAGACATACTTATACATGACATATACATAATAAATCATACTTTCTAAATATATATTAACATATATTTATTTGACTCCTCTGGTGTTGCGGGTGTCTGTGGGCGGCGGTAATCGCTTACCATCAGGTGATCCGTCTGCTCGTTTGCTACCTATCACATAAAATAAAAAAATATAAAAAAATACATAAAATATCCTCACATACAGACCAAGCAAATCTTCTTTACGGAATATTTGCTTTGGGTGGAAATCGAACTCACGAGAGTTATAGTGCAACAAACATATACAGACTCACATTCAAACTTATGACACGCCTCTTTTGAAATATATTGGGGCCCAGAAGTTAAATTTGCGACAGGGACTGAATTGCGTTCATTACAAGGGTTCAATTTGGGTTAAAGCCTAATTTTAAACAGAAAAATAACAACCAAATACAGTCCCTTCTCAAGTACATACATAAATGGGATTAATATAAAAACCTATTGTATTCAGGTAGAATATCAACGGACCTAGAAAGTGCTGTAGAAAGTTTAGTCCAGCGGATAGTGGATGGAGCTGGTCAGAGGGACCCTCGCTTTAGATGCTGTCACATTATCGCTCTACATCGAGGGAAGAAAGTAAGTAAACCATGGGCAGATAATTTCAATACGCACAAAAACTTCTAGTAGAACCTTACGCTCTATACCTGCCGCCAAGCAGCGCGCTGTATTTTGGCTAGAGGGGCGAGATAGCCAGCATAATTACGCGTATGTGAGGGATTTCATCTTAGTTCTCTAGGGTTAGTAAGGCACTTGTAACCCTTGAATTACAGGTGATTATTTTCAATCCAATAAAAATAATTAAACGTCACCATCGTCGTGATACAACAAGTAGTCAGGCAATTGTCATAGGATGAAAGTCTGTCCACATGATCATGTTTATATGAATTACTCTGTCTTTAAATTCATCACCAGATTTATACCAATAAAGACCATAATGTACAATATTATATTTGATACCATCTCTGATTTTAACTTTGACATCAATGAAAATTAAGAATAAATTCAATGTAGGTAACATTTCTCGAAAGTATTTTTTTTTTTTTTTTTTTGGCTTTTTATTGTTTTAAGCCACAATAATTCCGCCAATGTCAATGTAAAAGAAAAATCACAGTGAAAATGATCATGATCGGTAAAATAAAGTAAAATACTACTTTTTGGAGTAACTTTTGTGAAAATGTAGTGCAGAGTAGAAATACTACATTCACCAGTACCTAAAACAAACACAAATATAATATAATACATAGATATGTAAATTAAATAACACAACATTAGGAAAAAAACAAAGGATTATTATAATTTAATGTTAAAAATTTTCATATATTTTGCAAGACAATTGAAAACAAAAGGTTTATTAATAGCCAAAAGAGCGGAAAAGTTAATAGGGCGATGGATTTCAGAAGGGAGAACATCATATAGGGAAAATGAATATCTGGGGATCAGATCAGATCTCCAAGTCCTTGACCCGTGATATACGCCAATTTAATACCAACCGTATTAAAGAGGCTATCGAGCGCAATAAAGGGTCAAAAGTATTCGCAAGGGATCTGTCTGCTGGTCAAAGCCAACTGACAAAGCTGAAGACCGAGGATGGCAGAGTCGTGTCGTCCAAGCCCGAGCTGTTGGAAGAGGTTGAGAAATTCTACGGACAATTATACATGACTACACGCTTACCTGTCAGCAATCTGGCTGAAGACCCGAGAGCCAGATTGTCCCGACACTATACCGAAGATATCCCAGACGTCAGCCTGTGCGAGATTAGAATGGCTCTCAAACAGCTTAAGAACAACAAGGCACCGGGTGATGATGGAATTACGGCTGAGCTTCTGAAAGCAGGTGGAGAACCGGTACTTATAGCTCTTCAGAAGCTATTTAATTCCGTCATGCTCGAGGGACGAACACCTACAGCATGGCACAGGAGTGTGGTGGTGCTCTTCTTCAAGAAGGGTGATAAGTCTCTGCTGAAGAATTACAGACCCATCTCACTCCTGAGCCATGTCTACAAGCTGTTTTCGAGAGTCATTACGAATCGTCTCGCACGCAGGTTTGACGACTTCCAGCCTCCCGAACAAGCCGGTTTCCGAAAAGGCTTCAGTACCATAGACCACATACATACGCTGCGGCAGATTATACAGAAGACCGAAGAGTATAATCGGCCACTATGCTTGGCGTTTGTGGACTATGAGAAAGCCTTTGATTCGATCGAGACCTGGGCTGTGTTGCAGTCTCTCCAACGGTGCCAAATTGATTATCGATACATCGAAGTGTTGAAGTGCTTGTATGAAAACGCCACCATGTCGGTCGACCTCCAGGATCAGAATTCGAAACCTATCCGGCTGCAGCGTGGGGTGAGACAGGGAGACGTTATATCTCCGAAACTGTTCACCGCTGCACTGGAAGACGTTTTCAAGCTTCTGGACTGAAGAGGACTCGGCATTAACATCAATGGCGAGTACATCACTCACCTTCGATTTGCTGACGATATCGTGTTCATGGCTGAGACCTTGGAAGACCTAGGCGCAATGCTCGAAGGACTTAGTAGAGTCTCCCAACAAGTGGGTCTTAAAATGAACATGGATAAGACGAAAATCATGTCAAACGTCCGTGTTACACCCACTCCTCTGAAGGTTGGAGACTCTACACTCGAAGTTGTTGACGAATATGTATACCTGGGACAAACAGTCCAGTTAGGTAGGTCCAACTTCGAGAAAGAGATCAATCGTCGAATCCAACTCGGCTGGGCAGCGTTCGGGAAGCTTCGCAATATCTTTACGTCCAAAATACCGCAGTCCCTCAAGACTAAAGTCTTTGACCAGTGTGTGTTGCCAGTGATGACATATGGATCCGAGACATGGTCGCTTACTATGGGCCTTATAAGAAGGCTCAAAGTCACCCAAAGGGCGATGGAGCGTGCTATGCTTGGTGTTTCCCTACGTGATCGAATCAGAAATGAGGAGATACGTAGGAGAACTAAAGTTACCGACATAGCTCTCAGAATCGCTAGACTTAAGTGGCAGTGGGCAGGGCACATAGCTCGTAGAACAGATGGCCGTTGGGGCAGTAAAGTTCTCGAATGGCGACCGCGCACCGGAAGGCGCAGTGTGGGCAGGCCCCCGACTCGGTGGACCGACGGCCTGGTAAAGGTTGCAGGAAGCCGCTGGATGCGAGCCGCACAGGACCGGTCGGTGTGGAAATCCTTGGGGGAGGCCTTTGTCCAGCAGTGGACGTCTTTCGGCTGATAGATAGATAGATAGAATATCTGGGGCAGTTAAAGAAAATGTGCTCTGCAGAGCCCTCGTCTATTCCACATTCGCAGAGAGAGCTGTCTTTAACTCTTATTTTAGCGAGATGATAGGGAGTGACAGCGTGTCCGAGGCGTAATCTACAGATGGTCGAAGTGATTTGTTTCGAGAAAGAACGTTGACGGAAAAACCACGGCTTGCTGGGGATACTCGGCTGGATGGAACCATAATATTTGCCCTTCGACAATCTGGAGGAATCCCATAGATTAGACCATGTTTGTTTCAAATGACATGAAGCAATAGAGAGAAGATCGGAAGAGAAATTCTGAAGGAAGTATTTTCTTATTTTAATTGATACGAAGTTCGTATTTCAATTGACAGATGCGTTCCCGCTCCCTAGAATATCTCGTGACCCTGGATTCTCTTCCTACCCTCAACACCGGGTACGGCTGCAACTTACAGGATGGTCCAGTTGGCTACGGCAAGATAAGGATCACAGGCCGGGAAGCTGACAAATGGGAGGAGTTTCTTACACCTTCAGGTTACCTTTGCAGGTTTGTGGGGAACTGTTACAATTAGTAAAAATAGTATCAATGAATACTGACTATCTAAGTAAAGAAACGACATTTGCACACATTTTTCCTACACATCAGAACGAGAAGTAAGTAGTAGGTATATATTTCAGTCCACTTTCATTGAGTGTTAGGAGGCTAGCACTAACTTGATTAATACTAAATGAATCTGGGCGATAAAATTAACTAGTCCCCCGAATAATTTCATCATCGTTTATAAGATGATGGAAACTTATGATTGTAGAGTGAAAAATCATCAAAGTTTAAGAAAATCCAGTAATACATACCTGCAATTCCGCATTTTGTGTTGGAGAACGCAAGGGTCTAAACTTTAAAACTTTGACCACTAGAGCCGATGGTACTATCATTATTTTGGAATATTAATAGTGTAGTGCAACACGATAAAATAATCCAAAGATTTGCTGTATTTATGTTTCGATTCATCATTAGCCGAAAGACGTCCACTGCTGGACAAAGACTTCCACCAAGGATTCCACGTAGGATTTATTTCGAGTGTTGTAACAGATTTTATCTCGCGCAGGGACAAAGTGGTGGAGCGCTGGGTGGAGCTAATTGCTCGTTGCGCAAACGCACGCGGCGGCGGCGGCGCGCGGGTTCTGTGTGCTAGAGCGGCTGCCCGCGCAAAGCCTTATAAGTACTGCTATTTGGAGAGAGGTTAGTATTTCACCAGCATCATCATCAGCCTAAAGACGTCCACTGCTGAACAAAGGCCCCACCTAAGGTCGGTTAGTATAATCTTGCGAAGGATTAGCTAAATTTGGTCCTTCGGTAGATATTTATTTTGGCGCCCATCGTGGGACTAGAGAGATGGATGTATTCAGATTCTACATATACTTGTTTGTGGTATTGTGAATTACTATTGGTAGAAAGTGATTTCTTTAGGTGAGAGGTAGTGAACGTATACACAATTATTACTGTTTTCTAAAATGATTTACGAAACTTTCCTCATATTCGAAACTTCTCCACAAATCGTGGTTTTCCCAAGTTTGATTTTAAAATTTGTTTGTCCAGACAATGTGTGCTTACTTTGAAGCAAACTTTATAGAACTTGGTTATATGCTCATGTATACAGCTGTAGTAAACTTATGTTTACCAATAATTCTCAAGGAATACTAATTGGCGCCCAAAATGGGACCTAAATTTGTGAATAGTTTTTTGTAAGGTACCGTAATTATAGTACACGAAATAAACTATAAAATGTTCACTGTTAACAAGTTATATTATAAAAACGGGTCTACTGAGATATTTAATTTGTCATAGATACGTAAAAAGACGAAGTTTACCCTGCAAAATCTACTTACATAAAACAAAAATACTCAAAATGTTGTTTAAGTAGATGATTTACACATTTCCATTTCATTTTATACCTAGTACAAAATATATTAAGAATTCTGCAAGCAAACAGCTAAAAACGAAGCCGTTAAAGATAATTGATCTGTTAAGCAAATTCTTGTTTTCCTTGTTTTCGCCCAAAGTTCCGACTCACGTTATTTCGCCACCAAATTAAAAATACCTTCCGTAATGAAGTCATTAGTTTGCCGAAAACGGTCGTTACGTTTCGTCGTGGAAGTCGAGTAAGGGCGCAAATCTAATACATTTTCCAATTACATTGGGAATAATTGTTATTGTTTCATTAGGATAATTAAACAGTATGAGTTTACCATTTATCATAATTGTGTATTTACTTGTATGGGGCCAATAGGTTAGGTTCAAAGATACTTTATTCTCATAAAAAAACAATGTCACTTACATGAGAAGAAGGCTTAAATAATATGTAGTGTTTATCGTTCACACCGCACCGCACAGAACACATTGATATAAATGGTTAAATTGTAATTTTTAAACTGTCTGTCACATAACTTGTGAGTTTCTTAATTGGAAAGTATATACTGAGCTAATTTGCACTTGAACAGATTAAACGTGTCAATTTTTTTGATGGATGAAGGTAGTTTATTATAAAATTGGGCTCCTTCTATTTGAACATTTGTTTGCCATAGTTAGTTCTGATCGTTGGTAATGCAAGATAGCTGGCACGTCTGGTGCTGCGTTCTATTCACGAATCTAAAATATTTTTAGTCTATACCAATGTGTTGAAGTTATTTAAAATTTCTTTTGACTTTTCATACATATAAATCAACCACCTGATTAACAGTGTAAATTTTTTTTTAAGTAAAGTGAATCGAAGGATTTTTCACTTTCATAGCTAAAAGTACATTGCAACACTTTTTGATACATAACATGTTGATATTTAAAGAAAAACTGAGTCGAAGTTTCTTGTACAAAGTCATTGTTTCATGAATAGAGCCCAACCTCCCCTTGTTAAGCAATGTTATTGAGTTTGTAAGGATATTATATTATAAAAGATCACTAATTTATGTTGATTTTCCTACAGTAGGCATAGAATGAAAACACTATTAAAAACATAAAGTTAGTAGGTAATTCATATGATTTTGAAACTAAAACAATGGCTCAGCAGTTAGATTAGAACAAACCTTGAATTTAGCATCACCGACCGTTTTAATGAGCACACACGAGAGAACGCTCGGACTTTTCAAATTCATTTGCATTTTGCCATAAAATAGGTAGGTATTTGGCTTCTGGCATCTGCTGGAAGTTTCGGGAATTTCACGTAGATCTACATAGGTACCTGTACCTATTTAAAATGGTATTTACTAAAGAATATTGGATGGGGCGTCATACCCGCCATTTTGGTGCCCATAATGGAATAAGGAAGACCAGTATATCTCGATATTTTGGCTCTTATATCGACGATAATTATGTTTCTTTAATATTATATATTAAAGACGAGAGTGAACTGCGTTTATTCGAGTTTGCGTGCATCATCTTTTATTATCAGCAAAGTCAAAAGTCAAGGCACTCAATCCTTTATCTTTTAGATCAAAAGTACAACCCGTCTATTTTGATAGCATTTTGAAAAAAAAAGAGATTTAAAAAAGCCTTCCATTTTATCGTTTAGGCGCATAATGGTAAAAGCGCAAAACGGTAAGTCTTAAAAAATGGTAAAAGAGCAAAACGGTAAAAGCGTAAAATAGTAAAAGCGAAAATTGGTAAAGGAGCAAAATGGTAAAAGCGCACAATGGTAAAAGCCTTACTGATGCACATTAATTTAGTTATTCCTTTCCATTATCAAAAAAGATTTGCACAAAGTGCTCACAAATGGGTCACAGTATACTGAAAGCTTTTAAATTGAGGCTAGAATCTAATAGTTGGAAGTTGTTTGGAAGTCGATCGCAAACTAGTTATAACTAGTTAACTAAATTTTAACCGTAATATATATAGCTATAAAAGAGTACAGTGAAGTACTGACTGACTGCCTAGACGATAGAAATATATTCCTTAGAGAGCACAAAGAAATGGTTTGTCAAATATCGATACCATACTGTGTGAAATGGGTTGTTTAGTTTTCTATGGAAAATCCGATTGCTAACGGGTACGATATGCCGTTTACTTATGCAAAACCAGTTAATCCAACGCAATGGGGTAATTGAGTGGCTATTGAACGAGCTAAGAAAATAGATTTAAGTATAAATTAGACCTCGCCAGTAAATGAAGTTGCAAAGCAAGCAGACGACCTCATATTTTCACAGGTGGCTTAATGTCTTGTCAAAACCATGAGTTCCTTTACAGCAACATCCCCCCAGACCAGTACTGATCGTCGTCTCGCCATCGTGGAAGGTGCAGCTTGGGTGATGGTTAGGATCGGAGCTGGAGAGGCTGAAGCGAAGCTGATGCTTGGAGCGAGGGTTGAAGGTTGCAATGCAGCTGCTTATACCACAAGAGTGCCTCTGAGCCATCCCATGGCGTTGCTTCATTATACTAGTGGACAAGGGGTAAGAAAAAATAAATTTCTAATTAGGGTTTTTTTAACCCTCAATTGGTAAGCCCTTGGCATCATCTCACTTGTGCGGTAAGCGATGATGATGCCGAAGATGGAAGCGTGCTTACCAAGGTTCCTTAATGCAATGGGGAACTGGGTATCTTATCTCATGCCTGAACACATCAATGCTTACAACAATGATGTTGATGATCTAGCCAGGTGGACTCAGAAAATGTTCTACCACCAACCAAATTGAATCCTACAAAGTTCGTTGGTTCACCGTGAACAACCTAGTCCTTAATGCAAAAAAAACTAAATGCATAAATTTCACCTTACCGAATGTTAAAAATATAACTCAAAACGTGTCATTAGCTAGCAGTGTTTTAGAATTCGTACCAAAAACAGTTTTCTTAGGTATAACCGTAGATTCAAAACTTCAATGGGGTCCTCACATAGAAACTTTAGCAGGCAGGCTTAGTTCAGCTGCCTATGCTGTTAAAAAAATTAGGCTCCTGACAGATATAGAAACGGCGAGACTAGTATATTTCAGCTATTTCCACAGTATTATGTCTTACGGTATACTTTTATGGGGGCATGCAGCTGATATAAATACTATTTTTGTACTACAAAAAAGGGCTGTTCGCGCGATTTACGGAATGCGATCTCGAGATTCACTTAGAGAAAAATTTAAAGAAATCAATATTCTAACGCTTCCCTGTCAATATATTTATGAAAATATAATGTATGTGCGAAAAAACTTAAATCACTTTACACTGAATTCTGACAGACATACTCGTAATCTCAGGAATAACAGTAAGCTTCAGCTTGTATCTACTAGGCTCAGTAAGGTTAGTAAGTCGTTTGTGGGACAATGCATACGAATGTATAATAAAATACCAGAAGATATTGTAAACCTAACAGAGAATAAATTCAAAAGTTATGTAAAAAAGATACTATGTAATAAAGCTTACTATAAGACATGTGAGTACTTAGATGATAGAAATGCTTGGACGGTAGTGTTTCTCCAACCAACACAGCAACACTTTCATGACATATTGTGAGACAATAAAGATACAAACTCTATTGTGAAAGAACTGAAGGGATTCGGTAAGACATTTTCTTCTCCTTTTTCTTTGTCCATTGATCGGAGTGGTGCATGCTCGCTTAAATGTTCGTGCGGATGGTGGCGTATCGGGAGCCGGGTCGTTCCCTTCCCTCAAATATGGTTGAGGGGAGCGATGGCTGACTCTCGCGTTATACTCGTGATCGGGTACTGACCGTGTGAACTGGCCTGCTCTTGTCATTGGTTTTTTGGAATTTGTTAGTCATTAGCTACAAACAATTTTTACTTTTATCTCTTTTGAATCCTTTCTTTATTCTTATTTTTTGTATATTTTATTTACAGACATGACATTGTATAATTCATTTATTGATCTAGCATTAAGATGTAATAGAATATAAGACTTAAAAAAAAAAATGTGTTGGAGGGAGTTTCTTTAGGGCCCGCCGTTTCTTCTCACTCCGCAAACACTTCCCGAAACGGTGGGTATACGAGTTCCGAGTGGTAGGAACCTCGTATTAGGTAGATAAAAGAATGACGTTCGAAAAGTGTACACTGCTACCTACTTCGAATAAAATATTTTCATTTTTCATTTTCATTTTCGACCCCAGCGGGTATCGAAACCGCGACCTCTAATAAAAAAAAATGAGTTTTGAGGTAGGTACTAAACAAGTTAACCCTTAGATTGTCCCACAGGGCTATTACGCCGTGGCAGTGGGTCCCCCTTCCTCGATCGTGTGCGCAGAGCGAGCGTCAACATGGCAGCTTTGGCACCCAGCGTTAGAGGCGAACCTTGATGCACACTGCTCTGAGCTGTCAACAGTCGCAAGGATCGCCGGAGCACTGAATGCTCTGATAGATCGTATGAGAGAAGGCAGTTATCAGGTATGTGGAAATAAGGGTACGAGTAGTTACCTATAACGTATTTACACAGATTGGAACTAAACTTGAACTTCCTGGATGTAAAGATACTCCTGGTACTAATTGTACCTACTGTTTCATATTGTGCAAAGCTATCAGTTGTAGCGAAGGCTGATGATGCTGATGATCACAAAGCACATCCGTCATTTATAAGAAACGACCAAATAAGTTTATATAGTTTTGCTGTAATTACACTCTGCTTTTTTCCGTGGTACTTTTAAGTATAAAACATGCGATATTTTAGTTTAGTTTGTGTAAAAGATGATATCTAATATAGATGATAATTAGTAGGAAATAATTTGTATGCATGTCTCAATTTATCAGATTTCAATGGAAATGTTAAGTTCAAAGACAGCGTTTTCGCTCTTTGAGGCTTTTCCTTATTGCTACTCTGCGTTCTGGTCATATAGCATTGATAGTCACGATACTAATTTCGCTTTGTCGTCTTTCTGTGATTGCTACAACGCGAGAGCAGTATTTTCGCACAATGAGCTTTTTTGGTCTTTGAGCGTTACAGAAACAAACAGAAATCTAGATGAATAAAGTCCAGATAATCAAATATCCAATTCGGACTTGGCCCCCTTGTGTGGAGTATGGCTTAACCTTCCCGAGTTATGGGAAGAGACCCGTACCCCTGCAGTGGGGACGTAATAGGTTGTTTACAATAAAATACCCCTTTTCTCTCCAGGGTACTCTTCACCAGCTAAGTCGATACGCGGCGTCCTGCGCGCTTCGCCGCCGGCTGGACAAGTGCGCTGTCTACATCAATTCCGGCGCACGCTGTTGTGTCTCCTCTCACGCTTCCCATCATCTGCTACTCGTTTTGGATTCGTATGTTGTTCTCTTTTCTGTTATCTTTTGTTTCTGTACATGTTCATTGGAGATTATAAAAGGTCTATCTATTCCTTGTATTGTATTATATTATGTATGTATCAGAGGAATATCTTAATTGGTATTGGCATTCTACAATCAATCTTGCTCTCATCAAGAGATAGTCGGTTCCTTCCTTTAGATGTTTTGTCATTTATCATTATTCAGTCTATAGTGATGCTATCCTCTTGTTTAATATTGGCGACTGGTTTCCTTATTGGTTTTTCTTTAACTAGGATTACAAGATTTCGTTAACTTTCATTGTCGAGTTCGATTTCTTTTCCACTAATATCTCACCCAGGCGGTTGGATGACAAGTTCATTAATCATGTTATCACCGAGATTATTCTTGCTTTTGAATGTATTGTCATTTATGATGTTGATATCCTCTGGTTACACATTAGCGGCTTTTTTTTCCTTACTTTTTTGTATTATAAGATAATAAAGTATGTCGTAGGAAGGTACACGGGAAGTAGAATGAAATACGTGTTCTATCTTTGACTCTCAGATTTGTATTGTCATAAACTTATAATTAATATTACATAGGAAATGCCTAGTAGTCAAAAATGCAATTAAGCGCGTCACAGTAACAAGCACGCGTAAGGTTGACCTAGTTACATTTCCGTTGTGCTTTACCTAAATGCACCATATTTTAACACTTAATAATTTATGTATATCTAAGTACCTATACTACAATAATTAAATTTCCAGCCTCCTTGCCCTATGCGAACATGGCGGCACGGCCGGTTACGTGTGGCATGTTGAACGAGGTAGCACCATACGTCGCGGAGCCAGAGATGTCGACTGGACCTCTGATGCTGCTTGCATCAAGGCTTGTCTGATGAACCTGCATCAACGGGCTGGTAAGATTTCTTATTGTCAGAAATCACTAATTAAATAAAGTCATGAAATAAATTGGATTGCTGAGGTAACTTGCAGAACTGTCCGAAGGATCAAGAGAAATGGAATCAAATACGAAATGGAATCAAATACGAAAAAATTTAAATAAATAAAATCTATAAAAACAAATCTACTGAAATGTTCAACATTTAAAGCAATAAATAATCTTGAATGAACCTTGTATCGTCATCTAGACTGTTCACTAATGTTCATCATCAGCTCTACCGACCATTAGTACCATCTCTTCCATCACCTTCCCAGGAGAAGAGATCCCTCCAACTCCTTCAGAAGCTCTGGAAACAGCACTCTTCAGTCGGTGGGAGAACCTCAACAGGGAGTGGAAGGCGCTGTCTGGTCCACCGAACTACACCCGAAGCCAGCTCCGATACCTGTGTCGAGTGGTCGAAGAACTGCTGAGATGCAAGAATATGATCGTTGCTGTGAGTATTTTAGTGTCTGCTATCCTTGAAAAGTATTTAACTAATTATATACATAGTTCATATTTTTATCTTAGTGTGTAAATAGAGGAAAGCACATATGTACATAAGCCGGTGTAGGGTAGGTAAACTAGAGCTTCGACCATACAGATAATATTTATATTTGTGCCCGACTCATACTTACGAGCACGCAAACATCTGCTGCTCGCGCCGGTGCCGGTGTCGCCTGCAGCTCGCGCGGTCGCACTGCTTCATTCTTTGCTCGACATACCGTCGTCTTCCCATTGTGATTTGTTTGAGAGTACGATTGGATGTCTGATGTTTGAGTGTAAGCGACTGATTGAAAGTATGATGCCTGCTAGTACTATCTATTAAATTAAATTTAGCAAAGGACACGTTTCATTTTGTGCCTGGACATGTACGTAGTACGAAAAATATAGTCTTTCTAGGAAAAAGAATGAAAAAAATATTAGAAGCAGGGTTGCGTGGTTCAAGCATAATGATTTGTCAGCACTTTTTACAATATAAATGGTAACACTGAAGCTTGCAATAGTAGATCACGTTCAGAAATTACGGCTTCATCCACATATTCCTCAGATGCTTTCTCTGACTCTGATTGACTGAACACCCTTCTGTTCTGACTTCTGACATTGGTGTACGATTTTTAAAATCTGCGGATATGCCTTGCCTCTTTTACAGGCATAACAGCTGGTTTTCGAGTTACTTGTCGGACAACTAAATTATTAATTTCAATGGTATGTACAAAATCAAGTTTCTGAACGTAAAATGCTCAAAATTGCGCTCGCTTCGCCATGTTGGGTGATTTATGTGTTGCGATTGTTAAATCTGAGAAACTAGATGAACCTCGCAACGAAGGTAAATCGAAGGAAATGTACAATTAGAAAAGACTATGTTTCTAATGACTTATTTATGATGTTTAGTACACAGACCAGGTCCAAGCTCCATAGTCCCGTGAAACGTCTCCTTTGTTATTTAATATAAGGATACAACCTTTTTTATTACTGTCTGTTATATTTTTTTGTATGTACTTGTAGTGTCTTGGAGTATTCTGTTATGCTACAATGTATCTTTATTAATAAATAAATAAATAAATAAATATAGGTACTTCTACTGATTATTCTGAATCACTTTTGTTCAAGAAGTTTTCCGAAATCTCATGTGAATTTAAGTGCTAAACTAACACCAGCCTTCAGCAGTTAGCGTAGGTTATTGTACCACTCAGTAATGAAGAAGGGAGAGGAAAACATCACGCACCAACACGCCATACATATGGATACTACAGATTCCAGATTTCTACATGACATGATGTTATATCGTTTAATGTTTAAAATAATTTAAAAAATTAAGAGCTTGGTGAATTTATGAAACTTTTTGGTAGATTGAAACTAAAGCTCTAGAAATTGACGCATATTTCGGCCCTTACAAGTGAATACTTACTTGTAAGGGTGAGCATCACCTTAATCAGAGCATCTTCGAATTTTTGTCTTAAAGTTGTATTATTTACTCTTTGTATTCGCTCAACAGGAGACTCACAGTATCTTCCGCGCCAACTTGCTCCAAGCCACCACGCTTAACCAAGAAGTCGTTGAGGACCTGATTCATGTCCTAGCGATCATGCTGGATCAAGCCAGGGATATGTATCTAAATAACTTCAGGGCGAAGAGTTTTGGGGAATTTGATAGGCAACTAGCAGTTTATAGGTAAGTTCTGGTAATTATTTGTCACTAATAACAATTTTCATTGTATTCGTGCAAAAAAAAATTGCGATTGCAGCATGAGGATCAGTCTTCAAATCTTAAAATCAATGAAAATCAAGACTATTCCTCTATTACATAATAAAAAGGCACACAGATTCAGAATACATGATGTAAAACCGCAGGGAATTCTTTATGATCATACATTTTTTAAACCCATTACGCCTAGAGATGGGTTTTTGCCCGGGCATTTTTGGGCATTTTGAATAAATGCCCAATAAACGTCCATTTAAGCCATACAAATTGTGCATTTATTGGGTGTAAATGGACGTTTATTGGGCATTTACTCAAAACTGCCCGGGCAAAAACCCATCTCTAATTACGCCATGACACTCCTGTGCCAATATAGGGCTCAACTTAACTCTGTTGTCTATCACAGCTTTAATGAAAAGTTGTCATACTTTAACAGCGGAGAAGATCGTTATGCCAGAAATCTTCACACTTGAAACCAAACACACAAACATTCTTGCAGATCCAAAAAGTGGACAAAACTGAAAGATTATTACGACGCCTCATCGGCCTGCCTCATCGATGCTGTCCGTCGCGACCCCGACCTCCGATCCGACCTCAGTGACCTCAACATCATGAAACAAGTCCTGCACTGGTTACACAAAGGCTCTAAAGAAGATAAGAAGTATTTGGGCCCAGTTTTGAAGCCATATCTGGAAGGACTGTTCGCGACGTCATTGGAGAACTCTTGGTTTTTGGACGATTTTGATGAGAAGAAATGTGGGAAGGAGTTTGAAGGTACGTCAAGTATCGTTGGGGGTTTGTAAGTATCGTTGGGGGTCGGTAGCCGGGAATTGTACCGAGCACACGTCTGCTGAGTTAATTTTTTAATTATTTCCGTTTTAGAGTAGTCTCATCGTTATTTTTGTGATAGGGAAATAGCTGTGATTCCAATTCAGTGATAAGCGGTCATAAGAAGAGGATTAACTCGGGAGACAGCTCTGTTTTCCGAGTTCCAGCAGCAAACCACCACGTGGAGCGTCTTTAAGCGCCCATCACCCTTAGAGCCGCGTCTTTCACTTGACATTGGCGTTTCGCTATTTTGTTCATTGAAGATTCTCCCATTTTTCACTTAACATTGGCAAAATCATTCCTTAAATGAGATGTGGAATGACAAATAGAAAAATAGAATAGAAAGTATCGTTGTTACGATATTTTGTAACAAAACGTAACATTATTTGTTTATTGTCGGTTCATATGGGGAGCTAATCTCAGATTAAAAAAAAAAATGAATTTGAAATTGTCATGCGGTTTCATATTGACAAACGCAAGGTGTTTTGTTTGACCTTAAGAGGAAATAAAATGAAATCTTTGATTTATAAGTTCATGAACAACAATCTTGCCAGTGTGGAAATGCCAACCATTTTCTAAAACAGATTAAAGGTGATCCTTTAACTGGTACTAATCCATTGTAATATATGTATTGATCTGAATGCAAACTGTTCTTTGCTAACGAGTGAAATCAATTTTTTCCCAAGGTCTTGAAGAGTTCTGCACAGGAGTCCATGAGGGGAAGACAGATGCGCTCATGGGACTGCTGGATGCAGCTAAGAAGTTCGCCTGGGCAAAGGCCATGGTTGACTTTGTTGACAGATATCGCCATATTGGTGAGTCAGATTATGTATAAGTACTTGACTTGACTGCTGTAAAATGTCATGTGTTTTTTGTTTATCGGTATTTTTATTTTCACTTTGTACCAAAATGTTATTTGTGATGCCAAAAATAAATATTGTCTATGTCTAAAAATGTTTGTTCGGTGGACTGGTGGCCTGGTGAAGGTTGCGGGAAGCCGCTGGATACAGGCAGCGCAGAACCGGTCGGTGTGGAAATCCTTGGGGGAGGCCTTTGTCCAGCAGTGGACGTCTTTCGGCTGATGATTATGATGGTGATATTGACATTTTGTTCTAAAAATGTTTGAAGTACCAACCTATGACATCACAGTCGATTAAATACTCATTAAAATAATACATTTTTATAATAAATAAACAAATAACTGTTTTAATGAAACACCTATTTAGTTAAAAATATTTCATAAATACACTCGGCTTCAAAAAAATCGCACCTTTTAAGAAATCTATTTTAAACATCTTTCAATCGTATTTGTATTATGAAATATTGGTAATGTTCGGTATCATTTGAAAGGTAAGGAAACAGAGAATGCAAAAACAATAATTCATTCAATGTTTTTTATTGGAACTGAGAAAAATTTACAAAACAATAAAAATCCTTAAAAAACCCAAATGAAATCTGATAAATTTTTCAAAACAAAGTTGTTTAAAACTAACCTAAAACCTAGTGTTACCCCCCCTAGCCCTAATGACGTCTTCCATGCGCTCCCTCATGGATCGCACCAACTTTAGGACCTCTTCTTGAGGGATTCTGTCCCATTCCTCAATAACGGCGTCTTGGAGCTCCTGAAGAGTCGCGGGAGCGGGATCACGGGATCTAACCTTGCGTTTCAGCTGGTCCCAGAGGTGCTCTATCGGGTTCAGATCTGGACTTCTCGCTGGCCACTGCATGACAGGGATCCCAACCTCTTGAAGGTAGCCCTGCACAATTCCAGCAGTGTGCGCGCGAGCGTTATCGTGCATTAATGTGAACCCGTCGCCAATAAATCCAGCATAGGGGACCACATGTTCTTCCAGGATCTCTGTGATGTACCGGTGAGCAGTCATCGACCCTTGCCCGCGAGCACCGCCGGTCCGAGAGACGCAAGAAAGTTCAGTTTTGCCGTCGGCAGATATGCCGCCCCAGAACATGCAGGAACCGCCCCCGTATTTTTTTTTTTTTTTTTTTTTTTTATGTGATAAGGAAGGCAAACGAGCAAGTGGGTCACCTGATGGTAAGTGATCACCACTGCCCATAGACACCTGCAACCCCGGAGGGGATAGCAGATGCGTTGCCAACCTAGAGGGCTAAGATGAAATGCCTCTTGTGCCTGTAATTTCCTCGGCTACCGTATTCTACCGTCTCTTGGATGCAGGCTTGGGCAAAACGTTCCCATTGTCTTCTGTATACTCTTTTGCGTCTATCGTTGCAAAGGGCACACTCTCGTTTCGTCTGAGAAGAGAACAGCTCTCCATTGGTCCAGGGTCCAATTGACGTGGGCGCGAGAAAATTGCAGGCGTGCTCGCCGATGCGCTGCGGTTAATTTTGGACCCGTGGCAGGTCTTCTAGCCACAATTATTCTCTCTTTTAGTCTTCTTCTAACTGTAGAGACACTCACGGCCCTTCTACGAACTGCTTGAAGCTGCTGTTGCAACTCAACAGCATTAGAGAACCGATTTCTCAAAGACTTCGATACGACGAATCGGTCATCTCTCGCAGAAGTGCAGCGATTTCTACCAGACCCACGCCTTCGGACAAAGCCACCGGTCTGCAGGAACCGCTGGTACACTCTTCGAACAGAAAAGCGACTCAAGTGCAATTGCCGAGCAACATCACACTGACGTAGTCCTGATTGCAGTAGTGCGATAACTTGGGCGGCTTCAGCAGCAGTAGTGTCCATCTTCAAGGACGTTTTTGTGATGAAAGATATTCTTCTGTGTCTTCTTCGACTGTTGGTAGCAAATTTATCCCCCGATAAGCTGTATCGACCCTTTTATACCCAAAAAACAAAACAATACAAACAAAATTTGAAGAGGAGAATCAGTTCCATTGTCATTCACAGTGACTTAAAGTGTCAAGCTTTTTCTTTAATCAAATGAAATGGATATTTTTTTAAAGAGTTTTTATAGGGCTCTCAAATGATACCAATATTGCTACGAATAACTGCTTGTCTTAAGGATTAACAGTGCTTGAAGCCTATTTTTACGGACGTGCGATTTTTTTGAAGCCGAGTGTAGTTATTGGTGCAAGCAACTACCCTTTACGAATATTACGCAACATTATAAAAAAATATACTCATGGACAAAAAAATCGACTCAAAGTCTCATGCACGACTTTTGGAAAATTAACTCAATCCAGCAAAATAAAACTAAACCAAAAGTTCAAAAACTGTGTGTTTACTGTTTATGATTTTAGTTTGACGGTTTTCTAGTTTTTTGGTAAAACCAAAAAAGTTTTGCAGTTTTGTAGACTGAGTTATTTTTTCAAAAGTCGAGCAACAAATCTTGAGTAGATTTTTCAGTGTATATTGTCCACCAGTGTATATTGTCTCTGAAGGTCTTTCTCTAAGTTAACAAGATTCATAAAAAAATATTAAGCTCATGCGAATATAAAATTTATTTATAATATAAAACATAAAAAAGGCAATAATGCCTTATAATAAAGCGAAAATAAATTAAGCGTTCATATAAATGAACGCTTAATTTATTTTCGCTTCGTGTACAAATTTTTCAAATTCACTTGTGAATCTTTTATAAAATTAAGTTAAGTACTATGAAAATGAAATAATCTATTATACAGGTGACTTCTTATTATATTTAATGAGAAATGTACAAGTTTCACTAAGCAATAAATAGGTATAATCGGAGTTTTTACGGTTCCGTAGCCAAATGGCAATAAACGGAACCCTTATGGATTCGTCATGTCTGTCTGTCTGCCTGTCTGTCTGTCTGTCTGTCTGTCTGTCCGTCCATTTTTTTCCGACACTATAAGAACTATACTGTTGAAACTTGCTAAGTAGATGTATTCTGTGAACCGCATTAAGATTTTCACATAAAAATAGAAAAAAAAACAATAAATTTTGGGGGTTCCCCATACTTAGAACTGAAACTCAAAATTTTTTTTTCATCGAACCCATGCGTGTGTGGTATCTATGGATAGGTCTTCAAAAAGAAATTTGGGGTTTCTGATATCATTTTTTTATAAACTGAATACATTACTATGCAAACTTCCACCGAAAATTGGTTTGAACGGGATCTAGTAAGTAGTTTTTTTTAATACGTCATAAATCGTAAACCGCAATTTACCTACAACGAACTACAAGAACTTTTATATTATGTTAATTGCTGCTACGGAACCCTTCATGGGCGAGTCCGACTCGCACTTGGCCGCTTTTTTATCCATATTAATTCTTCTTATCGCGTGCCACATTGAACAATCTATCCTAAAAGTATAGACGCCGGTTTGTTGGAGTACTACTCATACTAATTGTTATTAACCACAGCTTTATGCAAAATTTGTAAGTATGGAAAGTAAAAAAAAATGTTTTGTTTCCCACTGTATAGACTTGTTGAGAAATCTTTAGATTCATGAGAAGCGCGCGCCTTTTGCGGCGCTGTTGTCAGTGAATAAAAAAATAGTACATTAAATAATTAAAAAGCAAAATATCCAGGTGCTTTGTACAAACATATTAATTGTATCTAATTGCGAAAGAATAAAGCGTTAAACATGTGCGGTTGAAATTATGAACTCACAAAATATATTCAAAAGTTACGCTAACTCTTCAAAAAGCAAACCTGGCCAAACCTACTAACATGCAAATCAAAAAGCCACCATTCATTTCCATAGCTTAACCCGAAACCACACCAATCGCTCCCTCGAAGGACCAAATTCCGCAACAGTTTTCTGAACGCGAATACGTTAGCATTTGTGATACAACCAATTTCACTGGACCTCTGCAAGCTGTAGATTTTCAAACTTTTGAAAATAGTTTGTTTGGTACGTTAGATTGAAAGATCAAGTTATACTGGATACATTTAATGCTTTGTGAAGCCATTCGTGCTAATGGCAAGTGTTACTAGAAATGGCTTAATTTGGTTACTTGATGTGATAGGTATTTAATGAGTAGGTATAGTGTTTAGATATTTACCTGTTTATATGTTTTTAAATCGATATTAGTTTTTTGTTTGTTAGGGTTTAATTGTGATGGGGTTGACCGATGAATACTGAACGTATCTGGCGCTAAATAAAAGGGTGCTAATTAAAAGTATGCTGATAGTCCCTCCGTCCTTTTTTAAATGATTGTACTTATAGTTTTTTTTTTTACAGAATATGTAATATTATAATGGTAGAGCTATAAAGTAAAATGGCAAATAGTAGTAACTGGCCAAGTATCAGTCGGACTCGAGCTAAAGCTTCCAAACTGAAATAAAAAAAAAAACAATTCGGACTTCCGTTCATGTTCTGTTTTTCTTCCTTTTAGTTCCGTTCGGAAACCGTAGCTCGGGTCAGACTCGTATTTGGCAAGTTTTTATTACTTGGCCGGTTTTTGCTAGCTCCTTCCAGTAGCAATTTTAGATTTATATGAGTGGTACCTGTATCTTCATGACCTGGGGAGATAGTGTGTTGTTAACAAGCTTGAGATCGCTCAGCTGCTTAGTTTGCCTGTTATGTTGTTGATCCGCGAAATTAAAATTAGACGTTACTAGTTATAATTTTACACGATTATACTTACTAATATACGTATCATAATATAAAATTGACTTTGTTGGTTTGTTAGATCTCTTTTTATGTTGCAAATTGCAACGGAGTAACAGATAGTCATAATTTTTTGCACAAAACTAGCTGAGGGAACGGGAACTCACAAAAATACCCAAAAATAATGCAACTTGAGAAAGCAATGCTATTTATTGCTATATATACTCAATCGATACCCGCACGAACTTCCCTACCAAGCAGAAGGACGTCGTCGCTGGGAATCAAGCATGCGACCTGGTGTGAAGCGAGTGGACTATCCACTAAGTCAAGGAAGCGCTACAATAATTATATTCTAAAGCCCAGTGGTTACAGCAGTTTTAAAAGAAGACATCAAATATACCCGTACCAGAGACATGTGAGTACACCGCACAATGGTATTGTAAACACAATAAGAATGAATAAAACGAAGTATCTAGGTGAAATGCGGCAGCGCAGAAATGGGGCGTATAAATTGGGTTGTATGTCGAGAGAGTTTGCGAAGACGTGCGTGCCACAGAATAGAAAGTGTCAGAAGTTGCACCATAATAGAGTAGATGAGTTGAGTACTAGGTACTAGTCATTTGAGTTACTTTTTAATATCTGTCAAAAACGATATTTTTTTCGAAAAATGTTTGAAATACCTAAACGTGACGGCATAGCTTTTCGGCGTCATTGAGCATACGTGGGATGATAATCTAAACAAATATTAGGTTTTTCGACTGATAATATATAGACTGATAATACTGACTGACTGATAATGTATAACTGTCTCCAGTATAAAAAATCGCTCTGTTCTTATATACTTCCAGTCTCAGACGATTTTGGATTTACTTGTACTGGATATTTTATATTAATCTTCTGTTTTTTCCTAATCATTTCATTTGTCTGAGCTCAAATAAAACGTAATAATAACATTTGTTGTTGTCTTACTGTTTTTTTTTCATCCACAAGTGTATGTTACTCTTAGTCTGTGGTAGTACACTATTCCTGGAAATGAGCATCTTGCAAGAGAGTTCAGACAAGTACACTCTGTTAGATAGAATTTTTAACAAACCGCCTGCGTTCTTTTATTGTAGTTTGAACTTTCTAGCTATACAGGATGTTATCAAATAAGCGTAAAGTGGAGCTTTTCATTATAATGAAATAAAATGAAAATATTGAAGAAAAAGGTACACTTATCTAAAAGCTTCTTCGTACGCGAGTGATTGCTACTTAAAAATATATGAACAATTTTTCGTTTCATGACGGTTTGAAGAATAATATCAAACTTGTGGAGTAAAAAGCTCAACAGACCTTTTTCTCTTTGAACAAATCTTATACCAATAAAGCTCTGTTTTTCTTTTGTTTAATTGGTTGGTTGCGAAAATTCTGCCCAGAAAATTACTTGAATAAAAAACTTTTTTCGCGAAAATACTTTGTCCTCGTAATAATATTATGGCGAAGTTTCTTTTCAAGTTAATTATTACATTACTTTTATTAACAGAGGATTCATTTTTTGTTTATATTAAGCCTTTATTCAGGCATGCTTTAGTTACGTAAAAAATGGTTCATCAAAATTTCAAGGTCCATTTTAGTGTCTGTTTGTCATTTGGTACTCTTTCATATATATATATATAAAGGTCTCTTTCATCTTTTTTCATACATTTCTGGCTTGTGCTTATGTCAAGCAAGTTTTACCTGCTATCTTCACTAAATCATCAATTATGGACGTAAAAAAACGCGTCTTTTAAATGAATAAACAAAGGACTTAACCTCTAATAGATCAATCTGGACTTGGCCCTCGCGTGGGGATTATTTCCTAACCACACTCCGGACACTTCATACAAATATCGCGGTATTGTTTACTACATAGAAATTTGACACTTTCTCATGTCCGTATGCGTGTCAATGCTTGTGTGAATATCTATCATACCGCCTTGTCGTAGGTTACACTTCTTTTTGTTATGTTGACGTTTTTAGTTATTGATATTTCCGAAAACAGTAGAACTTATAAAGACAGATATGAACATAAACGTCAGATTTTTCCAGTAGACATTTTGAATGAAGTGAATACTGTATACACGAGCCAAGGCTGTATAGCCTTTGAGGCCTTACCTCTCTCCTTATGGGGGGGGGGGAGGGGGGTGAGGTATCCTCCAGATAGCGGCAGGGAGTGTCCATACTGTATAATGTCCTTATTTTGTGATCCTAACCTTCCCGAGCTATGGGAAGGGACCCGTGCTCCAATGGTGGGCATGATACAGGTTATTAACGAAACGTAAAATATTTGTTTCAGAATTCCGCCTAGTTTTCCCAACTGGTGATGGCATGGCGATCTCCTATCCTGTGAAGCTGCCTTCAAGAAGAGAGCACAGTTCAGCTCGCATCCTCACTCTTAGCAGACGTGATAAAGCAGAAGCAAAGCTGCGACTAGCGAAGCGATGTGTTTTGGGAGCCTTTGCTACAGCCTTGGTGGGAGAGAGATGGTAAGATATATTTAAGTGTAAGGGGGCAAAAAAAGGCAATATGTTTCGGGATAAACTGAAAGGGTTTGACTGTTAGTGGTATTAATATAATACTATAGATATAAATGATTTTAGTGGACCATTTGATGCCAATTATATTGCAATATTCATTGATTAAACATAATTTTAAGTTTAATTTCCGACCACTCTCACTCAACTTTTAAATTAAACTGCTACCTTCAAGTATGAAACAACCAATTAATTTAAGTGGAATGTTTCTAGATGAATCACCTCAAGAGACTCTTAAACAACTTACGCTTAAACCAGGTAAAATTCCAAGAAGTACTTGCTTCTTAGAAACGGTTTCTAGTAAATTCTCGAGTTGGCGCCCACCGTGGGACCGGAATGTCAGTGCAATAAAGTACATACTTTAGTTTGATAAAGAACATTCTAGATGTAGTATTTGTTGCGATAAAGGTGGCCACTGCACTAGGATAAGAAATATATTGACTTTATTTGCACTTTACTTTAGAATTTGTATTTTAAAAATGGTAAGATTATAAGTTTGTTGTTAACAACCCATTACGTCCCCACTGCAGGGGCACGGGTCTCTTCCCATAACTCGGGAAGGTTTAGGCCATACTCCACACACGGGGGCCAAGTCCGGATTGGTGGAGGTTGTGGGTTTAGTAGCCAACCCCAGTGTCAGAAGTTTTCAAGCCGCCTATAAGGCCTCTGACGTGGCTTAAGATTATAAGTTTACTTGTATAAAAATTCTAAGGTGGACTGATCATACGAACTTATACGTATGATCATACGAGGTTAATATTCTGCATGTCATTAGAAAATAGATATAACTATACTCATGGACAAAAATATCGGCTCAAGGTTTGTTGCACGACTTTTGAAAAAAAAACTCTATCTAGCAAAAAAAACACTAAATCAAAAGTTCAAAATCTGCGTGTTTACTGTTTATGATTTTAGTCTGATGATTTTCTAGTTTTTTGTTTTTTCTATTTAGTAGTTTTGTAGACTGAGTTCATTTTTCAAAAGTCGGTCAACAGATTTTGAGTCGATTTTTAGTCCACCAGTGTAGATTCCGGTATTTTGTATATATCGAATTATGAATATTTATTTCAAGTCTAAGTTTTTTTAATGACTAGATTGTGCATTCGTAGTGTTAGGCATAGGATAATACTATTTACATAAGATTATGCATTGATAGCAGATATTGCAAAATAGATACAGCAAAAATGCAATCATATTTATCACAAAAAATATTAAATTCAACTCAAGTGTGTTTCGGTTCCGAGTAATATCGGCAAAGACTTCAACTATTACATAATAGATCATAATGAGCTATAATATTTTCAATTTAGTCTCTTCATATACAGGGTGGGCTTTAGTTTTACTTTTCATTACGTCCGGGTTCGATTCCCGAACTGAGTACAAGTTTTTTTTAAATCTATGAATACGGTTTTTCTTGTCACTAAAATCGATGACATGGTTCCTAAGAACAGATCTTCGTATGTCTTATAGTTTCAGATTTGCCCATACTGACCGATCTAAATGGCCCACCCAGTAATTTCGCACTTGGTTCGACAAACTAGGTACTATATTACAATACTCTGAGTAGGCAAAGTCAGTTATTTCGTGGTTATTATAACAAAGAACATATATAAAAACTTCTTAAAAGATACGCGTGGTACTGTAGGACTGAGAAGGTTGCTCATAGCGTAGGACTGCCCAAGTATATCGTACGTATAACTATTTAAGAATGGAAGCTCGTTTAGAAAGATTAAAATATTCATAAATCGAAGGCAATACAATAGCAAAGACAAATTACTAATACCAACAGGAACGACATTCAACGTTCTGAAATTAATAAAGAAAACGAAAATTCGCTCGCCTTGAGTTCAAGGCACAAGTGTAGAAAAAATTATTACAAGACTGTCTAAAATACATCTATAAACGAAAATTCCTACTTGAAAACTTATCAAGCAGTTTGAAAAACAAGTTCAGGCAAAAAATCGACAAACTTACATCTGAAAAACATTACCCCCTTCTTATCAGTCAGAGGAAGAGATACCCTATAAAAGTTTTCATACCTAGCACACCAACTTCAGGGGCTCATTAATGTGAAAATTATGCCAAGATATTTCACGTGTAAAATTAGATCGTATGATCGTATCGTATCGTATGATCGTATTTTTGTTATCTTGAAATTAATTGTCGGCTAATAAACTTGTATAGTGAGAGATGAAATTAGATCACTTGTAGAAAATAGTTTTGTTTTATTATTTGATTTGGAATTTGAAACGATGTAAGTAACAATAATAATATTATTTTGATTGATTGATATTGAAGTCTATGAAAATAATTAGCCCCATTCTGGGCGCCATTTTACAAAGAATCTATGGTCGCAAGTCCAAATTTTGCCTACCTGGTTTATAATAAAGCTTTATAAGTAAAACAAAAAGAGAGCTCATTTAAAGGAATCGCAATAAATAAAAATAATTATCCAGTCCAGTCCCATATTGGGCGCCATTATAATGATCTTGGGGTACAAAAAAGTGTATCTATCTATCAGCCGAAAGACGTCCACTGCTGGACAAAGGCCTCCCCCAAGGATTTCCACACCGACCGGTCCTGTGCGGCTCGCATCCAGCGGCTTCCTGCAACCTTTACCAGGTCGTCGGTCCACCAAAGTGTAACCTTTTTTTTAATCACTACTGGGATTGAGTAAGCCCTTGACATAATATAACTTGATGGTAAGCGATGATTATGGCTAAAGAAGGAAGCGAGCTTACCAAGATTCCATTGCAATGGGAGCTGGCTATCTTATCTCAGTGCCAGGAACACTTTAATGCCATTAACATTGATGTTTGGCGGCAAGACTCCGAAAAGATAGTAGTAGCTAGCTAGGCGGACTATTTTTAGGTGAAACTCATTTTACCCCAGAAATATAAGAGTATGGTCAATACATAAAAAAATTATATTGGATTACTTATTGGCGAATCAAATGTTTTTTACGATTTCAGCAAACTCGCAAAAGTGGTTAAATTTCATTACCAAAAGACTTTGAAAGTATTGCTATTATTTTTATTACACTTCTTATTTGTGGGCAAGACAATAAAATGGCATAATTAACTTACTCAAACATACATTTGTGAGTCATTACATTTAGAAAACGAGCAGGGGCGGCCGCAGGTGGGTTCATTATGTTAATGGCAATTGTTTATTGAGTTTGTTAAGCAATTAGAGCGTATATTTGGGTCACAAACCTAATCAATAAGTAGCTCCAAATCAAAGGCCGGCAACGCACTTGTGACTCCTCTGGTGTTGCGGGTGTCTATGGGCGGCGGTAATCGCTTACCATCAGGTGATCCGTCTGCTCGTTTGCCACCTCTGCCATAAAAAAAAAAGCTCCGTGAAAGAGGAGCTAACAACATAGTACATCCCGTTTACCATTGTTGCATCATTCGAGTGTTATTTTATCAACAGTCTGAATACACTTTTGTCTACTATTATTATATGTCAGTCTAGAAATCAAGACGAATAAAACGATGCTTCAAACTTTTTGGATACATACCGGAGAAATGAAATAGTAAAACACACATTCTTACATATAACATTACCGCCTGCTAGAGCAATTGGATAAAAATAGCAAGAAACAACTTCACAATTTTTCTTTATTGTCATACTATACATACTAGTGCTTCGTTAAAACAAGTATTTTTTTATGATATTTGAAAGTAAAAATATATATTTTTATGATTATTATTAATTTTTGATGCAATTAACTACCCAATTTCACGATTTGCTTACAAAATAACTTGCTCATCATTTGTTCTACACTCTGATTTTAATTCCGCGGAATTCTGAAGTTTCTTGATGTTGCCACTGTAGAAAATCAGTCCCAAAAAGCGGCAAAATAATACACAAGAAAAAAAAAATATTATCCGAAAGAACACTTCAGTCAAATATAAGTGAATGTGTTATTTAAAAATATTCGTGAATAATAAAATTACATATTATTATTTAATTCGTTAATTATTATTTAATATTATTATTTTTTATATATTCGTGAATAATAATTTTACATATTATTAAACATAAACTACTGAGTTATTGTCAGCAAAGGGGAAATTAAAAAAAAATGCACTGACATCACTCAATAAAGTGGCGGTGGTGGCACACATTTGGCAGAATTATGAAAATAATAATTTTCTGGTATAGGTTTTTCCAAGTATTTTAAAAAATATATTAACTTTGAACATTTGTAACTAATTTATAATATTTTAGTTATAAATAAATGACCAAAACAATAACCAAGATTAAGTACTCTTTATTAAAAAGATAATTTACCATTTAAATAACCTTATTAATTTACATTAAAGATTATTATATTAATTAATTTAACTAAATGTTATTTATTTGTATACCACCATATTTAATTAGTCTAAAATATTTTTTCATAATCTATGTAGGAGTTTGGTTTGCAACCTCTTCATTCGCATTTGTCAAAATCCAAATGAGATCTGTCACAATTTCGCCGAATTAAAAATCAGAGTGTAATAATGTTGAAAATTGCAAGACACGAAGATTTGGGTATTGGCAATATCTCTATCAGATTTGATAGGATCCATTTGTGATTAAATAAGTCATGAAAGAAATACATTTTTCATGTCATCGTTGTCAGTTCGCAATAAAGTATGCAGGAATGGATCTGAATTTGATAAATTCCATTGGGAAGAATCGTTTCAGAATAAGTTTAAGTCCTGGATATAAAGTCGAATGCCTAATACTAGTGCTATGATCTTACAATGAAAAGTTTGGGTGGGTGGGTTATACCACTCGCTCTATGGTTGCCGCCAACAGCAATAATAAATAATATCTGGAACAAATAGCACACTGGCCCCAAACTAGGATTCCCTGTATCTTGGGAACCAGAGACTGATACACATACACTTTTTAAATACATACATATATAGATATAATACACCCAGACTCAGACGTCAGTGTGGGGATCGAACCCACGACTCTCGGATCAGAGGTCAGGATCGCTAACCACTTAGCCACCGAGTCAGTTTTGGATGGGGTGAGTAGTCAGCGTAATTACCGCCATAAGAGGTGGTCGGCAGGGTCTTGACAACCCGTCACTCAGGTGGGCTGTTAGAGATTCGCCACTTTACATAATAAACCTGGTATAGGGTATAGGTTTATTTACGACAATATACATATATCTACCTATCTCAGAACCCAAAGGTCTCGGGCAAAAATGAACTATCCAACTATTCAGTGAACCAAGCCATGTTTTAGGCTCTAACGCTTCGGCACTTCTAAAATATTTACCAAAGGTTTATTCGAAACAGATTTTCTTTCGGACGCAGAATAATTTACAGCGCCTCTGCCGGTGTACCCGATAAAAAGTCAAGGGTTAGGGCTAAAGGTGTTGAGATTTATAGCGGGTTACGGCGGTAAGCTGAATTTTAAAACAAATTACGAGTATCTATAAATAAATTATAATAATAACATAAAGACTATGAAAATGCAGGGTGAAGTTGAAATCACGGAACAAGATACTGAACAACTTTTTCTTTTTTTAAATTTGGACTCCTTCATACAAATCCATGAGCTAAGTAGTCAACTCCGATAATTTTTCAGTGTCATGACATGACGAGAAATCACAGTCAAAATTTTGTAAGCGATTAAAATTTCACCTGTATAATAGTTTCGTTGACCATGTTCCATATTCAGAACGTAGTTCAGTAGATGGGACAGGTATTGATAGTAGAAGGTGGTAGGTAAGGTAGGTAATGGATAGCAGAAATTCAAATATGTAAAGTGCAGGAAACAAAATGGTTAATTACCTTATGTAATCCTCCTCATGAAGCTCATCTGTTTGGTGACAAAGATACATAAAATATACATGATAACTAGTACACACCCGAAAGCCTCTTTATTGATGACTCTACTCATGAAATTAAACGACTTTTTTCTACAACTTTGTTGAAGCTTTTTATACAAATCGATCGATTTGAAAAGATCTTGTGACCTAAGTTCGTGTGAAAGGTCCAGTTTTTTCGGATTCGATATGTATACGATTATTACACAAAGTGCAGCTTGATGACCTGAAGATGCATTAAAATGTTGTTGACCATAGAATTGTGTTACGTTTAGATGGCAGTGATAACTGCCTCTGACAGTTCTACTTATATTTATAACCTGTGCTTTTACAGAAAAAAGGTCACCTAGAATCCTAGCCAATGGAACAAGGGTTTTCAATGTCACGTTACACCGCAAGTTTACCACGTGACCGTATCTATAAACGTGATAGGGCCCACCCAGTCAAGGGACTTAAAGGATTCAAGCTTAGTATTTTGTGACGCGTACAGGACCGACTTTAAATTGGTTGCTTGGTGTAGGGCATTTTGATACCTTGTAACGGACTAACTTAATGAGATTTTAAATTCGTTGGTTTACCTAAGTTGTTTTTGTCACTATGGTATTGGTCTTGTCTAACTTAATTTTATTTTATCGTTGTTTTTCTTATAAAATATTGAGAAAAAAGGTTTACTACTTTAACGACGCGGACATGCATTCGATTTTTTGAACTGTTTTTTTCTAACATGCCTAGTTTTTGCAAGAATTGAATTGAATTTGAATCAATCCTTTATCTACTCAGGGTCCAATGAACCTTTTTCCGATAAAATAAATCTCTCCATCGTCGCTTCCATCATAACTTTTCAGAATTTTAGACACGTATCTTCAACTTGGTCGCTCTTATCGATCGTTCTGGCGCTCGCTGTGGGCGCAAACTTGTGTTCAACTTTTATTGGTTTCCCGCAAGAGTTGTCCACAGTTGGTACTGCTTCAGATAGTATGTACATGTCCTCTGAGTTCAGTGGAGTGGCATGGACATATCTCGGTATGGGCGAAGTAGCATCAACGAGGCCCTTTTCTTTCACAGATTCTTGTCTGTAGAGATGGGCACTTCCTGGATTTACCCCCATGCTGTGTTGGAATAGTATTTTATATCTTGTCTTATAATTTTATTACAAAAAAAACCTTGCACTGTAATTTTTATGTTTAGTTTTGGGCTCTTCGTTAGTTTTCGCTTCGTTAATACTTCCCAACTTCCTCGTTATAGGAACAAGAAATAGAAAAATGCGATTAAAAAGGTTTTTTGTCTTTCATGGAATTTAGTCTAACCAGGTCTAACTAAGCAATAACGTTACATTGTACTTTATAAAATTTTGTATTCCACTAACAACTAACAACAAATATCTCAAAATGATCCCAGTCATAATAACTTTAGCAGTGTTATTGCGAATTGTTGCTATCCTGCGTGACCTGAATACCGCCCGCACCTAAACTGATTTTTTTTTATTTAACTTTATATTGTAGACGTCTTACTGAAAATGATAAAGACGTTTGCAACGTCCTCTGTCTGAGATCAGAATAAGTCTGTTTATATTTATTTTGCCATTTGGAAGAGGAGTCCCGATAACGTCATTTTTATCCACAATTGTTAGTTGGTTAGTTCTGGTATCATCACACCTGATGGTAAAGGACTGTTGATGCTGAAGATATAAGCGGGCTCACCAAGATTCCCCAAGGCAATATGGAACTGGCTGTCTCTAGAGTATGGGGGTCTATATCTATAGAACTGAAGTGGCACTATAAACGGAGAAGAGTTGAAAAGTTCTCGAGTGGCAACCGCGGGGCTGAAGACCTAGTATGGAAAGCCACGAGAGTGTTTATGTTAAATAGTGAATGTAATTGTGTGTATACTTAGGTATGTAAATATGTATGTCGCATTGTTAATGATTGTAGCCAAAATGGCTACTTTGTTTTTAGATTGCGAGGTGTCGTTATATTTGCCTTGACGTCCCAAAACATCGTAGGCATTCGCGTTTTGAAATATTTGTTTAACCACTTAATTGTTTTCCCACAGTCCAAAACCAAAACCGTTTCGCTACAGTAATACAGAAGAAATTATCGCTAGCGTCAAAACTGGACAATTCTGGAGGAACGACACAAAACCTGATATCATACCCTCAGCATCCGTTCAAGACATACGCTCGGAGAAATCTGATACTGACTTACCGAAGGTCAGGCGAAGATCTCGAAGAAGACCGGTCACCACTTACGGATTCCCAGAGATTTCCATCACCAACCAATCTGATACTAAGACCTTGAGGAAGAAGTATCACACGCTGAGGAGTTTAGTGTATACAGAACCGGTGGAAAGCATCAAGGAGATGAGGAGGAGACCAAGGTCCGCGGGGTCTTCTGTGAGGAATAAGGATGCTATGAGTAGACCAAGCATTTTGGAGACATTGGACTTCATTAATAGCGTCAAAGACGCTTTATGTGGTGAGTTCTGTTTTGGGTCTGTCTGTGGTTTAAGAATGACATTAGAGAAATCATAGTCAAAAGGTGAGACGCACAGAGGTAATGTACAAAAGCATCTTGGAAATAGCTGGAAAGACCGGTAAACATCGTGAGGAAAACTGCACATCTGATACGAAATTACGAATTACACGTGACCGCGAGTCTGCTAAGTGCAACACTAGGCACACGATAAGATAATTGACCACGCTGAATACGTTAAAAACAACCGACTTCAATCATAACAACTCCAATTTTGATACGTTTTTGTTGATTTTCTCAAAAAACAGCTGAATCGATTTCGATAAAATTTATATGGGACCACCTGAGAAGTATAACCCTTTTAAACAAAAAAAAAAAATTCCAAATCGGTTCAGGCGTCTTCGAGTAATCAGTGAATATACATAAAAAAAAAGATTCCGACGAAATGAGAACCTCCTCCTTTTTTTTGAAGTCGGTTAAAAAAGAAGAAGAATCGCTGGAAAGACCGGTAAAAAGTATTGTATGAAAGAATCTGCTTGCTACATGAAACTATAAACCTCTTTAAACTAGATACAGAAGAAACAAAGTTCACTAGACCCTCCTGGGTACATTTGTACTATACATAGTACATAAGAAATAAATAATTCTAGAATCTACTTTTAAAATGGCAACACTGAAATATTATTATTAGTGCCATCTAGTTGCCTTGCAGGTTATGTTAAAAAACTAAAAATGACAAATGTCATCTGTCATTTTATTAAAAATGGCGTCGGTGGGCATACGTGTTAGCGTGCGTCCGCGCAAAAGTAAGTATATCTTTTTTTATCTGAACAATTCTTCATGAATTGATTATAATATTGTTATAAATAACATAGTATTATTACAAACTATTAATTTGAGATATTATTTTCATCAAAAACATAATAATTGACTTGTAACGTTTATTTCATTTTTTATGTCCTCTGCAAAGTACACCAGTATTCAATTCATATTTTGATAGACTGTGTACCCTTGTACTATATAAAATACATTTAATAGTTTCAATCAATTTTCATATTTGTTTTAGAAATAACGGACAATGACATCGCGGAAGCTTTGAATGATTCTGAATTCGATTATTCTGAGGACGATTCAGATGAAGATCCGGTGTATCATCCACCAGATTTTGATCAAAGAACCAGTAACCATCGGAATAGTGAATCAAGTAGTTCGGACGAGGATGATAACGCACTGGTTACTCCAGTAGCTTCTCCAGCATTGTCAGACAGCTCAGATTTGGCATCTTCACGATCAAGAGGACGCGCAAGAGGGCGCGGTCGTAGTCGAGGCCGTAATCGAGGTGGAAGAGCAACGCTATCCACTCGACAAGTAGCGATAAGAAATCGTCAAAATAATGCTGATATTCAAGACACTTGGGTGCATGATACTCTGCAATCAGAAATAAATGACTTGATGCAACCAGCTTACATTCAGAAAAATACAGAAGATTGGGAGTGGTACCAATTTTACGACCAATACATAGATGATAATATTCTCAACCAAATAGTTGATTGTACCAATAGAACACATGTTATGGAAACCGGAAAATCTATGGGACTTACTTTAAAGGAGCTTAAAGTTTATATAGGTATTACTATGATTATGGCTGCATTACAGTACCCAAAAATATCTATGTACTGGTCTGAAAAATGGAAAGTTCCTATAATAGCAATGGCCATGACCCGCAATAGATTTTTCTTCATTAGACTACGACTGAAATGTGTATACGATCCCGATGTATCACCGGAACAAAAAATGCAGAAAATATGGAAAATCAAGCCTTTATTTGATCGCATCTTAAGTGGCTGTCACGAACAGGATCGCCCACAGGAACTCAGTATTGATGAAATGATTATCCCTTTTACAGGAAAATGTCCTATGCGCCAGTATTGCCCCAACAAACCCAATCCCGTAGGCCTGAAAGTCTTTGTCTTAGCTACACCGCAAGGTGTGGTTTGTGATATGGTGGTTTATGAGGGAGACACTACATTTCCTCACTTGACTAGCCAAGGATTTGGATTAGGAGAGGCTGCTGTAATTCTTTTGACAAGAACTCTGGTCCCTGGACATTTGCTGTTTTTTGACCGATACTTCACTACCGTTAAACTTTGTGAAGAGTTAATAAAACGTGGTTTTCATGGCACAGGCACTATTATGAAAAATAGAGTTCCAAAAAATTGCGTATTGACAGAAGAAAAACGTTCCGGAAGAAAGCAAGAGGCAGTAGTGAAGTGAAAGTTAGAGAAGACCGTAAACTTGCTATTACAATGTGGTTGGATAATAAACCAGTTGTGATGATGTCCACTTGTTATTGTGATGAGAACCATGATGAATGTGAGCGATGGTCGAAAAAAGATAAAAGATATGAAAGAGTGAGGAGGCCACAAGTTATTAAGAAGTATAATGAAAACATGGGTGGCGTCGATCTTGCTGATCGGATGCTTTCAGTATGCCCATCACGTAACCGAACAAAGAAATGGACGATTCGCGTGATATCACATCTTTTTGACTTATGTGTTGTAAATGCGTGGCTACAATATAGGATGGTAGAAGCAAAAAAGGGCACTGCAAAGAAAAATATTGTTCAAATGCGAGAATACAAACTGAATTTGGGCACTAAACTCATTACAGATCAAGAGGAAGTAAGTGAAGATGAAGGTGAAACATATGAAGAACTTGAACCAAAGCATAAAAAACGTCAAATTCTAATAAAACCAGTACCTTCGAAAGAGAGCCGTACCAAAAGAGCAGCACACTTACCCGAATATGGTACAAAACAATGGCGCTGCAGAAAAAGTGGCTGCGACAAAAAAACCACAGTATTTTGCAAAAAGTGCGAAATCTACCTGTGTTTTACACCTAGTCGTAATTGCTTCTTAAATTTTCATGAGGACTGTTAAGTTTTTTAAGATTAACTGATCGATCTCTAATGTTCCTATTTAATCAATACTTAAATGTGTTAAAATGTTAAAATATAGAATACTATAAGTGTAACTTGTATCTTGATAATTATGTTAAATAATTTTTTATGAGGACTGTTAAGTTGTAAGAATAACTGATGGATCTCAAATGTTCCTAATGTGTTAGTACTCAAATGTGTTATAATACAGAATACTATAAGTTTAACTTGTTTCTTCATAATTATGTTGAACATTTTTTATTTTGTTAAAGAAAACAAAATAATTGATTATGAAAACTTGCATTAAAATTATATTTCTAAAACTATTTTTCCGCTTAATTATTCCTGCTAGCTTTAAGCTGTGACTTGACTCAAGCATAATAATGGGTAATGTACTTCAGAAAGGACATGTTAGTGCTATACCTTTGTTCTTTGAGAAGGACATAGTGAAAAACCGGATTTTCCAATGCATGATTTTTTTTATTATTTTTCTCATAATTAATCGTTATAAATGAGTGCATTGTAAGATTTTCAAAAAAATGTACCAAAAAAAGGGTGTCTGGAACTCAGGAGGTTAAAATATCTTTTTTTGTCAGAAAAAAACAAAAATCATGACAAAAACACGGAGGTATTTGTAACAATAGTCTTTTCTCATTTACAATATATCATTCTTGATTTCCCAGTTGAAGAATCAGGAGTGTCAGATGCAGAAGACGTAGCGTGGGGTGTCGAAGATGAGTGGCTGGCTGGACAGATGGCACCGTTGAACCTGCTGACGTCACGCTGCGGTGCCCATGCCTTACACCTCGCCCTTGGAGACTTAATACCAGCTTTGCTCAATTCTGGACGATTTACTGTAAGTAAAATTTGATTTAAAATTCGAGCTTATCAGGGAATCTATGTTGAAAGAAAAACTCTCCCTCAACCCAAATTCACGGAACGCACAAGTGTTCTTGGGTAGCAAAGTCTAGTAGATGGTCAGGTAGGTAATATATACTTAATTTCATGAGGATCTGCTATTCAGCTAGTAGAAAATATTGACTGACTCGGTGGCTAAGTGGTTAGCGATCCTGACCCTCTGATCCGAGAGTCGTGGGTTCGATCCCCACACAGGGCAAACTTTTCTGTGATGAGCAGAATTGTTTGCTCTGAGTCTGGGTGTATAATATCTATATATGTATGTATTTAAAATGTATATGTGTATATATGTCAGTCTCTGGTTCCCAAGATACAGGGAATCCTAGTTTGGGGCCAGATGACCGTGTGTGATTTGTCCCGGATATTATTATTATTATTGACATTCGACCCGAACGAAAGACACTAAACGGGTATTTATACGATCAACTCTTGGAGCGCCGCCGGCAACTTTGCCCGACATTGGAACTAAACAACTAGTCACACGTGAAGAAAATTCAATTTTCCTTACAGTCCTCTTTCATCGACATTAGGGATCAATATTTAAAAAAATCTTTCTTAGTGCTCCTCTAGACCCGCCTCAACAAAATTAAATATTTTCTTTCTTTTTAATTAACCGACTTCAAAAAAGGAGAAGTTTCTCAATTCGTCGGTTTTTTTAAATATATGTTCATCGATTACTCGAAGACGACTGAACAAATTTGGAAAATTCTTTTTTTGTTTAAAAGGGTATACTTCACAGGTGCACAGTGGATTTTGGAAGCCGAAAAAGTGACATTGTTGAGTTTTTTCCAAAATCTGGTAGAAATATTCATATCTAAGCCACGACGAGAACTCCCGCGTGTCAAATATCTGTAGTTTTTATTTTACAGCAATTTTTAAAATAATTTCCCAAATGGGAAACAAAAGAGGAAAATCTTAATAGAAACTTAATGGTACTAGCAATTAGGCATTCAACACCATGTAGTTGAAGATATAAGAAAAGCCTATATTTGAAGCCTTGTTTGGTAATTCTATTCAAAGTATTTTAAGACTTATTCAACTTTTTTAAATTTTTCTTCATAATTTTTTTTCTCCGGTGTTCTACCGTTTTCGGATAATTTAAATAAATAGAAATGTAGGCACAATTACGTCCTACATGTACAATTTTTTTTGTTTCCTAAACGGGCGGGACAGCCGAGAAAAATAGAATTTCCCATCTCTTAAAATAGTTTCCCAAAATTTCCACTACTAGGGTTGTCACTTTTGAAAACTGAAAATGTATTATTGGTTCCTAAAATTGTTAAGAATCATGAGTAGAAGCTCCAGTTAATGTTTCCGCTGACTTTGTTAAAACCTTATATTAAAATTTTAAAAAGCTCCAAAAATGTTAAATCCTCCACAAATTGTCGGATTGAGCATTGTTGTATGTAGAGTCCAATTTTTTTGTAATTGATTTACATCGATATAGGATATAGAAGAACATTAGTTGAGGTTACTCGTTCTGTTTGTTTCTGAACCAGCCTGTATGTCTTGCGGGGGCTGAAGCGGGGTAAAGAGGGAAGCATGTATTTAAACAAATATCACCTTTGTGTGATAGATAAGCGTAAGGTTGATGTATTTATATTATCTATAAGCAAAATCTAGCAACGAGTAGCATCACTAAAGTTTCACCCAAGAAATTCGTATTGAGATAGGGATATTATCGTTTTAAAAAAATATATTTATCGATATATTTGGTTCAATAAAGATTGACTAAGTACTACATAATAAAGCTTGTTCCAATAAAGAAAAAGTTAAAAGTAAACAAACTTAACTATGTAATTGTCACATGTCAACGTCACGCTCCCACAAAAATACATTATCTGACACCGATTCATTAAATACTACATTATGTATTAAACGCTTAAATGCTTCCCCGAAAATCTATTTAGGCCGCAAAATAAATTTTTAAAGAACTTAATAAATTGTACCTGTGTTTCTTTGACCTTTTGGCGAATTAGAGTTAGAATTGAAGGAGTTCGCTTTTCATTAGTTTGAATATGGCCGATTAGTCAAATGTGTGTTAACAAAGAGCTTTAGTAATGTATTTCTAATTCTATGTTTCTTTGAAACGCCCACCACGAAACTTAATTAGTTGTATGATGTTTATAAGAAATAATCATTAATTAGGGGTAACTTTACGAGTACTTAATGATGGTCATAATTCACACTGTTTCAGCAAAAGTTTTGATTGTAATGAAATATTTTCTCTAAAATACAAATAGACTGATTGGCAAATACTTTTCAAGTTTTGTTCGTAATATGAACCGATATTAGGTATTCGGATAGGACAAATTTACGTACATAATAGACTTTTTAATCAGCGTTAATGTTCGATGTTAAATATAATATCCTCACGAAAAATCTCTTTGGCTGTGAACGACGAAATTTAAGTGCGACGAAATCAAAGAGCGAAAACAATTCGAGACTCAAGTAAATAACAAAAGGATACTGAAATTTCCACATGTAGGAATAAATACAGAATAATATTAAATATGCATCTGAATCTGCAATCGGTAATTCCATTTACCTTGCATTTACCCAATAACGTAATCGTCAAAAAAAAATTACAATATTGTATATTCAATTCATAATCTACTCTCTGGTTAAAGAATAAACAATGTAGAATGGTTGATTTGGATGGATCTACTATCAGGTAGATGATGCCAAGGGATTACAAATTGTAAGTGAGAAATAAAAATATCTCATTACTAATAATAAATAACAATATCTCGGTTGGATACAGATAAACGTAAATATATAAAAAAATACAAATAAAATATTCTTTAAGGGTAATTTTAATAGGGATACATCGATACGCCTTTTTGCCGATACGATAACGATACTGATATTCTTAGAAAAATATCGGCGATACCGATGCCGATACCGATACGATTGTTGAATTTAAATGAAGGTTAAATATTATAAATAAAATTCATGTTGGGTTGTTTTTTAATAAACGTAAAAAAATACAGATTTAGAATGAGATTATTAGTTACTGAAATTAATAATAATTAAAATAAACAGGAATAAGATTTTTGTTTAAAAAACAAAGTGTTCTCAAGTATTGTGGAGACAGGTGATTTCTCAGGTCTATTTGAATAAGGCCCACTGGCGCTGACTCCACAGGGTACCCGAGAACGCCCTCCCTAATGACATTATCAGCGGGGATAACCCCCCCCCCCCAATATTTTATAACTGGTGTTTGATTTTTCTCGGGATATTTTTATTTCAAAAAACTCATTTCCATGCACGCTCAACGATAATCTCAAAAACTGTACCCACGCGGTGAAGCTGTGAGAAAAGCTAGTTAGAAAATATTAAAATAAACAACAGAAAATTTCACTGCTAGGGTTGTCACTTTTGAAAACTAAAAATAAAATTGAAATATTTCATTTTGCCAGAACATAGTGTTAATTTAGGGTTTGCAAAAAATATCTTTATGTTTTACCACATAATGAGGTGTACAAAATGCTTATATCATATTGCTTATAGACTATTAATATTCGTTTTGTAGAAACTCGTTCGTCCAATAAAAACATTCCAAGGGGCACGGGTCTCTTCCCATAACTCGGGAAGTTTTAGACCATACTCCACACACGGGGGCCAAGTCCGGATTGGTGGAGGTTGTGGGGCTAGTGGCCAACCCCAGTGTCAGAAGTTTTCAAGCCGCCTATAAGGCCTCTGACATGGCTTAACGACTGCTAGCGATAGCAGCCGGCACCAACGGCTTAACGTGCCTTGCGAAGCACGGAAACGGTCGAGATAAAATGCCACTAACAGTCAAACCCATCCAGGTTATGACCGTGTCTGTAGTCAGTTAACCTGCGTGATCGATGCGACCACGCAAGCCGCACTGAGCCACGACCACGACGACTCAGAGTTAAGTATAGAGTATAAAAAAAAGAAAAAGTCGGATGTACAAATATTCTTTTTCAGTTTCCTATACTAACCCTGAATAGCGAATCACGAATTTGTATGGAAAAACGAAAAAAATTCGACTTTCGCCATTTTCTTCATAGTCAATATTCGTCCCATGTATTATATGCTTTTAGTTAAGCTTTTTCTCGAAACTCGAAAACGGTAAAAGATATCAAAAATTTCTGTCAGATTTTTGATATCTTTTACCGTTTTCGAGATATTTGCAATTTTTGTTAATAAAATATTCGGAGATCGAGATTTAACATAAAATTTTAAAAGTTTTGAAATTACTCCACATCGTCCGTGTTGACATTGTTTATGGTGCTTGGCACATGACATACCCATCAGGTTATGACCGTGTCTGTAGTTAGTTAACCTGCATGATCGACTTGACCACGCAAGCTGCACTGAGCCGTGACTGTTATTTCATTTATAGTATAGATATGAAATATGATGATATTTATATCCCTAACTTCAGAAATGAGTGGTTCCTTATACAAAATTTCATCCCCTATTTCACCTCCATCAATTTATTATCACGACAAAAAGTAGCCTGTCCAAGGTCCCATCTATGTCTATACCAAAATTCATCAAAATTGGTTCAGCAGTTTATGCGTGAAAACGTAACAGACAGTTACTTTCACATTTAAAATATTGTAAGTAGGGATATCGATATCATAAATATTATCGTTAAACAAATCGTAAAAAAATAAATATCAATCGGTATGTCACCTTGATTGTTACATCACATTCGCCATCTATCAATGAATAGCTAAACTAAAATCATGTGTTATAATATTTTCTTGTATTGTAGTTCTAACAGTAAGTAACAGATGGCGTGAATTATTTTTTAGTTTTTAAGGTTCCCTACTTCAAAAGCAATAAAGGAACCCTTATAAGATCACTTCGTTGACCGTCCGTCTGTCCGTCTGTCCGTCTATCTGTCTATCAAGACCCTTTTTCTTAGGAACGCGTGGAGGTAGAAAGTTAAAATTTATATCAAATACTCAGGCCTGCAATCCCCTGAAGGTATGAAAAAATCAAACTTCTGTGCCAACGTAAACAAGATATACGGCCGTTTATGCCACATATTTGGACACTCGCATGGGAATCAAAACGTATAGGGTACTAAAGTCCCTTTCAATAGAATGCCGCAATCATGTAATTTTTTTTTTTGACATTGACACCTTGTTATCTGTGTTGATAGTGATCTAATAGTGATGTAATACTAATATGAGTGAAAAATCCCTGACCTTGATGTACTGGGTTGCGGTTCACTCATTATAACCTAAAAATACCACGAATCATTTTACACATTTTTTATAATTATTCTCGGATTTATCCATCGCATCTCTAAGAGATTCTGTGTATCTATTTATTACATTTTTAATGGAATAATAAAAACATTGTTACCTCCTGATTGTTTCTTGGGAAGAAATTCAATCGTAAGCAAAAAAAAAGTCCGTGATTTCACGTAGTAGTTGGCAAATGTAATGTCAAATGTCATATTAAATTTAAAACCTACGTTTCTTTTTTAGAACTGACTCATGATTCAAATGAGTGAGTGAGAAATGAGTGAGTAATAAAAACGATAAACAACACTAACTTTCCGAAGACTAACAGACTTTGATGAGCAAAAAATTATTATGACAGTTTGACAAATTATTGAAGTTTTCGTCGTCCAAGTATTTTTATTAAAATAACTATCCTAAAGAAGTTATTTCATGTCAAAATTATTGTAAGAAAAATGCATGGTTCATTGAAATGTGAATATGATTAGGATTGATATGCAAATGTATGTAACTACGGAGTAATTGTGTTTAATTAGTGTGTTTACATTATTACGGGTTTCTATTAAAAGATACTTTACCTAAAACAAACGTATTAGGCAACTGACGTTGACATGCGGCAATTCTATAGTTAAGGGTGTTTACTTTTTCTTTATTGGAACCAGCTTTATTATGTAGTTGACAATCTTTATTGAATCAAATATATCGATAAATAAAACTTTAAAACGATAACATCCCTATCTCAATACGAATTTCTTGGGTGAAACTTTAGTGATGCTACTCGTTGCTAGATTTTGCTTATAGATAATATAAATACATCAACCTTACGCTTACCTATCACACAAAGGTGATATTTGTTTAAATACATGCTTCCCTCTTTACCCCGCTTCAGCCCCCGCAAGACATACAGGCTGGTTCAGAAACAAACAGAGCGAGTAACCTCAACTAATGTTCTTCTATATCCTATATCGATGTAAATCAATTACAAAAAAATTGGACTCTACATACAACAATGCTCAATCCGACAATTTGTGGAGGATTTAACATTTTTGGAGCTTTTTAAAATTTTAATATAAGGTTTTAACAAAGTCAGCGGAAACATTAACTGGAGCTTCTACTCATGATTCTTAACAATTTTAGGAACCAATAATACATTTTCAGTTTTCAAAAGTGACAACCCTAGTAGTGGAAATTTTGGGAAACTATTTTAAGAGATGGGAAATTCTATTTTTCTCGGCTGTCCTGCCCGTTTGGGAAACAAAAAAAATTGTACATGTAGGACGTAATTGTGCCTACATTTCTATTTATTTAAATTATCCGAAAACGGTAGAACACCGGAGAAAAAAAATTATGAAGGAAATTTAAAAAAGTTGAATAAGTTTTAAAATACTTTGAATAGAATTACCAAACAAGGCTTCAAATATAGGCTTTTCTTATATCTTCAACTACATGGTGTTGAATGCCTAATTGCTAGTACCATTAAGTTTCTATTAAGATTTTCCTCTTTTGTTTCCCATTTGGGAAATTATTTTAAAAATAGCTGTAAAATAAAAACTACAGATATTTGACACGCGGGAGTTCTCGTCGTGGCTTAGATATGAATATTTCTACCAGATTTTGGAAAAAACTCAACAATGTCACTTTTTCGGCTTCCAAAATCCACTGTGAGGTGGTCCCATATAAATTTTATCGAAATCGATTCAGCGGTTTTTGAGAAAAGCAACAAAAACATAGCAAAATTGGAGTTGTTGCGACTGAAGTCGGTTGTTTTTAACGTATTCAGCGTGGTCAATTATGTAGCTAATACAAACTAGGTTGAGACTTCCTAGTAAGTTTAAATATACCCGTAACTAGAACCATCGCTCTTCTCTCTCTATAAGGAAAATAATATATTCCAATTTTCAATTTCAAGTTTTGCGTTATCCTTTCAAGTAGGCAAGTTCCTGTTTTATAGATATGGAATGTTTGAATCACAGTCACGTTGAAGTCTTCTCACTCTCACTCACTATACATATATAATATATACAGGGTGTAACAGAAGTGTGTGACAATACTTCAAGGTTGGCTTTTACCCATCAAACTGAACAACGTTTGTTCTACGACTTTGTTGAAATCGCAAAAATTATTTTGGACTTTTCATATAAACTTGGTTCGCCAGCTGATCGATATATATATATATAATATTATAAATGCGAAAGTATGGATGTTTGTTTGTTTGTCAGTTTGTTTGTTCCGCTTTCACGCCGAAACTACTGAACGGATCTGGATGAAATTTGGTAGGTAGATCGATAAAGCACTCGGCTAACACATAGGATACTTCTTATCCCGGAAAACCTAAGGGTTCCCGTAGGAATGCTTAAAACCTGAAAATTTCTACTTCGTCACTAGATGGCGCTATCTTAACATTTTCTTTCTTTCTGGACACAATTCTGAGTCCACGAGGACGAAGTCGCGGGCGGAAGCTAGTCTAATATAATACTTCATATCAATTCGTTGCAGATTCTTCAAGAGTTGTGTGCTTGGTTGGGCGAGGCCAGTGAAGGGGCACTCTTTGCACTTCACCGCTTGGCCCGAGCCGCGCGTTCGAGGAGCAGTGAACGAGCCTCCAGGTAACAGGTTTGGCTGACTCGGTGGCTCAGTAGTTAGTGATCCTGGCTACTGTTCCGAGGGTCGATATTTAGGGCAAACATCTCTATGATGAGCAGGTTTGTTTGCTTTGTGTCTAGGTGTATTATATCTATATTTGTATGTATTGAAACGTCTTTATGTATGTATCAATCTCTGGTTCCCATAATACAGAGAATCCTAGTTAGGGGCCAGAGGACCGTGTGCAATTTGTCCCGGATAAAAAACCTCAAGTTATTACAACGCGCGAGAATACCTAAAAACCTCAAGTTATTACAACGCGCGAGTATACCTACAAGATTATCATCGGTTAGCAAGTTTGTGTAGGAGAAGACAACCCATATGGAGTTCCACTAGGTGCAACGCCAGGCAAGTGCCGTCTATCTCATGTAAAGGGCGTCACACACTAGCGCTGTTTCATCTTACGATATCCGCCACCATGAGTGTGGTGAACCGGGTGGGGTGACCGCGAAGTTTGAAGCCTCATGCTTGAATATATGTCCATGAGTGGCGTGGATATCGTAAGATGAAATAGCGCTAGTGTGTGACGCCCTAAATAGCACGGTTAAATGTGCCACACGATAAGAAGACTAAGTCGTGCTCCGACGGGAGACAAATAAAATTTCGGGCTCTGAATATTCACCTCGAAATGATATTTGGAATACATATTACCTATAATACTCTTCACTTGATCACTTGATCTTCTACTACAGTCTTGGTTGGTTAGTTTACTGTTACAAATGCACTATTCTTTGTTGTGCAAAATAAAATTGTTGCTCTTATTGTGAACTGTATTTGATTAAAACTTCTTTAAACTTACAATTTTGATTCTTGACAATTTCATATTATTTACAGCTCATGGAAGCTTTCAGAAGCAGAAGAGATATCAACAGAATCTTCTCAAAAGTACAAGCAGCGTCCAGCTGACTACATGTCTGGGGACGAAGCGCCACAGCCTCCACCTTTACCTAGGCTTTCAAGCAGAGAGAAACAGGTAATAGATGAAACCTCTAATAGATGAAAAAGATGAAAAAGAGTCCATAAAAGACATAGGGTAGTTAACTGCATCAACAATTAATTATGAAATATTTTTCTCTAAATATCACTTTTAATGAAACACTAGAAATATTATGTACTGGCTTGGAAGTTCTTTACGTGTGCAAATTTTAATAAACAAAAACATTACGTAAAAACAGGCCAATGTACTGCCACAGATTAGGTAATAGTACTGGTGGACTACTACTCGGTTTCAAAAATTAGTAAGATCTGATGAGGAGCCATGAGTATTATATTAAAGAAAGCAAATGATTTCGACTAAATAACCTGTCTTATTTTATATTATAAGCAATAATACATATGTAGTTTACTAATTCCAAGATGTAAGAGTAACTGAACCTACAATTATTTATTCATAAAAAATATCAGTCATCTATTTATTCTAAAATAGTTGGCTTATCATGTCACTTGGCCGATAAACTTCATGGTTCGCTATTTCAAACATTTGTAGGAATTATCGTTTTTAATATATCATAAAAAAGTACTTAACGCAGATGACTCGCAGTCAACTACCCTATTTCTGCACAGAATTTCATGCCAGAATTACTCGATATGTGTATTTTAGTTATAGTATAGAGCGTGTACCCCCCATTAATGTGCTCACAAATTTTTGAATGATTTAATCTAAATTTTATCTACAATATCTTTTTCCACAGGTTACGAAACCAACAGACTACCTCCCACCGAAAAGACTACAAGACTTGGAGCAACACTTGACTTATCTGGAGCATATGAATTCCCGCCTAAACTTATCTCAAAATCAACTGTCAAACCCACAGAAACCTGACAATGAATGCACTGGCATAATCAACCCAATCTATGACATCAAAATGCCTAAAGACAAATTTAGCAGCGTCAAAAGATCCAAATCGTTAGGAAGATCTTTCAGTACAAAAAGCTTAGGACTAGAAATTACAAGATATAACCTCACTTTAGGTCAAAAATCCGGTCGAAGGACCAATGATGTCGTGACAGCTATCAATGGGATGACGGGCGAGACCGGGTTAGAGCCTAAGGGTAATTTCTTCCAGAGGTATAGCAGTGCTAGTGTGGTTGGTGATTCGTATAAAATTAGTAGAGCTACGATAGAATGAGTATATTAGGGTGCCTCTTCTTCGGTGTCATAAACTTAATATTTATTAGGATTAAGACAAACGTATAAAGAGTCCACTGAAATAACGATGAATTTCCAAAATTATTTTAATTCTAAGTATTAAACGTCATTTTTTCACCATTTGCCAGCTATGAGAAAAAAAAAATATACATCTTAAAACAAAGAAAACATATACTAACGCAACTATCACTTTTTAAAATGGTGGCGTTATTGAATGTCGGTGTTCTCGTAAGTGAAGCTTATTTTTCTATGTAAATTTATGCGCCATTGGTTGTTAAAAGTGTTTACTTTTTATGTGATAGGTGGCAAACAAGCAGAGGGGTCACCTGATGGTAAGCGATTACCGCCGCCCACAGACACCCGCAACACCAGAGGAGTCACAAGTGCGTTGCCGGTCTTAAGTATGTTTGTTTAATTTTTTATGATAGGTACGTTCAATGTAAAAACTGATTTTAATGCTTCACATACAGATAAAAAAAACCTCTATCTACTTAATGGTTACGAAAGTATAGCTTCATATGCGTTAGGAGGGATTCGTTGTATTAATAAATTAAGATTTAATAAATATTTTTTAAAGTTTGTTTAAAATAATAAATACGGGTTTGAATTATTTTGAACTTGTTTCATTTAATCCTTCGAAAATACTTATATAATTTAATATTTTTTTTATTTCAAAAGCCTTCCTTTTTTGAGAAAAACTTTTCCCCTTAGAAGTCAAACAAATCCATCAAACGTCATGATGCAAAGGAAACTTTAGCAAATTACTTTTGCAAGTAATTCCGGAGTCAGTGAGTAACCTAGTTGGATACAAAAAAAGTTGAAGATTGATTACTCACAGAACATTCCAGATAAGACCAACTTGAGCGAGACTCGAGGGACGGCGGAAGTGGCCGTGAAGAGGAAACAAATGTTTGTTATCAGCAGTGCGGTAATGTGAGATAATCACCATTTTCTTAGCCTTATAGTCTCATTTATTAAAGCTTTTGGTTCTTTCGTCTCATTCGTAATATTTTTGGGGCTTCAACGTCTCTAATGCATCGCGCCTTACTTTTCTTCATCGTCTCTGATGCATCGTGCCTTACTTTTCTTCATGGTCTCTAATGCATCGCGCCTTACTTTTCTTCATCGTCTCTGATGCATCGTGCCTTACTTTTCTTCATCGTCTCTGATGCATCGTGCCTTACTTTTCTTCATCGTCTCTGATGCATCGTGCCTTACTTTTTTGCTACTTATGTTTTAAAAACAACAAGTTGTAGAACAAAAGTTGATCAGTTTCATGAATACAAGCCCTCGGTATTATTGATTGCATCGGGTATGCTATTAGTCAGGTGAATGTGATGTACGATTATTACTCACACGAAAGAGTCACAAACGAAGAATAAGGTAAAGTAAAAGATAAAAGACACATCATAGAAAATATTGAGAACAAAAGAAAAGGCGACAAGATGACTTTATAATTAACATCATGACAGAAAAGATAGAAGCAAAGCGAGAGAGAGAGAAAGAGAGAGAGATAGAGAGAGAAAGATAGAGAGAGAGAGAGAGAGAGAGAGAGAGGGAGACCGAGGATTAGATGCATCGATCGGTCAAGTGAAGGTCAGTCTTGTTTGTTTGTTCCGCTTTCACGCCGAAACTACTGAACAGATTTAGATGAAATGTGGTAGGTAGATAGATAAAGCACTCGGCTAATACATAGGTTACTTTTTAAACCCAGAAAACTTTAGGGTTCCCGGAGGAATGCTTAAAAACTCAAAATTTCCACTTCGTCACTTAATGGCGCTACCGTAACATTTTCTTTCTCTCTAGATACAATTGTAAAGTCCATATAGACGAAGTCGCGGGCGGAAGCTAATAAATGATAATACACATCATCAAACACCGTCATTCTTTCTCAAACAAGGATTCTGATAAGGTAAGCCACGGAAATCGAATCCACAACCCTCGAATCACTAGGAATGCTAAGAGGTTAGCGACCGAGGCAGCTATATCAGATGCTAAATAAAGCAAAAAGGAACCTACCTATCGAAGATAGCAGGCAAACCTAGAATTCTATCCACATACCAATAGATTGGAGGGTATTATACCTTGTTTTCTATGTTCCAAGAAACTCGAAATTCTGTAAAAGTGGAAAGGTTGTTAGGTGAAGGGAAAAAGTGGATTTTTCTCACGTACCGCGTGTCGTTTATTGACCCCCAAGCGACGCCTGCAAAGGCTTAGCCGAAAAAATAATAGGATTCTTTTTGGTAGGTACGCAACCAATGGAAATAGGAAATAGTCTTTCAGTGTTCACGGTAAAAGTATGTTCTGGTGTTATACAAGGTGTTAACTTAGTTGTTATTACTTAACCTGGGGCTTCTACTCATGAAACTGAACGACTTTCCCAAAGGAACGCATATGAAAATTTGGACTTCTCATACTAAGTGGGCCGATCAGTTGACCGACATGTTAGAAAAGTACAAAAATTTTTTCGCAAATTGACAATGGGTTTCTTGGGAAAAGTTGTTCAGTTTCGCTAGTAGAAGCCCCAGTTTAAGTAATGACAGCTAATTTCTTAACAGCTTATATGTAAAATCCTTTACCAAATGGACTAAGACTGTTTTTGTAATTTAGTTTCAAAATTAAATAAAAGTAATGCTCTAAAACTACCTCTAGGTCTTCTACATGCGCCTATCATGAAACTAAAGAACGTAAGAAGCTGTACCTAGTTAAATCGCAAATGAAGTGAGATATAAGTTAACCAATCAGCAATTAACTTTATCGATTTCAGCCAAGTTATGGAAAGAAAGATTTTCAGACAGTTTTGTGGATTGAAACCCACATCAATACATAATTACACCTTCATTTAGAAGTTCATATCGACGTTGGTTATTAAATAAGCTTAATTTACCCGTTTTCATTCCAGTTCCCAAACGTAGAGTATCACTTTTCGAGTGAATGATACAAAGATTCATCTTAATCCCTAGAATTTGCATTGCAATGAAATGTGGAGTAGGGTTTTTAATTTGTTCTGTCAAATGGCGAACTTGCATAAAAAAGTTTTTCCTTTTTTTAAATGGAGATTTGAAAACTTAAACATCTGTGAAAGTCGTTTATGATTATCTCTATTTTTCACTGAGATATTGCAGTTTGACAATAATGTCGCAGAGCACAATCGAAATATGCTTCGTACAAAAAGTAGCGCAGCAGTGACGTCACTATAGCTATTTTCCGCCGTCAAATGTATGAAGAGTGACTTACGATCATTATTAAAGCTTTACCTAAATGTTTTGCGTATATCCTGTCCTAGAACATTTCACAAATATTAACGAGATTTTAAAAATGTTCACACATTCGAACCCTAACAAAAATAGTAAAAATAAATGTATTAAGCTAGATATCTCGCAGTATCTTTTCCACGGTACGTTTTTCTAGGTACTGTTGCTATTTATTTACTTTTGTTGAAATCCAAAAATTCCTATTTAATAGGTTTGTATATAAAATAAAAATTTTCACCTAACCTAACCTTCATTAAAATCTACGATCTTTCAAAGTCATCGTATCAAATAAATTGTTGGAGCCACATTGAGAGTTCACAGGCAAACAATATTATCCCGTCGCCCGCGTCGGACAAACAGACCAGTCGTCACAGGTGCGTCAGGACCCGAGCTGATTGTGATCACAGCAGCCATTGTCCGAGCAATTTGCCAATAGTGACTGACAAGGTTATCCTGTTAGGTCCTCGCTTCTTACAATGTTACTCTTACTGATTGAATATTTTCTACCTGTGCGAAGCGTCTAAAAAAACAGGGTGACTGCTCATTCGATGGAAAGCGGTAATGCCATGAAATTGAACAACGTTCCTTGAAAAATCTGTACACTCAGATAAAAAAATATTTGGCTTTAAACACAAAGGTAGCAATGCGACTGATTTTATTGGCAATTACTCGTAGATTGCAAACTTTATATTGTGTTGCTCCGGTTGATACATATTTGTTTCTGATATGTTGCTGTTGTGAACTGAAATGTAACTTTACACAGAATTCTCACATAAAAATGTAGCAAAAGATTAAGTATTATAGTAGCAATAATTCTACGCATCCAACTGAGCAACTTTTTAGGGTTCCGTAGCCAAATGGCAAAAAACGGAACCCTTATGGATTCGTCATGTCTGTCTGTCTGTCTGTCTGTCTGTCTGTCTGTCCGTATGTCACAGCCACTTTTTTTCCGAAACTATAAGAACTATACTGTTGAAACTTGGTAAGTAGATGTATTTTGTGAACCGCATTAAGATTTTCACACGAAAATAGAAAAAAAACAATAAATTTTGGGGGCTCCCCATACTTAGAACTGAAACTCAAAAAAATTTTTTTCATCAAACCCATACGTGTGGGGTATCTATGGATAGGTCTTCAAAAATGATATTGAGGTTTCTAATATCATTTCCTTTAAACTGAATAGTTAGTGCGAGAGACACTTCCAAAGTTGTAAAATGTGTGTCCCCCCCCCCGTAACTTCTAAAATAAGAGAATGATAAAACTAAAAAAAATATATGATGTACATTACTATGCAATGTGAGGTATCTATGGATAGGTCTTCAAAAATGATATTGAGGTTTCTAATATCATTTTCTTCTAAACTGAATAGTTAGCGCGAGAGACACTTCCAAAGTTGTAAAATGTGTGTCCCCCCCCCGTAACTTCTAAAATAAGAGAATGATAAAACTAAAAAAAATATATGATGTACATCACTATGCAAACTTCCACCGAAAATTGGTTTGAACGATATCTAGTAAGTAGTTTTTTTTAATACGTCATAAATCGTAAACCTCAATTTACCTTTCATTCAAGTTACAACGAACTACAATAACTTTTATATTATGTTACTTGCTGCTACGGAACCCTTCATGGGCGAGTCCGACTCGCACTTGGCCGCTTTTTTATATTATTATTCTGTAGCTGCATAAGATATTCAGATACAATGTAATATTGTTCGATGAATAAATGAAATGAAATGAAACTTTTGTTCTACACCTTTAGTGAAATCGCAAAAATTTTTAACAACACTATATGGGAAGCCATTTTCGCGATTTTAGCTGATTTAATTTCTACTGAAGTCATTTCTACTTGTTCAGTTTCCTACCAGGCACTTGGGCAGTCGGTGGATAGTGGCTTCAGCCAATGTTCTACTATTGTATACTAAATCGGAGCAAATCCAGTATCAAAATGTTGAAAACAACGTTTATGTAAGTCACGAGTAAACTTCGAGATTTCCAGAAGTTTCTGTGAGGTATTAGCGGTTTCCGCTGTGATCTGGAGTGAACCGACGACGTTTACTCGGGAACCCTACCATTGTTCGCAGTTTTTTTTATTAGCACAAAAGTAAATAACTGAGGAAGGATGACTTTTGGGATCCACAAAAAAATTCTTATTAACAGAGTTCGAATTTCAGATTACGATTACATATTACGAAAATTTTTCACCAAAATTAAACTTTTTAATCGTTTGATTACAGAGGTTCTAGGGTTCTGTGTTGGTACGCCGATTAAATGGGATACTCGTATCGATCACCTGTCACCGATCTATCGAACGTTGATATAACGTCATTCGATGTTCACTTCACTAGGGAACCCGTATACAATAGATGTAACTGGAAGAAAAAGTTTCTATTACTTTGCTAAAATACGAATAAAAAGTCGTTCTCTCCATACTGGTTGTAGAAAATAATTTAATCATTTTCATGAGTAAGTATATTATAATATTTTAAATTTAAATTTAATTTTTATAGATACTATAATTCTTTCTTTAAATTATAAACCATTGGTAAGGGCCACAAAGCATAATGTCAACAACTCATTGTCAACCGTTTAGTGACAGAATGACAGATGAGTCAATTATCTATCGTAATATGCACCAGCAAGGAACCGGTGCGTGCGAGTGGATATTTGTTTGTTATTTAATCACGGCGAAAGGGACCGAAATATTTTGCAGTTTTCTTTAAAAAAAAACTGTCGTAGTTTATGTAGTTAACAACCCATAACGTCCCCACTACAGGGGCACGGGTCTCTTACCCATAGCTCGGGAAGGTTAGGCTATACTTCACACACGGGGGCCAAGTCCGGATTGGTGGAGGTTGTGGGGCTAGTGGGCAACCCCAGTGTGAGAAGTTTTCAAGCCGCTTATAAGGCCTACGAGATGGCTTAACGGATTTTTATAAATTTCTGAATAATTACATATTTCTCGAGATATATTTTTTCTTCGTCAGTGTTTTAAAAGGGCCCCCCCTTTTCAGACAAATGGATAGCCCTTCACTTTAATAATGACCTGTCATCCAGTATTCAAAGGCGCGGAGAAAAATAACATTATTTCAAGAAATATGTAATTTAATAAGAAAATGTGTGTGTTCACGGTAATGTTATTCAGGCATTTTGAAGAACCTATCTACATATATCCCGATTTTAAGAGGACTCTGAATCTCTCATGTGTGAGAGAAAATACTTTTTATTATAATAAGTATTGCATATCTGCTTACTTTTCTTTGACAACGCCAAAAACTAAGCTACGCATATGAACTGCTACAAAGACTATGCCGCGCCGTAACCTAGTAGCCAAAGCTCGTAGCAACCTGAAAAAAAAAATTGTTTTTAGAAACAAAGAGATAAACAACAAATTCTTTGCAGTCTGCGTTGCGAAATAAAGACATCGGAAATGTCAACAGCAGCTCCACGATACCCAGCTAACAAATGTAGTGGATTATTGTGCATTCATTTCCAATTTGTTTCCATCCCTCTCTTGTTAATGGCACCCTTATCGCTGTCTCGCTCTGTTTTCCGGTCCGCGCCTGCGCTCTGTGGATTTTCCCCAAAAGACGTCAAGTCGAAGCTGCGTATGCTGAAATAATATTATGAGGTCTTGTGCAGTTTTAATTTTCACACTCTTGTTTTTATGTGCATAAATTTTGTGTTTTTTGGCAGGAAATTGATATGGCGACTTTCGAAAAAAATAATTTAAATTAGATATGTACAATTATCGCCTTATGTAACTTAGAAAAAATCCAACAACACATACCAGAGATCATACCACTGCCATTATCAGACCATTGTCAACCAATTTTGCAAATCTGCACCTTTTGTGTGTTAATTTGTGACAATAGCGATTACTAGTTACGCAAGAGGGGAGCGGCAGCCTATGCAGCTTCGACCAGTTCTGGTCCAGAGTCGGTGGCTGTGATCTGCGAACCTGCGGGCTGGCACGGGCGTCGCTGAAACCGGGACAAAAATCCACAAAATCAGCAAAAAATCGTCATAACCTAAAAACTAAAGACACTGGTGGCTAAATAATTGTGACTGACAATTAAAAAGAAAATTGTAATTTTAATAACTGTTCTGAATTTGAAAATTTAAATTTCGAATGCTGGGTAGAGTTTTAGTGGTGGAAAATAGTTGTCGATTGTGAAACGGTCGAAGTGAATTTTGTGCCAATAATTGTCGATAATTTGTTTAGATATAAAAAAAAAAACACAGGATGACGAGAGACGAAATGAATAAATCTGAGGTAAGATATATTTTACTTTTCTATTTTTATTTTATCTAAACTTAAATTATTTTCTCATGGAAATGTCTGATAGACAGGTATCACAACACTGCTCATTTGTTACGATTTTTACTTAAAACTCAAAGATAGTTCTATTCATAATTAATATTCTTTAGGCATTTTAAAAATATATATGTCGCAGAAGCGAAGAGCATATTAGTAGCCGTTTGTGTACGTATCTTCTGAAACCTTCTAGGTTCATTCGAATAGTCGAATAGTGCTACCAAAAAGTATGTTATCCTTATTTTTTACATGGATTTTACTGAGTTTTAAAAGTCGGGAGTGTTATACATACTTTGGGGGAAAAAATTCTAAATGGAAATAACATAGGCAGGTAATTTTTAATGGCTAATTTTTGGTTTAAATAAGTGATGAAACAATTACAGGTTAGCAATTACAATAAAAATTACAATTATTGCTTGGAATAATTGCCAATTACAAAAAAAAAACTTGAAATTTAAATTGGTTTTTGTCATATTTAGAAGTGATAGTGTTTAATTTAAATGCCTGGATTGTTTAAAGACTATGTAGGTATTAAAAATCAGAATGTTGTTAACAACCCATTACGTCCCCACTGCACGGGCACGAGTCTCTTCCCATAACTCGGGAAGGTTTTAGGCCATACTCCACAAACGGGGGGTGGGGGGGGGGGCAAGTACGGATTGGTGGAGGTTGTGGGGCTAGTGGCCAACCCCAGTGTCAGAAGTTTTCAAGCCGGCTATAAGGCCTCTGACATGGCTTAACGACTGCTAGCGATAGCAGCCGGCACCAATTACGGCTTAACGTGCCTTGCGAAGCACGGAAACGGTCGAGATAAATGCCACTAACAGTCAAACCCATCCAGGTTATGACCGTTTCTGTAGTCAGTTAACCTGCGTGATCGATGCGACCACGCAAGCCGCACTGAGCCACGACCGCTTCTGCTCAGTCAAAAATCAGAATACGAGACATAAAATACGACATAATATGTCAAAACCGTAAAGCTATATGTTTTATGCCGTTTACATTTTAAAAATTTTACTATTTAGGCACTATTTATTGGCATACTCAGAATCTTGAAAGTCTGTAGTGAGGCTTCTAGCGGAACGGTTGTGATAAAGTTTTATCTTCTAGATATTTAAATTAAAAAAGTAGTAATCGTAATTGTTAAAATAAATTTCGTAAACGTGACAATTACAATTAATCGTTAAAATGACAATAATTGCCAATTTCAATTAATTGTATTTTTTTTATCACTAGTTTAAATATGACAACTGGTGTTCTACACTTTTCTTATTATTTTTAGCAAATTTTGTCATATTTAACGAAAATAATAGCTTGTATGTATATGTCGCAGATGGATTGCATAATCGGCTGTTTTACAAAACCGCTAGGGATTTTACAAACCAGCGCCGTTTTGTACCTAAAACAGCTGAACGACGTTCAGATGGTTTGACATTGCGCTACCTTTATCAAAACTGCTAACCACGTTTAGACGTATTGTAGAATGGCTACGAATTACAAATATATCTTAATTTGATTTGATTTTTGATTTTACTTAAATATTATTTTCAGTTATATATTTTTCATCAAACTCTGATAGCTTTTTATTAAAACTGTTCCTAATATATTTTCACTAATATTACTCGATTTATTTATTAATTTCGGCAAAGTCGTTTGTCGTCTGTTTCGGACACCATTATTGTTTTTATGACATAGAGCCACGAGTACCAAAGGAGAATGCCACGGAAATATGAAACGCTCGTACCATATTGCGTCTTAAAAAAACCTTCTGAATTGGATAGGGGATAACATATTTAATTATTATACGAAAAATTACTCTCATAGCTACTGTAACTCCAGAGCTTTTTCACTTTCATTTTATGTTTTGAGGTTATTTTTAAGTACTTTATCTACGCTCAGGCGTACACGAAATTCTTAGTTTTAACCAATCATTTGATAGCTAGTTTTAGTTAATTATGGTATGGTTCAGTGACGCTAACGAGTAATATAAAGGAGCACCACAAACCGAACGCGGCACTGTATGTATATTGTAATGATGAAGTGCAGTCGACGAATAAAACGAAGTGCTTTAATATAGAAGAACGCTCACGCAAAAGCATTACTCACGCCTCGCACTCGTGCAATCGTGCATGCAATTCCTAACGCATGCTTGGGCCTCCACACGTACGCCTCAAGCACACACGTAGGCGTCTGTATCCAGCAGTGGACAGAGCAGGGCTAGCAACCGCTGGCATATTTCAGTAGAAGACTTAAGCCCAGCCAAACCACCTGGCCCGCCTACTACAGGGAGTTGTTGGCCGTGTACATTTTCGGCATATATTGGAGGCGCAACACTTCATCATATATACCGACCACAAACCACTACTGTACGCGTTCTCACAACGTCGCTAAAAGTTGCCTCCCGCACAGCTGAAACAACTGACGATCATCTCGCAGTTTACTACGGAGATCGAGTACGTCAAAGGCGAAGACAACATCGTCGCGGACGCGATTTCCCACGTTGAGTCGATTTCGGTTCTTCTCTCAAATTGGAACCGACGCTAATTCCAGGCACGAATATTACCATCGCGTGCAACGTGTCGACGGGGCGGCCGCTGCCGAACCTGCCGGCGGCGCTGCTGCGCGCCACGCACGCGCGCCTGCACGCGCTGAGCAACCCCGGCGGCCGCGCCTCCGCGCACTTCGTCGCTGACCGTTCGTGCGCTCCGGCGTGGCGCGCGACTGTCGAACCTGGGCTGTCACTGCCTCCACTGCCAGCGACGCCAGGTGATGCGCCACGTGACCGCACCGCTCGGTGAATTTTCCCTCCCATCTGGGAGATTCAGCCATGTCCACCTCGAAATCGTCTCCCGGCAATAGACCGGTTCTCAAGATTGGCTCACGTCATCCATCACCGCCGAGGATGTTGGCGATACCTTCGTACGCGGCTGGATCGCGCGATTCGTCGTGCCCATCACGGTCACCGTCGATCAAGGCCGCCAGTTTGAGTCAGCGCTATTCAACTGATTCCTCGACCTAGGCGTTACCAAATGCGTACGAACTACCAGCTACCACCCGCAAGCGAATGGCATGGTGGAGCGCTTCGACCGCCATCTGAAAGCTGCACTCATGTGCCACCGAGAAACCTGCCACAGAGCTCTACCTCTTGTGCTTCTTGGTATCAGATTGGCTCTCAAGGAGGACCTCAAATGCTCTGCTGTAGACCTCCTGTTTGCTTACAGGGGAGCTCCTGGTACCTAGCGCTTTCACACAAAATGTAAGTGAGGACTTCGTGGCACACCTGGCCATGACCGACATGCGTCCCGAAGTCGTTCGCTTTTAAGGACCTGGCAGACGCATTTCACGTTTTCCTTCGCGACGAACACTGTACACCGGCCCCTATAAAGTCCTCAGTCATTCTCTGAAGACACACATCGCTGCAGACCCCAAGCGAGGCGCGGTCTCACCGAGCGCACAGGCGCCCGCGACGCTCCCGGCCTCGCAATGCAACCACATGTCCAGGTCCTACGTCTACCTACCCCACCAACAGCTCACTCTGCACCAAATCCTCCCACCGTCACACGATCAGGTCAGGGTTAGATTTAAGGATATTTTAGATTAGTGACCTGGTTTTAATATATTTTTTAAAATTATTATTTCGTGTTCTCTAGTTTATAGTGTCTTGTATTTTATTCTATCATACAGATACTGTATTCCTTTCCGTGAGGGTGGGAAGGAGGGGGCATGTGGCGGCATACACTATTTGTATGAAAAAATGTCAGATTTGCGACAAAAGCTGTCCTGTCAATGTCATCCACCTACCAAAAGATCGTAGTCAGACTGTAATTTGTGATTAACACTGCTTGAAACTTGACAAAACAATAAAACTATACTATACTAGGTATACTTTTTTAAATATCGTAAAGTGCAGCGGCGTAACATGACGTAACGGGGCGTGTGTGCGATGCCGATTTACAACGTACTGTGTGGCATATGTGGATTTAAAAAATGCCGCAACGTGCCTATGGCCCTACGTTACGTCCAAACAAAAATTCTTGTACGTCTGGCAACCCTGGGACGCACCAATGTGATCAAGAATCAAATCTATAAAACATCGTCTGATAGTCAATCTTACCAGTAGTTGAAGAAGAGGGCGCGGGTATAGGAAAATGGTGGTGTAATGCGAAGACATCTCTTAGATTAAGAAGAAGAAATATGTGGATGAAGCATAAAAATCTCGATAGAACCATAATGTAGTTTCGGAACACATTTTATGAATCCAGGGCCGCGTTCCGAGGGTGCACTTGACAGCAACCGCTTTGTACCCTCTCTTTCACACTTAGGCAATTTATATTATGCTATCCTGTTGTCAGAGTGAACGTTTGCTGTCAGAGTGTACAAAATGTAGGGGATATATCAAATTAAAATCTTTTTTCATACATTTCTTTCCTGCAGTTCGAATAGGTCTAGAAAAAATTAAGTGTGCTTAATAAATTTAATTACGATTTTTGACATATGTCTGGTTAAGACGCAACATGGTACGAAATCGGGCAATCTCCTTTAGAACTAAAGTCTACAATCTGACGTTTCATTTCACGCTGTTCGTGACACGTCGTTGGTTCACAAAATCTCGAATCGTTGACCCGCTGCATTGATGAACGTTTATGCAATTCTGCGTATTATAGCTTAGTTATTATGAGCAAAAGGTCGTTCAGCTGTTTTACAAAACGGCGCAGTTTTGTAAAATCACTAGTGGTTTTGTAAAACAGCGGATTCTACAATCCATCTGCGACATATACATATCGATGGTTTCCGCTACAAAGGTCGTAACTCCAAAATGAATAGTTTTGGCAATAGCCAAAAAAACAAAAAAATAAAATATTTTTGACTGACTCGGTGGCTAAGTGGTTAGCGATCCGTGAGTCGATTCCCACACAGGGCAAACTTTTCTGTGATGAGCAGAATTGTTTGCCCTGAGTCTGGGTGTATTATATCTATATATGTATGTATTTAAAAGTATATGTGTATGTCTCTGGTTCTCAAGATACAGGGAATCCTAGTTTGGGGCCAGATGACCGTGTGTGATTTGTCCCGGATATTATTATTATTATATTATTATCTTAACATTTTTATTTTATTTTAACAATACTTTCTTTTGTTTTTAAAGTTATAAAAATTTGGTTCTGGTTATTTTATTTTTTACCTTTAAAAGATTTAATATTTTTTCGTTTTTTGGCTATTACCAAAACTATGCATTTTGCAGTTACGACCTTTGTAGCGGAAACCATCGATATGTTCATAGGTATTCGCCATTTACTAAGTAACAGATGTCAGTTCTGACAGATGTCAGTTTTATCAGATTACATTCTTTCTCTTTATTTCACACAGATTCCTTATTATTTTACGTTGGTAAGACTAATAAATATAATTAAAAATGTAAATATTTTGTTTAAATTCAAAGTATTTTTATCCACCTTTTACGAGGTTCAAATGGAGGAAATTTGAAACTCAGCACTCTAAGTTTGGACGTGTTTGCAGAGATAGAAGAAAAGTCGGGCACAAAGAAATTCCCTCCAGCACATGTTTTCAACGAATATATCCGACAGACTTTAATATAAAAGCGTCCCATGTCATTTAGCATAAAATATAATACTTCAAATTGAGGGTATACACTGACAATGTATAGAAGCGATGTCGGTACAACGTGAGTACCGCTAACTCCTCCCGAGATTTATAGGGCACCCCGGTACCCTCATAAAAATGGTTGTCATGTATGTTTTTATAAAATACAAGCTTTTGCTCGCGACTCCGCCCCCGCAGATGATTACTTTGTCGTTAAGGGTACGCAACGTATGGAAACAACTATTCTAATAAGATCCCTGCCCTCTATCTAAGCTCTTTAACAAAATTCAGTGAAGCACTGGAGTACTCGTAGTTATAACAATAAATGGCATTGATTTCTCGAATTATTTCATAATTTTTTGAGTTCCCGGTGTGATTTAGTTATATGATAAAATGTACAATACAAATGGTTTTCGAAAACCTGTACGGAACTCCATATAAAAGTATGCATATGAGTAAAAAAATTATATAGGTATGCCACTCCGAAGCAAATCGCAATAGTTTTGATGGTTTGGATAGTTTTTATTGTACACTTTGAAGTTTCGGTCGTATTTATCAAGTGAAAATTATTTGCCATACAAAAGACGTAAATTAGCTATATAATACTTGTACGTAGTCACTTATACAGAAAATGAAAAAAAAAACTTCCAATTGAACTTCGGGAACCTTAATAGAAACCTTCTTAATATTTCTTGGGCGACAAGCATTCCTTCAAAAATGTCTCACTCCAATCTGGCCAGTAGTTTTCGAGAAAATCTTAAAAGCTTCATAGCTCCAAACTTCCACCAGTACAGACTATAACCGGACATCCTATAGAACCCTCTATAGGATGTCCGGTTATAGTCTGTTTCCCGAATTTATTTAAGCTAGATAAAATATTCCGAAACTTTCCTTTTCAGTGTCTCTTGGGAGAGAAACAGTTTTCCAAGAAAATGCGTTCTTCTTAACTCATCTACAAAATAAATGCCGACTACGTGCTTACAATAATAATAAATAGTGCTTTGTTCCGTTAGTTGTTTTTATATAATAAATAAATAATCTTTATTTCGAGCTAGAGTTCACATAAATATCAAAATTAATATACAGACAAATTCCATAGCTCTAGCGGAGCGGCTTGCGCACTGCTCATCTTTATAATTGACCCCGACAGAGGCTAGAATAACACATATTTAAAATAATCAAGTGGATGATTAGACAGATAGGCAACCGAGACTTATTATAATTAAAGCATATACTAAAATGATATACTTTAGACCACACCCTGGACACTTCATACTTTCGCGCCATTGTTTACTACATACATAGACATTCATGTTTGTACACATGTGAATGTGTGCGTGATGTACTAGGGTTGAATCGAGATTCAATTAGCCCTCATTGTTCTTTATTGTTAGCTAGACTTTTAACAAATAAAGTGAAGGCTGTATACACCAGACAAGGCTGTATAGCCTTAGAAGCCTCTAGCTCTTTTCTTAAAAAAATTAAACTGTCTTTGGTTATTATACTGTGCTTTGGTTTGTGCCAACCTCTTGACAAATGGTCACACATCGGTCTCACAGGGGGTGTGAGATAACATTCAGAGAGCGGCAGGGAGTGTCCAATTGTATAATGTCCTTATACTGTGACTTCGGACATACTTCTGTAATATTTCTGTTGTTTCTTATTTCTATTCTTCTTGTTGCAAATATTTTACTTTTGGTCGAATTTACTATCTTTTGTAGATGTTATATAAGAAGTTACAAGTATATTTTGTCTATTTTGAACTTTCCTATGTTTGTTTTATGTTTTAACTTATCATAAATACCTAATATATTTAGTACCTGTACGCTGCGCTGTCGCGCATATCCGATGTGGTTCCACAGAAAACCAGCACATGCTGAGGAGGCACATTTTGTAGGGTCTATTATTATTATGTTAAATCTTATATTAAGCGCAAATATGTATATTTTTTGTGATTGTTGCTACAAATAAATCATTTTCTCTTCTATTCTATTCCATCCTATTCTACTTAAAACAAGCTTACTTCTTTAGTGCTAGCTGCAGGTAAAGTTATTATGATATTTTTGTGTAGTAGCGCTAAATTAGTCCACTTTACTGGCAGCTAATAAATAATTCACTCTCGTTACATGTTCTTCACCCCCGAGGAAAAAAGTAAACAAAAGTCAATCGCATTTGTTAGTTTTGTAGTTGTTTTTACTGTTAAGTGGCAACGGAAAAGTATACATTTAACATCCTGTATATGTTCTTGAAAACATCCTGTATATGTTCTTGAAAACACTTAAACAAAAGTTAAAATTAAGTATATGTTTATAAATAATTTGAAATTGAGAAAATATTTAGATTGAAATCTATATGGAACAAACGTATTTTTGTAATTTTACGATATTAAATTATAATATTTTATCTTATAAACGTAAATATTTTATTATTCCAAAGTCTAAATAAAAGTCTGTTGTAGTAGTGGGGTGGTGAGTGAATTTAGATAAGCCATATCGCAGGAAATTACTTTTATTTACCCATGAGACGTTCATTTTAAGGCGAGGTAGCACAGAGCTACTGCGCATATAAATAAAATAAAAAACACAAGTCCCACCGACACGCGCCACGCGAATTATTGACGTTTCAGGTTATTTTGTATATTTTTCTAAATGAAATTGTTCAAACTAATAGCGTAGTTTTCTTTATATCATGGAAACCATTATTGTTAAACAATTTTCATTTTTTTCTTTTAATATACTGGGGACTGTTTTATGCTAGTAACGGTAGACCCATCTTTGGATTTTTTTTCTATCGAGTCGAAATTGTTGAATCGTGTTTCGGATAGCGTATTATTTTTTCAGACTTGAAATTTCTATAGTTTTACGTCATGAGCGTTCATAAAAACGTCAATCTGGTATAAAAGCGCTGATCAAAATCAAAAGTTTTTTATTTAAGTAGATGCATTGAAAATCCTAATTATTAAATGACAGCTGTCAATACCAGGAATTTCTATCTAAACTATGTATAAGCAATTGTTCTAAGCCTTAAACTACATTTTTTTATAATTCATCTGTCCGATGCGAAGTTTTCCTTTCTACTGTTATTTATGGCACAGACGTTGGTTTCTCCTAAACGAATAATCTTAATTTATTCGAATCATTTCCTCAAAGACCGGAGATCTAAAATCGCTGCGCTAAGCACCGACAGTGCTTAAAGCGCTTAACAGCTTATCTAGATCCTTCAAGCTATCTGTCGCTCGCAAGAACGGAGTGTGACGGAGTTAAGGGCTGCCTCACACTGAAACTTTATATGAGACATGTCTTCAACTGAGCTGTTTAAAAACTTATGACATTGAGTAGGTTACTGGGTTCGCTGTCCGAACCCGAACTAAACACGTCTGTTTGAGCTGAGTTTACGCTTAATTCCGTTTAACAAAGTTCTAACCAAGAGCGTCGCCAGCCGATGGCCCAGGAAGGAGTGTGCAGCAATGTGACTGTGGAGCAAATAAAATTTGTAACCAAAGGGCTACATTTTTTGGACCTCTAGGCTCCCCCCCCCCCCCCCTTTGGCGACGCTCTTGGTTACAACAACGTTCTAACGTTATTTTTGTAATGGAGAAAATAGCTGTGATTTAATGTTAAGTGGTTATAAGAAGACGATTAGCTTGAGGACAGTTCCGTTTCTGAGTTCCAGCTGCAAACCACCACCACGTAGAGCATTTTTAAGGATCCGTCATCATCCATAGAGCAGTGTTCTTCGTTTGATATTAGCGTATTGCCATTTTTATGAAGATGCTCCCGAATACTTGACTTTGGCAAAATCACGCTTCATACATAAATATAGAATGCCAAATTAAAAAAAGTGGTTACTCCATTACCAAAAAAATATTGCACAAAATGTATTAAAAGTAGAGCTGTACCGACTAGTTGGGAACGGCGACTTATCGGCAAAAACTAGTCGGCATTGTATTTACCTATACAAAAAAATTAACACAACGTTTATCTTTCCGAAGTTCTTACCTTGGTCTTATGTGTACAGTCCTTTTCTTAGTTTTTTAGAAGTACAGTGTTATTTTACATTGTATTGTGATTATTAAACAAAAATTAATATAATAACAAAATAGTTAATCTTCCGTTTATTTTGTGACGCCATTATGAGTTATGGTTACTTGAAATAAATAAAATAATACCAAAACCCAAAAAAAATCACAAAAAACTAAATAAATGATGGGTGAAAACTAATGGTCGGCACTGCGGAATAGTAGACCGTAGTCGGCAATTTCAGAGCCGACTACTCGGCAAAATTAATAGTAGGCTCATTACTAGTTCCTACACATAAATTTGCACTTTACTAGAGGAGTCATTTCGCAAAAATATTTTTGAACTTCTTCGTACACATCGATTTTGTATGGAGAGACTATTCTTCGGGGAAAATTATTCAGATTCGTGTGTAGAACTCCATTTTGAGTCATGACAAATATTTTTAGCGCACCTAAACAATTTTTTGCAAAGACAGTTGGTCAACTTAGTAGACAAAGTAAAAAAAAATCACTTATAATGTATTGGTCTGAAATAAAAATATTTTATTTTATTATATTTTTTATTTTTTTATTATGGGTTTCTTGGTGAAAGTTATTCAGTTCCACGAGTAGAAGCACCAGTTTGAATACAACACAATGCATACAATTGTTAGACCCCATACACATTACACACACTCGCAACTCTGAAAATATTACCCTCCGCTGTGTCGCGTAAGTTTATGTTCTTAATTTCGTCATTTATTATTAACACATTCAACGTGAACTATAGTGAATGTGATTGAGGTCCAACGGTCACGTCTCACACCGGTATTGGTCACGTCCGCGACCTGATAAGGGTAAAGCCGTGTCTCGTTCTGTGTTACTTACAGGTAACCGTCGCAAATGGAAACTGACTGGGGTGTGCTGTGGAAATCTTATTTAGGTATTTGTTATTTGCCAATAAATTTTATGTCCAGTTTTTATGTGTCAATATTAAGATACTAGCTTCCGCCCGCGACTTCGTCTGAGTGGACTTCAGAATTGGGTCCAGAAAGAAAATTTTAAGGTAGCGCCATCTAGTGACAAAGTGGAAATTTTAAGTTTTTAGCCATTCCTCCGGGAACCCTCTAGATTTCCGGGATAAAAAGTGATCCTATGTTTTTTTTCGAGTGCTTTATCTATCTACCTATCAAATTTCATCCAAATCCGTAAAATAGTTTCGGCGTGAAAGCGGAACAAATAAATAAACAAACATCCATACTTTCGCATTTATAATATTATACTATATAGTATAGTATAATACAGTAAAACTTAAATAGAATAGGCAATATAAAAAAAGCGGCCAAGTGCGAGACGGACTCGCCCATGAAGCGTTCCGTAGCAACAAGTAACATAATATAAAAGTGCTTGTAGTTCGTTGTAGGTAAATTGCGGTTAACGATTTATGACGTATTAAAAAAAACTACTGACTAGATCTCGTTCAAACCAATTTTTGATGGAAGTTTGCATGGTAATGTACATCGCATATTTTTTTTAGTTTTATCATTCTCTTATTTTAGAAGTTACGGGGGGGGGGACACATTTTACCACTTTGGAAGTGTCTCTCGCGCAAACTATTCAGTTTAGAAAAAAATGATATTAGAAACCTCAATATCATTTTTGAAGACCTATCCATAGATACCCCACACGTATGGGTTTGATGAAAAAATTTTTTTTGAGTTTCAGTTCTAAGTATGGGGAGCCCCCAAAATTTATTGTTTTTTTTCTATTTTTATGTAAAAATCTTAATGCGGTTTACAAAATACATCTACTTACCAAGTTTCAACAGTATAGTTCTTATAGTTTCGGAAATGGGTTTGATGAAAAAAAAAATTTTGAGTTTCAATTTCCATTTTAATCTCATTTTTTATTTTTTCGCTAGCGGTAAAGACTGAACGAGAAAAACTTTTAGTTGAAATGAAAAATGAAGGATTACACGCAACTTTTATGCTGGAAACGACAGAGAACTGAAATACCTAGGTTCGTCAGTATCGCCTGTTAAAAGTTGAGTAATTAACAATTCCTCTTTGTTCACAGGTTGAAGAGACGATAACCATAGAATGGTGCTGGCTGAACAAGCGTCAAACGAAAATGAAGTAAAAAAACAAGGAAACAAGCAAAAAATATTGTACTATGTATATTTGACTTGGAACCAAAGAGAAAATGACTAACGTTAAGTTAAAACTGATGTTATATCTTCTTAATGTGCTTCTTACTGCTCACATAGTACAAGCAAGACCATATTCCGAAACAAATTCGACAGATTTAGGAATTAATTTTGCCCATAATAATACATTTCATATACCAGTAGATCCAAATGCTGATACGCTAATAGTTACAAATGAATATGACGATCATTTAGAATTAGAAGAAAGTGAGCATAGTCAGATGGAAGCTATTATGAATGCAGAACAAGGCAGAGATACAGAAATGTCATCAAAATATAATAAAAAAGAACCAAAACCTAAGATGAAAGTGGAAGTGGAATCGAAATTTTCTGAGTCGGGAAATAATACTAATTTACACTTGGATGCAATTATCGACGCTGAAATGGATAGAGATGTAGCTATGTTAAAAAAAACTGCAGAAACTGATAAGAGAGTATTAGAGGTATATCCAAAGAAACTAGACTCAAAAGCTACCCACGTCGAAGAGTTGATTCGTTCAGAAATGAACAAAGAAGATGTCATAACTGACATACATTCAGATATGCGTTCAGAATTCGCTGAACTGCCTCGATTTGAATTTCTAATTGCTGCTAAAATAAATGAAAGTGACGCAAACAGGACTGATATCAAAAACACTGTTAACAGCAATAGCTTGTTGCGAAACGACAGAAACAATAGTGATGTATTGAAGAAAGTAGATTATGTGGAACTCGTGGAGGTTTTGAAAGCTTTCAAAGTGGGTGACAATAAAAGTGATTATAATTTAGCGAACATCACTGTGCACGAAGTTGAAGACGACCTGGCACCTGATACGAGTAAGTTGCTTAAACATACAAATAAGAATAGAAAAAAAATAGCCCACCTTTAGGACAGATGATCTAGTTAATACAGCTAAGAACCGACCTAAGCGGAAGTCTATGGACTAGTATTCCAGTTGTTATAATGACTGCCAATTGTTATAGAAATTGTAAAGAAAACTTTTTCTTTGTGATAAATTATTTTACAACTCGTCTGCTCTTATACATTTATTGAAGATGCCAGTCTTTCTTATATAGTTCAATATATGGAAAATTCTTCCAGGTTAAAAAGAAATATGCTCAAGTAGCTACACAACATCAAAGCATTTTTTGCTTTAGACCAAACGCAATTTAGACGTCAGAACTGATACCAAATAATGTCATTCACTTCAAAGGCACAAATGCGATACTTTTATTCGTCAGAATTACCTCTTTTTATACCTTTTACTTTAACGATACTGTGGTAAAGCCGAGTAAATCTTATGAAGTTTAGAAAATGATATGTGTCCTTGACATGACGGGAACATTTTCATTAAACGACAATATGTAATGTAATTTACCATAACTTTTCAGGATAATAATCATTCCTAGGGAGTGTTTATTGGATTTGTATGCAAGGAAATGTTTGCACCCGGCAATGCTTTTTTCGCTCACTGATTGAGATAGGTCAGCGCACGGTCAGCGACCTGCCGTTGGTTTAAAAATATGAATTTATTGTAAGTTTGCTATTATCCCAACTGCTCAAGAAGGTGTGGATAATTTTCTGCATCTTGAAGTTCTTTTTAGGGTTCCGTACCTTAAAAAGAAAAAAGCTTATAGCACAAGAAAAGGGAAAAGTCCGAAAACCATTTTTAGTAACATCACAATTTTATTATTAGAACAAGTTGCACTTACAAGAAATAAAAACGAAGTGATAACGCTACTGTAAAAAAAAGTTGAGGGTAGACAAGGAATGAAATGACTCTATTTTCGGGTTTATGAATGTTGTGTGCAAGTTATAGTAGGTAGGTATTTGAGATGTAAATGCTTATCACGTACTAACCTAACGGGTTCTTTGATATCAAACGCTAACCTTCTGAACTTCTGAACACAGAGAATGCCTATTCAGCACTAACTAATACCTTCTTTGAATTATCAAAGGGTTTATCTCGTCGATTGCCTTAGTCACAAGCACAAGACAACTTTGTCCAACTCGAAAGGTCCGTTTGGTCAGTCTTTTGAGTGTAGTCTGCAAAAGACAAGAATTTTAGCTTTGAGATGTTGTTGAAACTGTAATTTACTAAAAAATATGGCATTTTATCGTATCTTAATGACTGAATAAGGGCCAGGTAGTGCTGTTTATTTCTATGGAGCGTTTTTTGTTGGCGTATTATTGAAATATGACTATATCTATTAGGTTACCTATCAGTTGTGTGTATGTAGTTACGATATATACAACACAGTTTTCCCCGAAAGAGATTACGTGGGCAGACTAATACTTTTTGATATTTATTTGTGGGTTTCTTATTATAATAAAAGAAGAAACCCCTTTTATGTTTGTGCTTCTAAGTTTTGAATATTTCTTTGTGCACTCTATATTATTATTAAATATTTTAATAAAAAGTCTACTTATTAATGTTCTATTTTTCGAAAATCATAATTGACTGGAACTTCCATTTATATCGCCTGGAAAATATACACTATCAACTGAATGACTGACTCGATGGTTCAGTGGTTAGCGCTACTGTTTGACTGCTGGTTCAAGAGTCGTGAATTCGATTCCCACCCACGGTAATTGTTTCTGTGATGAGCAGATTCGATTGATATCCGGGTGTATTATAAACGTATTTATATATTAAAGCGCTCTAAAATTTATACGCTCTAAACGACATTATTCGTCGAGCTCTGGTTTCCGCCAATATTCCTTGTCGGAGTGAACCTTCGGGTCTGAGCCGTACTGACGGGAAGAGACCCGATGGTTTGACTTTGGTCCCCTGGCAGAGAGGTAGGTGCCTCCTATGGGATGCTACCTGTGTCAGTACTTTCGCCCCAAGCCACCTAAACCTGACTATCAGGACCCCTGGCTCTGCTGCGGAGCTCGCTGCGAAACGCAAGCACAGATGCTATGCCCCTTTGAAGGAGGCATATTTCTTTGTTCCGTTCGCTGTGGAGACCACGGGTTGCTGGGGATCGGAGGCAAGAGATTTTGTCCGAGAGATAGGGTGTCGAATTAGGCAAAGAGGGGGTGACCTCCGCTCTGGGACCTTCCTGATGCAAAGGTTATCCGTGGCGATTCAGCGTGGAAACGCTGCAAGCGTGATGGGCACCTTTGCGCCTGGTACGTCTAAGGGTGGACTCTTTGACTAACGAAGCCTCTTGGTGGATTTTTATTTTTTTATGAATTTATATATTATAGTCTCCGGTTCCCATAATATAGGGAGTCCTATTTTGGGGCAGATGATCATGTGTGCTTTGTCCCTTATATTTACATCTTTTAAGCGTTTATTAGTGCGAATTTTTGTTGTGATCAATACTCAAAGTGAACGCTGCACGTCGAAAAGGCATACAGGATGCTTTTACAATCATACTGTACGAATATAAACAGGTAGTTGTTTTTAGATGGATCCATGTAGGTGTAGCGATCACGTGTAGGCAGAAGGGACCTCATTGGATTAGTATGCAATGCGGGTGCATGTGCAATGCTTTCGACGCTCACTGATTGAGTTGGGTCACAGAGCTGGCGCTTATGAACTATGGTTCATTCCAATCAAAAAAAAAGCAAAAGGTAAACAAACATAGTATGCAGATGACATTGACATGTGTCAGTTCCATAGTAAGTTTGTTTACGTTTTGCTTTTTTTTGATTGGAATGAAGTATATGTTTTTTTTTAAGTTTGTTTTTTCCCCGACTGTCCGAGGAGTTATTTAATTTTCGGGCTTATAAACGTATGTTGTGTGTGTTGATGATTTTTAGGTGAGGTTAGGTTCATTTTTTAATCCCTTACGAGTGTTTTATTATTGTCTGAAAAGGGCTATATGAAACTTATAAAACTAAATCAATTTGCAGCTGCATTTAAAATTATTTAAAACTCATTATCAATACTTGAACACTGGAGTCGATATAAGTAGGTCAGTAAAAATGTGTTCTTTCCTCCAAGGTTTCCAAGGAACCTACTGCGTACGAGTAAATTCCGTAAACTTGTTGAGTTAGGTATATACATAGTCTTTTGTATATTGTCAGAAATAGATGATATTTGATATAATTTTGTCAGTATTTTAATAATAAATAGCTCCTAAACAGAAAAGTTTATTTGAGCATGATTAGGTACCTCGTAAAGAAAGAGATAAAGCAGTCTGCTTCCACTAATACTGGAAATCCTAGATTGGGGCCAGACAACCATGAGAAAAAAAACTTTATTTCTGAGGTGTACCTGACTGTGTGTTCTTCTCTGTAGAGAAGCATTTTCAAGGACACCTTATATGTTATGTAAGTTCAATCATGTGATAATTATACCATGTGGAACAGACGCTAAGAATTGGATCTATTTTTGTATGCAGAGCGGATGAAAGCCTCTCTGCTCTCGCTGCACGTGATAGGCTAGGGAAGGGCGTTAATAAACTACGTTTTTTAATGGATGGTAATGATTTTCGGGTATATTTATTACTGTAAAAGCCCGTATATTGGTAACTCTTAGGTTTTACTAGTAAATTTTAGGATTTACCAACATTTTAGGTAAGGTTAGGTTGGACTTTTACCATTAAGATTTGGTAAATCTTAGAATTTATCGTAGTCCGGTCTTTTATTTACAGTAACATATTCACCGACAAGCGGAAAATAGTGGATGTTACTAATCGTGACACTGAACTTGAGTTTAAATAGCATTTTTCTTATAAAGAGCACTTTTCCCAAGAAAGATTTTAAGGGACCAAACGTTTCACATAACATCACAATCTTATGGAAATTAATCGTATTTACGGGGATATCTGCTAAGACCTATCGTTTTTAGCGTATTTAGCAATAAACAATAATAATAAGTAGGTATCAAGCCTAGTTAGAATGGAAAAAATATCAAAATTCATCACACATATCTTTATTTGGAAGTACTTATTTATTTTCGAATTATTATTTTGCGAAAACTTAATTTATTAGTTATCCACAGTGCTGTTTGTCCGAATATGGCATGGGCGGTGAAAGTTTTCGGGCAAGTAATTTTCTTAATTACATATTAATTATGTTACGTAACCACATATTTGACTAGGGAACGGTACCAAGGTTTTGAGGGGTTGACGCAAAAGGTTCCCTTGGGTCGAAGTGTCGCTGTCCAGGCAGCCCCTATCAACAAGATAAACCTATAATAATAATATATAATACATAAGCTACGATTTAAGATTATTGTGTCTCGAATGGCCTTTACGTGTTACTCGTGTTCCCACACAAGCGTAAGTCCCGAGGCTCGACCCATAAATCCAAGCCAGAAACTAATAATTTAATATAATAATTTTCCGGGACAGACGGTATCTGGCTCCAAACAAAGGTTTCCTTTGCTACGGGAACCAGAGAATTGTGAACAATATAAACATTTCAATATATACGTATACTATATGAAAAAGAAACAATAAATAAGCTCATCACACTTATATTTGCCCTGGGCGAGGATCGAAACCCACGACTCTCATCTTAAAAGTCAGGACCGCTTAACACTAAGCAAGCAAATTATGTTTTGGGCTGATGTTCTTACTTTATTAATACATACTTAAACATGTGTAACAAAATTGGTGTAGGACCCTTTCACTGGAAATTCTAATCATCGTATTGAACAACTTTTGTTCTACGACTTTACTCAAATCACAAAAAAAAATAACATTTCATACAAATTGATCATCTGTTGTGCCATTTTTGTATGGAGAGTCCAAAAATTTTCAGTACGATGAGTAGAATCCCCAGTTAACGAGTCCTACACCAATTTTGTTACACTGTGTATAGCATATAGAAAACCTTGTGGGACACCTTTGTTCAGCATTTGACGTCTTTTGGTTGATGATGATGACGATACCAGTAAGAAGACATGTGACCTCTCGCAGTTCTCTCCGTGTTCTCAGGGTTCAGTGACGTGCAGACCTGGTTCCTGGCCTGCTTCACGACCCTCCTGCTTCTGCTTGGGGTGCTCTGCGCCACTCTCACCATAAGGTAAGAGCTGAACTTTTAACACGTATAGATTCACTTCCTTTGCGTAATGGCTAGGCCATTAGGAGGACGCGAGTTTGATTCTCGGATAGGTTAGAATTTGTTGGACTGGGTTTTGGTGCTGGTGGTGCCCTCAGAAATTTCATAGCCCGCCTGGTCAGTACCACCATTTTAATTTAAGTACCATCTTATCGAGATCTTGTCTAAGTCTTGCCGCCAAACATAAAATTTATGTGTTCCAAGCATGAAGATTTGGGCAACTTTAAAAGCCCGCTTTCATCTTCGGCATCATGATCACTTACCATCCAATGACACAATGCCAACAGTTGTGGTTAAATTAGTTTTTTGAAATAACATGAAACGCTTGTCGTTGTTTTCCATTTGAAATGAAAAGTAACAAAAATATACATCTACATTATTCCCATTAATATTTAACAGACTGGATTTATACCTGGTCGAAACAAATTGCGAATCCATTTCACAATAACAACACAATACCCCTCACCACATGCGCTGCGGTGACAAATACGGAAAGTGGAAACATATTGTATAACACATTATATTTTAGACGACACAATCGAATAAGCATTTCTCCCTTTCAATTTCGATTTTGAACACGAATGTTTTGATATAGGTAGGTATGTACATTATCTTTGCACTTGAGTTCATCATCTTCTCATTTGAGTTCATTTAGCTTTATCATGTTACTAGCTTCTGCCCGCAACTTCGTCTGCGTGGACTTCAGAATATAATTGGGTCCAGAGAGAAATAAAATGTTAAGGCAGCGCCATCTAGTGACAAAGTAAAAATTTCAGTTTTTAGCCATTCCCCCGGGAATCCTCGAGTTTTCCGGGATAAAAAGTATCCTATGTGTTAGCCCAGTGCTTTATCTATCTATGTACCAAATTACATCCAAATTCGTTCAGTAATTCCGGCGTGAAAGTGAAACAAACAAACAAACATTCATACTTTCGCATTTATAATATTAGTAGACAAAGTGAAAATTTCAGTTTTTAGCCATTCCTCCGAGAATCCTCGAGTTTTCCGGATAAAAAGTATCCTATGTGTTAGCCTTATCTATCTATCTACCAAACTTCCAAATTTGTTCAGCAGTTCCGGCGTGATAGTGGAACAAACAAACATGTATACTTTCGCATTTTTAATATTTGTGAGATGAGATGAGATATTAGTGAGAAGTGAGATGAGATGAGATGAGATGTATGTAGATACAAGCTGTGTAATGTCGTAGTTTAATGAATGCTCTATAGATAGTTAGATAAATAATTTTTAGACCGCCACCATGTTTCAGTGGCTAGTCTGCTCGCTTCACATCAGGAGGTTGTGGGTTCGATTCCCGGCGGGTTTCAACTTTGTAGGACTCTGTTTGGTTGATAGCAGGACATTTTCTGAGTCCGCCTGGCTAGCTACCACCATCATATCTAAGTCTTAAAAAAACGATATTTTTAGACTGAATGATAAATCGTCCGAGTCTTTTGTAAAACCTTACATATATTCTTATATTCTTTGTCCGTTTTCGTCAAAAATTGCGTTTTTAACCGACTTCAAAAAAAGGAGGAGGTTCTCAATTCGTCGGAATCTTTTTTTTTATGTATGTTCACCGATTACTCGAAGACGCCTGAACCGATTTGAAAAATTATTTTTTTGTTTAAAAGGGTATACTTCACACCATATAAATTTTATCGAAATCGATTCAGCGGTTTTTGAGAAAATCAACAGAAACATAGCAAAATTGGAGTTGTTGCGATTGAAGTCTTTTTTTTTAACGTATTTAGCGTGGTCATTATAACATTATTTGTTAACTAAAGGTGCAGCCGCAGCGCACAGCGTAGTTATTTCATAATTCTAACAAAATAATATAATCTTCTCATATAAATCAAGATTATTTGCTAACTTATTTCAAGTCTGATAACTATCCCGATTCTTTAGTACTGACTCGGAATATTTATTGTTGATTTCTTTTGAATCCAGTGTATGATATAGAGTATAGACGATAAAACATTACGCAATAATGAAGTATACACATCGTGGTTACAATTTATTCTGTTATATTCCATACATTTTTTGAATCACACAATTGCTAACTTGCAAAAACTTGACAAGTGTAATGAACAAAAAATTTGCGAATCACAATTTTTCCTACACCCTCCCTACACACAACACTACACTAAAGATTTCATTGGGAACATCGGTATCAAATTGACATTTCCACTCAAATGAAATTTAGATAGTAATCGCTCGAATATCCGCTCTTACCCACAGTTTCCCTCCAATAGCCCGTCCTTCATTTCACTGGGTCGGTTATTATACGCCCGGTTATATCCGGGCATCAATGGCATTGCGTGAGGCTCAGCGGATGTTATTGGGACCTTCAATCCGTCAAGATAAGAGGAATTCCGTCACGTGGGAAATAAATGGAGTTTGCGGATAAACGCTATATTTTGTAATATACAGGGTGTAACAGAAAGGTGTGATAATACTTCAAGGTTGGCTTTTACCCATCAAACTTAATGGTATTTGTCCATAAAAATACTATTTGTTTATTTATAGTTTAATATAAATAAATATTATAAACATAGCAGAGCGTATTGACAGAGTAAGTAAAAAAATTGAATTAAAAAACCACACGTCATTCATTCGTCACCAGCCAGTCTGTTCTACACACCACGGAGACTCTCTCTCTGTGATATGAGAACTCCTCTTCTAACACTCCTCCTTCTCATTCATACATCCATCACCTTCCTAGTCCTCAGACCCATCCTGTCCACACACCATTCAGTCTTCCCTCTCAACAAAGGCTTTGTCAGAATGTCTGCCACCATTCTGGCACTTTCAACATAATGCAGTTCAATGGTTCCAGCTTCAACTGTTTCTCTTATGAAGTGATAGCGAACATCCAGATGTTTTGTCCTTTGATGATATACAGGATTCTTGGCGATGGCTATAGCTGACTGGCTGTCGCTGAATATGTTAATGGCGTTAACAATTAGTCCTCTGACTAACTCGTCCATAAATCTTCGGAGAAAAATAGCTTCTTTGGTAGCTTCTGACATTGCGACATACTCAGCCTCAGCTGTAGAAAGAGCAACAGTCTTTTGTTTTCTGCTCTCCCAAACAATAGCTCCTCCCTGCATCAGGTACACAAATCCGGAAAAAGATTTGCGGTCCGTTATGTCTCCCGCATGATCAGCATCGGCATACGCTTCAACCACCTGGGCTCTCGCATGTGTTCTCTCGTAGGTTAGTTGAAGGTCCTTGGTACCTTTAAGGTATCTTAATACACGCTTAGCTGATAGCCAGTGTTCTTTAGTGTAGCATGAGTTAAACTGACTGAGATAACTCACGACGTACGCAATATCTGGTCGAGTGCATTGAGCCAGATATAACAATGAACCTATTAGTTCTTGGTACGGTATATTATTTATTTCTTGAGTATATTTCGGCTTTTCAAGTCTCTGTCCTGGGACCATTGGTGTTGTAGCAGGCTTGCACTCTTGCAAACCATACTGTTTCAACAATTTCTCAATATATTCTTCTTGGTCTAGTTTAATGGACTTTTCATTTTGAGTAATTCTCATCCCAAGTATTAGTTCTGCTTTCCCAAGATCTTTCATTTCAAATTTTGACATGAGATCTTTCTTCACTTTCGACAACTCCTCGCGATCGTTCCAAAAAATTAACATATCATCAACGTACACAGCAAGAATGATAGTTTTACCACCCTTAGATCTTGTGTACACGCATGGCTCGTTCTTTGATCTCATGAATCCAAGTTGCAGCAACTCCTTGTTGAGCTTGGTATTCCACTCTCTGGGAGCTTGCTTCAATCCATAAAGCGACCGTTTCAAGAGACAGACGTATTCCTCTTTACCTCTAACTTCGAAACCATCTGGCTGCTTCATATAGACTGTCTCTGACAAGTCTCCGTTCAAGAACGCAGTCTTCACGTCCATTTGATCAATATTTAGATTATTCTTTGCTGCTAAAGCCAGCAAAACTCTAAGTGAACTGTGACGTACAACTGGTGAGAAAGTCTCCTTATAATCAATACCGTATCTCTGGCTGAAACCTCTTGCAACTAGACGAGCTTTGTGTCTTCTACTATTTCCCGCCTCCTTTTTGATTTTAAATATCCATTTAGAATCAACTACGTTGCATCGTTCAGGGGGTTTGACAAGTGTCCAGGTTTTATTTTTTATAAGTGCATCCAGCTCCTCCTGGATTGCAGCTTTCCATTTTTCTTTATCTGGTCTCGATAAAGCTTCTTCTACAGTAACAGGATCTTCTTCTGCATCAAATACAGCTTGGTAGCTGACATAGTCTGGATACTGTCTCGGTTTCCTGTTTCTGAGAGGATACCTCCTCTCTTCTATGGGTGTAGATTGCTGCTGTGGTTCCTGAAGATCCACTTCTTCAGTCGCGGTTCTGAACAATTCATCCTCCACTTCTGTCTCCGTCTCCGGAGAACATGGTTGTTGATGTTCCTCTTCATTAGGATTGATAACCAAAGATCTTGGTTGAGCTTGATCTCCATCTTCATTTGGCTCATCCAAGCAGGGTTGCAAGCCGGGTTGTGTCTCCACACATTCCCGCTCCTGAGTAACAGCAGGATTTTCCACCCTTGGAATTATATGTTCCGTTATGATCTCCTCCGAGATACGAGGAACTTCTGAATTATTAAATTTATGGTTCTCAAAAAATATGACATCTCTTCCTATAGTCAGTTTCTTTGTGACAGGATCAATCAGTCGATATCCCTTTGACTCATCTGAGTAACCCATAAATATTTTGAGCTCACTTTTCGGATCCCACTTTGTCCGTTTTTGTTCTGGAGTGAGCAGGTACGCCGGACACCCAAAAACTCTGACAAAGCTCAAGTCAATCTTGTTGCCAGTCCATGCTTCTTCTGGCGTCTTACTTTTGACTGCTAAAGTAGGTGACCGATTTTTCAAATATACGGCAGTATTAACCGCTTCAGCCCAAAAATGTTTACTCAGTTCCGATTCCTGTAACATAGTTCTCGCCTTCTCGCAAATAGTTCTATTCGCTCTCTCTGCCACTCCGTTTTGTTCTGGAGTGTATGGAACTGTCAGTTGGTGCTGGATTCCAGCAGCCCTCATGAAGTCACCCATTTGTTTGTTGACGTACTCTTTTCTATTGTCTGTTCTTAAAATTTTTAGTTTCTTCCCTGTCTGCGTCTCTGCAAACTTTTTAAACATCTTAAACTTCTCGAACGCTTCACTTTTCTGTTTGAGAAAATAGACAAAAGTTTTCCGAGTAAAGTCGTCAATGAACGTCATGTAGTACCTTTGCCCACCCAATGACGCTTCACTCATTGGTCCCGCAAGATCAGAGTGTACCAACTCTAATATTTCTTTTGCCCTCTTAGCATGACCTTTTGGGAATGGCTTCCTAGTGTGTTTTCCCTTAACACATGGTACGCACTCTAACTGACGGTTTGTATTAGAGAAACTTACCCCAGTTGCCATCGTGTCACGTAAAAGGATAAGATTGCATACTCCGAGATGTGCCATCCTCCGATGCCAAAGAATCATCTCCTCACTGATTGCAGATGTAAGGGCTGTCTCCTGAAAGCATATCTGAGCTTTATAAATGCCCTTTTCAACTACACCTTTAGCATAAACCTTACCTTTCACTTCGCATTCATCAACTTTCAAAACTTCGAAGCCTTTCTCTTTAAACACGATAACTTTGTTTCTTTTTGTAATTGTGTTGACACTTAACAAGTTGTTTGTCAATCCAGGAACATACATGGCGCCATTCACAATTACCTGTGAATCATTTACTACATTACCTATACCAATTCCATACAGTTTACCACCATCTGCGCATGCTACCTCAACCTTACCAATCTCCTTGTAATCTTTCAACCAATCTTTTCTACAGGTCATATGCGTCGACGCTCCTGAATCAAGTATCCATTCTCTCTTAGATTCGCTCTCAACAGTAGCGAAGACACACGCTTGATGGCTGTTTTCTTGTGTTCGAGGATTCTTCGGACAGGCATTGGCCTTATGAGGACCGTCACAAATAAAACATTTAATCTTCTTCTGTGTTTTCTTTGGTCCTTTTCCTTTTTTCTTGGTAAGCAATGCAGAATTCTCACTAGTGCTCCCACTGGGACTCGGTGTAAACACATCTTCCATTTGCAGTAACTTAGTTTTCACGTAGTCTGTGGTAAGTTCGACATTCGAGTTTTCCAGGGCTATCTTCATAGGCTGGAATTTCTCAGTTAAGCCTTGTAGCATAATGGCTGCCAGTAGTTCATCGTCAACCTCTTTACCAATATCTGTCAATTGTTGCGCTGTTGTCATCAAATTTTCTATATATTCTCTAATCGTAGAGAACTGCTCCAACTTCGATCCAACCAACTTAGATAGCAGTCTGCACCGGTTATTCAGACCTTTATCCTCAAAAGCTTTGTTTAACGCTTCCCAGACCTCCTTTGAGGTTTTCGCACTCCGCACGTGCACAAGACAGTGTGGACTGACCATCAAACAAATTTTTGCTCTAGCTTTCTGATCGAGTTTTCTAGCAGTTGCGTCAGAAATAGTTGGTGTACTCTGTGTATACTCGAACAGGTCATCGTGAATCAAGTATAACTCCATCATAAACTTCCACGAGCTGTAGTTAGCGATTCCATCTAATTTCTCTATAGACGGGAGGCCTAAACTCGAGGAGTGTTCGTATTTTGTCCGATTTGACTCACCACTATTTCCTGTCGCCATCCTTAAAAATATTTACAACACGCACACAATGGTCAAAAAAGCTTTACTGGAACATAACCTAATGGTATTTGTCCATAAAAATACTATTTGTTTATTTATAGTTTAATATAAATAAATATTATAAACATAGCAGAGCGTATTGACAGAGTAAGTAAAAAAATTGAATTAAAAAACCACACGTCATTCATTCGTCACCAGCCAGTCTGTTCTACACACCACGGAGACTCTCTCTCTGTGATATGAGAACTCCTCTTCTAACAAAACTGAACAACTTTTGTTCTACAACTTTGTTCAAATCGCAAATTTTTTTTTGGACTTTTCATACAAATCGATCAGCTGGCGAACCAAGTTTGTATGAAAAGTCCGAAAATTTCTTTGCGATTTGAGCAAAGTTGTAGAACAAAAATTGTTCAGTTTGATGGGTAAAAGCCAACCTTGAAGTATTATCACACCTTTCTGTTACATCCTGTATACAATGTATACAATGAAAAGGGCTGTGTGATCTCTACCTGTGTGGATTGAGAGCTTTAAAAACTTTTTACGTACGGATATTGTAAAATAATTTTTAAACTTAGTTAAAGGGTTACCTTACCTCTGGGCAAAATATACGTGGAGCTTTTGGCCTGACAAATTCTTGGAAATAGTAGCTGTTCATCAGTGAGTACAAGCCCGAGTAAAATGTTGTCTAGAGATCGAAAAACAAACCGAAGTATACCCAGGCAGAATGACTTAGTTACTGGATGAAAAGAGGAAAATGGCTTTGTAGATGCCTCTAAAGAAAATGGACCTCGGAGAAAATAAAAATGTTAAATTTCATTTCAACTTATGGGTCGATTGGGCAAGTTTTGTATAAAACGTCTTATATTTGTTCCGATTGCATAGATTTCTAAGGGAATGTTTGTAATTTTGCGAAGCGCCTATTATTTAATTTTGAATGAATGAATGAAAACACTTTATTTAAATACACTTTTTTTATTTTGAAGCTTTTCATCGAATTAAGTCAACCTGTATACCACACTATAAGTTATCACACTGTGAAAGTCAACATTCGCTTATTCAATGACGTCTGACCGAAGTGAGACAAATGGATGGTCAAATTATCTGTCACGTGACCTCGATAGGCCCCGCACCTCCCAAGAGGTCATCTGTCTCCTTGCCAGAGACCATTAATCTAATCAAGCCGACAGGTAGCTGTAACGGAAACATGGCGCCCTTGCTATAGGGTGATCTGTTCTGTGATTTTCGATATAGGTCGTTTATCAAAGCGGGAACTAAAGAGATGAATATAATTGACCACGCTGAATACGTTAAAAACAACCGACTTCAATCGCAACAACTCCAATTTTGCTATGTTTTTATTGATTTTCTCAAAAACCGCTGAATCGATTTCGATAAAATTTATATGGGACCACCTGTGAAGTATAACCCTCTTGAACAAAAAAAGAATTTTCCAAATCGGTTCAGGCGTCTTCGAGTAATCGGTGAACATACATAAAAAAAAAGATTCCGACGAATTGAATAGAATAGAATAGAATATAATTTTATTTCGAATCATAATAAATTCATATACATGATTACACACAAAAATAAGACACACAATTAAATTAAATACAAATAGAATACAAACATTAATATATATAACGATAGTTGGACAGTTTTCGATGTGGGGCAAGTTGGACATTTTTTACCCAATGTTTAAGTATGGGACTGTCTATCCTGTCCCTTATTATAGAAAGGAGACTGTTGGAGCTACCGCGAACTCGATGCATCAGGGAGGCAACTCGTTTTCTAATAATCGCGTAGAAATCATCAACGTGAGCCTCAGCAAACATTAATGATGCACTGCAATATCGCGGCAGCCCCAACAGCATCCGAAACCCGTTGTTATATTGGACCCGCAAGGCGTTGACAGTTTTTTGTGTATAGCTTACCCACAGGTTACAGGTGTAAAAGGATTGGCAAAAAGCCTTAAACAGTGTAACCTTCACTTCTTTGGAACAGCTAGCGAACCTGCGGGCAAGCATGTTACACCTCACTGCCAACGCCCTGCGTTCCCTTTCCACATCCATACTATCACATAAATCCTCCGTTATGTAGTGTCCCAAGTACTTGAAGTGCGTGACTCTTTTTAAAGCGAGCCCGTTTAGTGTCACCGATGGAACGGAGGAAGGAATCTTATTTCCCGCCCGAAACACAAGCAGCTCGCTTTTTGTAACATTGTACTTAAGTCCATGGGACAGTACATAACTTTCACACACACGAAGAAGCTTTCTAAGTGCGCTGACCGATGGGCTCAGCAGCACCGTGTCATCTGCATAACTTATGTTATTGACCATAGTTCCATCAATAGAGCATCCGATCATGGTACCGCTGAGCTCAACGATCAGCTGATTGAATCGATGAATTGAGAACCTCCTCCTTTTTTTGAAGTCGCTTAAAAAGGAGAAGTTGTAATCACTACAACTTCGTGTTAGGTGCAAAAATGTTTTGACTATTATAAGTTTTGGTTATGATTATCTTCAACACTGTTAACAACACTTGTACCGGATTCTTGAAAAAAATAAACGTATTGTACTGAATTAAATTGTGATAACGAAATTAAACTTCCGCTACTAGATAGTTTTACAAGGAAATTCACTTTAAAAGTAGACAAAACTGGTATATGACAGTTTTACCTCAACGTCGTACAATATTTTGCCATATTTATTTGTTTAGCCTTAGGGAAAGAATATTTGCTTAACAATAATTTCCTCTAGTCACCCTGTCACGAAAGATGACAGCACCCTGAATAAGCAGCAATTTATTTCACGAATCATCGAGCAAGGCCAGAAGCTGAAGTTGCAATTATTTCAGAGCTGCTTGCAAAATGGCTGAGGTTTATGCTGTTAGAATCTAATCTTGGCGTCCAGTGTGGGATTAAGTAAGCTATACTACAGTTTACTTAAACTCACCATTATAGTTGGATTGTAGACGTACACGTGACAATCAATAGTATTCAATGATATTCAAGATGAAGTTTAGCTAAACATAATCAAATTAATTGAAAACAAAAGTGGCGCCCAGCATGGGACTCAAAATTGGACTTGTCCAAAAACAACAATTTGAATTCAGTTACCATTCAGTCATACTAGTGTTACATAATCGTTACATTATTGTAAATTATAATGTACCTAACTTCAGAAAAAAATTGCGCTCAGGAAGGGAATCTTCGCCAAATATGCAAAAAACTTTTTTGTCTTATAATAATAAAGAAATAAAAAAATATGAGCACTTAAAACATAATGAGCTAAAACAGTCTTCTTTTTCTTATAGATAAGTTTATCAGCATATGATGCAATAATGTGGGTTTAATAGTTATGCAGATGACTTTTTATTAGAATTAATTTTGTCTCAACAAATTTAAGAAAATGTTTATCAATTTTCCGTCTCTGGCAACCTAGTTCTTTGGTCAGCAAATGAAAGGGTTACAAACTCCTTTCAGCTGGAAGTAGTTGGCTCGTAACACAGCTAGAGTCAACTGGAACGAAGCCAAGGACTTTTCAATTGAGTCATTAATTTACGCTGTTTTTTTCAGAATTATTTTTAAATTTTGGTTCGGGGAGAATCAAGTAATTATCTTTTACAATATAAATCTAACAAAGGTCTAAGGTGAATAAGTAAGTAAATGTACTTTATTGCTTACCAACATCAAAAATACATTAAGGGCCAATTAAACAACAAAATATGCAAAGGCGGCCTTATCGTTACAGCGATTTCTTCTGGGCAACTTTTAGGAAGTAATAGAAAGGTAGGAAAGGCTGCAATTCTAAACACAATTAGGTGAATAAAATGAACTTAATTATGATTTTGTCTATCTGTGTAGGATGAGCTTTATAAATGCTTTACGCTTGGCGGTATAAATTAATTACGTAACCTCTAGAAAAAATATGATTTATTATGTTTGCCCACTTCTATGAGAATTGGTATTTATTTGTTTTGTTTCGGAAACCTGTCAATATACGGATTGTAGTAAAAAGTTGTAGCAATATTTAATGATAGGCTTTTCCTTATGAAACTGAAGAACTTTTGTTCTATGGCTTCGCTAAAATTGTCAAAAAAACTAGTTTTTTAGTTAGTCAATCAATTACCATATTGGCACTCTTTGTACAAAATCCCATTTATTTGTGGTTGCAGCGAATTTGTAAAAATACAGTTGTGCGAAACAATATACCACATCATAAAACAGAACAATTCCAATCAACTATTTCAATCAACTAGATGTCACTGCGTCCCATGTTGGGCGCCAAATTAGATTTTATGAATTTAACGTATATTTAAAGACACCTCGCATTTGATCCATCAAGCCGTTTGTATACATTGAAATGGACATACATACTTACATAAATATACTCGAAAGACATTACTCTCCACTTGAAAAGTCGGATGAGGAAATATAATTTTATCACCCACAACGAATATTACTAGGTATACATTTGACTTAAGAAGTGTGTGTATATTCGCGTGTCTGTTACCATATATCTTTAGAATGGCTGAACCGATTAAGATGTGTTTTCTTGCAGAATACTGTAAGTAACAGCATGCCATATTGATGTTTTCAGATGCATGTGTCGTCGGTGGTGCGGAAAGAAGTCCGAAGACTCTTTGTCAGAGAGCAGCGAGAAAGAGGATGACAACCAACCGGTAAGTTATCTTCTTGAAGCACCTACTGTGTTACTGCAATTACCTGGCTCACAAGCATATGAGCCTCATCTGTAATGGTTACCTAACGCCGGAGGAATACAGGCACTTGCCCCTCAGTGGAATCACTGCACTAATGTAACATATGTCTTCGGATTTTAAGATTTGAAAGATTGATAGGTTTAAAGGGATTGACACAAAAGATCTACTTGGGTAGAAGTGTCACTGCTTAGGTAGCCCCCATGAAGAAGATAAGCTGAGATCTTTCTTCTTTTTACTTCTTCCTTTTCTTCTTCAGTATGTAAGAGCAGCGATCTGGTCCATACCTCGATATAGGAGCGAGCTATCGACCGCGAACTAAAACATAAACGTCTAGAGTGACTTTTCTAGTTCCGTGTATATCTTTGCTTTGTTAAAAAATTTACTAATCACTAATTAGACGGTAAATTACAATATTTATTCGCAAAAATATTCCTTAAAATACGGCACGTAATACACAAACAAAACAAGAAGTACGTAATACTTATTGCCAACTATAGTCGTTAAAACTACCCCCTCCTCTTAAAAAGGCGTGAATTACGCGTTTTGATTACGTGTATAAATTTTCATAAAAGTCTACCTGTTAATTTCGAGTTTGAATTAAGTATTAGTTTGTATGAGACTACTTAAACTGGAACTGATTTAATAGTACGTGCTAAGATAACACAATTTAAACAAGATATGCCACTGACTCTTCGTGTAAGTGAAGGTTCTACAGGATTGGGAAAGTTTTTAATTTGGTCATGTATCTCAGTTTCGAGATTAACAGTGTAGTACGCGAAGTTCCGATATGGTAATTCAGTTTTCCTGATTAAATTCGTTTTTTTTATGGCAGAGGTGGCAAACGAGCAGACGGATCACCTGATGGTGAGCGATTACCGCCGCCCATAGACACCCGCAACACCAGAGGAGTCACAAGTGCGTTTCCGGCCTTTGATATGGGAGTACGCTCTTTTCTTGAAGGTTTGAATGTCGTATCGGCCCGGAAATACCGCAGGCAACAATTCATTCCACAGTTTATGCATTCAGTACATGATTGTGTGAAAAGTTGTCAAGTGGTTATTTCGGGTATTTGTGTGTGTTTGTTTAGCAAAGCCTGAAGCCGATTCCTCATTCCGTTCCATTCATTCCCCAGGGTTTATTTTAAGCAAACGTCATTTTACTTGAGAAATAGCCTTTTATATAGGATTAATTTTTATTCGCCAATAAACTGCAAAAAGAAGATGCTACACCTACTTTTGAAACTAAACGGTTTTCCTCAAGAACCCTTTACACTCAGAAGGTCGCTGGTTGCTTGCCTGCTTTTCGTGTGGCCCAATTTAACCGTACTATCCACATGGTTTGGTGCGGTTTGTTGGTGGTTGAGCCAGACGGCTAGCTACCACCATTTTATTTACTACAGTTTTGCCACCAAACATCTATGTAAACAGCATTGTGTGCCGGTGTGAAGATAGCAATAAAGCATCTTCGGTATCATCGTAATTAATCATCTGTTGACATGGCGTCAACAACTTACCAATGGTTTTAATAAAATTAATTACAAGAAAGAAATGACGAAGTGGCATAAAGCTTGCGTTTTGTACAAATTCGTGTGGTAGGTAGTCAGAACAAAAGTTTGGTAAATTACGTATGTCACAAAAAATACACAATTTTGCAGATCATATTTTGAAAGTTTTTAGTAAAAATAAATGTGTTTGGAATAGATAATATCGTAAATAAAGAAAAGTAAACAGTCTGTGTTGCTACAAATCCAAGATGTCTGCAAGTACCTTTTATCGAATACGTAAAGTAAATGTTTTTCGATACGATCTGTATTGTAAGCACATAAAAAGAAAGATTGAATTTCTGCCGTAATAGCAATGATTGATACGCGTACACATTGCGCGTAGATCTAAGGAAAGAAAATAATCTTTTAATTGATTCAAAACGAGATATTGTGTTTGGGAAGCGCCAACCTCTTTAGTAAACAATACTGTCGTAAGCAAGGAGTTCATTATAACTCAGTTACAAAGAGGATATAATACACTACGTTTAGTCACCTACCTCTCAAGTTGGAAGTGTGTTTGTTTTTCTTTTCAGGTGAGTTATAATCTCCTTGATCGTGGCAAAATCTTTGAATGACCACCTTATAATAGTCGGAAAGTGCTTTCCACAATCCTATGCATGGATAATGAGTGAAGTGTACTTTTAGTTAGTAGTTTTCTGGAAAAACCTTCGGGTTACATTACAGCTCATAAGATGTAATTAGAAAATAAGTAAGAAACCATTAAGATTTCGAACAAATAGTTGAAAAGATAGAGATATCAAAAGGTTAAATTGCAAGCCTTTTAAACGGATCCGTTTCTTAGTTCAGTCGCAGTCTTTAAATAGGCCTTTTAGAATAACATAAATCATTGAACACATCCAAACCTTTTTTAGTCCTACATTTTGAAAAATGAGATACGATTTCCTACATGGAACTCTTTATATAGATAAGACTGAAAAGAGAGAACTCTCAGCGCGAATCGAATCACGCGGAGTACTGATTGCTCTCATAAATGTTGCAGGCGCGAATGTTCTGTGAGAACCCATCTTGAATATGAAGGTGAACGCAATCGTTCATCAGAATCGAGAAATCAGTACTTAATGATTTATATAATTAATTCAAAAACAACGTGAGGTGAAATAAAACTTCAAAATACGATGTTTTGAAACTATAATTTTACATGGATTATAGGTATTTACAAATATTTTGTTACTTATTTGCTGTTATGTTTGCGTTCTCTGGGAGAATGTCCATTACAATGACGCTGATGTGTTATTGGTGGTATTTTTTATCCCTCTCTCGGTACGGCTATGTTCTATTTTTGACCTACTTCATTACTTACCTACACATTAACGTTAATACATTAAAATGTGACTTTAAGTCGGCCAAATTGATATAGATATGCTGTTTTTTATTTTTGACTCACTATAGGTAGCAGAACTTGAAACTTGTAGGTAAACCTTTTGTTTTAAAAAGTTTGTAAAAATTGTTTTAAAATTTGTTTAAAAAAGAGTTTACAGTAATTTAAGGTACGTTAACAGCTACATTAGTTTAAACTTTGTCGCAGCTGAAAAAATGGAAGTTTTCCAGCTGGGATAATGTTATTTGTTTGTTTGTAAACTCTTTGTTACATACATTATACTAAACTTAATCTAAAACTAAATAGCAGTTTTTTTTTATTTTTTTTTTATGTGATAGGTGACAAACGAGCAGACGGATCACCTGATGGTAAGCGATTACCGCCGCCCATGGACACCCGTAACACCGGAGGAGTCACAAGTAACTCAGACAAGATAATTATTTAAAACTTTCATAATATTATATGATGATACTAAATTAACTTATTAATAAATTTACACCATATTTGAATTTCCATCAAAACAAACCAATATTCGATATGAAATATGAAAACATTATTCAAATACAACAACACATTCTGTTTATACAAATTTTCCTCTTTTCCACGTTTCTAAACGACATCAACCCCTCCCATACCCAATCTGTCTGACTGATTACAAATTCTATCAATTAATTCCATATTCCGTGTGTTGTCGTGTCGGGGATGTGTCGTTCAAATAATACAGGCTGGTCCGTAAATTAACTGACGTTTTCCGTACGCCGCAGTAAATCAGGTTTTTGATTGTTCAAATATTACCGGCAGCAAAAAAAAACTCCTTTATTATACCCGATTGTCAGACAGACATAGGTAATAGTTTTTGGTGGTATCTTTTGGGTAGTATAGTTAATTGCGCCACATGATAAGATTGATAAGTGAAAATGGCAAATGCTATTTTAATAATTTTTTGATAATATTCATAGGCGGCGGTAGTAACTTTGCATCACGTGGACCGTTAGATTAGAGTAGATCGCTGGAATTAGAAATTTGACTTCTCATACAAAATGATCACATTGCCAACTGATATCATTATATGGAACGTCCATGAAAGTATCAGTTTATCGGGAAAAAATGCTTATTTTCATGAGTAGAAGCAGCCCTGCCAAACTTTGATACACCTTACAAGTGGACCTAAAGATGTACCTAATTCGTGCTTCTTTTTCTAACATGTAGGTAGAACCGACCGCATAAAGCGAGCACGACAGAAGGTACCCACCAAAGCTACTACATATTGAGTCGTAGGAGGCGATATAATGACGTTAGCGATCCTCCGAGAGTCGTGGGTTCGATCCCCACACAGAGCAAACTTTTCTGTGATGAGCAGAATTGTTTGCTCTGAGTCTGGGTGTATAATATCTATATATGTATTAGGGTGTTGCTTATTGGGTAAAAAAAATAAAAAATCGGAAATACTAAAGTCTCACCCCTCCATTTTGTTCTACTACCCATATTAACATATAAATTTTTTTTTTTGGCTTATTTTAAGGGTCGCTACCAGCTGTCAAAGTTTTGGAAAAACAATATCAAAGAAACAAATATAAATTGCTAAAATATTTATTAAAATCAAATAAATTTGTGACAAATTAGAATAAAGTAGTAATAAAACTAAAGTAGATTTTTTCGCATTAGGGTATTTCTTTCTGAAGTTATTCACAACCAACAAAAGGTATTGCTTTTGTTCGTCATTCACCGTAAGTAACTTGTTGAATTCCTCTATTAATGCCACGCCTCTTTCGGCGATATCATTAACGACTCTCATTGAATTGATAACAACTTTGGCATTTTTATAATCCCGGTCATCTGACCAACAATCTACGTTTTTTTTCAAGAAGCTACTTGGTAGATTCAGGATTTCAAAAAACCTCATTGTGTTGCTTGTCACAATGTGATCTAACTCTTTCTCAAGGATAAGGTTCACGTTGGTGAGGGATAACGTTACCCTTTTTGGTGTGTGTTCCAAACCTTCATTTTGTAGAGCAGACGCCATTTTCTGTCTTGTTTCAGAATTCAAATTGTCGTCGAAAAACGCGAGTGCCACCAGTTCTTCTGAGAGATACCAAACATGACCCAAAATCTTTTTAAGGGCCACTTTAGCCACATTTTTGTCAACTTTTTCGTATTCTTTGATATCTTTTAGCATTTGCATGTCATTTTTAGGTGCTGAATACGCAGACGGGCAGCTGAACCAGTATTTTACGTAGATCTTGACTACAAAGGCACATACTTGCTGTACATTGGCTTCTTCTTTCTTTGTAAGTTTGAATTGACGTGCAAATAACATTTTTTTTTAAAGCAGTAGATGGCCTTCGCCATCCATCGAGCGCGATGAAGTCCAGCAGGGGCTTTAAAAGATATTCCCTTTAAAGGCACGCTTCCTAGGTAGATTATAGTCAGATCTAACAATTCTTTATAGTCATCGCATGGCTGAAATTTGTTCAGTTGGTCTTGAGTAAAAGCGAGTATATCAGAGGCATCTTGGGTATTGTGTTGTGGAGGATTAAACTTAGTTTGGTCAATTCTAGGCCAAGCTGCTTTAAATCTCTTGAACAGAAGTATATCCGGTCCACTTGATGTGCCAAGAGCTTGACTTACTACCACCTCTAACATAATTTCCATAATGTGATGATGGCAAGCCAGCCAAAGCATATCTTTTTTCATTTTTTGTTCCAGCAAAATGCAAGTGCCATTCCTTAACCCTGTATTAACAGCTGTGGTATCAAAGCAAAGGCATTTTATTTTATCTTCTAAGTTCCACGACGCCACAGTTTTGAACTTCTTTTCTCAACACTCGCTTTGTCAACTGAACCAATTTGGCCAAGACGGCTATTACGTTGGTTTATCAAGAATTGTCGGTCCTCTTCGTTGGTCATAATTGTCATGGCGTCGGCATGGGCAATATCAAAAAGAGCCGACAAACCATCTTTCCAACATTGTTCTTTAGCTATCACAGACTCAGAACGTTTTGCTTTGTTTTCTTTATTTTTCTTTAGCTTTTGCCACTCCGTAAATTATTTTTCTATCTTGATAATGACGTGCTGCTTCCACTTGGTTGGAATCCCAGCCTTTTTCCATATACACAAAACGTCTTCAGTAGCAGCAGATTTGGTGTTTTTTTTTCATTTCCAATTTATAGTGACAAAAAAGACATAGAACCTCTTTTATTGATGGTAATCTTGACTGATTTAATGACGGCGAGGGCTGGCCTATCAACCACATATCAGTTTTCTTTCTAGTCAATAATGACGACGCTGCCATGACGAAATTTCTCTGTAAATAACACAACGGTCACTCCGCGACAACAGTCAATTGCGCACTACGATTGCGTGGTAAGAATGTCGGGGAGCGAGGGGGGTATATCGAGTAAAGGGGGATCCCGGGCGATTGCGTGGGAATTCCCCTTACTCAATCCACTGATATACGTTCTAAAACTAAAATAAACACGAATTGGTGACGTATTGTTTTGATGCCTAATTTACGTTTTTTTAAAAAACTTTATCAAGCGGTAGCGACCCCTAAAACTAATCAGAAAAAAAAATAAAAAAAACTAGCATGCGTAAATGAGGGTACTAGAATCGAATGCCGGGGTGAGACATTGACTTTTTGAAAGATGATTTTTAAGCAACACCCTAATATGTATGTATTTAAAAGTATATGTGTATGTACATCAGTCTCTGGTTCCCAAGATACAGCGAATCCTAGTTTGAGGCCAGATGACCGTGTCCCGGATATTATTATTATATAAGCACTATATTGGCAGGAGGAGATAAGTGTTGCTTCTTTACTTCGTAAATATGTCTAGAATGCTTTGGGAGAATAGAAACATCAGTTAACACGAAGTAAATTAAATTAAAATAAAAAATAATCACTCGGTATGTGGCAGTGAGTGTACAGGCGCGAATCACGGGTGTTCGTTGTGCGTGGTTCTGAATAATTGATGGGTGGCACATACGGGAACAGTTTCTGGACCGGTGGTATTTAAAAATTACTGTAAAATGAACTTGATTAAATGGAAACTGGAAGGTACAATACAATACACTTCGTTAAAATACGATTTCTTTGTTTAACACTTACACACTCTTACGCCTCTTTTCATCCTGTCATATACACTTTTAAATTAACTCACACACTGCTAATCACGTACAGTTGCACACTTTCTTTCTTTCTTTTTAAATTATTGTTATTAATGTTAGTTTACTCGTTTTTTAAATTTTTCATTATTGTCACAGTACTCGGGTTGTGGCAGAATACCAGTGTATTGCTGGAAAGAGCAAATCACACATCGAGTTTCGGCCCTTTTGTACTACTGCAACACACACATATTTTGAAGTTTCGTTTTATTTTATTTTTATTTTATTGTGTGTACTGATGTAATACTTAATATGTGTGTTTGTAGTAACAAATAAACGAGTTATCTATCTATCTATCTATCTATTAAATTTTGAAGGGTTTCATGAAAAGTGAGAAATATTTGTCGATAAAACTTCAATATATCGTAATATCTAGTACTTAATTATGACAGCGGGCACTATAAAGAATCAAATACAAATAATTTATTTGCAGAAAAATGGTATGTCATACAGGTTACAGTGTTTTCAATAAAGTGCCTAATCTTTTGTCAATAATGACATGCAAAAATTAACAGTTTTAATTAAATTAAATTATTAAATTAATAGTAGTTATTATTTAAATTACATAGAATACACACACAAGTCACATTCAGTTATTGTATTTTACATTGAAAAATTCAGTTAAATTGTAAAAACATTTCCATGAGCCATTTTCGTAATTTAAAAAAAAGGTTTAATGGGAGGTCCCTGATTTCTTAAGGAATGTTATTATACATATATTTAAATGGACATAAGATAACAGTTTTTATCACAAAACGCACTTCCAAGTTGGGTATCAACAAGCGATTCACATCTCTTATCTCTCAACCTATACTAGGGTTTTGTTTAATTTCATCAAAAATATTTAGATTGTTGTTATCAAAACCTCCTTGTTCAATTATGTATAAATACCTAGTAGTGTCAAAAGTCTCAATTTCCTATATAACGGCTTACAACTTTCAAGGGGTATACTCCACAAATTACTCTTACACATTTTTTTTGTAGGATGAATGCCTTGTTAACGTCTGTAGAGTTCACTCACAATATGATGCCGTATCTTAAAAGTGATGCTACAAACCCGTGGTAAGCCAGTAGCACTACTTGCTCTCCAGATATGTTTCTTAAACGAAAGAGAGCGTAGACGAAACTATTTAACCGACTGCATAAACTCTCTACTTGTAATTTCCAGTTACAGTGTTCATCCAAAATCAAACCAAGACTGTGGTTTGCCTCTAAAATAGTCTGACCTTGAAGATTTCATTTAAATTTTGCGTTTTCGATCTATAATTTATAAACTGTAGTTTAGTCTTTGATGTGTTAACAGATAAATTATTATAAACAAGCCAGTCAGTTATATTTTGTATTGTACTGTTAATTTCATGATTGTAGTCTAATTTTTGTCAGTATGAGAGATTACTACAGATATATCATCTGCAAAAAGGATAGTTTTGCGTTGGATTACTAATGGTAGGTCATTAATGTACAGTAAGAACAGCAATGGTCCGAGAACACTACCCTGTGGAACACCTATAGTGTTTGCTAAAAAATATGACCTTACTGTGCTAGCTTCGTCATGTTCTGTTATTTTAGTTATTTCAACACATTGGGACCTATTCTCTAAGTAGCTGTTTAACTAGTTATGAGTTGCGCCCCTGAGACCATACTTTTCGCATTTTAACAAAAGGGTTTTATGATTTACGTAGTCAAACGCCTTCTTCATGTCAAAAAAGACTACCGTAGTCGGTCTCTTTTTATTAATAAATTCTGATCTAGAAGATTAGAAGTCTATATAAAATTAATTATAAGTCAAACGGACACAAGGTGAACGGTGGAAAAGGAAATGCGAATGCCTAGAACACCAGCCTTATTAAACAGATGGACAGATTAATAACCCATAGACTGCTCACTTACTATAAAACAAATATTTTATAAAAGGCTTTAATTCACTTTACGAAATATAGTCTCTGCTAGGAGAAACATACCATGGCGGCGGGCATAAGTCTTTAAATAGACTTCGGACCAACGTTAGCTGTAGCTTAAGACATTATGAAGATGGGGTACAGCTGGAATAGTGTATGCTTGTATGGTGTCTCTCCCCAGGCTATGGTACATCTCATGTCAAAACACCCGCATAGGCGAAACATTTTTAATTCCACTACAGTCCTTAAAAAGTTGTTTAATAAGTGGAACCTTTCGGACACGAGTCCTACACATCGACGGGGAAGTGCTAACAACTCCTAAATTATTTTTTTTACGAAAACGACTTATGAATGCAGTTCGATAGAGAATGAATTTGCGCGTCTACTGGTAAATGAATTAAGTTGAAACTCGCAAAATTGATGTAGCTAGGCACCGAGGAAATATGTCCTATATTAAGGTCCATCACAACCTGATTAATTTTGGCTGGAAATATATTCTAACTAAGTTTTTTAAACTTTGTAAGTTAGGAGTTGTTAGCGCTTCCGCGTTTACATATTTTGTTACACTCTGTATTAATATGGTTGATTAAGATTTGTGAAGATCTCAATTCAAATTATACTAGTACAAAAAAGGTGGCGGTTTTAATGATTTTGCCATTGATAATTATTATTGTGAACTAGCTTCCGCCCGCGACTTTGTCTGCGTAGACTTCAGAATTGGGTGAAAAATAAAATGTTAAGGCAGTACCATCTAATAGCAAAGTAAAATTTTCGAGGGTCCCACGAGTTTCACGAGTTCTATGTGTTAGCCAAATGCTTCATCTGTCTACCTACCAAATTTCATAGAAATCCATTCAGTAGTTTCAGCGTGAAAGTGGAACAAACAAATAAACAAACAACAAACAAACATCCATACTTTCGCATTTTTAATATTAGTGGGATGAGACAAGATGAGATGTGATGAGAATATAAAACAGTCGCGATTACGCACGTAATCGACGCCTGTATGTCAACCGCTCTCATCAAATGCTACATACGTCGTAATTAGGTTTACTTATTCAGAGATGTCATCCCGAGTTAGTTTCCCGTAGACGAGGGCATTGTCTAGAGACCTATAAAACTACACAACCTAATGATGAGAACAAATGAAATGACTTAAGTTTCATTACGCTATAATTATTAATTATTACTTAATTTAAAAAAAAAGTTAAACAAAATAACGCAAGTTAACTGACTACAGACATGGTCATAACCTGGATGTGTTTGACTGTTAGTGGTATTTATCTCGACCGTTGCCGTGCTTCGAAAGGCACGTTAAGCCGTTGGTGCCGGCTGCTGTCGCTAGATAGCAGTCGTTAAGCCATGTCGGAGGCCTTATAGGCGGTTTGAAAACTTCTGACACTGGGGCTTGGCCACTAGCCCCACAACCTCCACCAATTCGGACTTGGACCCCCTGGGGGGAGGCCTTACCTTCCCGAGGTATGGGAAGAGACCCGTGCCCCTGCAGTAGGGACGATATGGGTAGTTAACGAAAAAATTAATAAAACAGACTTTTCATACTAAGTTTGCCGATTAGCTGATCAACTTCTTCGAAGTCTGTGGAACTGTGGAATGAATTGTCACCTGCGGTATTTCTGGACCGATACGACATTCAAACCTTCAAGAAAAGAGCGCACTCCCATATCAAAGGCCGGCAACGCACTTGTGACTCTTCTGGTGTTGCGGGTGTCTATGGGCAGCGGTAATCGCTTACCATCAGGTGATCCGTCTGCTCGTTTGCCACCTCTGCCATAAAAAAATGTCTTTTAGTTTGAAAAATTCTTGGGTAGAGTGGAAAATATATGAAAACCCTCGTCTCTGGTAGACTATAGTTTTAAAGGGAAGTACGGGCTTAAAGTACAAGGTTACTTTTTATTCAGCTAAGTGGCAAATATTAAATGCTTCTCAAAATAAAAATATTGAGACATCAAATACTGATCATCAATAATTTATTGATGGATTGTATTTGTTCTTTGGAAATGTGTTCAGTTTTAAGAGTAGCATCCTACCATTTTCTGCCTGTTAGTGAATAAGTTAAACTGAACACCCAAACACAGAGCAAACAGCTCTTCACACAAATATTTACCCTCGATGGGAATTGAACCCACAAGATACATTGTAGAACTTAGGAGAGTTATCCATCCATCCATCAAGTCTCTCAATCTTCAGCAGGTATCCTTCGCCTTTCATCAGGCCACGAACGAAACCTTTCCAACCAAGCTTTCATTTAAAACGTGTATTTGCAACGAAAAACCAATTTGTTCTACATCATCAAACTTCCAAAATCGGTTGGGCAGATAGCCCAGTCATCGAGGAGTTTCTTTGTATGGAGACCCCAACATTAATTTCTCTATCAATGAAACTTTGCACGATTGTGAAGGATAGTGTATAGATGGAAGATGACAAAGAAGCCAAAAGATTTTGTGGCTGGAAGTATGTGTTTTATACCTAAACATGAAAATTGCATTTAAAATTCGGTGGATAATTGCTCGATCGAATATTTCTGTACTATTCGTTAGTAGTAACTTAATGGCACGCGTATATAGCAGTATCCAATACTTTTTCGAATTTTGTGACGCTTAAGTTAAGCAAAACATGATTTTTTCGATTTTACTTCCGATGCATAATTTCTCGATTAAGTTTTATTTTTCAGTATAGTTTTATATCTTGCTGGACATCTTTTTGTATAAGTATCCAAAAGATTTTCCTTTAAGATCATAGCATAATAGTTTTTATGCTATAACTAATTATGTAAAATTTCTCAGTCCATTTTTATTTATTTATATGGTACATAATAATAAATATAAACAGTATTTCATGTTATCCAATAAAATTTCGATACATTAAACTTATATGTATGAAGCGTCACACACGTACGTAAGGTCACGCGATCCGTTTGCCGGCCACTACCCATTTCCGGCCTTTTCGCACTTTATTTTGTATAATAGTAATAGTTCTAAAAAAATATGTTCGGATTCGTTTGATCTGCACAAAATTACGCGTAAGTAGGTATTCCACAGATAGTAAAAAAAACTCACTAAAAGACTGTTAAATATAGATTACAAAAACATATGCGGATCTAGGACAGCATAACTAATTATTGTAATATTTTATTTCAGGAATATAATTTTGTAAATTACTAATTGTAATTAGTAATATAAATAATTAATAATAATTGTATAATTAATAACAAAAACTCTATAAAAAAGTTTTTTTTATTCATACTATTTTATAAACCAGTAATATTTTCAAGTAAGTAGCAAAGTACATTATTACACCAAAAGGCAGCAAAGTTACTTTTAATCAAATAAAATGGTCCAGGTTTTTAACTTTCAATACTTTAATAATTTAATAAAAAAACAAGGATTAGTATTATTATTTAGGGTTCCATACCCAAAGATCAACGGGACCTTATTAATAAGCCTCCGCTGTCTGTCCGTCTTTCTCTCAGCGGGCTGTATCTCATGAACCGTAAAAGGTAGATAGCTGTAATTTTCACAGTGTGTATTTCTGTTGCCATTATGACAACAAAGGCTAGCAACGCACTTGTAACTCCTCTGAGGTTGCGGGTGTCTATGGGCGGCGGTAATCGCTTACCATCAGGTGATCCATCTGCTCATTTGTCAACTATGCCATAAAAAAAATTAAAAACTTAAAAATTAAAGGGGCTGGTAGGGTGACACAAGAAACGTATTTTTGGTGGAATTCCAAATATTGTACGATGGTACGGAACCCATCATGCGCGAGTCCGACTCGCACTTAGCCGGTTTTCATTTATTTATGCCCATACAAACCCATACAAAGGACTATGCAAAAAATTAAATGGACCCCTATCCGCACCCACCAACAGAAGTGACATTAGTTTCAAAATTATTGTGACGTCCCATTAAAATAATAATAACCATTTTCAATCCAAAAACGATAGGGATTTATTAAAATATACGAGAATAGTTATTTTTTGCTTCGAGTGCTAGCTTTACGAGCGTAGCAAGTGATTCTTATATAGACTACTGAGCATTGTGAGTGATTTGAAGGCACGAGACATAAAAATGACCTGCTCTCATGTTAAACATACAACTTTCGACCAGCGAGTAAAGTAAAATCGTAGTTGATTAAATTCTCTCTGGAGGCAATATAGTTTTTTATTATATACTTCATTCCAATCAAAAAAAAGCAAAAGGTAAACAAACGTAGTATGCAGATGACATTGACATGTGTCAGTTCCATAGTAAGTTTGTTTACGTTTTGCTTTTTTTTTGATTGGAATGAACCATAATGTTTTTAATTTAGAGGTTGCGTTCGGAAACTGCGCTACTTAACATTTTTATAAAAACCTTAGATATAAATATGATATTTTTAGGTAAACGATATTCATGTTTACTAGTAACTACATATTTATTTTAAATATTACGTCTTTAAAAATACAGTAGCACAATTTATAAACTTGAATATCTTTAAATAACATATAACATTGTATGCTTATCAATTAAAACGCTCCCTACGCCAAAATGAGTTTCTGAACCAACCATCGCTCATCTTTTTTTCAGCGTCGCGCCAAAGGTGGTGTTCGAAATTCGAATCACTTTTTCTCACGCCTAAAGCAAAATCAACTTTTGCTGCGAGTTTTTAGGGACCAAAGGCACTCTTTTCGCGCTGGACAGGTGAAAAACTGTTTATTAATCTGTTGATTCAAAGCAGCTTGTTGCTGCGAATGTTAGTTACAGTGTTCGAATTTCGAACACCAGCTTCTATCACTATCGTGTAAAGTTTTCTAGTTGGTAGAGGTGAAAAGTTGTAAGTTGTAACAACAACTTTCTAAGACTACTTATGAATCTGAACAAACCCGCAAAAAAGTTTTTGAACTCCTCATACTATTTGATCAAATGAGCCTCCAAATTAGTATTGGAAATCAAATTCGATTTGCATGAAAACCCCATATCTACGGCGGATGTCGTCATAGCAAAAAAACATCAGGCTGCACAGATGTATTGACTGAGATACGTTTGTAATCTGTTGTGGGTGGGGGTGATTTTTTGGTGTAGTCCTTTTCTCTTTTTGTGTAGTATTAAGATTCGCATCCCCGGATGAGCCTTTAAATATCCGCATCCGCGGATTTCAAAGAATCTGCATCCCCAACCTCCCTGATTTTAATGTGTCGATTAATATTCGTACATATACAGTATATCCCAAATGGCCCATTTCTACCCTAAAACAACCTCCTTTATGGGGTCCTTCCATCATCCTCCCCCTCCCTGGGACGACTATTACGCGGATATCACACTGAGGCGGAAATCGGACGGGAGCGCGAAGCGACGAAATTCGCATGCGGCAGCGTTCCGCTCCACCGGACGGTTTCCGTCCGAAGCTGCGGTGCACGACGAAGGCGCGGTTTCCGCCCCACCGGACGATTTTCATCCGAATTCCGTCGTAGACAAAAATCCGGACGGTACTGCGGTGCAGTGTGTAACTAACTCATTCGTCTAAAAGACTCAGAGCCGCGAAGCAGTCGCAGACCCTTCCCAATAAATTAAATTGTACTTGTCCAAGAAATTTTGCATAAAATAAGAGGAAGGTAGCGGAAGGCTCCCTCCTCGGACATTATTGAATTTCCCCTTATTCAATCGTTAACTCGCTTTCTCTGTTCATTTTTGAACTTGCATCTTTGTGCATTTAATTAGGCCAATGATCGTTTAGTGTAGAACCCTTTGTAAAATTGTGAACCATAGCAACCTGATTCTTTTACTGTGGGTGACTCTTCATACTTCAGTCCAATTTATTTACTCTCGCAACAATATGAACTCTTTAAAACCGATTTTCGCGTCGTCCTCAATCCCTCTGGGAGAGTACGTCGCATTGCGCACCTCACACCTCTCAAACTTTGTGTGTCCAAAAATTGGTGGTGTTAACCGCGATCTCCACGAACAGTAGCGTCTGCTCTGCTGCAAATGGCGTCGAAAGTTGGTGGTGTTAGCCACGCTATCAACTGCAGTAAACAAGTACGACTACGCCATTGGCAGATAACAGTCACCGTAACAACCAGCTTATAACGCCCTAGTGAGTTGCAAGCAACGACACCAAATGCGACTACATCACCGAATGTTAACGGCACGTCCACGTCAAGCGGCTGCAACGCCTTAGTATGTTGTAACGGAATCGAAAGTTGGTGGTGTCAGCCACGCTATCAACTCCAACAAACCAGTACGACTACGCGCTGATACATGGTGTGACAATCCAAGACATCTGCTGCAGCGCCCTGACACAACAAAGCGCTTACGTCGACGTACATGGAAGGTGTTCCACGATATTGGCTGCAGCGTCGTGACACATCAAAGCGCACACAACGATGTACATGGATGGGGGGTCCACGATATTTGGCAGCAGCGCCGCACTCGTCTAACACCGCGATTACTAGTTTACCGCTCGACATTAGGCACGAGGGCCGACTCAAGCAGTCAAACATAGCAGCCATCATGGCAGAGCAATACAGTCTTTCATGGACACATCGTCTACATCTCCATAACTATGAACGCCGTCTCACCCCGGTTGGACCAAAGTCTACTGTGAAGTTGTTGACAGCTGAACCTAGATAGGATTCAGACACGCGTCCACTAGTCACCGATCCCTCTACGGAATGACTAAGTTTTAGGGTTTGATAAAGTTTAACGAATAAAAAAAAACAAGTTAGTTCGTTTACCATTTGCATGGCCTAACAAACAGACTTGCGATGAACGTCCAAGTACCTGTTTCAAGTGAGGAGGTAGGCTTACCCCAACAACCTACACTAGACAGTGTACTTATCATTGCTCTACCTCACAGCGCGACGAGGCCTCAATCGCGCCGTTATAGTAAACCAACGATGTGTTCGTCTCAGAATACACAATTCAGTGAGACGGTAAGGAGCGAATAGATGGTTGTGAATCATCTAGACGCGGTGATTCTGATCACTGAAGATCTCAAATCGTATGACTCCGCAGAGACGTATTGCGTTCGAATGCAACAGATGAGCAAGCCCAACATGTCGCCTCGTCTCAGAATACACAATTCAGTGAGACGGTGAGGTGCGAATAGATGGTTGTGAATCATCTAGACGCGGTGATTCTGATCATTGAAGATCTCGAATCGTATGACTCCGCAGAGACGTAATGCGTTCGAATGCAACAGATGAGCAAGCCCAACATGTCGCCTCGTCTCAGAATACAAGATTCAGTGAGACGGTAAGGAGCGAGTAGATGGTTGTGAATCATCTAGACGCTTGTTGCCGTCGCTCGGCACATCGCTATTGCGACTTCTTCTTTCTTGGTCCATGGTCCAAGTCTTCCACACTTCGCCTTCAGAAGGTGCTCCAGTTCACTCTTGATCGGTATTCGACGTGCCCGTCGTCCACCTTTCGCCTTCTTCTTCCTGTCAACAGAATGTAACTGTTACACTATCGCTTTGTAATCAACGTCGGCAGTTTACGTTGTTACTCATGGATTCTTGATCCATGCTATCGCTTTGTTTTGTCATCAGAAGTATCTTCACATCATCGACCTGCTCCGCCTTCTTCTTTCTGCGAACAGAAGAAGCATAACATCATTACTTTGTAATCAACGTCGGCAGTTTACGTTGTTACTCATTCATTCTTGATCCATGCTATCGCTTTGTGTTTGATTAAAACACATTCTATACCTCGATCCATGGGGCCTCATGGTCGGGTATCGTGTAGCTTCCTTGATAAGGATCGCTTACACCTCCACTCGTCAATAACTGTGTCTCGCTATACAGATTTAGATCATCGGTACGCGGTAAACCGAATGTCCGCTGTGTCCAAGTTGAATAGTATGACATTCACGCACTCCCGCCTCAAGTCGCAATGCCGAGGAAGGCTCAATGAAGCAGACAATTCCTATGAACGTTGCCATCACTCTTATTACCACCCACCGATGTCGTACTTTGTCGATTAGCCTTTTACCCAATTCAATGCTTTCTTACATCTACGGCTTCGTAGACTGCATTGTATAATTTTATCACCTAAGTGATTTCGGTCGTTTGATCTAGATGCTTCTTCCACCTGTATATTCACAGATTGCATATCAAACGCAGGCAATACGTTCTCACTCAGATAATAGATAGTTTGGTTAACCGTGCTTCTTCCATCTGTATATTCACAGATTGCACATCAAACGGTTTATGCCCTTGGCATTATGTTCTCACTTCAGAGAATAGATAGTTTGGTTAACCGTGCTTCTTCCATCTGTATATTCACAGATTGCACATCAAACGGTTTATGCCCTCCTTGGCATTATGTTCTCACTTCAGAGAATAGATAGTTTGGTTAACCGTGCTTCTTCCATCTGTATATTCACAGATTGCACATCAAACGGTTTATCAGCGAACATCTACGTCATTTCCCTACGGCATTCGTGAAGATCTCGCCTTTCAGCTTGATTCACTAGTGCAACTTACACCTTGCGCCGGCAATGGTGAAGTACATCAAAGACCCAAGGTCTTTTCCCTCCCCTCTCATAACATAGGCGATAACTCTATGTTATTTGCTCGTTGAGCACTGCATGCTTCGCAGCACCGTGTCAACATATTCGAGTTTATAGTCAAACGTCCCCCTACGTAGACTGTCTGCATATCAATATTAACCGGCTTCGATTATTGAATGCTCAGCTATATGTGTCCCCTCAAACATCATATGCTTATAAACCATGGGCTCATTCATGGTCATATCGATCATCTATCGTTGCGCACCGCATACCTTGCAGCATCGTGCCAACGTGATTCTGTTTATAGTCAACCACTCACACGTTGACCGTCAGCAGCTTAGTGTTAACCGGCTTCGATTACTAAGTGCTCTGCGATATGTGTCCTCTCAAACATCATATGCATATGATCCAAGGTCTGCATCTTGGTCATACCGATCATCTACCGTTGCGCACCGCATGCCTTGCAGCACCGTGTCAACATGATCTTGTTTATAGTCAACCACCCACATGTTGACTGTCAGCAACTCAGTGTTAACCGGCTTCGATTACCGAGTGCTCTGCAATATGTGTCCGCTCAAACATCATATGCCCATGATCCAAGGCCTGCTCCTTGGTCATATCGATCATCCACCATTATGATCTCAAAAACCTGGCTAGGGCTTTTTAGCTTCCAAGCTACATCCCGAGTGTTCCCTAGTCGACAAGGATATAGTTTCGCCATGTTCGTCTTTCTGTCTGTGTATCTGTTTGTCCACGGCTTAGCTCAGAGACTATTAGTACTAGAGAGCAGTAATTTGGCACGGATATGTATATTAATCACGCCGACAAAGTCGTAAAATAAAATCTTTCAGGGTTTACACGTGAAGTGGGGATGAAATTTTTTTTCTCGACTATCTCATGGTGTGGGTAGTTTGTTTGTTTGTAATCTCTTTATTGTACAAAACATTAATTAGTTAGGGAGTCGTTGGGTAGGTTTTTTAAATTATAGTAGGTTTGCGAAAAGCATTTTTCAATTTAGGGATCCTTTTTCGAAATATTAAGCTTTAATATGCAATGAAGAATGTTAATGGGTCCGTTAAATCACTTGAAACTTTATGACCTTGTAGCCTAAATGTCTAGAAATACACTTGTTTTTGTTTCATTTAAATCAAGCGAGTAGTTTTGAAGTTACGATAATTTTAGTTTCCGCCTTTTTCAAATACTTCGCTCGGGCGCGCCAAGCGCGCGTGACGTCATACTGCAACTCGCCGCTCTCACCGTACTGTGTTCTTCATACATTGCTATCGGATGGTCCCTACGTTCGCCCACAATAATATTTCTAACTGTAGTTTTTTTTATGTGAATCGGTGTTACAGTAGTGTTACAAGTATAATCGATGACAGTTTTAAAAATTGATTGAAAAATCAAATGATTCCTTAAATAGACGAGTTAAGCTACTATTTCTCAAATAGGAGTGAGGGGCAAGGTAAAAGTGATGGTGTCAAAATCACTTATGTCATCAACTGTAATATAATGACACAATAACGACACTGAAGCGGTCATGGCTCAGCGCTGCTTACGTGGTCGCGTCGATCACGCAGGTTAACTGACTACAAACACGGTCACAGCTTGGATGGACTTGACTAGCAGTCCATCCGAGCTGCCTATAACGCCTCCGACATAGCTTGGCGACTGCCATCTAGTGATAGTTACTGATATTTAAGCCCATCCAAGTTGTGACCGTGTCTGTAGTCAGTTAACTTGCGTGATCGATGCGACCACATAAGCAGCGCTGTGCCATGACCGCTTAAGTGCCGTTATTGTGTCATTATATTACAGTTGATGACATAAGTGATTTTGACACCAGCACCTTTACCATGCTCCTCACTCCTTATTTCCGAAAACTGGGCATAAAACTTAAACAAATACATATATATACAGAAAATAGATCTTCGCTTATAAATTACTTGAAAATCTCTAGGAAGTTATCTATAAATCTTAAAATAAGTTGATAAAATTTAAAATATTGTTTGTTTGTAGGTGTGGACAAAGCCCTCTGCGCGAGAGTCAGACTCGCACTTGTCCGGTTTTTATTTTTTATGTGTATCGGTTAACTCATATTTATTTTATTTTAGATTGGCTAGAAATAGCTACGGCGACGACGTTACTCTTTATGCAAAAGTTATCAGATAAGGAGAAGGTGATAGACACAACTTTTGGCTTTGGGTCTGGGTGGATCATACTTTTCATATATTTCTTTTGACTTTAAGGTTCAAAAATATAACAGTAAAAAATAACTTTTCGGGTATATTGGTAGTTGTATTTAAGCACTTTGACACGAGCACGATTTTCTAGTTTTTGGATTCGTCATTTTTAAAATTTTCAACGCAAACTTCATACATAGAGGTAGGGAGCGGTGCGCGCACTGAGCGACCGTTGCAGAGTGACGTCACAGCAGCGTGCGGCGACCCCGCGTCACTTGCCTACCTAAATAATTCAGTATCTCGGAAACTATCAAACGTATCAAAAAAAAAATTTCACCATATTTTTTATTTTTAATAGAGTATATTTTAAGATAAAAAACAAACATTGGTAGTATTCTTCATTTTTTTGTTAAAGTCATGTCCTCCATCTTTCTTCCAGCTAAACGGTTGTTACTAGAAATGAAAAAAAAACACGGCAGTTGTTTCTAGAAATGTTAAAAAATTCACGGCATAACGAAGTTAAAAGGAAAACTATCACAGCTAAGGGCGCTTTTATTGTCATGCGGATTTCTGCCCGCATGCGTGCGGTGTTTCCAAAGCGATCCGCGCCCGCGTGCGTGTTCCACGGATGACAATAAAAATACCCTAAAAACATGTAATGAAACGATAGGTTGCGGGCGGCACGAATGCGGGCACGACCCACATGCGGCCAGAAAGCCACATGACAATAAAAGCGCCTATTGGCGACGGACTCCACATAGCTTTAACAGTAATATACTTACCTATATAGAACATAAGTAGCTATAACCATTATGTAAACGCAAAGCTGCGACGAAAGCGTCTCGGCCCGCTGCACTCAGTCTGAGCTAAACCAACAACGGCTACGCTGGTGCGTTATTACTTATGGGTCCTGTCTTGTATAATGTTCTTCAGTTACAACAAAGGAAAATTTGTTATGTTCTTTGCTACTCAAAAGTGCGACTTTGTGAGTTTTTCTTCCTATAATTGAACTTGAACTGAAGAACGTTACACATAACAGGAGCTTTGATTTAAGGAAAAAAAGAATATATGAATTTTTTGCAGGGCTTCATAAACAATATGGACATTAGGATATTAGTCAGCCCATGTTGTATGAATGGTGCAAATTGTTTATAGAAGGTCGCGAAGTGTTGAAAATGATACGCTCGCTCGTCGGCCAAGAACTGCAGTCAATGAAGACAAGTTGAAGCCAAATTGAAGAATAAAACTGTTAAAGAAATAGCAGAAAGAAAAGCAGAAAAGTGTTGGTACCGGCTTCAGTCGTCGTTAAGCATATGGCTTAAAAGCAGCTGCAGTAACTTCTGATACTGGGGTCGGCTACTAGTCCTACAACTCCATCAAATCTGGACTTGCCTACCTCCATTTGGAGTATGTCTTAATCTTCCCGAGATATGAAAAGAGATCCGTGCCCCTGCAGTGGGGATGATATGAGTTGTACACACGTACACACAAGCAAACCAGAACCAAGCACATGCTCACAGACACATACATTGAGCCATCGTATACACTTCTTGTGAAATGTTACTTCTGTGCTTCAATGTGTAACTGGCGCATACTCATGCACCCACAGAAATCCAATCAATCAATCGCAGATAACTGACTGACCTAAGATGCTGTTTTACGTCAAAGATCGAGCAAAGACGAACTATAGACGTATTTCACTTCAGATCTTTATATACAAGCTGTTTTGGAGAATCATTACGAATCGTCACGTATGCAAGTTTGACGACTTCTATCTTTCTGAATACGCCTGACTTCGAAAAGTTATCCGTACCATAGAACACATACATATGCTGCGGTGCGGAAGACAAAACAGGAAATCGTAGAATATAATCAGCCATTATATTCAGCGTTTGTGGACTATGAGAAAACTTTTGATTGGATCGAGTCCTGGCTAAAGCGCTTGAACGGGAACGCCGCAATGTTAGTCCGTTATCAAAACAAAAATTTGAAATCTGTCCCGCTGCAGAAAAGGTTGAAACAGGGAGACGTTATGAACGAATGTCTTACTTTAAGGTGTTGTGTTTTTACATTAAATAAAGAGTTTCTATTTCTATTTTATATCTAACAGCCTGTTCACTGTTGTTATGGAAGAAGTCCTGCCTGTGATTGAAAGAGCTCGGCACCAACATTAACAGTGAGTACATCACCCACATTTGATCGTTGACGATAATTACTATGATTTTGCCTGAGACTTTGGAAGTCCTAGGTACAGATATCAATGGACTCAATAGACCATCTCAACAACTCGGTCTTAAAATGAACATAAGACAAAAATGATGTCAAAAGTCCATGTCCTGAAAACCCATGGCTCTGAAGTTTGGAGACTATACTCGAAGTTATTGACTAATATAGGGTGACTTTAAATTAGTTCTTGATACCAAAGGGTGTGCATGTGCTCATGATAACAAACAAATTTCCCGAAGGAACCCATAGTCAAATCGCAAAAAAATTTGACTCTTCATACTAATTTGGCCGGTAAGTTGGTCAATTTGTATGGAGAGTCCACATTTTTTTAACGATTTGACTATGGGTTCCTTAGAGAAAGTTGTTTGTTATCATTAGCACATGCACAGTCTTTTATATCAAGAACTAATTAAAGTCACCCTATATATGTACCTTGCACAAAAAGTCCAGCTAGGTACGTCTAACTTCAAGAAAGATACCTCTCAAGTGTCTCAAGACTAAAGTCTTTAATCAGTTTGTGTTGCTAGTAATAACCATATGGAACTAACAATAAGACATGTTCGCTTCGTATGAGCCTCATAAGAAGACTCAAGGTCACCCAAAGCGCTATGAAGTATGCTTGGAGTTTCCTTACGTGATCAAATCAGAACTGAGGAGGTGCGTAGTGAGAATATAAAGTAACGCACATAACTCACAGAATCGCTTAACGAAAGTGGCAATGGGCGGAGCACATAGCTCATAGAATTGGTGACGGTCGTAGGAAGTCATTAGAGACGGGCAATGCAAGACCAGTTTTGAAAACCCTAAAGGGAAGCCTATCAATAACCTTGAAAAATTATTATTATTAAGAAGCTTCATAATGCCTAATACCTAATAGTTTTAATTTCAAAGTTAAAAAATAGAATAAGGGAACTACATGCCTCAGTAAGCAAATCAGTAACGGTTTTTGATAATAATCAATGTCGTCCCCAGTGTTAGCGCAGATACTTTTTCTGTATGGGGATGGTTAGGCCATCCTCATGGACCTCCGATGTGGTATAACAAGTTAACAACTGCCTTTCAAAGCACGGAAACAGTCGAGATAAATGCCACCTACAGTCAAACCCATCTAGGTAATGACCGTACGTGTAATCAGTTAACCTATATGATCTGATGACCATGACCACTGCACAGTTAACAGCGTGTTTTGGGTGTAACGATGAGCATAATCATGATTTTACCTCGATAAGTGGGTATATTTTATGCTATATTTTCATAAGTTACAATAATACTTACAATTAATTGATGTAATTTTATTGCTATTTTCTCTTTTTTTACTATGTTATGTTATTTTAATCAACTGTATTTGTTGCTTCCATATATGTTTGTATTTGCTGAATAAACATATTTCTTTTCTATTCTATATCAAGTACAAACTTTTTCGTTAGGTTATGCCTAATAACTTTTCTTCTGCACGAGATCCAGGTGAGCTATCATACAAAAAAAGTTTGTACTTTGTGTGACCTATCTTACGATATAGGTCACAATGCGTTACAAGTGTTACAACATATGGGCCAAAATCGCCCATTCTCCTTTCAAACATTTTCAGAACAAAATGCCGTTTTTGACATTTGATAAAAAAGTTACTGAAAATGACAGTCTTCGGTCACGAGCATACCTACATAGCCTAATATCCGTACACTCAGACGGGGTAACAATAGTAAAATTTGATTTTTTACTTTACGGTACATAATACGCAAAAAATTCAATAGTATTAGTCAAGGAAAAATCTAAACTCTGTATCCTTTACAGTAAAAAGAATATCGGCACCCTTCCTTAGACTCCCCAAGCAGAGTATATCGATTTTTTTTCAAATGAATGTAGATGTATGTATCGCTTCATTGTTTGACCTTGAGCGGATGCGGTACGTGCCACGCGCATCGCGTCTACGTCCGCCGCCGCCCCGTAAGCCGTGAATGTGTAATAAACGTATTATCTAAAGAAATTCTAAAACTACTATTTGCCGAAATTTCATTGGATAGTTTTAAAAAGCTGTTTACTTCTGTAAATTGTGACTTCTAAAGGAATAAAATTGGAATGAGAAATTATGAGCCGTGAGCATTTATACGGAAACTATAACATTATGTTCCTATAGGAAAATGTTTTGGATACTTACACATAGAAAAGTCTAATAAGGTATAAAACCATAGTAAAAAATAAAATTTAATCGAGAAATTATACCTTGGTAATTATAGCAAAATAACATATTTTGTTAAATATCGAACTTAAAAAGTTCAAAAAAGTTTTGGACAGTTTTACATACATATAATAACAACCTAACACTAACATATCGCGTTGGAATAATGGATTGAGAAATTGTTCGGTACGAGTTATTAGCAATATTCATGTTTAGGTATAAAATACCTACTTCCAAAACTTAAATCTCCGGGATACCTTGTCACACCTCATCTATGGAACCTACTTAATCATACTGCAAAGTTTTACGGACAGAGGAGTTAATGCATACCTCAACCTCCTCGATGACTGGACTAAGACTCACGCGCATAGGTCAAGCGCACCCTACCCCTCTCCCTCCAACGTTAAAGAGTGAAAGAGAGGCGACTATAGCTCTCTAGAATCGCCAAAAATGCAGCTCAACTCGCCTTGGCATAGGATAATGACATCGGATGTAACGATTTTATTTTAGTGCTGTGTGCAAGTGTGAATGGCTTTGGGCTCAGCTTTTTGGGAGTTTAATGACATGTGTTAGCATGTGAATGTGAAAAGATGGGTCCTTTAAAGAAACGAAGCAGTAAAAATGATATTCTAAAACTGCAGCAAGGTACTAATTTCTGAAATTCTCTCTGAGATGTACGGGGTGACTTTTTGTTGACCGACAAGTGGGCAAATGTTAAATATTAGGCCTGAAACTGAACAAGTTATCTGAAATAACCCAAAAATCGGAGGTTTTTTTATTGCACACACTATTTGTAATCTGCTCATAATAACTGGTCAGCTATTCGGACAATTTTGTAAAAAAAAACAATTTCTTGTATAGGTACATACGGGTGGCGTTTTATTACAAGAAAAACTTCCAAGTAATAGTAACTAATATCAAACGGCAGTATTGGTTGTTACAGCATAGTTCGTGAATTCATACAAAGAAAATAGTTGATTTCGATTTTCTTTATGAATCACTCCGCTTCTTATTGCTCGTCTATGTTATAAGAAATCTAATACCAGTTTGAGTAGCTGAGAGTATGTGCTGTATTTTTTTAATGCTCTGTAGGTATTTTTAGCTAAAAATAAAGTACCAAAAATAAAAGTTTATTTTTTGTTTTACTCGTACACCATGGGGTGACCATGGGTAAGCACCATCCTGGCGTCACATCACCTGATATTTTACAAGCTCCTAAAAACTTTAATGACGCCCGAAAAGTAAACAAACAAACAACACACTTCAAATTATTTGTAGCTACAGTCACAAAATAATATTAAAAGTTTTGGATTAAAACCAGTCACTCGAAAAATCTACTTTAAAAACATACATAAACATACTATGTTCTAGCACATACGAGTAATGATTGCCTTCGGCTAAACTCACACACACAAACACACTAACTCACATACAAACAAACATAAAGTCACACATATACACGCAATTTTAGGCACACCCAAAAAATACGAACACATGCACAGAGTTAGTTAACTACCTATACATTGATGCAAGACGCAATTGCAGTAGTTGATGTAGATGCGACGAATGCATGTGCAACCTTCTGTAAAACCTTTGGTGCCACGCAGTAACAAAGAGAATAGAATAGAGACACGCGAATACCAAAATATTTGCGGCATCCCTAAAATATACAAAGTACATTTAATAGTTATAAAAGACAGCACTGCGAATAGAATAACTTTTGAAAAATATCTTAACCATACTTATGAAACGCAACGTACTTTTATTTTAATGTCAAAAAAAAAAACAACTTGCAAAGATACGTAGCATATTACCCACCATGTTCCAATTATTAAGCGTAACATGTTTGTTCTACGTATTTTCTACGAGCAAGTCGTTTGTAAAAACTCAAAAAACGCCCACATTTGTTCCGCGAACGGCATCTCCAAGTGTACACTATAATAAATTATTGCCAAAATTTCCCTTTGCCCTTCCCACAGACTGTGCGTGTGTGTGTGTGTATAAGGCATGAAGCGCGCGCGCTGCACTCTGGGCCAATTTTCAAATTCGTCGAGTTGGTGGTTAAACCCTGGTCCTTCGCGCCATTCGAGAAAGGCAATATGTCGTGTGGAGGTCACTGTATAGCCAGTGAAACTTATTATATTTATATTACATTTTTAATATTTTTTAAAGGTTTAACATATAACATAATCTGAAGGAAAACCACATCATATGTTCATATTTTATTTTAACGGCTTGTCTGGAACATATAGCTTTTAACGATAAGACTGCTCAGACTGTATTCCCTTCTATTTTTAATTTTGTTGTTGTGCGTGTACTCTTTTTTTTTAATTAGTATTACAATAAAGACTCTTTGCCAAATCAAATCAAAATTTCATTTTTTTTATGGCATAGCTGGCAAACGAGCGGGCGGATCACCTGATGGTAAGCGATTACCGCCGCCCAAGACACCCGCAACACCAGCGGAGTCACAAGTGCGTTGCCGGCCTTTGAATTTGTAACGGGGCACCCTTCGGGCCGGCTAGCCTGGATGTAGCCTAGAACGGGATTTCTATGTGATGTAAAATAAAAGATCAATAAATACGGTAATAACAAAATTAAGCTTTTATTGTTTGTTCTGCAATAGTTACTTATTCTAGCACTGTTAACGAATCCCTACTCTATGAGCTCCCTACGGACGGGTTATTTATTAGCAATACGCGGATATCTAGACCCTATGGTAAACTACCTAGCTTAGGGCTACGGACCTAACAACGTCCCTACTAGTAAATCACCAGGGAACCTATCTTGAACCCAGAACCTCTATAGTGCGCGACGGCCAAACGCTACACGCCCGGCACATATAGAGCGGAACACAAAATTAAAGATCCTTGCTGAGGGCTTGGAGCTGGACGAACAAACGCAATGCACCCAGCTCTGGACAAGCAGCCAGCAATAGATCCGGGGGGGGGGGGGGGGAGGAGAGTGGACACAGTCAGCGCACCCCTTCAGCCTGACGGCGCGAGAGCTCACTGACTGTGCCAGCCGCTGGGGTAGCGCGCTGGCTTTTATATGTTCGGTCTCGGGTGGGGTAGCCGATGGGTCTCGCTGGTGTACGGTGTAGCGGGGGTTGTCCACCGGCGATCGGTCCCCGGCGGGCGCTGCGGGTGTGCAGCGGCGCGCGGAGATTGCGGGGAGGCTTAGGGTGTCGCTCTCCTCGTAACTGCTAGTGTTGTGCATCGTCACAAATTGATTAAAAATACACATCAAAGGGAAGTAACACAATTTAAATAGAATTTAGCTAACGTCCACCTCATTGAGAAGGGTTATCCGGAGCGTATTTTGCCCAAAAATGTAAAATTTTGTCAATTTTCGCACTGTATCTGATAAGTACACATACTCAATACACATCCACTTCGTTTTGAATGGTAGTAAAAAATCGTAAAAAATATTTACATTTATAAAAACCTTGGACTTTTGATTAGTCAACACAACGATTCAAAGGTTAAACAGTCTTCAAGCGTGTCTGAGGTAGGTGTAGTTTTAACTTAAACCCCGTAACCACTTTGTCCAAAAACTGAAATCGGACTGCCGTAATATAAATTACCCTATAACAGAATTTAATTTAGCACTTCAAAATCCATTAAGTTTAGGTCACATCCTAAGCCAAACAAAACCAACATACACTCTACACGGCTATTTTTGGACCCCCCACCAAAACTTTACAGTGGCTTCTACTCATAAAACTGAGCAACTTTCCCCAAGTAACCAATGGTCAATTCGCAAAAAAATTTTGGGCATCTCCATACAAAATAGGCCGATCACGTGATCAAATTAGTATGAAAGGTCTGAAATTTTTTGCGAATTGACCATTTGTTACTTGGGGAAAGTTGCTCAGTTTCATGAGTAGAAGCCACTGTGAAGTTTTGGTGGGGGGTCCAAAAATAACCCTGGACACTAGTTAATTAACGAGTGAGTGAAACGCAGAATACCATCCCCGTTTGCATGTGTGAAGCAGGTCCGAGCTAACTTAGTATGGAGTATGTGTGTGGTAAAGTATTATTGATAGTAATGACTGTATCTATGTGGTGGTTCAGAATTTTTGGGGCGACTTTTATGTTGCGGTTTTAAAAAATGGCAGCATCTGCTTGTATTTACGTTTAATGAGAACCTTTCTTTTCCTTTGGATTTGAAAATAGCTGTACATACAAAGGTTCCAAAATTAAATTAATTGTCTCCTTTAATCTATACGTTCATACAAAAAACAGACTAAATATTTTTTGCTGGTTGGGTCATGAATCAGAGACGATTTTCGAATTGAATAGTCGTTTTCAATTCAGTTATTTTGATACTCTAGCTGAAAATTTTTATAACCTGGTAATGCCCGAATTGCTTTAATTGCATTTAAAAACTATTAACTTACCTCTGGTAAACTTGAAAACTAATTTTTGAACGTATTGAAATTCAAATATATTTTTTTTCAAATTGGTTGAATCAATTCTAATCAATTGAAGCATAGAAAATCACCATAAAATAGAAAATAATCAATTATTTTATTTAAAAAAGGCATTAAAATATAGGCATTACTCCTAAGTATTAAAACAGAGGGCAAACAATTTAAAATTTTTTTTTTTTCACGTTTTGGTTTAAACCACTTCGTCTTATCCTAAACGGCTGACAACCAAAAACTTTGAATTCTAAATTGTATTGAAATTCTTTGTTTGTTTTGACTTAAATTACACACTCGGAAGGGGCCAGTATTTGGATATTCAGCCTTCATTAGCCGTTTGTTGAACTTGGTTGATTCGGTTTAGAGCGAACAGCAATCAAGTCCTTTTGAAATATTTTTTAAGTTTTTGACATGCCACAAGCACCGGCTGCTTTTCGCAACCAGGCGACCGATGCGACTATTTTGACATGCCATAATTCTGAGCTTTCTTATCGTGTGACACAATAATAATAATAATAAATAAATAAAATAGAATAAAAAGCCTTTTATTTATGTTCCCAAACACACAAACAAAAAAAAACAATACAAATTATATAAGAACAGTAAGTTTGTACACCTTAGTTTTACTTTTAACTATGACTATTTGCATTTGAAAAGTTCATAATTAAAGTTATCATGCAATGTTAAAATTATAAACTGTCTAATACTATTTCCTTATTTTTATAGATACATTTAACTTTAAATCATATCTAACATAAGGGCTTTTTTATATTTATTAATTAATTTAAATAAACTATTTGGTGGCTACATTTTTTAACTTTTTGAAATATTTTAATATATATTTATCAGATAAAAAAATTAGAAAAAGTATCGTTTGTTTACATGAAATAAACAAAAAGGCGTTATATAAATCTAAAAACTGTTATTATTCTTTGTTCAATGTATATTGTAGTTGTATATTTAATTCTACACAATTACCCCATGTTAATTACCTGGTGTTGCACTTAGAATCACCCGGGGTGACGTTTACATGACACGTACAGTCCCGTGCACCTAAAATACGTATACAGGGTAGCCGTGCCATCTAGTGCTACTTGCACTACTTGGCTGTATACTATTAGTTGCACGAGAGTGTACCACGCGACCTGCATACGCATCTAGTAATCAGACATGCAGGTTCCCTCACGATGATTTGCTCAACGTTAAAGCAATCTGTATCCAATTATCCAATATGTGGTTAGCGATCCTGACCTCTGATCCGAGAGTCGTGGGTTCGATCCCCACACAGGGCAAACTTTTCTGTGATGAGCAGAATTGTTTGCTCTGAGTCTGGGTGTATTATATCTATATATGTATGTATTTAAAAGTATATGTGTATGTATATCAGTCTCTGGTTCCCAAGATACAGGGAATCCTAGTTTGGGGCCAGGTGACCGTGTGTGATTTGTCCCAGATATTATATTATATTATATTATATTATTAAGTTCCGAAAAACGCATTGGCGTTTTGGACAGGATTTGAATACTTGATATTTTGTTAGTAACTGATCATTCTATTTCCATTCTATTGGAAAGTAGTAATTTTTTTGGGATGATTGTATAGGTTCCTTAAAAGTTGTTAAGTTTCATGAGTAGAATCTACCACTTGCAGCTTGTTAGAAGATAAAAAAGCTATTCCTCATTTAATTTTCAATTAATTTGGATCGTGGATTACATATCTTTGAAGTACATAAATAAATTTCTCTACTTCGCCTGTATCCGCTCCGGTGATCACGCGCCCTAAGGGTAAATTACATAGGCTGGTCGGTCACTCGAGCGGGACTTCGTTAGAAAATGTGTCAGCAATGTATAAATTTAATTAATAATTAATTACACTCAGCGGCAAACAAACTTTGCAACACCCTGTATAGATCGAGATTATTTTACAGGGTGAGAAACTGAGAGAGATTGCCCGGTTCGCTTGTATGTATGTTAATAACCCATTACGTCCCCACTACAGGGGCACGGGTCTCTTCCCTTAACTCGGGAAGGTTTAGGCCATACTCCACACACGGGGGCCAATTTTGATGAATTTTGTTGGTCAAATTATGTACCTTAATGCTTATAAGCGCTACAGTTGAATTTATAATTTAAAATGGCAACATTCCATTTATTACTGTCAAAGGAGAAGGATGTTTAAATCTTCTTCTTCTTCTTGGTTCCTCTAACTCCTCGAGGAGCATAGGGCCTCAATAACAGCTTTCCACTGCTTCCGATCGGCAGCGATGTTTAAATAGAGATGCTTATTTTTCAATTTTTATTCAATTGTTTTTATTTTACACTTTTATGTACATACCTAAGAGTAAAAGGTACCGAATATGTTTAAAACCGCTTTACTGAAAATTTGAAATCCCTATAAGTATTTTAGTTAATATTAGACTCTGTCTCCGGCTTTCTATCAAAAAATACAAAACATACAACGTTTTAATTTAATGAATCACAGACGCTGTTTACTGAGATCAGCAGGAAAACCCACTAAGTGGGCCATTTTTACATTTCAAATGATTTACAGTACATTTCGCACATACCGGCCAATCCATACAGCCATTGTGAGTACAACCCATTTGGAACCTCCATTGTCTTCTAAAGCACCTCCGAAAGAAAGGAATTACGATCTTTTTAGAGGTCCAATACTTCGAAAGAGACTTTATTGCATTGGCATTAAAGCTCTTTGGTACTAATGCAATGAAACTTTTTAACAAAGTTAGCTTTGCGTTTCGAGATTGAAATTTCTTAGGATTTTCAAGCTTAAGTCTTACTTGGTAAGGTTTAAAGGGTGAGATAGGGGTTGAAATGGGTTTAAAAAGTTGCGGTTCGTCTTTGCGTTTGTCCATAACGGTACATCAGGTTTGGAAAGTCTGTAGGGTCGATGTATTACCCGATATATCACCTCGGATGCTGTGGTACATAGAGGTTTCGTCGATACTACTTATAGGTCTTTCAAAGAGAGAGTGATCTTGTATGTTGTATCCTCGTTCGCAGTCATAACTTTAGATGGAGACTTATAGTAATATAGGGTCCTTCTGAAATAACAAAAAAAACCGTAGTTAGGTAGTAACCTAATCATAGACTTTACTCATAGAACCGAACAATTTTTACTAAGTAATCAATAAACAAATTGATTAGTTATACGTTCTAAGGATAATTGTCCATATGTAGAAGCACAGTTATTTGCCGTATTTTAGAAATTCTGAAATTTTAGATGGTTTTTATTAGTCGTTTAAACATATGAGACAGAGAATACTCAGAGAATACAGAGAAGACAGTAGGTAGGAGCCTACTACCTAAAAAGCGTCGGTGGCTAAGGGGTATTGACTTCGACCTCCTAACCAGAGGTCGTGGGTTCAAATCCTGGCCAGTGCACCAATGAGTTTTTCGAAACTTACGTGCATTTTCATACCGACTGCTTTAACGGTGAAGGAAAACATCGTGAGGAAACCTGCACATCTGATTTCTAGATGTGTGTATGATGGTCGCGTTGCACACGTCCGTAGGTGTAAATCTAAATGCCCTACACGTGACCGCGGGTGATGCTGAGTGCAACACCAGGCAACCGCCGTCTATACCTTGTGGATAGAACGGTTAAATGTGCCACACGATAAGAAGAAGAAGAGAATACCTTTTTTTAACCAGTAGGCATAAGTAAGTAAGCAACAATACCTAATAAACTAATATGTTTTAAATTACGAAATGGACTGAATTATTGAAGGTTTTTACACAGAAATGTAAGATAGAAATAGATAGGATTAATGAGGAGGAGGGTTTTGCGTAGCCAAGGGACGAAACGTTGAGCGTACAAGTTCCAAGTAGTAGGAACTTTGTACTCGTACTAGGTAAAAAAAGGACGATTTAAATAATGTGTAAAGTATCTAATTAAATTATGTATTTAAATGTATACGTTTATGTATATCAGTGTCTGGTTCGCATAGTACAGGGAATCCTAATTTGGGGCCAGATGACCGTGTGTGGTGTGATTTGTCCCGGATATTATCTTTAAATAAAGAAATATTTTGATTTTTGATTTTGATATAGAATTTGATTAGATTTATTTATTATATTACACAGTATAAAATTATTATTAGAAACAATAATTAAATATTGTAAATATAGCAAAAACGTACTGATAAAAAGTGCGCGTCGTGTACAGTCTCGGTGTGGACTGACCCTAATGTGACTGAAATAGCTTATTGTCACCTGCCATCGAGACGCCAGTATCATCATCATCATCATCATCATCACCCTGTATTAGTCCACTGTTGGACATAGGCCTCCCCCAAGGCACGCCACTTATACCTATCTTCGGTCACGCGCATCCAGCTGTTACCAGCAACCTTGCGCAACTCATCGCTCCACCTAGCCGGGGGACGTCCCACGCTACGTTTGCCCAAACGCGGTCTCCACTATAGAACTCTCTTTGTCCACTGGTTGTCAGTTCTTAAAGATTTGGTATATTTATCATTAAATATAGCAAATCTTTGTTTAGGATATTTTTTCCCAATATTATTGCCTCTTCAACCCAATCATTGGAATTTCAACACACATCGAACAAATTGAGATATTATCTTTTTGCGCAGGAGAGAGTTACCGACCTAATAATTATTTTTGATTGATCGATCGATCGACCGAACCGACTTGCTTGCAAATACAGATTCAACTAAATAAAAGTTCTTTTTTAAATTACTGAAGCTTTTATTTTAGCATTAAACTAATAAATAAATGTAGTCCAAGAAGTATAAACTCCTAATAAGTGAATTGTAAAACCTAAAGATGTTTAATGAAAATCAGTCGTCTATTATTAGTATTTTGAGATTCGCAAAAGAAGGTCTCTTACGTCTTAAGAATTTTATAATTCATTTTCAGCACAGTCATCACACATCATTTCTTTTTTCTCGCCATCAATTGATTTCAGTATTTCTTTTTTAAATCATCATCGACCGAAAAAGATGCATTTAATTTATCGTCCATCGAAATTATTAATTAATTCAAAAGTCTCATCTCTATTTCACTTAGATTTCTTGTGACACTTTTATTTATAGCCTCATTTAGTCAGATCCTAAAATATGTGTGACCTAGGTCATCTCCTATCATTGTAGGATCGAGTAAGTCAATATGTGTACCCTAGGTCATCCATCTCATTTCAGTTTAGGATTCATTCAGTCAGCCCTGGTCCCTCCAATAAACTGTCGCGTAATTATAATATCACCTATTACTATTAGGCACATATGAATATAACGTTAGTACACGCGTAAATATGCATTGCGTGGATTGCGCTAACAAACCGTCACCGAATCTTACCCGCAGGGGAGGGGGGGGGTGAGGTCACCTTTAGTGAGAGGCAGGGAGTGGACACACTGTATGAAGTACTAATGTAATAAATATACCGTGATCCAGGTCTCGTTCAGACGTAAGGAGAGAAAGCGATTCCGAGAACTCTGCTCGCGGGTCTTGTAACCAATGCAACTGAATTAGAGGTAGAGGTGGAGAACGATTGCACTTCATTTGACAGTTGATGTAAAGTTATTAATTCATCCTACTTAATTAATATTGTAAATGTGGGAGTTTGGATTTTGTCACTCAATCACGCAAAAACGGTTGAATGTGATACAACACAGAATAATTTGGCAACCTATGCAAAGTACAGCGCACAGTAAAGTTATAAAAAAAATGTTTTTATTTCCCAAACTCTTCAGCTATAAAAAGGCTGTTAAACGCGCATAACAGTTTTTTGTCCCAAAATTAAGCCAAGGTACTTGTCGGTAGTAAAATGCTTTAATGTACTTTTTATTGTTGATTATTATCACCTAGTTAGACGTCCATCATAAAACTTAATATTTTGGCATTCTTTTGAAATTTCACGAAAGGCAGTGAAAATGTGAAAACGCCAAGTGGGTTAGTTAAGGCTGAAACAATACCCGAATAAAAAAAAAAGATAATTAAACGCAAACAGCATTCGTTTAAGACATTCCTGTCTCTTCGATAAAATACATTCTCAACAGGTTCCCTTGCAACTTTTTTGTTCTTTGATTTGGAAAATATAGGATTGTTTTAGAAAGTTTCACTTCCGGCATTGTTACAAAAATTTCTTTTAGCATGTGAAAAGGTCCTCTTTGAATATCATGCATTTTTGCCATGGAATAAAGCGATCGGCCGATAATCCGGCGAAAGCTGAAATGTAGCGTCGACATAAAAGAATTTGCGACACTAACTGGCTGTGAAATATTTGGGCTTAATCACATTTGTCAGTTTTGACGTTTGAATTTTGGTTCAGCCTCTTTTAGAGGTGTAATAAATAGTGGCGTTATTCTGTTTTTAACCGACTTCAAAAAAAAGGAGGAGGTTCTCAATTCGTCGGAATCTTTTTTTTTTTTTTTTTTTTTATGTATGTTCACCGATTACTCGAAGACGCCTGAACCGATTTGGAAAATTATTTTTTTGTTTAAAAGGGTATACTTCACAGGTGGTCCCATATATTTTATCGAAATCGATTCAGCGGTTTTTGAGAAAATCAACAAAAACATATCAAAATTGGAGTTGTTGCGATTGAAGTCGGTTGTTTTTAACGTATTCAGCGTGGTCAATTATTCATTCATTTGTTCGGGATGTTTTATTAAATTCATGAGCGCATTAGTAATTTTAAAAAGATTTTCTTTAAAACTATAGAAAATATATTAAAATTTATGTGTTATCACAATGTATGAATATTTTTAGTTACCAAAAATATGTTAATCATTACTTCCTGAGGCATAAGAAGAGACCCTGCAGTGGGGACGATATGTGTTTTTAGCCTTAATGTAACGTTTTATTTAAAGGATATTACATTTAACCTGTGGTGTGGCCTTAGAATAGCACCACCCCATCTCTTCCCGTGGGTGTCGTAAAAGGCGACTAAGGGATCCATAAACCGGAGGATGGGCAGCAGCGTCTTTCCCGCGTACCATCTTGGCTCACGCCACACTGCGATCGCCAACCCGCATGCCAAGCGTGGCGATTATGGCAACTACCCCCCAAATATGATTAGGAACCCGAAACAACGGCCCCTAGTTCCCGGCAGCCCCGCTATTCCTGACTCCGGTAGCGGTCACGGTAACGGCGGGGCATGGGGTGCGAAGAATCTCCGGCAGAGGCCAGGCTACCAAAAACAAAAACCTTTGGCCCTGGCAACCTATAACACGCGCACACTGCGAACGGACGAAAGACTCGCTGAACTGGAGGAGGAATTGAGCAGGTTACGATGGGATATTGTGGGATTATGTGAAGTCCGAAGAGAGGGTGAGGACACCATGATCCTTAAGTCCGGAAACCTGCTCTATTTCCGGGAGGGCGACCAACTGTCCCAGGGTGGTGTCGGGTTTATTGTCCACAAGTCCCTAGTCAACAACGTGGTCCAGGTCGAGAATGTTTCGACGAGGGTAGCGTACCTTATACTCAGAATCACCAAACGGTATTCGCTGAAGGTCATACAGGTATATGCGCCGACCGCGGAACACCCCGACGAAGAGGTGGAGGCTATGTATGAGGATATCTCCAGAGCCATACATAGCTCCAGGACCCATTTCACCGTTGTGATGGGGGACTTCAACGCGAAACTAGGCAAACGAAGGGACAACGAGCTGAGAGTGGGGAAATTTGGATACGGAGAGAGGAATGCGCGGGGTCAGCTGCTGGCTGGCTTTATGGAGAAGGAGGGCCTCTTCATGATGAACTCCTTCTTCAAAAAGCCAAAACAGCGCAAGTGGACATGGCTGCATCCCAGTGGCGCAGTAAAAAATGAGATTGACTTCATCTTGTCGACAAAAAGGCAAATATTCAATGATGTCTCTGTGATCAACTCGCTGAAGACAGGAAGCGATCACCGAATGGTAAGAGGCACATTGAATCTAAAAACAAAGCTAGAAAGATGTCGACTGATGAAGTCCACGCTCCGACCAGCGCCTATCCAACTCCAAAACCCCGAAAGCTTTCAACTCGAGTTGCACAACCGCTTCGAATGCCTAGGAGAATGCGAAAATGTGGACAATTATAACGACAGGTTCATGGAAATTGTCCAAACAGCTGGGAATAAGGCCTTCAAAACCGGCCGTTTAAAAAGAACATCTCGTATCTCGGACCTCACCAGCAAGCTCATGGAGGAAAGACGAAGTCTGATTCTGAAATCCTCTGAAGATGCTTGTCAGTATCGGCGACTAAACAGACAGATCTCCAAGTCCTTGACCCGTGATATACGCCAATTTAATACCAACCGTATTAAAGAGGCTATCGAGCGCAATAAAGGGTCAAAAGTATTCGCAAGGGATCTGTCTGCTGGTCAAAGCCAACTGACAAAGCTGAAGACCGAGGATGGCAGAGTCGTGTCGTCCAAGCCCGAGCTGTTGGAAGAGGTTGAGAAATTCTACGGACAATTATACATGACTACACGCTTACCTGTCAGCAATCTGGCTGAAGACCCGAGAGCCAGATTGTCCCGACACTATACCGAAGATATCCCAGACGTCAGCCTGTGCAAGATTAGAATGGCTCTCAAACAGCTTAAGAACAACAAGGCACCGGGTGATGATGGAATTACGGCTGAGCTTCTGAAAGCAGGTGGAGAACCGGTACTTATAGCTCTTCAGAAGCTATTTAATTCCGTCATGCTCGAGGGACGAACGCCTACAGCATGGCACAGGAGTGTGGTGGTGCTCTTCTTCAAGAAGGGTGATAAGTCTCTGCTGAAGAATTACAGACCCATCTCACTCCTGAGCCATGTCTACAAGCTGTTTTCGAGAGTCATTACGAATCGTCTCGCACGCAGGTTTGACGACTTCCAGCCTCCCGAACAAGCCGGTTTCCGAAAAGGCTTCAGTACCATAGACCACATACATACGCTGCGGCAGATTATACAGAAGACCGAAGAGTATAATCGGCCACTATGCTTGGCGTTTGTGGACTATGAGAAAGTGTTTGATTCGATCGAGACCTGGGCTGTGTTGCAGTCTCTCCAACGGTGCCAAATTGATTATCGATACATCGAAGTGTTGAAGTGCTTGTATGAAAACGCCACCATGTCGGTCCACCTCCAGGATCAGAATTCGAAACCTATCCGGCTGCAGCGTGGGGTGAGACAGGGAGACGTTATATCTCCGAAACTGTTCACCGCTGCACTGGAAGACGTTTTCAAGCTTCTGGACTGGAGAGGACTCGGCATTAACATCAATGGCGAGTACATCACTCACCTTCGATTTGCTGACGATATCGTGATCATGGCTGAGACCTTGGAAGACCTAGGCGCAATGCTCGAAGGACTTAGTAGAGTCTCCCAACAAGTGGGTCTTAAAATGAACATGGATAAGACGAAAATCATGTCAAACGTCCGTGTTACACCCACTCCTCTGAAGGTTGGAGACTCTACACTCGAAGTTGTTGACGAATATATATACCTGGGACAAACAGTCCAGTTAGGTAGGTCCAACTTCGAGAAAGAGATCAATCGTCGAATTCAACTCGGCTGGGCAGCGTTCGGGAAGCTTCGCAATATCTTTACGTCCAAAATACCGCAGTCCCTCAAGACTAAAGTCTTTGACCAGTGTGTGTTGCCAGTGATGACATATGGATCCGAGACATGGTCGCTTACTATGGGCCTTATAAGAAGGCTCAAAGTCACCCAAAGGGCGATGGAGCGTGCTATGCTTGGTGTTTCCCTACGTGATCGAATCAGAAATGAGGAGATACGTAGGAGAACTAAAGTTACCGACATAGCTCTCAGAATCGCTAGACTTAAGTGGCAGTGGGCAGGGCACATAGCTCGTAGAACAGATGGCCGTTGGGGCAGTAAAGTTCTCGAATGGCGACCGCGCACCGGAAGGCGCAGTGTGGGCAGGCCCCCGACTCGGTGGACCGACGACCTGGTAAAGGTTGCAGGAAGCCGCTGGATGCGAGCCGCACAGGACCGGTCGGTGTGGAAATCCTTGGGGGAGGCCTTTGTCCAGCAGTGGACGTCTTTCGGCTGATAGATAGATAGATAGATAGACATTTAACCTTATTTTTTTCTGTCTTTGTTTTGTTAAGTTTTTTAATTTGTACTCTGAATTCCATAAACTAATAAAATGCTTTATTCATTTTCACTGAGTGGAGTTAAACCTATGATGACACTCAGGTCAGTAATTCGGATGTTTTCTGAATTCTTAATATTTTTCTGCCATCGCTACCAGGTTGCAAGTGCCAGAGGGCATGTCTGTTAGCACCCATAATTTACCGTAGCCACAAACACCGCGGCGGGCGAGCGAGGGCTTACTTTGACCACAGCATATTAAAAAAATATCTAGACACGCGGAGCGTGTCCAGCCAAGTTCACGTCAAAAAAGAACTGGCGAGTAGCTCCGTGTGTAATATTACACGAACCATTTGGAGCCACTTTTGTCACCTTCATAACTCAAAATCTATTTAACATAAACACACCAAATTTGGTTTATGTATTAAGACTTCCTAGATAAACGACCACTCAAAATTTTATAAACACAGCTCAAACGGTTGGTATAGATTTTAACGTCCGAAAATCGACATTTTTATGACTGACGCACTGACATATAGATCAAAAAGCTTACCCACTTCCAGATGACCTAGAAAGTTCAAATTTTGCATCAAACTAGGTAATTGTGTGTATGCAAAGGAAAAAATCAGAAAACACTATATTTCTAAGAAAAAAAATTTTTTTCAATACAATATTTTTATGATTCAAAGACACACTCACCGTCATCAAAAAGCTAAGGTACTTCTAGCAAGGCTACGAGCTTTAAATTTGGTGTGCGGCTAGTATTTCATGTACTGATAACGGAAAAATTAAAAAAAACCATGTGTTAAAAAATTAAAAAAAGGCTCAAAAAGTAACTTATCGCGGGGCTCGAACTCGCACCTGCGCGTCACATGTGCGACTCCTATATAAAGTGAGCTATCGAGGTTGTTATGGTAATGGTGAAATAAAGATAATATTATACTATATTATATTATATTATATAGTAAATGGAAAACAGGAAAATAGCAAGACGAAACAAAAATAAAAGATTCTTGGAATTATATAAAAAACCTGTGTAATAAAAGCACTAGCTACTAAATATTTAAATAAAAACTATTACATATAAACTTAATTCATTTAATATAAACAGAATAACAATATATGTTAGCATTTCATTATTACTAACAATAAGCTGAAAATATAATAAATATAAAGTTCCCCATGTTGGATTTGAACTAAGAGTTTTCTCACTGAAGCCGCCCTCTATACCGGCCTACCGGTTGGTCGATTCCTTACGGGGTGAAACACATCTTCTGCAGTAGGTACATAACTTAAGAAAAATTATATCTTTCAAACAGAGCACAGTTACACATAGTAGCCAGTAGGTGTACTGTTGTAAGTTGTATAACTGATAATGATAAGATTCGGTGGGTGCTGCCATGCCCAAAGTAGAAGAGATATCTTGTGTTGATTTAGTAAGTAAGGGATAATGTACTTATGTCAGTGACATTAGACAATACAGAGAGAGCATTCGAAATGATTGCAGAAAAAGTAGGAGAAATTGAAAGAAATCGACAGGAACATGATCACGAAGATGACGGTCTAGAGAACCCGTTGGACTTCTGACCTGTTGAAGCTGTAAATGCAATGGAAGATTTCAGAAATGCCAAAGATTTCATATCAGAAAATGAGCTCGAACAAATGATAAAAGGTCTAAATGTTAGACCAGAAACGTATTTTCGATACAATTTGTAAGACTTTGTTAGACAAAACTGCAGTTTTGGAGAATTTGCTAGTAGGACAGGCGGCACAGGAAAAAGTTATATCAATACCATTAAAAGTTGGTTTACGAAGCGAATGAACAAATTACTTGCAGTAGCTGCATCCACTGGCATTGCCGCTTTAAATATAAACTGACTCACAATACATAGGCTCCTACAGCTGCCGGTAGAACATGGAAATTGTCCTACTAAGTACACTTATCAGATCAAGCACTAAAAGATTTACACATTTACTTGTGTACAAATATGAATGTCTATGTAGTAAACAATGGCACGAAATTGGTATGAAGTGTCCGGGGTGTGACAGCGTAAGCGCAGGTTTTTTTTATTATTAGTAAATCACTTTTAAATAATATTAATAAATGTACTCACAAAAAGTTATGATATCGCATCAAAAACATAAATGTGAAAATGGGAGCCAAGTTCAATATTATGATATGGTGTGTTTGTCAACTTTACTGAGAAAAGAATTGAGATCTAAATGGATGCCAAGTTCTGTAGGTAATCCTGAAATTTATTTATAAGAACGTATAACATTCTTAAGTAAATTTAAAACACAATTTCTTGTTTTTTACTGCTACAACAATGTTTGCTATTTAAAAATATGACTTTCTAAATTTAAATAGTAGAATTATTTATACAAAGCAAATAACTTATGATCTGTTTAACCTCATCATTGACTTGGCTAGTTTTTACCAGCACATGAAATATTCAGAAGAATAGAACCTTATAGTATAAAAATAAGAACTTGCGTATAACATAAAGATGATACGTTGATAAACCAAATTTAAGATGACTAGTATGTGAAAACTAGCCAAGTCAAAGTTGAGGTTAAACAGATCATAAGTTATTTGCTTTGTGTAAATAATTCTACCATTTAAATTTAGAAAGTCATATTTTAAATAGCAAACATTGTTGTAGCAGTAAAAAACTAGAAATTGTGTTTTAAATTTACTTAAGAATGTTATACGTTCTTATAAATAAATTTCAGGATTACCTACAGAACTTGGCATCCATTTAGATCTCAATTCTTTTCTCAGTAAAGTTGACAAACACACCATATCATAATATTGAACTTGGCTCCCATTTTCACATTTATGTTTTTGATGCGATTACATTTATACAGTATGGACATCATGGTCAGATCATAGGACCTGGCCAGATCGTTGAAGGGACCGAAAAATCGGAGTCAATGGACCTCCTTTATACATTACACCAATAACCTAACCTAACCTCTAGGTTACCTCTAGTCTTTATTTTAAGGTTAGAATAGGTTTTAAAATCTATACCACAGACTTACACCCCGCTCTCCGGAGCGATGATATAAAACTTATTTGATTTATACCTTGTTCCAATCAAGAAAAAGCAAAAGGTAAACAAACTTACTAAGGAATTGACACATGTCACCGTCAATTGCCTAGGTAAAAAAAATACTAGTATTTTTTTAACCTTTTGCTTTTTTTTATTAGAATAAACTATAGTTCTCTAGTTTTTTCGGCGCTCCTCAACAATATCGCTAGTCATTCCATGAACTGGCCAATTCACGTTCTTTTTTTTATTTTTATGGCAGAGGTGGTAAACGAGCAGACGGATCACCTGATGGTAAGCGATTACCGCCGCCCATAGACACCCGCAACACCAGAGGAGTCACAAGTGCGTTGCCGGCCTTTGATGTGGGAGTACGCTCTTTTCTTGAAGGTTTGAATTTCGTATTGGTCCGGAAATACCGCAGGCGACAATTCATTCCACAGTTTGGTTGTGCGAGGCAGAAAGTTTCTAGTGAAACGCACAGTTTTGGACTGCCAACCATCTAAGTGATGGGCATGAAATTGTTGTCGCGTAGAACGATGGCGAAAAGAGGCGGTAGGGATCAATCCGAACAATTCCTCGGAGCACTCCCCATTGTACATGCGATAGAGAATGCAGAGCGAGGCTACATCTCTACGCAGTGCCAAGGAGTCAAGCCGATCTGAAATATCCTGGTAGCCGACGATTCGAGCCGCTCTCCGTTCTGGCCACTACATGGACACTCCCTGCCGCTCTTTGAACGTGACCTCACCCCCCTGTGGTTATGATCTGTGACGGTCCATGTATGGACTCCATACAGTCGTCACTCAGTTATTTCACATTTTTCTACGTGTTAGGAAGGGAGATCGTGGTAGGTAAATTACTCGGATGATTGGTACGGAGTGGCCGGGTGTACCTTACCGCAGTAAGCTTTGTTTGACCGCAAAGGGAAAGCAGCCCATGGCGACATGATACGTGTTTTTTCTTAAAATTAGCAACGTTACGCGTATTTTTTTTGCATGTGACCAATTTGTATGGTGTTAAAAAAGATCCTTTCAAAGGATTTAAAGTATAAACAAATAGTATGTAATGGCAAAACTTTTTACTTTGACCTATTCCTATTTACACGGATGAAATGTTAAATAAAATACTGATACGCATACGGAACAAAAATGAAACGTGATCTAATAAAAAATATATTTTTTATTAAATTGTACATCAGTTCCTTAATTCTTTCATTGATTTTTGTTTGTTTGTATACTCTTGATATTATACACTTTGTATTTTTCATATTTGAATGTTAATTATTTTACTACTTAATTTAAAAATCTACCTTATCCTTGGAACCATTTTTCAGGAAGTATTATTGGTGTAGTCAATATGTGGTCTATAAATGATTATTTATTTATTTTATTTTATTGTTTATTGTACACTGATACATGATAAATACAAGGATTGTAAACGTAATTACAAATGGTATGCTTAACTCTGTAAGAGTTTTCTGCCAACAAACCAGTAAGTATGAGAGAATGGGATATAAACGGGTAAAGGCGTGTACAAATAAAGTAAGAGATCTGACAGAGCATTGAAAATATAAAATACCTATAATCGTTCTAATAAACCAGCAAAAAGATAAATCTATAAGAAAAATATACAAAAAAATAACAATAATAAATACCATTACACTACCATTACCATTGATTAAAGTCCATAACAAACTTATTTTTCAGGTCTACATCGCGTATATCTTATATGGAATTTTTCACATCTTTAATGTTTAAACTATTTCATAAAATTAAACAAGATGCATGTCTTTTAGATTCTATTGAAAAAAAAAAAATAAAAAAATATATATATATTTTTGCTTCTGTTCCTAAAATTTATTTTTTAAGAGTCAGTAATGTATTTTCAAAAAACTGATTTGTTCACCATAGTAAGGCGCAAGTCCGTGGAGAGGCCGTGGCTGACGCCCATAACACAAGTATACCTATACTTAGCATGGGCATTAGCTGCAAATTTATCAAGCTGACGTAAGAGCCAACCAATAAAATTGTATAGTTTATAGTAATTGATCTATTTTTGTACTCTTAATTTTTATGAATAAATTATATTATTATTATATTATTATTATTAATGTGGTTTCTTTACTTCTACCATTTGGATATCCTAAGCTAAGTCCCTAAACCTAACCAGTCTATATTTTAAAATTAAAACAAGTTTGAAACGACTTCAGTCTCAAACACACCCTAACATGCGCGCTAGCAACAGGCGCGAACGCAACTCCTGCGCCGCCCACAGACACAACAATCTAGTCAGACTGGATCCGTAGTCCGTAGCGCAGCGGTGCAACGCACTGCGAGCGTGGTTTTGGGACAGGGATGGCATAGAGTCGACGTATTGTATTTAAAGTATAATATGTGGACTTGCGCAAGACGTTTGTGGTTCAGTGCAGCTAGCGTGGTCGCGTCGATCACGCAGGTTAACTGACTACAGATACGGTCACAACCTAGATGGGTTTGACTTTTAGTTGCACGCATATACGAATTCCGATTAGACCGGTTATCTCGCCGTTTCCGTGCTTCGCAAGGCACGTTAAGCCGTTGGTGCCGGCTGTCATCACTAGATGGCAGTCGTTAAGCCATGTCGGAGGCCTTATAGTCGGCTTGAAAGTTCTGACACTGGGTTGGACACTAGCCCCACAACTTCCACCAATTCGAAATTTCCCTCCATGTGTGGAGTATGGAATAACCTTTCCGAGGTATGGAATTAAATAGACTCGACGACGACGGATTGACTCGGCGAATCTTCCATTTGTTTATTTGTTAATTATAAGAATTAATAAAAGATGCATTAAAAAATTCAGACGTTATATAGTGTAATAAAATTAATATTGATATTTCACTCGCCCGTGGATATTTCCGCACCCATTCAGGCTGAGTGCGTTTTGATATACAGCTTGCTACGAATGATCGCAACAATAGAATTAGGTCATGATGAATTCTAATTTTGTATCGAATGATTTAATCAGTGCGCATTTAGTTTTAAAAAGAAATTCTTATCTATGACAGACAAATCAGTTTGAAAGAATCTGACAAAAAAATACAATAATGACAACTTCTAAAAATAAATAATATGATGGCTAAGTCATTGAACTTGTTTTACAACGCGACTCCACAGCTCTCCTGTCCAAGTCGTTAGATAGTCATATAGCGAGTAGGTGCGTCTAAAAAGTGCAACTCGATCGGGGCTGCGCGGGCGCATAAAAAAGAGCTAAAAAGAACAAGAGGAGCGCAGATTTCGGCACGGGCGTCGACCGGCCGTTGACCCCGGGTTAGACGTACCTAGCCGGGTACTGGCGGTACTGAGGGGTTCTGGGGTACAACCAGATACGGAGATATCGTAACTAAATGTTAATTGTTTAACAGTTGTTGATGACCATAGAACGCGATGAAGTAGTTGAAGGTTAGTTAGTCTATAGAAGATGATTAAAATGAAATGAATGATCGGAGTAGCTTACACTTTACAAGGATAATTTTTTTAGTCTCCTATTTCAAAGTTTCTATCACTAGAAACTTGTATACTTACCTACTTTTAGAGATTGGCGTTCATTGTGCAGAAATAGGAAATTATTGGTACAAATAATTGCAATAAATGAAAATGAAAATATTTTATTCGAAGTAGGTAGCAGTGTACACTTTTCGAACGTCATTCTTTTATCTACCTAATACGAGGTTCATACCACTCGGAACTCGTATACCCGCCGTTTCGGGAAGTGTTTGCGGAGTGAGAAGAAACGACGGGCCCTAAAGAAACTCCCTCCAACACATTTTTTGAAAATGTCTTTGTCTCAAAAAAGAGACCTCGCATTTCAAAATTTATTAAACCGTTTAAGGCTTCAATCTGAGCTAAATAACATACATGAGTCTTATGTCTACGAGGCTAGCCAAAGTTTAAATATTTAATTTACATACAGGTTTGTTCTAAACGATGAAACTGAACGACTTTTTGGCCACGGAAAAGTGTAGAGCATTTACCTACTTAAATTAAAATTATTTTGATTTTAAATTTGAACCCTACTTTTCTGTTTTTATAAAATTTGAGCGCGACACACACAGAGGCGGCCGTGGGGCGGTGCGAAAGCGTTCCGGGAGCGGTATTTTTTGTAATGTTCGGATTACTATTAAACCCTTCACACTAAATCCGAACATTACAAAAAATACCGCTCCCAGAACGCTTTCGCACCGCCTCGCAGCCGCCTTTGTGTATGTTGCGCTTTAGTGTAGAAAATCGTAGATCCGATTTATTATATAGTCTAGAATTTAACACAAACTTCCGTATCTCGCTGTACAGAATGGTACTGGAAGTAAAGAGGGGGAGTAAGGGGGAGGGGGGAGGGTCTTGATGGATTTTTGGGCGCGCAGTTTTATGATCGGCCGCGGTTTTGGTTCTGTGGGATGACGAATGCGTCCACGCACCTTGGTTAGTTAACTTTTGTGGTCGCCTTTTTGGCCGTTTTTGTCGACGCCAAATGTTTGTAGGTTGCGTCGCGTAATTTTGTGAAAAGAAAATCATTTGTTAAAGCAAACTTCAATATACAGGTCACCTTGTCTTTATATATAACTTAACTACAAACAAAGTGAGCAAATTTTTTTCTAAAGTTTTCCTGAAATCTCAATATTTTTGGAATTTTCTTACAAATCGATCAGTCTGTAAGCTAAGTTTGTATGAGAATTTCAAAAAATAAGTATTTTTAAAGATATGGAACTATTTATATTAAATCTTCTGAAACTGATATTAAAAAAAACTTTTCAGTAAAAACTTTATTTTGTAGAATGCAGATTTGCTCTCAATAAATCTTAAAAGTAATATCAAGTAAAAAATATACATATCAAGGTAAAACTCAGTCTACTTTAGGACGTCATAACTTTAAGCTTATTGTTATTTTGGCTTATTTCAGTTTTGTAATTGAAGTGATTTGCACTGCACGACTGGTTGACGGTCAAATATTGATTTTGAAAGCCTCTGTAAATAAAGCGCAGTTTTGGACAGCAAAAACATATTTTTGGAATGAGGTAGCAAGATTTAGTGAATACGTCAAAGGTATCTTATTTATAAAAATAAAATGATACCGTATTATATTTTCGGAATGCAGCAGGTACTTTTTTTGCCTCAATTGGCAAGCCCTGGGCATTACCTCACAGCGTGGTAAGTAATGATGACGCCGAAGATGGAAGCGGGCTTAATAAGATTCCTTGTAATAGATATTTCAATTTCAATTTATTTATTGCATACCATGTGTTTACAAAAATACAGAGGTGTTAAAATATAATGGTATCAACATGGACCCTGAGTAGGGCACAGCAAAATTAGGAGAAAGGAAGTCAATTCTTGTCTAAATTAAAATAATAATTATAGAATTTTATGTTAATTTAAGATATAATAAAGAAATAACAAAAGATAATAATAATAAAGCATGCAGTTTGTCGAAATTTTTCTATATATTAGGTCAAAATATTTTTTTTTTCTGTAAATGTAATGTAATGTCAATATTATAAAATTACTTTAAATTCGAATTTATATAAAAAAAAAAATGTCAACATAATAGTCATATATCTTATCTCCACGCCGGAATACATCAATGCTATTAACATTGATGTTTGGCGGCAAGACGAAGATGGTGGCCAGTCGAGTTCGAAAGTGTCCTAAATACCATCAAACTAAGTTCTACAAAGTTAGGTCCGCCGGAAATCGAACCTTTGACCTCCTGATGTGAGGCGAGCGGGCTAGCCATTAGCTATTGGGTAGTATGTCCTTATGCTTCTACCAGTAGAAGAATTTAGTAGGAGCACGAGGAAGCATTAGACCACGGTGCAGCGACAGTATAAACCTATGTATATTTTTAATACATGTAAAACTAATGTACATTCGACCTATGATGACTAGATTAATTCTATCTACATTATGTAAAAAGTTTCTGAAAAATACACAAAAAATACTTTTTGTGAGATCATTTTTATGCATCTGTTAAGTCGGCGGTCGTGGCTCAGTGCGGCTTGCGTGGACGCGTCGATCACGCAGGTTAACTGACTACAGACACGGTCATAACCTAGACGGGTTTGACTGTTAGTGGCATTTATCTCGACCGTTTACGTGCTTCACAAGGCACGTTAAGCCGTTGGTGCCGGCTGCTATCGCCTGTAAGCCCTGTTGGAGGCCTTATAGGCGGCTTGAAAACTTCTGACACTGGGGCTGGCCACTAGCCCCACACCAATCCAGACTCGGACTTGTGTGTGGAGTATGGCCTAACCTTCCCAATATATGGGAAGAGACCCGTGCCCCTGCAGTGGGGACGTAATGGGTTGTTACCATTAATTAGGTATGACATGACGACTTCATAATGAATATCATGGAGGGAAAGATAGAATGGAAGCGAGGGAGAGGGAGACCGAGAATGAGTTACATTGAATATCGATCAAGTGAAAACCAAAGTTAGCGTCGTGTCGTACCAGGAAGTCAAGGAGTTAGCGAAGAGTAGGAGAGAATTGTGGGTGGTCCACCACTGAAAAAAGCCTAGCTAGATACCTAGATATTTTAGTCAATTTATGTTTGGGCTTATAGATAGCCTAGAGCAGTGTTTTTCAACCTTTTTTAATATCCGACCCCCTTTCAAGTAAAAAAATTCTTGCGACCCCCGCCTAGGGCCATAAACATACAAAATGTTAGTGATTTTTACTTTTTCTTCAATTAGAAAACGATTTTAACGACTTTAAAATAGAACCGCGTTTTGACAAATTGTTAAAAAGTAAACCGGCTCAGCCTTCTCGCTGAAATCGAATTTTTTATTGCAGTTTAGGACCTATAAACACTTATTTTTCTTTTACCCGCGACCCCTTGAGAAAGGCTTGAGAAACCCACAGGTTGAAAACACTGGCCTAGAGCATTTAAACAAACATATTTATGGCCTCTACGCCTATTACAGACAACATATTTATGGCCTCTACGTCCATTACAGACTATTGCAGTATCTAGGCGCAATTTTGATGACTTATTATGGCGCGATAAACACTTTTAAATACAAGCAAAGTCACGGTAATAGCTAGTTTTAGAAACGTAGCTTCGCCACGTAGTAATAGTCGTAGTGCGCAGGACCTGCGTCTAGGCGTAGCTCGTAGGCGAACGTAGGCAAAGGCATGTATGTGTATTATGGTGTTCTCAAAATTGAAATGAAATGAAAATATTTTATTCGAAGTAGGTAGCAGTGTACACTTTTCGAACGTCATTCTTTTATCTACCTAATACGAGGTTCCTACCACTCGGAACTCGTATACCCACCGTTTCGGGAAGTGTTTGCGGAGTGAGAAGAAACGGCGGGCCATAAAGAAACACATTAAAAAAAAAAACAGTCATATTCTATCACATCTTAATGCTAGATTAATAAATGAATTATGCAGTGTCATTTCTGTAAATAAAATATACAAAAATAAGAACAAAGAAAGAAGAATAAAGAAAGAAAGGATTCATAAGAGATAAAAATATCTCTTGTATAGAGTGACTGTTTATTCGGTACTAGGAACGTCATTTTAGATAGAAAAAAAGTCCTTTGAAATGTGTACAACACAATTCTACCCTCACAAGAGAAAAGGTCGCATAGTATACATACAGGATGTTACAAAATTAGTGTTGGACATTTCATACAAATTGATCATCTGTTTTGCCATTTTTGTATGGAGAGTTCAAAATTTTTTGCGTTTTGACCAAAGTCGTAGAACAAAAGTTGTTCGGTACGATGAGTAGAATACCCAGTTAACGAGTCCTACACCAATGTTGTTACACCCTGTATAGAGTTTCCGTGTACCTTTTTTAAGAGGACAGAATTCTACATACTTCGAATAAAATACTTTCATTTTCATTCACAATTCTACTTATTAATAGCTTGATAGATTTTAGAGGGCAAGGTTTCTTAAGATTGGTCTTAAATTCATCAAATCAGCCGGAAGATGTCTATTGCTTAACATACAGGGTGTAAGGGACAGGTTTCCGAAAACTTTAAGGGCTTGCTCAGTAGATGAAACTGAACAATTTTGCACATGATCTTTTTTCAGGAAACGTAAAAAAATCGGCTTCTCCATACAAACTGTCCAATCAAGTTTATTTTTTGGTATGGAGTTTCCTGAATAAAAATATTGTGGAAAGTTGTTCAGTTTCGTCTACTGAGCAAGCCCTTAAAGTTTTCGGAAAACTGTCCCTTACACCCTGTATGTAAGTTCCCCGTAGACTTTTACTTAGCACGGCTCTGAGTCACAAGCATACAGCGGCCTCTTGCACGCCGGACAAGACCATCAGTCCTCCTAGTAGGGGACTACATCCCCCTAAATTTTCATAGGAGATGAATGAACGAAAACAATTAATTGGTCAGTCATTACATAAAAAAGTTGATTATAAACTTTTTGTAGTTCTTTTAGATTGGTTCGTTTCAAAAACATAAATTGGCGTATCATCGCTACAAAACCTTCAGGCTACCTCCAAACGGGGTAAACACAAAGGACTCTAAGTAGTAAACAGTGGCTGTCCCCACTGGCAGGGCGTAATGAGTGTATTGACGAACCTCTGACCTTCCACGCGAGGTCGGGGTCATATAGAGAGCCTTGCCAAAGGATCGTGTAAATAAATATATTTTATAAATATCGCTGACAAGCGGCAAGTGATAGGTGTAATTCATGAAATTGAACAGAATTCCTTAGGGAATATTTTATTTTCAATACAAAATTTGTAATTCAATTTGATTCATTCCTCTTCTTATCGTGTCACATTTAACTGGTTGCCTAGTGTTGCACTTACACCCGCGGTCACGTGTAGGGCATTTTAGATTTATACCTACGGACGTGTGCAACGCGACCATCATACACATCTAGAAATTAGATGTGCAAGGTTTGATTTGATTGAATTATTGGCATTTAATGTGGGATTAAATATTGTAAGATTATTTTGTTTTGATTGAGCGAGACATTTGCTTCCTATGGGGAAGCTTTTCAGTTCATTCGGATCTATCACTAAAATGTATCAAAAAGCCATCCTGTATGACAAATAAATAAATAAATATTATTTTTTATAGAATAAACCTTTTGTTTGGAACTCCAAAACTAGCTCATCTTGTATTTCTTTGGTATGTTGCATATAATATAGGTGTTTTTTCGAACAGGTCATAAATTATTCGGCGAAAGTTGTTTTATAAATGGAAACCACTGTAAAGTTTTGATTGGGGTCTAAAAATAGCCCTGTAGCTAAAACAGTTTGATCAATTAATCACTTTCCTTTTCCCATATTATTTTCACTTCAGTATTACCCGTATGCCGTGGTACGCATAATCAAAGCGAGCTTCCAAATTAATGATGTTAATAAGACCTTTTGTACGCGAGTGAGGGACCCGCAAATTATGAGGAGAGTCGCGGTCGATAACTAGTCATTGGCTGGGGATGAGTACAGGGTGTGCGTTAGTTTCATGTTATTATTTGAGTTGTATATGTGAAGGAAGTGGTGAAATAGGTAACTCTCTTAATTACATGAAATTGAATCAAGAAATCATCAAGAAATGAAAATAATCTTTTTCGAAGTAGATAGCAGTGTCTATTTTTCGAAGGTCATTATTTTGTTTACTTAATATGATGTTCCTCTACGTGGAACTCGTACAACAGGGGTTTCAGGAAGCGTTTGCGGAGTGAGAAGAACGACGGGTCCAAAGAAACTCCCTCCAACACATTTTTTCAGGGGTCATAAAAGTGTCCAGATTTTGTCCCTGGGATTTTGCGAATTAAATACAAGACATTTTTTGTTTACCAACGCGCGATAAATGAAACTACTAATTATGGAACTGTACATTTTTTTCTAAGGAAAACAACCGCAGTAGAACAGAAATGTACTTTTCGTACAAGTTCGAAATTTTTTTGATCGATGATTAGATTAGCTATACAATACAATTAGAACGATGGATAGATAGTCATTTTTTTCACCACTTGTTCGGCAAATAAAGATCACCATGTAGGTAAAGTTTCTCTCAGCTTTTCCAAAAGTGCAAAAAAAAATTTGTTTATAGAGAACTGACTCGGTTGCGTAGTGTTTCGACAATTGTAGAGACTACTGCAGTTATCTCTGACAAAAATAACACCCTGTATAGTTGTATATCACTATGGCGGTCGGTTATACATAATGATGGATTTACATCATCGGCCACCCGCCGGCAGCAGGTTTCATGTTTTTGGACTTAGGCTTTTTGTATAGGTACCTATAGCTTGTGTGAAGTTGTATAATGAAACGTTGGTTGTGTGTGAGTTTTTCGGACAAGTGTCGATTTTTTTTCGAAATACTGGACAGTTATGTAATCCGAATGTATGTAATATTGTTCTGATGATGGTTGAAATATTGTCTTTGTTTTTGATGGGTTTGTACTAATCCTGACTCTTGTACTAAGCCCACGCTGTCTTCGTCCGTCTGTCTTTTGAAACTCGGTATGTAGCAGAATATACTTTCTACGGCAGATAATAAAAAAGGGTCATAATACAAAAAAATTTTTTTTTTTAAGTTTTTTTTTGAATAGTAAAAACGGTTACACAAATTTAATACTTGGTTTGATTACAGCGCAAACTCTAATAACAAACTTAATATTGCGCAAAGAAATAAACTTTTTTTTTGGTAAATACATAATTATAACAACGATTGGTGCGTTAGTCCGACTCGCACTTGGCTGGTTTTTATCTTTACGCAGGTATAAGTATCATTAAGCACTCTTGCAAACATCATTCTATTTTCTGAAGAAATTATCCAAATGGCATTTACGTTCAAATAACCTACTGCATAATTTTTTAACCTTATTTATAAAGAATAAATGTCGATATTGTATTATTTTATCTATTAAAAATCCCATGTTGTAAATATACGTAAATTTTCAGCTCCATATTACATAACTATATTAAGTAAAATAAAAACATGGATGTGCTCTCTCCATTCCAGATCAAGTCATCACCAGAAGAAACTCCGGACGCCGAGGGGGAGCAGTTGCAGGGAACCCCCTCCAACGGCTCCATTTTCACCATGACCCTCAAGAACAACCACCTCATTGTGGAGACTGAAGAGAGGAATGTGAGCACTGAATTTGTTACTGTATTCCTATGTAATAAATCCATATAATATAATCTTGCTATAGGAAATCACTCGCAAATTGTCACTCCGGTCTTATAATGGCCCTTAAGAGTTACTCATTCTCACTTAGTCCCTGTTTTATTCAGTGGAATGTAGCAAAGAGTAGTTTGCACAATTTTTTTTACTCTCATCACCTTCTTCTTATCATGTAGCACAATTCAACCATACTATCACAATGAATAGACCCTTTAATATAATTATTATTAATTTTAAACTAAACACTTCCAAAACCTAACTTTTATTATTAATAATTTATCAACTTTGATGTTTCTCTTTTCCAGGACATCACGAAAAATGGCCGTGAGACCAAAATGAAGTACTCCCCCGATAACGAAGGCATCTTCGTGGTGGAGGTCCAACAATCTACCGGGTACCGACCTGCCACTAAACCCCAGAACATGTCCCCACCACAGGATCCTCAAATATCCACCAATCAGGCCATGATCCACCGCGTGGCTGAGGAACTGGAGAAAAGAGAAGACAGCGAAAGCAGTGGAAAGTTCTTGAAAGATCGTGCATTAGCTCTATCCAGCACTGGGCTATCTATTTCAGATTTAAGTATGTCCTCAATGGGGTCTCATAATATTAGCTACTCCTATGGGAGTCAACTTGGTTATGAGCATGGACCATTTGGGTACCCGCTATACGCAGGTTATGATATCAAAGATGATGGTAGTGATGGTATTGTTCATGACAACTCACAAGAACCACTGATAAGTAAAACACCAACTGATCCTTATAAACCAGTTGTCACAGCAGCGATTTTCAAACAAGATTCAATTATTGGCAATGATGTGCTGCAAGGGCCAGGTTATTCTATTGAAGGATCTTCTGATGGGCCTTTGTTATCTGATGTCCAAGCGCGAGAATTTAGCCTGCAAGTGTTACATGATCAGAAAGAAAAGAAAGTGGAGAACGGTGCAGCGGTCTTAATACCTGATCTTAAAGTTGAAACTGAAAAGAAACCTTTAAACAGAGCTGATAGCTTGCCTGTTCAGTTCGAAGAACCCCAATCAGTTGAAGATAAGCCAGCAATGGAAACTATAGAAGAAAATGATATAAATGATTTCATAGGTCCTTCAAAAGATGCATTTAAAGGCAAAAGAGCTTCGCTTCCTATAATAAGGACAGAAGTTTACGAATCAGTGAAAGACGCAATAAGACCGCCCGGTTCACCTATATTTGAGAAACTGAGAAATGATCCTTCTCCTGTTGAGAATAGTTTTGATCAACCACCAATGATAACAATCACTGAAGAAATTGAAAGTAAAGTGGATTCAAGCTAATTTATAAAAGCTTTATTAATTTTGAAGGTAAAAAAATACGGTTAAGAGGAAAGAAATGAAAAAAGAGATTGTACGAAAATTGGATTCATATCGTGCCAATAGTGGATGAAGCGGGAACTATGTGATAAGTTTGACAGACTATTTATAATATTTGATAATCTATGATATTTTGTGCGGTGCCACACGTGACGGCAAAGTGCTTTGCAATGCAAACCATGCAATCAAAAATTACAAAGATATTTTAGAATATGAAAATCATAAAAAAAGGTATTTAGATTTGGTTGCTGCAGTTTATTTTGATTGTTCCGAAAACTGAAGCAGATCGAGCTGGGCTGGGTAAAAGGCAAATATTAAAGAGACGTAAACCTATATTCAAGAAGAAACAATTCACTGCTTACTTGACTGGAGTACCAGACCCTTAGAGAATATAGGACTGGAGAAGCCATGCGCTGATGTTAATTCGAGAACTTTTCTGCCATTTTAAGCAGGGGATGAGGTAAACGCGCACAGCACATACCTACAGCGAACCCATATAATCAAACAGTCCAAACGTGTCGCTATGAATGCACACTTAGAAATATGTCACACTAAAAACCTGTACGCAAGTACATAATATCGTATTTTAGCATAATTTTGCAAAGGGGTTCGCGCACATATGCCATATCCAAGTCTTAATGCAAACAAGCAATGCATAACACATCTTCTTGTCTTCTAAAGGCAGGTTATAAAGGGGTGTCTTAAAAAAAACATGTGATTCTGCAGTGTCATAGAATTACCGTGGAGATTTAAGCTACGATGATGTGATTTCACAAGAAAAACATCTGTTTGGGTTTTAAAAGACTATTAATTATGGTTACGAGTATATTAGTAAAATTTTATATTGGTAACTAACAAAGAAATGATTTTCTAGATTTTAATGGAGGATACTCGTAAATATGGATATGCGTTTTGCTGGTCAATATCCTTATTTTGCCAAAAGCATCGCTCTCTCGAAGATTTTCACCAGTTGTTAGGCATTTATCTAAAGTTATTAGAGATAACGTTGTACATTATAGTGCTTAGAACAGTTAATAGATATATGTAATACTTATTATCAACAATATTTGTTACCTAAGATTATGTTACCCTATACTGTTGTGTTGACATCTGAATTACTCTTCCATGGCGCTAATCTGTGGATCAATAAACTTAAAATACGTATGTAGGTATACAGAATGTTAAAAAAGTGCGTTGAAATTTTAAGGAATTTCTCAGAATAAAGTATACCTACCTACTAGTACAGAAAAATATTGAAAAAATACGATCTGGATTTTTTTTCAGTTTGCTGTACAAATTCGTGTTTCACTATTCAGATTCAGTATGGAAAATGAAAATATAAGTAGATCGGTTTTTTTCCAATATTTTTCATGTATTCTATACTCAATACTGATTAATCCCTTAAAATTTCTAACGTGTTTTTTCAACACCTATATAATAAAACACTACAATCGACAAAAATACAGCAAAGTTATTTATTTACATATATTTTAATTTTTCAAGAATCACCGAGTTTCTGCACTCTCGCTTATAAGATGATTAACAGAATGAATATTTCATGTTTCAAAATTGTAACTTTTAGTAAGCAAAAAGTATAAATTAATGTTAAGAACTTTAATGATTTATGCAGGGTACCTTATTTAAAACAGATTTGTGTTAAGTTTGCAAAATAATATTGTATTTCAATATTTGTTTAGCACGTTCCGGGACAGTACGTCGAGAGGCGGGCCGCAAATTCCTATGCAAATTGACACATGAATTTCCCATACAATTTCTCCCCCCGCCTGACGACGTTGTGATATACCTTGATAGTTTTTACATTGTGTGATACGACAGTTCGTTCCTCGACGTGACCGCTGACCGTGATCGAGTCCGTGGCGTTGACTCGAGCGACGCGAGGCTCCCGCGCTGTGACATAGTTCCGACTGAAGTGGGGGGATGCGTACACGCGCACCCGGCCCAGGCCGTTGTGTCACAACACGAGACAAGTTTGCATGTGTGCGTGTAGTTTACTTGTGTGCTCATAAAACTTCACGATGTGACACTAGATAGTTCTAAGTTCTTGTAATACGACACTAATACGTCAGCCTACTATATATTCTATGGTTGACGCCCGTTGCTCGACAGGCTGTCATATTTCGAAGCTCAAAATCAGCCGTCGACAGACGTTGTGTCGTAATATAAAGGAATTTGCGGCCCGCCTCTCGACGTACTGTCCCGGAACGTGTTAGTATACAAACCATAAGTATTTAAATACATTAAATATATACCACGACATAGTAAATCTGATGTTACTTATTATACGAAAATAAAAATATTTACCTTAATTTGATAAAAAAATCAAATTAATAAAATGAGTTTGTTTATACAGGGTGTAACAAAAAGGCGTAGGATACATTAACTGTGGCTTATGCTATACACTTCATACTAAACACCTTTTGCTCTACGGTTTTCCTGAATTGCAAAAAAAAATCGGGTTCCCATACAAAGTTGGACAATCAGCTGAAGTTAAGTGGTCAAGCAACATTTTTGTAACACACTGTATAAAATTCTACACTACAGCAGGGCCTCTTTAATCCGAACCCCTCTATAATCCGAACGAACTCCTATCCCCGCGCATCCGCTGTTTCTCAGTAAGTCGCTGCACCACGCGCGCATTTCAGTATTTGAAGTAGTACACGAATTACATTTGACCGCTCGAGCGTTACGCGTTTGCATAGATTAAGGGATAAAGCGTTTCCGGTGTCGCTAAATCCGTGGCTGGCGTGAACAAATTGATAATAATAATAATATATATCTGGGACAAATCACACACGGTCATCTGGCCCCAAACTAGGATTCCCTGTATCTTGGGAACCATAGACTGATATACATACACATATACTTTTTTAAATACATACATATATAGATATAATACACCCAGACTCAGAGAAAACAATTCTGCTCATCACAGAAAAGTTTTCCCTGTGTGGTTGAACCCACGACTCTCGGATCAGAGGTCAGGATCGCTAACCACTAAGCCACCGAGTCAGTCAGATATCTTGAGATATATTTTTTGCTTTTAAGTGGCTAAAACTTCCTATGCCTATGGTTTTATTTGGAAAAAAATACACATTAAAAACTGTGTATTCTGCATTGCTCAATTACTATTTTTAACCGACTTCAAAAAAAAGGAGGAGGTTCTCAATTCGTCGGAATCTTTTTTTTTTATTATTTTTTTATGTATGTTCACTGATTACTCGAAGACACCTGAACCGATTTGGAAAATTATTTTTTTGTTTAAAAGGGTATATTTCACAGGTGGTCTCATATAAATTTTATCGAAATCGATTCAGCGGTTTCTGAGAAAATCAAGAAAAACATATCAAAATTGGAGTTGTTGCGATTGAAGTCGGTTGTTTTTAACGTATTCAGCGTGGTCAGTTATTTTCCATATAAAACCATAGGCATATACGAAGTTTTAGCCAAATAAAAGCAAAAAATATATATCTCGAGATATCAACTTGTTCACGCCAGCCACGGAAATACCAGTCGTCGAAGTACTATACTAGAATTCTTTAAAAAATACAAATTATAACATTATCATTTAGTTGTATTAAAGTTTTGCATAATTCAAAACATAGTTTCAATAATAAATCACCTTTGTTTTATTACCAGAAACGGCTTTCAAAATGTCTACATGCTGTAGGACACGGATCCGAACGGGGAACCCCCCGCATTAAAGAGGTCCTGCTGTATTTGTCCTATTAGGATATAATTATATTACCTATGTATTGTATAGTTGTGTATAATTAATTAATTTGTAAAGTAGAAATGGAATTGAATTTATAATAGCTAGGTTACATTTAAAATTAGATTTATATTTGGAAAAATAAAAATATCGGGTGTTATTCGTTTTTAGGGTTCCGTACCTCAAAAGGAAAATAGGAACCTTTATAGGATCACTTCGTTGTCCGTCCGTCTGTCCGTATGTCCGTCTGTCTGTCTGTCTGTCAAGACCATTTTTCTCAGAAACGCGTAGACGTATCAAGTTGAAATTTATATAAAATACTCAGGCCTGCAATCCCTTGAAGATGTGAAAAAGTAAAACTTCTATGCTAACGCAGTCAAGAGATACGGCCGTTTGTGCCGCATATTTGGACACTCGCATGAGAATCAAAACCTATACGGTACTTCCCGTTATATCTAAGGTATCTAAGCAATGTCTTGTCTTGTAGCACAAGTAAAGGGAACATTCAGAAAACCATAAATTTGTAGTTACATCACATTTTTTTTATGATTTAACTAAAAAATTTTGGTTTTCGGAATTTTTCTTTTACTTGTGCTATAAGCATTGCTCCATGCCAAATATGATTGTAGGTCAACGGGAAGTACCCTATAGGTTTTGATTCCCATGCGAGTGTCCACATATGCGGCATAAACGGCCGTATCTCTTGATTGCGTTGGCATAGAAGTTTGATTTTTTCACAGCTTCAAGGGATTGCAGGCCTGAGTATTTGATATAGAGTTCAAGACATGTGTGATTATGATTTTATACGGAACCCTCGGTGCGCGAGTCCGACTCGCACTTGGCCGGTTTTTAGTAATTAGTTTTGTTGAGATATAAGAGAAAGGCGGTGTTGCATTGCAGCTTACTATAGAAAAATAGACATCAATTGCCAGAAAGGACAATCCGTCTAGACCCCATAATAGTTTCTGATGTATTTCTTAATAAAAGCAAAGATGGTCTTAAGGTGCTGTCCCACTTCTGGATACGCTACGTTAATTTAGCTTCGATTTCTATGAAAATGTATGTAACAACGTTTACTGCGTACGGGCAAATTCTACAGATGTTTAAAAGTGCGTTTGAGATTTTAAGTGGTTACTCGGAATCAAGTATAGAATACAAAAAAATGAAAAATCCGATCTTCAATTTTTTTTTCAGATTACCATACTAAACCTGAATGGTGAATCAAAAATTTGTAGGGGCAATTGAAAAAAATATTGTAGATCGGGTTTTTTCAATATTTTTTCTATATTCCATACTTTATTCTGAGTAACCTCTTAAAATCTCAAACTCACTTTTTTAACACTCTGTATATTTCAATACAGAAAAGCTAAGGTGGGTAGAAATGGGACACCGCGCCGCCTTGTGAACACGAAAATTTGCGCCATCTACCAATGCCCAGGAGAAGTTGTGGAAAATTGCCAATAAATGACTTTGTATGAAATAGTATGGTGAAATATTCATTTTAATAGATTTAGTGCCGTCCGATTTAAAACGAAACCTTTATGTGCCAAGCAATCGTTTACTTCTTTTTTAAATTTTTTTTAAATTTTTTTTAATTTGTATAGATTTTATACTGACTGCGAAATTATAAGAACATAATAAAATTGTAGAAAAAAAGATTTATTGTTCCCTTCCAAAAATATTTTGGTTGGTTGTTTAGTGACGGCAGAGCCTAAAATGCAGTTAAGTAAGTAAAATATGAAAATAAATACATAAATTAAGGAAAAACAATTAAGATATTAAATACGTTGTCAAAAGAATAAAGTGAAAAATGTACATTTATATTCAAACTACGTAGGTACGTGAAAATTTGATGTTACATTTATATTATTTGCTGTTCTTTATTTTGATGTAGTTACCTACTTTTATAAATAAATTTGAATTATCCAAAAAAACTAAATTATTTTATTACCTACCTACTCAATAATAAATAGGTAAGTATAAAAAATTATGGATTTCGTGTATTTTTCTTCTAGCTTAAGTGATAACAGTTACAATTTTCACCTTCAATTTAGAGCACTTGTCATTTTGCGTTTTTAACATTATGCGCCTAAACGAATCTAATGAGTGATCTCGGCAAAATAAAACACCACTTTTTTTTTTCTTAATATTTACACAATTAACGAGATTTATTTTCGTACCTTAAGATTTCTGAGGTGGAATGATGTGTTATTCCAGAGCCTACTAATAAAAAAAAACTATTAACATAAAACCTAATACCAGCTAGATTAATAGAATAAGTGGTCAGTGAGCAAGAAATGCCGTTTTAGAGCAAAAATTAGGTTAGAACTTAGATTTGTGGGACACATTTTAAATGAAACTACCGCTAAATAGCCTTTACCAAAGAAGTTTTATATCGTCGCTCCGGGGGGGGGGGGGGGGGGAGCGGGGTGCACGTCTGTGGCCTTTACCAACCAAAAGCCATGCCTTTATTTTTGCCATGCTCAATATTATATTGCGACAACGATTATCTATTTACATAGTAGGAAGTCGTGGCATTTCTTGATAGATAGATATAGATACATAATTTATTTATTTACTTATCTAGAAAAGCAGCACCGTACAAATAACAGGTAACGTTAACAAGAAGAGACAAGTAAATAATAACAGGAGAAATATATATTTGGAAACAATCAAAAAGATAAATTAATAAAGATAAATTAATTATCATAAAGGTAGCTAGCTGCCTGGCCAGAGAAAAAGGCCCAGGCTCAGCATAATAGGTACATACAGAAAACATGCACAACGCTTTTTTTCAACTAAAATCAGCAATGGTAGGTGAAATGTGCGCACCTCAGTGTGTAACTAACGACCATGTCAGGCGAAAATTTATGAATATCTTGACGTGGTCTTTACTACTTAAAATCGCCTAAAGGGCAATTTGCAGCTGTTCTGGACTTACAGTAATTAATGAAAAATCACACAGATGGCGCCAGCGCGCTAAAATTTTCCGAGACCGTTTTCTTTAATTTGTTCGTACTGCTGCCATCTGTTGGGTGGCGCAAGAACTAACTTAGTAACGGCATGGCCGCGTTCATTGGCTAGGGGTAAGTATCGTCTCTTTTGTGTCGTGAGGGTTTTAAACAGAGGGCTAACGAAGTAAGTTCAAGCTATTTTGTATAGATATCGTGCTATAAGTAATAAGTATACATTTTTTTAAAGAAAGCAAAAGGCTAATAAATGATAATTTCATCTAGCGCAAAAATATTTTTCACTAACATTAAGTTAATTTTTATTTACAAAAAAACTGGAGTGACTACTTCAATTAAGAAGGTTTTCAAGAAATTATGAATGTCAATAAAATATCGGCAAGTTTAATTACGTATAATGGGGCTTACGTCGAAAACATCGACATGCCATCGATATAAACCTCTTAGCGAAATTAATTGAAAAAGTCAACAAAGAAAAGGCCTTCTCGAAAAATTTCCCGGAAATGTAATCAGCAAAAATTCGACATTACAGCATCACAAACATCACAACTACCCTCATCCCGCTATTGATTCACTGCGGATAATTGAGTACACGCGTGTCACCCAACCCCCGCGCCCTGGCCCCCCGCCCCCCACACACTCTCACCTCATTTGATTACAACGGAAAAAGCGGCGAAAAATCGAGTAGATACGATGCAGTAATCGGCCCGTCGCCATGACAACCGTATTAAGGGGGGTACACACATAAATAGATTCGCACATAATACGAATGATTCCACACATCCCGCGCCTCCTCACCCCATTATTGTACAGTGTTAAAAAGCCTAAAACTCCCCCGAGTTTAAACACCCCCCTCGCGCGGCCCATGTAGATTAGCTAAAACTACGCATTTTTTACCCCATTCCAGAGGGATCTTTTTTCCTGTTAACCCCCCCGTTAACTACGGGGTGGGTCGGGGGTCACAGGAAAAGTTTGTGTTTTAAATATGTCCGAAGGCACGCATTAAAACCGTTTCGCGAAATACGAATCATTAGTATAAAACCCTTTTCGTTTGGCGCGTTTTCACATTTAAATATTACGTGTTGTATGTAGTCCGGGAGGCGGTAGTAATAAAGGTTCAACCCTGTGATATTATGTTTCATACATACGCCAATGTTGCGAAACACTTAAGGGTTTAGATATCATAACCTGAAATGACGTTACGATGAAACTTATTAGACAGGACTAAACTAAATAATTTCTTAAAACAATTTCTTATTGACAAAGATTATCATAATATTGACGAATTTTTAAATGACAAAATTTAGACAGAATTAGGAAAAAAATGAATAATTTGTATTATTATATTTACTTATCTATAAAATTATTTTTTTTTGTAATTATTATCATTTTATTTAAAATAAAAATGCGCTTTCCTCTCTTCCAACCATATTGCGGTGCCCTTCAGGGTCCATAATGATCTATTCTGACATGTAAACCTATTTATTATACATTATGGAAATTAAAATTAAATTTAATCGTCCTGCCCTTGTCTTTTTGATATAGAAATAAACAGACAGAATACTTAAATTAAGTTTAATCCTGTCAAACAAGTTTCATCGTAAAAACCGAATCGACACCATTATTGGACATGTTTTTAAAATCGATACTAAATAGGTTTTAATTATTCCATTATCAGTACCTTGGTATTAAATAATTACGATGAAATATAAAATGTCAATGTTGAAAAAATCTTATGGCTGGTTACAGGTTGAAGCCAAGAAGACAGTTAACTGAGACTTCTTACTCACCATACTGAAGAACTTTTGCTCCATGAACTTGCTCAAAACGCAAAAATAATTGGGCTTCTTTGCTATACAGGTGTTAAAAAAAATGCGTTTGAAATTTTAAGGGGTTACTCAGAATCAAGTAAATAATATTGAAAAACCCCCATCTACCCCCATATTTTTTTTAAATTTCCCATAATGAATCTGAATAGTGAATCAAAACCAGTTCCTACAAATACTTCTGTTTATTATATTCAAGATTTAAAAATTGTTTAGAAAGTGTTAAAAACTCACACAAAATCTGTGGAAATGAAGTAATAGGCGCCATCGTTGTAAGCGTAATTTAAAAAAACCGTTTAAAGAAAAATATCTGTATTTTTATTAGCACAACAATTGCATACAAAAACACAACACATATGTCGAGACGAAGTGATAAAAATTACCAATATGTTAAACTAGAGCAGTATCCAAAACACAATTTTGTAGCTCGTACAACAGATGGGGTAAGTTCTCGAGTGGCGACCGCGCACCGGAAGACGTACTCGTAGCGTAGGCAGGCCTCCCACTCGGTGAACCGATGACCTAGTGAAGGTCGCGGAAAGACGCTGGATGCGGGCAGCGCAGGACCGGTCGGTGTTGAAATCTTTGGGGGAGATCTTTGTCTATCAGTAGACGCCTTTTTAACCGACTTCAAAGAAAGGAGGAGGTTCTCAATACGTCGGAATCTTTTTTTTTTATGTATGTTCACCGATTACTCGAAGACGCCTGAACCGATTTGGAAAATTCTTTTTTTGTTTAAAAGGGTATACTTCACAGGTGGTCCCATATAAATTTTATCGAAATCGATTTAGCGGTTTTTGAGAAAATCAACAAAAACATAGCAAAACTGGAGTTGTTGCGATTGAAGTCGGTTGTTTTTCACGTATTCAGCGTGGTCAATTATGGCTGATGACAATGAGCTGTGTGCGACCCTCGACTATCTTTCGTATATTTGTGTTTTTTCTGCTACACTTTCCCTTAACAAAGCTTCTCCATTTCAGAGGTTTTATAGGCAGCATTTTTTTTTTTTTTTTTTTTATCCACAATTGGTAAGCCCTTGGCATCATTTCACCTGGTGGTAAGTGACGATGATGCCGAAGATGGAAGCGGGCTTACCAAGATTCCCCAACGCAATGGGGAACTGGCTATCTTATCTTCATGCCGGAACACATCAATGCTGTCAACATTGTCAGCTTGAAATATTCTGACACTGGGGTTGGCGTCTAGTCCACAACATCCACCAATCTAGATTTGGCCACCGTGTGTGTAGTATGGCGTAACCTTCTTGATGTACGGGAAGATGTATCCGTTAGTAATTCAAGACGAAAGTGGCTACTACTACAATGACAATTTATATTTAATTCATATGAATGATGTGCTACAATATTTGCTACAATCTACTAATGTAAAACTTGACTCGTAACCATTGTTATCAATAATATATTTCATTTCATTTCATTTCATTACTATAGGCATCCTACATAAAATATTCATTAGTGATGACTCAATTTATATATTTGCTATTCCCGAGTGTAGGATTTTTATAAATATATTGACTCAATTACTACTTCAAGCTCAATATTTACTAATTTCAAAGAAAACTTATTTACAACGTACCTAAGTGTAAATAGTATCTAATATCGTATGTGTAGACTAATGTGATTGGGTTGTCTGTAAACTTTGGTCATCAAATAAATAAAATTAAATAGATTTTTACTCGCCACGAATTGGAATCAAATTCTTTCAATCGAAGGTAATATACGTTCTGTAAATTTTACAAACAATATTTTCAATTTAATACATAATAAATAAATCATAACATAAATAGAAAAGGGTTAAAACAAATTATAATAAAGCCCTTTTGATCCTCTATCCTTTACCCCGCATCCCGACGGCAAAAATGTGGACTGCCCTCATTATTTGTCAATTTATTAGTTATCGCAGAACCCCGCTAATTCCGGCAGGACTAGCCCGGTTTTATTTTCAAAACGGTTTTCGATAGGGGATGGGTAGGATGAAGGGATGATGGTGCAAGTCATAAGAATTTTCCCTTTCTTCCGTTTTTTCGCTGTACAAAGTAGATGAGGAAAGGCTCCATGCTTATACCACGTCTCCAGTTACTTATTTCCGTATTATTCAGTATAATAAGAAATATATTGTTTTTGTAATTTTGTCAATCATTCAACATACCTTTATTTTATTTCTAAGGAAAACTTACAGCTAATTAACACTGTAATACGTACAATAATTAACAAAAAAAAAACCATAGCTAATAACAAGTTTTCGCATATAGAATAAATAACTTTTATCACATAGTGATAGCAACTTCTCGAGGAAGTTCGAAAATAGCTTTAAAGTTTTATTTCAGTACCATAAACCTAAAAACATATTATCTACACTATCAATATAATGCATTAAACAACTACAAATATCCTAGTGTGACGTAGTGAGAGCGGACATGAGAGGAAATGATCTAAACTAAAGAGAATGTTGAAGATTAGGAACGTGGAGAAAGAAGATTGAGTCGGAAAGCGGACTCTGGCTCTAGCCAGGATAACGCTATGTAGAAGAAGAAAATAGAACAAACAAAAATATTTTAAATCACAAGGTTCCGCCGAAAAGTCTTTCCGCTTTTCTTTTACACCTTACGTAGTGGGACACAGGGATGTGCGTGGATCGATGCGGCCCTCAGGCGTCGTTTCGAGAGCCTGATAATGTTTTTTGTTCGGATTCTTTAATATACGAGCCCCTGGAAATGAATAATAAGGTTCTACCTGTTCACTGTTTGCGTGGATACAGTTTTATGCGAGGAGTTTGTAACTCACCAACATAAAGATGGACTTTTCAGATTGTGATTGTAAAATTTATTTCGAATATTATAAGTAAATGAACTTTAAAAACAATAGTTCCCAGTTTAAATTGCTAAGCGTTAAAATTAACTGTTTGTACTTTAATTTTAGTACTTCTAACTTTAAACGGATAAACTTTAAAAGGAATTGTGTTTTCTAAACTTTTTACGTTTTTAACAGAGCTGTATCTTCCTTTTACCTTTGCTTCCAATCTATAATCTTCCAAAAAATATACAGAAGTGTACAGAGGAGTATAATGCAGAAGCGAACGGCGTTAACTCGGTATTCGGAGCACCCCGAAACGAATAATTTAGGTTCAGAAGACAATGATGGTATGAGCCTCATGGCTCATGGCTCGTCTCTTCCTTGATTTGACATGAGAATCACAGATAGGAGCCACGAAGAGGGGTTGTTGACTGCCTCTTCGTTACAAAGTAAATCAAGTATTTTAAAGTACTTTTCTTCCAGGTACGGTTTAAAAATTCCTGTATGTACTTTCAAAATGGCTATAGTGAAAAAATATTTTTGTTGCGCAAACTAAAATTATGCTTACATAATATCTTTTATTTGTACAAAATTTTAAAATATCTGGTTTAAAATTCTCGTGGAAATATTCATTCTTAGGAGTCGTGGGCGATAAATAAGCTGGCTTTGAGGTAAAAGTAATTTTCTTGTTTCTGCGAATAAGGGATACTTCTTAAAATAGGTAAAAGTTCAGTATAAATCTGACTGACCTAACTGAAACTCAAACTCAAAATGTTTTTTATTTAAGTAGATGCTTTACACATGCTTTTAAATCGTCAATATTTTTTTCTACCTAGTACAAAGTCCCTACCACGCGGGACTCGTACACTCAACGTTAGCCTAGTAGGCCTAGTTCGATTCCCACCCAGGGCCAATATTTATTTGATGAGCAGATATTGTATTATATTTGCTCTGTGTCTCGGTGTTTAATGTCTGCACATGGTATAGCAAACCAGGTGCAGGAATTGTTTCTTTTTGTTTTTGTTTGTTTGTATGTTTCAATATTTCTCGATTAATAAACATAGAAGTCGGTATGTAAGCTTGTAGGAATCCTACATAGATTTTGATATTTTTTGATGATTTTTTGGTTTTCTCTGAAGAAAAGACGTATGGACGTTTTTACAGGTTTTATTGAAGAGAAAGAGATAGCAATATACATTTGACACTTGACATTGTTGCGTTCTAAAATAACTCTAAGTTGCTAACTCCTGACGTTAACGGTTTTTTTAATAAATTACAGTTTGCTAGTGACAAATTAAAAAGATTTCAGTTCAAATTACATTTAAATACCGCGCAATATCACAAAAATCTGCCAGTTTAGTGATACTTGTCACAAAAGTTATCTGAACAGGATAGATTCCAAGAATTTCTACGAAGATACGATAAAAATACTTATCGGTTTCTTATTTATTTATGGTTTGATGGTTTGTATCACGTTTCACGTTCCAATGAGCGCAGGGTTTTGGGAAAAGTAGCTAAACTTTAACTTTTTTAAGTAGATGCTTTTAACATTCCCATAGACTGACTTAAAAAAAGTCATTTTTTAATCAAGTTACCCATATCTTCCTCACTACTGGGGCAAGGCTCATTTCCCATATCATAGGATGGTTAGGCCATACTCAGAAGATTTCAAGCCGCCTATTAAGCCTCCGACATGACTGAACGACTGCGATGTAGTGACAGCAACTGGCACCGATGGCTTAAAGTGTATGTCGAGGTAAATGCCAAACAGTTTAAACCCATCTAGGTTATAACCGTGTCTGCGTGACTGACGTAGCCATGAAAGCAGTAATAACCTGCGATCGCTTCACTTAGATAATCATTATTAGCCTACATTAGTCCACTGTTGGACATAGGCCCGCCACATATACCTATCTTCGACCATGTCCCATCCAGCTTCACCAGCAACCCTTCGGAAATCATCGCTCTTCCTAGCCGGGAGCCGTGCCACGCTACGCTTGCCCAAATGCGGTTTACACTATAGAACTCGCTTTGTTCAGTGGTTGTCAGTTCTTCGATAGATGTGTCCAGCCCATTGCTACTTCAGTGTACAATATCTGCTTCATAATATCTCTGAGCCCCTGGCAATGTCGTTTACTTTGGTTCTTTGATGAATAACTTCGGTTCAGATTCGATCCCGTAGAGAGACTCCGATCATAGCTCTCTCCATAGCATGCTGTGTGACTGGGTTTGCAAACTACCTGTAAGTGTCCACGTTTCGTCTTCAGACATTGTGGTATTGGCGACATGAACATTGTGACATGTTTCTATATAACTGCATGATTTGTCCGAGGTAGACAAATCATATTCTTGAACAACTTCGAGAAGTTTACGCTCGACTATAACCGGACTCGTGACGATGTGTTTATTGAACATGACTTTGTTCTTGTCCAGTTCATCCCGAGACCAACCAGTTGGGAAGCGCCATTAACATTATCTTTTATATTTTCCGATATTTAATTTAGATCCGACCCCTATAATATGTATATTATCCCAGACATTACACACAACGTACAAAAGTCCTAATTTAGGCGTATTTATGTAAATAGAGAGCGAAACACATAAAAAGCTTCCCCCCCTCCCGTTAGGACGCCGCGGTTTCCTAACTTTCCACTTTAAAAAGGGTTTTTTGACCCCCCAACCCCCTGACTCCCCGAGGTCAGACCCCCCCGGCCTGAATAAATACACGTAAGTAGACAGAGGTCCCTAATTCGATTTAGATATGTTTTTTAGGTTATGTTTTTGGAAAGTTTTGGAATTGCAGACGGGTAGGGTAATTCGTTTTAATGAAAAGTGTGTATAATGGATAGAAATAGGTATTTCATTTATCGTAATTTAATGTGTTTTGTTGACAATAGCACTGGCTACATTTTATAGTTTTTAATTTATTTTTAATAAGTTTTGTCGTATGGTCTAAATTAAATATTGTATGTGTTCGTTAAGATAAATACTTTTTTTATAAAGCCAATAATGATAATTGTTTTGCGAATTTCTAAATTCACAAAACAACAAACTCAAAATTCAGTTTTTATGGAAATCGCTATCAAAGTTAAAATAAATAAAAAACTTATATTTTATGGGACCACGTCTGAAATATGACTTATCAAACAAAAAAAGAATCATCAAAATCGATTTGTAATTAAAGGAGTAAAGCACAGTCGAATTGAGAACCTTCGCTTTTTGAAGTCGGTTAATAATAAGATAATAATTAAAAAGCAAAGGTAATCAAATCAGTGATATAATAATTCTTGTATCCATACAAAACCTTATTCAAAATCTAGGGTTTCTTTGACGCTCACATATTTATACGTTAACATTAGGGGCCGCCCATTAATCACGTGATGTTTTTAGCAACTTTTTAGACCCCCCCCTCCACCCTGGTGATACGTGGTGAGGTTTAAGACTACCCCCCCCACCCCCCTACCCAAAATCACGTATATTTTTTGATACAAAATATTATCTTTAAATACAGGTACAATGTAATTTAATTCTGGAAAATTAAGCACCGTCATAAAAATTTCCAGATATTAAGGTTGCAGGTTGTTTCTGACTGCCTTAAGCCGTTTTGAATCTTGGGAAAAGTTAAAAACAACATAACAACAACAGTCCGACGTTTGGAAATTACTCTAGAAATCGTGCGTTCAACGAAAAAATAAATACACGTGATATCTCAGTACACCCTCCTCCCCCCTTGTGATATTTCGTGATTTTTTCTGAACCCCCTCCCCCCCTTTTGAACCTCACGTAATTAGTGGATGACCCCTTACAATGTTATGAACATTAAGGCTTTGACCACACTACAGACTTTCAGTCTGCCGACAATTTCATTGTTATCCTCCGTTTTTTTTCAGTTGGTAAGCCCTTGGCTATCACACCTGGTGGTAAGTGACGATGATACCGAAGATGGAAGCGGACTTAACAAGATTCCCCAACGCAATTGGGAACTGGCTATTATCTTCATACCGGAAAACAATAATGCTATTAACATTGATGTTTGGCAGCAAGACTCAGATAAGAAGGTAGTAGAAACTAACCAAACCGAGTCCTAAAAAGTTGGACCCCACCAGGAATCGAACCCGCGACCTCCTGATCTGAAGCAAGCAGATTAGCCGCTAGCCACCACGGAGGTTTCAATCTATTTTTAATCTGTCAATGCGAGAAATCCTATTTCATCTAAACTATGACAATCAAAAGATTGTAGTGCGCTTAGGGCTAAAAATTAAAAAGTATAGTATTATGCTTAGAAAGTTGTAAAGAAAACTTTTCCAAGCCGACCCCTTAACGACAAAAGAGTCTTTTAAAATGTTAAACTCAAAAACTTTAGCTAGCAAGCCACAAATAACTGGTTTGGAAACCGCCTGACAGAAGGACTAGTCCCAAATTCGTTCCTTGCCCTTTACAGGTGCACATTAGTGCATAAGTGCATGCACATGCATGTCTGGTGCGTGTGTGTGTGAGTGTGTAATGTGTGTGTGTGCCGGGTGAAATGCAACTTGTTCTTAGGAGTAGACTCGCGGTAGAGGTACACAACATTTGGCTGTTTTCAGTAACATTTTTTTCGGCAGATGTTTTGAAAACGATTTTACAAAGTTAATTTTGAACTTGGAACTTCAAATCGCTCTTTATTTAAAAAGGTCTAATTTTCTTTGTTGTTCCTACGATATGGAATTTGATGAGTGAAATTTTGAAATGAGATGAAAATGCTCACAAAAACGTATGTGTTTGATAATTAAAAAAGAAAAATAATCGTCCATTATTATGGGTTGAAGTCAAAAATAGTATAGTTTTGATAATTTGATTTTAGTACAGTGATAGTCATATATAATCATTGCCGAAAATGCAATTGAATTATGAAATGACACATTTTTAATGACAATTTTACTTTATTTTATTGCAATGGCAATTTAACTCCTTTTTATATCCTTGAATTATTAAAGTAAGTGCTTTTAATAATTTAAGAGAGAAAAAAGGCTAAAACTAAAATGTTGGCGACCTCTCACATAGAGTAATGTTACAGGCAACTGGTCGGCGGCCATGTTGAAAAATGTTTTTAGTGCTTTCGAATTTCGGGTGCCTAGGCCAATGACCCCGGCCCCTCGCGTAGGGCTTGCTTAGACCGGCCTTGGGCCTTGCCTGGCTAATTTTTGGGATAGGGAGCTTTAAAATACATCTTCATGTAATTGTGGAAAGTCCGTATGATTTTTTTAATCATAACAGAATATAACATTTATTTATACAATATTATAGTGTCTTGGTAATAGTATGTAATAGTGTAATGATAATTCTGTAAATAAATAACTCAAGGAGTTAAGAAGGAGCTGAGTGGTGACAATGGTCTTCAGTAACTAAAACTCGAAAAATACTTCAACTTAGTAATAAATAAGTAACATAAAATCACATTATACATAATAGGTATATCACATCAAGAAAAACGAAACCTTGGCATGACACATTTTTTTTCGTTTAGTCCAAATAATATAATTTAAAGAGAATTAGTTACTCTTAACCTACCTTAGTGAAATGTATGAATTATGAAGAGTAAAAGTTTTAGACAGAGTGCTGTCAGTTAAAATAGTCATTGGTTTCGATTCGGTGTTTACGATTAATCTTATTTGACAGGATTAAACTTAATTTAAGCATCCTATCCTTGTCTTTTCGATACAGAGAGAAAAAGGCAAAACTCTTGAATTAAGTTTAGTTCTGTCAAATAAGTTTTATCGTGAATCGATACCAGTATGTTTGTAAAGCAGTTTATTGAGCAGTTAAAAAATTGTAAGAGAATAAACGCTCTAATATACATATTATATAAATTAAATATATATAAAAATATAAAGAAAAATAAAATAAAGCAATAGTAAAAAAAGAAAAAAGAATTGAATTGAATTAAAATTATGAATCAAGTAAAAAATATTCGTTCGAAGTATGTATGTAGCACTTTACACTTTTCGGAAGTTTTTTTTTCTACCAAATAAGAAGCTCCTGAACAGGGACTTTTCCTTTGGAAATAAAACTTTACTCTGGAAATTAAACTTCTTTCTGAATTATAGAAACCTGTCGCGGGAAGCCCCAAGACCGGTCGCTGTAGAAATCCTTGGGGGAGGTCTTTGTGCAGCAGAGGACGTCTTTTGGCTGACGAGCATGGCGATATTGTGCCTATACTGAAAACGAAAAATGTATGGATTATTAAGTATTATACGTAGGCTGCTCCATAATTCTTGCAAAACAAAAGTATTTACTTATTAACATTTTTCAAAATACATTCCATCAGAATTTCTACAGATTAGATTAGATTTATTTCATATTATCAATGTCAAGTTTACAATAATATTACAAAAATGACAGAGAATAATATGATCGTCAAGGCAATAAGTAATAAGATAATTTAAAATGTCACACAGAAAAATATAAGTATATCTAAATATGTCAAATTAAAAAAAAGTACATTTCAAAATATATGTCAAACAAAAACTATACACTTTTACATATATACTAACTAACTAGTAAACATGACCTGCCTTTTCTTTTTTGTGACGGAAGCACAGGCGTCACCCAAGCGCGCAAGGTCTGTGCTATAAGGTGGCTGATCCAATAATGTGAGGCCCAATTGGGACCAAAAATCCAGAGTTAAGCTTGCCCGAAGTGCTAGAGCGTTTTCGTGATGGAAATGCCAATTATAATTAGACGAGATTCGGTCTTAATTCTTTTAGCTTATTTATTACTTGATGGAGACAAATCACTGATGCCAGGCAGAGGAGACTACTTTCTGTAAATCCAACACTACTATTTTTATAATACCTCTTTTAGCAAAGAATACTGCAATAATTATTTTCTTGACAGATCTCTGTTGCTTAACCATGGTCGGTGCTGCCTCATCTTCAAACACCCACAGTTTTGATTTAGATTTACTGGGAATGTCGAAATAATGCAACCAAGTTTTATCTCCTGTAACGATTAAATCTACATACTTTGATCGGCCCAAGTCATAATTTTTTAAACATTTTTCTACACTAATTTACACGCGCTGCGCTCTGACTTTCATTGAGGGAGTGAGAGATGAAAAATAAATTTTAGTTTTTTCCTTCAAATCTTCATGTAATATTGAATTTAATGTTGTTGCACCAATGCCGAGAGTTTCTTGCATTTGTCTGTATAGAATTCACCAATCAGCTATGATTAGGTTTTCTACTGCAGTAATTTTTTTTGAGTCCTGCTCGTCATTTCTCGACCTGACCTTTCGTCGTCTTCTGAATTAAAACTACAAACATGGAACTATTTTTACCAACGAAAAACAGTAGACAAGGAAGGGTACTCATCACCGAAGGTTTCTTCATGGTACTCTTGATATGACAATCCACGCTTGAAGCTGTAATAAAATATTGCAAACTTACCACCAGGTGAGATGATGCCAAGGGCTTACCAATTGAGGGTAAAAAAAAAATTGCTCTGAGTCACCGTGACTGAGGCGAGCCACTTTTCAAACTTTTGACAAAGACTGCATCGAAAGTACTGAGTACAGGAATAAGCTGTGTGCATGTATAAACTTGTAGGTTTTGGTAGTAGTAAACCCACTCAATCAAACAGGTATAAACTTCTTAGATTTCTTTTTACCTTGCAAGACTTATGGAGCAGACTACGTAATAGGTTTCTTGAGAAAACTTCATTATTGGAACCAAAGATTAAAATTTTTATCAGGTATTTTGGCAGGGCTCATTCTAGCATCGTAATTTTTCCTTTTGAATTCTAAAAGAGGCAGTTGTCAATCTAGGGTTTCTTTCTTCTTTTCTTGTTTTCTGTTCTTAGTTCGTTTAAATGTAGTTTTTATTAGGTTAATAATAGTTTCATAGTAATCAATTAAGGCACCAAAGTATTGTTTCTATCTGTATTGTCAAATTAAAATTATTTAATGTAAATACTTGTTTTAAAATTTGTCGTGCTTTCAAATTTTTAACGGGGTTCAACTTTTTTAAATGGTAAATCCATTCCTATCCTCTGCATTATCATCACTTAGCTGCCATCAGGTGAGTAATGTCAGGCTAACAAGTAGTGTGGATATAAAAAAGACATAAAAGACATCATGATTTGCAGGGCACTTTCTATAATCTATGTTGAATTATTTAAAGTGTCATTTGTAATCTAATGCTTAAGTAAAGTCACAGCATGCTTAATGTTTGCACATTATTCTGTTTGGCCCAGACTTGAAAATATAATGAAAACAGTATTAAGTATTTAGCCATGTTCTTGCTTCTGTGTTTTTGAAATGCAAATTGTTAATCCAAGACCAATCTAACCCCCTACATTTGTAATGTGTGACCTAATGTTTTCTGCTTGTAAAATTGTAGGTTTGTTGCAATTTCTTTCTTTCAGTCTCTCTCTCTCTTATCGTGTGGCACAATTTAACTGTCCTATCCGCAAGGTTAAGGCGGCGGTTGCCTGGTGTTGCCCTTATCATCACCCTTGGTCACGTGTAGGGCATTTAAGATTTATACCTACGGACGTGTGCAATGCGATCATCATACACAAAAAGAAATCAGATGTGTAGATTTCCTCACGATGTTTTCCTTCACCGTTAAAGCAATCGGTATGAAAATGCAAGTAAGTTTCGAAAAACTCATTGGTGCACTGGCCAGGATTTGAACCCGAGACTCTCTTTCAGTGATGCTTGTAGGTTTATTAAAGCGACTATTGATGTTATGTGACAATGGAGCTGTAGATAATACAGCCGACCATCGTTTTGTTATTTTTTAGAAGCTTTAGGTAAAGTTTTGATATTTTATTACCTTTTAGAAGCCCCATGTATACGGTTCTAAACATATTTTTCTAGATTCTGTATTATGAGAGAAATTTCAATTTAAAAAAAAACGATTTTTTTTAATTTTTAAAGCAACCCGCAGCTAGCACGATATCGCTAGTGAAAAATTATACATAATTATATGTTGTCGTTTTTCTACGCACTTTCGCGTCAACACATCGCAGTAAACCACGTGTGGCGACAGGCGCACACGCACACACGGGAAGAACCAATAAATAGATTGAACTAAACGGTGAAATTTAAAAAAGGAACAAAACGAAACGAATCGTTCACCCACACATGTAGGTAAATGCAAGCGAGTCATTATCTGTTGCGTCAGAAACATCGACTGTATTGTTGGTACATTAAAGTTGAAAACAGTTTGACGATTTCAGTTCGTAGAGCTAGTAAGTACGTATATCAAGAATGTGTGTAGCTTATAAACCGCACACATAGACACAAATTTTGACTGTAGAAACACCGAATTTTCTTTGCAATGTGCGTTTTTACACATGTCCGTGTAAAAATGCATTATTTTTGCTGCGTCCGATAGTTTTTGTTGTGTGCTCTTTTGTGTGTAGACATTCGGTGTCATGATGGATTCGCGCGTTTGTATTAGTGTCTGTTGTTTTTTTTTTTCACGTCAAACACAGTGGGTAGGGTAGTGAAAAAATAATTTTAACTGGCACAGACAACGACTTTAATTTTCGTGCTCTCCGCGCGGAATGGAACGTCATTACGTTTTAAATTACGTACGTTGTATTTTTTATTTGTTCGGTTTTTAATCTGTATTGTTTGTTTAAATTTCCGAACGATATCTGGGTGATTGATGACTGTATTGGTATTCTGGCGTGGAGTGGACAACGATTGCTGGAATGATATGAATTTTGACAATATTTTTTCGACTAATTTGAAATCACTACAATACCTATATTTTGCACAAAAGAGAGACTGGGAGTTTTTTATAGTATGATTTTAGTTGATAAGTTAATGAAAATTTGGCAAACAAAGATTTTTTTGTCTATTTGCTTGACCTTATGTAATTTTGGAAAATAAAAAAACCTAAAATCAAACAACTCCTACCTCAATACATGGCTGCAAATCTCTTATTCTCCAAGAGCTGAGCTCTTGTCATTGTAGCTTAACACTTTATTCCTTTTTAAAGCCTGCTCCTCGACTACCCTTTACAACATCACGTCTAGATCTTCTCCTTCTACGCTTCCTTTCATTCTTTCCAAATCAAATCTCCAGCAATTTTCTAATACTTACTATAGGTAACACAATAATTGACCACGCTGAATACGTTAAAAACAACCGACTTCAATCGCAACAACTCCAATTTTGATATGTTTTTTGTTGATTTTCTCAAAAACCGCTGAATCGATTTCGATAAAATTTATATGGGACCACCTGTGAAGTATACCCTTTTAAACAAAAAAAGAATTTTCCAAATCGGTTCAGGCGTCTTCGAGTAATCGGTGAATATACATAAAAAAAAAAAAGATTCCGATGAATTGAGAACCTCCTCCTTTTTTTGAAGTCGGTTAAATAGTCTCACCAAGTAAGCTCTGTGTTAGTCTCCTGCAGGAAAAAGGAAGAGAGGTCGATCAAAGTCTACTTGGTGGAGGACTGTGGCACTGGAAGCCGCTTCACTAGAAAAAAGCTGGCCAGAGATTGTCGCTGTCGCCACCGATCGGAAGCAGTGGAAAACTGTTACTGAAGCCCTATGCTCCTCGAGGAGTTAGAGGAACTAAAAATAAGAAGATAACACAAATAGTGACTTCATCTAGAGTTCACAGAAAACCAGCGTTGTAGCAGCACCTGCCTTTTACGACTAATGCTGAGTGGGGACCTTTTTAGTGTCACTATGCAGTTTGCCCAAACGTGGTATCTACTACAGACTTTGTTACTTCTCCGGTTAACTCTACCGATTTTGTTATTAATCGGTTAAGATAGAGGTGGTTGTAAGATATTGGTTATATAGGATGTAACAGAAAGGTGTGATAATACTTCAAGGTTGGCGTTTACCCATTAAACTGAACAACTTTTGTTCTACAACTTTGTTCAAATCGCAAACATTTTTTTGGACTTTTCATACAAATCGATCAGCTGGCGAACCAAGTTTGTATGAAAAGTCCGAAAAATTGTTTGCGATTTCAACAAAGTTGTAGAACAAAAGTTGTTCAGTTTGATGGGTAAAAGCCAACCTTGAAGTATTATCACATATTTCTGTTACACCCTGTATCTGGCATTACTTATTCGATATTCGCGCTTACTGGTCGCGTGATCGGTGCGACCATGGATGCGAGGGGGTGCCAAGTATACCCCGTTTATTAAATATGTACTTACGAGCAATGAGCTTAGTTTGAAACCGAAATTGAAAATGAGCAAAACTCTTTAAAGAAGAAAAATACAACTATATGAAAAAGTAAATGTGTTTTCAAAGTAGTATTAAATTAAAGAAATGTAATGCTCGTCTTCCTTATTTGGTCCCTCAGTGCGAACCTCAGATCGTGACCCCTAAATAGGCTAAATGACTGCATCAAAAACTAAATTATGAGCTCTTTTGTTCACCAAATTGCTCTTCCACTGAAATTTCAATAAAAAAAATACTTATTTATTTTACATTATCAATTTTCAATTTTTCACAATAAATTTCGAAATAAATTTATTTTCTTTCTTTGAGTTTTTAATAAACCGAAATCACTAAATGAGGCCAATAATTACGTCGAAAATCTATGACGTCACGTCTTGTTATTTGCAATATTTTTAGAACAAAATGTCGTTGTTTTTTATAAATGATCATACATAAGGGGATTGGGTGCCGGGACTTGTACCGAGCACATGTCTGTTAAGTTAATTTTACGATTATTACCGTTTTAGAATAGTTTCAACGTTATTTTTGTGATGGAGAAATAGCTGTGATCCCGATTCGAGATATAAGCGATAATAAGAAGAGGATTCTTAAGGATTTTTTTTTGTTATCATGAGCACATGTACATCCTTTCGCATCAAGAACTAATAAAAATTTACCCTATACAGGGTGAAATAGAAATCACTGACCAAATTTGAACAGTGGTTTTCTAGTCATGAAACTGAACAACTTTCTCGAAGGAACCAATTAAATCGGAGCAAAAAAATTAGAATCTTCATACAGATCGATGAGCCGAGTAGTCAACTTTGTATGGAAATTCCATTTTTTTGCTTTGATTGATATATTCAAAGTAGACAATATACCTAAAGTCTTATTTTTAATTCGAGAGACTAGTTTGACATTTGGTGGGTTGCCAATTTTAGAAAAGAAAAAATACTCAATAACTAGTAAGTTGTTTTGTTTTTAATCTTATTAATTAAGAAGCTTCTTCATTACACTGTGCTAGGTTGAGTGAAATATATATGTAATCTATCTATCTATCTATCTATCTCATGGGGTGCAGTGCAAGTCTACTTTTAATATCGAAAAAGATCGGTAAAATGTGATAAAACTAAATAGCTAAAAAATAACTAAGCAACAGAATCTTGTTTTTTTTCTGATACTTATATTCAAACACACATTTTTACGCACACATTACAGAATAATCGTATAGGGCCAGACAACATTAACTATTCACTTCACTGTCACAACAAATGTAGACCCTAGTCCCTTGTTGACCTCTTGACCTCGGCCAAAGGTAGGAACGGAAGTTTCGAAGCCGCAGTCGGAAGTAGAGAATACGCGGAAACTATTGTTGAAATGTCAACTTGACAGTGGGGCAGAACCTGTTCTAAAGAGATTTAATTGTTCTGTTGAGTTTAGCGTCTCTTTGGAATACAGCTTTTTTTATTGTTGTAAGGTAAGTAGGGATATGTCGTCTAGACGTAGATTTTAAGTATTGTGTATTAAAAAATAGAAACTAGTTTTGTGAGAACCCTATTGTTGAAATAGTGCATCTGTCCGCTCCACACAAATCCTTTTCTAGAATTTATTATATAAGAAAAAATAGTCGTTAATGTTTTGACAGTTTTGTGCCTTAAAATTCTATTGAAATCTAGATTTTATATTTGAAAAGATGTTTATACATGCAATTTTTAACAAGATAAGAACTACCTACACCAAGTACTTTGAGTTAGCACCCTGATTCTACGTCTCTTTACTTCGATTAAAAGTTAAAGTGTTAAGTACACAATACACGCATATTTCCACATAATAGATTAACCTTTCAACAATCTAACCCAATTATGCAAACCGCAAACTCGCCACAACGTTCAACTATCCCATGTTAACCCTTCAAACGACGGGATTACAATCTGCGACCCGGATCACAGTCCCGTGACTCCCACAAGACCCGCAACCTTGAGCGTCTTAACTATCAATAGGGCACGCATGAGGGAGAGGGGAGAACTACTCTAGTGGTGCAAACGAGACGGAGCGATAACATAAGAAACGCAAGGTCGCCGGCCAGTGGGTCAGTGCGTCTAGGAGGCGTCTAGCACGCACACTGTGGCAAAAGAGCGTTAGCAGAGAAAGTGAAGTATGCTTTTATTTTATTTTACTATCATCTAATAAAAATAAAAAGTGTTTAAGGTGAAAAACGTTTTAAATGCATATTAAACTGTAGAGATGTAACATACATTTTTTAATCATTTAATTCACATACACACATACATACTATAATTATTTAGTCCGCCCTTTCGGCAAACGTCTTCTCCAGCCTTCTTTTTCCTTCTCTCACTTTTTGCGTTCCAATCCCTCTACTTCTTTTCCCATCTCTGGGGTACTATCATCATCTAAGACTCTTACTTTATGAAATCCAAATACAAATATCGTTGAAGTAGAAAGCAGATCGTATAGAATCACAGAAAACTGATAAATAATTGGGACTAATTGGGTTCTTGAGAGTCTAATGTGGGCCGAAATATTCACTAGGTAGACTCATCAGACCACCGGGTGAACAGACCGTTCAATATGTCCACTCAGCTCCCAGACTCTGTCCCAGATCATCATCAGGTAAGGTATGCAGGAATATGTTATATGCATGTGGCTCAGAAGAGTGCTGAGTGAACATCTATAGGGAGATCTATGTGTCCAACGGTGGTTTTTATTATTCCTGTAAAAGAAGTTGCCGAACCATAAATAATTACAATATTATTGTAAAACCGAATCCATAAAATGTATCAGTCAATTTAGGATCAAGATGTATTGACAGATCACGTTTAAAGGTCCATCAAGCCCTTTTTGGCAGTAAATTATTTATTTATTTATTTATCTGTTCATTTCAGGCAGAAGGCCAAAATAATAACGAAACGGATGGATTTTATTGCTGAATTTTGCCGACTGTAATAGTGGCCGTGTATTAATCATTCCAGACTAGACAGTTTGTTTCATATTTTACAATACAGTGAGCATCAGTGTAATATCCGCGGGTGATGTTAAGTGCAACACCAGGCTATTCGCGTCTATCCCTTGTGATAACACGGTTAAACTGTGGCCCAGATAAAAAAAGCAATATCCATCATATACATTTTTTCCAACATTTACTTTTACCAAACTTCATTCTAAACTTCCCTTACCCTACAAGTTGGTTAAATATATCCGCAATTTTTTTTTGCTATCCGTACCTCAGTACACTACACTATACACAACATAACATACAATGCACTACCACATCACACGTCTCTATCGACCGCGGTCAAGTGTATAGTTCGCCCTTAGGGAGGACGCATGAGGGACTTGGCGACACTGATATGTTGCTATGGAAGGGTAAAGGAAAGAAATGGCTGTTTTAAAATAGGTTTTTTTTTGTTCAATGGGGAGCAAAGTTCGAATTTTTACGAAATTTCTTGAATCAGAATTTGAAAGTGGAATTTGAACTCTGTGTACTTACTATGTGTGAATGTGTTTTTAGCTTGTGTGTCGAAATTATTTCGAAAAGTAATGGAGTATAGGAATGCACCTTTTTTGAATCGACATTAAAGCTTATATTAAAGCTGGGAGGTATGGATATCAAAGTTTAGATATTGGTGGTAACAGTAGTTTTCAATATTTTTGATGGATATTTCTAAGGAAAGTCACCAATGATTATTGTAGTACTCGTTGATGTCTTTTGTATGGTCAATCGACACATTTAATTAGCATAAACATACGAATAGGTACTTATAGGTATACATATTCATATTATTAAAACTGCAAGCGACTTTAAAGGAATTACAATAATTCTATCCAAGCTATAAAAAATTTGGAGTAACTTTGCAATTCTTATTTTACTGTTTTTATGACATTTGCCAATACATTTTAAGTACATTTTTGTGAACGAACATTAGACAGCAGGAAGAATAATAGGTAGAGTAGGTCTTCCAGCTCTTAGTTGCAGTAATGACATGAACTGTATTATAAATTAAGTTTTTTTTTAAAATGTGTTGGGGCGACTTTTTTGTGGACTCGGCGTTTCTTCTCGCTCTGCGAACACTTCCCGAAACGTTGAGTGTACAAGTTCCGAGTAGTAGGATATTTGTAGTCTATAGAAAAAATGAAAATTAAAAAGAATATGTACAGCAACTACTTAAATAAAAAATGTTTTGTTTTGAGTCAAAATGAGAAGTAATGACATGAGTTAGTAAGACACATCCAGTGTATTTAGAGAGTTAACTAGCAACGTTGCCCGTAGCAATGAATGAAGAAGAGGGATTGTAAGGTGGAAAGGGTAAGTTTGGACAAATCAGATTAAATTGAAAAGTGTTTGCGGGTTTTCCGGACTTTCAATGTGCATTGTTCAATGTTGTTTCGTGTTTGGTTTTATTTGATTGGCATTCTTGTTTAGGTACCTTTGACTTGTGGTATGGTTGTAAATGTAGAGAAACCTTTCCTTTTCAGGGATAATAGTCGAAATTTCGATACTCTGGGTAAATTTCACAAATCTGCCAGTACATTTTTTTCCTCTACTTTTAATGAAATTACAGATAGTGGTACCGACATCGTTTAAATAGTATTTTGTCAATAAAAGAAAGATAATTTGAAATTCCTTGTGATTTAATAAGTATCGCAAGATAATGCATCAATTTTTGATCTTAAGCAAAGAAACAAAAAAAAAAATGTGATGTAACTAAAAATTTCTGGTTTTCGGACTTTTCCTTTTCGAAGTTTGATTTTTTCACAGCTTCAAGGGATTGCAGGCGCGTTCCTGAGAACAAGGGTTGTGACAGACAGACAGACGGACGAACAACGAAGTAATCCTAGAAGGGTTCCTTTTTTCCTTTTGAGGTACGGAACCCTAAAAATGGCTGATTGACCGATTATTTTTATGATAAGTCCAAAATTATTGATCCGATTGCAGTTATACGTTTCCTAGAAAAAGTTGTTCAGTTTTATTTCATAAGTAGAACAAAGTCAAAACCTTTTATATTTAGGGAGATACTGTAGGTAAGTACGTATTCTTTTAAATCGTTAATTTTTTTAACTACCTCCATTTTTTTTAGGGAGTAGTCTTTTACACTCTGTATAACCCACAGGATTGTCATTTCTCAACACAAATCTGCATTAAAGGAACGATTTGGGTTAAAATGTAAGATTATCACTAATTATCATTTAAATGTCATTGAGGTCAGACCGCTTTCAACTTTGGCATCTTAACAAATTACACACTTGTACGAATACATGACTCTACACTATATTTTTAAGTGTCAGCATTACGCAAAAAAGTTTCCGATATGATGAAACCTTCATCCTGGGTGATAAATGATAAATGTGCGATACCTTTTATTAATTAAAAGTGCTAAGCCAGACCCTGATGATACTAAATGCAATTTATGAAAAAAAAAAATAAAGAGATGAACTATCGGGTTATTTTTTTTAATTAGTTTAAGAAGATGCTTTATTTTAAATCACATTTTTCGTACGTGACGCGAAACTTATATGGCTAGTTCGAACTTCTTTCATAAAACTATTCCCTAAGGAACCCAAAGTCAACTCGGAAAAAAAAAATATTTTGAGTTTTCTAACGAAGTCGACCGGCGAACATAGTTTGGGAAATACAATTTTTTTTGCGCGCATTGACAACGGGGTCTTTGAGGATAGTTCATCAAGTTCAAGTTCTTTTTATGCGAAGAATCGGTTTAAAAAAATTTGCTGGTTAATTGTTATTTAATTGTGTCACCAGGTAAAAAACGTGTCTATCCTTGAGGATAGACAGTGATGCCACACGATACGAAGAAGAATTGTGTTACCATAATATGAATACAATACATATATACATACAGGGTGTAACAGAAGTGTGTGACAATACTTCAAGGTTGGCTTTTACCCATCAAACTGAACAACTTTTGTTCTACAATTTTGTTGAAATCGCAAAATCGAAAAATTTTTTGGACTTTTCATACAAACTTGGTTCGCCAGCTGATCGATTTGTATGAAAAGTCCAAAAAAAAATTTGCGATTTCAACAAAGTTGTAGAACAAAAGTTGTTCAGTTTGATGGGTAAAAGACAACCTTGAAGTATTGTCACACACTTCTGTTACACTCTGTATAGCTAGAATATAAATTCTGCAGATTTTCCATCATCTTCTCAAACTGAACGAACACAATTCTAATGCAAAATTTACGTATAAATTGAAATGTTTAGTAGTTTTACGTTAAGTGTGCATATTCATACACAAAGTAAGTAAGTATTCATAACACGAATGCAAAATGCAGGCGACTACGCGCCGAGTATTGAACGCTTAGGAGTCAATACCTCGGGCCTCGTGTAAAAATACGCCTAACCATTTTTACAGCGAAAATATACAAATGCATCATTGCTAGGGATGGGAAACGCAAGGATGTTGGCAAATCATTATATACGAGAATATTTAACTTACACAGGATGACTCTGAAATCGCGAAACAAATTTTAACCGTGGTTTCTGCTCATAGAACTGAACAACTTTCTCTAAGAAACCAATTTAATCGGAGCAAAAAAAAATTGGACTTTTTCATAGAAAGTTGGCTACTAAGGTCATCGATTTGTATGAAGCGTCCAATTTTTTTTTGCTCTGATTAAATTGGTTTCTTAGAGAAAGTTGTTCAGTTCTATGAGCAGAAACCACGGTTAAAATTTGTTTCGCGGTTTCAATTTCACTCTGTGTGTAATTTTACCTGAAAGATATAGCGTAGGCAGGCCTCCCACTCGGTGGACCCATGACCTGGTGAAGGTTGCGGGAAGCCGCTGGATGCGGGCAGCGCAGGACCGGTCGGTGTGGAATTCCTGGACGGAGGCCTTTGTCTAGCAGTGGACGTCTTTTGGCTGATTATAAATATAATTTGATATGATTTATATAAAGTGGTTTTTCTAACAGCGAATGTAACAACTTTTGTTCTATTACTTTTAAAATAAATGGCAAAAACGCTTATTTATTTGTGAATATAACAAGTTACATTAGCTTACGTACAATATATGGAGAATTTATCAAAAATGGGGTCGTCTATTAATCACGTGAGGCTCAAAAGGGGGGGAGGGGGTCCGGAAATTTTATCACGATGCTTAATTTTTCAGAATTAAATTACATTATACCTGTATTTAAAGATTATATTTTGTACCAAAAAAAACACACGTGATTATTTAGTTTAAAACCTCACCACGTATCACCAGGGGGGAGGGGGGTCTAAAAAATTGCTAAAAAATATCACGTGATTAATGGACAACCACAAAGGTGGTATGGTAACTAAGTAACTGTAACTGCACTATCTGGGACAAATCACACACGGCCATCTGGCCCCAAACTAGGATTCCCTGTATCTTGGGAACCAGAGACTGATATACATACACATATACTTTTAAATACATACATATATAGATATAATACACCCAGACTCAGAGCAAACAATTCTGCTCATCACAGAAAAGTTTGCCCTGTGTGGGGATCGAACCCACGGCTCTCGGATCAGAGGTCAGGATCGCTAACCACTTAGCCACCGAGTCAGTCAAAAGTAATGGTCTAAAATATAGAATGTTACTGTAACTCGTTTCGAACTATTTATCAGGTTTTATTTTAAAGGTTTTCCGTGACATAAAAAGAAATTATTCAATAAATAAATAGTAGGTCAATGAATTAGTCTGACATAATGAATTATTGAGGTTAGTATTGAAGATCGCGTTTAAGCATATCAAGTACCCGAAACCGGAGCGCCACTTTATGAATGCTTAATAAATATAACATGAAACAATACGAAAATGATGAAAAGCTGGCAAGATATTATTATAATCTCAAAAGGATCATCTCTTTATTGAGCATCTCTTTTTGTGAGTATAAAGCGCCATCTCTTATCAACACCATCTATCAAGTTACATAAAAAAAAGTTTATAGTACTTAGGTAGTAGTTCTTTGCTTTTTATAAGTTTGAAAATAGCTGAGAGAGTTGTCCGATTTGTGCACATCACTAAACAAATCCGCCATGGGATGCGCGCGCGCCGCAGCCGATCTAAAACGCCCGTCCGGCCGATAATGGCGGGGGGTCGACGACCGCGTGTTACATATTTAGAAAAAAATATTTGGCAAATGTACCTCCGCTACGCTGCGCTCAGAATTACAGTGGAGGACAACTGGACAAGGACAATATTTTAACGTAGGGTTGTACTAATGAAACTCAACTACTTTTGTTTTAGGACATTGATGAAATATCAAAGAAGTTATTGTAAAGTTTATAAGTGGTTCAGTATAATGAGAAGAAACTCCAGCTTACAAATTATATAGCATTTTTTTTTGCATCTTGTATATAATTTATTTTAGGTGCGTTTATTTTGTCCCGCAGTGCACGGCGCAGAGCAAAGCTCCCGTAGAGGCGTCTGTCGGAGCAACCGCCTGCCGTTGCTACCGACACGACACGACACACAGACGGATGGGCTGGTGGGACACGTCATCTGACTACAATTAACATGTCTGCTTGTGTGTGTAATTTCATGTCTACTAACCAAATACCACAAAAATTTACGAAACAGATGTTAGAGTACGTACTACAGAGGGTAGGTACAGTTTAAATTTAATTTTAGTTAAAGGCATACAAATAACTAGGTATACATAATGTTAAAAAAGTGCGTTCGAGATTTCAAAAATCAAGTATAGAATACAGGAGAAAATATTGGAAAAATCCGCTCTTGTTTTTTTTTCAGATTCGCTTACTTCCTAATTAATCTGAATAGTGAATCAATAATTTGTATGGAAAATTGCAAAAAAGCTATTTATTTCGTTGTTTATTTGTTTTTTTTTTTTAGTTGTAGATCTGATATTTTCAATGTTTTTGTTGTATTCTGTAATTAAATCTGATTAACTCCTTAAAATCTCAAACGCACTTTTTTTTAAATAGATCTAAGTCCTGTTGACTGGGGCTTTTGAAAACTGAGGAATTTTTGTTCTACGACTTTACACAAATTGTAAAAAAAGACTGCATACAAATTAATCAGCTGTTTGGCAAAACTGTATGATGTTTTTTTGCGATTCATGCAGTCTTTGAACAAAAGTTGTCCAGCCTGATGAATAGAAGTCCCTATTAAAGGGTCCTATACCTATTTTGTTACACCCTGTATATTTGTTACATTACTAAACAATTTCGCAGAAAAACTTTTGGATTTCCAATATAATATAACACTTTACTGAGGAACACGCTGTATATTAAATTTACCTATTACAAGACTAAGAATCAATTGATGTTCAGCCGATGAATAAAGCTTAAAAACCTAAGCTAAAACCGATCCGCGTCGATAGAAAAGAATATTTTATTAAGGCATGTCTGTATTTTAATCAGGAATAGTGACGTCTCCGCCTTAACTATTCCAACCTTCAACTTCTTACCGTCATTAAATTGCAAATCAAAATTACAACAGAACTGCAGGTAGAGTGCGTTTCAACAAATAGTTCCTATGCGGTTATGTTGGCAGCAATGCTTTCCACACACACTACATAGAACTCAGACACACACTACATAGAACGCAGACACACACTAACAAAATCGGTAGAAGCGTCTTCGCGTGTTGATGTCGTTGATAGACAGGGGAGCCAACATAACGGCATAGGAACTATTTGTTGAAACGCACTCTACAATAATTTACATTACAGATAAGAAAAATTTCGCTTTTGGTGAACTGTGATTTCCATAGTTTTATGGGCGGTCTTGAAAGCCCTGGCTAAATATTAAATACAGGCGTTTTTTGTATCTGTCACAGTACAGCCGCGGCATTTTTTTAATTTATTTATTTATTCAATAGGAAGGGGTCATACAGTAACAGAGAATATGTGAAGGTTCATGAAAAAATGCTCTTAAAATTAAAACCTTCATGAGAAAATTGCTCTTCGGCAAATATCGACCATATTTGGATTAAAACCTTTTTGTTTGGGAAAACATAGTTTGCTTGCACTTCGTAAGATTACAAAATAAAATATTGTTTATGCGATCACATGGCTTTTCATAAGGACATACTCAAACGCTTACTAGTGACATCTATTAAGGAAAATAAATACTAACATAACTGATAGAAATAAGATTCAATTTCGTTTATTTTTATTACGACTATACAGGGTGTAACAGAAAGGTGTGATAATACTTCAAGGTTGGCTTTTTTTTACCCATTAATAGAACAACTTTTGCTCTACAACTTTCTTGAAATCGCAAAGAAATTTTCGGACTTTTCATAGAAACTTGGTTCGCCAGCTGATCGATTTGTATGAAAAGTCCAAAAAAAATTAGCGATTTGAACAAAGTTGTAGGACAAAAGTTGTTCAGTTTGATGGGTAAAAGCCAACCTTAAAGTATTATCACACCTTTCTGTTACACCCTGTAGAAGGCAACCTCTGGTAGTTCCTTTATATCATTGATCTTTAAGCTATTAGGACCATGTCTGAGACCCTAGGACTGAAATGACCCTGGAAACCAGGTCGTTGACCTAATCAAATTAGGATTCCGTCCATATGCCTATTATACTACAAAAAACCAGTCATTAGACTTGTCAAGGTCTTGACTGTAGGACGAGCATGCTGAAATTAAGAAATAGGACAATTTTAGTATTTATATTTCCTTAATATTTTAGGTTAATTGCGTTGATATTAAGCAAAACTACTTGCTATATGATAAACTTAAAGGTTTTTAATGTAAAACTTTGTCTGTCACAGTTTTAGATCCATAATTTATTTATTTTAGACCATTGTAGTACAGACATGTTTGATGTTTTGTTTTAGTCCATTGAATATTCGTGAAAATTGAGACTAAAATTAAAAGGTTTTCCATAGCTTTGTAAGCTTCATATACGTATTATTCAACATTCAGAAAATTCATTTTTTTAGAATTAAGCGTTTGAATTCTACTACAAAACACAGTACATAGTTAAATGGAGGTTTTGTACAGATATCCCACGAATAATGGCCGCTGGGCGTAAGGTTTTTTATATCTCAAAGACTGAGATATAATAGCCAAAGTAGATTGTGGTCAATCTAGGTCAGATTTCGCCACGCGTGTTTCTCAGTCAATATTTTAAAAAAAGTGGCTTTAAAGATACTGTTTAAATCTTACAACCATGTGCGGAAAATGTTTTTAAAAGTGAAAGTTCGCAGCTTTTTCTTGTTGTTTTTAACGACACAGATAAAAGTCACTATCAACCCTAAATTATTTACTTTTATGTAAACAGGATTAATTTACATAAGTAAGTAAGTTAACAAAATATACCTATGTACCTATTGTCATTTCGGTTTAGCTATTACATACCCAACTTTTAACATGTCAGTAAACTATTGTAGAACTTATGGTCACCCTACCCGGCGTGGGGTATCTTCTAACCCAGACGTACGTAGTCGTAGGTCAAGATTATTATAGCACAATCATGTCACGACGTCTACCTTGTTTTGTTTGTCAACTTTTGCTTTTAGTTGACATTTTAGAGGCTTCACTTTATAATAAGTGAAGTGAACCCCCAATTATCGTAAATTAAATACGTCTGGAATAAAAATCTGTTGTATTTTTTATACCTAACCTAACTCAATCAAGTGTTCCTTTTTTTATGTGATAGGTGGCAAACGAGCAGACGGATCACCTGATTGTAAGCGATTACCGCCGCTCATAGACACCCGCAACACCAGAAGAGTCACAAGTGCGTTGCCGACCTTTGAAATGGGATGGGTGATGGGAGATGGGTTGGGCTTTCGGTACCCTCACTCACTCAGCGAAACACAACGTAAGCGTTGCTTCACGCCAGTTTTCTGTGAGGCCGTGGTATCACTCCGGTCGAGCTGGCCCATTCGTGCCGAAGCATATTGGCTCTCCCACGGTTAAAACGGTTGTCCTGTTGGACAAACTAATTGGCACACCTTCCTGTAGGCACAACTAGATGATTTTCATTTACTGCTCAAACAAAATACTTAAGAAATGCCACAGAACTAAAAGAGATACAGCGTACCTATCTCGTATCTCAAAACTGCATTATTTGACCTCTTTTTCTGAACTAATGTCTCGTTTTTACCCGACTGACAAAGTGGGAGTATACTTTTTTGGTGTATGTATTACCAACTGTAGACATATCGTCTTGATTGAGTTTGGAGTGCCAGGTATGGTTAGATACGTCCCGATTACGTCCTGATACGTTAGATTACGACCCGACATATGCCGGAGAAGAAGGGCGTAATGTCACTTGCGTCTAATAGAATAGTCTAATGCGTATAATAGAATTCTCACTCCGCAAACACTTCCCGAAACGGCGGGTATACGAGTTCCGAGTGGTAGGAACATCGTATTAGGTAGATAAAAGAATGACGTTCGAAAAGTGTACACTGCTACCTACTTCGAATAAAATATTTTCAATAACATTTTACTCCAGCGAATAAAGACATAAGCGACATATTTAATAGAAATATTTAATAAAATCGCTTATTTATGATTTAATAACAACCATAGAATAGTTAAGCGATCGATGTTTTGAATATTAACACTTTAAATATGACACTTTCTGTTGAAAATAGAACGTTAAAACCTCCTCCTGAAAAGTTGTAATTTTGCAATTACGCCCTTATTGTAGGATACGACGATATGATCATAGGATTTATTTGATGCTGCCAGTTTTTATTTTACTTATTGAGGCGGCACTGTTTACTTAATCATTCTAGAAAGACCGCCGCAGAAAATAAACATAGTCATAGGTAATTCAATGACGCCATCGTCCACGTTTCGCCGAATAATGAAACTTTGCTTTATTCCAAGTCTAAGGTCAGACTAAAAAAAGTCTTTACTTTATCTATGGTTCCAAGCAACGTGCTGTCATTTATTGGATTTGACCAAAGAATTGGTATATCTACTATAACATATAAATTCTTTGAATTTGACTTATAATCATTTTTTAAAATAAATACTCTTTAGTCTGAGTATATATCAGAACAGAGACATCTTAGAGCTTTTTTGGTCTTTGTAAAGAGCTTTCTTTCAAAGAGTCTTTACCTCATCCACAGTAGGCTAGAACTGTATAGAGTATGACTTTCTGCCTTTTTCTAAAGCCAATCTTACCCCATATTTTTTATGTAGTAGTAGGTAATAATAATAGGGTCATTCGTATGGAGTGTCCAGGCTATGTTGAGTGAACAAGTCCCGCGTGGTAGGGACATTGTACCAGGTAGAAAAAAAATGACGATTTAAGAGCATGTGTAAAGCATCTACTCAAATAAAAAAACGTTTTGAGTTTGAGTGTGGTAGCTATGCAGTAGTCCTTACCGAGTGACCTTCGGCCTCTAGTGGGCAATGACATTAGTTTTTAGTGCCCAGTTGGCATCCGTCCCAAAACCCCACGAGTTAGTTAGAACTTTGTTTATCATCAGTAATACAAATACGTTACTGTGGGTAGTAAGTAATAGTGATGATAGTAAAGTAATTAATCTGATATTATTCAAGAAATAAACAGTTTGTAACAAATTATTGTAGGACCCAAAAAGGGTCAGTTGAAACGGAGGATTCTACTCTTCATTCTGAACAATTTTTGTTCTTACGAATTATGTAAGAAAATTTGAAAAAAATATTGCAGTGAAGGGAGATTATTTTGGACCTGAAATTTCTTCTCTTTCTCCGCGAGCATTTCCCGAAACGTTGGGTATACTAGTCCAAGTGGTAGGAACTTCATATTTGGTAGACTGAAAAAAAAATGACCTTCGTCAAGTGTATACTGCAGTAGGTAGTAACCAAATTCTAATATATAAAAAAATAAATTAAAACCAATGTACTTATTGAATTACCTACCTACTCAATGTTGGTAATCCAGGCCACCACACCGAAAAAAGAGCTGGAAATGATTTTGCACCAAGAGATTCTGATGTCTTGGATTTATGTCTTACTGCAGAAATAATATGTTTTTTAACGAAAGTTTCGACTCTCACGATAAAGATGTGACATTCTTGAGGGACGATTCAAGAAACTCATATTCTCCGTAGAAAAGAATATTTCATAGTATTTTCTTCAATGAAAGAAATTGTTTTTACCGTGAAATAAATACGCGCGCTCTATAGCTCGCTCATTGTCTAAGACATAAATAAACTCAACAACCTGGAATATCAAAGGGTTTGATAAAACTGGAATATCCTAAAATAATAACTTCCAATATAGGTTTACTGCTAAAATAGAAACGCGAGCCGTGTACCCTTGAACTTGCGTCAACCCGTAGTAAGAACAAAATATTCTCTAAGAAATTGAGAGAGAAAATTGTCCGTACTTCATTTCTACCCACGCGCACGCTTCATTGATAGGTATTTTTCCGACATTTTCTAGGTATTTTTGGGGCTCAAATAAGTTTGGGTCACTTTCAGTTCGTTGACATCTAACCTCGTATTCTGAGCATCTAACCTAACCTTGTCATGATTTTCAAACTAGGCCGCGATGTTAGAAATATTTTATATTTTATTTTCATTTTATTTTTTAATCGACTGCCGCAGTAACAGTTGTTTTGAAAATGTTAAAATCAAACAATTTACTATTTCTTTTATCTTTCTTTTAAAAATACTTCAAAAACTTCACTTTGGCTTCTACTCATAAAATTTAATATCTTTCTCATAGTAACCCACATTTCAGTTTCTCATTTTGATCTTTCGAATCCATTTTTTCATTTTGGCAAAATTTGTGTATATCTATTCCTTGGGTATTGTTGTTTAGTTTCTTCAGTAGATACCGCGATTAATTTTTAAATTCGGGCAATGAAGGAGTATGAGGAGGAGAGAAGAGGCATGGCATAGGAGAAAAACGAACTTGAGATTTGTATTATCCTTTCCTTTTTGATGAAGGTCAATTGTCTTGCACTGCTAGAGTCAAAAATGTATCTCTCTCTCTCTCTCTACCTCTCTCTCTCTCTCTCGCTCTCTCTCTCTCTCTCTGTGTGTGTGTGTGTGTGTGTGTGTGTGAGTGTGTCCGCGGGTGCTCTAGCGCTTAGACTCTGGGTTTAGGGCTGCCACATTAAATAACATAATGGCTCTAACGATTTTGATGAATCCTTGTATAAGTACTCAATTTTTGTACGGCCTACTGCACAAAATATTTGATTACTCCACTAAAAATGTTATTGAGATACCCAATGAAACATAAAAATTGAGGTTCTTTGTCATATAAAAAAAAAAAACGATTTCAATGAAACTTTAAACATTACTTTATCTTCATACAACCTTACTATACTAAGTGGTTAGTTATTCCAGGAAAAACTGAAATAACGTAATCCAAACAACCTTAAACGGTTTCGCGAGAAATTACGTAAAACTAAGTAAGTACATATGTATGTAAGTATATATATACTTCATTCCAATAAAAAAAGCAAAAGGCAAGCAAAGGTAGTATGCAGATGACATTGACATGTGTCAGTTCCATAGTAAGTTTGTTTACCTTTTGCTTTTTTTTTGATTGGAATGAACTATACAACTATTCAGGGGCGCGGACTTCGTAAAGCTATTGGGGTGGGCTAGGGCAGAAAAAAATTTTTTTTTTCGTTTTTGTGATTATCGTTGAGAGACCGAAATTCGCGAGCCGCAAGCCACATCAGTATTTTAATATAAAATATTGGGGGGGGGGGGGGGGGGGGTCAGCCCCGCTGGTAATGTCATTAGGGTGGCTCGGGCACCCCCAAGCTTAAATGTAATAATCTAAGACTTATTGATTATTTTATACGAAGTTTTAAAACTCATCACTAGATGTCTCACTAATAATATTATAAATGCGAAAGTATGGATGATTGTTTGTTTGATCAACTTTCACGCTGAATATTCTAAACCGATTGGGATGACATTTCGTCGGTAGATAGATAAAGCACTCGGGTAACACTATGTAATACTTTTTATCCTGGAAAACTTTAGGGTTCCCAAAGGAATGCTTAAAAACTCAAAATTTCCACTTCGTCACTAGATGGCGCCACCTTAAGATTTTCTTTTTCTCTGGACCCAGTTCTGAAGTCCATGCAGATGAAGTCGCGGGTGGAAGCTAGTCGCAAAAAAATGTAATCATGCAAGTTACTATAGGGACTGTTAGCTTTCTTCAAAATGCCTTTGACAGGACTAAATAATTCGACCCTATTTCTGTTTTGATAGCATAAGAGTTTACCGATAATGCGAAGAAACTACAAAGGTCGCATAATTTTATCCTGAAAGATAACACACGTAAACCGTCGCAATACAGTCTCGGAACAAGAGGTAAACATATCTGCCGTCATAAGAAATAAAGCCGCAAAAGATATGGAGTTTACGTATACTTTGCGGCGTTTTTTCTTCTGAGGGCAGATATCAATTCATCTAGAAGCGTTAACGACCGGACGGCCGTGAACTCTCCTTTAGACTTAGGCCTTGAGACCAACAAAGAAAACCGTTTTCGATCCTTTATGTCTACTCTATTTCAAGAAGGTACAATTCTTTTTTTGCTTTTTCTCTTAGATTTGAACATGTTTGAACATAGTTACCCGATTTGCCAAGCGAAGGGTAATGTTTTCTGATTTTTGTATGTTAGTATAATAATGTAAACAAACGAGTATGTCCTTTTTTATTATTACCATCCGACCGAATCTAAAACCGTTCCGGATTAGTGGAAGTTGTGGGGTTAGTTGCCAACCCCCCCAGTACCCCCCCAGTGTCAGTTTTCAAACCGCCTATAAAAATCTAACACAACTACGTTAGTATTATAAAATCTGTGACACAACTAAATGACTGCCATCTAGTAATAGCAACTGGAACCAACTGCTCAACGATCCTTCCGAAAGCACGGAAACGTTCGAAACCTATAAGAAGTGTTTCTGTATTCCGTTTACTACAACTAGACTTTAGTCTATATAGATATAATTTTGGTATATATAGGTAGGGAGGGACTCATCATAATGAAAAATTTTGTTCGAGGCTTTATATCGCTCGTAAAGAGCGAGCAGGCAGTAGCACCTACTCTGTCTGAACTTACATAAGATCCTACCACTAAAGCTTTCCCAATCGCTCAAAATAAATTATCAAATCATTTCGCCGAAGCCATATGAGTCAGTACGATTTAAACGATTACGCTTATTACAGTCCCAAGACCTTGTGAATCGCACTACATTAAACTTTTGCTTGTGCGTAAACTCTGTCACAAATGAGCGACTACAATACAATGACTAAATTATTTGGGCAACGAACTACGTGAGTCGATGACTCGACCGTGATTAGAGTGATTTACAAAGACATGCTAATGCTTACCTGTAAAGTCATTGTAGTGCATTTCGATTCCTATATAATAATAATAATAATCTATCTATCTATCTATCAGCCGAAAGACGTCCACTGCTGGACAAAGGCCTCCCCCAAGGATTTCCACACCGACCGGTCCTGTGCGGCTCGCATCCAGCGGCTTCCTGCAACCTTTACCAGGTCGTCGGTCCACCGAGTCGGGGGCCTGCCCACACTGCGCCTTCCGGTGCGCGGTCGCCATTCGAGAACTTTACTGCCCCAACGGCCATCTGTTCTACGAGCTATGTGCCCTGCCCACTGCCACTTAAGTCTAGCGATTCTGAAAGCTATGTCGGTAACTTTAGTTCTCCTACGTATCTCCTCATTTCTGATTCGATCACGTAGGGAAACACCAAGCATAGCACGCTCCATCGCCCTTTGGGTGACTTTGAGCCTTCTTATAAGGCCCATAGTAAGCGACCATGTTTCGGATCCATATGTCATCACTGGCAACACACACTGGTCAAAGACTTTAGTCTTGAGGGACTGCGGTATTTTGGACGTAAAGATATTGCGAAGCTTCCCGAACGCTGCCCAGCCGAGTTGGATTCGACGATTGATCTCTTTCTCGAAGTTGGACCTACCTAACTGGACTGTTTGTCCTAGGTATACATATTCGTCAACAACTTCGAGTGTAGAGTCTCCAACTTTCAGAGGAGTGGGTGTACGGACGTTTGACATGATTTTCGTCTTATCCATGTTCATTTTAAGACCCACTTGTTGGGAGACTCTACTAAGTCCTTCGAGCATTGCGCCTAGGTCTTCCAAGGTCTCAGCCATGATCACGATATCGTCAGCAAATCGAAGGTGAGTGATGTACTCGCCATTGATGTTAATGCCGAGTCCTCTCCAGTCCAGAAGCTTGAAAACGTCTTCCAGTGCAGCGGTGAACAGTTTCGGAGATATAACGTCTCCCTGTCTCACCCCACGCTGCAGCCGGATAGGTTTCGAATTCTGATCCTGGAGGTGGACCGACATGGTGGCGTTTTCATACAAGCACTTCAACACTTCGATGTATCGATAATCAATTTGGCACCGTTGGAGAGACTGCAACACAGCCCAGGTCTCGATCGAATCAAAGGCTTTCTCATAGTCCACAAACGCCAAGCATAGTGGCCGATTATACTCTTCGGTCTTCTGTATAATCTGCCGCAGCGTATGTATGTGGTCTATGGTACTGAAGCCTTTTCGGAAACCGGCTTGTTCGGGAGGCTGGAAGTCGTCAAACCTGCGTGCGAGACGATTCGTAATGACTCTCGAAAACAGCTTGTAGACATGGCTCAGGAGTGAGATGGGTCTGTAATTCTTCAGCAGAGACTTATCACCCTTCTTGAAGAAGAGCACCACCACACTCCTGTGCCATGCTGTAGGCGTTCGTCCCTCGAGCATGACGGAATTAAATAGCTTCTGAAGAGCTATAAGTACCGGTTCTCCACCTGCTTTCAGAAGCTCAGCCGTAATTCCATCATCACCCGGTGCCTTGTTGTTCTTAAGCTGTTTGAGAGCTATTCTAATCTCACACAGGCTGACGTCTGGGATATCTTCGGTATAGTGTCGGGACAATCTGGCTCTCGGGTCTTCAGCCAGATTGCTGACAGGTAAGCGTGTAGTCATGTATAATTGTCCGTAGAATTTCTCAACCTCTTCCAACAGCTCGGGCTTGGACGACACGACTCTGCCATCCTCGGTCTTCAGCTTTGTCAGTTGGCTTTGACCAGCAGACAGATCCCTTGCGAATACTTTTGACCCTTTATTGCGCTCGATAGCCTCTTTAATACGGTTGGTATTAAATTGGCGTATATCACGGGTCAAGGACTTGGAGATCTATCTGTTTAGTCGCCGATACTGACAAGCATTTTCAGAGGATTTCAGAATCAGGCTTCGTCTTTCCTCCATGAGCTTGCTGGTGAGGTCCGAGATACGAGATGTTCTTTTTAAACGGCCGGTTTTGAAGGCCTTATTCCCAGCCGTTTGGACAATTTCCATGAACCTGTCGTTATAATTGTCCACATTTTCGCATTCTCCTAGGCATTCGAAGCGGTTGTGCAACTCGAGTTGAAAGCTTTCGGGGTTTTGGAATTGGATAGGCGCTGGTCGGAGCGTGGACTTCATCAGTCGACATCTTTCTAGCTTTGTTTTTAGATTCAATGTGCCTCTTACCATTCGGTGATCGCTTCCTGTCTTCAGCGAGTTGATCACAGAGACATCATTGAATATTTGCCTTTTTGTCGACAAGATGAAGTCAATCTCATTTTTTACTACGCCACTGGGATGCAGCCATGTCCACTTGCGCTGTTTTGGCTTTTTGAAGAAGGAGTTCATCATGAAGAGGCCCTCCTTCTCCATAAAGCCAGCCAGCAGCTGACCCCGCGCATTCCTCTCTCCGTATCCAAATTTCCCCACTCTCAGCTCGTTGTCCCTTCGTTTGCCCAGTTTCGCGTTGAAGTCCCCCATCACAACGGTGAAATGGGTCCTGGAGCTATGTATGGCTCTGGAGATATCCTCATACATAGCCTCCACCTCTTCGTCGGGGTGTTCCGCGGTCGGCGCATATACCTGTATGACCTTCAGCGAATACCGTTTGGTGATTCTGAGTATAAGGTACGCTACCCTCGTCGAAACACTCTCAACCTGGACCACGTTGTTGACTAGGGACTTGTGGACAATAAACCCGACACCACCCTGGGACAGTTGGTCGCCCTCCCGGAAATAGAGCAGGTTTCCGGACTTAAGGATCATGGTGTCCTCACCCTCTCTTCGGACTTCACATAATCCCACAATATCCCATCGTAACCTGCTCAATTCCTCCTCCAGTTCAGCGAGTCTTTCGTCGGTTCGCAGTGTGCGCGTGTTATAGGTTGCCAGGGCCAAAGGTTTTTGTTTTTGGTAGCCTGGCCTCTGCCGGAGATTCTTCGCACCCCATGCCCCGCCGTTACCGTGACCGCTACCGGAGTCAGGAATAGCGGGGCTGCCGGGGACTAGGGGCCGTTGTTTCGGGTTCCTAATCATATTTGGGGGGTAGTTGCCATAATCGCCACGCTTGGCATGCGGGTTGGCGATCGCAGTGTGGCGTGAGCCAAGATGGTACGCGGGAAAGACGCTGCTGCCCATCCTCCGGTTTATGGATCCCTTAGTCGCCTTTTACGACACCCACGGGAAGAGATGGGGTGGTGCTATTCTAAGGCCACACCACAGGCCTAACATAATAATAATATCTGGGATAAATCACACACGGTCACCTGGCCCCAAACTAGGATTCCCTGTACTATGGGAACCAGAGACTGATATACATACACATATACTTTTATATACATACATATATACATATAATACACCCAGACTCAGAGCAAACAATTCTGCTCATCACAGAAAAGTTTGCCCTATGTGGGGATCGAACCCACGACTCTCGGATCAGAGGTCAGAATCGCTAACCACTTAGCCCTTTAAGATACCTTTTCCAGTTTAATCCCCTTTTCAGTAATTCCACTAAATTTAACAGTTTTAATCCTTATGGATTACATGTTACATCGCTTAAATCTCGAGCTCGCAAGAAATATCGGCCACGTTCAGATAAAGCACGTCTGATATGATTTGATTTTCCGGGTTCTCCTGTTATTATGCGTTTAATGAAATGAGTTATTCACCAGACTAACAAAGTAACCGAGATTGCTAAGAAAGTTACATACTGAAGTCGCAATGAGCCGGACGTATCTGTCGAAGAACAGAAAACCGCTGGACAAAGCGAGTTCTACATTGGAGACCGCGTTTGGGCAAACGTAGCGTGTGGCACCCGCGGCTAAGTGGAGCAATGATTTGCGCAGGGTTGCTGGAGACACCTGGATACGCATGACCAAAGATGCGATCTTACACTGGCATAATAATTATATAGTGTTTCGTCGACCAATTTAGGTCTTGCTCTATTACTCGTAGCGCCATCTCTCGTTGTTGCTGCGTATGGGCAGATAGAAGGCAATATGTAATATCCCTTTCAATTTTATGAAATTCTTGGCTAATAATTATGTTGTGTTTTTTTGCAATCGGAATCTTAGTATCCACAACGGATGCTCGTAAACCGGTTAAAACTTCAAATCTGAAGGTGTTAAAAACGTCCGTAATTCCACATCATTCTGTGACCAACTACAAAGTATTTGTGCTACTATTTGATCTCATCCAAGCAAATATTTAATTCTCTAATCAAATGAAACAGCATTCCTATCTACAAAGACCAAACAATTTCGTCACGGACAATCTAATCGTCTACTTTGGCGCACGCGCATCCATAATATGCGTAGGAGTGTACCATTGACCGCTTAGACAAGGTCACACCGGCCGCCATGTTGGCGTAGGTCAGCATTAGAACTAGTTAATTATGTTCTGTTCTCACACACTCACTGGCTCACGCAAACATATACAATAATGGAACTCTACGATAGGCTGACGAATGTTTACGCTACGTTTTTAAATTTTTGCGCATGTGTTTGTGTATGTTAGAGTGTTTGTGATCTAAACAGTATCTAATACTTAGGTATGTGAATAGGAGTCTAATTTTAAGTCTATAGGAAATGTTAGGCATATGAAGGCAGGTTAGTTAGACTTTATTTTCCTTGTTTTTGCGAGTTGAATCTTACTCGTAAATAGTTTTGCTTTTATGATTTTTTCGCACTTTTTGTTGATTTTAAATGTTAAATTGTGGCTAACACTGCTATTAGAACGTCTTAAATCACCCATAAGGCCTCTGAAATGGTTTCGCGATGGCGTTCTATGCATACTAAGAAGAACAAAATACCAAGGTAGCTTTGAAAGGCAGGTAACAAAGAAACGTTTGAGAAGGATAGGATGTCACAAAAACTCTAAATTTAACTGCCTCTATGGCGTAGTGGCTAGTCTTTTCGCTTTGAATTAGGGAGTCACGAGTTCGATTCCCGGAGCAGTCAAACTTAGTAGGACCAGATTTGGATCGTGGTAAGGCATTTTCTGAACCCACGTAACTAGTTTTAGCCGGTTAGCTACCAACAGCATTGTTGTATTCCAAAAAGGAGATAAGAAAGTCTGTTTCCATCTTTCGTTCGGCATTATCATTACATAATACCATATTAAAATTAGGTGAAATAGGAGCTAAGAAAAATATTTAGGGTGACTTTAAATTAGTTCTTGATACGGAAGGCTATGCATGTGCTTATGATAACAAACAACTTTCCCTTAGAAACCCATAGTCAAATCGCAAAAAAAAATTTTGGACTCTTCATACTAATTTTGCCAGTCAGTTGATCGATTCGTATGGAGAGTCCAAATTTTTTTTGCGATTTGACTATGGGTTCCTTAGGGAAAGTTGTTTGTTATCATGAGCACATGCATAGCGTTTCGTATCAAGAACTAATTTAAAGTCACCCTATATATGGGCCATCACTTAAGTGCTAGGTTTGATGTCATCGATATTTTAATCTTGCTTAAAATCATCAATCATCACCTCTATGCATCATCTCGATTGGTTAGACCATAATCTACACACGGGGGCCTAGACCGGATTGGTGGAGGTTGCGGGACTTACTCGGTGACTAAGTGGTTAGCGATACTGATCTCTGATCCGAGAGTCGTGGGTTCGATCCTCATACAGGGCAAACTTTTCTGCGATGAGCAGAATTGTTTGCTCTGAGTCTGGGTGTATTATATCTATATGTATTTCAAAGTATATGTGTATGTATATCAGTCTCTGGTTCCCAAGACACAGGGAATCCTAGTTTGGGGCCAGATGACCGTGTGTGATGTCCCAGATATTATTATTATTATTGGCCAACCCCTGATTATTTGTTAGATAAATGTAAATTAGCGCTTAGTGTTTGCATTATCACCGAGTAGACCTAACCTTGATCAGGTCAGGAGGTCACAGACCTGGCCGCGACTCTTTACGTCACCTAAGGTCTCATCTATTATATTTTATAATGACAAGCTACATAGGTATTTCACCTCACTTTCAAATCAGTTGGACAGGAAAGTAAATTTTATTCAAGATTGTTTCGACATGACAAGAGAAAAGTTTTTAGAAATCGATTAGGTGTTCGATTGTGCGCTTGGCAAATCATCTCATCGATTTTTATGAAAGTACACTTTTTTTCGAGATTTTAAATAAAGTTTTGAACAAAGGTTTTATTTATTTTACAATTTATTGTGTACAGACAGACACTTACAAAATACAGTTACATACATAGATAATTGACCACGCTGAATACGTTAAAAACAACCGACTTCAATCGTAGCAACTCCAATTTTGCTATGTTTTTGTTGATTTTCTCAAAAACCGCTAAATCGATTTCGATAAAATTAATATGGGACCACCTGTGAAGTATACCCTTTCAAACAAAAAAAGAATTTTTGAAATCGGTTCAGGCGTCTTCGAGTAATCGGTGAACATACATAGAAAAAAAAAAAAAAAAGATTCCGACGAATTGAGAACCTCCTCCTTTTTTTGAAGTCGGTTGAAAACATACACAAACGGTCAAGCTTATTTCCATAGAAGTGTTGTGCAGTACGGTTAGTAGAATCCTGTTAGGAGTACTTACGACTTTTTTTTACGTAAAGGTAATTGACAATTTCTATAGAAAAACTAACTGCCTACCTACTCAAAGAGAAAAGACCTACAATTCCACAATAAAGCAAAGTTTTTTTCACTTTAATCGCTGGTTTGAAGTTTATTTAAAGTGTTTCGAAGAAAATTCCTTTTGGAATTGACGTTTTTTCTCGCTTTCCTAACCTTTCCCAAAACACTCAATGTACGAGTTTCGCATAGTAGGAAATTTTTACGAGACAGTATATACTTTTTTTAAAAGAATACATAAAGCATCTATTTAAAAAACGTCTAGTTGCTAAATTTCTTGACAATAATTGTGAATATTCTCTGGCCGTTATACTCGGGTTTTATATTCGTGGAATGACAGTTCTATTCGCGTGACCCTGACCAGACTAGCTCAATAGAGACGACCTTGGGATAGGTCAGGTGGAGCGGTCATAGACCTGGTGATGTCACCGTCTTGTTGAACTATTTCTCTATTCTATTTTTGTATTTGGCATTCCACATATCACCTATGAAGAGTGATTTTGCCAGTGTCTAGTGAAAAATGGAAGAATGTTCAATGAAAAAAATGGAGAAACGCCAACGTCAATTGAAAGTCACGGCTCTAAGGGTGATAGGCACTTAAAGACGCTCCACGTGGTGGTTTGCTGCTGGAACTCGGAAAACGGAGCTGTCTCCCGAGTTAATCCTCTTCTTATGACCGCTTATCACTGAATCTGAATCACAGCTATTTCCCCATCACAAAATAACGTTAGAACTACTCTAAAACGGGAATAATTGAAAAATTAACTCAGCCGAACGTGTGCAGTACAGAGTCTCGGCAACCAACCAACCATTTCTCATTAATGGGTGAATAGAAAAGAATATCACTAGAGTTTTGTCACTGGATGGCAGTTGTAAAGTAACGTCGAAGGCCTTAAAGGCGACTTAAAAAACTTTTGACACTGGGGTTGGCCTCTAGCCCCACAACCTCCACCAATCCGGACTTGGCCCCCGTGTGTGGAGTATAGCCTAACCTTTTCGAGGTATGGAAAGAGACCCGTGCCCCTGCAGTGAAAACAATAAGGGTTTTTAACAAAATATAATAATGCAGAACAATAAATACAAAAATAATATCTGATTGCAAGTGCTTCCAATGACAGCAGAATCGATGACAGTGGTATATAGAGAAAGCATATATCATTTCTTTCAGATTCATAAAATCCATAATACAAACAAAAATAATTTAAAACACAAGTCAGTTAAAATAAATTAAAATGAAAGAATTAATAAAACAAAAATACAACACAGATTAAATACAGTAAAAAACAATTAAATGAAAACCAAATTAAAACAAATAATAATTAGAAATTACGAATTAATTAGGTATAGTATAATTATGTGCTGCAATTCTAGGTACTTACCTTTTAATATTAGGTACTAGGTGATACAACAATAGTTCACGTAGACACATGGACGTGATCTGATATCATTTTCACTTATGAAACACCTTCTGAAACACCTGAAAAAAAATATGGCTTCTACCCACGGAACTGAACAACTTTATCTAAGACACTATAATACATATGCATTCCCATTTTTTTACCGTTTACTCATCATTCTTTCTATTACGTTAGATCTTAAGAAAAGAGTTTAAACAATGCAACAAAAACCTATAAGGATTTATCCGTGCACCGTTGTGGCGACATCTATCGCACCGCCACAAACTAATCCTAGAACGCGATATCGAAAGTTTCTTCACACTACGCATATATACGACTTCCAACCATCAACGGTTGCACCACGGCCGGTCCCGAGGCATACCACCTCGCCTGGAGGTACCTCCCTTTTCCTCCGAAGAGTGGGAACACACGGTTCCTACACCGTCACTCATCATTATTACGCAGTAAAAGAGAAGAAAAATAGACTAACTAATATGCATATTCGTACTCAGTTTGTTAGCTCAATCCTTTCTACATATAAGTATTATAACATAGAATCGAAAACTGTGAGATCATTAAAAAATATTATACATAAGTAGTTTACGCAAAAACTGGTATAATAACTACAGTTCTGTGTTATTGTAAGTCTCAAGGAAAAAATGTGTTTACCATCCAAAATATTTTTTGTTTCCAACTGTTATTATTAACTAACTTAGATATCAACAATACTATTACCTACTTAATGTTTACTACCTCGTTTTTCCTAGCTTTAACGGGGACGTCCGAGCCGTAGCGTAGGTGTAATGGAAAATACCAATGCACAATCTTTCTATCCATAAATAGGTGGACGCTGATTTAGTTGGGCATACAGCGTAGTATCAGGACATTATACAGTATGGACACACCCTGCCACTCTCTGAAGGCTACCTCCTCCCCCCCCCCCCCCGTGTGACTCCTAAGTTACCAGTTGTCACGACATTGGCAAACCAAAGACAATTTTATTTTCATAAGGAGTGACGTAATGGCTTTTAAGGCTAGAGCTTTGTCTCGTGTAAACAGTATTTACTTCATTAAAAGTGTATCTTGTAAAGTCTGTCGTTGACATTCATATCTGTCGATAAAAGTTCTACTGTTTTCGGAAATATTAATAACTAGTAAAAACGTCAACATAACAACAAGAAGTGTTACCTACGACAAGGCGGTACGACCAAGAAGCTTTAGCCTAAGCAGCCCTAGATACTCACACACACATTAACACGTGTACAGACATGAAGAAGTGTCTTTCTATGTACACAGTAACGCGATATTTGTATGAAGCCGCTGAGGCTCAGAACTGTACTAAGTCTATGGGGGGGGGGGGGACTACCTTAAGCAGAAGATGTTTTCAAGTTAATATGATGATATAAATAAGTAATATCTGACTTTATTACCAGCAGAATTAGAACGTTACTGCGAGCGAGCGACGAAGAGGGTAAGGAAGTATTGTCAAGGCAAAATAATATTTTTAGATATTTTTATAATCTCCTAATGGTATTTACCATGATGAAACGGAAAAATGGAAGCGGGTTTACCATAGTTCCCTAACGCAATGGGAATCCTGCTATCTTATCTCTATGGCGGAACACATCTTTAGTGTTAGCATTGATGACTTTGATAAGAAGTAGTAGCTAGGTAGACGAACTCTCGAAAATGCCCTAACTTCTACCAAAACGTATTCTGCAGACCATTCTCGTAGACCAGACCGAATGGGTTTTTGAAACTTACGTGCATTTTCATACCGATTGCTGTGAATGTGATTGCGGTGAAGGCAAACACCGCGGGGAAACCTGCACATCTGAAAGTTGTTTCGTTTTATGTGAAGTGTCATATCCATTTAATAATAATAATAATAATATCTGGGACAAATCACACACGGTCATCTGGCCCCAAACTAGGATTTCTTGTATCTTGGGAACCAGAGACTGATATACATACACATATACTTTTAAATACATACATATATAGATATAATACACCCACTCAGACTCAGAGCAAACAATTCTGCTCATCACAGAAAAGTTTGCCCTGTGTGGGGATCGAACCCACGACTCTCGGATCAGAGGTCAGGATCGCTAACCACTTAGCCACCGAGTCAGTATTTGTCGGTTGTTAACGGAATAAAAAGCCTTAACACATTTATACAGGTGATCGGCACCTCATAAACCTTTTAACTGATGATTGTACAAGTTGCTGAAATTGCAAAAAAAACTTTTCATATAAACCGTTCAGCTTGTGAGCCTAGTTCGTATGAAAAAAAAAACAAAAAATATTCTGGACGAGTGTATCAAAAATAAATTACTAGCTATTTGTTCACTAAATTGTTCTCGTAATGAAATTAAAAAAAAAACACTCAAAATACAAAAAAATCCCTTAATGACACTGAAAATCTATGATGTATTCAAAAACGTTTAGAACAAAATGACCTTTTTTAAAAGAAGGTTAAATTCACTCTTACTGTTAGTTTTATCTGGCCTATTTATTATTTTATTATTTCATGAAATTTGTAGAAAAAAAGGTTGTTCAATTTTATGAGTACAGTTACCAGCTCAGGTCACCCTGTATACTCAAAAATGAAAATGAAAATGAAAATATTTTATTCGAAGTAGGTAGCAGTGTACACTTTTCGAACGTCATTCTTTTATCTACCTAATACGAGGTTCCTACCGCTCGGAACTCGTATACCCACCGTTTCGGGAAGTGTTTGCGGTGTGAGAAGATAATATGGCGGGCCCTAAAAAAAGTCCCTCCAACACTTTTTTTTTTTAATAGTCTTATATTCTATTACATCTTAATGCTAGATCAATATATGAATTATACAATGTCATGTCTGTAAATAAAATATAAAAATAAATAAGAATAAAGAAAGAAAGGATTCAAAAGAGATAAAAATAAAAATTATTTGTAGCTAATGACTAACAATTCCAAAAACCAATGACAAGAGCAGGCCAGTTCACATGGACAGCACCCGATCACGAGTATAACGCGAGAGTCAGCCATCGCTCCGATTTAAGCGAGCATGCACCACTCCGATCAATGGGCAAAGAAAAAGGAGAAGGAAAAGTCTTACCGAATCCCTTCAGTTCTTTCACAATAGAGTTTACATCTTTATTGTCTCACAATATGTCATGAAAATGTTGCCGTGTTGGTTGGAGACCAACTGGAGTTTTCAAATTATCAACAAATGTCATCAGAACTCATTACAAACTTACAGCCAACAGAAAAGATATCCGAAAAAATGGCAGGAAGCCAAATTCCATGTGTAGAGAAAAAGAGATTAGATGCGATATGACGTCATCGACCGCTAGACCTAGGGGAAGGTCATCTAGCAGCTAGTCATTGTCCTTCATATAGGTCAGTTCTATTTTGCATGCAAGCTTGTCCCAACGTCCGTGTGAATGTGTATTCTTTGATAAAATATTAGTGTACTGTTTGAATTTTCGGCACAGATTTTCTAAATTCTGAATTCTGTGACTTTGGATGGTGGAATTAGAATGATTGAACAAAAAAGATTTTGTGAGAAGTGTACTGAACATAGTATATATGTATGTATGTAGATTTAGGAGTATATTATTATAATTATGTATAATCTGTGTGTTGTGTATCTAGAGTCAATTTCTATGAAATGTACTGGAGAGTACATTTTTTTCTTGAGTTTTTTTTTCGATATTCATGATGTTGAATCACAGTGCTTGTGGATTGAGTTAATTTGAACTGCTTTGATGTATTGGTGATTGGTGGATATTTAAATAATGAGGTACGTAATTTACTTAAGTAATATGTATGATCTCTACTTTACCAAAGGGCTTAAGCTTCTTTCCTTTAATTTTATATCTATTTATTTTTTAATTTCGAGACGTATAACTTTTTTTTTGTAATTTCTGCATACAAAATTTAAAGAAATAATTACAAATATCCGATTGCATAATATTGTATTATTTTCACTTAGGCAGGGAAGCAAGTTAAATCTACTCGCACTTTCAAAATCCATTAATACAATACATATTATACATAATGTTAAAAAAGTGCATTTGAAATTTTAACCGGTTACTCAGAAAACAGGAAAAATATTGGAAAATCCGATTTACAATTATTTTTTCAGATTCCCATACAAAAATTTACAAAAAAATTAAAAATTTATGGACACTCCCTTCCGCTCTCTGAAGGCTACCTCGCCCTGTGTGATTCCAGTTGTCAAGAGATTAGCAAACCAAAGACAATTTTATTTTCATAAGAAGAGAGGTGATGTCTTCTAAAGCTATACAGCCTTGTCTCGTGTATACAGTATTCACTTCATTAAAAAAATGTCTGATGTAAAAGTCTGTGGTTTGTGTTCATATCTGCCGTTAAAAGTTCTACTGTTTTCGAAAATATCAATTACTAAAGACGTCAACATAACAAAAAGAAATGTAACCTACGGCAAGGCAGTATGGCCAAGAAGCCAAAGATAGTTTATAACAGCCTGTGTATGTTGTCGTAAAGGAAATAACTAGCATTCTTTATAGACTAGTTCTGAGTCACTACACGAGTGACTGAGGCACTGCCTGTGCCTGTTCAACTGAAATACAATAAAAATATCGACTTCCATTTATCTGACTGTGTAGAAAATATTTGGGTGAGCTTTCTACCCATTACACTGATTGATCTTTTTTTTTTTTTTTTTTTTATGCGATAGCTGGCAAACGAGCAGACGGATCACCTGATGGTAAGCGATTACCGCCGCCCATGGACACCCGCAACACCGGAGGAGTCACAAGTGCGTTGCCGACCTTTGAAATGGGATGGGGGATGGGGGAATGGGGAGGGCCTCCGGTACCCTCACTCACTCGGCGAAACACAACAAACGTTGCTTCACGCCGGTTTTCTGTGAGGCCGTGGTATCACTCCGGTCGAGCCGGCCCATTCGTGCCGAAGCATGGCTCTCCCACGTCTAAAATTACGATCTACTTATTATAACTACAAAATTGTAGAAAAAGCAAATATAAAAATGAACTTTACATATAAATCGATGATTTTGTTAATTTTGTAAAAATCAGCAAACAAAAACCTAATTTCAGCAGAATCGTAGATCAAAATTTGTTCGATCGTATCATATATTTAAATTATCATAATATATTAAAAATCAACACAACCGCTAATTATCTTTCCGAAGTTATTACTCTAGTCCACATAAACATAACAATCGTACTTTGTTTTTCTCAAAATTGCAGTACTATTATAAAAAATATTATTTTTGAGGAAATTTAACAAAATAATAAATTAATCAACATTTTCCATTACCTTTAGTGAGATATATGTTTTAAAACAAAACTCATAACGACACATCTTGAAAATAGAAAACACATAGGTCAAATTTTGGATGTTTACCAGTAATAGTTGGCAAAATTAATATCGACCCATTACTAATTATGGGCCTCGTAATCTTGTGTCACATTTTAACCATGTTATCGCAAGAGGAAGGCGGCGGTTGCCTACTGGAATCCCGCATTCACGTGTAGGGCATTCAGATTTACGGATAGACATACGGATGACTATAACGCGACCTTCATAACAGACCGTTCGGAGATGTACGCTATGTCCATGTGGGAAGGCATTTCGTTTTCCGTGTAATTCTTCATGAAAGATATGAACTCTTTCTCCCATGCGAGCGCTGGATTTTACATATTAAAAAGAAAAGAGCGTCGGTAAGAGGCGCGCTACTGCGTTTTGGAGAATACGTAATATTTACCTGTTTTGATGGTATGAATGTTAATAGGTAGAAATAAGAATTTAGAAAGGAATGAAAGGAAGAGTTGAATATCATAGATAATATGATAAGCGTATATAGAATAAATCTGCATTCTATGCAGAATTGTGTGGTTAATGCTCCAGACCTACTTAGAAGACTTAGGATGAGATAGGTATATCTGTATTTTAGCGGCAATTTTCGAAAGAAGAATTTGTATCTAGAGGTAGGTAGCTCTGAACAAATAAACCAATATTCGTATAGGTGGAAACGTCTAGAAAAAAATAATGCAACTAACAAATAATGTTGGTTTCGGTGACCGAAGCAAATTATTTAAACACTGTGCCTACCAAAATATTAGTAAATACTCTAAGGCCTGGTGCAAACTATGCGTTATCTATACCGGAAACTGGTGAAGAGTCGAAAACAATCTGAAGAGATTGGTGTGAAATTCCTGTGACAGTTGGAAATTAAGACGAAAGATAGGTATGGAGATGGGTAACCGAAAATCGTGGCGGTTTGCTTTCCCTTTCAGTACAACGGACGGAGTATGGCCGAAACTTTTGGATCTTTTCGAGGTAAAACAACAACAAAATATTTTTTTTATTTTATTTATATAAAAAGGTAGTCTTCTTAAGACTGGTGCAAAAAAATATTTGTTTGTTTTGAACTAATTAATTAAAGTTTGAATTACTCGTATTTTTTTTATCAGCGATGACCATAAAATCTGAATCAATTGAAAAGCACCGAACCAATTTTCATCAAACGTAGCTCAGAAGCAACGTAATAAATGCTGCTATTAAATACGAATATCGCATCTCATCAATACATTTCTTTGAGAGCTACAAGGCCACATAGTCTTCAAAACTTTCTGCGTCTCAGGCATTCTCAGATCGGAATAAAGTTTGAAAAAACTTGAGCATTTTCCATTTATTCCGGTAAAAACCGGTAACGTTTGAGTTTACCCTAAAACCAACAGTAGTAATAAATAGCCACTAGTTTTCCACAACATGATTCATCGATCGTTAACCTCTGGCTAGGAAGGTCGACTTGTTTAGATCTGTTTTTGTAGGTCAGTTAGAGTATTTGGTTGTGGTGTAGGTATTGGGTAGGTACTATAGTTATTTGAAGCATAGACACGTTTAGCGTCTGCGCAATATTGTGTAAACAGCATTCTATGGACCTCGAGCCTACTGACAATGAGTATACTATGTGCTTACGTATGTTTATGTCACCGTGAAATAGCGGAATCCGTTATTCCATGAAGAAACTCGTTATCGATGCTTTCGTCATCATCAGCCAAAAGATGGCCACTGCTGAATACCACGACCACCGGTCTTACACTGCCCGCATTTAGCGGCTCCCAGCTACCTTCACCAGATCATCGGTCCACAGCGTGTAAGGCCTGCCTACGCTACGCTTTTCGGTGCACGTTCATCGCTCGAGGACTTTCCTGCCCCAGTTGCCATCTTCTACGAGCATATGCCCTGCCCAATGCCGCTTCAGTTTAGCGGATATATTCCTTCCGTACATTAACAGTTCGTAACATTGCGTAGTGAAGTATCGACTATCAGACTTTTCCGTACTTTCGAGAAATTACGCGTTTAATTATTAAATAAGCTATAACTAGATTTACGGTGGCATGTTCTCTAGATGTACCTATGTAAAAAATATATGTAGGTAATATTATTGTTGGAAAATGACGCGCTGGTAGATAGGTATATTATTGTAGTTTAGACAAACTGTTGACTACATTCGGCGGTTAACAAGCGTCATCAAAATATATTAAACGGCGGTTTCTTCCAATCAAATTGAACATTTCAATATACAGGTTGTTAAAAAGTTTCAGTTTTCCATATAAATTCTTGATTCACTATTCAGATTTAGTATGGGAATCTGAAAAAGAACTCACTTTTTGAACACTCCGTATAATATACTAATTTACTAATATCGCAAAAAAAAACATTTTAATAGAAAGTTTTCTCACTTTCATATAATGCTTTTCGTAGGTATTTCGAGTCGCACCAGCCTGTCGAAGCTGCGAATTAAATATCACATGACCGCTGTCAAAATTACAAAAGAACTAATATAAGGTGTTAAGAAATTAGTTGTCATTACTTAAACTGGGGCTTCTACCAGTGAAACTGAACAACTTTTCCTAAGAAACCCATAGTCAATTCGCGAATTTTTTTTTGTAATTTTCTAACAAGGTTACCTGATTGATCCACTCGGGAAGTCCAATTTTTTTTTGCGAATTCACTATGGGTTCCTTTGGGAAAGTTGTTCAGTTTCATTCGTAGAAGCCCCAGTTTAAGTAATAACAATTAATTTGTTAACACCATGTAGAGTAGTATTTTTCAACCCTCGCTTCGACGGACAAGTGGGGTGATATAAAGTATACAATGTATGTGTGTTTGTGTATCAGTATGTCTGTTTGTGGCGTTGTTGCTTTGAAACGGGAGAACTGATGCACATGTGATTTTATGTGAAAGCAGGTTTACTATTGGTTATTTTTAGCTTTTTAATGAAAACCTTCTTGTTTTCTTCTTGTGTTGTCTTCAAATGTTCTTAATAAACCGAGCTCTTCGAGTAATTTGACATTTTTCGCTCGGGGGTGGTTTTTATTATTATTTATTTAATCGAGCCCTGGTAATAAAGTATTTTCCGAGAATTCCGTGGACTTTACACCTAATGAATGGATTCGTTACACTAAGTACTTAGCACTGGTTATTTTTATTCTAATTCTAGACAAACATCTTGACCTAGAGGAAAGTCATACAGTTATAAACAGTTTGTTAAATAATTAGGTACGGTTATTGATTTGTTTTTATCTGATTTATACAGGGTGTTAAAAATGCGTTTGAGATTTTAAGGGGTTACTCAGAATCAAGCATAGAATTCAGGAAAAATGTCGGAAAAATCCACTCTTCAATTTTTTTTTCAGTTTCCCATTCTAAATCTGAATAGTGAATCAAGAATTTGTATGGAAAACTGAAAAAATATTTGAAGAGCGGATTTTTTCAATATTTTTCCTGTATTCTATACTTGATGCTGAGGAACCCCTTCAAATTTGAAACACAATATATAGAGTGTGGCAAAGATGTGTGTTTTGTAAAGTACAGTTCTAATTCATAGTTTGAAAGGCGCGGCCGACCGGCGCGGCGTTCGAATGCGAAGTGACCAGTCCTTAGATCTTGCGCGTTACCTACTTGATAGGTTCGCGCCAAGTTCAGGGCGATGAGATTTTGAAAATGGGAGTGAAAGGGAATTTCAGCCCAAATACCTAATATAGAGGGCGCTAAAAGCAGCGAAAAGCAGGGTTCGTTTTGAGCGTCCGTCGAAGCGCCTCCTTGAGCCATAAACTGGAAACTTAAAAATTCAGTAACGCCATTTATTATAGCTCTAAGCATAAAACGGTATTCGCATCGTAGTGGTATGGAGTTAAGCGGTCTCAAGCTCCTCGACTCTGGTTTTTCTGCTCGACAGTGTAACTTTTTTGGTTCTGTAACCGTTTGAACTTTACATACAAGGAGCGGGACATCTTTGTATGGGAAATCCATTTTTCCGATTTCAATAAAGTTGTAGAAATGCAAGAAAAAAATGGTGCACTGCAATTCCAAATGCCATCAGAGTACACCATGTAAAAAAAAAGGAAATTGATTTTGATTTAATTAATAAATGCATAATATTCAGATTTCATTAGTTCTGGTATTTTATTATTCCCTGTTAGTAAAGACTAGGCTATACCAGTTTATCCTGAAGTGAACTTATTCATATTTGGCTCCACCGGTTCAGCCTAGGTGAAATGAAATGAAAATATTTCATTCGAAGTAGGTAGCAGTGTACACTTTTCGAACGTCATTCTTTTATCTACCTAATACGAGGTTCCTACCACTCGGAACTCGTATACGCGCCCTTTCGGAAAGTGTTTGCGGAGTGAGAAGAAACGACGGGTCCAAAGAAACTACCTCCAACACATTTTTTGAAAAAAATCTTATACTTTAATGCTAGGTCAAGAGATGATATAATGTCATGTCTGTTAATAAAAATAAAAAGGTTCAACTAGTTTCTCTTATCAGCCATAAGACGGACCAGTTTGGCCTAGTCTATACCGGTTTATCCTATCACATAGAGGATGAACTGGTTTGGGCTAGGAAAAACTAGTTTGGCCTAAAATCAGGTTTGTCCGGTATCGCAGTGATTTTGTGACTGTCGTGATATTATTTATTACACACATTATTGTCAATTGCCTCCATTTCTGACAATTTCACATACTCGTATTTAAAACACTATAGACACTCTCATCCCCTCTTTAAATTGTGTGATTTGTCCCAGATATTATTATTATTAAAGGCGGTAACACCCCCCCCCCCTGCCGTCTCATACATGCTGTAGATACATGTTCGTTCTTATTGTTAGCGTCGGTGGCTTAAACGGCTAAATGGATTTGATTGTAGATTGCGATGTATTCTTAGATTCGCGATCTTCCCCAGATTGACACAGGATACATATTATGCATTCGGATGTTTTTTATATTTTTATTTATTAAATGGTATTTTTATGTGCAATTACTAAGCCCTTGGCATTATTTCACCTGACGGTAAACGATGAACATGATGAAAGATGGAAGCGACCCTATCAAGATTCCCCAATGCAATGGGAATTTTATACTTATCTCAACCAACCTTTTTTTTTTAATGTTGGAAAATCCATCATGGATACCCAGTCACTGCGGGGGCAGCAACCGGGTTATGCCGGACTCCTACCGGCTAAAACCCAATGGCGTTCCCGCTGCGCCGTATGGCAGGGGTCTGGGAAACCGGCAGAGCCTTTACCTCCAGTCCCCCACCGGCGACTGCCACCCGAAGGCGGCCCGGCTGCGTGAAGGGCAGAAAATCCGCTTTTGTAGGGTGCGCCGGACGCTAAGCGCACCCTCCAACTTCCTCACAGTGGACAGCAGACCCCCCGGTCTACTGTCTGGAAGCGATGGGGGTTAGAAAACCCGACTCCCTGCGGCGGATAAGATAGAAGGTAGGTTCCGCCGCCAACCGACGCCGCGCAGAGATGAAATCTCTGGCGGCACCCCCCTGGGGCATCGATAAAATCGACGCCCCCGAGCGTCCCTTAATTGGACCCTTCAGCAAGGGTCCAAGGGAACTCCTCCGCGGTGGCGCGAGGCACATCCCAAAGGATAGCCTCAAGCGCCCCCTCCTGTGCTGCGCTTCGTCTGGTCCCTCGCTTCAAGCCTGTCCGGTATGGGTAACCCTATCCGGCATAGCCTTGAAGGTCATAAGGACACGCAAGCCTCCCCACCACGACAAGGTGGCAGCACGACGGGGGGGATCTCAACCAACCTGGCCTAACCTCCCCCCCCCCAATTCCTTCATCCCCCCATCCCATTTTAAAGGTCGGCGACGCACTTGTGACTCCTCTGGTGTTGCGGGTGTCTATGGGCGGCGGTAATCGCTTACCATCAGGTGATCCGTCTGCTCGTTTGCCACCTATCTAAAAAAAAAAAAAAACCCCATGCCGGAAAACATTAGTGTTATTAACATTGATGTTAGGCAAGACTTAGACAAGATGGTTTAGAGGGCTTAAAACAAGCACTATCATTAACAAAACTGAGTCCTACGAACCCGAACCCCGCCGGGAATCGAACCCGCGACTCCCTGATGTCAAGCGAGCGGACTAACCACTAGACAACAGAGGCGGTTCCTGATAAATAAATTCTACTCAGTTAAACTATACTAATGGACAAAAAAATCGACTCAAGGCTTGTTGCACGACTTTTGAAAAAATAACTCAATCTAGCAAAAAATCACTAAACCAAAAGTTCAAAAACTGTATGATTACTCTTTATGATTTTAGTTTGGTGGTTTTCTAGTTTTTTGTATTTTTTTTTTTTGTATTTAGTAGTTTTGTAGACTGAGTTATTTTTTCAAAAGTCGGGCAACAAACTTTGAGTCGATTTTTTAGTCCACCAGTGTAGATAAGGTACAAATGCACAGCATAGACGCAATAAGGATGACTATTTCTAAATAGGTATGCCATTCGTTCATAGAATCTTAACCAATGGAAATGACACATCAGACTGATGTCCTTGCTGTAGGACATTGTAGGTCTAAAGGACGTTGACACCTGACACTCTATAGTTAGCTTAGTGAACTGTCACTGTGGACTAGTCACTCGACCACAGAGTCGGTAAAAATAGGTTTAGTTATTTGACCAAAATCTAATCTAATATAGGTGACTATCATTATGAAGCGGTTGTGGCTCAGTGCGGCTTGCGTGTTCGCGTCGATCACCCAGGTTAACTGACTACAGACACGGTCATAACCTGAGTGGGTTTGACCGTTTTTTTTAAAAACAAACAGTAATACAGTAGTAATCTAACAAGTTATCTAGTGTAGTTAGTGGCATTTATTAGGTTTTCCGAAGAAAACTGTCCGCTATAAAGTAATTTATAAAAGTTTAGTTATAAGAGACTTTTGAGTATTGAATATTACATAATAACAGGTATTGCTTTTCCTTATTAATATAGCGCTGCCATCGCTTTAGCAATTTGCTAAAAGCAAGATACTTTCCATTTCCGATTCCCTGTCGAATCTCAGTAACTATTGCATTACGAAGAGTGTTCACATTTTTGAGGCCACACTACCAATAGCGCTCTTCAGCGCATGGAAGCAACTGTGGACGCAGCGGCTAAAGTCGACAGAATAGGTATATTGAAGCCAACGTTCAGTTTAGTTTTCTTTGAGCCAGGCTATCATAGACGTACTATGATGAGATTGAGCATTGTCATCGAGAAGCCAAACGGTGCACTTGCAATCACTATGCCAATATTTCATGAGCTGCTTGAGAAATCGAAGATATCTCTCGTTGTGCACAGTTTCCTGATCGGCCAGAATTTCGTAAAAACTAATTTCTTTGATATCCATTACTTATGTTACCATCACTTTAGGTCCGTACCTTTATGACTGTGCTGCTGGACTTGGTGTCTTTACCTTCTCAACCGCTGTTAAGCCTGATATTTTTTCGGCGGACATTGGAAAGAGAACCACGTCTCATCCACGGCACCAGTATGTCAGAGGCGGCTAGTTTGCTGCTTGCAGTATTGCAAATTGAATTTGGAGTACTCTAAATGTGTTTCCAAGTGGACTGGAGCAAGTTCATTTGGAAACCATTTTTTATTGAATTTTTACATTTCCAGTTTTTCAGTAACTATTTCGTGACAAGTTGTTTTAGGGATTCCTAGATTAGCCGACAGGGACCTCAGGCTCCAACATCTTGTTTGGTTGAATACTTCCCTCACTGCTTCAACTCGTTTTTGCGTTTGAAGGTCAGTACTACAGAGTCCCACCACAATGGTCTCAAATTTTTTTTTTTCCTTTGAATTTTGATATCGCGTTTAAACCAAACTGTGGAATAAATTGTCGCCTGCGGTACTTCCGGACCAATACGACATTCAAACCTTCAAGAAAAGAGCGTACTCCCATATCAAAGGCCGGCAACGCACTTGTGACTCCTCTGGTGTTGCGGGTCTCTATGGGCGGCGGTAATCGCTTGCCATCAGGTGATCCGTCTGCTTGTTTGCCACCTCTGCCATAAAAAAAACCGTAGAATTATTGAGCGCTTTTTTTCCTATCACTTTGTGAACTTGTCGATGAGCTTCAGCTACAGAATGTCCCAGAGCAAACAAAAACTTGATGACGACCCGATGGTCATACAGGTCAATTTAAAAAATATACTCTAAATCTTTCTCATTGAGCCATTACGGGACGATGCCTGCAGCGCGTAATAATATATGAACTACTCTACATAATGCACTAGTGTCATGCGCACAAAATCCTAACAAACATGGAGAAACTTGTTTTCAAAGAGCGGACAGTTTTCCTCGGACAACCTAATATCTCGACCGTTTCCGTGCTTCGACAGGCATGTTAAGCCTTTGGTGTCGGCTTGGTAGAGGGCCATGTCGGAGGCCTTATAGGCGGCTTGAGAAGTTCTGACACTAGGGTTGGCCACTAGCCCCACAACCTCCAGCAATCCGCACTTGGCCCCCGTGTGTGGAGTACGGCTTAACCTTCCCGAAGTATGGGAACAGACCCGTGCCCCTGCAGTGGGGACGATATAGGTTGTTAACGTTTAATGCGCTCGCTGACAGAACTCGTCAACTTCAAACTACGTAAATAAAAAACTTTTTAGAGTGAGACCAATGTTCCCGGCCTGGTGTGATTGAACCTGCATTTAGCACACACATGCACACAACACATTTACATGGAAATGTGCATATTAATGTGTGTAATGTGAAGATTTCTTTTCATTAAAGTTTTAGTATAGAAACTCGTTTTGGTTGAGGCGTTTTTGGCTTCCACAATTTGGAATTAGTTTGACTTTGAGAGTAATATGGGCATTAACCGACTTCAAAAAAAAGGAGGAGGTTCTCAATTCGTCGGAATCTTTTTTTTTATGTATATTCACCGATTACTCGAAGACGCCTGAACCGATTTGGAAAATAATTTTTTTGTTTAAAAGGGTATACTTCACAGGTGGTTCCATATAAATTTGATCGAAATCGATTCAGCGGTTTTTGAGAAAATCAACAAAAACATATCAAAATTGAAGTAGTTGCGATTGCAGTCGGTTGTTTTTAACGTATTCAGCGTGGTCAATTATTTTGAAAGAAAGAAAAAGAAAACAAATTTTTTCTTGAATTTTGTGTTTTGTGAAAATTTGTGTTATCTTACTTGTAGTAAAATATAGGATGTGACCAAACAAGTTTATATGGGTGTTGTTCTACTCATAAAACTAAATTCCCCAATCATTTTATAGGGTTCCGTAGCAAAATGGCAAAAAACGGAACCCTTATGGATTCGTCGTCTATCTGTCTGTCTGTCCGTCCGTATGTTACAGCCACTTTTTTCCGAAACTATAAGAACTATACTGTTGAAACTTGGTAAGTAGATGTATTCTGTGAACCGCATTAAGATTTTCACACAAAAATAGAAAAAAAACATAAATTTTGGGGGTTCCCCATACTTAGAACTGAAACTCAAAAAATGTTTTTCATCAAACCCGTACGTGTGGGGTATTTATGGATAGGTCTTCAAAAATGATATTGAGGTTTCTAATAGAAGTTTTTTCGAAACTAAATAGTTTGCGCGAGAGACACTTCCAAAATGGTAAAATGTGTGTCCCCCCACCCTGTAACTTCTAAAATAAGAGAATGATAAAACTAAAAAATATATATGATGTACCTACATTACCATGCAAACTTCCACCGAAAATTAGTTTGAATCGATCTAGTAAGTAGTTTTTTTAATACGTCATAAATCGTAAACCGCAATTTACCTACAACGAACTACAAGAACTTTTATATTATGTTACTTGCTGCTACGGAACCCTTCATGGGCGAGTCCAACTCGCATTTGGCCGCTTTTTTTTATTAAAGATTCGAGCGCGATTTCTTTTATTTAATAAAGAAAGATTTTTTTTAATATTTGTATTCAATCAGCTGTTTGCCTAATTTTGTATGGAGAGTCGAATTTTTAATTAAGACAGAAAGATAGATAAACATTTATGTGACAAATGACACACAACACATTACATCACAGTAAAAAAATCAAATAAAACAAGCACATTTTGCGATTACTCATTATAAAAAGTTATGAGAACTTAAATTTAACAGTTATTGTGCCTATTCTTTTACGACAAAAAACTTTTTATTTTCGTTTCAAGAGAATCTTTTTAGGTGTTCAGTTTCGAACAAACCGCTCTCTGGTTCAGTTCGTAACTGGTTACGTTCATGAAACTCTGGTTACGTACGTAGCCGACCTTAGGGAATTCCTACGTTCCACCTAAAGAACTTTGTAAACTTTCTTTATTGAAAATGTCAAGAAACTTTATGTTTTTTGTTTAAAAAACTTACCTTTCTGCTAATTGGCTTGCTTTGTAAGTAAACAAAGTGTTACAATATTGTTTTGTGCTGTTTTATTATTATTTACGTAAATAAAATAAAAATCATAAAACTCGTTTATTTCAGAAGCCTAAGATCCATAAAATGTTAGTGAAACGTAACGTAGTGGGTTAGTAACACACTATCACATCATCACAAATGTGATAGTGTGTTACTAATCCACTGCGTTACCTATCACAAAAACTATGGTATCAGCTATCATTCTCCGCACTAGGCACTTCCACAGTCCGCGAGTTGCCTGCATCAAAAATAAATTAAGAAATATTGTTCAAAAAATATACTTTTATTAAAACTGCAGAAAAACATATTCGCTTGAATTTTCATTACATAATCAATTATTAATTCATAAAAAAGTCGTAATAAGAGCGCAAACTACTTCTTTGAACAATGACGTCATCGTGCAACATTTCAAACATTTTTCGAACAAAATTACAATTCAATTCAATTCTTTATTTGCATGAAAGTACGTTTTACAGGTCTTAATAAAAAATAATACAGAATCAGTACAGTCAACCATATTAAGGCATGCAAAATATTAACAATATAATTACAATTTAAATATTATGTCACTTTTAATTTAATTACAAGTAAAATAATTTAAAACAAAAATTAGGAGAAATAATAAAAATCACTAAATATTATAAAACATATGGTCAGAAATATTATAAGTATGTCAAGTCATTCAGAATATAAGAAAAATATTTAGTTAAGTCACAGTATATTAAAATTATTAAATGTTTCAAGAAAAATAGAAATGTCACATAGAGAGTAAAACAGGAAAATAATTAAAAATAAGAACATTACATACATTTTTGTCATTCCATAAAAAGTAACTCAAATGACTAGCAGTGAACTACCGGGTTGTGAGGTGAATCTGTTTGCTATAGTTTTCAGGATGCTGTTGGGACTGTCCCGCATTCTGCATTTCCCGGACTTTTAATCTTTTTAGCTATTTTTGGTGCCACTAATGTATGATACATTTTTTTTATATAAGTTTGTTATTTTTATTGTATTTTGGTTTGTAATCGCAGCAATATAACAATAAATGCTTTTTTTATCTATTATATCTATCTACAATATCTTTTTTTAAATGGACAGACTCATTAAATCGAATAAGTTCTAAAATAAAATATTTTTCGCTAAAATAAAATTGTTAGGATAATCTGTAGAAAAAAAACAGTTTGCTTTTTTGGCAGATCTTCCAATTAATAAGAGTAATTGAAATTAATGTTATAAAAAGTTATTATATCACTGTTTTACTATTATTTTTTTAATATAAACAATTATTATTAATTGAATGTTCAAAATATATGGTGATCATTAATGAAATAAATCTTTGCAGAAATACCTTTGTCAATTTGGAAATTAAGACGAATCGAACGACCCCTCGCATTTTGAAACTCATCAAGCCAATGTGGCTACAGGTGAAAAGAAACGGACATATTATATTGCATTTTTGAATATTTCAAGATTTTAAGAAAATTCCCGATGCGGCAATATCATAGGTAAGCACAGGTAAGCACCTATGCTTACCTATGATATTGCCGCATCGGGAATTTTCTGAAATATTCAAAAATGCATGTGGTAACGAAGAAAGTGCGACGGCAACTGTAGCGTAATTTTTAGGGTTCCGTACCTCAACAAAAGGAAAAAAGGAACCCTTATATTGAAATTGAAATCATTTATTTAATAAAACACAAAACAGTAATATACAAAAAAGTCAAATCAATAAGTTAAATTAAATAATCAAATTCAAAATTAACTACATCACATAATAATAATCAAATATAAGAATAAATTAAATTAAATATCTAATTTAAAAGAATCACTTATAGGATCACTTCATTCTCCGTCCGTCTGTATGTCTGTCTGTCTAACTATCACAACCATTTTTTTCAATAACGCGTAGACGTCTCAAGTTGATTTTTTTTTCCTAAAATAATAGTGATTTTCAGTGATGAAAAAATCCGTTTGCATGGCTTCTAAACCACTGTACTCTCAAAATATTCAGATGACATGCATTTAGCAAGCATTAATTTCCACAAGCTTTTAATTAATGTTCAGTGATACTTTTAGAATAAGTAAGTGTTTTAATACCTTAATTGTTAACTAATAATATAAACCTCCATTTGAGCTGTCGTATGTAAATTAATCATCAAAATAATAAGTATAACTTTTCTAACCAGTCTGCATTTAAGCAATCTAATCTACTTACAAATAAATACAAATAAACCAAATTCTAAAAGAATAAAAAGCTAATGCCCATAATAAAAGGGTCTAAGTCGTAAGCCAGTGTCCCAGACAAAAGGTGGGTTCGTATGCGCAGGCGCAAGTGTGGGTGAGAATAAATATTTGATGGTGTACGTAGATGATGTAGTCTTTTGAAGTTATAAAACTTTTTTTGGCAATGCAAACTTTTTGGTTGCTATGCAAGAGAAGATCGTATATAGATGGGAGCGAATCTACCAACATTGCCCTACATAATGAGGAATATTCGCTACCATGGTCTACTGATCTATTTAAATACAGAAACTTATTATTTTTACCAAAAAAATATGTAAATTTTGAAAACCTCAATATCAAATGTCAAAATAACAGCAAACCTAAAAAACATAAATCCTTAATTTTTATGTATTTTGAGTTGGAAAATAAATTATTTGTATTTGTAAAATATTTCTTGTATTTTGGAACGCTTTTCAAATAATCGAATATTCTTTAAAATTATTTTAATTTACTACCATTATTGGTTAGATTTGAGATCTTAGCGGCATTCGAAGACGAAATCTAAATTCGTAGTTTCAAGACAAATAGTCGTGTAAAATGAAACAAAATGTAAGAGTTATTTTGATATTAAATAGTAAAGCTGTAAATAATACGAGCTGTTGGAAGAGGTTGAGAAATTCTACGGACAATTATACATGACTACACGCTTACCTGTCAGCAATCTGGCTGAAGACCCGAGAGCCAGATTGTCCCGACACTATACCGAAGATATCCCAGACGTCAGCCTGTGCGAGATTAGAATGGCTCTCAAACAGCTTAAGAACAACAAGGCACCGGGTGATGATGGAATTACGGCTGAGCTTCTGAAAGCAGGTGGAGAACCGGTACTTATAGCTCTTCAGAAGCTATTTAATTCCGTCATGCTCGAGGGACGAACGCCTACAGCATGGCACAGGAGTGTGGTGGTGCTCTTCTTCAAGAAGGGTGATAAGTCTCTGCTGAAGAATTACAGACCCATCTCACTCCTGAGCCATGTCTACAAGCTGTTTTCGAGAGTCATTACGAATCGTCTCGCACGCAGGTTTGACGACTTCCAGCCTCCCGAACAAGCCGGTTTCCGAAAAGGCTTCAGTACCATAGACCACATACATACGCTGCGGCAGATTATACAGAAGACCGAAGAGTATAATCGGCCACTATGCTTGGCGTTTGTGGACTATGAGAAAGCCTTTGATTCGATCGAGACCTGGGCTGTGTTGCAGTCTCTCCAACGGTGCCAAATTGATTATCGATACATCGAACTGTTGAAGTGTTTGTATGAAAACGCCACCATGTCGGTCCACCTCCAGGATCAGAATTCGAAACCTATCCGGCTGCAGCGTGGGGTGAGACAGGGAGACGTTATATCTCCGAAACTGTTCACCGCTGCACTGGAAGACGTTTTCAAGCTTCTGGACTGGAGAGGACTCGGCATTAACATCAATGGCGAGTACATCACTCACCTTCGATTTGCTGACGATATCGTGATCATGGCTGAGACCTTGGAAGACCTAGGCGCAATGCTCGAAGGACTTAGTAGAGTCTCCCAACAAGTGGGTCTTAAAATGAACATGGATAAGACGAAAATCATGTCAAACGTCCGTGTTACACCCACTCCTCTGAAGGTTGGAGACTCTACACTCGAAGTTGTTGACGAATATGTATACCTGGGACAAACAGTCCAGTTAGGTAGGTCCAACTTCGAGAAAGAGATCAATCGTCGAATCCAACTCGGCTGGGCAGCGTTCGGGAAGCTTCGCAATATCTTTACGTCCAAAATACCGCAGTCCCTCAAGACTAAAGTCTTTGACCAGTGTGTGTTGCCAGTGATGACATATGGATCCGAGACATGGTCGCTTACTATGGGCCTTATAAGAAGGCTCAAAGTCACCCAAAGGGCGATGGAGCGTGCTATGCTTGGTGTTTCCCTACGCACAGTGTTTTTTTTGCCCCAAAAAAGTGACATCTTTTTTTTATTTGTTTATTCAGTTAAGCTTTTTATAACAAACGCAAGAGTAAAACTCCCAGGAATCAAATTTGTTTAGTTTATTTTTAAAAAAATCACAAAGTTTTGGTGACCTTCATGGTAAAAATACGGAAATTAATTCATAGGAAAAAAACTGTTCACAACTAAGTATTAATTATTTTACGGATATATAAAGATATTTTAGACGCATACTATCCTCTTTTTAGTTTATGAAAAATGTTGGTAATTTCCTAAAAAAAAAAAATATTTTCAGATTTTTTAAATTTATTTATTTTTATTTTTCTAGGCCGAAGTAGAGGTTCTGCCTAGGACAGATATATACCTAATACTAATATGTATCACCCACAAAATTATTACACTCTACTTCGGCGGAAGTTTAGAAAAAATGATTTTCAAAAATATCTCTTAGGGTTGTCACTAATTAAACCTTTCTATTTATATCGTGAGTATTATTTTTTGACTCGGTGGACGTCTTTCGGCTGATGATGATTATTTTTTGAAAGATTAATCAAATGCTTGCTTCACCTTTATTTGTGTCTGTTAAATCTGTTTCTATTATACAAAGTGACTTTTTTATCACTGACAAATTATTTTACGGATATATAAAGATATTTTAGACGCATACTATCCTCTTTTTAGTTTATGAAAAATGTTGGTAATTTCATAAAAATAAAAAAAAATTCAGATTTTTTAAATTTATTTATTTTTATTTTTCTAGGCCGAAGTAGAGGTTCTGCCTAGGACAGATATATACCTAATACTAATATGTATCACCCACAAAATTATTACACTCTACTTCGGCGGAAGTTTAGAAAAAATGATTTTCAAAAATATCTCTTAGGGTTGTCACTAATTAAACCTTTCTATTTATATCGTGAGTATTATTTTTTGACTCGGTGGACGTCTTTCGGCTGATGATGATTATTTTTTGAAAGATTAATCAAATGCTTGCTTCACCTTTATTTGTGTCTGTTAAATCTGTTTCTATTATACAAAGTGACTTTTTTATCACTGACAAATATTTGTCAATCGTTTACTTTCTTTAAGTTGTTGACAGTTGGTGTGAGAAGTAAAACTGTTTTATTTCTGCCCTTGTTTGTTTTGTTGGGACAAGTTGTTCAGTTTCATAAGAACCATCTGCAATTTTCCGTTTTATTTCAGCAAATAAAAAGTCATCAAGCATAACTGAACAGACTGACTGTTAACGTACGTATAAGTTCATCATCATATTTTGTCGGATAACATATTTTGTACTTCCTATTAATCAGCAAGTAGGTTTGTTGTTAAAGACTTTATCGTAATTAGAAGCTTGTCAGAAATTAATTTCACATTTGAAATTTTGAACACTGTGCTAAGAAGTGCTTTTGAATTTTTGAGAGGTTAGTTAGAATAAAGTATAGAATCACAAAGTAAGAAAAGATAGCGATAGAATACAGCAAATATACTGAAATAATCCGATCCATATATTTTTTTTCAGTTTCCCATACAAATTCTTGATTCACTATTTAGATATAACAAAATAAATAAGGTGGATTTCTACTCATGAAATTGCACTACTTTTGTTTTAGTACTTTGCCGAAATAACAAAAATATTTGGGCGTTTCATACCTACCTATTTAATCAGTTAATTGGCAAGTCTGTAAGACCATTTTTTTTTGCAATTTCGGCAATATTGATGCGCAAAAGTTGTTCAGTTCCTTAGTTTACTGCATCCAAGTATGTTTCAAATTAAAACTTTTTAAATACAGTTGATTTTATATAAAAAAAAAGGTAAAGGGAAATGACCTTATTGTGTCAACCCTAAATCCAAAATTTTGACCTTAGTATTTAAAAATATATTTTACCAAACTTCCGCCGAAGTAGAATGTGGTAATTTTGTGGGAGATACATAAAAATATGGTGAATATATCTGTCCTAGGCAGAACCTCTACTTCGACCTAGAAACAATATAAAAAAATAAAATTGAAAATTTAGAAAACATTTTTTTTTGAGGAAATTCCCAACATGTTTGATTTAATAAAAAGGGGATAATATGCGCCTAGACTATCTTTATATACCTGATAAACAAATAATACTAAATTGTGAATAGTTATTTTTCTATTAATTAATTTCCGTATTTTTAACAGCAAGGTCACCAAAACTTTGTGATTTTTTTAAAAATAAACTACACAAAATGGACTCCTGGGAGTTTTACTCTTGCATTTGTTATGAAAAGCCAAATTGAATGAACGAAAAAAAAGAAGATGTCACTTTTTTTGGGCAAAAAAAACACTGTGCTACGTGATCGAATCAGAAATGAGGAGATACGTAGGAGAACTAAAGTTACCGACATAGCTCTCAGAATCGCTAGACTTAAGTGGCAGTGGGCAGGGCACATAGCTCGTAGAACAGATGGCCGTTGGGGCAGTAAAGTTCTCGAATGGCGACCGCGCACCGGAAGGCGCAGTGTGGGCAGGCCCCCGACTCGGTGGACCGACGACCTGGTAAAGGTTGCAGGAAGCCGCTGGATGCGAGCCGCACAGGACCGGTCGGTGTGGAAATCCTTGGGGGAGGCCTTTGTCCAGCAGTGGACGTCTTTCGGCTGATAGACTAGACTAGAAATAATACGAAAATATTGGTTTTTGAATGAATACCTAAATAATTGGATGAAAAAGATTCCTTAGATACTCACTGAATGAAGTTCATGTGAACTTTGAGTCAAAATTTTGTACGTTCTTTTCCGAAGCAGTGTAATATTTTTTATATTTTCAGGTGTTTGTACACTTGTTTCTTTGGTTCAGCCTATAGCCGAAATACCTTGATAGATTTTAGAATGCAAGGTGTTATTATATTTATTGAGTGTCATATGTCAAAAAGTCAAGTTATTCGTTTTTAATTAGCAACCTTTATTTGCTTTATTTATACAAATCCATTTGGGAAAGTTGTTCAGTTTTTTTTATGGCAGAAAGTTCCATGAAGTCTGGAAGAGATCGCTCTCTAGCGATAAGACTGCCTACCTGTATAACTCTTCTAAATTGATAATTGCTCATTTTACATAAATTAAATAATTTAATTTGCGAATTTTTAATCTAACCTTAATTATACGCAAAATTTATGTATACCGACTTATCATATTACAAATCTCGTTACTGTATCTCATTATCTCATCTCATCTCACTAATATTATAAATGCGAAAGTATGGATGTTTGTTTGTTTGTCAGGTTGTTTGTTTGTTTGTTCCGCTTTCACGCCGAAACTACTGAACGGATTTGGATGAAATTTGGTAGGTAGATAGATGAAGCACTCGGCTAACACATATAATACTTTTTATCCTGGAAAACTTAAGGGTTCTCGAGAGGAATGCTTAAAAACTCAAAATTTCCACTTCGTCACTAGATGGCGCTATCTTAACAATTTCTTTCGATACTGAAGTCCACGCGGACGAAGTCGCGGGCGGAAGCTATGATTAATAAATAAAACCAAACTAACTTTAACGGGTTACTCCCTGAGGGCCCCGATCTCTGAGGCACCCGGCCCGGAGGACCCCGAATAGTACGATGAACTACAATGTAATCTAGTCATGTAGGTATACTATTTATATTTTCCTGTTTTATTTTGTGCAATAAAGTGTTTCATTCAACACAATTCATTCTTAATATACTTTAATAAAAGTATAACATGTCTACATGTTATTAGTTCTATGCCACGCGATTGTGCGGTTCGTCCTTTTTCTAACAAGGGCACGCGGCCGTAGACCTGCCGCGCCGTTGCGCTATCGGTCTCACTAATGCCTACGCGCATATCGTGGCTTGCGTGTGTGCGCGGGCGCATAGGCTAGTGGTTTGCTCGTGATTTAGTGCCGTAGGTTCGGGTTTAGATTGGTTGGAAGAGATAAGATTGAAATTAAGATAATTTTTTTGTTCAACATTGTCTTTTTTTTTGTAAATTTTGACGTTATGAGAGGGCTGAATGTATTGTAATTACATAATAAAAAAGCTTAATAAAAGCTTAAGCTGATAACATTTATCTCAGATACATATGCTATAGATAACTTTCGTTACAATTCATTAAGTTAAACTGGTCAACTTTAGAGTAATCAATCACAAAAAATACCCATACAAAGTCCGCTGATCGAATTGTATGAAAAGCAAAAAAATCATCAAAATCGTCGAACAATAGTTGGTTAGTTTCATGAATAGAAAATAACTTATATTTTAGTTTTGAATAAAATACGTTTATTACAACGTTTATTACGTTTGCTACGAGTATACATTTTTGTTTCAATCTGTATAATTTACAGGTGTAACAAAAAGGTGTGATAATACTTCAAGGTGGGTTTCTGTAGGAACGGTGTGTTCCCACTCTTCGGAGGAAAAGGGAGGTACCTCCGCCAGGCGAGGTGGTGTGCCTGGGGACCGGCCGTGGTCCAACCCTTGATGGTTGGAAGTCGTATATATGCGTAGTGTGAAGAAACTTTCGATATCGCGTTCTAGGATTAGTATGTGGCGGTGCGATAGATGTCGCCACATTTCTACTCATCAAACTGAACAACTTTTGCTCTACAACTTTGCAGAAATCGCAAAAAAATTGTTGGACTTTTCATACAAATCGATCAGCTTGTGAGCCAAGTTTGTATGAAAAGTCCAAAAATTTTTTTTTGGAATTTCAACAAAGTCGTGGAACAAAAGTTGTTCAGTTGGATGAGTAGAAGCCCACCTTGAAGTATCACCATACCTTGTTGTAACACCCTGTATAATATTTGTTTTATTTACTTCAGATATATCTTGAAAAAATTCAGTACAGAATAACCTCAATCTTTTTAAAACTTGCTTATAACTCATTGTATTGGCGACTAAATGTAGAGTAAACTTCCTATAAAAAAATAAACACTATAATTTCAAACTATCTAAGTAATATCTTCTTCTTCTATTTAAGAGCAATGCTCTTGTCGGTGGAGCAATCTCCAACTGTTCCTGTCCTCTGCCATCGTCTTGACCTCTCGATACGACCCTACAGCAACCTTCTCCTTTATCTGTTCTATATAATTTCGTCTTGGTCTTCCTCTTCCTCTTCTCCCCTCTACCTTTCCTTCTGTTATGGTTTTAAGAAAGCTATCGTGTCTTATCAGGTGTCCTATCATATTTCCTCGTCTATTCAGAATTGTTTCCAACATGTTTCTTTTATCTTCAATCATCTCAAGTACTTCTGGATTTGATTTCTTTTCTGTCCAACTGATCCTTTCCATCCTCCTCCAGCACCACATCTAATATCTATGTATTTTGTTTTGGGCCAAGCATACCTGATTGATTGATTGATAAATACGGTAAAAGCTTTAAAAATCTAAATCTTAACATTGTCTTTTGATGGTAAATATTACAAATAATTAAGTAATGGGGGGTAAATGATAGAAGAGCTTTGGAAGGGGATGGAACGGAACGTAAAAGAGCGCTAAAACGCATAGTTTAAGCACACACGTTGACAATTTTTTTTTTACTTGAACTTAGTTCTAACAGACTCGGTGGCACAGTGGATAGCGGTCGTGACTTCTACGCCGAAGATCGTGGCTTCAAGCCCCGCCCAATCCAAACATTTGTGTGGTGAACAGATTTCTTTGCTCTTTGTCTGGATATTTAATATGTATGCGAATATGTTTTCATTTAAATGTTTTTGAGAATGTACTAATAGCACAGAAGCACTAGTTTCGAGCTAAATAACCATGTGTGGTTTGACCCTTATTATTAAAAAAAATGCGAACTGACTATATATGTTGACTAAATAGAAATTGACCACCCATCCCACCCCTGCCACCTCCAATCACCGAAACTACTTACCCTAAAATATTAAAAATAAAAAACCGACCAAGTGCGAGGCGGACTAGCGCACCGAGGGTTCCGTATAAATTCATAATCACACATGTCTTGCACTTCCCAGGCCTTCAATCCCTTGAAGAATTTTTTTTTACAGCTTCAAGGGATTACAGGCCTGAGTATTTGATATAAATTTCAACTTGATACGTCTACGCGTTCCTGAGAAAAAAGATCTTGACAGACAGACAGACAGACAGACGGACAGACGGACGGAAAACGAAGTGATCGTGTTAGGTTTCCTTTTTTCGTTTGAGGTACGGAACCCTAAAAATATTAAACAGTTCTTTACTTATAAATTACAAGAAAACCTATTAGAAGTCTATGGTCTTAAAGTAAAATGGTGAAATACTCACTATAGTTTGATAACGAAACCCTCGATGCGCGAGTCGGACTCACTTGTCCGGATTTTTTATTTATAAAAGAAAAGAAGTAATTAGAGTGGAATTTGGTAAAAAAAAGTTCAAGAGAGCGGTCACTTGTAAAATTCCGGTCGCTTAACTTTTTCTATTTACTATGATCTAATAATAGTTTAAAAGCTGCAAATAGTTTTCTCGCAGAGGGTGAAAATCGCTTCAAAATTTACGCAATGGCCTAGATACTAAAACGTTTTTTTTAAACCCTAGGGATAAAAGATTTTTGACTTAAATTGTTGGTTAAAATGGTTATGATTAGTAAAGTTTTTAGTTAGTATTTTTGTGAAGTAAATATGAAAAATGTCGGAAAAATTTATGAAACCAATGGGTTTCTTTTCAGGATTTCATTTTAATTACTCAATATAAATTTACTTATATACAAATATTAAATTTATTGTACGGTAAAGACAGACTTAGTGGTACGGAAAAAAAGAGTTTTTTTTTGCGCCAAGAGATTCTGATGTCTTGGATTTGTTTCTTACTGCAGAAATAATATTTTTATAACGTAAGTGAGCTAAAAATATTTAAACGGGGGCATCTACTCATAAAACTGAACAACTTTTCCCAAGGAACCCATATTCAATTCGCAAAAAAAGTTTTTGACTTTTGTTAGTAAATCAGCCACCTGATAGTGTGCCATACAGTATGGGAAATACAAAAAAAATACGCGAACTGACTATGGGTTACTCGGGAAAAATTGTTCAGCGGGGAAAAAAAACGTGGACTGACTATGGGTTACTTGGAAAAAACCGGCCAAGTGCGAGTCGGACTCGCGCACCGAGGGTTCCGTATAAATTCATAATCACACAATTTTTTATATTTGAGTTGATTGAATGAAAGGTAATTTGCGGTTTACGATTTATGACGTAATAAAAAAATAACTACTTACTAGATCTCGTTCAAATCAATTTTCGGTGGAAGTTTGCATGGTAATGTACATCATATAGTTTTTCTAGTTTTATCATTCTCTTATGTTAGAAGTTACGGGGGGGGGGGACATTTTACCACTTTGGAAGTGTCTCTCGCGCAAACTATTCGGTTTTAGAAAAAATGATATTAGAAACCTCAATATCATTTTTGAAGACCTATCCATAGATACCCCACACGTATAGGTTTGATGAAAAAAAAATTGTTGAGTTTCAGTTCTAAGTATGGGGAATCCCCAAAATTTATTGTTTTTTATTCTATTTTTGTGTGAAAATCTTAATGCGGTTCACAGAATACATTTACTTAACAAGTTTCAACAGTATAGTTCTTATAGTTTCGGAAAAAAGTGGCTTTGACATACGGACGGACAGACAGACAGACAGACATGACGAATCCATAAGGGTTCCGTTTTTTGCCATTTGGCTACGGAACCCTAAAAATTATTCAGTTTCATAAGTAGAAGCCCTAGTATGAACAATTTCGGCTAATTTTGGTTGACCTTATATAATTGTCACTCATTTTGGCAAGGATTTTTCACTAATTCCACATAAATTTGAAATAAAACTACACTTATACTTGTTCAGCGACCAGTTTCGGACATCAACTTCAGACAGAATCAGGATGGTCCGAAACCAGTCGCTGAATAAGTAAAAGTGTTGTTTTATTTCAAATTATGTGGAATTAGTGAAAAATCCTTGCCAAAATGAGTGATATAATGCTCCACCAAGAACCTACAATCCATAGTATTAACTATTATATAATTGTCTAACACAAGCGATATCTTCCAGACTACTTTTAATCAAAATTAAATAAAATCAAAGGGTTTCCGAGTTCGAAGTGGTAGGAACTTCGTATTATAGGTAGATTAAAAATGACCTTCGAAAAGTGTATTTTGCTGACTAACAATGTTGATTTGATTTGAATAAAAATATTTATTCGAAGTAGCCAGCACATCGATATGGGAACACATTGTAGACTTTGGGAAGTCAAAACTGAACATAGAATCCCCGGTCAACAACGATATATTGAGTAGATATTGAAGATATTATATTATATATCGTCGCCTTATAGTGAAAATCGCGGGAACGCAAAATTATTTATCTCTTACTAGCTTCCGCCCGCGACTTCGTCTGCGCGGACTTCAGAATTGGATCCAGAGAGAAAGAAAATGTTAAAGTGGCGCCGTCTAGTGACGAAGTGGAAATTTTGAGTTTTTAAGTTTCCCTTAAGTTTTCAGCGATAAAAAGTATTCTATGTGTTAGCTGAGTGCGTTATCTATTTACCTACTAAATTTCATCCAAATCCGTTCGGTAGTTCCGGCGTGAAAGCGGAACAAATAAACAAACAAATAAACTTACAAACAAACAAAAAAACATCCATTCTTTCGCATTTATAAAATTAGTGAGATGAGATACTAAGATTAGTGAGATGAGATGAGATTTGCTAATGAATACACACTTAAGCGGACAAATTGTAGTAGTAACCAAATTTTTTACGACGAGGTTTTTGCTTCCTCCTGAAAAAATACGAGCATTTCACTCTCAGTCGCCAGATCATAGGAATTGGCCAAATCATGAAATCTGTCATATCGTCGAGAAGCTCCGACAAAACAGAGTTAACTCCTTTACACGGTAACCAGTAACTTAGGTTAACCTAACCTAGAGTTTTTTCGGAGCTCCTCAGCAGACATTGCCAGTCATTTCACGTTCTAGCCAATTCTATGAACTGGCCACGACATGTGTTAACAACCCATTACGTCCCCACTGCAGGGGTACGGGTCTCTTCCCAGGCATCGGGAAGGTTAGGCCATACTCCACACATGGGGGCCAGGTCCGGATTGGTGGAGGTTGTGGAGCTAGCGGCCAACCCCAGTGTCAGAAGTTTTCAAGCCGCCTATAAGGCCTCCATCATGGCTTAACGACTGCCATCTAGCGATAGGAGCTGGCACCAACGGCTTAGCATGCCTTGCGAAGCACGGAAACGGTCGAGATAAATGCCAATTACAGTCAAACCCATCCAGGTTATGACCGTGTCTGTACTCAGTTAACCTGCGTGATCGACGCGGCCACGCAAGCCGCACTGAGCCACGACCGCTTCCACGACATATACAAATAAAAAATATTACTTGAAAGGAAACGTTGCAAGGAGATTGATATACAATGCAAACTCAAATCTTTCATTTCATTCTCGTTTCTAGAGCTAGGCGCTTTTAGTTCTATTGAAAGTCTTCCAAGGGTGAAGCGAGCTACGCTAGAACCACCTGTGGATCTGTGTTCGACTCGCTCTTTGTTTTACGACCTTTTTGTCTAAAGTCAACCTGGATCTGGTATTAACAGGATTCGTTTTCGATTTCTATAATGACTGACTAGAAGATTAGAACTTTAATAGTATTTAAATTTTCTGAGGACTTTAGAAGACATCTATTGGGGAATTTTGGCTGATTACTTTGTGAAGAGAAAGCTATTTTAACGGTTTAAAAAAATGGTCCAGTACGCTATCAAGCGAAGTTTGCAATCTTATAAAATCTATAAGAAAAGGTTTTAGTTGCTAGAAAATGTGGACATAGATTCGAAATTCTGGTTTCAAACTGCGTGCGCCCGCGTCGAAATGTTCGGCCTACCCGAAGAGAAACAGCCGAATTCGAGACGGGCTTCTGGCGCACACAAACAGATCTTTTGCGCGAAATTAGTCAGAGTTCCCGAAAAACACGGTCGTCGACCCCGGTCGCAACACCTAAATATTTAAGTCCCTAAAAAAAATGTGTTTACATAACACGCAAGTTTTTTAAATTTACCTCCTAAAGGGCTACTAGAACGCACACATACGAAATTTTCGACTGGTTAACCGGTGTGTGTGACACACACATGGGCGTCTTATAAAAATGGCTCGTACATACATGACGCACCACTACAATGAAGGGACAACGTAAGCCGCATACAACTGCATAATTCGGCTGAGATGCAAAAAAAAATATTTGGCAATGCGGCCCCTACCGCCGCCAGTCGCGCGCCCGCCGGGGTTAGGTTAGGTTAGATTTTTGGCTCAAAACGCTCGTTGAAGATTTTTCAAAAGAATTTTTATGTCTACTCCACTAGGAGGAGACGCACGGGTCACTCCTTCCTGTTAGGGCGCCTGCGCGATTTTTAAATAAAGAACTTTGTGCGCACTTCGGTTTCTAGTAGGATTTTAATTTGAATCTCGAACAACAATTTTCTTTTTATCGTCAATGAGCGTTTTAAATTCAAAATATGTGATCAGCGGGCGGGAACAGTTTTTTAAAATAATTTTGTTTTGTTTTTCTAGAAAGCGACGACTTAATTAGTTACAAAAATTCAAGATTTTTCTCTTTTCTGCAAAAGACTGATGTGCCTTGTGTCGTGTAGTGAATTTATTTTAAAACTTTTTTTTGAATGGACTGAGTTTCCTGAGTTTTCGTTGTTTTGTTTTATTTGGTAAGTAGTATTTTATAATTTATTTTTGTTATTTTTCCTTTGTCTTCGCGAAGGACGTTTGATATCTTCTGTTCTATTAAATAAATCGTAACTAGTGTTTTTAACCTACAAATATAACATTTTTACACTTTTATTTTTGAGATTTGTGTTAATATTGTGTTTGAGATATTTCAGAAGCAGTTTTTCAATTGAAAAATAATATACTTATTTTTTTCCAATTTTAAGTGCATTTATCTACAGCCAGTAACACAAACGAGTACATACGAATAAAAATACTTTTAACCAACATCACCTCCACTTTTATTCTTTACACAATAAAACGTTACACCTCAATTTTTATAATAAGAATAAAAAAGAACATTAATTCTATCCCTCACTCGAAGGACAAGTCGTCTAGTGACGTCAGCGACTAGGCTCTTTGCTGGCGAGAAAGTCCGCCATCTTGGATAAGTGTGTTCTTTTTTTGAAGCTGAACAAGTGCGCGAGCGCCAATAGCGCTACTGTCGCGATTTGCGTTCGAAATTTGAAATTGTGTTTTAAGGAAACGTTAGTTTTAGGTAGGTGGGTTTGTGGATAGCTTTTCTGTTAAGTCTGTGATAAAATTGTTCATGCATAATATGGATATTATATGCAAATCCTTCGAGGAGGCCTTTGTCCAGCAGTGGACGTCTTTTAGCAGATAGTGATCATAATGTTATCATATTTAGACTTTTACGAATATTTTCAGGAATATAAATATTTTATTCTTGTAGGTTATCTTAAAAAAATATGTTATAACAGAAAAGAATAACAATAACGCTCGCAAAAAAGCTATCTTTATCAATTTAAGAATAAATTTCGGCTGCATCAAATGTATCTTATATGACTTATGTCAATATGAGGATCAAGACGACACTAACGACAAATCTCAGTCCTAAATCCATAAGACTTATTTCGGCTACAAGCAGTAAATATGAAAATACATACATACACTCGAAAAATATTCTGCGCTTGGACAGTCGGATAAAGAGCCAATTTAAATCAAGATTCTGGTACGTCACATCAAAACTGCTACGTCTATGTGACGTATTTACAATAATTTTAACATTTTATTGACAAATTTTCGTCTTTTAATAAAAAACATATTAGAACACTAGTCTGATAAATGTTTTGCACACTAAACTGTAGATCGACTTTGTATCGTATCAATTTAACAGAATACAATCAAAACGTGTATATGTATAGATGTCAGTCTCTGGTTCCCATACAGGGAATCTTAGTTTTTTTTTTTTTTTTTTTTTACCCTCAATTGGTAAGCCCTTGGCATCATCTCACCTGATGGTAAGTGACGATGACGCCGAAGATGGAAGCGGGCTTACCAAGATTCCTCAACGCAATGGGGAACTGGCTATCTTATCTGGCTTTATATCTTAGTTTGGGGCCAGATGACCGTGTGTGATTTGTCCCGGATATTAAATTTAAATATAAGTATTAAATAGATAGGTATTACTCTTTATCGACAAAGCTAAACCATTAAAAAAACTAAAATATCTCTGTCCTATTAGCTAAAACAACAGCCTAGCTTTAAATCTATTAATAAACCCAGCGCACTGCACCGATATTCCATAATCAAATAAAAGTAAAAAGAAAACGACGATAAAAAGTGCGCAAAGGCACAATAAGGGCCATGAATCTAAGGACCAGTTGTGCGCAGGCTTCCGTAATCAAATATAGCGAAGGTCGCCCGGTGCCTTAGTCCTTTGTACGGTCCGCAGAGAAAGCTAAAAACACGGCAAAATTGTGTGAAAGATGCAACTGGTAGGATGCTTCTGTCATTCAACGCGGGAACTAGCACAAGATGACTGACTTCTTTGAAAATCAATATTAGAGAAAGGATATTTGACTCGTAATTAATATTTCTTCCGAAACTTATTAGTTTTATGTATTTATTTTAGTCTATGACATCACAAGTCAGTGACACAAACAATTTGTTGTCATAATATTATTACAGTACATCTACATATTGCTATTACATTTTTATTTTATGAACTTACGTTTGAATACTTATGCTAAACTATGACTTGTAATTAATATTATCAATTATCAATAAATATGTCTATGTCCAATATGTCGTTTTTGACAGTCTGAAAGCTTTCTTAAAAATATGTTTGGAATGAAATAAAAATGTACCTACCGTCGGGACCCGTCGTTGGACTTACTACTTTATTTTTATTGAGCTAATTTTCCATTTATGTAAAAAAAATCCAACAATCTTTAGCCTAAGCTTCTTTGGAGAAAGTTGAACAGTTTCATGAGTAGAAACAGTCTAAGTTACTTATAAAGATTCTATAATATTAATATATTAGGAAGGCGCAGTGTGGGCAGGCCCCCGACTCGGTGGACCGACGACCTGGTAAAGGTTGCAGGAAGCCGCTGGATGCGAGCCGCACAGGACCGGTCGGTGTGGAAATCCTTGGGGGAGGCCTTTGTCCAGCAGTGGACGTCTTTCGGCTGATAGATAGAATATATTATTTCTTATTGAATTTTAAAATTTGACATTTCGGCTTTCAACTGTCAACGAAAATAATTTATTTTTCTGCGAACCTTACATACAACTCATGACAGTCTTTCAGCTTTGGTCTCAAGGAATTTGCATGGCCTTTGCCATTACAAGTACTTCGAATGCATCAATATAATTTAGTTCTTTTTGTATGCTTAACCACCACCTGTCTCTATGAGCTATTATTGGTTCTTAATGTTTATAATAATATGTAATTACATAGATGCATCGAGGGGTATCAAAGTGACATTTTAATGTCTTAACTATTTTATAATTATAGTCCTTTTTGTGGGAGATTCAGAAATGTGTCAGAAGTGAGAAAGATAATATATAATCACTACATTCGATAGGTGTTAAAATCAGGAGCCAAAGACATTAAACCTCTTTGGTAAGCTCTGCTTAGCATCATTTCAGGTTGGTATCTTATGTCTTTGCTCGAAAATATCAATTCTATTAACACTGATGTTTGACAACCTGACTTAAATAAGATAAATAGTAGCTAGAACTCATGACTCAGAAAGCAACCGTGACTCAGAAAATGCCCTACCATCGACCAAGCCGTATCATACAGGGTTCGATCCCTTTGGGAATCGAACCTGCGACCTCCTGATGAGGAGCGAGTAAACTAGCCACTATACCGCGGAAGCAGTCATGGATGAGTCCCCAATATACTATGGGGAACCCACGGGAATATAGAATATAAGGATTCCTGGATTTAGCTAGAAACCCAGAGTCGTAAATCAGTAGAGGTAGTTACATCTTGGAGCAGGTCTATTAGCGATGGGATGAGTCACTAGCCCTACAACCTCCATCAGTATGAATTTGGTCTCCGTGTGTTATGTATGGCCTACTTGTGACTCCTCTGGTGTTGCGGGTGTCTATGGGCGGCGGTAATCGCTTACCATCAAGTGCTCCGTCTGCTCGTTTGCCACCTCTGCCATAAAAAAAACCTTTTAAGGTATAGGTAGACCCAACCCATGCAGTAGGCTCGTTAAGGGTAGCTAATGAACGAAAAGATACACATATCCAAATTTGGGCAAAAAAGTCTGATGATCATAGATAGAGAGATAAAATAAATAAATCATTCTCTTCAAATATCAGTATCTGCAATGAATTGTGGATTTTTCAGAACAAATAAAGACGGAAATCTCAACAATAGACTTCAAAACAAGTATGATTAGATCCAACATGATGCGTAAGTCTAGACATCTAGATTCTAGATAGAACCAAGGATCAGGTCAACAAACTGACACAAAGGATGTTTATGATTCTGTAGGCTAAAGCGTTTAAGTCCAAGAAGAAACTACTTATATAGAATAGAGCATGTAAATAAAATGGGTGATACTGCGTAGTAAGTAGAACTTAGTAGTAAGTAAGTGAGTAAGCTGGCAAAGGAAATAAAGAGTTGAAAAATACCTATACAGATCTTGCTTGATTGATAAAGAGAGCAGTTTGCTTGAGAAATTGAATAGCTCACGGAATAAGTAGACAAGTTTTCTTTATTTCTTTTATTCTGTGGCATAAACAAACAATGGAAAATGTTTGGCAATTGCCTCACGTGTTTAACTTGCGAAAGGGAAAATAGGTTGGGCTTTGCTTATAAAAAGTGCTTACGTCAAAATTTTGGAAGGAAAGAGGTATGTATTACACTACAAAATATTGTAACGTACAGGTATAAGTGGACATCTTTCGGCTAATGATGATACAAATTGTAACAAAACAGCTGAAGGACTCTTGCGACTCGCACCGCACAACCTAAATCTAGTTCTATAATCTATACTAAACTTAAATTGTCATGCAGAAGTAAGCAGTAAAGTGCAATAAAAGGTACAAAATAGACACAAGTTTGCCCTACAGACCGAGTGATCTTCCTCAAGCGGCGCAGGAACTAAAAAAGGACTGCGCGGACGCATGGCCTCGTGCGTCGTAAAGCAAATCGCATTGCTAGCGGTCTGATGAGGGCTTGTGCACACTGCATGCACTATAATGTGCCACTGCTAGCTTTGACTCATATTATGGTAAATATAAATTTTCCTCTTGAAGTTATTATGGCAGTAGACGGTGTGAAAGAAGTATCAGAATCCATACATACTATGTTTTTTGATATTATATTTGCTTTAGACATTAAAAAACCAAAGGCTTTTGACACATAAAACATTTAAGCATTCTATAAGTTCTAAATTTTTATAAGATGCAAAGATCGTCAGAGTCATTCCCTTTTCATGAACCCACAGTCCTTGTGGTAACACCGGAAAAAAAATTACAGGTTTTCAGGTGAAACTTATGGTTAAGAAATCACAGAATAAGGAAGACGTTTCTAATGCTCATAGTATTAACCATATTTCATATCGCTTTTCTTAGCCGCACTAATGAAAAAAATATACTTATAATTGAAATAATATTTTTTTTAAATATTTAAGTAGATGCTGTACAAATTCTTTTAAATTGTATTTTTTTCTACCTACTTAATACGATTGAAACTTAATCTTTGCTGAAGTTTTTTTTAACTGAATCTTGACTTTTCTTGTACAGTGTCGTTACTCCATCCTCATAAATACGTTATTTGACTACTAGTCATTTTAGTGACTTTTTATCAACTGTCAAAAACATCATTTTGTTCTGAAATTGTACGTGTTACTGGCGTGTGACGTCACAGTCTTTGACGAACTTATTTTCTGATTGTAATTAATATAAAATTAACAAAAACGTCAGTCAAGTAATATTTTTCGCTATTCTAGGACAAATTCTATTTAGTGAATAATATTTTTCAGTTTTATTTTGATAGTGTCAAATACCCTACTGAAGCTTAAAACAATATACGTAGCTAATGCATTTCTAAGTAGTTCTTAATTTGTGACGTTGTACTTTGCAGTTTAACTTATAGCAGTCCATAAGTTAAACAATTCATATTGCCAGTTGCAGTATGCACCGGACCTTGCATCTCGAGCGCCAGAGCGCCACTCAAGGTTGTCTCGTGAGTAAGCTCAGACGCAGGGTTGCAGTACTTTTCCGTATTGCCTATTAAAGGGCTTGCTTGTTTGCATGCGTTGGGCTCGACTATGAGATTTATAGGCGTAAGTTTGATGGCTCTGTTTGTGTTTAGTCGATTTAAAGTTTAAAGAGCTTAAAATGTTTGTGTTAGGAATGGCATGTAAACTATTATACATATGATTCATTTATAGTTGCTGATATCTACTAATTTTAAATCAGGTATTGGTCCCCATTTATCTATCTTATCTTACTTAAATTATAAATATGAAGGTATAAATGTTTGTTTGTTTGTTTCGCTTTCACGTCGAAACTACTGAACTGATTTGATTGAAATTTGGTAGGTAGATAGATCAAATACCGGATTAACGCATAGGTAACTTTTTGTTCCGGAAAAATGCATGGTTCCCATAGGAACCCTTAGCGACATCCACGCGCGCGGTGCCTCGGGCAAAAGCTAGTATATCTTTGAAACATTACTACGTACATCCCGGACACTCTATATAAATATTCCGAGTTATTTACCTACTACGACTTCCCGTAGGAGTGAGCGAGATAGCTGATTAACGACTGTATCGACTGTCACCAGATCTTACCCACTAGAGGTATGAAGTCACCCTCAGAGACTGGCAGGGAGTGTCCATACTGTATCTGTAGAATTGTTTAATATACGGTAAAAATTATTACCGTTATATTTTGAATGACATACAATGGTGTCGATTCGGTGTTTACGATTTAATTTATTTGACAGGACTAAACTTAATTTAAGCATCCTATCCTTGTCTATTCGATACAGAGAGAAAAAGACAAAACACTTAAATTAAGGTTAGTTCTGTCAAAATAAGTTTAATCGTAACAACTGAATAGACACCAATGCATAACCTAAACCTTTAGATATAAACTTGAAAATTAAAATGACCGTTCCTTAAAAGGTACAGATAAACATAAAGAAGTATTTATAGTTCATTCCAATATAAAAAAAAGCAAAAGGTAAACAAAACTATAATGGAATTGACACCTGTCAACGTCAGTTGCATAGTAAGTTTGTTTATCTTTTGCTTTTTTTATTGGAATGAACTGTAATTAAATATCAATCCCAAAGTGGGGCGTATTTTGTAGAATAGTCAAAAATAAAACACACACTTTTTCATTTTCTTTATAGTAAATTCAAATCAATAGACATTTCTACAAATCTTTATTGAAATAAATCGACGCATTTTCATTATCCTATTTGAACTACTGGCCGATGCCTTAGGCGCGACGGGAGGGCGAGGGGAGGGGTGCATTTCGAAAGTTGCAAACGCCTTGACCTCGATGTGCAGTGTGCATCTGACATGCGCAAATGCATGGGCTATTATTAATGCAGTTTTAGCCTTAACTTTGCAATGGTTGCTTCATTCACTCGCTCGTTCGTGTTGTTTCGTTCCTTCATTCATGAATTATTAAAATTAGTTTCTTCATTAGAAGAGAAAATTTCTTTTAAAATATACTTAGATGGTTGGCAGTCCACAACTGTGCGTTTCACTAGAAACTTTCTGCCTCGAACAACCAAACTGTGGAATGAATTGTCACCTGCGGTATTTCCGGACCAATACGACAATCAAACCTTCAAGAAAAGCGTACTCCCATATTAAAGGCCGGCAACGCACTTGTGACTCCTCTGGTGTTGCGGGTGTCTATGGGCGGCGGTAATCCTTCTGCTCGTTTGCCACCTCTGCCATAAAAAAAAAAACAGATAGAAGATATAAAATTGGGTTCGTTTTAACTGTGGCTTAAAACCAAAGTCCTAAAACAAAAGTTTTGACATTTTTCCTGCTTTGACATTTTTACCTACAATTCCTTTTAACATATAAGGTTGACTGGAAGAGATCCCGTAAGGGATAAGTCCGCCATTGTATATTACTCCTGTTAAAGTTTTGTACATATTTTATTTTATCAATAAAGAGTTTACAAACAAACAAACAAACAAGTTTACGAATCCAACACTATAGTGTTCTTCTGAATAATCATAGAATATAATACCAGTAAGTAATACTCAGTTTAAAAAAAAAAACATTTTTTTTTGGCCTATACGATTTGATTATCCGATTAGTAAACATTGTATGGGTTGGTATGGACTTTGTAAGGTTAAATTATATGAGTAGAAACCACAGCAGTTTTTTTTCCTTATGATTTGACATCGTTAAACCTTTTTTTTTAATTGCTTACTTATCTTATTGGTAATCTTTTTGTAGGTAACGCAGGAACGTCTCATCGCATTGTTCTTTTCTCGAAATGTCTTTCTCGATATGTCCTCTTCTCGAAATGTCCCTTTCTCGAAATGTCCTTTTCTCAAAATGTTATTTTCTCAAAATGTTCTTTTCTCGAAATGTCCTTTTCTCAATGTCTGATTAAGTTAATATCAAACTTCCTAATAAGCAAAACTGAGAATAGAGGAGGGAGATCATATAAATAAAGTATAATAAATGCAGAGTATGATAGTAAAAGTACAGCAGTAGTTTGCAAAAAATGGTTGTGATGCTATCATATTTATTCAACATTTAAAAATAAACTTTGTCATTTTTAATTTATACTTATACCCCTATACAAAAACCCTTACGTGACGATAACTATCGATGAAAACCACAAACGGACAGACATTAAGATAATTATGTAGTTTGTAATTAAAACACCCTGTGTGTAGTCATACGTCATTGTGGAAGAATTCTGCTACACCCTATACCAGTATGTTGCTTTAGGGTGATGTAATTTTAGGGTAAAATGAATACGTTTGGATAGATTACAATATCAGACTACGGTTTAATTTAAACGGTAATTTATAAACTAACGAGAATTCGTGTACATTCAATTATTAGTTAAAATAATTTGTTAAACCTAGCTTTCATTAGTTAAATTAATTTGTTAAAACCTAGATTTTGCCCGCGGATCCGCCCGCGTGTATACCTTTCTTTTTTATAACCGTCATTTCATGGAAAATATTTGTTTTTGGGATAAAAAAATTCTTATGTTAGCCCAGTCAATATCGACATAAAAAAGCCAAAATCATAGATACATGCGCGTTTGCTATGGGAAATGTTTATATTGACTGGCCTATGTTGTTCTCGTTGTTTTAAAGGCGGTATAGGGTATAGAGAAATTGCATAAGGTCAAGTTCACAACCCTTTTGAAACCTTTAGAGCCCTAACAGAGAACATTTTCATTAGAGAAATATTGTAATGATTTTAAATGTGAGACTTCATAAAAATATGGGTGATTATTACCACCTCTCGACAAACAGTCATAAAATTAAAAAAAAAACAACTGAAATGTTGTCAATTGCACAACTTTTCACAAGGAACCTTAATCACCAAAAAAATTTGCCTTTTCCTACAAAGTGATCAGCCGATTCTTTGGATTTGTATGGGGAGTCCAATTGTTTTTATTTTTCGATGTGTATATTAACTCCCCTTATAAAAATATTCAGTTTAATTTGTTTTAACAATTCAGCAATAACAAAAACATTTTTTTTTTTGGAATTTCTAAAGGACCTTAGCTTTTTCTGAACCACAGATTAACAAATGGTATACAACATAATTTTGTGTTATAATATTCCAGTATATTTATAATAAGTGACTAAGTAAATATATATTTTAATGCACACCAACATAAAAATACATTAAAAACTTAAAGTCTATACTAGACTAGGCTAGGGTTCAAACTTAAAATTTATACAAACACAAATATTTTATTTAAAAAAACTGTAGGTACTTAAATAAGTATATTATCTAGATGCCTAGGAATTTAATAAAAATAAAATACGATAAATGGAACGTAACTGTCGGTGGTCGCACGCATGTATGACGTCATTGTGTTTATAATAAGCTTCGCGGAGGTGAGGTTCCACTATACGTCACATACAGCGCTTGCGTGGGTCTTGTGTATGAGAAAACTATGAACTTGGCTCAAAAATACGATATTTTTATTAACTACTCTAATGAAAAAAAATAAAAGAACCATTTTTCTTCTTTGCCCCTTAATTAAGTCCTCCATTTAAATTAAGGGTTGGGTGGAAAAGATCCCTTTATGGGATAAGTCCACCTCTGTACTTTATTTTAATTTTACATTTTGTATGTAACTGTGTTTTTAAGTACAATAAAGAATTAAAAAACAAACAAAGAAATGTGAGGTGGGAATGTTTTTTTCTAATTGCTTTCAAAAATGCTTTTAATTTATAAAAATCTTGTTATTACTTAGTATGTAATGACGTCATCGTTCACAATTTCAAATTACTTTTTCTTTTGAAATATGCTAAAAATTTAATCAGATGACTACTGCCGGACTCACTTTCGTATTTACAATCATATTTTGAGAGAAGTAAAAACTCGTTATATTGGAAACCAAAGAAGCTTTATACTGGAAACCAAACAGTTTTTACTCATTACATCTAAGAACATATTTTTATCCTTATAATCTTTACAGAGATATGTGAGTTACAATCTCTTTGGTTAGAAGCGCAAGCGCAGGATTACGCAGCTTGTCTATGCTACGCCGTAGCGGGTGTCTAGCTACGCGCGGCGCTACAATCGTAGCGTAGTTCAAAGCTTTCGTAGTCATTCGCAATCGCTCATTCATAGATTCTTTTTTTTTTCTTTTTATAGTAAAAAGTCGGTTATGAATGGAAGTATTTTTGTACATTTTCATCTATTTCTGTATTGTTTGACGTCAAAGCGTGGGTTTTATTAATTCATTAATTTGTTTGATTGGTTACCGTTTAGCGAACGTTTGAAAAACCCCATCTATTTTTATATGTTGCGCAATTGTTTTGTATAATTTCACGAATCGAAGTACTTTAGTCTAAATAGTCCTTAAATATCATTAAAACACTGTACAGATAGACAGATAATTTCAACCTAGAAACTTAATCAGCTTTAAAATAATACAAAAATCGTTGCTCCCTCATTGTCACTTTTTTTTCTTATATTTTCAATGTGTCCAAGGAGTTTACAAAATAGTGTTAAAGCTTAAGACCTCTTTGGTGCATCGAGGCACGTACGAAAGGTGCAAGTCAAGTACGAGTGTGCGTTCGTCTGGTGCATTACAATATGTGGAGTGATTGCTATGTATCGGTACCAACGATCAAGAATGCTTGGCCAATAGTTTGTGCATAGGTGGAATAGAAATTTTGATACTGTAACACGTTCAAGAGTTTTATTTTGGAAAAAATAAATTTAAATAAATTACCCTATATTATATAATTTCAGAGCTACAGGTGTAGTTCTTAAAAAAGTTTTTTTTGGAAAATAACTGGCAGTTTTTTTTTCATCGTTATAATTCACTTAAAAAAAACTGAAATCAAGTGAAAAACTAGAAAAACATAAATAGTCACATTAAGGTTGTTTTATAAAATGTTAACACCAGTTTCTTAAAAATCTTTTGGTATCTTTTGGTAAATATCGGTTACAAACAATATGGACGTTTTTCAGTAACCAAAATAATAAATTAAAATCGTAGCACAACTTTTAATATCACTTCTTGTTGCACAAATTGACAACTAATATTTGCATGGTCTTATCTTGCTGTAAATCCATTGTATGTATAATACATTTTATTTAACCAGAAAACCCCAACCATTTCACAAGACAATAGCAGCCTCATTACTCTTCCATTAAAACAAAAAAATAAAAAATAAGAAAGGTTATTCGAATTTAGAACACAAAAGCCTGAAACCCTTCCTTGCAGCCAAAAATTGCAATTAAAAAAGTTCCCGCGAAAACTGGCAGCGCAAGATGGCCGCCTATTTAGATCCTGGACTGACAATGACATATCACAAATACTTATGCGCCCTCTGGCGGGAGAAACTGTCAGTGAAAATCTCTATGGGGAAGAAAACGCAAAGCTATTTTCAGATGGCGCTACGGACGCTTGACTCATAACAACTTTCAATTAGTTCCCGATTTTTATTATCGAGGTATTATAAATAAGTTTTTTTTTCTGTAAAATTGTTAAATGGAAAATGTATGCGACTTGGACTGTTCCTCAATTAAAGGCGAAGTTGAAAAGTACATAATTGAAAACGTAACTTTTCCCACGTCTTTTTCATCCGAGAATCTTTAGGAAATTAATGATTTCCATTATTATTGCAACCAGTCGCCACACAACGCGGCATTTTTTTAATAATCTTATGTTTAGTTCACGTAAACAATTTTTTCTATACGTTTTGATAGTTAGTATGAGTCAACCGATATCAGCGTCTCTATCGGCGAGTTCTGTCAGTTTTCTTCCCCATTGGCGCGCTAGTTTTAAATTCAAAAATGGAATGCCCTGTCCTTGGTCAGGTCGTTGACCTTCCGATGCTTTTTTGGGCGTTGCTCTCCAATCCCTAATCATCGTATCTGCCTTTGATTATTTGAGAAGTGTTATAGACTTTACTCGGTTAGAATAGGATTCTATTTCGATTGGTAGACGCAACTCAGAATAAACTGGTTCTATTAGAATGCTGCACAAAATTAAAGCCCACATTGTTTGTAATACGGCTTGAAATTTTAAATTCGTTTAGTTTTTCTGAATCCATTTTGATTCTTGATGCAGTAATTTAGAGCTCTATTTCGAATGAACGGTTTTAATACAGAATGAGGTCTTATCTGAACTGGTGAGCTGAGCTAGTTTTTTTTTATAGTTTTGAGCAAGGGCTTAGGCAATGTCATGTTAGGCTGAATAAGTTTACCGAGGATTGCATTTTGATTCTGTTCTTTTTTCCAACGTTTCATATAACACTGCATTTATCATTCTAGCCTTAATATTGTGTAAAAATATATTACATTTTTATTCAGATTGCTGTGGACGGAGATAGACTCATAATCTATGTTCAACGGTGGATCTTGGATCTTTCAGGTGATATTTTCAATGTTAGCAACCCTTGTCAAGCTACTTATGTAATCAATTTGACAGTCAAATAAAACATATGTGATATCACACTACATCTTATCCTTGCTTTTTCCGAACTACGAGTTGTCTGGAAGAAATCGCTTTTAGCGATAAGACCGTCCAGATTGTACTCCTTGGTTCTTTTTCTTTTGTCATTTTTCTATGTGCTCCTTTGTATTGTATGACAATGAAGAGTATTCGATTGATTTTGAACAACCAAACGAAAAATGGTACTCCAAAACCCATTAATCCTTTATGCTGTCACTATGAATAAGACTTACAATTACATACACTTAAAGACATTTCCCATCCATACGAGCAGTCGAGTCAAAACCTTATATAAGGTGTTACTTTATTAGTGCCCGATATTTTAATCAGTGCTTCTACTCCTGATTCTGATAAACTTTCCCTAAAGGACCCATAGTCAAATCGCAAAAAAATTTTTGGGCTCTTCATAGTAATTTGGTCGCTCGGCTGGTCGATTTGTATGAAGAGTCAAAATTTTTTTGCGATTTGCCTATGGGTTTCTTGAGGAAAGTTGATCGGAATCCGGAGTAGAAGCACTGACTAAAATATCGGACACTAATAAAGTATCACCCTATATAAGTAGGTAACAACAAATATAATAAAATTCTATTTTCCACGGCGAAAACTACGCGTCGTGGAAAAGTCATCGACCCGAAGGTAAACCAATTAAATAATGTTAGCGCCAAAGTGACGTAAGCGGCAACATTCACACCAGATCTGAGGGGTTAAAAATAGACAGCGCAAAAATATGACGCTAGCTCCCGACCTAGCCAAGTAAATAGTCGCCGGGCTAAAGAAATACATCAAATGTTATTCGGTGCTGAATTGGATAATAGCTCCAACGTTCTAGTAGGTACATCTCTAATTCTTAACAATAAGAGATCTGGAATAACACTTGAAGGAGCTGTCTGTTGATAGTCTTCAGAGGAACAGGAAGGTACCTCCGCCAGGCGAGCTGGTATGTCAGATGGCAGGCTGTCGTCCACCAGGCGATGGTTGAAGAAGGAATTTCAATAGCATTGAAGAAACACAACAAACCACCTAACCGTTTTGGTTAGAAGCGGTGACAATGAAAATGACAAACATACTTACATGCAATAACCAGAAAAATAAGCCCCAGTTTGTGAAAACTGGTAATTTAGAAATAGAAACCGTTGGTATTGTAGTTTAAGATGAAATCGCGCAAATTTGTATTTGTTTATTTACATAGAAGGAACAAAATGTAGACTAGACGCTAACACTTCCCAAAACTTTGAGTGTACAAGTTCCGAGTTGTAAAAACTTTGTACCAGGTAGAAAAAAAGACGATTTAAAAGAATGTATACAACATCTCCTTAAATATTTTAAAAAAAAATAGATTTTATATTTTTTTTAAGCCAAGAAAAATGGGCGTGGAACAAGTAAATCTGTGGTATCTATCAAGAGGTCAAGATGCTGACTGAGGACAGGATAAGCTAAAGAGACTCCACCAGTAGGAGTTCTGCTTTTAAATCTAAGCCACAGACATGTACGCTTAGCGGCCGAGAACAAGGCTACTTATTTTAGATGACCCAAAGACTGAGTAAACGCGAGACTTAAAAAAAAAACATTTTTTTATATTTATTTAAGCAGATGCTTTACACATTCTTTTCTTCCTAATACACATTACCTAAAACTTACACACTCTAAAAGGTACTCTTACGTTAACAACTGATAAGAGCCCCATTGTAGGGCACGGGTCTTTTCCCATAGCGCGAGAAGTTGACCCACACTCCACACTCAGGGATCAAATCCGGATTGGTAGAGGATGAGGTGCTAGTTAGACCCACTGTTAGATATTTAAGCCGCCTATAAAACCTCTTTCATGGCTTAACTACTTCTATTTATTATCGTTAATTTATATGAGATTGACTCGGTGGCTAAGTGGTTAGCGATCCTGACCTCTGATCCGAGAGTCGTGGGTTCGATCCCCACACAGGGCAAACTTTTCTGTGATGAGCAGAATTGTTTGCTCTGAGTCTGGGTGTATAATATCCATATATGTATGTATTTAAAACTATATGTGTATGTATATCAGTCTCTGGTTCCCAAGATACAGGGAATCCTAGTTTGGAGCCAGATGACCGTCTGTGATTTGTCCCAGATATTATTATTATTATTATTATTATTTATTGATAACAAACGGCACCAACGTTACAACGCTTTAGCGTATACACGAAGCGTGCCTTACAAACCACGAAAATGGTCGAAATACATATTATTGCCACTAACAGTTTCGGTGCACCTAAATTATGCCGAATTCGAAGTACATTCTCATAGAACTCTCTCGATTATTGTAGCAACATGTTTACCTCTAGACAATTTATATAAAGCCTCTATATAGTTTATTATGGTATATAGATACTATGCGCACATCAAATAATACCTAACATTACGAAAATAAACGTACGCGACTCGCTTTCAAAGCAAACCCATCGCATCAGTAGTGAAACTGAAATTAGTCAGTAGTGCAACGACTCTGGCTAGTGCTGCCACGGCTAAAATATCGATAACATTATATTTATCGACAAAATAATATATTAAGCCTTGACTTGTTTTGGTAAGATATACGAGCAGCTGTATGGGTATCCTGGATAGCATATTTTAAAAATGAAAATAATTCAAAAATATAAATAAGGAAGCTGTTAGTTAGTCCTGATGACATACATTATTTGGTATATACCAAAAGTGAATAATGAATATATTTATTTGCACACGAGAAGGTAATAAGTAGCACATCCAAACAATACAAAAAGAATTTTACGGCCCATAAAACACATTATTAGGTGTCCAAACTGCACTGAGGTAGTGCAATGATCTTTTTGACGGCAATGTCCTGTAATTTCGTAAGATTGAAGGCATCTGGTGTGTCAATGCACTGACTGGGATGCACTCATACACACAGACATTACTCACTAGGTAAAGTGATGATTTCGATGAAATATGCTATGTGACTGAGTTGTGTATTTATCGATAAAAATATCGAAATAGACTAAGTCTAATCACTAATTTTGTTTATAGAACTATTTTTAAAATTATTATATAAAGGCTGTTTAATAATATGTTTTTCGGGGGGATGTTTTCAGAGAGGCAAAAGGTGTGCTGGAAGAAATTTCTATTAGAAATAAGCTGTACCCTTTGTGTATGTTATTCGTTAAACTGTGTTTTGTAAGTGTTTTATTGTACACAATAAATTGTAAAATTTTAAAAATTTGTTATATCGTATTTTACAATCTTCAAATTACGAAATATGTAGTTTCCAAGTCCAATACCATTGGTGTAATTGAATAAGTCCGCCTTCGCCGGCTGCGACATCTGTAATAAAAAGGATAGGGAAAGATCGTAGGGCAAGTATGGTGTTTCAATACTTTACTGAAGATCGCTCTATTCGTCGTCCCAGATATTACTGAAATACCTAAAGCAATTCTACGTTGATTGTTTTAATCCTAGGGAGATAATTTAGTCAACAATAGACGTATTAGAGCTGATGATGTTTTTATATACATCTAAAGGAGTTGAACAATATGGTCACAACTATGTAATAAAGACTGATAAAGAATAACGTAATTTTGTGTAGAAGGCCAACATCGACTGTTTGTCTTTTTATATTTAAAGCAGATATAGATATATTACATATGGCTCATCATCATCATCAGACATATTATTTAAAATGCTCATGGAACTTTAAAACATACTTGTTAAGCGTTTTCTGGTGATTTAATTAAATAATGTGAGTGAGGTTACAAACCAATTGTCGTAAGAATCGAAAATAGTTCTTCATTTACATTTTTATAAGCTGAAATACACCTAATTATCAATTTAAATCTACTTTAGTTGATTTGGAATGCCATTTGAGTAGTTCATTGAACTTAATTATCCACACAATGGACACTAAATAACTAAATTTGTATATTACGGACGGCGTGTTTTTTTTAGATTTGAAATTCAGTATCAACAAAAGAACTACCCATATACGATATATCTATCTTTGTTGAATAACGCTCGCACAAAAGTTTTGAAGTAAATAAGAAAAATAAAAGTCTGATGGTTTCAATAGAAAGCTTAAAAACAAGTTTAGAAATTAAAGTAGCCAACCAAGTAGACGGTATTAGCGGTTAAGCAAGTTGTATGTAAATTTTTATGCAGTAGGAATTTATAAATACTTTAGTATGGAACTGAGGTGTTTGTGTTCGTGTTTTTCTTTTCTCTTCTTTATTTTTTATATATAACTAAGTAAATATTTTGAAATCAGCAGTTTATAAAATATTGAAATTTAAAATATTCACGATTGTTTTGTAACGACTAATAAGTACATAATGTATAAGATATAATTTTAAAAATGTGTATATATTTTCAAACTGTTAAATATACAATTTGTTAGGATGAAATAAATTGAAAAGACATTCAATGTCTCCATCTATAATAAATCGTATTAATTATCAGCGGTTAGAATTAGCAAGCATAATAATTAAATTTTAAAGTGGCGTTGTATGCATGAAATTAAATTTATTTATGTTTGTTTACAAAGTCATTGACAAGGAAGAACATATATTTATAACATATTAATTATCAGCAGATATAATTAGCAACCACACAAAAAATTCAATTTTAAAAATTTACTTTCATGGCAAATCTTTATGATTATTTTCAGACCCACCTACGCGCTTTCATTATTTTTCATAGATATGAATTATCGACTTTGCCCCATCCCTAGCGCTTCTAATTCCACAGGCGATCGTCTATGTGTGCGCTAGCTGACCTTGCTGCGCTCGCCGATTCGGCGGTCATTCACCCCGATGCAGTTGGTCGGGCCCAATCCTTGACTTTGGCAATGCATACTAAAATACAATTTTAGATTAGGTATTGTGTAGTATAGGGCGCCTACATTATCTTAGAATGCGTGGGAGACGTGTTTAAGTAAGATAAATGTACGCGTTGAGTACAGAACTGCAGATTGTGTTTTGGAGAGTTTAATAATATTGAGACAATGCAGATAATTATAGAAACGGTGAGTGTTCAAATTTCGAGTACTAGGAATTTTATACATGGTAGAAAAATTATACAAAAAAATGGCAAAGTTTACCATACTGGAAGGTTACGGAAGGAGTACGGATTGGTGGAGGGTGTTGGGCTAGTGGCCAACCCCAGTTTAAGTCTTGAAACTTGAAAGACTGCCCATCTAGTTAAAGCAACCGGCACCAAAGCTCGCTTTTCAAGTTTTCTAGCTAGCTGTACATATTTTAGTGGCACGTCAATATTTTGATAACAGCATTTTTTAACCAAATCAAATCAAATACTCTTTATTGTCATACAATACAAGAAGCGCATAAAAAATTACAAAAGGAAAACAAACTAGTAGACAATCTGGGCGGTCTTTAATTTTCTTTGTACTTATAGAAAAAAAAAAAACATAAAACTGTTTCTCTTACCTTAAGGGTTTTTAAGGGTTTTATTGTATGGAACGAAATGGGTGAAAATGAAACCTTTATAATTAATGTAAAACTTTGAAAATGTAATTCTTATGACTTTTTATGATTTCAGTAATATTTGAAAACGTTTCTTACCGCTGTTAGTATGAACTTTTCATTTTAAATTTCTACTGGTTATTATGTTTGTTTGTCAATATGGTTTTCAAAAAATAGACCGACATACATATACCTCATCCTCTTAATGGTATAAATTACATAAAATGATCTTGTATCAATTAATCAAAAATCACAGACAGTACCTATTCTAATAATGGTAACTCTGAACACGTTAAAAACAACAGACTTCAATCGTAACAACAAAAATGTTTTTTGTTTCTTTTAAACCGCTAAATCAACTCCAAAAAAATTTTGTATAAGACCACCTCTTTAGAATGATCTACCAAACAAAAAAGAATCGTCAAAATCAATTCATAATTGGCGGAGTAATCGCGTTACAAACATACCAAAAAAAAAAAAAAAAAAATTGACTTGAGAACCTCGTCCTTTTTTAAGTCCGATAAAAAACCTAAGAGACTACTTTTTGTGGCCTACAGAATTCTCTTAAACTCAATAATTAAATATCAACTTAAGTTAAATCGATAAACATTCTATTACAGTGTACTAAAGAGCAGTTAAATCAAACAATCACTTAAATGAACCCTTAACCATTAAACAGCCACAACCTCATTACAATAGTTAGCAAACAACCAACAATTCCATTAAACATTAACACTTCCGCCGCCACAATTATGCGAACAATTCAAATCCCACACGTCAGCTATGTCTACAAGCTGTCTAGCCACGACCAGATTAACTATCCCTCTCAAACTCCATTGAGAATCCCCTAAACATACACGGGTATTGAAGGTGTGAGAAGAGCGGGAGACCAAGCAATTCTGGTCATAGTGTGGTTCCCTGACCTAGAGACGCATAGTTAAGTCGACAGGTCAAGAAAGGATAGACACACATGTGTAAGTTTAAATGCTCATGTGTGGATTGTTGTAGTTTTAGTTGGAGATTGGTAGTTTTTAAATTTTAACTGGTTTTGGTAAAGCAATAACCTGATTGTCACTGTCTTTGTAATCTAGACCCAAATTTAACTATTACAGTTAAAGAAAAAAAATGTTTAACGCATAAAGCTTAATAACTAAAAATTAAATTCGTCGAAATAAAAATATTTTAATTGACTTTACTATAGTTAATTTGTATGTTTACTAATGTCCGTATTGTAGAACTGTTTTCTAAAAACGAATACTCATAAAGTTATTTAAATTATAATAAATCTAATACAATCAAAAACTAATCACATTTTACATTTAAAACTAAGAATCATTGTTTTTAAAAAGGTTTTAATTTTTTGAGAGAATGCACAACAATGTATGTTACATAACTCTTCTAGTAATAAATAATATGTATAATAGTGCCTAGTGTAAAAAACAGCACTTTGATTTCACACCATTTTGCGAAAAAAATCTTTTCGATCTCATAAAGTAGACATTCTTGAAAAATCACAATTTCACTTAAACTTTGCCTGCAACGTAGCCGGATCCACACATCAACATAAATCAAATATTCAGCTCGTACGGGTTGCAGTCCCCGCGGGGATCTTAGATTCCACTATCAGAGGGGGAGGGGGTCGCTGCTCTAACAATAGGAAAAGCGACGGATAGGGAAAACGGTCCAACTTAAGTATTGTCGGAAAATCAAGAATCTGATAATAAATATCGAAAACTACATTTTATTTAAAAATGGTTTGAAATAATTAACTAAGACGTCATACAGAAATAAAGTAGTTTTCATACTAACTAAAATAAAACAAAATATTGTTTATGTACTTACTACTTATATTAATACTTATAATAAAAATCAAAGTAAGTAATGTTTTACACAATACAATAATAGCGAACATTATTGCTTATTTATCATTGACGAAAACAAATAACTATGTAATTTAAAACGAATTTATGGTCTTGAAAAAAAACTATTTTGTTTAACCAAATGGTTAAACTCAGATCAGAAGCTGAAATAAAAAAAAACTGTAATATTTTCTGACATTTGAAATAGCAACTGAAACTTTATTAAACCGTTACTAAGACTTTTCTCTTAAATTTTTTTTCTGTTTCATACATAAGTTTACGTGTACATTGTACACAAAAATGTACAGGCCGTAAAAATACAATTTCCAGAAACTTAAACGGTGGTTTGCAGTCATAAAACTGAGTAACTTTTTCCGAACAATCCTTACGGAATTTTCAAAAAAATATGTAGTCTTTTTACACCTGTATAGGTATTGTGCTAAGCATAACTTAAATATCAAAGTCTACTGTTCTTCTCCTATTTTATAAATTTTTGGAAACGTAAATAAAACAGAGTAACATATATTTATGTGTAAGTACTCGATAAAATATAGAAAAACAATATTTCTAATAATACACATAAATTCAAAAATCAAAAAAGGGAAAGTTATTTCGATCCTCCCTAAGGCTACCTGATACCCACACACTCATACATCTTCTATCTTACAATGTTGTATCAAACCACACACGCATAGGTTCGATCGTGCGGTTACTTCAGTTAGTTAGAGGACTTTACGAACAGAGGTTTCTACTAACGTTTAGAGGATTAACTCGTTAGAATGAGATGTTTGAGGTTTGAGGTTTTGGTGAATAATGTTACAGAGGTGTTATGTCGAAGTTTGAATAGCTTTCAACGTGTTAATAGTTATGAATAGAGTTTTTACCGATTTTATATCATCTTCATTGTTATTGTCTCTGAATCAAAATTACCTGATGGATTTTGAGGTGCGAGGTGCCGTTAGATTGATATTAAAAAGCTGTTCAGTTTGTAAATAGAGGGTCCTTTTAAAATACCTGAAAGAAAATTTTGAGTTTGCTCTTGTATGTATGTATGTTTATTTGGCTGAGCCTGTAACCTAACTGGCTTGATGAACTTTGGTGTCTTAACGTCTTGAGCATCAAAATATATTATACATATATTCAAGAAGTAAGGTTTTTAATCTCAATAAATTTTCTTACATTATTCAAGAACAGTTTGAATACAACATACAAAGTAAAACTAGAAGTCCCAGAGTGCGTAATGTATGTAAAATGTATAGGCTTTAACACAATGCGACTAACCTCCTAAATCTCGAAAGAAACATATAACTTTCCTAAGAAAGCCGAGTCCCTTTCATTTTGTAAAGAAATACTTTTACAAGGGTCAGTAGCCAAAATACGTTGAGCTGTCTCCCTGCCTGTATCTTTGCGTCTTCTAACATTTTCGAGATACCGCATAGAAAGTTAGGGCTCCTGGTCTACTGGTTACGGGATAAAAAGGACGAAGGGCTCTTTGCGACTTGTTGAGCTAGGTTTGAAGGGCAGGGGGTCGAGAAACTGGATTGAAATATATCGGACTGAAATAAGGCGCTTTATTTATAGATACCAGTAGATACTTACGTAGAATATTAAACAAGTTTCTTGATAGATTCAGACTAAGAAGTCAAAAGAACGTAAAAGTCGTTGTATTATTTTTTAATAATAATATAATTCTTTATTTTCAGCCAAAAAAGCTATAGTTGAAATAAAATGTTAAAAATTAAAATACATAGAGGTACAACATACAAAAAAAAATAAAAAAAATACAAGTCCTACTACAAAACCAACCTACTATAACCTATAAAATAATCCTTGATCTTTGGCTTAAGTAAAAATTTGGTGATAAAATAATTTGGTTTTGGAAAGAGGTTAGTTTGTAATTCATAATATTTATTTGCCATTAAACAGAGTATTTTACATGTCAGATGTTATTAACAAAATTACAGTGGTCAAGTCTGTTTAGCTATTTACTAGTAGCATGCAAATAAGATCCACAGAAATAGAATCATTAGAAATAATATCATAAGAAATACACAAATGAAATTAATAATACATGCAGCGGAAATATAAATACATTTAAAGCTTTAAGATGTCAATTCAATGAAATTCATAAACTAAGAGGTCCCAAAAAAAAAACGAAGATGTCAGTTTGATAACAGTTATAAGAATCAAAGAGAGGACTTTTTGGCGGGAACTCGTAGCAATAGTTTGTCAGTTTTCTTTTATTATCCAAAAAAATAGATATCGTGGTTTTTAATGCATAATATTGATAGTGTATTATTCAATAAAGTGCCATTTAAGTGTCTAATATGTAGGATAATGAAATAAAAGTGTGTAGACTGTGTTTCGAGTTCTCTCAAGAAGTCCATGTAATCTTCATCAAAAATGCTATCATTTTGTTGAAGAATAGAAAAAGACGACAGACAATTTTTATACACTTTTTTGACCCAGAATACTTTATTTTTAGAAGAAAAATATTTAGAGAAGAGCAAACTACGTAAGAATAGGCTGTATGGCCAGAGAAGCCTTTGCCTTTTCCTTGCAAAAGCAGGAAAGAACCAAACAAAAAAAAAAAAAAGAATAAAGAGAGTTTCACACACAATGCATTATTAACAACTTTCCGGAATTTGCGCAATCTGAGCCAAAACATTTTTACTTCTCTTTACTAATTATGACTAAATGATTAATCGACTTAATTAATCTGGGGTTGGCCACTAGCCCCACAACGTCCGCCAAACCGGACTTGGCCCCCGTGTGTGGAGTATGGCCTAACCTTCCCGAGGTATAGGAAGAGACCCGTGCCCCTGCATTGGGGACGATGTGGGTTGTTAACGATTAATCGACTTGCAAACTTGTATGGAAAGAGAATTTTTTAATGAATTAATCAAAACACTTCATTGCACAACGTAAAACAGGAAAATATGCGAGAAATGTTTTTTTGCTGTGATTGTATCATATATGTTCCAACATAGATTTTTTTATCGATTGCTTTAATTGTTAAGGAAAACTTGAGGAGACACGAATGTTATGAGTGGGGAGTAAAATATAACACTGGGAAATTTAAACGGGAACTGAGCAAGTTTTCCCAAGGAAATCCATGCTGAATACCCAAAAAATTTTCAGTTTTCCTTACATATTTGACCCATCAGTAAAACAATTTGTATAAAACGTCAAAATTATTTTTGAAAATTCTGTATAGGTTCGTTGGAGAGTTATTCACTAGATCCGATGAGTAGAAGCTACTGAATTTGTTTCCGTAAGAGTTATTTTAACACTCTGTAATGTGATATTTTCGAATTCATATCAAGTTAATGTTAATATAAAATATTTACAAAAAATGTGTTGGAGGAAGTTTCTTTGGGCCCGTCGATTCTTCTCACTCTGCAAACATTTCCTGAAACGGCGGGTATACGAGTTCCGAGTGGTAGCAACCTCGTATTAGGTACATAAAAGAATGACGTTCCAAAAGTGTACACTGCTACCTACCTACTTAGAATAAAAAAAAAACATTTCATTTCATAATCCTAAGGTAAAGTTAGCATGCAACTTATAACTATTTGCGGGATAACTTATAATATTTGTGAGTGTAAGATCACTATCAGCGTCTATTCCTAGAGACCAGTTTGACGCAACTCTGAATATCAAAAGCGTTGTAAAAAACATATAACTGTGAGCATACTTTCATGGCGGGTGTCTTACGTTGCTGCGTAGTTTTGATACATTCAACAAAATCTGTTCCAAAGTGTGACACTCTTAAAAAGAAGTAATTACATAGTCTGCTTGAGACCACCAATAGAGAACAGAGATACCTATGACTCTTTCAAATTTCAGGTAACAAGAAGATGACCTACCTATAGAAACAAACTCATTTTAGCAATTCCAAATTAAAATAAATACTGGCCACCAAACTGCGCTGCAAATTGGAAAAACGCAATCAGCCAAAATAAAACTTCATTTCAAATTTCGAATTCTGTTTAAAAAAACATTTCACTAATTATAAATTGAGAGACTTCGGTCAGTTATGTATTGTTTCGGACTATGTGCCTTTATAATGTTTGTACATAGTTTTAAAATATATTATGTACATATGCTTTGTGTTGTGTGGGTAAAAAAGGGTGTTTTTGTCTATGTGATATATAAAAATGAGGGCGTAATGTCCGGTGGTTTTGGTTATCGCGCGGCCTGGAGCCAAAATGTAGTATGAATGGTAAAACCTTTTTTGGGAGAGGAGAAAGGATTTTTCTTATTTAACGGTAATTTTGAATAAGACAGTTGAATATTTTGTGAATAGAATATGTATATTGTTAGTCAAAAGATACCAACAATAGTAAAACAGGTGCTATGCTTCAAAATAATATTTAAATAATTATTAAATTATAGATTTAAATAAATTAAGGTTTGAAATTGGCCATAATTATGCCATAACGATCCAACTGACTTTAAAGTAAGTAAGGGATAATGAACTTTTCAATGACATTTGTCGGCCAATTGTTCATTTCGACTTCCTCAACTATTTTAACGGCTTTCAGGTGACTAAGTTTCGGCTCATCACATTGAACAAGTATTGATTTACGATTTTGATAAAATTATGCATGCTATTAAAAAAACACATTCTAGCTAGATTACCATGCCATACCATGTGTAACTACGTATTATGTAATCCTGGACCAGACGTGCATCTACCTAGTTATTACTTGTTAATTTAAAATCATTTATTAACTATAAGCAATTATATAACGGAACAGTAAACATTACCAGAACACATAAATCATTGCATTCATAAAAAAGCATTTGCAGAATGACTTGTTTACCTTTTTATCCACAGAAAAGTAGAAAATAATTAATTATAATTTGAACATACACGGTTTTCGCAACCGGCCAGCTGACATTCGAAATTTAAATGAAGTAGCTATCGCAATTAGTGTCCACACACACAAACATACTCAGACTCTTTGTTTGTGAGCAACTAAATGCACACAGATTAAAAAATCGTGAATAAAAATTGTGATCAAAAATGTGTGAAAGAATATAACTCACACATAGAAGGGACAATTCAATATTGCTTATTGGTGGTACGGACAGCAGAAATGATAATGTTTCATTTCTGATTAATGAAGGTAATTGACGTTGACTTTTGACTGTGGCTTGGGTCTCGTATAGTTTTGATAAAACATAATTTAATTTTAAATACTATTAATATTTAATTTTGTTTTCATTTTACATTTACTTACATTAAAAATTACTTACAATTCATAATTTTCAAAATTATCGCTTGTCCGGATAAAAAATATTTATTGCACTTAGACTGCGTACTTTTACATCCCATAATATTTCAACTATTATAACTTTTATTCACTCCTAAATTATATGTATAAAATAAAACATTTAAAGGCGATAAAAAATTTGCATTGTTTTTTCTACTGAACATGACAACAGTACCCCGCCAACCTGCATCGCACTATCTCACGCACACACGCACACGTACGCAGACGATGTGCGTGAGTCCAGCCGGCCATGTGCCGTGCGTATTTGGGTCAATTGCTGAAATAAGCGAACATCGTCTGATGTGACCGGCGCTTTTTTCTTGTTTTAAAATGCCATTCAGCCTAAAGCGGGTGCTGCAAGAAGATAGGTGTTCTTACATACATGCCATTTAACAACGGTTAGGTGATTTTAAAAAAGTTCCATAGGTATATTTTTGGCGCTCATATTTTTTAAAGAAAATAAAAGGAGGCACAACATTTTTTTTAAACTTAACAAAAATTTTGATATCCTAATGATTGCAGATAGCATTTTCTTATATAGAGAGCGGATTTTCTTTTTATGAAACGATTTAATTAATTGAGCCACTTTTGTTTCGGCAAAGCTTTAACTTGTCACAAAACCAATAATTAAATACACCTGCAATGTTTTGACGTTGTCTGAGGAGCCAAGGAACCACTAACACGCCTTGACAAAATGTCAAGGCGATACTAAATTGCTGTGCTTATTTTCACTTGTGATTGGAGATGTATTTTTATGTCAAATAATTTGGTGAACAAAGCTTATATAACAGTAGGAAGTGAACAGTAAGAAATTACAAGATTTAATCAATATTAAGATAAAAATACTTACATCTAAAAACCAATATGCTAAAGAGACTTTTATTAAATAAAAATCTTACAAAGTGTTCTTGATTCATAAAAAGAGGCAATTGAAAAACTAAATGTAATTGGAACCAAAATTGCATCAGTATATTTTGAAACCTATGTGTTCAATAAAATTCTCAAAGTGTAAAATATCAGAACGAGTTTTTAAAGCAAACCACAGTATCTTACACTTGACTTTGCATTAATCATTTATCAAGCAAAGATCAATTTTTTTTAGTATATTACCAAAAGTAGGTATTTAGTGTATTATATCGAGTAACCCTTCATTCATGTATAGATAAGATTTTCATTGCGGCGTACAAGGGAACTAACAGTACCATTTCAACAGGTTAATTCATGTTTTATTTTAATTATAGTATTAAGATGTTAACTGTCGAACTATACAATGATATCATAATGTTGTTCAATTAAGTAATAGTCTGATTTAGTGCTACTGCGCACTCAAATATCTTACAATGGTTATTTTTTCAATGGTTAGTAACAGTAGTGTATTTAAGATAATTGCATAATTTCACTAAAAACAAGTAAATTTGAGTAATCAAATAGAAAGTTTGCGGACTAATGTTAACTCGTAAATATTTTGGCTTAATAACCATGCACTTGGCCAGTTATTTTTGACAACTCGTATTTATAATATTAACGCAGCGACGTTAAAAACACAAAAGGTCATAGCGAACCGGTTTTTAAACATTCTGCACATATAACGATCGATTTTATGCAACCAGTCGTTTTATAGATTCTTTACGTTTATAATGTTATAGGTTATAAAGAGAAAAATGACATAATTTTGTGCAAAAAACAGCGAACATATTTTTAAAAATTAAAATTCATTACTTCCTAAATAAATACAACGCTAAACTATCGAATGCAAAACGGAAAAACTACACTTTTGCTATATATTTTGTTTTTGTTGATTTTTCAAAAAGCGCTGATTCAATTCGATAAAATTTATATGGGACAAGCTCTAAAATATGATGTACCAAACAAAAACAGAATCAACAAAATCAAGTAATAAACAAAAAAACATGCAGTCGAATTAATAACCTCACCTTTTTGAATTCGGATAATAAAAAAATTGTTAAATAGAAGTGGTTCCGCTAGCACAACGCACATCATTTTGCCAATTTTTAATGCATGCCGCGACACGTCAGTATTTTTCGGCAATAGTGTACAGTCACACGTGATTCTGGTCTATTATCTATCACTATCACTATGATGACACCATCTACAAATTTTCGTTGGCATTTTTCATTGGCATTAACGATTATGTTATTGGAACAGTAAAAAAATAATAATTATACTTCAGTAAAATTGATTTAACTGAAATTTCAAAAGTATTATATCTCAAAAACTTATTTTACTCACACTATAATAAATAATACACAGTCATGTTATTTGAAAACCACAAAAATATTTGGGTTAGCAAAATATCAATTACATTGTACCGGAGCTCTCATGTACAGGGCTGTTGCAATTTTAATATTGCAAAATTCACTCAAAATTGGTAAGGTAGTGTTTCGATTTTCTATTTTTGATAATAAGGCACATAGATTTTATCCGTCTATATTATGATTACTATCCCACATTGTATAATTAATAACCTTCTTGCGCAGAATTAGAATGTACTTTCAAAAAACTAATTCGCTGTAGATTTTTTACCCATTCACTTCGTCGATATAACTATGCGTCGTCGCTCATGTCTCGAGCACGATAGTTTTAAGAAAAAAATATCAGTTTCACGAGTTCCTGAAAACGATTGCAACTACTTCAATTTCACACAACAGTCACCGCTGTAACAAATCAGTTAACATCCTGTTTTTGTCAGAGGTTTTTTGTTTGCGCCTCAACTTCGCAACGATCTGCGACCCAAATCTGGGGCAAGAGTGAATCGGCAGCTTTCACGTATTATAACAAGTAAACGTCAATATGGGACGCAACAAATACGTATGTATTTATGTATGTATGCCTCAAAATGGAAGGTATTAGCATATTGTGAAAAGAACAACGCTTTTGAAAGAGTAACGATAAAGTTCTGTCCTTATTTGATCGATTATTTATTTAAGACATTACGCGATCCCTTTATTTAAGACATTAGGGCATTTTCTGAGCAAGCCTGGTTAGCTACCACCATCTTAACTAAGTCTTGCCGCCAAACCTCAATGTTAACAGGATTGATGTGTTCCGGCATGAAGATAAGATAGCCAGTTCCCCATTGCATTGGGGAATCTTGGTAAGCCCACTTCCGCCATCGGCATCATCATCACTTACCATCAGGTGAGATGATGCCAAGGGCTTACCAATTGAGGGTAAAATCTCTTGTTTTTCTGATGGTCAAAGAAATTAAGGATATATTGACTTTAAAATCAAACTTGGAAGTACTGATTGTGATAATAATTCAAAATTACAAAAAAAAACTACATTGTTTTACTGTACCAGATTCAAACGCACGTTCCTTAGGTAGAAAATTATGCAAAAATTCTGTCGCAAAGAAACAAAAATAAAAAGTCCTCCCAAAAATAAACATAATCTTTCTTCACTGCATTATTAATAAAAACAGGCGCCAGTGAATACCTAACATAAAACAGTATTCTTTTTTCAAAAGTCTGTGACCTAAATATTTAGATGCACCCGATGTGGCACAGCAAGTGATGCAACGCTTATTTTTTAACAGCCCGAATTGGGATGGATGCGCAAACACATGATTGGAAGATGAGTTGAATTTGGAACGACTTGTTGTGAAAGGAACTTATGATAAAGGAGGCATGAGTAACTACTTAGTTACTCGTGCATGTTAGTTTGCCTTCTTTAACGCTAGGCTTTTGAGATCTTCCAAATACGAATGTTTAAAAATCAACTAGAGTTTGCTGGTTCAAAGTGCAGAAGGATAAATAGACTATGAATATTTTATATTATTCAAAGTTCACTTTATAACTACACGAAGTTTAACTTAATTACCAAAATTAATTTTAAAAAATATTTTTTTATTTAGCAACTGTATCTGAAAATCTATTATAAAATACCTAAATATGAAATTGCACCTATTTTCAAATGAATGCAAACAAAAGTTTTTTTTATCCCGTTTCATTTCAAATTATGGTTGCGTCATGACTTCGTGCGGGTGTACACTGCACGACCTCGATTACACGCACACGTGTGCACGCGTGCGTGTGTGCGTGCGTGAAGATTCACACACACAAAGACATGATTTTAAAATAAAGGGTGCCTTAATTGGTACGAAATTTAAATTAGTTTTGGGTATAGATTTTTAGTTTGCCTTTAGGGGATGAATGTGCTATAGGAATTGTTGATGTGTAGATGTGTGGGGAGAGGATTACGTAAAATGCAGGTGGAATGGTTTTTGAGCAATTGATTTGGACGGCGCGACGATATGCGTTTTCATTGCTCTTTTACTAAGTTATAGTTCTAACAACCGTACTTTCACATTAACTATATTGATAGTTTCCGCTACAAAGGTCGTAACTCCAAAATACATAATTTTGGCAACAGCCAAAAAACTATGTAAATAATACAAAAAAAAAACTAAAAAGACTTTTAAAGGTCTAAATAATAAAAGAACCATTAGAACCAAGTTTTAATAACTTTAAAAGCAAAAGAGAATTGTTAAAAATATTTAATTTTTTTGGTTTTTTGGCTATTGTCAAAACTATGCATTTTGGAGTTACGACCTTTGTTGCGGAAACCATCGATATGGTACAAAACTATTTTGTACTTCACTTTATTTGTTATTAAAACCAAACCCGTAACCTAGTTTTGAATATGTAGGTTTTTCCTTAACAAACATTTTAAAAGATCTTAGTCGCGTACATTTCCATCTTTAGAATACCTAATAAAAAAAAGGAATGGTACACTTGATTGCGATTTTCAGTCTAAACTAATACATACATTATTTTTGATTACATTTTTAAAATATATGACAAAAGAACACACTCATTTAAAAGAAAAACACTGGTTATGAATTACTTATTTATCTCTATTTATATTATTATTAAAATCACGAAAATACAACGTTTTTTTTTATAAAAAAATAACCAATTTACCAACCAAACAGCACATCCTGTATAATAAGTGACACCAATACATACAGGAACGCGATCGGCTCATAATAAAATGTGGCTTTTTTATCATCTCTGTATTGTATATTTTTCTATGTAAAACTTTAATCTCTATGTAAAACGCAAGCAGATACATAGCTCGCAAATACATTGTGGGTACTGTCGCATGCACCGCGGACCTTAATCACTGAATTTAAAATATGGCGGTTGCATATTTATATGATATTACATCGAAATAATTGTACTTTTTTGGACACAAAATATCGCTAATGGTAGAGCCGTGAAAGCGATGTAATCTCTTATAATTTTTCGATTTCAATTTCGAAAAGTGTCCTTCATTAAGTAGATTCTGTACACATAAATCGTATTTTTATTATTATCATAATTAGTACAAATCAATGAAAACGTTTATTAATTAACAAAACAAAGATTGTAACGGAGAAAGCAATTCCATGTGCTTTTGAACAATTGTAAACTGTTTTTTTACTGTAGTTACTAACATCTAGTTATGCAAGCGTACAAGTATAGAAAAAAAATCAAAGTGTTTCAACTGAAAAGAAAACTCAAAATCTTAATTTTTTTTTCTCAATAAATGATTTAATGTATTTCAGAAGCTTTTGATGTTAAGATGATAATGTTTTCATACGCATGTATGCGCGTTCCTTTACTACTTGCTACGGCGCGATGAGCGAAGCGAAACCAATACTACGCGTCGCGACTACGCAGCCAAAGAGCGCTATTAATATCAAATCCAAAAAAAATATTTCCGTCAACCGTGCAAAAAAAGTGCAGTTCTACAACTCGTTTCCAGAAAAAAAAAACAAAGAAGAAAAGCATAAAAAAGCGCGCGCAATTTGGAAATAGAACTCTCGCTCTCGTCGGGCGTTCGCCATTTTTTCTTTTTTTTTTCACGCTCGCACGATAGGAATAGTGACGTATTTTTTTCCAACCACTTTCGTTTTCACTAGTAGCTCGTAAAAGCAAATAAAGATAGGAAAAAACTCAGTTGGATTTTTTCCCGGATGATTCAGGGTTATTCAACATTTTTCCTTTTTTGTCACGGGATTCTGGGGCATGTCACTTTTTGTAGATCACCGGTGTTAATCCGGCTCTTTTGTCAGAACAGTTGTCCCGTTGACATAAAAACTCTTTTCTGAACTTTAACCAAAGAACTTGTATATCTACTATTTAACCGAAGGGTAGACACGAGGCTTCTTGGTTATTTTGGCTTAGTTACAACTGAAGATGCAAAGGCCCCATATTTATGCCTTCAAAACAGTAACGGAGAAAAAAGTATTTTAATTATCTCGGAAAAAAGTGTTCGTTTTAATTTTGCACACATAATATTATTTGCTTAAATATTTGAAATGTATATAATCTTCATGAAGCGGTCGTGGCTCAGTGCGGCTTGCGTGGTTGCATCGATCACGCAGGTTAACTGACTACAGAAACGGTCATAACCTGGATGGGTTTGACTGTCAGTGGCATTTATCTCGACCGCTTCCGTGCTTCGCAAGGCACGTTAAGCCGTTGGTGCCGGCTGCTATCGCTAGCAGTCGTTAAGCCATGTCAGAGGCCTTATAGGCGGCTTGAAAACTTCTGACACTGGGGTTGGCCACTAGCCCCACAACCTCCACCAATCCGGACTTGGCCCCCGTGTGTGGAGTATGGCCTAAGCCTTCCCGAGTTATGGGAAGAGACCTGTGCCCCTGCAGTGGGGACGTAATGGGTTGTTAACACTAATATAATCTTCATACAGCCTAATGTAGCAAAACGTAATGAAATATGTAATTAAATTATAAATTAGGGGTATTTTAATACTGCATATTCAAAAAAAAAATTCTGAACTGTCAATTTAGGAGCTTATCGTTGCATCGACTCATATTTGCTATTTTAATTATGATGTTCTGATTACGCATCTAATAACTCCAAGCTCTAACAATTATACTAAACTCTGGCCATTAACTCTCCTGATAGTAAGTGATGATGATGCCAAAGACGGAAACAAGCTTACCGAGATTCCCCAACGCAATGGGGAACAGACTATCTTATCTCCACGGCGAAACAACCTGATGTTTGGCGGCAAGACTTAGACATGATGGTAGCTAGCTAGACGAGCTTAAAAACGTCCTCCTACAAACTGCACTATCCAAAATTAGATCGTATACGTTGATTGGCCACTACGTTAGCCACGTAGACGGTCAATACGCGAAGAGAAAATATACCGTATGGCACAATTAAACTGCGCTTTTCCCAAAGGATACACGGTGGTTGCCTGGTGTGCACTTAGCATCACCCGCGGTCACGTGTAGGCATTTACATTTACACCTCCGGACGTGTGCACCGCTATGTTCATTATCATCTAATAAACAGATATGGAGGTTTCCTAATATGTTTTCCTTCACCGTTAAATCGTTATGTAAATAGTAAGTATAATTATTTAAGTTTCCAACTCATCGCATACTTAATACTCTACAGGCGTTAGAAACAAAATCTCCATACAAAAGCCCCAAGTTTAAAAAGCCCGCACAGCACAAATCACACAATTCAGTATTGCGCTCAGCCTCCAACATTTTAGGTTAAATATAAGGATCTTGCATAAGAAACTTGAGGGTGGTTCGCCCCCTGTATCTCCGTTTTTAGTATTTTAGTAAGTTGAGGGGGAATTACCCCCAGCGGGCGCGGCCGAGGGGGTAAGATGTTGATGTTTCTTAGTTTTATATTACTGTACTTTATTACTTATTTGTGTTAGTGTGTGTTTTATTGGTTGTGTGTGCGTGGATTACGTGACTTCCTTAAGCCCGCTCGTTTCATCGTTCCAATTCCTATGCAGATGTTTGTTCGTTTTTATGATTATTTTTTTGCGCGGGTTCGTTTTAGTGGGCAGTATAATGTCGGTTTATAGATTTTCCCGGGTTAGGTTTGGTGCGTACCACAGTTAGTTGCGGTGGGAGCGATTTAATGTTAAGTTTTAGTGTTTTTCAAAAGATTACAAAGTTATTTCTTGCTAGGTTAGAAGTACTTTTTGTGGCAGAGCCGATTTTCAGTTGCCGAATGTGAGTCGTTTGCTTTATCATCGTTTTATATCGTACCTTTCCTTTGCTTTTGATCTCCTTAAAAATTGTCACAGGGCAATTGTCATGGGCAAAATGTATGGAGCTTGGTGTAATTGTCAAATTGCCAAAATTCTCATTTTATTTTATCACACTAGATGACAGATAGAGCAAATACGCCGTTTTTTTACAAGAAGCAAGTTTCATACGAATACTTAACACATAAAGGCTACATTTTAAGTAACTTTAAAGAAAGTCCTGTCTTTTTTATGTTTTCTATTTGCATAGTACCATGTTGTGAATTGAAGCTTCCTACAATAGGTGAGATGCCATTTTCACACTCTGTATAGTGACGATAGAGCTGGCCAGAAGACGAAATATTAGGGTTGGTTGTCAAAAGGCACAAGAGGAAGAGGAAGACCACGTATCACCTGGTGTGACAATATAAAGGAATGGACTGGAATCAAAGACGCAGCCACTCTTTGCAGGATGGCTAAGGAGAGAGAGGAGTTCCGCATGCTGATCGCCGACATCCGCTAGGATATGGCACCCCGAGAAGAAGAAGTCAAAAGTCAAAAAAGTTAATAAATGTTTATTCGAAGTAGGTAGCATTGTACACTTTAGCAGGTCATTGTTTAATCTACCTAATACGAAGTTCCTACCACTCGGAACTCGTATACCCAACGTTTCGGGAAGTGTTTGCGGAGAGAGAAGAAATGTCGTCGGGTCCAAAAGAATTTCACACAATTTTTTTTTCAAATATAAATTTTTTTTTGAACAAATCTGGAGTGGTTTCAGAAAGCCACTGGATGGATGTGGTTCACAATCGTACTAAGTTGAATGGTCCAGTACTAGGTCCATTAGGGGACGTTTTCCAGCTGGGATAAGGAACAGAATATACGATTAAATCTCACTTAATTTAATTTGTTGGAAGTTCGTGGATGTTTTTACCATGTGTTTGCAATTATCACAAATTCACGAAAATATAAGCCGTCACATACATTCACAACAATATTATAGAGTCCTAATATACCTGAAAAAAAATAAAACGGCCTCCACTCGTGCATCTTTACAACTTTCCGCAATGAACCTATACACCATTGGATCCGTCGTTTGTATTGCGAGCACAATTTTTTTTTTTTGAGAATTGAGTATAAATTCCTTGGGGGAATGTGGTTCATATTCACGAGTAGAAGACACTGTTATTTTTAAGGTGTTTTAGAAGGTCCCATTATTATTAATAAATACAGGTATCAAGTCAAGTATAGAATACAGGAAAAATATTGAAAAAATCCGATCTACAACTTTTTTTTTCAGTTTTCCATACAAATTCTTCGTTGACTATTCAGATTTAGTATGGGAATCTGAAAAAAATTTGGAACGCGGATTTTTCAATATTTTTCCTGTATCCTATACTTGATGCTGAGTACCCTTTTAAATGTCTAACGCACTTTTTTTGATACCTGTATATAGGATAATAATCTTGGAAATAAAATTATTCTGGTCATAGGAACTCCTCGGGCTGGGACTCTAATTCGCACTTTGTCAATTTGTAAATTATCGTATTTTCTGCCCAAGTGAGGGTAGTGGTTTTCAAGTGTATTTATGTCCGTTCCATAGCTACCATGCAAATATTTTTTTATTATTATTAAAAAACTGACTTATACGTAGGTACAGTACAGTACAGTATAGCCAAACCTTAATGGATCTTGGAGTACGAGGTGTCGTGAGATTGGTCTTGTTCACCAGGCAAGGCAATTTATCTTGTATTGTTTGATGCCTCTTAAATTATGTATTTTTATGTGTAACCTATTTTTTTGTGTGCAGGTATGTAATCGTAATCAAATTTAAGTGAGTAACATTTTTTTTCACTTTCTATGGTAACTCAAGTTATCACTTACATCATTTGGTTTAAAAAATGACCTAATGATATATGTTGTAACTTGAGTTCCCACAGTAAGCTCTTACTGTAGTATTCGCAAAGATCTCGGCAGTGTAATAAAATATTCATATGCTAATTTTCACGAAACATACGTAATGTACAGGGTGGAGTGTAAGTTTATGTAATTTATGTTTATGTACATAAACTTTACCGCTTAGTTATGTTCATATTATACAGGGTGAGATTTTATTGGCATATAAGAGTCAGTCAAATAGTATCTAGATGCTACGCTTGTCAAAAAAAGTATTTTATTGAAAATTCAAATTAAATTTCAGAAACATGAACCATACTCTATATACATAATATGATTTAAATAATTTAACTTTTAACAATTTTTGTCGTCAATCAACTAAAGTTATTTCTAAGCAGATTTTAAGTCTATACTTACGAGCAAAAATACTCGTGTTCTGTGTAAAAGAACAAAATGGAAGACACGTAACCATACGACTTCTAAAATCAAACGCAATGTTGCTAACACTCCCTATCTCAAATAAAATAAATACCCATCTTAGAAAACACCGCACCCAGCGCTATTTCACGCGATGTTAAAGCCCTTTATACTTACCTACATCTTTATAACATAACGCAGCCTACTCATATGTAAAGAGGCACATCAAAAACTCTAATCAAAACAGTACGCTTCCTCCTATTTTAGGGGGGAGGGGAGGTGCTCACATTAAAACTTTTCACTCCCCCCCCCATCAATATTCTTAGTAGAATATAATCAATTCTTAGAGAAAGAAACAGTCGCTTCGTGTATTGATAAATGAGGCTCCCTTCATATTTCCAGCCCCTCGGGTGGCGCCCCCCGGGGTGGCCGTCTTAGGAACGTGCAAGATAGTAAGAACAGGGTTGCCAGGCTAATGAACTTTTAAGATTTTAGGGGGTTCTTTTGGGGGTGGCGGTAGTGGCGAGGATGACTGCTGGCACGTGTTTTTGCCTCTTTTATTATTATTATAATGTATGGTGTAAAGTTTTATGCTGCGTTTCGTGAATTTTTGATGTCTTACCACTGGTTTACTGTTTGGTATTAACGGTTTTAGCAAATTTTTATGGTGAAGCATTGGTAATAAAATAAATGTCGTATATTCCTTAATATTATTTATATTTTTAATAGTGTGTAAAATGAAAATTGTAAAAAAAAACTATCAAAATTTGATATTGTTTACTTTGATTTTGTTTACTTTTAGCTATTTGGATGTTTTTATAAGGCGTTTGATTTGATTGCATGAGCATAGTTATAATATTCACACCTGGTACTAAACCAAAAGTAAGCTAATGTTAACCTAATAACAACCTGTTCTCCGAAATTTTATTGCAGTTATCTAGGAACAAAAAACCTACTGCAGCAAAAATTTACAGCCCAAAGTCATGATAATTAACTACTACAGATCAAAAAAAACATGTTTTAAGTGTCAAATGCTGCCAATCTACTATGGACTTATCTGCTACCGTGTCAATCTCTCGTCTCTTCCTATGTCAAAATCTACCGCAAAAGTTATTTAGTATAATAAAGTGATGTGAAGGATATTTCTTAATTAATATTTTGATGCCTCTAACCTATTGTAGGCGTTTTTTTTTCTCGGGTCTTGCAAATGTCAGCCGCATGTCCCCAGAGTAGGCATTATTACTTTGTTAATATAATAGAATAACTAAAATACGCTAGTTTCGCAATACGTCTGTTAGCTGCCTTATTTTCTTAACGGCATATCGTCACTTCAGTGCTTATTTGTCCAGTCGACCATATTAACGAAAATTACTTTAGATAGATTGGTGTATGATTCTTATAATTTAGACCTTAACAATATTAAAAATATAATTACCTGTTGAAAACGCAATCTGTAAGAAATAATTTAATTTACGTGAAATAATCAGTAAAAATTGTGTTGTGTAAAGTGGTGGTTAAGGACATTGAACAAATAAGCACTCAGGTGACGATATGCAGCCGAGTCTTGGCGCAGCCCTAGCGGAGGCCTACGCTCCGCGCGGAGCTCAGCGCAGCCCGTAGGCGCTAGTTGCCCCCCTACAACTTTTTACTGGGACCGCGCGAAATGAGTGGATAAAATATAAGTAGCTCCTCTGTAAATGTTATACAGGATGTGTGTTTGTTAAAAAGTTTTATTTTGGAAAATGGTATATATACTTATTTATATATTTTTTAGATGTACAAATGTAGATCGGTTATAATTTATAGAAAATCTTTGAAAATAATCAAAAATAATATGTGTGATTACTTGTTTTTTTTTTCATGTGACTAATAATTATCGTGTATTTTGAGTGTTCTTGCTTTGATAGAAGAAAAATATCTTGTAAAAACCAAATCTTTTCTAATATATTCAATAATATTTAAAAAGAACACTTACTTAAAAACAAATCATATCTTCAATTAAACGGATCTAAAAAACTCAACCATTTACTTTTACACTACTAATAAGTTCTCTAAATACACAACACAGCTACTTATATTTTTTCCACAAATTTTATACAAAGTCAGGAATCGAACCCACAGCGGGTGTTTCACCACTGCGCCAAAGTTCCCCTCTCATTTAAACAACTACCGCCTTTATAATACATCCCGTTTCGCGACTAAATATCAGCGAATGTAGCGCTGTACGGCGACTGAGAAGTCTTGATACTTGTAAGGAGTTCTGATATGAAATTTTGAAAATTTATGTTTTATTACAGATTACCTTTTAGGAAGTCAGGAATGACCACGCAGTTAATATAAGATGTTATTAATTAGGTAGTTCTAAATACGTATGTACCTATTTTAGTAAGTAATTATAACTCAACTATAAGTGAAAGGCGCAAAGGCACCGCATTTTTAGCATTTTTTGGATATGTTTTATTGTTAAATCTTATTCAGTCGGTAGTTTTTTTTTTTGAGCTACTTGGTCATCAATAATAACAAACATGACAATCAACAGGCCATTAATAAATAATAAATGGTTCAATGTGTTCAAATCAAGTAAAATACTAAACTATTAATATGACGAATCAGAATAAATTCTTGAAAACAAGTACAAAACGCAAATTAATTACCAAAATCACACCCCTCAAGTACCAACGTCACCGAGGCTCACTACTTCCGCGTGCCGTATTTACAAGTATTGTAAGTATAGAATTATATATTTTATAACACCCCCCACCCCCACCCCCCGAACTAAGTCTGCGCATCTTTCTATCCCCTCCTTTTTGCCTTCTTTTAAAACCACCCGCGCCCTCTTACCCCCTTCTTTCGACTAATTTCGGGGTACAACTGAAGAATTATTCCTTGCGAGCACACCGCCACACAAATTTAAATCTTATGATTGAGTTGACAAGGTTTTAAATACGCGAACTCACGCACACAGAGTAAAAGCTGTATCTTTTCACTTCGAAAACTAATTCGGCATTAGAAGATGGGTGGAAGTGCTCGCGGTTGGTAAGCGAATTTGGATCGTGATTGTACTGTTTAAAGGTTGTAATTCGAATGATGTCTTTAAGAAAATTAGAACAGTTTCATCAAAAATATGAAATTAAAATCTTCATACTAGCGAAAGAAGTTTTAGCATCTTTGTTTTAGAGTAGGACGGGTATAGCTTGCAGTTTAGTCTCGCTCGCGGGTGGTGCCTCCCCGGGTAGGTAGTTGTGAGTAAAAAGCCCGGTTTCTTGATCAATGTTCGGCGCATTTGGAATTAATCATAACCGGGTATAACCGGGTATTTTCGTCTATGCCCGGGTGGGGGGTGGGGGGATCGTATTCTAAATGAAAATGCGGCTCTCTTCCTGTTTACATTTTGTAATAAATTGTTTTACTCTTATGTTGGCGCTTTGTGATGACGAATCCATTATTTGGGTCGCGTCGGTGGAGACTCTATTTGTTTTCCGAACTCTGTAAGGAAGGAGTGATGTTTGCCAAAATCTTTAAGGGTCTCGTGAATAACTTTATCTAAATGAACTAAATGTTCTGACATAGGAAAGTCTTAAGTTAAATTAACTAAGAATATTTATATTATCATATTATTGAGAGATTTGAAATACTGCACTGTGGTGCAGATCGGAGGATTACTAATACAAGTATATTACATATGGTTAATATTAAGAAAATAGTCATAAACCAGATCTGCAGGAAGACTGCAAAGAGTTTATAATCGCTAAGTTGTAAGATTTGGGAGTGTCACGCTTTGGAACTAATTTTACTGAATTTTATGAAACGTACGCAGCAATGTAAGATGCCCGCCATGAAATTAGGTAGTGAACTTTCATGCAAGTAACATACTTAAGAAATAAATATAATAATAATATCCGGGATAAATCACACACGGTCATCTTGCCACAAACTAGGATACCCTTTCAAATGGTACCCATAGTACAGGGACTGCGTACACATTTACATTTAAATACATACTTATATAGATATAATAACAGCCAGCCACAGAGCAAACAGATCTGCTCATCACAGAAATATTTGCCCTGGGTGGGTATCGAACCCACGACTCTTGGATCAGTAGTCAGCGCTAACCACTGACCCACCGAGACAGTCACGACTTGACATATTCAATTTTAAGTTCCAGTGGTATTTTTTATTACACCCTGTACAGTACTAACTAAACTTGTAGTAAAACAAACTAAACAGTCAACATATGTACGCCACTATACTTCATATGTTTAGGTACTTAAAAAAACGTAAACAATCTTGATATGTCTTTTTAACCGACTTCAAAAAAGGGAGGAGGTTCTCAATTCGTCGGATTTTTTTTTATGTATGTTCACCGATTACTCGAAGACGCCTGAACGGATTTGGAAAATTCTTTTTTTGTTTAAAAGGGTATACTTCACAGGTGGTCCCATATAAATTTTAACGAAATCGATTCAGCGGTTTTTGAGAAAATCAACAAAAACATAGCAAAATTGGAGTTGTTGCGATTGAAGTCGGTTGTTTTAACGTATTCAGCGTGGTCAATTATTTATGAAACGTACGCAGCAATGTAAGATTTAAGTATCATGAAAGCTCACGTTCATGTTAGTAACGTGAGCTTTCATGCAAGTAACGTACGTAAGTAAGAGATAATTATATTAAAGTAAAAATCATCTTATTTGCCAAACATAAGATTTACAATAATAATTAATATTTTTAGTTCCAGTACTTTTTAGGGTTCCGTAGCCAAATGGCAAAAAACGGAACCCTTATGGATTCGTCATGTCTGTCTGTCTGTCTGTCCGTGTATAAGAACTATACTGTTGAAACTTGGTAAGTCGATGTATTCTGGGAACCGCATTAAGATTTTCACACAAAAAGAGAAAAAAAACAATAAATTTTAAGGGTTTCCCATACATAGAACTGAAACTCAATTTTTTTTTCATCAAACCCATACGTGTGGTGTATCTGTGGGTAGGTCTTCAAAAATGATATTGAGGTTTCTAATATATATTTTTTCTAAACTGAATAGTTTGCGCGAGAGACACTGCCAAAGTGGTAAAATGTGTCCCCCCCCCCCCCCAGTAACTTCTAAAATAAGAGAATGATAAAACTTAAAAAAATATATAATGTACATTCGCACCCTTCATGGGCGAGTCCGACTCGCACTTGGACGCTTTTTTTTAATACATCCTTTGTACACTGACAAACTAAACTTGTTGTAAAACAAACTAAACAGTCGACATAAATGCCACTAACAGTCCATCCAATACAAGTATTGACCGTATCTTTAGTCATTTAACTTGTACAATGTACAGCCAACGTGAACACCCTTTTTAGCAGCCAAACTAAAAAAACACCCCTTTTTCACCCCCGACCCAAATAAGGTTTCATATTTAAAGATTTAACGCTTATAATGTGTCTAACTGGTTATCTGTTGCATTGTAGCTCTCAAACGGACTTTTTACCCGTGGACCCGGTGGTTGGACCCATCGATGGGTCAATGAGCAATTTGTTTTTCCTATAGACCAATGAAATAAGATCATCAGCAGCCATAATTGACCACGCTGAATACTTTAAAAACAACCGACTTCAATCGCAACAACTCCAATTTTGCTATGGTTTTGTTGATTTTCTCAAAAACAACTGAATTGATTTCGATCAAATTTATATGGGACCACCTGTGAAGTATGCCCTTTTAAACAAAAAAGAATTTTCCAAATCGGTTCAGGGGTCTTCGAGTAATCGGTGAGCATACATTAAAAAAAAGATTCCGACGAATTGAGAACCTCCTCCTTTTTTGAAGTCGGTTAAAACTTCACAGGTGGTCCCATATAAATTTGATTAAAATCGATTCAGCGGTTTTTGAGAAAATCAACAAAACCATAGCAAAATTGGAGTTGTTGCGATTGAAGTCGGTTGTTTTTAACGTATTCAGCGTGGTCAATTATTTTAAAATGAGAAAGCAGATTTCATTGCTGTGGAGTACCACAAATTACACAGCTAGTCTAACTAAGTTTTGTGTTTGGTAAAAATAGTTTCAAATTTAACTAGGTACCTTTTTTACCCCCAAAATTGGTGAGGCCTTGGCATCATATCACCTGATAGTAAGTGATGATGATGCCGAAGATGGAAGCGGGCTCACCAAGATTTCCCAACGCAATGGGGAACTGGCTATCTTATCTTCATGTCGGAACACATCAATGCTGTTAACATTGATGTTTGGCGGCAACACTTAGATTTGATGGTAGTAGCTAGCCAGGCGGGCTCAGAAAATGCCCTATCACCAACCAAACCGAGTCCTACAAAGTTGGACCCCGCCGGGAATCGAAGCTGCGACCTCCTGATGTGAAGCGAGCGGACTAGCCACTAGGTTACGAAGGCGGTAACTACCTGATATATTTTTTAAATTTTCTAGTAATTTAAGTGCACAAACTAAATACTGAAAGTTACCCTTGGTACCGGTTACACGTGGTATTCGGTGGCCCGGCAACTGACATAGGAAGGAACGAAGAAAAGTAACTTATTTTATCACAAATAAAATATTCCTCAGTCAGAAAAGTAAGTTTGTAGTAGAACAAGTTTATTTCAAAATTAAACTAAAACATTTTCGAATACGACAAATCCTTGAGGACTTTATTTGAGTTCCGTTTATATTTACCAATTGCTCACAATACTTATAGAACTTTGTACGGTTGGAAACTATAGGAATTCGTAAAACTTTTAAATTTAATTGGTTAAAATATTGTAAATGGTAAATTGCTCAGCTGGTTAGCCAATCAAGGTTTTCTCCTAGGTGTGGCGCAAAATTAAGATAACAAACAAAAAGATTATACGTCCACCACTGAATAAGTAAAATAGTTATAAAAACTTTTTTCATGCATTACATAATGTGCTCAGACTAAAAAAAAATCAAATATTCATAAAGAATAACGGGACTTTTTCTTTTTTTAGGCAGATAGATAGACCGCAAAGATTAGTTATTTGATTACCAGAGACTTAAAATGTCATCGACACAAAAGTGTATGACTTTTTGGCGGGAACTCCTAGCAAGAGTTTGTCAGTTTTGTTTTATTATCCGAAAAAATTGATATCGTGGTTATCAATGGATAATATTGATAGTGTATTGTTAAATAAAGTGCCATTTAAGTGTCTAATATGTAGGATAATGAAATAAAAGTGTGTAGACTGTGTTTCGAGTGCTCTCAAGAAGTCCATGAAATCTTCATTAAAAGTTCTTATTGGGTAGTTGACAAATTTGAAAAATTTAATAACTCAAAATGAGGAAAAATGCTGAAGATGTAAACTTTGAAACTAAACTCTCTAAAGAAAAAAAAACAACTAAAGACGAGGCGGTATGGCCATAGAGCCTTAGCTTGCCCTAGGAAGGGCGAAAAAAATATTTCTATATAATAGTAATAATAATATTTGGGACAAATCACACACGGTCATCTGGCCCCAAACTAGGATTCCCTGTATCTTGGGAACCAGAGACTGATATACATACACATATACTTTTAAATACATACATAATTATATAGATATAATACACCCAGAGTCAGAGCAAACACAGAAAAGTTTGCCCTGTGTGGGTATCGAACTCACGACTCTAGGATCAGAGGTCAGGATCGCCAACCAGTTAGCCACCGAGTCAGTCTATATATAATCGTATATTTATTTCATCTTCATACCGCAAAAATACAGTTTTATACATTATCAAGACTCCATTCATGCGTGTCCTTAGCTTTGATACTGAATGTTAACCAAAGAATAATCTTCATTATAATTTCTCATTTAATCTGCCAACGCTACCTTAGACCAGACACGAGTACCACTGGACCAGAAGAGACTTATAGCTCTGTTCCCACTGCTTTGTTTAAGTCGAGTCTTCTTTAGCGGGTCACAACCCAAAGTCACAAGAATCCCAATCGAGTTTTTTTGCATACTGCGCATAAGTGTACTATTGTAAATACATACCACATATTATATTGATAACGCGAATAAAGGTGATTAAATAGTTTAAGATATACTCTTTTATGGTAATATACCGTATAGCTTCGCGCTAGGTAACCGATGGAAAAGAAAGATTTTTGATTGGCGACCGCGAGTCGAAAGACCTAGTGTTGGTCGTCTCCCACATCAATTAGGAGGTCAAAGTCATTATAGTCGAACCACCGACCAGCCAACGGGACCCTATTACTAAGCCTCCGCTGTCGGTCCGTCCGTCCGTCCGTCTGTCTGTTAGCGGGCGTATCTCATGAACCGTAATAGGTAAACAGTTTAAATTTTCACAGATTGTGTATTTCTGTTGCCGCTGTAACAAAAAAATGATAAAAATAAATTAAAAATTAAAGGGGGGCTCCCCTACTAGAATCGTGTTTTCTGGGTGTTTTTGTTCGATCTTAATTATGACAACAGATAGACGCTTGAAATGCTCACAGAGTTTGTATTGCTATAGTCGCTAAAAATGATAATAATAAAATAAAATTATATATAAAATTAAAGGGGGTCCCCATACAAGAGACGTGCTTTTGGACTTTCTTGTACGGTGGCACGGAAACCTTCACGCACGAGTCCGACTCGCACTTGACTGGTTTTTTTTTTCATTTAAAACAATATCTCATCTCACTAATCTCACTTAATATTATAAATGCGAAATATTGATATTATAAATGCGAAAGTATGGATATTTGTTTGTTTGTTTATTTGTTTGTGAGTTTGTTTGTTCCACTTTCACTCCGAAACTACTGAACGGATTTGGATAAAATTTGGTAGGTAGATAGCTAAAGCACTCGGCTAACATATAGGATACTTTTAATCCCGGAAAACTCAAGGGATCCCGGAGGAATGCTTAAAAATCAAAATTTACACTTCGTCACAAGATGGCGCTACCTTAACATTTCTGTCCGAATCGAATTCTAAAATCCACGCAGACAAAGTCGCGGGCGGAATCTAGTTTATAATATTTATTTACCCATACAGTCTTATAAACAATCAACTCTCGGTCTATGTGACTGCCACTGGAAGCATGTGACTTCGGACCGCCCTAATGGGATGAGGTTTATGGGAGAGTCCTGCCTATGTTCAACATTGAACTGAAGTGAACTTCTGCCTGATATGATGGTACGAGTAATATAATAGCAGATAATACAACGAATATTCAATAAAATTTTAAAGGAAAATTATATTTAGTAGTAAAAGCTCCTGGGAATACTTTTAGAGCAATCTCGCAAATCTGACCTTGTAAGTATTGATTAAGGCACGTAGGCACTCGGGCGCAGGTTAACCGGATACAATTTGGTAAAATGTCGTTTTTTTTTCTCACGTCACGAAATAATAGGTATTTTAACGATTTATGTTGAAAGTTAAAAGATACATCGTGTGTGTTAGCATATTTTGATTCGAGGAGGCTTCGAGGCGTTCAGTTTAGATATCCATCATTACATAAATTAAGCCAAACATCAATGTCAATAGCATTAACATTAGCATTAACTGACTCGGTGGCTAAGTGGTTAGCGATCCTAACCTCTGATCCTAGAGTCGTGGGTTCGATCCCCACACAGAGCAAACTTTTCTGTGATGAGCAGAATTGTTTGCTCTGAGCCTGGATGTATAAAAGTATATGTGTATTGTGTATGTATATCCGTCTCTCGTTCCCAAGATACAGGGAATCCTAGTTTGGGGCCAGATGACCGTGTGTGATTTGTCCCAGATATTATTATTATTATTGTTTTCCATAATCCGTTCGGGAAATTGGTAAATTCACTTTCAACTTGTACATTATCGTCACTTACCACCAGGTGAGATAATGCCAAGAGCTTACCAACTGAATCGGGTGTTTCAGAAACACCATAAGTCAAGTATTTTCTTAAAGACTATAAGACACTGTAATAGCGAAGTGACAGCAACTTGACGAAAGTTTCGTGTATTTGAAAACCCCCATAAGATAACTTGCTTTTTGTATCTCTTAAAAAAACAAAATGAACTTATTGGATTTCTGCTACCCGATTCAATAAAAAAAGTGTTGTTCACTTCTGAAGTAACCTGGTATACTTTTGCCGTAAACTTCACATCATACCTGCTCGTTCCCCTAGCGACGAACTTGTTGCGTACAATCCTTGGCGTGGATTTGACGAGCCATGTCATGTCTCATGTCGCGGTCTCCACAAATACGCTCCACAAAGGTGTAACAAGTTGGTGGGGCAGCGGCTTCCAAACTTTACGCGTGCTGGGTGCGCGTGGGTAAACCAAAGATCGTCGGAACTCCATCATCACACTGAAAAAAATGTCTGGTACATGTAACTAGAATCTCGTTATCGGTACGATATTGTCTAGTTCTATTTGTGACGACAAAACGCTTTGTCGTCATTACTATAATAATCTAGTTAAATCAATTTGTGAATATAACAGAACATATCGGTATGTGTACAACATTTCATGTTCACCTTACAATCCGATTATAATGACAACAAACCTTATTGTAAAGAGTACTGTTTTCTAGTATTCATTACTATCGCATCATTAATGCTTACTATGCAGTGGTAAACACTAGAATTTGTGTTTTAACTAGATTTAAAAAGTAAATATTACTAATCGCTTAGTATATGCTGAAAAAAAATCTATTACTAATAACTAGTTTTTTGTTAGAATAACAATTTTTTAAACAACTATACGTTCTTGTTGTATTGTAGTCAAAAACTTTTTTCGGTGCATCAGCCATAAGACGACCACTGTTGAACAAAAGCTTTCCCCTTAAGATTTCCACGCCGCGCCGACCGATCTTGCACTGCCTGACAGATCCTGACCAGGTCACTGTCCACCAAGTGGGAGGTCTACTTGCGCTACGTCTTCCGGTGCGCGGTGAAGTTACCGCTAACAATTTTCATTAGCAATGATAACCCTTCTAGAGTTACATATCTTCATAGGCAGAATAACCACTTGTAATAAAGTAAAAATACATATTTGAGGAAAAATAAGAAAGGCAATACTAGTTTTCTGATTGGAAATGAATTTGTCCCAAAGTCAAAGGTATTCAAATTTTTAATAAAAAATAAAATATAGTAATACTATCACATTGCTTAAAATCGAAAAGAGACATGGTTTAAGTTGTATATATTATTAATAGTGTGTAAAACAAATGACAACAAAAACAGCGCACAAATATAAAACAATGCACCTCTTTAAGATTCGGCTTAAAGATCATTCCTTTAGATTCCTCCAGATTTAAGGCACCTCTCATGCCGTTGGAACTACTTCTAAATTTCTCCAGTCTTCATTATCTTGACATTTTGGTAAGACATCACACCAATTTTCCCTTACTTGTTCCGTCCATATAATTTAGACTTGCTACATATTTGCAGCGATTTCGTCAAATTAATTAACTCTCAACTCAACTCAAAATGTTTTTTATTTAAGTAGATGCTTTACACATGCTTTTAAATCGTCAATATTTTTTTCTACCTAGTACAAAGTCCCTACCACGCGGGACTTGTACACTCAACGTTTCGGGAAGTGTTTGCGAAGCGAGAAGAAACGTCCAACCCAAAAGAAACATCGCTTCAACACATTTTTTAAATAAAATCTTAAATTCTATTACAATTCATGTCAACAATAAAATTGTGAGCTGGAGGATCTATACATGTCCATATATCATTGTTATTTACATAATCTAGTATTTTTTAATACCCTCTAGAGCATAAACAATTTTTCACATGCAATTTGAATTTGTTTTCTGGCAAACTAGTCACATTTTCGGGTATTTTGTTATAAAATTTTACACACTGCCCCATAAATGACTTCTTAACTTTACTCAGTCTCGAATAGGCAACATCTATGTTATTAATATTTCTTAGATTAAAATTGTGTCTGTCACTGTTTTTATGAAACAAGTGCAAATTTTTACGTACATACATGATGTTTTCGTATATGAATTGACTAGCAACAGTAAGAATATTAATTTCTTTAAACATATTCCTCAACGACTCGCGGGATCGCATCTGGTAGATTGCGCGAATTGCCCTTTTTTGCAAAATAAAAATTGTTTCAATATCAGCGGCATGTCCCCAGAGTAAGATTCCGTAATGTCTTATACTGTAAAAATAACTAAAATACACTAGTCTCGCAGTACCTACATCTGTCAACTGTCTTATTTTCTTAACAGCATATGCAGCTGAACTAAGCCGTCCCGCTAAGGTTTCTATGTGTGGACCCCATTGCAGTGTAGCATCTAAAGTTATACCTAAAAAAACGGTCTTATTTACAAAGTCCAATACATTATTATCTACAATTACACTGTTTTCAATTTTCTTTACATTTGGTAATGAGAATTTTATGCATTTAGTTTTTTTTGCATTTAAGAGTAGATTGTTAACAGTGAACCACTTTAGAATCTCTGAAAGAGTGTTGTTTACTTCGTCAATATTGCTATCTTTCCTGTCAATCTTAAAAATAAGAGAAGTATCATCAGCAAACAACACAATGTTTGACAAATTTTGCACCATATATGGCAAGTCATTTATATATGTATGAAAAAGAAAAGGGCCTAATATAGATCCCTGGGGCACACCCATTTTAACCTTAGAGCCGGATGAATTTGTGCCATTTACTTGGACTTTTTGCGTTCTGTTGCTTAAGTACGAATTAAGAAGACTGAGGGCCCCGTCCTCGACACCGTAATGCTTTAACTTTATAAGCAATGTATGATGTTCAACGCAATCAAATGCTTTAAATAAATCACAGAACACTCCTATTGCATTCTGTGATTCTTCTAATATAGGCAATCTCATATTATACTTAAAAACAGTTTTGTTTCTCTTCCAAAACATAAAGGTATCTCCTTATTTGGGCTTATAGCTGTCTCTGGAAACGGTCATCTTTTTTTATTCCAAAATCTGACAACTCAGCCCTATAAATAGAACTTAAGTTCTCTAATGACCTAATTTAAGCCTGAGCTCCAGGCTATTGAAGCAAAACTCTTTTTCACTACAATAATAACAGTTCTTTAAAAAGAAAACCGAAGAGTTTTTATTACTGTATTGGAAAAATGTTTGAGAACCAACGCATGCGACTATAAAAGTCCTCAAAAAGAAACTACTCGAGTAGCGAACTATTTTGAACCGTATTTTCTTCAGGCTGGGTTGAGTTTTGTACGTCAAGGGTATCCTTTTGAGGAAAAGGGGTATTTTCCGATATTTTACCTTGATAAGATCATATTGTTGGAAGTAGTGAAGGATTTTCCGTTTATTTTATTTTACGCAAATGCTTTTTGTGTAAGCTGTCTGTGGGGTGTGTTTACAAACATGATTCTAAATTATGAATCTAAGCACTTATACGTACAATACACTCAGAATAGTAAATAAGGGAAGTATTTGAGTATAAACTTGTTTTTTTATGTGAAAGGCGGCAAACGAGCAGACGGATCACCTGATGGTAAGCGATAACCGCGCCGCCTATAGACACCCGCAACACCAGAGGAGTCACAGGTTCGTTGCGGCCTTGATAGACGAGTAAAATAAAGATCTCAACTTAGACATTGTATTCGGTATTTTTAGCAAATTAATAATTACAAAAAAAAAACATTTTACTAGTTACGGCAAGAATGGGCTGTGACGTCATAATTTTATAAGATAATTACTCTTTATTGCACAAAAAATATCTTTAATAAAAACGTGGGTAGTCTTATCGCTGAAAGCGGTTTCATCCAGACAACCCGGAGATACGGAGACAAAACCTACAAAACAGATAGGTAGCGCACGAATATCTTAAAAAAAAACAGTTAAGTATATTAAATTATAAAACCAAAACTTAAAAATTAGTTTAAAATTGAATTTATTAAATACAAGTACACTTTATACGCAAACATATCCGTACCTCTTACGAGATCTTCATTAATAAAACATAATTATGAATATCTGAAATTCAATAAAAATAGCTAAACTGGTGGACTAAAAAATCGACTCAATATTTGTTGCTCGACTTTTAAAAAAATAACTCAGTCTATAAAACTACAAAACACTAAAAGCAAAAAACTAGAAAACCATCAAACTAAAATCATAAACAGTAAACACACAGCTTTTGAACTTTTGGTTTAGCTTTATTTTGCTAGATTGAGTTAATTTTCCAAAAGTCGTGCATGAAACTTTGAGTCGATTTTTTTGTCCATGTGTATATTTAGTGAACAACATGTAATACTTTATTTTTGACACACACACACCCGACTTAATATAACAACGATTTATTTTTGGTCAGTAACAAATATACGATAAAATGAAAGGAAAGTGATCTGGCTAGCTAATACAATTCTATATCTTAGGTTTTCTGAACAAAATGATATTCTCTGACGAAATTGTTATAAAATCAGTATTTGGAATAACTATTGATAAGTTAATTCATATAGAGAATACAGCTTTTTGGTGACGAATAAAATATGACTTAACAAGTAGGGTAAAATTGGGGTTTCTGGGTCACAATCACTCTGAAAACAAGGAGGTTTTGAAAGTATTTTGATTTAGAAATGTAGCATTACGGTACAGTCAAGTGCTTAATTGGAATCGATTAGTATCATGACCTGTGCTAGCCATAAACATGACATGGCTCTGATTAAATTGCTACTTTATATGAATAAAATATCCTGTCTATTAAAACTGACAATAATATTATATTTTACTGTTGAGTTATTAGAAGTTTCGTGAAATAATATTTCCGTATGTTAATTGTAATTCATTAAATTTTAGAATTATTGACATACACTGGTGGACTAAAAAATCGACTCAAAATCTGTTGACCGACTTTTGAAAAATAACTCAGTCTACAAAACTACTAAATAGAAAAAACAAAAAACTAATAAATCACCAAACTAAAATCATAAAGAGTAAACACGCAGATTTTGAACTTTTGATTTAGTGTTTTTTGCTAGATTGAGTTATTTTTTCAAAAGTCGTGCAACAAACCTTGAGTCGATATTTTTGTCCATGAGTATATATTAAATATATTATTTATTTGTGTGACAAAACGCTGACGGCCCACCAGATGGAATGTATTTTGAAATTTGTAACCCAAAGACGGTATCGTGGAATATTGTATCGTCGACCATAATAAACTTGCAATAAATAAATACTTTAAACCGATAAAATCATTACATTGAAGCAAAATCGCTTACCATCAGGTGATCCGTCTGCTCGTTTGCCACCTATGCCATAAAAAAAAATAAAAAATAAAAAATAAAAAAAAGGATCTAAATGCGTGTAATTTGCACTGCCTAAAAAGTCGCCAATCATTCTAAATTATAATAAGTAAATGAAAAACGCGAGGTGCTCTCCAAATCCAACGGCAAATTCTGCGCCAATTCAATGGTAAACAGACACGAAATTCGTTCTATGAAAAGCAAAAAAAAAACGCCTCGCGGAAAAAATAAAACTCTAAAACGAACTAAACAGCGAAACAGCAGGCATGTAGGGAATAATTTAAAAAATACGCAAAATACGGCCACTTCACTTCTAACCAGGGGGAGGCGGGGGATATACCACCCCTGCCCGTTTTGCGTATTTTTCGGTATGCGTGGCAGGTGGCGCCCCCCGGGGGGTTCGTTAAAAAGCGACCGAGTAGGTAGTATTATAAAAGTTGCGCCTACTGAGTATAAGTAGTGAGGGTATGGGGAGGGGGGCTGACAGATGAGGGGGGTGCCACCTAGTTAGACAGTTAAAAGTATGCGGTATTAACAGAACGGAAATGAATATACGGGCGAAATTCGGATGCTGCGACGCTCGGGTTTAGATAATGAAAAATACTTGTCGTGTTTTTATTTTTGTGTGTTTTTAGGGGGTTCGGTTTAGAGGGTGGAGTGGTATGGTCTATAGATTTTAGCTTCGTTAGTATGTGCGTATTTCGTATGCCGAGTGGGATTGAGCCGTAAGTTATTAAAGAGGCTTTTCCGAGGAATCGGAAAGTTAAAATATTGATATTCGAAGTACTTACAGAACGTTTTCTAATAAGCTTTGATAGGTATGAAATAAGTATCTTTATAGTATATTTGTTTTCACATATATGATTCTTAATGAAAGCTTAGAAGCGTAATTTATTCCTTCTAACTGGTATTTACTTCATTCTGTTTATCCGACTACCTCAGTTTTTAAAAGTAGTAGACATGTATATCTGTCTGTTTTTTGGGCTGAGCTTGTAGACTGAAAGTTTGACATCTTATGAATGGTTGGAATTCTTGGATCCATTGTTATCCCCTGAGTCTATAAGTATTTAAGAAAGCGGGTTAATATTTTTATAAAATAGTTTATTAGTTCTCAAATTGAGAGGAAACCATGAAAACCTAAAATTCAAAATATTATGTCAGTAACTACGTCGTTTTATATTCATACCAGTATTTCACTTCACTTATAAGAAAATAGTGTTACTGAGATGTCATAAAAATACATCTCAACCGGAAATACGTCACTCGGAAATACGTCGCCCCCTTTCATTTTAGTTCAGTCAATTCGTAAGCGTATCGTAGCTATTCTTGCGGCGAAAAGGGCTTGATTCCTTGTTCCTTAACACTTATAATGCCACAGTAGGGTATATTTGGCCCTTTTGGAAAATATCTTTGAGGCGTGAAAGCGTCTGAGGTGTTATAAAGGGTTAGATTTCTAAGCAATGCTACGGTTTTGCGGTATAAGATGTTTACATAAATCATGTGTTGACTTTTTTATAAGTTTTCCTATAGCTTGAATATTAGAAGAAATATTATTTTGTTGTTTAAAAACAGAGTTTTTTTACGCCGTGTATAGTAATATTGATGATAGAATAATAGAGTAAAATTATATGACAAAGAAATTCATGTTTTCCTTGTTAAGATAGCACTTGGAATTTAATAACTGAATTTACCACGAAACTCGAATTCCAAATGAAAAGATAAAATCCATCTTATTGCAAAGATCGGAGACGTTCCAAAAAGTACTCTTTCTAACGACGAATTTCCTTTAAAAAAATCTAATTCACGCACGTCCCACCCGGCCCCACTCTCCCCTCCCCGCCCGCACAACACAATACGGGCTACATATACGCAATTTTTGATCAATACTTAAAAATTAACCCAGCCTCCTGTGTTGGTAGTTTTTTAATCACACTGCGCATGTCATGATTTTTAATCAGGAACCTTTGTGACGCCTACTCGGGATAGGTAGGTAATTGTATAGGGGGTAGTGAGTGGATTTTGGGAAACACATATGAGTTAATAGGTATATATTTTAACTACTTACGTAAACGGAGAAAAATATTTATTCGCGTTAGGTGTATATTTTAGGGCTAGCTAATTGTAGATAAAAAATATATACCTATGAAAAATATATAATTTTTGTTTTAAAAAAAGGTGCCTATACATTTTTTGTACGTAAATATGTTTTCTTTTTTTTTTTTTTTTTTTTTTTTTATGGCATAGGTGGCAAACGAGCAGACGGATCACCTGATGGTAAGCGATTACCGCCGCCCATAGACACCCGCAACACCAGAGGAGTCACAAGTGCGTTGCCGGCCTTTGATATGGGAGTACGCTCTTTTCTTGAAGGTTTGAATGTCGTATCGGTCCGGAAATACCGCAGGCGACAATTCATTCCATAGTTTGGTTGTGCGAGGCAGAAAGTTTCTAGTGAAACGCACAGTTGTGGACTGCCAACCATCTATGTGATGGGGATGAATATATTGTCGCGTAGAACGATGGCGAAAAGAGGCGGCAGGGATCAATCCGAACAATTCCTCGGAGCACTCCCCATTGTACATGCGATAGAGAATGCAGAGCGAGGCTACATCTCTACGCAGCGCCAAGGAATCAAGCCGATCTGAGATATCCTGGCAGCCGACGATTCGAGTTGCTCTCCGTTGAATACGGTCCAGAGGGAGAAGCTGGTACTGGGGTGCCCCTGCCCAGAGATGAGAACAGTATTCCATGTGAGGCCGAACCTGCGCCTTATAAAGTTGCAGGCGATGGGCCGCAGTGAAATACCGTCTCGATCTATTGAGCACACCAAGCTTCTTCGAGGCTAATTTAGCCTTACCCTCTAGATGACCACGGAACTGGACTTCACTCGATATGTCGACACCAAGGATTCCGATACTAGCTGAGGCATTAAGGGGAGTGTCCTCAAAACGAGGTGATACCACAAATGGCATTTTCTTGGCAGTGAACGCGCAAACCTGTGTCTTAGTGGGGTTAAATTGGACCAAGTTAATCCGACCCCATTCTGAGACTTTCTTTAAAGAGTCCTCAATTTCTGACACAAGTTTGTTTCGGCTCTCGATGACGTTTTCCCGAGAAATGTTAGCACGGCCGGTATAAAAGGCATCACCTGTGCTGTCATCCGCATAACAATGAGTGCTGCTGATTTGCAGCATATCATTGATATGCAGAAGGAACAGTGTAGGCGAAAGCACACAGCCTTGAGGGACACCAGCATTCACAGACATAGAATCTGAGCATGCACCGTCGACTACGACCTTTATGCTTCTGTCTGCAAGAAAACTAGTGACCCATTTGCATAATTCCTCGGGAAGCCCATAAGAAGGAAGCTTCGCAAGAAGTGCTTTGTGCCAAACCCGATCGAAGGCCTTCGCTATGTCCAAACTAACCGCCAATGCTTCCCCCTTAGTCTCGATCGCCTGTGCCCAACGATGTGTCAGGTAGACAAGAAGATCACCAGCGGACCGGCCCTTACGGAAACCGTACTGTCGGTCGCTAAGCAGCTGGCGGTCCTCTAGATACCGAAGGAGCTGGCTATTGATAATGGACTCCATTATCTTTGAGAATAAGGGGGTTATGGCTATCGGCCTGTAGTTGGACGGATTCGAGCGGTCACCTTTTTTAGGGATCGGGTGCACCAAAGCTGTTTTCCATGACTTCGGGACTACGCCAGAAGAGTAGGAAAGCCGAAAAAGGCGCGTTAAAACTGGAGCCAACTCTGGAGCACACACCTTCAACACGATGGGAGGGATTCCATCGGGCCCACTCGACTTATGAATGTCGAGGGAAAAAAGTGCTTTACGCACTGAGCGTTGGTGGAACCGGATATCCGGCATACAGCTCTTGCACCGCGGTATGGTCGGCGGCTCGTTTCCCCCGTCATCCAATGTCGAATTGGACGCAAAGAGTTTGCCTAGAAGATCGGCTTTCTCCTTTGCGTCGTGGGCCAATGAATCATTTCCCATGTGCAGTGGTGGAAATGATGGCGTGCAGAAATTCCCCTGGACAGCTTTGGCCAGAGACCAGAACGCACGAGTTCCCGAAGGAAGACGCTCTAGTCTCTCGCCAATTCTGCCTATGTGCGCCGACTTCTCCCTGGCAATGTCTCTTTTGAAGGACCTGGAGGCAAAGTTAAACTCCTTTTTCAATGCGCTGGTCTTTTCATCCCGTACCTTCGCTGCATTTACCCAGGCTTGGTAACATTCCTGCTTCCGGCGAGAAGCCTTTTTGCAGGACCGACCAAACCAAGGCTGTGATTTGCCGCCAATGGGGACCACCGAGGATGGGATAAAAAGCTCCATACCCTGCAGCACCACATCAGCGACAGAATCAGCAGCGAAGTTAGGATCATCCGGCGTGAAGCAAATCTGCCCCCAAGGGTAGGACGCAAAGAAAGACCGCATCCCATCCCAATCTGCTGACTTGTAGTGCCACACACGACGGCGACAAGCAACTCGCGGTCGCGGCGGGCACGTGAGTGGCACCGTACTCCGGATCAGGCAGTGATCCGAAGAGCCGAGTGAAGCGTCAACGGATACTTGGTAGCCGTCCGGATGAGAAGTCAGCAGAAGGTCCAACAGTGAAGGTTCATGGTTCTCCACATCTGGGATTCGCGTGGGCGTAGTAACCAGTTGTGTCAAACCATATGCCAGGGCGAAGTCGTGAACAGATCTCCCCGCATGATCGGTTTTGCTAGAACCGAGCCATTCGGCGTGGTGGGCGTTAAAATCGCCGAGTACCACGATCTCAGCGGATGGGATCTGCTGCTGCACAGTATCTGCAGCCATTTGGACGTGCTCAATGAGTCGGTCAGTTTCGCCATCGCCGGTATGGGACCTATATAGGCACGAATAGACGCGGGGATGGTCATCGCCGTCTACACGTAGCCATATGGTGGAGAGGTCCCTACCTTCAAGGTTGCTGAGGCGGCGAGAACTGATATCGTCTCTGACGTACACGCACACTCCAGCCCTAGGCACAAAGGAGTGTTCCAGACCGTACCCAGGGTAGGAGAGGTACGATGTGTCCGCTGGAGACGATATCTGTGTCTCGGTCAAAAAAAGCAAGGCCGGCTTTGCTGTCTCAAGGTGGTGGTGTACAGCATTTAGGTTGGAATGTAAGCCCCTGATGTTGCAGAAGTCCACAGTCAGCGTGGCAGGGGGTGCCACAGTGTCTTTGCCCTTGCCTCGTGCAGTTGAAAGCGCGGTTTTGCCCCCCCCAGAGTACGACGAGGGGCGGCCTGGACATCCAGGCTCAGGGACGTTGTGTTCTGAGCCTGGACGTCCAGGGAGGGATTCTCCAGCGCTCGCGCAGCTGGTACCCTCCTGGGGTAGCGAATTTGGGAACTGCGCTATCATTGGGGGGGGGGAAGGGGTTGGGCCTCCGGTATCCTCACTAACTCGGCGAAACACAACGCAAGCGTTGCTTCACGCCGGTTTCCTGTGAGGCCGTGGTATCACTCCGGTCGAGCCGGCCCATACGTGCCGAAGCATGGCTCTCCCACGGTATAAATTCTTTATTTTCTTTTCAAAAAATACACTTACATAATTTCTCACACACTTCAATTATAGAGTCGACAATGACGAATAATGACCATAATAAAATATAATTAGTAATAAAGATGTATTTTCGTTAAAAAAGTTGAATAAATCATAATTATGACTAAAACATGTTTGCTTTACATGAAAGCATTCATTTCCTGTAATTCCGAAAATAGGTCAATTCAATAGGTCAAGGAATAAGGAAGTGTTTGTTTATTTGACTGACTCGGTGAGTCAGTTATTAGCGATACTGACTATTGATCCGAGGGTCATGGGTTCGATTCCCACCCAGAGCAAACATTTCTGTGATAATGACAATTCTTTTGCTGTGTATCTGGGGATATGTATTAGGTATATCCGTATGATACGATCGGCGAGTGTTCAGATTGAACAGAGCCACCTATCCTTTTAAGTTAAAACTAATATGTAGCGACATCTAGTATGCCAGCCTAGTAATAACGTAACCTCTAGGATCTACATCTATTAATTAGTTATTATATTATTATAGGCAGTCTCTCACCTATGCAATTCGTTCTTTAAGAGGGCGCTGTATCAATGTATTTAAGCGAAACCCTAACGCCTCATACATTACCATATGTTTGATTTAACCGCGAGACGCGCCGCCTGACGTGCCGCGCAACGCGCCGCGTCTCCATGAACGAGGCCTTATGCATGTCTCGTCTAGTTTTTTTTTGTTTTTTTGTTTTTTTATGGCAGAGGTGGCAAACGAGTAGATGGATCACCCGATGGTAAGCGATTACCGCCGCCCATAGACACCCGCAGCACCAGAGGAGTAACAAGTGCGTTGCCGGTAATAAAAAGGCACTACAATAAACCATTTTTCCAAGAGATCGAGGTTTTGCTATTACAGCGAGTAAATCCTTGAGAGACGGCTCTGTTCAGTGGACGTCTTTTGAGTAATGATGATGTTAGGTGTATTATATCAATCTCTGTTTTATTTTCCCACAATTGATAAGCCTCCTAGTTTCAAATCGGTCTCTAGAGTCAAATAAGATGACCGACAAATAATAATGAACAAAATTGAAAACTTTTGCACCCCCAACAGTAAAAGTTGAATTACTCAAAAACCGCTGAACCGATTTTCTTGAACCATAGCTGAAAACACTCTCGAGAAGTCGCCTTTCAAAAAAATACTAAATGAAAATAGGTTCATCCGTTTAGGAGCTACAACGCTATAGATAGACAGGGATACACAGGTTAGAATCGTAACACACCTCTTTTTGCATCGGGGTTGCAAATGGTTAAAATAGGTAAATATCGTAATCAATTTAACAAAAGATAAACTTTTGACTGTATAAAAATGTGTCCTGTTAGTCTGAGGATCAGAACGAATCTTTTCAGGCGGTAATAAGAAGCGAACATACACGCACAGGTTCAAAAACATTAGCCTCCATTAGTGTAGTCGGGTAAGAGCAAACGATATACAATATACTGTTAAATGATGTCAGTCTGAAAACATTTTCCTGAAACCTCTCGAAATATTCACAACGTGTGGTAGCGACTTTATACTAGGTAGATTAACTTACAAAATCAATAAAAATACCACTTACGACAGTCAAACTCTCAGAATAACTCCAAAACCGCTGAACCGATTTGCACAAAACATAGCTAAGAACTACGCGATAAAACCTGCTGTCAACTGAAAAAATCTCATTTAAATATAGATTTTTATTTTAATGAGTTAATTAGAAAGTTTTTAGTCTTCGTGACAAAGAAAAAAATATTTTTAAACAAGTTTTTCACTAAATGAATACCATAAAATGCGTAATGACGTGAATGAAATTCTATAATGTAAAATAAAAAATATGATATATAAAACCACTCTTTAAGTTCTAGCGTAAGCAAGAGAGAGAGAGAGAGAGTGAATCTCGGTTGGATCCTTTAAGCTACGCTTAAAGAAATATTATTTAAATATGCAAATAAACATTGATTAGATAAAAATAAAAATTCTATTGTGCCAATCTACACAAGTTAGTTTAGGTTCCTTAACATTTATAGTATTTATAAAGTACGTATTACACTTTCTATTATTCTTCTTCTATTCTATCGTATTACACTTTCTCCTCATACAATAAATTATTTATACTTATTACAATATTTAGTTTTATCTCGTATTACTCCACACTGTATGCTATTTCACTTTATTCATATAGACTATAATCATCTGTACCATGCGCTGTTACGGTTTCTTCGGGCTCCACAGAAAATCAGCGTCGTTTTTAACAGACTTAAAAAAAAGGAGGAGGTTCTCAATTCGTCGGAATCTTTTTTTTTATGTATGTTCACCGATTACTCGAAGACGCCTGAACCGATTTGAAAAATTCTATTTTTGTTTAAAAGGGTATACTTCACAGGTGGTCCCATATAAATTTTATTGAAATCGATTCAGCGGTTTTTGAGAAAATCAACAAAAACATAGCAAAATTGGAGTTGTTGCGATTGAAGTCGGTTGTTTTTAACGTATTCAGCGTGGTCAATTATATTGTCATTAATAAAGCGGCACTATGCTGAGTGGAGACCCTTTCTTGGTCGGAGGTGCTTGACGCAGCACCGGTTAACAGCATCACGATTACAATAGTGTATGTATAATTTTCCTCTGTAATGGTGTTGTTATATACAATGTGCCTCTTACTACGAATAAAGTTTTTCTATTCTATTCTATTCTAAAAGGTTAAATAATTTCTCCAGCAAAATGATATGACATTTATAAGTGTGCTTATTGTATCTGTGAACGGAAAAATAGATGATTATGTTTTGATCTTTCCTAGAGAAAAAAGAAATAATTATTGTAAATTTAAGTTTCTACTGGAATACCTGGTCGCGTTGCACACGTCCATAGGTGTAAATATAAAATGCCCTACACGTGACCGCGGGTGATGCTAAGTGCAACACTAGGCAATCACCGCGCCGTCTATACCTCGTGGATATGACGCTTAAATGTGCCACACGATAAGAAGAAGACTGAAATACCTGAAAAAATATTGCCCATGACTCCTACTCCTCAATTTAGACTACCTGACAATTAATTTGCAAAAAAACACAAACCACCCTTTTAAATTTAATTAGATTTGATGAAATAAATAAATTTACTAATAAATTAAAATATTAATTTATTCTACGACTCTGCTGAATTAGCAATTTTTTTTCGGATACCCACAGTCCGTTCTTTAAATAGACCAGGAGTCGAGTTTTAAACAAAAACGTTTCTTTGCGTGGGCCGACTACGACAGCGGCGTAGTAAGAGTACTACGGAAAGCGTACCTAATAGACGCGAGAAACGAATCTGTTGTGACAAGTCCTTCACAACATCATAACTTCCTAGTTTTACCCGACTACGGACAAGACGGAGGAACGCAGAGAGGTTATCGACTGACATGTTTATGCAGTTTAGTCATACACTTTCCAAAACGTTAAGATTCACAAGGTGCGAGTGTGAAACAACTTTGAAAAATAATATAATAATAATAATAATATCTGGGACAAATCACACACGGTCATCTGGCCCCAAACTAGGATTCCCTGTATCTTGGGAACCAGAGACTGATATACATACACATATATTTTTTTAAATACATACATATATAGATATAATACACCCAGACTCAGAGCAAACAATTCTGCTCATCACAGAAAAGTTTGCCCTGTGTGGGGATCGAACCCATATGTTTTAAAAGAATGTGTACAACATCTAATATTTTGATGCGACGTTGAGTTTTCATAACTATAGTTATCATTATCAGATCCAGAGAGTTAGTAAAAGAAATATATTCAATATAGCTTTGTTATTTAGCTTCTGCCCACGGAGTTGCCCCCGTGGAAACCGCTTTTATGTCTATCTTTGAAGATGAATGGTGAGCGACCCGCGAGCAGCCCGCGAGCGTATAAATGCGTTCTTCCTTACTCTTCGAGAATAATGTAATGACATTTGGTATTGGACAGTTGACTTTGCGCACAGTGTTTAATTATCATAGAAGCATTCTCATAAGGCCTTTGTCCAGCAGTGGACGTCTTTTGGCTAATGATGAGATGATGATGATTCTCATAAAATTGAAAAAAAATATATTTTCAGCCGCCTCTAGAGTTCAATAGTATAAAATATACCAAAAAGCAGACAGACATACACGATAAACATACCATAACTCTAGGTTACAGTGATAGACTAACAATCATGGTAAATATATGCAGATATATTTAAGTATATAAATAAATAAATATCTCGGGACAAATCACACATATGGTCATCTGATCCCAAACTAGGATTCCCTGTATTATGGGAACCAGAGACTTAGATATAATACACCCAGGCACAGAGCAAACAAATCTGCTCATTACAGAAATGTTTGCCCTGGGTGGGGACCAAACCCACGATTCTCGGATCAGTAGTCATGGGCACTAATTACTGAGCCACTGAGTCAGTACACCAAAAGTCCGACCAAAGTTCGTTTGAAAATGATATAATAATGAATATAATAAAAAGTGTAGCGGTGATCCCGTCCCGTTGTATTTTTCGCCCGCTCAGTACAGCGCAATTCGATCCCCACTTTTGGGGAGAGTGGGGCATTTTTTGGCCTCCCATTTCTCCCTCGTAAATTGGAGCATATAATTTTTATTACAACATGTGAACCTTTAGCTATCATGGGCTGGAATTCATCTGAACTATGTAACTAAACTGGAAACGGATGGGTTATATTATAAGATATACTTATTATTTTCATTAATGTACATTTGACACAAAAAAAAAAACATATTGTTTCAAAAACAATGAAATGCGATAAAAGTTTTTTTTTATCCATAGCCGTTTAACAATATGCACCAAAATATCGTATACAACCTATAGTAATACCTAATGACTATAAAATACTAAACACTAACATATTCAAGAAAAAATATTACTATTGATATTACTACCTATAATTTCTATGACAAAATAACTCTTTCCGCTTTTTTACGTAACTATAACTAGATACATTTTTGTAGATAAATAATTTGTTATTAATTTCCGGACCGATACGACATTCAAACCTTCAAGAAAAGAGCGTACTCCCATATCAAAGGCCGGCAACGCACTTGTGACTCCTCTGGTGTTGCGAGTGTCTATGGACGGCGGTAATCGCTTACCATCAGGTGATCCGTCTGCTCGTTTGCCACCTCTGTCATAAAAAAAATGTCAGTAGGAGATTATTTTTTGTGTTTTTTATTGCCTAGCTATATAGTAGGTCAACTAATGCTATTCAACCTGGGGCTTCTGTCCATGAAACTGAGTTTTTTTTATGAACGAAAGTATATTAAACTTGTGGTAAAGTATATTAAACGTCAATAAAATTGTTTCATAGGATAAGAAAAGACAAGACCTACCACATCAAACTGAATATCTAATTAATCACTCATCAATAAAAATAAATGAGAATCGAGACACAGCTGACGAACCATTAATAAAATGCGTGAAAATCGTGCACAGAATTACGTCAAAGTAAATGAAAAGAAATATTTTTTTTATTCAAAATTCAAAATGTGTTTGTTCGAAGTAGGTAGCACTGTAAACTTTTAAAAGGTATTTTTTTAATCTACCTAATATGAGTTCCTACCACTCGGACTCGTATACCCAACGCTTCGGGAAGTGTTTACGGAGAGAAAAAACGTCGGGTCCAAAAGAAACTCCCTCCAACACATTTTTTCAAATATAATTCTTTACTTGGGGGCGATACTATAAGTTATTTGTCTGCGAAAATGACTTATAGTAATACAGGGTGTAAAATAAAGCTTCTAACCATCACACTGGACCACTTTTCCTAGGAAATTACAAATAACTTTTTTGGACATTTTTAAACAACTTTTGTTAGGAAATTCCAAATAACTTTTTTAGACATTTCATAAAACTCAGTCGGTTAGCCAAATTCGGCCTTTGCCTTTATATGAGAATTCGAAGCGTTCTTTTTGAGAATTCAGCACGAGCTCCTTGAGGAAAGATGTGCAATGTGATAAGTAAAAGCCTTCATTAAAATTTCCGGGAAGACCTCTTTACACCCTGTATTTCAAGCTAAGGCTGATGCTCCACTAAGCCGGAGCGCATAACAGAGATGAGACTTGCAAGAACAGATCAATTAAGTGGTTTGAAACCGCTCTGCTTTACTGGAAGGGGTGTGAACGGCGCGGCGTTTGTCTTTTCACAGCACCGCACTTCCCCGCTTTTCTTTGCTTTGTCTCAGTGGAATAGCGGCCTAGTAAATACTAATTTCATGTAGATACAATTTCCGGTTTGTGTTTTATACCTACTTATGGCGAATCTTATCTGTGGCAAATTTAAAGATATACCTCAACGTATAATGTCAACAATGTTTGTTCTTTAAAAATCATATTCAAACTTGAACACTTTGTATGAAAACTCCATATTTTTAGATTTAACCAAAGTTGTAATACAGAAGTTGTTTACATTTTTGATATAAACTATTACTTCTTACACCCTTTTCACACCCTGTGTAATGAAAGCCCTAAGATTTCTATCCATGTAGATGACTACACTTCAAACTTAAAAGAAATAGAAAACAAGCAATAAAAATCCCATTGCATGCCCAAAAACGCATGGCTGCGTATGACACGCCCGGTCCTCCGACAAAAATTCGTTAGTGAGCGAACCTCGTAAAAAACTGTTACAATCTAATATTTCTTTTTTCCCGGATACTGTTGAATGGCGAATATTGTCGGGCATGCCATTCAGAGTTCACGGGATAAAAAAGTGCAAAAAATCTTGTGAAATTTTCACTTTCAATCGACACTGCACGTGTAAAAACAAACGCGTGTGCGTTGGAAAATCGTTTTCAACTGAGATCTTGACGTTAAGTCTTATTTGTGACTATTTTTATTGTAGTAGAGATATGATTATTAAATAAAGACGCAGAATTACTCCAAACGTAAGGACACTCATCAATAATTGGTTTAAATCTGTGACGTAAAAAATGCCTGAATTTTAAAACTAGCTCTTTTACTAAATATGGAGAAACTTCAAGAAAAGAGCGTACCAAAGCGTCCCATATCAAAGGCCGGCAACGCACTTGTGACTCCTCTGGTGATGCGGGTGTCTATGGGCGGCGGTAATCGCTTACCATCAGGTGATCCGTCTGCTCGTTTGCCACCTCTACCATAAAAAAAAAACTTACTCGTTTAAACTTTCAAAACACAAAAAAATATATTTATGAAAAATTTGTAATTCGTTTGAATTACGTCATTATAACTCCTTTGATTAATCTCGTCATAACGTCGTAGAAGAGCACAATGTCGTTTTTCACATTTGTTAAAGAATACTAGCAACTAACTACCGGATTGAAGCCTCAAACACAGCCTTTACAAACTACCAGCATGCATAACAGACGTTCATTTGAGCCAGCCAAACCAACCCCATGCACCCACCCATGGCTTCCACCAAAGCCATAATGATTTATTACAATCCCCGACATAACAATTTTATTTTAGGAGGAGCACTCATGTAGTTTTATGGGTAACATGACGCTCCATGTAAAAGATTTGTTTTGATGCTGGTCTGCAAAATTGGGAGTTTTAAACGTCGAAGTTTATTATTTAGAGAGAATTAGGTTTTGGATAGAAGACACCTCGTTAAAAATTATACAGGGTGTAAGGAACAGGTTTCCGAAAACTTTAAGGGCTTGCTCAGTAGACGCAACTGAACAACTTTCCACAAGAATTTTTTTCAGGAAACGAAAAAAATCGGCTTCTCCATACAAACTGTCCAATCAAGTTTATAATTTTGTATGGAGAAGCCGATTTTTTTCGTTTCCTGAAAAAAATTCTTGTGGAAAGTTGTTCAGTTGCGTCTACTGAGCAAGCCCTTAAAGTTTTCGGAAACCTGTCCCTTACACCCTGTATAAAACAATTGTTTACTGAAAATATATTATATAATAATTGTTAAATGTTATTTTGAGTGCTTTTGTGAAAACCTAATATCTGGAGTTTAGTAAGCTGATTGCATTAAAATACTTGATGAGATCTCTTGTTTTTATTATATGTATAGTGCACTAACCTTAACCGCCTCCGTAGCGTAGTGGCTTGCCGCTCGCTTCACATCAGGAGGTCGCGGGTTCGATTCCCGGCGGGGTCCAACTTTGTGGACTCGGTTTGGTTGGTGGTAGGGCATTTTCTGAGCCCGCCTGGCTAGCTACCATCATCTTATCTAAGTCTTGCCGCCAAACATCAATGTTAACAGCATTGATGTGTTCCGGCATGAAGATAAGATAGCCAGTTCCCCATTGCGTTGGGGAATATTGGTAAGCCCGCTTCCATCTTCGGCATCATCATCACTTACCATCAGGTGAGATGATGCCAAGGGCTCACCAATTGAAGGTAAAAATAAAACTAAATAAAGCGTCAGTGGATCCATGGTAGTGACTTCGACGTCCTAACCAGAGGTCACAAATTCATATCTTGGCCAACACATATTTTTTAAATTGAAATCTATGCAATGCTGAGTTTTTCCAAACTTATGTGCATTTTTATACCGATTGAGGAAAACATCTTCGAGAAACCTGTTCATCTGATTACGATAGGTGTGTATACTGATCGCGTTCCACACGATGTTAATTAATGCCCTACACGTGACCCTGAATTCTTGAAAAAGGCTTCTACTCATGAAACTGAACAACTTTCTCTATCTCTATCTCTCAACGAACCTATGCTCAGTTCGCAAAAAAAGTTAGTCTCCTCATGCTAATTGATCAACTGATCCGCCAGAATTGTATGGAATGTCCAAAAATTTGTTTTGCGAATTGAGTATAGGTTCCTTATGGTTTTTTTTCCGGTATTTTAGAAGTCAGGGTCATAGTACAATAAATTACCAGTTGTTACGTGAGATTAACATTAGTAACGCAAGCTATCCGAAAACTCCCCTGGGTCCACTAAGATCCATTGTAAAGATCCATTGATGGATCTTTTTGCACTATTATGTCCACTTCAAAGGTAAACAAAAATTCTAACTTATACATTTGGTAAAAAAAAATAGTATGTCCATGAAAAACATCAGAGGGTTATATAATTTTTAATCAAACGGAATCAATAAACCCATCTCCGTCCAGACCTCTCCTTATGTCACTTCCCGCCCGATTCCGCGAACCTTTCTCATCTCATTACGCTTACATTACGTCACAAAAAACGTGTTAAAACGGAAAGGAACCTAATTGGTCTCTAGGCCTTTCGCAATCTAATAAGTACCGTCTTCCCCCCTTTCCCAACCCCCCACCGATGTGTGTTTATATCTATATGACGTACTACAGTTGTGTATGTGTGGGGTACGCCCTAAATTATTTCGACATATGCAAATTTGCGCGCACCTACAGATGTGAGCAAAGATTCGATACGTAGATGAGACAGGCAGGCTTTGATTTGTACCTAAAATAGAAAAAAGTTTGTTATGTTCTTTTTTTCAGCCATCAAAAACATTTTACTTAATTACTACCCTTTACTACGTTAGGCAAAAGTTAACCACTGCTACGATTATGGTAGTACATGTAGCGATACTGACATACACCTATTAAGCCACCTCCTCCGTGACTTAAACGCTAATATTTCGACTCTTCGACTTTCGACATCAGGGGATCGCAGGTTCACTCCCCAGCGGGGTGAAACTTTGTACCACTCGGTTTGGTTGATGGTTTTACATGAAGATTCTTATCTAAGTCTCGCTGTCAAACATCAATGTTAACAATTGCATTGAGGAATCTTATTAACTCAACAATTGTGATGAAAGGAAATGAATTTATTTTACTCAAAGGAAGTTAGTAGCTTTTCGAAAGGTAGTTATTATTTTTGTCTGCTTGATTTATTTTATTATATCTTTTCACTTCTCATCCACACAGTTTCCTACAAAGTTTAGTTCATTCAGAATTACCCAAAAAATGTGATTGTCAAATCTAACCCTTACACAGCTTAAAATAAAATTCTTCGCAGTATATTTTCAGCGACGCGCAAATCTACACAAGAGAATCTCCGATACACACAGACAAGCTACGTTATTATGAAAACGTTCTACTAGGCTTAAGGAAAAATGCATCTGTTCGCGGCCTGTCCCTTCTGTACCTTATCTCATCCACACAATACACCTAGCGAAGCGAGTCTCCCAAAAAACGGAGAGGCACAGTTGTAAAATTGTCTAACTACCCCCCGCTCGCGCTCATTACGGCGCGTGCGTGGGCCGCACTAGGGCTACAGATCTGGACAGACGTCTGAAGATATCTTGACGATATCTTTGCTGTGTAATAATATAAAAGGGAAATTTAATGTATTTATTTGTAAGATGCTTCTTGACTATTATGAAGCAACTACCAATAATATGTGCTTCTTTTGCTAGATTAGATTTGTTTCATTTGATTTTCTTTTTACTTTGTTTTTTTTCTGAGATAGCTATATAGAACCGGATTTATAAGGAAATGTATTATGTGGATGCTTTGTTAAATACAGTGCACTAATATTGAGATCTTTTAATCATCATCATCATCAGCCGAAAGACGTCAACTACTGGATAAAGCCCCCCCCCCCCCAAGTATTTCCAATCTTTTAATAGCAACATGTAAACATATTATGCTTTTGTTACTTTACGAGTATTCCCTTGTTCTGGAGGTTTAACAGAAAATCTTTGTGATAGTATAAGTCTATGTTTTTGATTAAGTTTTGTTTTGTCTTTTGTTTCTGAATATGTAGATGCTTACATCTTGAACAAAGAACCACGTAGTTCTTTTAACGTACAGTCCTTTATTTTTACTAATTCTATGACATCCTAAGTAATGATTACACTGTCACTGGCCTACCTATGTGTCTACGTATATCAGGTTCAACCTTAAAAAAAATAACAAAATGATGATATGGAATTGCAAAGATATCTGTAGACTTATCTCCTAACCATCTTACCGCGTACATACGAAACACTCGCGGCGCACAGATCGCAATACTAACGCGTGTTCATCTCTTTCTAGTTTTGAAAAACCCGCGATCGTGTGTCCCCTTCGCACATTCCTCCCGCTCCCCCCACCCACACCCCCTCCTAATTCCTTACATATTTAAATTCCACTTCGGAAACTCGAGAGACTTCATATTATTGTCTCCATATGCTGAGAAGTGTATCGCTTGGATTTTTGAGGCCCTAATCAATTTTGGGTATTCGTTTTCATTTGTGTCATTCGTCGATTATTTTTTTGCAGATATGCGATATAATGTAGCTTTAATAGAGCATTCAAAAACAATATATTTGCATTATTGAATAAATCATATGACATTATCTAAAAGTCAACGATCGCGATTTGATGATTCGAAAGTAGAGTTTTTCGGGAAAGTTTTCCGGATTTTACAAAGAGCTTAAAAAAATATAGTTTGAAAGAAGAACTGTTTCAAAATCAACACCTGGAAAACTCAATCGAATGGAAAGTATACTCAGAAAAAAAAATTACAAGTCACACTGTCTCTTTTGTAATAACTACCGAAATAAAAAATACCATCTCCAACAATAGTAAAAGTCGAATAACTGAAACGTTGAGTGTACAAGTTCCGAGTGGTAGGAACTTTGTCCTAGGTAGAAAAAAAGACGATTTAAAAGTATGCGTACAGCATCTACTTAAATAAAAAATATTTTGAATTTTGAATTGAATTTTGATTTTTTTTTGACTCAAAAACTCTTGCGCTGATTATCACCAAATATAACTAAGACTACTACAATAAAACCTACTTTGCAATAATAACAATTGCGTCATACGTAAATCGTCATACCCACCCGTTTAAGACTTACGACTCCACAAAATATACTTCAAACTGATTTGCGATTTGTTTAAGTTTCCTTTCTGCAAGTTGTATAGTTTTATAGGTGTATTTATAGATCCCTTCATCTTATTTCATAATTATTACCATCAGCTAAAAGACATCCACTGCTGGACAAAGGCCTCCCCCAAGGATTACCACGCCAACCGGTCTTGCGCTGCCAGCATCCAGCAGTTTCTCACAACCTTCACCAGGTCCCGGTCCATCGAGTGGGAGGTCTGCCTACGCTGTCTTCCAGTTTACATCATTTCTATCTATCTAATCAGCCCACATTAGCCCACTGCTGGGAATAGGCCTCTTTTTTTGCACGCCATTTGTCTCGTCCCTCGCTAGTCTCGCCCAGAAAAGTCCAGCAAAGCTATGTCATCGGACCATCAGGCAGCTGGTCTACCTACTGATCCTCGCCCTGGTCTTGGTTCTTATATTATTTACTAACCAAAAATTACGCCGCAATTACTTCCATAAACTTAACTAAATAATACATCAAAATTAAGTCAAAATTTTAATTTAAAAATTGCAGTTGCTTGTTACTTACGCGAATCCGTGACCTTGTTTCTATTTATTGATAAGTATACAATGTTTTATTACAATATCGACGAATATAACAATAGTAACGGTGACTGCATCTGTTCAAATGTGAATGTTTACCTTACATAGACGAAATGTAGCGAGCTGTTAGCCTAAAACAACTGAACTAACTCAAACGGAAACAATCTTGTTCTGAACCCAGACTAAGATAACTCCTTTAGTTTTCAAAGTGTACAGTAAAAAAAAATATATAATTTTTACTCGTATGCATTCTTCGTATACAGACTGACTCGGTGGCTCAGTGGTTAGCGCTCCTGACTACTGATCCGAGAGTCGTGGGTTCGATCTCCAGCCAGGGCAAACATTTCTGGGATGAGCAGATTTGTTTGCTCTGTGTCTGGGTGTATTTTATCTATATATGTATGTATTTAAACGTATATGTGTATGTATATCAGTCTCTGGATCCTATACAGGGAATCCTAGTTTGGGGCCAGATGACCGTGTGTGATTTGTCCCGGATATTTATTTATTTATTTTATTATTTCCAGTGATTGAGCGTGGCTCGTGCGACTTGCATGGTCGCATCGATCACGCAGGTAAACTAACTGCAGAGACGTAGTTACAACCTGGATGGGTTTAACTGTTAGTGGCATTAGTTAGTTAGAGAAGCCGATTTTTTTTTCGTTTCCTGAAAAAAAAATTTGTGGAAAGTTGTTCATTTTTGTCTACTGAGTAAGCCCTTAAAGTTTTCGGAAACCTGTCCCTTACACCCTGTATATAATTATGCTTATGATATACGTATTTTACAATGATTTATATGCATAATGATATTTATCAGTCTCTGGATACCGTAACACAAATAAACCAAGTTTTTTATTGGTCCCAAATATTTATTTATTTATTTAATTTAATTATTATGTGTTCCATGGGAATTGTTATACAAATTATTGTTTTATGTTATTCTGTTTCAATTCTGTGTCCTTGGAGTATACAAAGCTTATGTAAAGGAAGAAGTCCCAATTTTAAACAGCTTGCATGGTCGCATTGATCTCACAAGTGAACTAACTACAGACACCGTGCATTGACCCAAAATATTAGGCATGAACGAAAAATGCTTAATCTATGAAATTAACTGCGTTTTATCTCTTATGAATCCTTTACAACAGAACTTTAGAAAGAATAAAGAATTCTTTTTTTTATATTTTATTTACAGACATGACATTGTATAATTCATTTATTGATCTAGCATTAAGATGTAATAGAATATAAGACGTTTTTTTAAATGTGTTGGAGGAACTTTCTTTAGGGCCCGCCGTTTCTGCTCACTCCGCAAACACTTCCCGAAACGGCGGGTATACGAGTTCCGAGTGGTATGAACCTCGTATTAGGTAGATAAAAGAATGACGTTTGAAAAGTGTACACTGCTACCTACTTCGAATAAAAATATTTTCATTTCATAACCATTTAATTTATCTTTTCAGATACTGCCAGAAGCTTGTCACGTACGATCCAAAAGTACTCTTAAGGTGAGCTCTATTGTAATTAGCAATTTTAATAAATGTGTCCCCAAGTATAATAATAATTTTAAAACTGGATTTTTTTGATTCTAATAGAGATACCAAGGTCATTTTTGAAAGATCTGTGATTGGTGCCTGTACACTATTCGCTTTGAAGGTAAGGTTGTCAAAATTTTTTATATAAGGTTTCTTAATTCTTTAATGACCTATGTGAAAATATCCAGGCTTTTTAAATAAAAGATAAAAAATGTGCTCTCTATACAAAAGAAAGAAAGAATTCGACTCGACGTCTTTTTTTACTTTTATTCGACTTTGATTGAGGCAAAACTTTTTGACGTAAGTACTACTTTTTTATCGTCAAATCTTTTTATGATGATTCGAAAATAAACGCACTTTTTTCAACACCATGTACAAGGTGCGGTGGTTCGGTGGTACGATTTGGACGGTCTTGTCACTTCAAAAGATTTCTTCCAGACTTTTTATTAAGTTGTTTGTAATTACTTTTTAATTTATTTTTTAGGCGAGATCAAAAACGTTCTGATTTCGGTTCTCATTGATGAATGTTGGCGATTTTCTTTAAAACTAGTGGACGGATTGGAGTGAAACCCTTTTCCCACCAAGCTTGTAGTCTGAAAATTAATCTTAAGGAGGTTTTATTCAAGTTTGTCAAGGTAAGATAGTGATTTTCAATATGATAATATATTTTCACTAAGAAAATATTGAAAATTAAGAACTGTATGCCTCGTTGATGTCTTTTGTGCGACCAACCGTAAAATATTACTCGATCCGCTCTAATCAAAAAATTCAAAAATCAAAAGGTGGCATAAAATCAATAAAAAAAGCGACTTCGAAAGTAAGTCGAGGCCGCTACGACATCCGAAGTTTGAAAATGAAATCGCGAATCAAATTTTAACTGTAGCTTTTAGTAACACTGAACAACTTTCTCTTAGAAACCAATTTAATCAGATCAAAAATATTTTTGGGCTTTCTATACAAATTTGCTTACTCAGCTTAACGATTTGTATAAATCTCCATTTTTTTGCTTCGATTTAATTGGTTCTTTAGAGAATGTTGTTCAGTTTTTGGACCACACCCTGTATATTTTTTTATGATTTCGTTTTCCGAAGCCAATTATTTGTTTCTTTTTTTAACGCCTAAGTTTGCGAAGTGAAGCTTCATAGGGAATCCTGGTAAATGTAATTCTGCTAAAATGTTGACTGTTTTTACAAAGTATAATTATACAGGACGTTAAATAAGGGCTCTAAATCATCATACTGTACAACTTTTGTTCTACGACTTTTCTTACTAAGCAATATTTTTTTTGAACTTACAATTTGATCAGCTATTTGGCCAATTTGGTATGGAGAGTCCATTTTCTGCCAATTGACTATCTGTACCTAAAGGAATCTTCACATCCACGAGTTGAAGCCCCAGTTTGAGCCATCACGGTTATTTTAAGAGGATCTTCATTAAGAACCCATATCGTCCCCACTGCAGGGGCACGGGTCTCTTCCCATACCTCGGGAAGGTTAGGCCATACTCCACACAAGGGCGCCAGGTCCGGATTGGTAAAGATTGTGGGGCTAGTAGCTAACCCCAGTAGCAGAAGATTTCAAGCCTCCTATCAGGCTCCCGTGTCCCGACATGGCTTAAAGAATGCCATTTATTAATAGCAGCCGGCCTCAACGGCGTAACGTGCCTTGCGAAGCAGAAAACAGTCGACATAAATGCCACTAACAAACCCATCCAGGTTATGACCGTGTCTGTAGTGAGTTAACCTTATGTGACATTATATCTATAAGCCGACTGTACACACATCACGATACCCGAATATAGTTAATATTAAAAATAAAATAATATCACTGGGGTCGGTGGGTGGCGTCGCTGCCTGCATAATAAATTCATTTGTAGTTTTTCCGATAATCCCCCTATTGGTGGAAAAATGACTACTTTTCATTTAGGATGGACATGTGTGCGTCGTTTTGTGTCCCTTTTTAACGTACGTCACAACTATACGTGCGTCACGCTTTTTTTTGTCTCATTTGCTTATGTTTGTTATGCTCTTAATAAGTTATGTCGCATTGTATGTGATAAATATAGAAAAAACGTACGTAGAACATACTGTACTGTATTTTTTTCTTTTTTTGGCTTCTACTTTGTAATTTGCCACAGACATTTTAAAAGGTTGGGAAACATCTTACAATATTAGCAAAAAAGGAAAGAAAAACGTAACTATATTTAAAAAAAATATTTTTTTGTATTTAGTAAGGAAGACCCAAAGGCCTCTTTGTCCATACAGCCTAGACTGACGTCTCCTCCAGCAAGTTCCCGCTAACAAGACCAAAATATATTTATAGTCGACGACAAATAAATCACGACAAAATCTGTCACATATAGTCAGTTTACAGAAATATATGTGTATAAAAGTACGTGATCTAATCCGAAATGAGGAGATTCGTAAAATGCCTAAAGTAAACGACATAGCTTACAGAATCGCTAAACTTAAGAAGCAGTGCGCGGGGCACATAGCTCGTAGCAAAGCTGGCTGTTAAGTTAGCTTTCTCGAATGACGACCTCACACCGGAAGACGTAACGTAGAGGCCTCTCACTCGGTGGACCGATGACCTGGTGAAGGTCGCGGTAACATGATATGACCATGACATAAAATAAAGTCTATGAACACAATAAGATACTTTCGCACAAAATGTTAAAAATTATATTAATTTGTGTAAGTTACTCGCCACACGATTGGACTTTCAAATCTAAACTTAGAAGGTGCTATCGCAACTTGATTTGCTCAGAGATATACAGAGTTGTTAAAATTCAACAAAAATTGTTCAGTCTCTGCTCGTCTTAATGTTTCATATTTTTATCACACTATGTAGAAGCTGCTGGCAAAAGTAACAAAGGCTTTTGTTTGTAGGATCAAACAGAAATAAACAAGTATTTTAACGATAAAATTAGTATTAGTAGTAATAGAATATAAGACTTTTTAAAAAAAATGTGTTGGAGGGAGTTTCTTTAGGGCCCGCCGTTTCTTCTCACTCCGCAAACACTTCCCGAAACGGTGGGTATACGAGTTCCGAGTGGTAGGAACCTCGTGTTAGGTAGATAAAAGAATGGCGTTCGAAAAGTGTACACTGATACCTACTTCAAATAAAATATTTTCATTTCATTTCATTTCATATTATAGTAAAAATAAAACAATTAAGAAAGTTACTAGTATCTATCTGTCATCCGTCGCATAGTCGCCGTATAAAACAAGTATCAGAATGCCCTACACGTGACCGCGGGTGATGCTAAGTGCAATACCTGGCAACTACCATCTATACCTTGGGGAAAGAACAGTTAAATAAGTAAAAGTATCAGAACATGGTACATGACTGTATAAATAATTGACCACGCTGAATACGTTAAAAACAACCGACTTCAATCGCAACAACTCCAATTTTGCTATGTTTTTGTTGATTTTCTCAAAAACCGCTGAATTGATTTCGATAAAATTTATATGGGACCACCTGTGAAGTTATACCCTTTTAAACAAAAAAAGAATTTTCCAAATCGGTTCATGCGTCTTCGAGTAATCGGTGAACATACATAAAAAAAAGAATCCAACGAATTGAGAACCTCCTCCTTTTTTTGAAGTCGGTTAAAAATACAATATATTACAAAATAGCTTTTTATTAAATTCACAAAAAACTTTTTTTTTAAATAAGTAATGTGTTAGAAAAGATTCTTTTACGATAAATTGTGACGTCATAGCAAGGTATTTCAATAATTTTTTTACACAAAATGTTTTTGACATTTAATGCAATGAAATGAAAATATTTTATTTATAATAGCAGTGTACACGTTTCGAACGTCATTTTTAGGGTTCCGTAACCAAATGGCAAAAAACGGAATCCTTATGGATTCGTCATGTCTGTCTGTCTGTCTGTCTTGCTGTCTGTCCGTCCGTATGTCACAGCCACTTTTTTCCGAAACTATAAGAACTATACTGTTGAAACTTGGTAAGTAAATGTATCCTGTGAACCGCATTAAGGTTTTCACACAAAAATAGAAAAAAAATAGTAAATTTTGGGGGTTCCCCATACTTAGAACTGAAACTGAAATTTTTTTTCATCAAACCCATACGTGTGGGGTATCTATGGATAGGTCTTCAAAAATGATATTGAGATTTCTAATATAATTTTTTTCTAAACTGAATATTTTGCGCGAGAGACACTTCCAAACTGGTAAAATGTGTGCCCCCCCCCCCCTGTAACTTCTAAAATAAGAGAATGATAAAACTAAAAAATATATATGATGTACAGTACTATGCAAACTTTCATCGAAAATTGGTTTGAACGAGATCTAGTAAGTAGTTTTTTTTTAATACGTCATAAATCGTAAACCGCAATTTACCTACCACGAACTACAAGAATTTTTATATTGTTACTTGCTGCTACGGAACCCTTCATGGGCGAGTCCGACTCGCACTTGACCGCTTTTTTTTAATACCTAATACGAGGTTCTTAACACGCGGAACTCGTAGCACTCCTCGGGTGTTGCGGGTGTCTGCGGTAATCGTTTACCATCAGGTGATCCGTCTCTGCTCATTTGCCTCCTGTCCCATAAAAAAAACCGCTGTTTCGGGAAGTGTTTGCGGAGTGAGAAGAAACGACGGGTCCAATTAAACTCCCTTTAATATATTTTTTTAACTTCTTATATTGCATTACATCTTAATGCTAGGTCAAAAGATGTCTGTAAATAAAAATAATGATTAAAAGTAACTTAGATGTAATTAGTAAGCATTCATATCAGGGTTCGAAAATATCCGATATTTATAATAAATATCAAAATATCAGATATTTTTGATATATATCCGATATTTTCGATATCTTTGATATTTTTGATATTTATCAAAATTACATACTAATTTCAATTTCTTACTTTAATACATGATTTTCGAAATAGCTTAATTTAAAATGTAGGTATATGTTTGATAATTTGAAGATTTTTATTAAAATAACATTCAAATTTTATACTCTGATATGTTTTTTCGAAATAACTGAATCTAAAATGTATATTTTATTTTTGCAAATTTGAAGATATTTAATTAAACTAAACTCATTTATTTATTATTGTGATAATCATATCTTTATTCTTTGCATTTGGCACATTCATTCGTAAGAAGCAGCTCTTAGAAGCTAGGAAAATATAAATATCAATATTGATATATATCAAGCATAAATATCAATTGATATATATCATGATATATATTTTATTTATTTTATTTTATTTTATTTTATTTTATTAGGAAAACCAACAGCTTATAAATATAATACATAGATTTTATAGAAACATAGAGCCAATTATAGGTCTTCACAAATAGAAATTGGATACATAAAATAGCAGTACAAAATAGATAGACATTAAATATAGAAACGAGTATTAATAAACTACGCAAGAGGAAATAAGCCGACAGGATGTACATACAAAGTATTAATTATCTACAGTATAATAATAATAATATAATAATACAACTTTCGCCACAAATTAATTTAATGGGTTGAAAAACCTCTGAGCCAAAGCCTTCCTCGCCGCCGCTACACTTGTACAGAATGGATCGATATCCATCTCCTTAAACAGTTTGTTGAAACTGCCACATGCTCTTAGAAGAAAAGAATTAGTACGATAATTGGTTGAAGAACGAGGTACGTACAGAGGACTATGGTTCCTAAGTGTCCTAGACGGAGTATTTATGGATACCAGAGAAAGTAGTTCAGGACAATCCAGTGAGCCAGAAAGAATTTTTAAAAGAAAAGTCAGATCAGCGGTTTCACGGCGCAACTGAAGTGGAAGCAAATGATGTTTACGACACCAGTCAAAATATGAAGAGGAATTATATTGAACCTTTGCACGATAGCACAAGTAACGCATAAATTTGACTTGAATGTTTTCGATTCTAGTAATATATTTAGAATATCTCGGGCTCCACACTTGGGATGCGTATTCGAGATGACTACGTACAAAGGTGCAATATAATATTTTGAGGGTCTTGATGTGGTTGAAATCCCTTGAACAGCGCTTGATAAATCCTAGGGCTCTATATGCTTTACCTATAATATTTTCGACGTGAGAATCAAAGAGCAACTTGCTGTCGTGATAGACACCAAGATCCCGAATAGTCAGCATTTTAGGTAAGACTTGGCCTTTTAAACTGTAGGAATATGAGACCACGTTCTTTTTACGACTAAAGCTAACTAAACTGCATTTCAACGGATTTAGATCGAGATCATTATCGAAACAATATTTCTCAAGTCTCGAGAGATCTTCTTGAAGAGATATGGCATCCGTCATAGAACCAATAGCTGCAAAAATTTTCATGTCATCAGCAAAACACAGGAGGTGAGACGTCACAAGGCAATTCTCAATATCGTTGATGTATATAACAAAAAGCAAAGGTCCAAGCAATGATCCCTGAGGAACACCGCTAGGAATATTAACCCAGCCAGAAATGTAGCTACTCACTACAACTGCCTGAGAGCGGTTATCAATGTAGGATGCAAACCATCTTAATAGATTGCCACTAATACCAGCATTCATAAGTTTCTTCATGAGCAATTTATGACTAATTCTGTCGAAAGCCTTACTATAGTCTGTATAAACTACATCCACCTGCACTCCGTCGTCCATAGATCTACTAAGGAAATCATTAAATAGCACAAGATTACTCACGGTGGAACGTCCTCGTAAGAATCCATGTTGGGTTGGACTAAATGATATCCGATATATATCAATTGATATATATCATACGAACCCTGATTCATATATTTAGTATTCTTTGCTATTAGCATAGCAAAAAAGGGATAGCAAATAAATGTTTCTGCTATCAATAAGCTTCAATATTAAAGCTAGACCATGAGAGATCCTTTATAGAGTGACATAATCTAATCTTTTTTCTAAAAGGTTTAGAAAAAATATTAGGAGTTTATAATTCACTTAGATACCTAAATGTAGAAGATAATTATTTGAATTTAGAACAGCTAGTGGAACTGTGTCTCTTTTTATTACCTTTTTTTTAAAAGATGACGTACTAGTGTGCCAGAAATCTCAGCCTAAAAATAGTCTGTATTTCATAAAAAGGACCGATTTGTTCATTCAAAGCCCTCCATTCATTGGTTTCCTAAGTTCGTAGCTTTTTTAATTGGCTTTTCATCTCTGTACGACCAAGGAGATCATAACTCATCATATAACGCCGATGATATATGAACCGGGCCGAAACCAAATGAACTTAAGCAATCTAGCTCAGTTCTGTATGATCTGGTGCAATAATCGTGCAATATTCGTATATTTACCTACTTATTCGTATATTTACTAGTCTTTGTTTTTTGCTAAAATCAATATTTCCTTTCTATACCTTGCTACAAATGTGACAATTTCACCTTCATCGATAAGTACAAAGTTAGTCGTCTCAAGACTTGTTCTTCGCCGTTCCCTCATTGCTGAGGATCGTGACCACTGGACGCGATCTTTGGTCAAGTGACGGCTCGATACAGACTGCCTCCCACATTCCTTTTCACGGTATTGGACCATCTTGTTGGTGTTCTTCTTCTTGCGCGTTTTCCCTCCATCTGAACTAGAATTATCGGTCTCTCCAGATCATGGTGTGGAGAGCGCATTATGTGGAAGAAGCCCAAGATCCGTTCTTCGCATAAGACAGATAGTCTCTCAAAATACATCTGGTCTATAGATACTGATGGAGGAGGTCATTTTGACTCAATGACCAACTATTTCAGGGTAGATTTCGATACTGATAAAATTAGAATATAATAATAATTTTAAAATTAATTTATGATTTTAATAGAGATAACAAACAGTTATTAATAGATGATTTCATTTGTCATTTCATGACTGACTCGGTGGCTAAGTGGTTAGCGATCCTGACCTCTGATCCGAGAGTCGTGGGTTCAGGGCAAACTTTTCTGTGATGAGCAGAATTGTTTGCTCTGAGTCTGGGTGTATATTATATCTAAAAGTATTTGTGTATGTATATCAGTCTCTGGTTCCCAAGATACAGGAAATCCTAGTTTGGGGCCAGATGACCAGATTATATTCATTATGATTCTAGTTTATTCTAGTTTATGTGGATAAAAAACGACTATAGTTGAACTATAGCAAGTCAATAACGAAAACTGTTAAATTTTCATAAAACATAATAAAAAGATAAACGCTAATGTCATAGATACAAAACTATTTTAAAATTAGTTATTAACAACAAATATCGTCCCCACTGCAGGGGCACGGGTCTCTTCCCATAACTCGGGAAAGTTAAGCCATACTCCACACACGGGGGCCAAGTCCGGATTGGTGGAGTTTGTGGTTAAAACTAGTTAAGTACGTAGAATTTCTTTTTAATCACTATTGGGTAGCCCTTGGCATCATCTCACCTAATGTTAGTGATAATAATAACGAAGATGGAAGCGGACTTACCAAGATCCCATAACGCAACAGGAAACTTGCTATCTTAATAATTGACCACGCTGAATACGTTAAAAACAACCGACTTCAATCGCAACAACTCCAATTTTGCTATGTTTTTGTTGATTTTCTCAAAAACCGCTGAATCGATTTCGATAAAATTTATATGGGACCACCTGTGAAGTATAACCTTTTAAACAAAAAAAGAATTTTCCAAATCGATTCAGGCGTCTTCGAGTAATCGCTGAACATACATTAAAAAAAAGATTCCGACGAACTGAGAACCTCCTCCTTTTTTTGAAGTCCTTTAAAAATCAAAAGCACCCTTTTACGAATCTGAATGACGGCCATAAATTTTCTATCAAACTTTTTCGTCAAACAATTTTTATGCTTCGACTATTTATTTTGACGTATCTGTAACTAAATTGTAGTCGTGCACTATTGCAATAACCGTTTAAGCGAACCAATCAGACAAGAAAAACATTCCGTGACTGCCCCCAATAGGAATGTCACTGCAAATCATCAGAAAAAAGACAGGAGAACAAAAAGCAAAGCGAAAATCCTACAGAAAACCTCATTGTTTCTACTAATAAAAACTTCTAATAAACATGCAACTAAGCTACGAGCTTCCGGGCGAATAAAACATAAAAATATATCCTATTTTCATAGGGCGGGGGGGGGGTACCCCCCTCGGGCCCTGCGCAAAAACCCAAAAACATCGAAATGAAAATGAGTTGGCGGGGAGGCCGCGGCGCTGTGTTAGTAATTCATTTTTAACGGTAAGCCTGTGTGTGTTTTAAAGTACACTCCGATCGGGTTTTGTCTTGTTAATTTTTTGGTAATGAGTCGCAAGTTTTTTTTTTTTTTTTTTTTGGGAGATGGAGGACAGTCTTTTGTTTTGGGATTAATAAGATACTTGATTTAAAAGCTCTGACTTAGCTTTACAAATGAATACTAACTTATAATTTTCGATCGTTTTGTTTTGTTGATCTAGTGAAAAAGTATAATTAAGAAGAAGCTGGAATGTCACAAAACCATGTTTTATAGCTACATTGTTTGCCAAAATTATCTATTAAGTATTAAATGATTAAATGATAGCTATAAAACTTGGTTTTGTAACATTTCAGCTTCTTAATCATACTTTTTCACTAGATCAACAGAGCAAAACGATCGACGTTGTAAACTATTTGAATAAAAGTAATTTAACAATAAACTTGATTATGTAACATATTATTTAAAAACCCATTACTTATTACCAACTTCCTACCATATATTTTGCCGCGGAAAAGTCTACGAAGTTTCTCCTACAACTCGCTACGCGTGGCGTAGCGATCAGTATGCGTAGCCAAGATAGAGTCGATATAATAGTGCTATACGATCTCTTTGCCGTACTGGCTATAAAAAGAAATAAAATAAATTCAATCTTTTTGCTTCAGGATTTTGAGATTTTTTCTAATCAGAAATCTTGTGCAGAGTGTACAATCCGCGAGTTCGCATTGTGGCGCTACACACACCCGCACGCACTAGCGGGAACATAAAACGCAATTTTGTATTAGATTTAATTTGGCGCGCGCCTCCCGTGTGCGCGAACTACCCCTGTGTGCGTGAGTACTCTCGCTTCCTACTTCCTACGCACAAATTGATTACGATCGTCGCCGAAAAGAGAAATTTGCATACACGTGGAACCGATTTTATTATTGAAAGAAAAAAATATAATCAATCTATCCCAACTCTAGCGACGAACTGTCCACAGCGCATAAATTTTCGGCGCTTTTATAAATAAAGAACAGAGCTACCGAATTCGTAATTCGAATATAAATTTCAAATTCGTTTCATTTTTAAATAAAATTTTCTTTTAAAAAGTTTGCATTCTTATTTCAAAAGTAGTTTGTAGTGGCGTGCATGCGTGATAGTTGAGTGCAGTGCAGGGGCGGAAGCTCGCTGATGCAGTAGTGTGCCGGGGTCCGCCCGCGGCGGCGCCGCGCCGCCGAGTGAGCGCCCGATTTAAAAACTATACGAACGTACCCGCGCGCAGCAAACCCGTAATGCCACCCCCCGCGTAATGATTTTTTGGCGATGAATTTATATTCGCGCGAGAGCGGTGCCACTTTTTCGACCCCCCTTCTACCCCCAACCCCCGCTCATTAACGCAACCCAGATATGCAATTCTGATCTTTGACGAGGAGGCTGTAGTGCTGGCGGGCGCCTCGCCGGGTGAGGTGCCCCGTTTTGTTTTTTCCCGCCCGGCTTCATTATTGATGGCATCGGACGGTAATGCGGAAGCATGTGTGAACGTTTCATTACAAAAGGTGGACGCGACTGGTGTTAATATTGCAGACTGGCTGGACCCGACCGGACGGGTGGACGCTTCCGAAAAAAAAAAGAACTATTTAATAAAAATAAATAAAATAATAAAGGAAAAAAATAACAGCCAGCAATTAAAATAGGAACGGGTCCGCGAAAAATTTTCAAGTTTGGAACTGAGCGCGTGAAGTCGAAACACTATCGGACGCGTGTCGGGAAAGTTTTCGGTTGAACTTCGGTAAAGTTTCTCACGTGCGTGTGTGGACAGCGGACTAGTCGCGTGACGAATTGGCTGGCCGGTCGCTGCAATCCCATTGGACAATTCAAACTTCGAATTCCGAAATTCCTTTTTTCTACACGAAATAATAGTTCTATTTTTATTAGTGAATTGTTTTGTTATCGTGTTACGTTACGATCTGACTGCCAGTGACTTTGTTGTTGTTTTGTTGATTGTTCCGTTGCATTTTATTTTATTTTCTGGAGTTGCTGAGAATTCCTGCTGACAGGGTGAGTGCTTTACTTAATTAGCATTATTTTACATAAGATTTTTGACTTGTAAAATAAAACCGGAAGTATCAAAAGTTTGAATAATACTTTTTTACAACTTAGTATTTTTTTATAAAACTGTATACTTATTTTTAAGTTTAGTGTCTTCTATTCTTGACTGCCGAACAATAGTCTCATCTTGACCCTTTCCATAGACCATTATAATGTTAATGAGCTTCTACGGGGCAGTCAAACCGAAAGGGTGTAGCTATCGTGCAAGTGGAATCAGAGCTCGATATTAGAAGATTCTGCATAAATAATTAGACAGAGGTGTACAATTAATAGCTGCATGCATTAATTAGGTGACCGTTAAATATAAGATAAAATTATTCGCACCGAACGTGTGGTGGCGTTTCGTGGAATATTTTATAAAAGGTTGCAAGCATAGAAATTTAAATAATATATTATTGAGATCTCTATGGTTGCAAGTTAAGAAAGAGTAGTATTATTTTTTAGTTTGACGATTATTGTTGTATTTACAATATGAATAATTTTAAGAAGGCTATGTCAGCAGGTTTTTTTTATGAAGATTGGTGTAGATATTAGTTAAACTATAAATTAAGTAACATTAATTTTCGTGTTTGTTTACCCAGAACCAGATCCAACCTCTTTGCAATAAAATATCCTCTTGTTCACATCTCCTACCCTCTTTGCTCATAATATTGAGGATTTGTTGAGGGTGGAAAAGGCTTATTCATAGCGTTTAATTTACCTTAAGTTTTTTACTAATTAACTCAGTTGGTTAAAAACAAAATTACAATTTTTTGTAACACCTGTGGTAAGCAATTTTATAATTAAGAGAAATAACTGGAATTTTTGATACATTTTGTTAAATATAATTTAAGATAAAACTGCTTATCTAAAAATGAATTAAAATATAAAACTTTAAATAAAATTAAGGGCTCACAAAAATATTATGAAGTTTTCTCAAAAAAAGTAATGTAGAACTACAATGTAAAATAAATAAATACAAATGATAATTGTAAATGATACTTCCGGTTCCGTGAAATATTGTATAATCAAGAAAAAGCCACGAATGTTTGCAAAGGAGTTCGTCAACCCGGTACAGTGAGCCTGGATGCCTACGCCCTCCTGCGACCTTCACTACAGAGACATCTTGAAGGCTGAAAATTGTCTTTATAAATTTTCCTATCCAACTTTTAGGCACTAAATTATTTAAAACCTTGGATTAAACTCTTTTTGGTCTAATGTCTCATTGCAAGTAATAAGAAATATTACTTTCACTGCTGTACTTCTCTAACGATTTTCAAATTAAGAACACTCAAATACCGCGCATTTACATATTGCGCGCGATCGAGGTGTGTGCAGTTTTTTTTTCTAAGCATGCTGCAGAGCTCAGCTCCGCGGTCCAGCCAGGACGAGCTTGCAGCATTCTCTCCGTTGCACGGCCGTCCACTCGTCCCATTGTCGGCGGACCCATTGTGTGCACTATAAAACACCTCGCCCATAGATATTCTATTTTCAAAAGCAAGAATTCTATTTTGTTAAGTTGTTTTATATTTTTAAATACTGGTTTTAATTGTTTTTTTTTTGTCAAATGCAAACTTTTTAATACGCTATATGTATCTATGTATTTCTATTGAAATGTAAGTTTGATATTATTTTTAACTTATAAGTAGGGAGGTTTATTAAACATAGAGTATGTAAGTGATTCATGAAATAAGTAATACGAAACTTATTAAAAGGATTTGTATATTCATTTGTCAATGAATAAATTAATAACTATACCGTTTTATATTAATTAAAACATAAAAGTACGCATTAATTGCAAAGAATACCCATTTCATATTGTTGACTAAAATATTCGATTCTCATCAATCAACTCTCAGATATTGTCTAAAAACTCTCATCTCTTAAAGTAAACTTTCCGCCGAATGAGAAAAAAAATGTGACGAATAACTGAATTGGGTGTTCGATCCAAAAACACTAAACATTCACGATCGCTCTGGGAAGCCAGACGTGCTGTCATCGATTCCGGCTATCTATCTACAAGCATTCGTACGCGTTCCAGACTAGAAAAAAGTAAAAAAAAGCGCGGTGACAGACTCATTCCGCCCGCCGTCTCCGTTCTAATCGCGCCCCCACGCACGCGCGGCTTTTTAATTGCATCCCCATCCCCCACCCCGGAAAAAAGGGCCGGAGTACACGATGGATTAGCATACAGCCTCACAACGCGAGAAACGTTGAGCGCACCCCTTCAGTTTTTGCGTGTGGAGGAGCGGGCCATATTTTTCGCGGCATTAATTTTTTTCGGCGGGGCGCGGGGAGCGAGCCTTGCGTGCGCGCCGCCAGTCGGCGATTGCCGGCGAACGCGCGATGTGCATAACACCGTTCAAAACTCGACCAGATATTGCATTTACGCGGCTGACATGATCGACAAGTTCTAAATTCAAAATCAAGTTTTTATTTTCTTTCGCCGTTATATTTTTTGTGAAAAGTGTTTAAGTGTGCAAGGATTGTTCGTTCCATAGATAAATTAAATTATATCTGGTGAGTATTTTTTTGTTTCTAGACTATAGTTATCGCATGTGACGTTAGGACTAGCAAAATTCGGTGATAGCCCAGAGCAAGGTCGCGGCTTGGTGATAAAAATTATTTGCACAAAAATGTATGTTAGACTGATTCGGATAACCTCATTCTAGGACAGTACGCGCACTGTTCTAGTTCGGCAACACCTAGATAAATATTTTTGCAAGTTTAACAACATATTTTGGTAACAACTAACAGAAGATTCTTTTAGTCGAGTTGTCCGTGTTGCCAATTGTTAGATAACAATTATTGAACAGCTTTATCTATAACACAGATATAGTTTAATTCAGAAATAAAAACCTTCCAACCCCGCGTAACTTACATATTTCAAATTTAAAAAAAATTACACGATTTCCAATATATTGTTACCAATAAAAAATATAAAAAATTCATATCGATGGTATCCCTTTTGCAGTAATTCTTGACCTCTGACAGATGAAGCGCAAACTCAAAGTGGGGCCACGTGGCTGAAAAGACAGAATAGAAGAACGCACGACCTATAAAAAAACGTTTTCCATCTCAACATAGAATATGGTTTTTAAATCTGTGTCGGAAACAAAAAAAAGTTACATATAAAAAGTTTTTATTCAATTAACCTATTTTTTCTAAATCTAGAAAGACACTAAAATTCGATTTTCAAAAGTATAAATGTTAGAAAGTGTCAATTAGGGATGGACTTCTGCTTATTTATAAGCCAATCTTTAAATTTCTGTAAATGACTTTTTTGCAATAATTTCATTTCATTTTTTAAAAATAAGTAGAGATGTGGAATTTATAATACATTATTACAATACATTAGAATTTAGAAATCCAAAAATAAAAATTCTATTGTCAAGCGTAACTAACGTACGGAGTTATAACGTATTTATTTCGTAGAATTTACTTATACGTATCTACATTTTGTACAATTAAATACATTTCTTTAAGAACTAACGACATAGTCAGCATACAGGGACAAAATAAGGAATGCGTGTTGAAGACTCGTTACAAAAATCTTAAATATAAAAAGCCTGTATTTACAATATCTTACATAAATTTTCATATCAATTGCTTTAACGGTGAAGGAAAACATCGTAAGGAAACGTGCACGTCTGATTACTAGATGAGTACGAAGGTCGCGTTGCACACGTCCGTATGTGTAAATCTTAATGCCCTACACATGACCGCGGGTGATGCTAAGTGCATTACCGGGCAATCGCTGACTATACCTTGTGATACCACGGTTAATTCTGACACATGTTTAGAGAAAAAGAAAGAGAACCTCCATTTTTTCCATTTTTTTATAATACAAAATATTTTTCTAATAAAGATAGATATTCCAAGTTTCAATACTAGACTGTGAGAAGAGAAATCATAATATAGATAGTAATAAATGACAAAACTAAAATAGAATGCTCTAATTTTAGAAATGATCTTATTAAAATTACATAAACAACTGATCAAAGTCTTAATAAATTAATAATTAAAAAATAAATTAAAATTCTCCGAGCGACCGACACAAATGACTTGCCAGCAGTGAGCTAATGTTTTTTTTATTCTTATTTTTTTATAAAAAATTTGAGTGCGTTTGACTACATCTCACCTGGTGGAAAGTGATGATGTAGTCGAGGATGCAGATTGTAGGATTCCGGAAATACAGACGCAGGTAAGGAGTTCCACTCCTTCGCAGTTCGCATGATAAATGAGGAAGCATACCGCTTCGTGCGTAGGATTGGAATGTCAACTACAAAGGGATGAAAAGCCTCCCTGCGCCTGGTTGACCGAAGGTGGAATGGAGCTGGGGGAATGGGGGTAGTTCTTGAGCGCAATCTCCGAAATGAATGCGATAAAAAACCGATAAAGAGGCTACTTCGCGGCGATGCTCCAGGCTTTGGAGCTTATTTAAAACAAGCTCATCGTCACCTATTAGTCTCCTGGCGCGTCGGTCGATAGCATCCAAGGCTTCCAGCTGGTAGCGGGCCGAATCATCCCACAGGTGCGAACAGTACTCCACACATGATCAGACCTGTGCTTGATAAAGTGTAAGACGCTGTCCAGGTGCGAAGTACCGTCGCTCCTTAGAGAGGATACCTAGCTTCATTGCAGCTACTTTAACCTTGGACTAATGTGGGCAAATTAAATAGATATACGATGTAACGTCTAACAAACTCAGCCGAAATGTTTGAACTGAGGCTTCTCTCTTCTACTCATGAAACTGAACAACTTTCCCCAAGGAACCAATAGTCACTTCTCAATTAATTTTTTGAACTTTTGTATTAAGTTGCTCTGTTTAGTCGGCCGACTTACCTAGGACTTATATAGGAAATCAAAATATTTTTTACGTGAATTGACTAAGTATGGGGTTTTTGTATAAAATTCGGTTCCATAAGAAGTACCATTTTAGATAGTAAAAGCTGATTTGGTTAGACCCCACAAAGACAATCCTATAGGCCAGCGGTTTCCAAATTTTTTTTCGCTGTGGAACCCTAATTGAGATACAATTTTTTGGCGGAACCCTACCTCGCCAAAGGGAACATTCATCTTTAAGTCCCATCCAAAACCTATTTAAGTTTGAATTTAATGGTTGGAATTTTTGTGCGCGCTATGTTTGTACCGTATGCGCGAAAGAGTAGGAATACTATGTGTTGCACAGATCGGTACCGAATTATACCGAACTAACCAATAAAAGGCAGCGCGTCTCCTATGTAGTTACGACAGGCCTAACTCTCGGAACCCCTGTGAACTTCCCACAGAACCCTAGGGTTCCGCGGAACACCATTTGGGAACCGCTGCTATAGGCAGCATTCGCCACACTCCATCAAATCTGGACTTTTTGTATTATTTTTCGGTTTCATCAGGAGAAAACCCATTTAAAATAGTTTTTGCTGATTTTTGTTAGACCTCATTTTATAGACAGGCCAATAGGCAGCGGTCGCCACACTCCATCAAAAAAATAATTAAATTTTCCCGCATAAGCTTATAAACAAATCAGATCTAATTTAAACTAATATCAATCTTTCCCCAAAACCAGTGGTCATCTTCTCGCTATAATAATATTTACAAAACGGGCGCTGCTTTAGTTTTACTAACATCAGTAATTTGAGTCAGTTTCAGGGATTATCGTAGAAATATTTCGACACTGATAGCTATAACTAACTACTACATATTATACAGGGTGTATAGTTAAATGCCTTACAGACCGCAGGTGATGCTAAGTAAGAGCAACACCAGGCAACCGCCGTCTATACCTTGTCAATGCACGCTGAAATTGTGCCACGAATAAAAGCCAACTAGTAAAGTAGTGATAAAAGGGGGTCAATTAACACCAAATAGTGTTATAAGTGTGATATAATATAATATAATAATACAATATCTGGGACAAATCACACACGGTCATCTAGCCCCAAACTAGGATTCCCTGTATCTTGTTATACAAAAGTAACCCGTTGGCTGGCGTCACTAAATCACCGATATATCACCAAATAGGGATAATCGCTGCTAAAATACAAACCTTATATCACCAAATGGTATTAAAACTGGGGCCATTTCGCGGTGATATACACGTTTCTGTCACTGATATATAACCACACTTTGCTAATAGAGAGGCAAAGAGAGTAAAAAGGTTACAGCAGTACTTCTGCTAATAAAACTAAATATTGTACATGTTATTTTACACATTGCTGAAGTTGTAAATAAAACTTTTTTTATACAAATCGGTCGAGTGATTTACCAAACTTGTATACAAAGTTCAGATTTTGTTGACTCGTATCAAAGTACTATTTGTATAAGAACATAAAGTAATTCCAGTGTAATAAGTAAAATCTTCCCCTCAAACTATTGGTATCCATTTTGTTTACAAATTTTAAGTTTCTCATGAGAATTATCGAGTTAAGTATGTTTTAGATACTTGTTTCAATAAATTGCATCATCATTAAATATATTATAATAATAATATCCGGGACAAATCACACACGGTCATCTAGCCCCAAACTAGGATTCCCTGTATATTGGGGACCAGAAACTGATATACATACACATATATTTAAATACATACATATATAGATATAATACACCCAGACTCAGAACAAACAATTCTGCTCATCACAGAAAAGTTTGCCCTGTGTGGGGATCGAACCCACGACTCTCGGGTCATAGGTCAGGATCGCTAACCACTTAGCCACCGAGTCAGTCAGTTATTATATCATTATTGGCTATCTAACTTCATTATTATATTTAATCCGCCTCCGTAGCGCAGTGGCTGAGGCGTAAAGTGGCTGAGGCATAAAGAATCTCAATCTGAAAATCTATTTTGAATTTCCTTATATAAAATTAGTGAAATCACTTGGTTGAGAAGTCATTGTGCGTAGAGAAACTTTTTTAATCTAACGTTGAAAATTAAAATAAATTAATAGGTAAACTAATAAACACTTAGTAAGTATAAGGCTACCTTTGTGATAATTTTGAGATATTCTTGTTATTTCGGAACCTCCATGATTACTATATCAAAAATCTAATAAGACCAATAGAGAAAAAAAAACAGTTATAATATAGTAAGGCCAGTAATGCACTTGTGACTCTTCTGGTGTTGCAGGTGTCTATGGGCGGCGGTAATCGCTTACCATCAGGTGATCCGTCTGCTCGTTTGCCACCAATGCCATAAAAAACAAAAAAATATAATAATAAGAGTTAAAAAAAAAACAACCAATTTTACTTAAAATTGAACACAACGCATAAAAATGTCAATCTAAGAAACAAAATGATTCTAACACACCTCACACCTCCAAAATCTATCAAGCCGTTTAGGCTACAAGCAGTAAAAATGAACCGGACATACACACATACCCCTCCACTTGGTCAGTCGCATAAATAGAGATAAATCCGTAATGTGTATAGAACACTTACAGTTTTTATCATTCGGTCGCTGTCAGACATTGAACCTAGATAAAAACTCTTTTCTAAGCTATGTCTAGATTCTAAGTTATCATGTTTTTATAGTCATACTAGTTTTACCTAGTTTAGTTTTATTTGCCAATAATATTATACCTAACATAAAGTTTGTTTCTTTGAGAATCAAATGCGTAGAAGTTAATTTTTTTTTGTATTTTTTTTTTATCCTATATTGGTGAGCCCTTTGGCATCATCTCTCGTGGTAAGTGATGGTGATGTCAAAGATGGAAACGGTCTTACCAAGATTCCCCAACGCAATGGGGAACTGGCTATCTTATCTCCATGTGGGAACACATCAATGCTATTAACACTGATGTTTGGCGGCAAGACTTAGATAAGACGGTGGTAGCTAGTCAGACAGATCCAGAAAATGTCCTACAACCAACTTAACCGAGTCCTACATAGTTGGAGCCCGCCGGGAATCGAACCCACGACCTCCTGATGTGAAGCTAGCGGTCTAGCCACTGGACCAAGAGGCGGTTAAATTAGTAAATTTGATTGATGAGATTTTTAATTGGCATTTTGTTATTTACTGCTTTGTATTTACATTGTTTATTTTGCTGTTAATCTAATCTTCCGAATAGTAAATAAATAAAAAAATAAATAAAAATAAAATTTAAAGCAAAGAAAATTTGAAATTGATTTTATATTTGAAGAAGGCACCTTTTAGCATTCGGCCTGACTAGGCGATGGAATAGTTGTTAGCACTCCTGACTTCTACACTAAGAGTCATGAGTTCGATCCCGGCAGGGGTGGTAGGGGAAGTTCTTTGCTATATGTATAGCTATTTAATATTTTATATAACTATGTATTTAAACTTATATGTTAAGTATTAAGTATGTGTTAAGTATAAGTATGTTCGGCTTGGAAATCTTTGGGGAGGCTTTGTTCAGCAGTGGACATATTTTGACTGATGATGGTCATGAAGTAGGAAACGTTTATTCATAGAACAGGGAATTGTAGTTTAAAACAAGATGATGCGTATGATTTGTCCCTGAATCCTGTTGTTATTAATGACCAATAAAGAACAATGTCACAGAGTTTATCTAAACCAGACATTTACCTATTCCTAAAATAAATTTTAAATAACCTAGAAATAGAATTAACTACCGCCTCCTCCTAATTACCTACATATGTATATTGAGCGTAGTTTTCCTCAAAATGTAGGTACACGTTTTCGACTAGTGTAAAAATCGTTTATTCACTGCAAAATTACTCGGTGGCTAAGTGGTTAGCGATCCTGACCTCGATCCGAGAGTCTTGGGTTCGATCCCCACACAGGGCAAACATTTCTGTGATGAGCAGAATTGTTTGCTCTGAGTCTGGGTTTATTATATCTATATAAGTATGTATTTTAAAGTATATGTGTATGTATATCAGTCTCTGGTTCCCAAGATACAGGGAATCCTAGTTTGGGGCCAGATGACCGTGTGTGATTTGACCCAGATATTATTATTATTATATTATTAATTAAACAACTAAATTGACTTCCTATACGGGCATAATAACCAAATACATATTGTAACTCAACTCGCCTACATCTTTTCCGTCTAAGATAGTTTTCAAAAAGCTGTCGTGTGGTTAGGTACTTTAATATATATATTTCCTGTAAGGCACATAATTATCTTTTTCTACAAACGTCCTTTTTCGGTAAGTATAATTAACATAATTTTCTTTTGAAATCGTCATAGAATGTTCCCATTAATTACGCAATTAAAGAACAGTTACTTTAACCAATTTCCTTGTAAAGAGCTAACTTCGTGTCTTGTAATCGGAATGATGTGTTAGCTTTGTATTATGCTAAATTTGAAGGGGACGGACTAAGGAAGGGCGCTATTTTAGTAGCGAACTCGGCAAATTAATGACACTCTTTCTTGGATGGCATTTTATGAGAATCCAATTTCGGAAACAAGAAATGGTAGTGCTTGTCCATACGTTCCATGTTGTGTATATAAGTTTTCATACCTTTATTTATTTTTATCAAATATACAGGGTGTAACAGAAGTGTGTGACAATACTTCAAGGTTGGCTTTTACCCATCAAACTGAACAACTTTTGTTCTACAACTTTGTTGAAATCGCAAAAATTTTTTTGGACTTTTCATACAAATTGATCAGCTGGCGAACCAAGTTTGTATGAAAAGTCCAAAAAATTTTTTGCGATTTCAACAAAGTTGTAGAACAAAAGTTGTTCAGTTTGATGGGTAAAAGTCAACCTTGAAGTATTGTCACACACTTCTGTTACACCCTGTAGAGTTCAACGATTTAAAAAACCTTACAGTTTGCTTTGTTCACATATTATAACTAAGCAATTAGTAGATTGCCATACTTGTGCACTTTTCAATTATTGGTGGGTATATTGTAATATGTTAATTTTATTAATGAATAATATATTAAATTAGGCAAGCAGGCATGGCGACATGGAAATTTCAAGTTAAATCTAAACAAGGGGCGCTAACTGCCTGAGTACGGCTCTGTGCGCCACTATGTCTGCACAATCGTCGCGGAGTCATGGTGCAACGCTTTTCGGAAGCGAAACAATAATGCATTCCGCGATTGTCAGCTGTTAGCGTCCACCATTGATTCATGGGTAGGAAGATACGTGTCACTACCTTAAGATGTGAAGGACGAACCGGTATACTCGTATGTGTACCTATTATATGTATCTGTAGCAATAAAATTAGAAACACGTATGGTTGCGAAAATTAAAATACAGATGTTTTTTAATTTTTTTCTTTGCCTTTTGTCGGGTAAAAATACAAATCAAACGGAGTTGGACGTATGGGTTATGTTAGGTTTTTAACCGACTTCAAAAAAAAGGAGGTTCTCAGTTTGACCTGTATGTATGTAGGTATGTATGTTTGTCCGCGATTATCTCGCGTTTGGCTGAACCGATTTTGATGAGGTTTTCAGAAAAGTATTTTTTACATTTAGGAGAAGGTTTTAGTGTTTTAACCGACTTTAAAAAAAAGGAGGTTCTCAGTTTGATCCGTATGTTACGCTATTGAAGTCGGTTTTTTACTATCAATGCTTTGCCGATCCTTAAAATACCTTTTCAATCCCTTCTTGATTGTTTCAAAGCAAGTCTACTAAAAGCACGGTTTGCTTATAAAGGTCAAAATTTTATTTTAAACACGAATTTAACTAACTACGAGATGACATGACGTGGTAGTCAACTCGCTTTATGTTAGGAGACTGTGGGTTCATTCTCAGCTGATTCCAGCTATGTAGGACTTAGTGTGGATGATGGTAGTTCATTTTTTGAGCTACCACCATCTTATCTAAACACACCGCCAAACATCAATGCACTAATGTTTATCGATTAAGTCAGTTCACAAAGCAACTCTAAAAATCATAGATAAGATATAAAAATGTCTCTACAAAAAGCTAAAGTTACAAGTCATGTTGAATGAATTATTAAAAACGTTCTCGTTTCCAGAATTTCGCTGTCAAAAAGGTCAATTCTTAGTAAACAAGCAAAACAAAATATCGCGTGTCCCCGCCCGCGCTTGCCTAGCGCTTTATGTTTTAAATTCGCCTCTGTTTATAGTTATCCGATATGCGTAGAATATTTTTGTCTTGTTATGTTTATTGGTGCCCATCCGTCCGGCATAGTGATTATTATAATTATGCTAGTAGCTGTCACTGATCGATCGCGATAATCGCCTAACTAATTCATTGACAATATATTAAAAAAAAAACAATTGTCGAGTCGATGGCAAACTCAGACAGGCTCCTCACAAAATCTTGCAACGCGGATAGTATCTTCAGTGGCCAGCATCAAATCCTCCCGCGAACAGGGCAGGAAGGACAAGTTATCAGATGTTCCATAGTTTGGGGGACCGTCCCACATATACAGCTCAAGCCAGCACTCACTAAGGACCCCCACCTGAACAAGTTTCTTTACTACGACCGACCTGTACCCGCAGTCTATTTAGGGATCTCCAGGTTGGCCATGATAACTTATATCCAAGCGGCAGGTTCTCAGAGACTGAGCTGAAGAGGCTTGGGAATAAGGCACTGTTCCAGTGGGCCGACATATTTAAGAAAAACCTGCCATAATTCTATTTTAAAAAATGCCAACTTAAAAAAAAAACTAAGGCTATAAATACACAGGATGCATGAAAATGGCGTAGTAATACTTTAAGATAGGCTTATAATTTAGATTTAAATAGGAATATTCTGCTTGTGAAAATAAACAAACTATTCTGCGAACTTTTACGTAAAAAAATTACATTAGCATCGATAAGACCTTATTCATTATCTAGTCCTAGAGTTAGATAGCTATACCAAAACCTAATCTAACATTTTGGTGGCCTTATCTAGCGATATTCTATATTTGCAATCTTGCAACTGATAGCAGGCAATGCCCTAGGTTAGTGTTGTGTCTGTATCACACAACTTATCGATAAAAAGATTTTGGTGCGTACGTAACACAACATATCCTAACATTTGATCTAATTTTATAATATTTTAGCTCAGATATGAAAACTTGTAGTTCTAGTAAATAAAAGCTAAGAGTTTGAGTTTAACTGAATGATAAAATTACAAAGCAAATAACAATCAGTAGGACAATCCACTCAAATAATTGATATCAATGTAAAAAACCACAAAAGTCAAAAAACCCAAGGATAATATTTAATTAAAAATACTAAAATATGCTTGTTCTATTCCTGAAGGGCTTATTAAAACGCTGGTCTTTTCCAAAATATGTTTTCGTTTTAATTTTTCCCTTCCATTGCCTAATATTAGGAAATAAACGTTCGCATTTGTTAGACTTTACGCAATCAGCCAGATAACATTTAAAAATAGATTTTATGCAAAAAATTACTTTCGACACATTTTTTTTACCTATACTCGATATCGATAATAATCGATATGTCAAGCTAATGCGTATCTCTTATCACCACTAGCAAATGTTTGTAATAATGCTTTTAAACATTTAGGAACAGACTAGCCAAATATGTGTTCCTAAACTTTATCTAGGTTTTTTTGCTATCTATTTATCAAACTGTTGATAACTATATAAGGTGATAAAAAATTAGCTGTTATTATTTAAACTGGGGCTTCTACTCATGAAACTGAACAACTTTCCAAAAGTTTGCAACTTTTTGAAAAGAACCAATAGTCAATTCGCAAAAAAAAATTTGAATTCCCATACAGTGCAGTGGGCCGATCAGGTGACCGATTTGTTAGAAAAGTACAAAAGTTGTTCAGTTTCACTATTAGAAGCCCCAGTTTAAGTAGTACCAGCTAACTATACATATAACACTTGTATAGTCTTCATGAAATGCTGCAGAACACTTACATTACACATGGCCTAAAACTGGGTTGAAGCTCCTATAAAAGAGGCTTAAAAACGTTATTTATTTTTATGGCAGAGGTGGCCAACGAGCAGACGGATCACCTGATGGTAAGCGATTACCGCCGCCCATAGACACCCGCAACGTCACAAGGAGTCACAAGTGCGTTCTGACACGCAACCTCCACCAATCCGGACGTGGCCCCGTGTGTAAATTAAAATTAAATTGTTGGAAGTTTTATATTATCTTTAATTAGCTAGTTTATTAAACAAACAATCGAAAGATCCTTATCAAAACATCGCAGCGATGTAACTATACTTGACTAGAACGCCCTACAATACATTGACCCAACAGCGTCGTTCGTCGGGTTAAAAAACTCATACCACATGTGGAGGAAGAAAACACTCCTTATTACGCGATAAATGGACTCTTTTTACAAATATAAAAACCATTTGCTTTTATAATGGTAATGAACTTTAGAAAATGTTTTATCTACAGCTATTTAAACGTAGAGACAACTATCTTGAATCGGAATTTTCATTGCTTCGCACTATATGGGGTGACTTTAAATTACGAGTAGTTCTCGATACTAAAGGATAGGCATGTGCTCGTGATAACAAACAATATTCCCTAAGGAACCAATATTCAAATCTTGTCAAATGGACTCTTCATACTAATTTAGCCGGTCCGTTGACCGATTTGTATGGAGGGTCCAAAATTTTTTTGCGATTTGTCTATGGGTTTTTAGGGAAAGTTGTTTGTTATCACGAGTATATGCATAATCTTTCGTATCAAGAACTAATTGAAAATCACCTGTGTAACTGGTAAGCCCTTGGCATCGTCACACCTGGTGGTGAGTGATGATGATGCCGAAGACGGAAGCGAACTTACCAAGATTCCGCAACGCAATGAGGAACTGGCTACGAGTGTCTTGTCTCCATGCCTGAACAATCATTCATGTTTGACGGCAAGTTAGATAAGATGGTGGTAGCTGGCCAGGCGGTCTCAGAACCAACCAAACCGAGTCCTACAATAAGACTCGGCTGGGAATCAAACCTGTGACCTCCAGATATGAATCGAGCAGTCTAGCAACTAGGCCACGGTGGCGGCTTTCATATCGATCATTGTCTGAGAGCTACAAATGCTACTACGAGAGAAACACATAGGCTACAAACTTATAACAACACCTCTTTTCCGTAGGGGGTTTAAACTAAATTGGGTCTTTTAAAAGAAGTTTGGTCTAAATTTTTACCCTCGCTACGCTGGTATTTATATTTAGAACTAGCTTCCGCCCGCGACTTCGTCCGCGTGGACTTCAGAATTGAAAGAAAATGTTAAGATCTAGTGACGAAGTGGAAATTTTGAGTTTTAAGCATTCCCTCGGGAACACTTAAGTTTTCCAGGATAAAAAGTATCCTATGTGTTAGCCGAGTGCTTCATCTATCTACCTACCAAATTTCATCCAAATCCGTTCAGTAGTTTCGGCGTGAAAGCGGAACAAACAAACAAACAAACTGACAAACAAACAAACATCCATACTTTCGCATTTATAATATTTGAGTGAGATAGTGAGATGAGATGAGAAAACACGCTTCGCTTAGCGTTGTAGCTTACCTAAACTGCTATTACTAAAATACTGGGATTAGCTAGAATTAGATTAACAGTATGTTTGACCTAATTCTGAATTCCTTTTATATAAGTACTCGATTCGGAAACGCTCGTGTCTTGGTACGTCATGCGTAGCCGCGTCGATCACTCAAGTTAACTGATTATAGACACGGTTATAACTTTGCCTGTTAGAGCGCTTTTATAGTCAAGCGGGTTTCGGTCCACATGCGTGCGGTGTTTCCAAAGCGTGTTTCCAATGCATGTGACACACATGACAATAAAAGGAACCTAAAAATGTACTGAAATGATAGGTTGCGGGCTGCCCGCGTGACTATAAAAGCGCTCTTAGTAGTATTTATCTCGACCGTTTCCGTGTTTACACATTCCACAACCTCCACCAGTCCGGACTGCGAATGCTTAGTACTTAAATAGAGCTTTTTAAGAATTTTTGTACAGACGCATCTACTCAACTATAATATTCATAATAAAAAAATAAATCTCAACTATTCTTTAGAAATAACTAACGCAAACAAATATAAGGTAACAATATTCATAAGCCCATCAACTCATCTCCATAAAACAAACGAGTCCCACAACAAATTTAAATTCTACCTCACGTTTCGTTACGTCATACTGTAACCCAACTAAAATCGGAAGCCTTTCGCTGAAGCCTCCATTCAGGACCACACACAACAATCACATATGTTAGTATAACACTCGCAGTTTCTCACCATTGGGTTTTCCCTTTTAATATTAAGCCTACGTAGTTCGAATTCCAAAACCCGGCCTCCCATTGGTCGAATAGAGTTTGACCTTTGCTGTGATTGGCCGACGGATACATGCAAACTTTGTTTACGGATACATAATGTGTAAGTTTTCGTGATATATGGGACTTGATGTGGGAAATAGGTTATGTGATAAGTTGGGTAGGGTCTTATGTATCCTTGCTCGCGTTTCATCGGTTTTGTATAACTACACTGGTGGACTAAAAAATCGACTCTAAGTCTGTTACCTTTGAAAAAATAACTCAGTCTACAAAACTTTTTAAAAAATAACTCAGTCTACAAAACTACTAAATACAAAAAACAAAAAACTAGAAAACCACCAAACTAAAATCATAAAGAGTAAACACGCAGTTTTTGAACTTTTGATTTAGTGTTTTTTGCTAGATTGAGTTAATTTTTCAAAAGTCATGCAACAAACCTTGAGTCGATATTTTTGTCCGTGAGTATAGTTTTATTCAAAGTTTTGCTCATTAGCTTGTGTAATTATAAGTATTATTTACTCAGTGTGTAAACCAAAGATGTAGTAATATTGTAATTCCAAGGAGGTTTCTACTCACAAAACTGAACAACTTTTGTTTTTGGTTTTATAACTTTACTGAAGGAACGAAAGAAGTGAGCATAGAATCTTGGTCAAACATCTGATCGTTTTTTTTTTAAATATCTGGGACTATTACATTAAAATTGTTGAAGTAGTTTCACCATAACATACCCAGTTATCAAATCAAATCATTTATTTTAAGACAATTACAGATCTACTTTTAGTAACTATAATCTTAAAATAAATGGACAAATTACAAATAAGATGAGAATAAAATATGCATCCCCGCCCCTTCATTTATGAAACGTTAAAACTATAAAAAATCTACTCTTAAACAATGTCTACACAACAATGGCTGTCCTATAGAAACGATAATTTCTCGAAGATATAAATTGCATGTGTGTCTTGTACTTGGTCTATCTATAATACCTACCAAATGTCATCTGAATCCGTTCAGCAGTTTAGGTGTGAATGTGGAACAAATAAACAAGCAGAAATCCTCACTTTCGAATTCAAATCATCATTAACAGTTTTACGTAATTAATGACTTCTGACAATCCTAAACCTAAACGAACTAGTTTAATACATAAATTATAAAATATAATCTAAATTATAATATTAACTTAATTAATCGTCGCTAGATTGATATGCATAAGTGACTGTGATAACAATTGATAGCACTATTTTAGAACATTTTAATATGATATTATCACCTTAGTGCATAATCCAGGTACTGCCTAGGTATCTAGATCTTTAGGGAGTGGGTAATAAAAAGTAAATCAAGATTTTAAGATGTGCATTTTCATATGTATTTATGTTCGTATGCCAGTTTTCGGTACCGCCAGTAGTCGAAACAATACCAAATAATTGACCACGCTGAATACGTTCAAAACAACCGACTTCAATCGCAACAACTCCAATTTTGCTATGTTTTTGTTAATTTTCTCAAAAACCACTGAATCGATTTCGATAAAATTTATATGGGACCACCTGTGAAGTATACCCTTTTAAACAAAAAAAGAATTTTCCAAATCGGTTTAGGCGTCTTCGAGTAATCGGTGAACATACATAAAAAAAAAATAAGATTCCGACAAATTGAGAACCTCCTCCTTTTTTTTAAGTCGGTTAAAAACATATTTTTTTTTGCTATTGTTTTGCTGTAATAGCATTTACTTTACCAATATCAAATAATCACATGTTATTTTTGTAAGCACAAAAAACTTAGCAAAGACATCAAAAATGTAGACCTAAAGTAATTTAGTTTTTAATATCCTTTATTAATTGATGGCTCGGAATAATAAAATGTACATTTCTTTTTGTTTCAGGTTAAACATCAGAGACGATCTAAATCATACAACTTATATACAGTCGAGGTGAGTAACGACAAAGGTAGTTTTTTAGGATTTAGGTACCCATAGTTAGGTCCCTACACCGCCATTCCTACCATAGCTATGAAGCTTCGAAGGAATCCATCATTCCACTCCACCAGAAAAGTACCTAATATTCACTGGCACCGACTCCATAGCGCCTGGGGGTTCCCGAGCCCCCCCAATGGTATTATGAGCGGGGCTGAGCCCCTCCAATATTTCAATATTTTTCCTGTATTCCATACTTGATTCTGAGTTTTTTAACAACCTGTATTATTACTTACTCGCGAACTGCGGTCTCAACAATAATTTCAAAAATGAAATCCACGCCGGCGAAGCCATGGGCGAAGGCTAGTTAGAAAATATTAGGAAAATAAACAACGATTTTTTTTTTGCCTAGCCCCCGCAACACATTTATGAAGTCGGCACCCCTGCTAATATTAAGATCCTAGTTATTGCCTACTTAGTCCTTTCAAAACGACTGCAAAATATAGATATTAGGTCTCTATCTGAGGATAAAAATGAATCTTACGTCTTCTCGTACTCTTACAAACAGTTTTACCTACTGACCGTAAGAATAATAATAATATCTAATAATAATAAATAAATAAATAACCATTTATTTCAGGTCAGTGACCCATAAAATTCTTAGTAGAAACAAAATAATAATAATAACAAGTTATAATAATATCTGGGACAAATCACACACGGTCATCTGGCCCCAAACTAGGATTCCCTGTATCTTGGGAACCAGAGACTGATATACATACACATATACTTTTAATTACATACATATATAGATATAATACATCCAGACACAGAGCAAACAATTCTGCTCATCACGGAAAAGTTTGCCCTGTGTGGGGATCGAACCCACGACTCTCGGATCAGAGGTCAGGATCGCTTACCACTTAGCCACCGAGTCAGTCAGAATGAAACCAACATATAGGGTCCTTCTGAAATACCAGAAAAAAATTAACCACGGCTTATACTCATGAAACTGAACAACTTTCCCCAAGAAACCTATACTCAATTCGCAAAAAAATTTTTGGACTTCCTATAAAATTGGCGAATCAGTTGATCGATTAGTATGAGGAGTCCAATATTTTTTTTTGCGAATTGAGTATAGGTTTCTTGGGGAAAGTTGTTCAGTTTCATGAGTAGAAGCCGTGATTAATTTTTTTTTCAGGTATTTTATAAGGACCCTATACATCTACAAAAGAAAAACATTACCATCTTCGGGAGTAGTCGGGTGATAAAAAAAGTTCCCCAACCTAACTCAAAAACTAGAAAATTACTATACTAAACCTATTCCCACCTGAGTAAATAGAACAAAATTTAATTGTATTTAATATCGTAATTTACATCGAAAGCAAATCCTGAAATATTCCGACATTTCGAAAGCCATAAAAACAATTTGGTGTATCCATTTAATGCTGCCAATAAACTCCCTTCCCCAATCAAATAAACAAGTTAGTATTGGTTTTATTATTGACGATTTATATTTCATTTTAAAGCAGATCTAGTTGAGTACTCTGAGAAGGAACTTAAATTGAAGACCACGCGGGAAGAACAACCCCCCCCTTTCCACCCATCCCCCTATCCCATTCAAAAGTCAGCAACGCACTTGTGACTCCTCTGGTGTTGCGGGTGTCTATGGGCGGCGGTAATCGCTTACCATCAGGTGAGCTCGTTTGCCACCTATCACAATAAAAAAAAACAAGGAATGTCAGTTAATATTTTCTATTCTATTCTATTCTTAGTGTTTACGAGAAAGTCGATTTTCTCGTAAACACTTCTAACTGGCATTCCTTGTTCTTCCCGCGTGATCTTCAATTATTACCTCACTAGCGTCCGCCCGCGACTTCGTCTGCGTGAACTTCAGAATTGGGTCCAAAAAAAAATGTTAAGTAGGCGCCATTTAGTGACGAAGTGGAAATTTTGAGTTTTTAAGCATTCCTCCGGGAACCCTTGAATTTTCCGGGATAAAAGTATCCTATGTGTTAGCCGAGTGCTTTATTTATCTACCTACCAAATTTCATCCAAATTCGTTCAGTAGTGAAACTTGTTAGCTTATTTCGAAACAGATAAAAAAGTTGTAATCTAGTTAAATGGCAGGTTATCTATAATGAACTTTTTCTTATCAAACATCGACTCAATTATAATATTATTTATAAAATTTGCCATATCTAACGAAACGAGCACTATCTTATTAACCGTTTTTGTGTTAACGTAGGTCTTACAAAAACTAACTTGACAAAAAACTAAAAAAATATTACGTAACCTTCTCAAAGCGCATGTGGTTCTATTAGTACCAAAAATATTAAAAACGCTGTCTAATGTTTGGGAATATTAGACAAAAGTTAACTAAGATTTTTGCTCCAGCCACAAGTAAGTTTCATTCCTGTTTGTTTCAGTAGTTTTCGAGAAACGCTGACACTTAAGCGCCGAGAAGAGGTATAATTGAATTCTCTTAAATAGTTCGTTTCCTTTATTATTATAATTTTTTTTTTTTTTTTTTATGTGATAAGGAAGGCAAACGAGCAAGTGGGTCACCTGATGGTAAGTGATCACCACTGCCCATAAACACCTGCAACCCCGGAGGGGATTGCAGATGCGTTGCCAACCTAGAGGGCTAAGATGAAATGCCTCTTGTGCCTGTAATTTCCTCGGCTGTCTTACTCTCCACACCGGAACACAACAGTGCAAGCACTGCTGCTTAGCGGCAGGATTAGCGAGTAAGATGGTGGTAGCGATCCGGACGGACCTCGCACAAGGTCCTACCACCCGCAACAAGGTAATAAAATAATAAAAAGAAAACCACCACAATCGCCACCCTTTCTTAAAGCCGCAATAACGCTATCTAGGTAAAGATAATATGCAGATGAAAAAAAAACCGTTGTAACACAGGTTGTAAAAAATTCCACTCCCGAAAACTTTCACATGCTATTTATTCTCTACTCATAACATTAAATATTCAATGAAACCTATACTGAGTTTTCAATAAAATTTTGGACTTCTCATACAAATTTATCAGCCAATTTTGTATGGAGAGTAATTGGAAATATCTTTACGTATAATTTGGGTTGAGAAAAAAAAACAGTTTCAGGAAACTCATAGTTTAATTTTAAATAAAAACGGACTTCATATTTTAATAAATCATTTGATGTTTTTAAATTAAATTGCAAGTCCTATATAAAACCAAATTTTCAGAAAAATACAGTACAGTAGTGCAAAATTACTGAGCAAGGTCACACAGACATATCGCTCGAGTCGAGACACTCTTCTAACATAGTAAGGCCGAGAATCCATAGGAACGGAGCAAGAGAAACCAATACGCAGTTAATGCATTTGGAGTACATGCACTAAAAATCAAGGTTCGGAACCGGTTAACAAATACCGGTTAATTTCGTTCGAATTTCGGTTAACGATTCCGTTCAGGTTAAAACCGGTTTCCAGCTTAACCGGTAAATTTGAATAAAATATCGGTTAATCAGGAAGCGGTTTTCTAACCGAAATAAGAACTAAATTTACCGGTTAAAACCAAACTTAGTCAAGTACAGGCACGTCGTGCGGGTGTCACTGCCCGAGTCTTCTGCTCACTTTCTCGCACGCTTTCAATTGATTGCACGCGGCAAACATGCCTACAAAGTCGCATATTCTTCAAATTAACCGGTTAATTCCGTTCGAACGAAAAAATATCGGTTTTGGTTAAACCGGTTAAATATACCGGTAACCGAAACCTGAACGAAACCTTAACCGAAATTATTTCGATATAGGGGTCAATGACCGAAACCGGTATTTTCAAAAAACCGGTTTCCGAACCCTGCTAAAAATATTGTTTACCAATCTGTCAATCTTTAGCCGTTGGAGAATATCATGACAAGAGGAAGTCTAATTTATTTTCGAAGCTAGAGTTTAGATTATTGGACCCCTGGAGTAAAGAAGAAGTAATTAAGAAATTTCAGACCGACTAGTCTTTGACATGGCTTAAATACTGTCATGTAGTAACAGCATCCAGCATCAACGGCTTAACGTGCTTTGCGAAGTACAGAAACGATAGAGATAAATGCTACTAACAGTCAAAACATCCAGGTAATGACCGTATCCATAGTCAATTAACCTGCGTGATCGATACGACCACGCAAGCCGCACTGAGCCACGAGCGCTTCTACTTAAGTAGACTATTACTTAAGCATCCGCCAATTCATGTTATTACATGATATAACTTATGTTGTTAGCAAAAAAACATATACCTACGTCGATACCGAGTGCCATATTGAAAACCTACATAAGTACATCTTTTAAAGTAGCCTTTTATGGCCACCAATAATAGTAGTTGACACCAGAAATTAAACAAGATCATCAAAAGTGGATGTAGTCTATTAAAACGTCTGACGCCGTACAGGGAGAAAGGAATGAAAAGTCGATGTCACTATTTCTCTTGCTTTAGAAGGCTCTAATCTACTCCGTTTAAGGGTCCCCGTTCCAGAACCAAGTTAAAATTTACCTAACAAAAAAGATATTCCCTTTCGCACTTAAAAGATTTTCAATAAGCTTTTCTGCTGTAAGGGATAATTACTTTGCGGATGTGTTCTGGAACGCTTCTTTAGTGGATACTACGGCTAACACACACGTTACTTGGCGACGCAAGCGCAGAACAATGTAGCTCAGAACATCTGCTGGTAATATTGGCAGTTTTTATTTGCTTAAATTTTGCGATCGAGGTCAATATTACTAACCTATATTTCTGGTAACTATAATAACTTATTTTGAGAACTTTTAAATCTATTACTACAGACATTATCACTCATTTTTGGATTTTTGGCTTTTACACATCATACTGAATAACTTTTGTTCTACAACTTTGGTAAAATAGAAAAAAAAAGTTGGATACTAAAACTTGTAAAGTATACCTGCTAAAACCCCAATACATTTAAAACACTGTCTGTACTCAAACATAACCCTTATTTTGGCTTTGCCATAGCCAGGTGAATGGGTCAAAGCTTTCGCAGGTACTTTGATCTCCTGTGTTGTCTCTCAGTCTTTTCTTCTTATCCTATGACACAGTTTAACTGTGCTATCTCAAAGGATGGACGGCAATGCCCTAGCGTTGCATTTAGCATCACCCGTGGTCTTGTGAAGGGCATTTTAGATTTTCACTACGGACGTGTGCAACGCGATCATTATACACATCTAATAAGATATGCAGGTTTCCTCACGATGTTCTCCTTCACTGTTAAAGCAATCGGTATAATAATATACGTAAGTTTCGAAAACTCTTGTGTGCACTGACCAGGATTTAAACCGAGTACTCTGTTTAGGCTGTCGAAGTAACTACAGCGAAGCCACCGACGCTTGTCTCTCAATACGACTTAAATACTCAGATACAAGCGGTCTTGCTCAGTGGGGCTTGCGTGGTCGGTCGATCATGCAAGTAAACTGAATACGCGGTCATAACCTGGATAGGTTTGACTGTTAGTGGCATTTATCTCGACCGTTTCCGCACGTTAGGCACGCAAGGCACGTTAAGCCGATGGGGCCGGCTGCTATCGCTGCTACGTGGCAGTCGTTAAGTCATGTGGAAGGCCTTATAGGCGCCTTGAAAACTTCTGAACTGGGGTTGGCCACTAGCCCCACAACCTCCACCAATCCGGACTTGGCCCCCGTGTGTGGAGTATGGCCTAACCTTCCCGAGGTATGGAAATATGGAATGGAGACGATATGAATTGTCAACAACATAGATGTATATAAAATAAAAAGATAGGTATAATTTCTTTGCTGCGTCGCAGTTGGCTAAAATGGCAATAGTTTCTTAGATGTCACACCACAATCCATCCTTATTACAACTATTTCTTATCTTACTCGGTTATTATAACTTACATTTTTATCTTTTTAACGTACACAAGCGCTCTTTGTTTATTTTATGGTCTATAAGCTATACAGGGTGAAAGTTTTTAGAATCATATGAATGAACCATGCATTAAATTTCTAAACTAGAACTTTGTATTCCATCAAAATTGACAAGATCCGTTAAGTAAGGTATCTTGGAGACCATGATGTCTCCAAGATACCTTACTTCACGGACCAATCGCAATTTTACCAAAAAAATAATCTTAAAACTACTTATGCAATAAATGTAAAATTGTCCTATATCCTAGAAACTTAAACGGATTTGGATGAAATTGAGTAGGTAGCTAGATAAAGTACTCGGCTAACACATAGGATACTTTTTATCCCGGAAAACTTAAGGATTCCCTGAGAAAAAATCCTAAAAACTCAAAACTTCCACTTCGCCCCACATTAACATTTTCTTTCTCTCTGGACCCATTTCTGAAGTCCACTCAGACGAAGTCGCGGGCGGAAGCTAGTAACTACATGAGGCTTTTAATTTGTAAATCTTATATTTCATAGCAGAAACCGAATTCAAAACGAAAACTGAAAATGGATGGACAGAAACGTAACGATTCCAATTTGAATCCTAAAAGATTATTAAAGCATATACTAAAAAACAAGCGTGATTTCTCCAAAAAAAAACTAAAATTCTTAGACACGTCCTGTACACAATAATTAGTTATATAGCAGTATATAATATAAGTGAATTAGAGAACAGACCAAGCGACATTGGCGTACGATACCTACCCAGTATTTATCAAGAATTTTTTTGTGAATTCAGCGTTTTATCGGGACCTAGGCAGCCGATAGCTTATCGCGGTAGTTAGGTCTCATTCTAGTGTCACCCGACGTTTTATGTAACATACCTATTTAAATAAAAATTGTTTATTTTATTATAAATGAGTTTGACAGCGTAATCAAACTTTGAAGAAGACTTAAGAATTAAGACTGATGTTTTTTTAATACATTTTGAAGGACTACGGTTTATAGCGTGATTATATAACTTTTTTGTTGAAAATTGCGTGTTTCACCTTCGACTCGGTGAAACGTTTGCAAACTCTGAATAAAAAAAAACAATACTGTTCTCCAGGGCCCGTATAACGGACGTAACAGAAAGCTACGTAACTCAAGTAGGACTAGGCAGAAAATTTCTGCCACATGAATTCAAGATGGTGGGTACAAATTATTTTTTGATTGCAACAGATTGGCACCGGAAGACTCTAGAGGTCGCGGGCACCAGACGTTTATGGGGGATGAGTTTGATGGGTTTTAAGGTTGAAGGAAAGAGGTGACTCAGGAAAGACATGTGAGGGTAACACGAGGGAAGGCCTTTGTTCGTCAGGATAGAAGTGTAGGCGAATCATCGTAGAATAGGTGGGGAAGTGTACGAATATCCGTTATCTGATATCCGTGGCAAGTAGATTCCACTGAAATCATTCCTGTAGCGCTGTTCGTAATATCCACGCTGACCTGGACCTGGCTGGACCTGGCTGGATCTCGGAGGCAGACCGATAGTTGAAACTAAGCAAAAAAAGTCCTGGACAATGCCTGGATACTCTAACGCTTTCTCTCTGCGTCGCACTGACTTCCAGCCAACTGTGCTTCTGCTGGAGTAGCTTCCGCCACTTCGCCTAGCGTTAAGTAGCGACAATAGCGGAAAATTGTTTTACAGATAAAAATAAATTCCGAAACACTTCTCCTTGTTCTTGTCGTGTGGCACAATTTAATCGTACTATCACAATGGATAGACGTTAGTTGCCTTGTGTTGCACTTCGCATCAGGTGTAGGGCATTTAGTTTTACACCCACGGACGTGTGCAACGCTACCATCATCTTGTAATCAGATGTGCAGGTTTAACATTCAGTATGAAATACCTACCTACTTTTCCAAATGAATTCAATAAACCTATACTTGTTTTAATTTTTAATTCATTTGGAAAAAAACTCCATTTACCACATCCTATGACTTAACCACGCCCAATGGTCTATCTATCTTACTCATGGACAAGGTAACGACAAAACCCTCCTATCTCTATTCAATATTCCAGCTAAAACTACACATGTTATGTTAGTATAACGTTCTAAAGTAAAGATTTCTGTTGAGGTGTTAAATTTTACAAAAAGCTCATTCAATAGAGACTAAGATAAATGATGTTAATACGCAAAACACGCGGCCATCTTGCCACTAGGCCGTTTTCAAAACGGTCACACACTTTGGAGGGTGCGAATCCTTTCAAATATTACTTACATATGAGTAACGTAGGTAGGTTGGAAAATGAAAAGGTGTTTTTGAATAACGGAGTTTTGTAAGTCTTTAGCGTTTATCTAGGCATTTCAGGTTTTTGTGATCTTTTTAGGGTTCCGTAGCCAAATGGCAAAAAACGGAACCCTTATGGATTCGTCATGTCTGTCTGTCTGTCTGTCTGTCTGTCCGTATGTCACAGCCACTTTTTTTCCGAAACTATAAGAACTATACTGTTGAAACTTGGTAAGTAGATGTATTTTGTGAACCGCATTAAGATTTTTACACAAAAATAGAAAAAAAACAATAAATTTTGGGGGCTCCCCATACTTAGAACTGAAACTCAAAAAAAAATTTTTCATCAAACCCATACGTGTGGGGTATCTATGGATAGGTCTTCAAAAATGATATTGAGGTTTCTAATATCATTTTCTTCTAAACTGAATAGTTTGCGCGAGAGACACTTCCAAAGTTGTAAAATGTGTGTCCCCCCCCCCCCCGTAACTTCTAAAATAAGAGAATGATAAAACTAAAAAAAATATATGATGTACATTACCATGCAAACTTCCACCGAAAATTAGTTTGAACGATATCTAGTAAGTATTTTTTTTTAATACGTCATAAATCGTAAACCGCAATTTACCTTTCATTCAAGTTACAACGAACTACAAAAACTTTTATATTATGTTACTTGCTGCTACGGAACCCTTCATGGGCGAGTCCGACTCGCACTTGGCCGCTTTTTTTGGTGGATGTTTAAGTATACTAGCTTCCGCCCGCGACTTCGTCTGCGTGAACTTCAGAATTGGGTCCAGAGAAATAAAATGTTAATGCAGCTCCATCTAGAGACGAAGTAGGTTTTAGCCTTACTCCATAAACCCTCGAGAGTTCGAAAGTTATAAACTACCTATCTGTGTGCCAAATTGTATCGAAATCCGTTCAGCCGTTTTTGCGTGATTGAGTATCAAACATCCATAATTTGACATTTATGATATTCCACGCGAATTAGTCTGCGTGGACCTTAGAATTGGGTCCAGAGAGAAAGAAAATATTAAAGTGGCGCTATCTAGTGACGAAGTGGACATTTGATTTTTAAGCATTCCTCTGGGAACCCTTAATTTTTCCGGGATAAAAATTATACTATGTGTTAGCCAAGTGCTCTAGCTATCTACCTACCTTTCATCCAAATCCGTTCAGTAGTTTTGGTGTAAAAGTGGAACAAACAAACATCCATACTTTCGCATTTGTAATATTAGTGAGATGAGATGAGATTAATAAGATGGATGTGTTTGGTTTTTTTTTATTTGACTGACTGTGTATTTCAACGGTTTACTGTATTTTAGAGTACCATTTATATTTTTCAACCTTTAAAATAGAATATACGGAACCATTTCTTACACCGCGACCACCACAAACATGACCCATTTTTATGCAACTCCCTAGTTCTAACTAGCGCATTTCTGACATTCAACTTAGCAAACTTGTTTTTACACGTCCTCGCTTCCACATCACTCTTGTCTCGAGCACGTAAGAGCTATATTAGGCATGACCATCGCTAATGCTAAAGCGGTTCAAATGCGAAGTTTCCAAACAAAAAGTTGACAATACGACACAGTGACCACATTTCATATTAGCGGGACAATCGGGTATAGGGTTACTGGCTGGTATGTCACACGTCACTAATAGCGATAGGTTAAGAGTGCGCCTAAACCGGAATATTTTTTAATGGCGCGCGATACGAGTTATTCCATGATTAGTTCCTTTAACATTTAAATTGATATTTTCCTCGAGTAGAGGTTTGTTGTTTAGGTGTATGTATGTCCGTTTCATTACTACCGCCTGTAGCCATAACCAAATGATCGGTCCACCGAGTCAGAGGCCTGCCTATACTGCGTCTTCCGATGAGCGGTCGCCACTCGGAGGTGAAGGTTGCGGGAAGCCGCTGGATGCGGGCAGCGCAGGACCGGTCGGTGTGGAAATCCTTGGGGGAGGCCTTTGTCCAGCAGTGGACGTCATTCGGTGATGATGATTGTGATGCTGTAGCCAAAACTCTAAAACTGTGCATCGTGTTGTTGGACTGGTCTTGATCACAAGTATTATAGAATAGGTAGGTTCTAAGCAATGGTATTTTTTGTAAAATTAGCTTATTATTACTTATAACATATTGGTAAATTTTTTGATTTGTTACGAATCGCAGCCCTAGTTTAGGTCATAGGTATTTACATCATTTGAAAATGGACAGACCCTGAGAATTTTAGATGACTTACCCTTGGAAAAGTCAAAAAAACAGTTTTTTCTAAATAACGGTTCACAAAACTTTTTAACGTATAATAAAAAGGTCAAATTCAAGCGGGCAAAGGGCAGAACTAATCTCGGAAATCAACATAATAGACAAATAAATAAATAAAACATTATTATGTTTCAGTTAAACCTAAAAGCCATAAGTCAAAGTTTCGAAAACTGCGCACTGAAATATAAGTACTGAGGGAGAGTTTTCACAAAGGATTTTTCCAAGGGAACTTACTACAACTAAAAGAAGCAAATTCCTTGAAACGAAGTCGCAAAAATACAGGGTTTTTTTTTTCTTTCTTACAAATGTTCACGTTTTACGTAGACTTAGGCAGTTAGTAAAAGTGAAGCCTTGAAACTCAGTAAATAAACTGGATTGCAATACTTACACAGAAAAGTTTACAACAATACGCCTGTTTTTTGTTTACACTCGCAATTAAGAATTTAATTAATTATTTTGTGTTATTTTGCGTTTTTATTAAATATAAAATACCGTTTTTACTGATTTATTGCATATACTCATAGATTCCAAGTGTAAGGGACGTGATACATATATTTACATAGATAGTAAATAAAACCTACCACAAAATGTTCTAAAAAGTTTCTAATAAAATCTTTTAAAAAATATACTCCATATCACAGCTTTACTGTGATATGGACTACATTTTTTAAAAGATTTTTTATTTTATTTTTATTTATTTGTTAGTACGATATCTTAAACACACATACACAATATCCGTTTCGTCGTGGATAAAAAACCACATCAAAATCTGTTCAGCCATTGTAAAGATAAATGGTAACACACACACACATCCACAGGACTCAGTTTGGTTGGTGGTACGCATTTTTAAGCCCGCCTGGTTAGCTACCACCATCTTATCTAAGTCTTGCCGCCAAATATCAATGTTAACAGCATTGATGTGTTCCAGCATGAACATAATATAGCCAGTTCCCCATTGCGTTGGGGAATCTTGGTAAGCCCGCTTCCATCTTCGGCGTCATCATCACTTACCATCAGGTGAGAAGATGCCATGGCTTACCAATGTAGGGTAAAAAAAAGATTGACATAGCATACGTAATATGCTATTTATTTATTTATTTTATTTTATTTACAATTTATTGTGTACACATAATAGATATAATACACAGGCTATTAATTTAGGTTACATATAAAACAACTAATAAAAATCGACGTCTCAATAAATAAATCAATATGTATATCATTTGATTTAGCACAAAACAGAGACACAATGTAATCGCAATTAAATGCAAAGAAAAAATAGGCCACGACTACAATAACTCATGAGGAATAAACAAGTCGTTTTACTTGCAGTTTTATTTTAATTATAATATTATTATAGTTATATTAAGTCGTATCTAGAATACCTAATTTATCGCTGTGACCTGTTTCTTTCTGATCTTAGCTTGCTATCTAACTTTCAGACATAGGTAAACAAGTTTCATACAGTTTTTATGTAACGGAGAACATTATACTAAGTGATACATTTTATTCATTGCCTACTTGTCGAACTGAATCACTTTCCAAAAATAAACCTACAGGTACAATCGGAACAAACAAAAATTTACATCCCGTACGACTTTGTCAATAAATTATTGCTAAGTGCGAACTTTTTATGGAAGACATTTTTTTTTATTTGGTCATGTTATAGATTCCATTTAGTAATTTGGACTTCTTACTTAACTTTGGTCAATCAATATATCGATTTATACAGGGTGTTAAAAAAGTGTGTTTGAAATTTTAAGGGATTACCCAGAATCAAGTATGAAAAAATACAGAAAAAATATACATATAAAAAAATCCAAACTGGTTTTTTTTTTCAGTTCTTGATTCACTATTTAGATTTAGGAAACTAAAAAAATTTAGATCGGATGTTTTTCGTTATTTTTCCTGTATTCTACTTGATTCTGAGTAACCCCTTTAAATTTCAAACGCACTTTTTTTAACATTCTGTATAAGAAATCCGACTATGAATTTGCAAATCGATTATGGGTTTAGTAAAACTTATTTAGTTTCATCAGTATAAGGATCTCAGTTCTGACAAAAAAAAACACCCTTTATTTAACATCCTCTATAAAAAAAAACACGCTTATTCAAAACGTAACTCGCCTTTTTCTTCCACAGACTCCCCATGACAGACTAACCTGCAAAAAGAAAAAAAAAACAAATCCAAAATGGTGGACACACAGCACTTCTGCTTGCGGTGGAATAACTACCAGAGCAGCATCACCAGCGCATTCGAGAACCTTCGAGATGACGAGGACTTCGTGGACGTGACCCTCGCGTGCGATGGGAAGAGCTTGAAGGCACACAGGGTGGTGCTTTCGGCGTGCAGTCCGTATTTTAGGGAGCTTTTAAAGGTACGAAATTATGTCTTTTTTTTTTTAATTGTATTTAAGGTTTTTTTTAAAATAAATATCCGGGACAAATCACACACGGTCCTCTGGCTCCAAACTAGGATGCCCTGTACTATGGGAACCAGAGACTGATATACATACACATATACGTTTTAAATACATACATATATAGATATAATACACCCAGACACAGAGCAAACAAATCTGCTCATCACAGAAATGTTTGCCCTGGGTGGGGATCGAACCCACGACTCTCAGATCAGTAGTCAGGAGCGCTAACCGCTGAGCCACCGAGTCAGTCTATTTAAAATAATGTGTAAAGCATCTAGTTAAAAAACCTTTTGAGTTAAGTTTGAGGTTATCGGTGGTTCAGTGCTTAGCGCGCTGAGTGCTGATCCAAGGAGGGTGGTGGATTCGATTCCAACCCAAGGTTAACATTTCTGTGATGAACTTTGTTTACTCTATGTCGGGGGTCTATTTGTTTATGTATTTAAAACGTATATTACCATTTCAAAGGCCGGCAACGCACTTGTGACTCCTCTGGTGTTGCGGGTGTCTATGGGCGGCGGTAATCGCTTACCATCAGGTGATCCGTCTGCTCGTTTGCCACCTATCACATAAAAAAAACCCCATGATACATTTAATCTTAGGTAAGTCGGTATAAGTAGGGTAGTAAAGAGAGGAACGACCGTGTTTGATTTGTCCTTGGTTTTAATTTATATTCAGGAATCGTAGTAATCTCACCTCACTTGTCACTAATCTCACTTAATATTATAAATGCGAAAGTATGGATGATTGTTTGTTGTTCCTTTTTCACGCCGAAACTACTGAACGGATTTAGAAGAAATTTGGTAGGTAGATAGATAAAGCATTCGGCTAACACACAGGATACTTTTTATCCCGGAAAACTTAAGGGTTCCTGGGAATGCTTAAAAACTCCAAATTTCCACTTCGTCACTAGATGGCGCCACCTTGACATTTTCTTTCTCTCTGGGTTCAATTTTAAAGACCACGCAGATAAAGTCGCGGGCGGAAGCTAGTAGGCTATATGTAACGACATCGGTACCGCAATATTTTATTCGAATCAAATCGAACTGGATAAATTTGATTGGTTTTAGTTCGAGTTTATTTCTACTGGCTGGATACAGATGTAGGTCCTAATCTGATTTGAATATCGGCCAGTTATTTTACTAAGGACTTCGTTTCATTGGACATAGCTTCCGCCCGCGACTTCGTCTGCGCGCACTTAAGAATTGGTTCGAGAGAAATAAAATATTATGAAAATCTAGTGACAAAGTAAAAATTTGAGTTTTTAGCCATTCCTCCGGGAACCCTCGAGTTTTCCGGGATAAAAAGTAACCTGTGTGTTAGCCGAGTGTTTTATCTATCTACCTACCAAATTTCATCCAAATCCGTTCAGTAGTTTCGGCGTGAAAGTGGAACAAACAAATAAATAAATAAACAAACGAACATTCATACTTTCGCATTTATAATATTAGTGAGATGAGATGATACAAAGTGCTGAACAAAGATTCTTCAACTATTAAAACCGTGCTTCTACGCATGATACCGGCTGCGTGGCTCCAACTCTCCTTTCATATCAGGAGGTCGCGGGTTCATATCTTAGTTACAATACAGAGTGTAAAAAAGACCATACACGGAAATTTAAACGATGGGTTCCATTCCTGAAACTGAACAACTTTTCCCAAAGAAACCATGGTGAAATCGCAAAAAAAATATTTTCCATACATAACTGGTCGATTGACAGATCAACTTGTGTATAATTGACCACGCTGAATACGTTAAAAACAACCGACTTCAATCGCAACAACTCCAATTTTGCTATGTTTTTGTTGATTTTCTCAAAAACCGCTGAATCGATTTCGATAAAAACTTATATGGGACCACCTGTGAAGTATACCCTTTTAAACAAAAAAAGAATTTTCCAAATAGGTTCAGGCATCTTCGAGTAATCGGTGAACATACATAAAAAAAAAAAAAAAAAGATTCCGACGAATTGAGAACCTCCTCCTTTTTTTTGAAGTCGGTTAAAAAAAACAATTTTTTTAGACATCTGTATGGATTTTTTTTAGTAAAGTGTTATGAATAAAATAAACGTCTTGAAGTTTCCGGAGGTAATCTTTGTTTTACATCCTATATAAGTTTGATTCCATTAATTATACGTACTTACTCGTATATGTTTGTGTGCTTGCGTATTCCTCCGCAAATCTATTTGACGCATTTTAGTGAATTACTTTTTGCTGGAAAACTTGTAGAAAGAAAACTGTTAACTAGGTTTTCAATAATTTCGGGATTACGTACTTTAAATAGTTCTGCATTGCTCGTTGATGTCTTTTGTATGGCTGAAACATTTCACGTAATCTGTACTAATAAATAACTAACAATTTTAAATAAAACCAAACGAAAATTGAAAAAAGCGACTTCAAATATTAAGTTTGGTCAACTTAAAATATAACTCTATCCAATGTTATGCAAGAAGTTAATCATTCGAATATTTTTTTTTTTTTTTTTTTTTTTATCCACAATTGGTAAGCCCTTGGCATCATCTCACCTGGTGGTAAGTGACGATGATGCCGAAGATGGAAGCGGGCTTACCAAGATTCCCCAACGCAATGGGGAACTGGCTATCTTATCTTCATGCCGGAACACATCAATGCTGTCAACATTGATGTTTGGCGGCAAGACTTAGATAAGATGGTGGTAGCTAGCCAGGCGGGCTCAGAAAATGCCCTACCACCAACCAAACCGAGTCCTACAAAGTTGGACCCCGCCGGGAATCGAACCCGCGACCTCCTGATGTGAAGCGAGCGGACTAGCCGCTAGGCCACGGAGGCGGTTAAAATTTATTCATTAATTAACTTTTTGGGTTTTTTTCTTGTTTAAATTTTATCAGTTTTATGGAAAGAAGCAGAGACAAGGAGGGTTTTTCTTTTTTCTTAGCTCTGGTAGAACCCCAGTACTACCGTACATTAGTGTTAATATGCACCTCTATGAGACCCTCACCGCTTGTATCGTTTTAAAAATATGTATTTTTGCCATTCCTCCGGGACCTTCGATCTTTCCAGCCTAAAAATTTGCAATTTTCCGGAATATAAAGTATCCAAGATACAATATCATTTCGGTTAATAAGGAAAGATTCCTTCAAATCGATCCAGCCGCTTCTGTGTAATGCAAAAAAACAAAGGCGATGACAAAGATTTCAAAAACAATGTATAGCCCCCATTGCATTTTAAACGCATGTATAGATTATGTGATGAATTCATTAATATTTTTTTTGTAATTATCATCATCTTTCTGCCCTGTTCCTAATCACTTTGGGTCCGAAATAATAATAATATCGAATTTATTCTTCTTCTTATTGTGTGGCACATTTAACCGTTCTATCCACAAGGTATAGACGGCGGTTGCCTGGTGATGCACTTAGCATCACCCGCGGTCACGTGTAGGGCATTTAGATTTACACCTACGGACGTGTGCAATGCGACCATCATACACACATCTAGAAATCAGATGTGCAGGTTTCCTCATCGAATTAATCACAGAGTAATGTACCCGCTCGTGTTTTTATTACATATGAAAATTTTTATTTATAAAAAATTCGTTACGAATATGGAAACGACCTTTACTTAATGACGACTTCATAGCTAGATATCCTAAACATTTTAAGAACAGAATATGGTTTTTGACAATTAATAAAGAGTAACTGTCTAACTAAGAGACTATCAATAATATACCCTATTAGAGCCTTAAATACCATATATTCACACACAAATAAAACTGCGTACACACATTTGTATGGTAATAATATTAAAATTCAAACGTATGTTAACACGATAGTAGACGCGGGCGTGAAATTCAATTGATATGCAAAATTTTTGTACCAAATGTTTCCAAAATATGAGAAATAATCTCTTAAAAATATCTTCCAGGCTCATTTTCCTAATTTTCCAAAACAAAAACAGACGAAAATTTGTCAGGTGTGGGGTTCGAACCCACGCTCCCAGAGGGAACCAGAGCTTAAATCTGGCGCCTTAGACCACTCGGCCAACCTGACACGTGTGACAAAGGCGAAATTGCGCTCTCGTATCTAAGGCTGACGCAATACCGTAACGATGGTACGACGTAGTGTTAAAATGGCGTATGTACATTTGTATGTCAAACTGTATGCTGCAGTGCCTACTTGAATGTATAATATTTTGTAGAATTATCGATTTTGAGGGCACAGCAGCAACATAATAACGTTTTTTGTTAGCACCGTCTCATCATTATACGTATACATAGTACTAATTGATCAACTGATTTGCCAATTTTGTATAGGGTGTCCAAAAAAATGTTTGCGGATTAAGTATAGGTACCTCGGGGCAACATATTCGACTTCACGAAGAAGCCACTGTAAATTTTGTTCAGGTACTTTATACATCTTGATTTGTTCCAAAATATTATATATTATCTCACTAATATTATAAATGCGAAAGTATGGATGTTTGTTTGTTTGTTTGTTCCGCTTTCACGCCGAAACTACTGAACGGATTTGGATCCTGAAAAAAAAAACTTTTTTTATTTAAGTAGATGTCATACACAGTCTTTTAAATAGTACAAGCATTCATAATGGTCCTGGTGGTGGTTTTATCCTGGAAAACCTAAGTTTCCCAGAGGAATGCTTAAAAACTCAAAATTTCCACTTCGTCAGTAGATGGCGCCGCCTTAACATTTTCTTTCTCTCTGGATCCAATTCTAAAGTTCACGCAGACGAAGTCGCGGGCGGAAGCTAGTTGATAATATTTTGGAACAAATCAAGCAATGTCATCTGACTTTATACTACGGACAGAGCTAGAAATATGTTTCTTCTGTATTCTATACGCAGCGGTATTCAACGCTTTTTCCACTAACTAAGTGAACAAAATTCGATTACGTTTTTTTTGCGTACTGTTTTGAACACAACGTTGGCGTTTCTGAGCTGTTTAACCGCCTCCGTGACCTAGTGGCTAGTGCCTCGCTTCAGATCAAGAGGTCGCGAGTTCGATTGCCGGCGAGATCCAACTTTGTAGGACTCGCTTTGGTTGGGAGTACGGCATTTTCTCAGTCTGTCTGGCTAGCTACCACCATCTTATCTTAGTCTTGGCACCAAACATCAATGTTACCACTGATGTGTTTCGGCTTGGAGATAAGATGCCGAGTTCCCCATTGCTTTGGGAATTCTTGGTAACCCGCTTCCATCTTCGGCATCATCATCACTTACCACCAGGTGAGATGATGGCAAGGGCTCTTTTTATGTGATAGGTTGCAAACGAGCAAACGGATCACCTGATAGTAAGCGATTACCGCCGCCCATAGACACCCGCAACACCATGAGGAGTCACAAGTGCGTTGCCGACTTTCGAAATGGGATGGGGGCATGGGGGGACACGGGAGGGGGGGGAAGACAAATGCGGATAAAAAAGGCGAATTATATATTTATATTTTTTCTATCTTTCCCACCAGTCCACGCCGTGCAAGCACCCAGTCATCGTGCTCCAGGACGTTGCCTTCACAGACCTGCACGCGCTCGTGGAGTTCATCTACCACGGCGAGGTCAACGTCCACCAGAGGAGCCTCTCCTCATTCCTGAAGACGGCTGAGGTTCTCCGCGTCTCTGGCCTCACGCAGACTGATGATGCGCAAGGGGTGAGTCAGAAACAAAAATCCCATATCGTCCTCAACGCACGGGTCACTTCACTTCCTATACTCGGGAAGGTTAGGCCATAGTCCACAAACATACAGGGTGTAACAGAAAGGTGGGATAATACTTCAAGGTGAGCTTTTACCCATCAAACTGAACAACTTTTGTTCTACAACTTTGGTCAAATCGCAATTTTTGTTTTGGACTTTTCATACAAATCGATCAGCTGTAGAGTAAGGACTGCGCGGGCAGTAATCTTGTATCCAATATACAGGGTGTAACAGAAAGGTGGGATAATATTTCAAGGTGAGCTTTTACCCATCAAACTGAACAACTTTTGTTCTACAACTTTGGTCAAATCGCAAATTTTTTTTTGGACTTTTCATACAAATCGATCAGCTGGCGAACCAAGTTTGTAAGAAAAGTCCGAAAATTTCTTTGCGATTTCAACAAAGTTGTAGAACAAAAGTTGTTCAGTTTGATGGGTAAAAGCCCACCTTGAAATATTATCCCATCTTTCTGTTACACCCTGTATATTGGATACAAGATTACTGCCCGCGCAGTCCTTACAATCATTTTTGCGGTATCCCTAGGGAACTGCTTGAGGAATTTGGATAAGAGATAGCATATGCCCTTGTCTATGAAACAGGCTTCTGGCTTGAAAAAATTGTCGAGTTTGATTGTTGGACTGAAGCGTCAAGACCGAACAAAGACGTTTTTCAGACTAAATTCTTAAAGTCACAATTTTAATTCCTTTACACCCCTGTGTTATAGATTAGTTTATGTGTTAAACCAGATTACACTGTTTTAATAATGATAAATGATAGTAATCATATTTTTTTTAAACGAGTCCTGTGCTTGAAATTTTTTTTTTTTTTATTATAATAAGAAAGTCTTTACAATAGAATCCTCAGAAATAGGTAGTCCGTTTAAAGTCATCTTAATACCAATAATTTGATTGTTTTCCTGTCTTCCTTGTAGAAGACAGGAAAACAATCAAATTATTGGTATTAAATCGTCATACACGTATGACTATATTTGAGCTAGCAACACAGTTTAGGTATGTTTGAGCTAGCAACACAGTTATGTAGGTAAGTACTATTTAATTACCGGGAAAGCGATACTGGTAATACCACAAACTAATAGGCAACATAAGGTAACCAGAATTTATATTGATGTAAACTTACGTAATTGAAAATGGAAAGCTTTTAGATGACTTCTTAATAAAAAAAAAATGATACTTAGTCTCGTTTTTTTTTTAATTTAGGTCGCAAAAAGTTTTTATTATTCTTTTTTCTAATGAAACGACCGACGTTTTATACGTCCTAATTTATAATCTTATACACTAAAAATAGTTAAGTTGTTACGTTATCAGAAAGATCAAAACCTAGATGTGTTTTGATTGTTAATATAATTGATACCTGTTACTATCACTAGAGCACAAAATACATAGATACAGAAGGTCCGCTCAATACGTTCACTAAAATCGTAAGCATGTACATGCTTATAGACGTATACGGTCGTTGTGGGCAAGGTTACGATACTGTGCGATCGTGACCTTGCCTCGAACGACCGTATACTTTTTTAAGCATGTATATACTTACGATTTTAGTGGTTTGTATTGAGCGGACTTTCTGTGTCTATTTTGTGACTAGACGGTTGTTAACCATGTCAGAAGTCTTATAGGTGGTTTGAATTGAACACTTTTGACAGTGGGGTTGGCCATTAGGCCTCCAAGCTCCACCAATCTGGACTTGGCCGGCCATTGTATGTTATGAATGTATATTAGAAGAGAGTCGTGTCCCAACAGTGGGGATGAGATGAGTTGTTAACATATCCGTAAAGACGGTACCACAGTTCCCTACACATGATTCCGAATCATGACCCTTGCGAGATCACTTTGATGACGAAGATCAGGGAAAATAACTCTAATTTAATGCCAATGTTGTTCAACAGACTTTGTTGCCGCTAGCCCGAGCAGCCGCTGCAGCAGCGTCCTCCCCCCACACCCCTCCCCACCCCGCTCACACGCCCCACACACCGCACACCCCCCACACGCCTCACACGCCCACCTACTCTGAGAAACTCGAGGAAGCCCTGCTCCACCAACCCCCTCCAGGGCTCCAGCCCTCAATCATGCGCAGGATTCCTCTGCCTCAAAGGCGCATGAGCCGCTCGGCTGACAACTCACCTGACGTCATCAAGCGCGCGCGCCACGACAACAACAACACTGAGCCTCAGATCCACGCAGCTGATTTCTCCACCAAGAACCATTCGCTGGTGAACAATGCGAGGGCCCACAACGAGCAGGGGAACGGGAACGGCATCTCCAATAGCAGCTCCTCGCCGTCGCCGAGACTGATGGACGAGGTCAAGAACGAGCCCCTGGACATGATATGCGGCCCCAACGCCGATATCGACAGGAGCACGGATGACACTCCCCCACACCATCACAGACAAATGGTGAGTTGGTGGTTCAACCATTTATCGATAGTGGCATCGAGTCGTCGACGTGACAGTACCACAATCTTTTTTTTTATTAATTTGATTTAGAAACGCAATTGCAAAAGTATACAGATTCTCAAGGAACCCTGAATACTGCACACTATACTTGATTACAGAATTCTGAAAAATAAACGACTTCTCACACTAACTTGGCCTAACACCAAAAACGCGGATAACACACAGCTCCGAAATCCGCTACAATGTGCGATTTTACGTCACAATTTCCACAGTAAAAAACCTCCGGACCGCACATCGGAGCGGATTCCGGAACAGTGTGTTATCCGCCTAAGTATTGAGTAAAGGTTCCTCGTTAAAAAATATATTTGGCAAAATCGTTCAGACTCTCATCTTCTTTATCACCTCATTTTATGGCCAACCAGTAATTATTACGTATTGTATCTCACTCACTTGCGACAAAAAACTGTTATCTAACAACTCATAGAACTAACAACCGCAAACATTACATTACATGACCCTGACCCAATAAAATTACTTATTGTTTCCTAGAATTATTAGCAAAATGTCTTCGATAAAACCAAATCACGCAGACGGCAAAATACGCCTTAATTTACCTTTTGATATCGACGCGAATTTCAAGTATAACCGAGGATTTTTGTGAGTTTCGGCTCGACGTGTTATTTATTATTTATCAGTATTACGTTAGATCAATTTAACGCAAATTGTAAATTATTTTCTACGTATTCCAATATCTTTTACCAAATATACGTCGCCAATTGATAATATTATTACAATATGACGGTAAAAGGAACATGACTTTTTGTTACTTTTTCATCAAAATGTTCTAAATTAGCAGCTAATATTCAATAAATTAGTTTTAATTAGATAGGAAACAAAGTACATACAATTTTAGTAAAACCAATCAGAAGTAATGAAAGAAATGCAGGCTTAAATCATGTAAAACCACTGAAATACGCGCCTATATCAAAACTAACTTAAACGAAGTTAAAAATGGAATAAAAGTATTCTTAGAGCTTAAAAAGAGAATATAGATAACACAGAAGGCTCAGGTAGCTATTGCATAGCGAAACAAAACAACAAATAAAAATCCTACGTAAGCCGATCTCAAATAAAAAATGCACATAGAAATAACCACCCAAACAAATTAGGTGTTTTATAATAGGCAACTTCCTCGGTACTCCATATCGAGATACCAGGTATTAGACCCGACGTCTAGCTAGAATACTTACCCGGAACTGCGCTGGAGTCGTATGACAAACGATTGTCATTGTAAAGAGTTCGGGTAACAGCATGATAATGATAAAACAGCGTCCATTTTTAGCGGTCCGCGTTCAGTGCTAGAGCGAGCTGGTTTGAACTATTTTTTCCTTCCAACAAACATCACAATATTGTTTTGTAAAATGTATGTTTTGTGCAATAGAGAGATTACAAACAAACAAACAAACATCAATATTAACAGCATTGATGTGTTGTGGCATGAAGATGAGATAGCCAGTTCCCCATTGCGTTGAGGAATCTTGGTAAGCTCGCTTCCATCTTCGGCAACAACCAATTTCAATTGCTTAAAAAAAACACAATTGGTAAGCCCTCACCTGGTGGTAAGCCATGATGATGTCGAAGACAAGCGGGCTTATACCAAAATTACCTAATGCAATGGGGAACTGGATCTTATCTTCATGCTGGAACACACAGTGCTATTAACATTGATGTTTGGCGGCAAGAATAAGATGGTGGTAGTGGATAGCCAGGCGGACCCAGAAAATGTCCCGCCGAGAATCGAACCTGCGAGTCTCAGGTTGCGACCTTCTGTTGTGGAGCGAGCGACTAACCACCAGACCACAGAGGCGGTCAATAAAAGCGCTATCAATTATTATATAAATATTAAAGGGACCTACACATACACTTTCTGTCTGTTTATGTTTCCGTCTTTACGATAATTTCAATCTTAATCTTTTGAACCGTAATAGATGGCAAACGGACATTTTTAGAGAATATTATTATAAAATACTAAAAAGAACGTGCTTTTCAAAGCTTTTCTTTTAATCTTCGTAAAAAACAGTAGTACAGTACAATTGTAAAAGCTTTATTATACAGAATGTAAAAAGACCACTTTCACAGAAACTAAAACTTTCCATTCATAAAACTCTTAAAGAAACCCTAAAATTCGCTGAAAACGTTGTATGAAAAGTTATATTTTTTTTGCGAATTCAGTAGGTATAGGTAGGTTCCATAGGAAATGTTGTTTAGTTTTAGAGTAGAACACGCTGTTAAAGTTTTCGGTAGTCGTCTTTTTACACCTCCTGTATAAGTAGGTACAGTGTACACGCTTTAAACCTGCTGCGAATGAAATTGTTATAAAAAATGTAAGGTAAAACAACTAAATAACAAAAACGGCCAAGTGCGAGTCGAACTCGTGCGGAATTCTTAGTGTAATGACCGGTCCGCACTTGGCCTCTTTTTCTTTAATCAAATGCAAAATAAAAACGAAACAAGTTATTTACTCAAAGCTGTTTCCGAGAAAAAATTTTGATATGAAAAAAAAAGTTATTCCAAAGTTAGATTGAATGCTAACTTAAATAGTTGATGAGAAGAAGTTTGTTTTGTCAACAATTTTTAATTTTGTCCATTGACTGCTAAGAATTATGAGAACGACTGAATTCGTATTATTTATTTCTTTCTGTTTAATGTAATCTAACTTTTAATTTGAAGTTTGTATTACTGGGTGAGAACGAAAGTTTAAATAAATAGCAGAAACGAAAATAAAGATTGCTCAAACAAGTAACATTAAACGAAGTTGTATAATGTGAACAAAAAGATACTAAGATAAGTTACTTTCCTAATCACGAGTTTACTAAATATTCATGCAGTGTCTGAAATCTAAAGTACGAGAAAAAAAACCGGCCAAGTGCGAGTCGGACTCGCGCACCGAGGGTTCCGTATAAATTCATAATCACACATGTCTTGAACTCTATATTTTTTATATTTGAGTTATGGGTTTAATGAAAAAAAAATTCAGTTCTAAGTATGGGAACCCCCAAAATGTATTGTTTTTTTTCTATTTTTGTGTGAAAATCTTAATGCGGTTCACAGAATACATCTACTTACTTACTAAATTTCAACAGTATAATTCTTATAGTTTCGGAAAAAAGTGGCTGTGACATACGGACGGACAGACAGACAGACAGACATGACGAATCCATAAGGGTTCCGTTTTTTGCCATTTGGCTTCGGAACCCTAAAAAGTAAAGCCCGGTTTATATTGGTCAAGTACCAGTGGTAAGTCAAGTAGAAAGTAGAAGTCCATTGCTTATCTCGCAACTGTACTCTTCGAAAAATACAGTTGCGAGATAAGCAATGGACTTATACTTACTACTTGACTTACCACTGTACTTACCGAAGTGTAAATCGGCCTTAACCGACAGGAAGACAAAGATTAGCTACCGCTCCTGACTCGACATTTATGCCTATTTCTATCTGTCTCAGGGGCCGCCATCTCGCGGCAGCTCGGCTGACGCCGACGACCGCACCCCTCCACCCCCGCAGCTCCCACCGTCGCCCTTCATACCGCCCGATACGAAGCTCTTCGGTCCGTCTAACACATACAACTACATGGCTTCGCTTGCAGATCACTCATCTCTGCCTGGTAAGTATATACCTAATTATTTACTTTGTTATGTTCAAACAATATGAAAAGCATAAGGCTTTTTGGCCCCCTAAAAGAGATAAAAGCCGGCCTATGCGGCGAATAGTCTTTATTTTTTCTGATCAATTTTTAGTTAAATATTAATAATAATAATAATGTATTTACCAAGAAAGATCTTTACAATGGTTTTATATATATTTATCTACTTACGTATTATTGTTAATGATGTGGAGGACATGAACAATAAACTGCGGAGTTTTAGTCCAGACTCAGGCGATACCTAGAATTTATGTTATATTCTGGTTTATTATTATGATGGTGGTGGTGTTTTTAGTAATGGAGGGATCTTTGAATTGCACTAGAGCCAAACTATGTTGATTTCAGGTCTGACAAGTCCCTTGGCTCCGGACGGCATGGCGAGCACCTCTCAAGGTGAGTCTCGGCTTGTCTAGTAACAAGTTTATTTTATGCATTACCTACATATATGAAAAAACGATATTTTTAATGCACTGTCTGTCGTATGCCACCATCACCGCTTCCTCTCTGCTCTGTCATTATTAGGTTTATATATCATTATTATTAGGTTTTTATATTTTTATAAAATGTATGAGGCAATTATCACGTTACATATATTTTCTATAGTCTATGTATTTTATATCATATAATATATATATTTCCTAACCTCTGTATATGTCTTCATTTTGTGCTCTGTGTTTTGTATTAAAATATTAATGTTAGCTTTTGTATTTTGGTTCGATGGATTCGCATGGGTCTTAGATCAGTTTTTACCTATATTGGGAACATGTCACTTCTGAATGTTGTTGATAGTTACTCATTGAACCAAAATGCAATGTGGCGTGCATGTTTACTGTACTGTAACTATAGTTTAATGTTAACTATACGATGAAGATATGCAAGCTTGTTTCTAGATGTGATTTTAATAAGGTTTGTGGTAGGAAACTCCCTATATCCCACGTCTCCGAAGTAGGTTTATTTTTCCGTTCATTTCAATTCGCTTTTGGTTCATTTATTTTTCTTAACTTTCTCATTTTCATTTCTTCTTAACCATTCCACATCATTAATTTAAAATAACAATACAATTGCACTTTATGCAACACTTAATTGGCTTTTACAAAATTTACTTACGATATGCTGAATTTATACAAAACTTTATAAAAAAGAAAATCGAACCTCCAACTGATTGGCTTTCAAAACCATCTCATCACATTTATCGACCAAAAAAGACATACTAGAGAATTCCGGATAAACTTATTTACTTTACGAAAGACAGCGAATCCCATGAATCATTCGTATTTCTAAAAACATATTCAAATTACACTCGAATCACATTGTCTTGGGAAATAACGTGTAAAATAATAACTGGGGACATACAAGATTGGACAATGGCAATGGAATTTTAGTAATGGTAACGTGATGTCGAAACATACCGATTATTTCATTGAAGAACATTATTATTAATCGCTTTTGTTCGAGATATTTGAAACTGCACTCGGAACGTTCGCGTCCCACGAGTTATGAAAACAGCTGATCCCACCGTCACACCCGCAAGCTTTGATAGGTCGCTGGAGTAGGCGTCGTCGGCTGTCCTGTAATGCGTACATGCATACTAATACCTGCTTTGATTGCAATTGTTGCGACGCGACGGCGGGCTATCATCAGTGTAAAGGGGGGTGGCGGTGCTTAAGACGTAAAGAGGCTACGATAAAGAGAGTGCATTAAAACTGCGTGCCGAAGCTTCGATGGGGCTAACTGCTTGTGTTGTGACCAGGTGGCGCCCGCACCCCCCAAGAAGATTACAGATGCGAGCCCTGTAACAAGAGCTTGTCTTCGTTGACCCGACTCAAACGGCACATACAGAACGTTCACATGCGCCCCTCGCGGGAGCCGGTGTGTAACATATGCCGGCGGGTATACTCCAGCCTGAACAGCCTCAGGAACCACAAATCGATTTACCACCGCAAGCAGCCGCAGCCGCCCGCCGCGGCCGGGCAGGGCTTCTACCCGGTGAACTGACCCGCGTCGCGACGCCCGCGCACGTTGCCACGCGACGACCCAGGCTGCCAACCTAACCACCTAAACGATACGCCATACTCTTGCCCCTAGGCTTCTGTTAAGTTTAAACGATTGAAATGTAACGCGACAATGTTCCTAACATTTGTATGTACATAGCATAGTTTTACATGTACTTTGCATGCGCATCGCAGATTTATTTATGTATTCTATACTATTATACTCTATTGTTAACTAAAAACGAACTGTAATTAACGCTTTTGTGTAAGTGTTCTGCGTTGGTAACAAACTTTCGTTCAGTGCGAAATCATCCGAATAAGTAATAAGTTTAAACAGCGTTTTGGTACAAACGGAGATACGCTTACACAGACTTGGCTAACTGGAACCAATTGGGACATCTATGATCGGTACACACATAACCACCAACGTTTGATTATTAAAAAAGCGCATTAGTCAAATTTAGTGACACGTTAAATTGCCTCTACCAGAGAAGTAGCTTCACAAAATTACCAAGTGACAGTAAAAAAAAGAACTTGTGCCAATTGGTTCCTTCGTAATGGGACCTGTTGGAGCAGCGGGTGGTGCTGGCTAGCGACTCAGTGCGAGCGGTGTTGACTAATGCGCTAATGTTGGTTGTTATGTGTGGCACAGTGGGCCCCCTCGGGGCTGGCCACCGCTGCGAGGTCTGCGGGAAGCTGCTGTCCACGCGACTGACGCTCAAACGGCATACAGAGCAGCAGCACCTGCAGCCGCTGCACTCGGCCCGCTGCAGCCTCTGCCATAAGGTGTTCCGCACGCTCAACTCGTTGAACAACCACAAGAGCATCTACCACCGCCGCCAGAGGGGGCTGCCGCAGCAGACCCAGCCCCAGAACCTCACCACCAGTCTAGAGACTAAGATACCTCCGCCACACAGCATTGACTTTTACAAGTTCAAAGATCAGTTCAACGTTTAAATTTTGAATTTCATCCGTTTTCGGATTCGGATTTTGAATATTATTTTATAGTTCCAAATTTGTTTTTTTATTTATTTCAAGTTTGAAACAATCTTAAATTTTATTATTTTAGCGATTTTCTTAATATTAGTATTTTGTTTACAATTTTTTATTCGTTTTCTATTAATATTATATTACTTTATTATTTTAACTCGATATAGGTATCTTTGAACTTATAGAAGTTATGTTTAGAAGTTGTTTACGTTATCTATTATGATGTATCAATCATAATACTAACTTAATGAAAACATTTCTTTTTACATTCCATAAAAGGGCGAAGTAGATCGATAATAAAACGAATTTCATATTTTTCTCGAAAAGAAAAGATGCGATCTCACGATCAAATGATAAGTGCAATACTGCGAAAAAATAATTAAAAAATCTTGAATTTTTACACTATGTTAATGTGTGACAATAAGGCGAAGAGAAAAAAATATTTTGAGAAAAGAAAAAATCTTGGTGCTGTAAATTTATATATTTAGGCTTAAATTTATGAAAGGAAAAAAGTGTTCGAGTAAGCAACTAACGAGGCATATTGTTTTAAACAAATTGTGTTCATTCGGCGTTTATGCAATTTATTTATTTTCTTTTTTTTATCTGCATGATCTCACTCTTAGATATTTATGCGAGATTACTAAAACTATCCATATTTTAGAAAAAAATACCTGTTATACACTGACGTGTAATTGGCTTGAGAGGCTTTTCAAATTTAAATTTAAATACGTTTATATTGTGTTCTTAGCGTAAGATTGAATTTTGCAATAGCACCAATAGTAAAGGAGAAAAAATAATTTTTTTCAACCGCAGAAAGCACACAGTACAGAATACCGAATCACCGATGATAAATCATTATAGTGAAATAACCGATACAGATTTTTTTCGTTAAAGGTTTTTTAATGGTATTAAGAAGGTTGTGTGTGTTTGAAAAATACTTCACCCGATTCGATCAAGAACTTTCTCTTTCATTAAATTTCTTTTTTGTATGAGGGGGAATTATTCAATCTTTTTTTTTATAGATATTTTGGGAGCTTCTGACTCCTAGTGACAAAACAGTCTGAAGCAAAACAGGCAATCCCAAATAAAACCTGTAGCAAAAAGAAAAGTTAATAAGAACTCCCGAATTGAAGATTCAAATACTCGAGTAACGCCGACCTTCTTAATTTTTGCCCACAATTTTTTATGACCCTTTCACACTAACCACATGAAGTACACATTTGCCACCGGATAGACCCCCCCCCCTACTCTACTTACGAATATAAATTACAGTTTTTAATTTCCAATGCAATTTCTGGCTATCTTGCCAATATATTCTTGACCTAAGCTGTTGTTTTTTTACTAGCTCATTTTTGACCCAAAAGGAGGGTATTTTTTTAGTGAAAGAACCTTTTCACCAGCAGTGCAATTTAAAAGTAGCAAAGTGAATCGTAAGGTGCCATTTTAAGCGAAATTGTTAATGGCTATTTATTATAGGTTAGTCCCTTTATAGTCCTTCTGCAATGACTTTTATCACTAGCCTCGCTGTGTTCTTTTATTTTAGTTTATTTATTTATTTTATTTATTTATTTTACAATTTATTGTGTACACATAATAGATATAATACACAGGCTTAACATAAAATATACACAAAGGGTGCAGCTTATTTCTAGTAGAAATTTCTTCCAGCAGACCCGGGTTAAGGAGAAATTGTAGCTGAGATGGCAGTACAGCATCTACACAAATATTATTATATAGTTCATTGATATATATATCAATATATAACACATATAAATATATAACATACATACATAATAATATACATATATAAAATATATACTAAATAATATATGTTATGTATACATGGCTTATCAACCTCACGAAGACAAAGAGAGTTATTTGTTTTTTTTTTCTACGTTTCTTTACGAGTTATGAACATTATAAATTATTATGTACATTTACCAACTTAATCAATTTGTTGCTGTTTCTTTGTACAATTGTAGTTTTATTACACTTTTTTATTATTATAATAATTATTATTAACTATAATAGTATAATATCTACACAATAGGTAATAGTGAAACTTTAATAATTCTCAGTGTTACAATGTTCCTAAATTTGAACAGAATTTTTAGAGACAGTACGTAATTATACTCTACTACTATGTATGTATTTCAATATCGAATTTTCCGTTTAGTCTTTTTGCTTGCCATAATATAAGAAACTGCTCGCCGTTAAAGCAAGAAAAAAAAGATTTTTCAAATTAAGATTTTGGAAGCATTTGATTTTAGAAGTATAAATCAGGTTCATAGGCCTCAAACTTTACCTCTCACTGATCAAATAGAAAAAAAGAAATGGTTTTCGTGCATATTCATATCCGTTCAGAAATAGTTTAAAGTTTATTGTAATGCAATGCTATTTTTATAATTTCAACTGGCGTACAGTTTCGTCGTATATTATTCTAGTTCAATGAAACATCACTATACATCAACAGGTGACACATGTCATCAAATTACTATTGTTATATTTCTTTTTAATAGCCGTAAGAAATACCTAAGTGTATATTTAATATTTAGACACATAATTTATTGTAACGATATAAATCTTAAGTAATTTAGTGCCTGCTTTACATAACTATTGTTTTTATTGAAAAAAAGACATATTTTGCGTATACTTCTCTTTAACTTAGAAAGTAGTGTTTGGAACACATCTTTATACTTTAAAGTAACAAGTATGAGAGGCTTCCTAAGGTAATTCCTTTGGGCGTGTAACATGATTCCAAAAAAAAAACGAATCATTCACCCGCGCAAAAATGCCACGATTATCAACAAGGTAACTTTTTAAAATTTGTGGCTGCGGCGACAAACGATTTGAGTTTTACGCTTTTAGGAATCATGTGGTACGCCCTTAACGTTTGATGCTAGTATGTTATAAGATTCTGTTGTTATTGCTAGATACATAAACGCTTAGCCATAAACGTTTACTTGCGTAGTGTAGCTTGATTATGAATGATACTTTGGAAAATTGGAAGACTCATGTTTTGGTGCTAAATTGGAAAGGTGTTCGTGTTAAAAAAAAACTATGAAGAACGGAATTCGAAATTGAAAACGAACGTTCACAACATTCCGTATATGATTGTGAAAAAAATGTTAAGTTTTATTTTGCAGAATAAAATTTAAATTTAACGCGTAGAGTTGTTGTTTTTGTGTAGTATAATTTTAGTGATAGTTTTATTATTAATTTGGGTTCGGGAATTATGTTAGTTAACTAACTAGGATTAAGGTTTATCTGAATTCATATAGCTATTAGTGTCTACATGTTTAATTTATGATTACAGGGATGTGCTGCTAAGGCAGTACGGTAAAAAAATATTGCTTTAACGATAGCACTGTAGCACTAAAAAGACCGATGTCAGGTCGAAAATCGAAGCGGAGCGAAGCCGCTTTGATAAGGCGGATCTCACACTGCACCGGAATCCGCTCCGGTGTGCGGTTGCGTGCTACGGTTTTTTCCTTTGACAGTTTCAAGTGAAAATTCGCTGCTCCACACTCTGGAGCGGATTATGGCGCAGTTTGATATCCACCTAAAGCGACCCGACCGGTTGTTCATGGTGAGATGTGCTACATTATGACAGCCAAAAGAATTGTATTGTTCAGTCCGCTTAGTTTCGCTTCGCTCCGCTTGCAAAATGACCTATGTATGGGTCGTGTCGATGAATGTTTGCCAAAATTTTTAATAAACGATATAGACTGATTAGATTAAGTACGCAGTTGAATTGTACACTATTAGGCATATTCTGTATATAAAATTAACTGTACAATTATTTATTACAAAATTGATAATTCAAAAAGCCTTATGAGGCCTCGTGTCAGAAGCGTTGGTTTAGTCTATATTTGTTTGGATTCATTTTACGAAAGGAATGTGAGTTGAGATAATATATGAGTTGTGACCTTTGAGGTTAGGTGCTAAGGTGAAAGGATCTCAGACCTAACTAGGTCTTGTGGGTTTTAAAGGGCGAAGAACTATACGCCGTGTTCTAAGGAGCAGAACACATCCCTGTCAAAACTACAGTAGTTAGGATCTTAGCAAGTTTAAGACTGTTTCTGTGACCTGTTTAAGTTTTTTTTTTAACTTTCTTTCATGTTAAGATATCTTTTTATCCTTCTTACATGTTAAGGTATATTTCATGAGCGCGTACGCACGCAACCGTGTGGCGGCTTTATCCAATGTGTTCTTATCTTATACTTCTTGTTGGCATTTTTTTTACTTATTTTATAAGAATTCTAAATTTAATTTATTGGTTGTTGCATTAAAATTTTATTTTTTTCTCTTTTTTAAATTATTATTGTAACTATCCACGAATCTTATTATTGATTTTTGTTGAAAATTGGCATCTGTGTAATGCAGTCCATTAGATATAAAATTGTGCCAAAAATGTGGAGTTTTATGTTTTGTCTTCCATTTAAATACGACTTATCGTGTTTTAATTAAAAATATTTGTAAACGCCACGAACAAATTATTTAACTAACAACTAAAAATCTTCAGGCAACTTCATAAATACTTTAATGGGCTGCAGTTCTTGTTATTTATAATACCTATTAATGATTAATTTTACATCACCTAAGTACTAAGTATAAATGTTTAATAAAAAATAGTTACTTTTCCTTCCTTACTTTTATATTAAATACTTGGCGTAACTACTCATAAAATGTAACTGTAATCGTTAAACCGAACTTCATAAATCCTAATATTGATAATAATGGCGTTTTTAATAAAAAGAAATATACAAATATCGTCAGTTTTATTAAAATCCTAAATTAGCACCTCTCTAGTTGATTCGGCTGTTAGTAGCAAAACAAAGCAATCTTTTTAGCACTGTTTTTGGTTCTATTTTTTTTTAAATACCGCTTCCCGCCTTCCCTATTGTTTTTACTTTTATAGCTTAGGTTAGCGCCTTTTTGCATGTTGTTTGTTTAACACGATCACCGGCCACTGTAGCTTCGCCATCATTGTATTTCGTTTATTATTTTTAATATTATTTTATGAATAATTATATTTATTTCTTTATTTTTTTTTATCTTTAAGTGAATTTGAGTTCCTTTTTTTATTTTAATTTGAAAAAGAATAAAAATAAGTACTTGGAAAAATTGAAAAAGATAAAAAAAAAAAAGATTTCACGATCTCGATAGGCTAACATTGAACAATTATTTTTGTTTGCCGCGCAAGGGGAGCCAACCCCAATTGTTTTTTGTTTTCTATCATCTGTTTACAGGTAAAAAGTTGTTCTCGTGCACTATATGCGGGAAGGTTCTATGCTCGAAGGCGTCCCTCAAGCGGCACATAGCTGACAAACATGCAGAGAGGCAAGAGGAGTACAGGTGCACGATATGCGAGAGGGTTTACTGTTCGCGGAACTCCCTAATGACTCACATATACACCTACCACAAGTCGAGGCCGGGGGAGAGCGATCAAATCCGGTTTTTTTAGTGACTGCTTGAACGGAGATGGCGCGGTGTGCGGCAGTGCTCAGCCACCAAGGAGAACGACACCTACACCGCCGTACATGGCAACATCGAAGGTTAGAACATTGTTTTAGAACTTACAACACCTAGAAAAATAATAAATTTAGGACTTGTAAAAGGTTAAAATGTATATTTTTATGCTAACCGTTAACAACAATTAAAATTTAGATATAAGTTCTTAATAAGGTCCTATTTCAAAATTTCAGTTTAATATTTTCTTTTTTTTTTGTAAATTGTTTGAATTTGTTTTTTTTTTACTCTGACCTCCCCGAAAGGCCCCTCCCATCAGGTTTCGCAGTTTTGACGTTGTTGTGTTGCTTGGAGCATGCTTCTATCATTTTTGTTATCACGTGTTTCTGTGTCATTGTGGTTGAGAGATTTTCCTAAGATTTTGGAATAAAAATCCTCGTGATTACTGTGTAGTTAGTCAATGTGTAAAGTGCATATTATTAGTATTATAATAATTATTATAAAACCTCATACATTCTTTAACTATTCAGATTTAAAACACCAGTAACGAAATACTAAAAAACAATTCGAATATAGAGCTTATTTGACAGCCGTTTTCGATGTTGCCAACTAACAAAATTAAAAAAAAAACAGACAAGACAATTTTAAGAAAAATAAAACATAATTCTGCGTTTCTTTCAGCTGTACCGCCCCTCCGTATGCCCCCGCCCACCGCCGGCGGGATCAACGAGCCCCAGGAGTGTCCATACTGCCGCCGGACATTCTCTTGTTACTATTCCCTGAAGCGACACTTCCAGGACAAGCACGAGCAATCGGACACGCTGTACGTCTGCGAGTTCTGCCACCGGAGGTACCGCACTAAGAACTCGCTGACTACCCACAAAAGCCTACAGCACCGCGGCTCCAGCGGTATGCTGAAGCGTCTGCTGAAGACCTCGGCGCTGCACAGCGCGCTCGCCCCGTCCCCTCACCATCTCTTCGACCTGGGTACCGCCGACCACCCTCAGCTGCCCCCCGGCCTTCAATGACCACAAACCATGGCTTAAAACCGGTGGCAGAACTCATGGATACGAAAGGAATAGCATACATGTGCAATATAAACGGACTATGCCAAAACGATGCAGGACTGTGCCGCATTTTTAATGGTTAATCGTATTATAATTAGTAAAATATTGACGTTAGTTTTAAAATTACGTAAACAGTATTGTTGCGCGGCTGTAGGGCCGCCTAGTAAGCTTCGAGGATCGAAATTTGCATTGATTGTGACTAATATTGTTTTATAAAAAAATAGTACGAAAGTAACGGCATTTTCTATAGAAAATGTTCACTCAGTGTTCATAATGACAATGTAATCCAGAGCAATACTAAAGTATTAATATTTCTAGTACTGCCAAAATATTGCCAACTCTATTTTAAACATAGCCCTTTTTAAAAATTACTTTTCGGTAAATGTCTAGTGTCAAATTAGATTGGGTAACTGTACAAAAATGAACGTACAAATTTTAAACAGTAATTTAAAAAAAATACAAAAAAGAAAATATTTTTTAAATAAACTTTTTCGGAAAGCCACAGTCTAATAAAATTAAAACAGATTATTTAGTGGTTTAACATAATAATCAAAATTTTTAGATTAAATAAAAGTGTTGATGTTGAGCAAACAAATAATTAAAGACTTCTTAGAATCTGATTTCGAAAGTACAAAATTTAACTTGTAATTAAAAAATACATATACCATTGTGTATTCTATTCTATGTGCATTTGGCTTCAGTAATAAATAAACTAAATAAATAAAATAGTTATCACCATTGTAATAAAAACGTAGCTGTGCCTTCGTTCGTCTTTACGCCACATGTTGCAATGTTGGTTTGCATTTCCGAACTGAAATGGATGAGCATAACTGTTGGCGAACGAAAAGTACTGGATAATAGTGAGGTAACGTGATGTGACATTTTTGAAAATGGAAAATGCTGGGGTTGCCAGGTTACAGGCGCCCTCGATTACAGGGTTCTGAAGAGTAGGATAGAGGACCGAGGAGCCTGGTCGTGGGTCTTCGAAACGCAGTTCGATGATCGTATACGTGTGCATGATTTCAAATCATGAAACAAAATGATGTTTCTTCTGTATAAAAAGTAGATGTAGGTTATTGATAGCGATATTTAATCAGTATCCATTTTCGGATTTCTCTCTATGAGTGTATAGTGGTTCTTATTTAAATGTCGACCAACGTAGCGGACGCCTGGTTATCGGAAATTTATTAGATTTATTATTATTATTATATTCTCAAAACACTTAGGGATAACCATGAGATGGCTGCAATTGTAAAAAAAATATTATTATTTTACTAATATCGTAGACAAAATCTTGAGAGCCGCAATCGTCTAAAAACACATATCCACTCAGGGTGTACATTACAAATTCTTTAAAAAAATATATCAAAATAAAATCGTTCAATGAAATTTAAACAGAAGTAAACAAACATGTCTTAAAACAACATATCACAAACATATACCTCCCTACATACGCACAGAGGTTCGTTACACCTGTATGCGATATACAAAGTATTTAACACCGTGATATATCACAAAGCCAAAGAAAAGTGGGGATGACACATGCCTAATTGCATTTATATTCAATACAGCTCATATAAAAAATAAAAAACAATCATACAAAAAGAATTTATTAAAAAAATGTGCCATATCCAAAAAAACAGTTGATATACGTATAAAACGTTTAGGTATACTTTAAATGGCAAAATATTTCGCCTGACATATCATATCGATCATAAACAGTCGCTAAAAGTGACACTGTTTTTGAAACAATTACATCAAAAATAGATATAAAAATTCATAATAATAATATATTCCTCAATGCAATTAAACATCTTTAATAAAAAGTCAATGCAACATCTTTTTCAACTTTCAGAAGATTTTTATTATCTTATAATATTTTTGCATTTATAATTTCCAATGTTTATTTAACTCAAGTTAAGGATTTAATTTAAGGATTTTTAAAAATATATTATATGCATTTCGGAATGTTACATAATTTTGCTTAGGTACTTTGTGATATGATTTTAATGAAACATATTTTGGTTTTCAAGATAATTTATTAACATATAAGTTAACGGTTAATTCAGCATCAAGTTTTTTATGAAATATAATTTTAATAGTCCTAAAAAAAGTGAGGTTTAACCCCAGAATTAAAGTCATAAATATACCTCTGTTTTAACAATACCTCAAGTATAATATTATTGTTTGTAATTTTATTTTGACGTTTCACTTGCGGAGTATAAACACTATACGTATATTATACCTGGAAAAATGTTGTTCTTGTCATGGAACTGAACAACTTTTCCCAAAGATTGAACACTTACTCAGTTCGCAAAAAATAAACTTGATTTCCCATGCATTCATGAATCAACTAAGGTGGATATCACACGCAGCGGAAACCGCTCCGGTGTATGGGTTTACTTTGGCAGTGTCCAGTAACAAATAGCGGCACCGCACACCGTGCACCGGAGCGGTTTCCGCTGCAGTGTGATATCCGCCTAAATAATCAGTTTGTATGAAAAGTTTAAATAGCTTTTTTTGCGAACTAAGTATTGGAAAGTTGTACAGTTTTTATAAGTTAAATCTACAGTTACAGTTTTTCTCGGGTATTACAGAAGGAGCTATATTAACTTCGCTCAGTTTGTACTTGTTTAGATGACATAAACATATTTAGCTGGAGCTTAAATTTGAAAAAACACAAGCGGGTAGTACGAATTGTAAATATTTTAAGTTTAGTGTTTACATTAATTACTTTATAATTAAAATTAAATTAAAATCGTGGCGTCGTTTGGGAGTAGAAGCCTCGTGATATTAACTAAATAGTAAATAGATAAAATCATTAATGGAAAAGGATTTTTATATATTCTAATAATGGATTTATTATTAGTGAAAGTTAGCGTTAGGGTCCCTAAAGGTTTTAGTGTTTTTGCGTTTGTTTTCGCTGTGCAATTGATATTTCTTTTTATTGATTTGGCTGTTTTTGCTTATTGTTGAAGCTACGTTATGGTTAGGCCCACCAAGATTTTGTGTTTATTTTGAATTTCTAAATTATTGATCTCGGTAACAGCTGCGGAGTGTGGACGGGTTCAGCCGTCTGATTGATTGTTGTTAGGTGTTAATATTAAAATTAAAAAAATATTTTTAATAATGTCTTCTTATGTTTGGTAGAAAATAAAATGTGTCGGCAAAAAATGCGCAGCTTCATTAAAAAAGAAGTAAGTAGATTACAGCGAAACAATAACTGGCGGTGAATATATTTTTTTATTTAAAAAAAATATTTTGCAATGTATACCAAAATCCTGCATTTTTAATAGTAAGTTTTAAGTGAGAATTATTAACATTAATGGAGCATTCTCAATTTTAATAAAAAATACTTATAATTTTCGCTTGTTCGCCAGAAATTATTTAAGTTTATCGAATATTTTTCGTACTCTAACCGACTGTGTTACTTAGTAGGGTAATGCACAATTAATCAACAACGGAATGCCTTCAACAGTACAACTTTAACAATAGCCTACAGTATAAGTAAATATATAAGATATTGCTTAAATCATGCCATTATGGGGACTTAAAAACACATCCAAATCTATTCATCCGTAAAATAAAAAAAACCGTCAAACTAATCTCCATAAAGTCATATTTAAGTGTAAAATATTTTCACTTTTTACAATATACCCTTATTTTTTATACTTATGCACAACAATTTCAGTATCAATTTACAAATAGAAAAGTCGTTTAATCGAAAAAACGTACCGTATCAAAATAATCCGATAAAATTAATGAACAAAAAAACTTGGATTTAAAAAAATATGTATAACTGGCAGAAAATAGTTTAAACGACAATTTGTACCTATAATTTTAAGAGTTACAGTTCACAAACAGTTTTCACAAAAGAACAATTTTTGAATTTTAAATAAGTATTACCTCCATATTCATAATTCATAAGTATTATACCTTCATTGTTTTATTTTTAACGTATTAATGTTAGTCTATGGATTTTCTCCTCTCTTAGATACATAGCTATCTTATTCAGTGTTACATGCAGTAAAAACTAAACAGAATACGTTTGATACTTTGTATACATAAAATATACCGAAACTAATATTTTTATTACAAAACTGTACAGTTTACAAGTAGTATTTACTAACTGTATACACTATACTGATATTATTATGTTAGCTTAGGTATATTTTATGTATATCACATATCTACAAGGAATCAGTATACCATAACAATATTTTCCTAAATACAATAAACTAAATAATTTTATATAGATATTGTAAATGTCAAATTAAGTTTATATAACATTTGTTACAGAGTTATTCCCATACAAACATTATTTTTGTTAATTCCATATCCATTTAAAATGCAATAGCCCAATCTATCTAGGTTTTAAAATTTGTAATCGCTATGGAAAGGTTACATTTTAAAACTCAGATACAACCAGATTCTACAATAGTTAGCTATATAAAATGATTGCTCGGCCAGAGATGCATACGTTTTTTTAAACGGAGAATATATCGTTCTTACCATAACGTAATATATTATTATGTTAATCAAGTAATAAGTTTAATAGCTGTATATTAATTTTGAAATATACTATTAAAAGTTTTTTGCCTGTTGAAATCTGTATATTTTCCCAAATGTGTATATTGAGCGATATATTCTCATACCGATAGCTTTAATATTATACATATATATCAGTATCTTCCACAAGTATGTTATATCATATTATTGTGAAATATAGCAATAGTCAATAATCTGCCACAATACCTCACTAATGTAGTTATGACAGTAAATATCAGTAAGCTAAAACTTTCTAGTGGATTTTTCGCTTTTGTTCCAATTATATTGTTTCGCGGGTAATAACTAACTAATTAATTAACTAACTAACTACTAACTAATTTTGTATGTAAACAGATCTTAGAAGTCAAAAATCAACAGCTAATTGTCATATCGATGTTTTTATATAAAGTATACAAAGGCGAAACATCAGCTAGAATTACATCAATAAAATGTATTAATAGATCCGTAATGCAAAGTGCACTTATATACAACATTTATAATATATTAATAATAAATTATAATTATTAACTTAGTAATTCTGTGTCTGCTCTCGGTCGGGCAATCCTGTTGAATATTCACCTTCTTTACAGTACCTATATAACATAGTTTATATACTTAATATACAATAAAAGCTACATGCAATATACTCGATTACTCGAGAATTTTACAATTTTATCCACATATAAAATCAGTCAGTTGGCGGGTTAATTTTGATGGAGTTTAGGAGTCGGATTTTTTTAACTTGGACATGTCAAAACGGTATAAGCAGACGCATGTTTTGTTACCAAAATGTCGAATATTTCTTACGTAACAACATTTTAAAGTAAACCAACGCTTTTTAACCGACTTATAAATTCCATCTGAATTTTCAAGCTACCATTGTTATGCTTGAATAACTTTTATAAAGAATTATTTTTTAAGAAAAAAAATCAATCATTTTATACATACGTAATATAAAATTTAATTAAGTGGCAATTCTACAATAATTTTAATTGCACTCTATTTTGCTGACACACTTAGATATAGATTTTGTCTTTTCTTAATTAATTTGTATGCACGATCTGCGTTTTTATTAGCATCGATTTTCTTTGTTTCTCTTAACCTATAAATATCTTAGGTGGTACGTACTCTCGGTTTAGAAGAAAAAAAATAATTTATTGTATTTTTAATTGACAAAAAATCGAGTGTAAGTAATACCTATCGAATGTTTTAAGCGTAATCTAATATTTGTGTTATTGTGAAAGTTATAGTTTGCCATCTCGTTACAAATAAAAAAAATATGCGTTAAATACATTTAGTTAATGAGTTTTGTTATACTTTTGATGGGGTAAATTAAATGTGGGATGTACAAAAATGTTTCATAGTACTGTGTATCAAAATAAGGTATTAGTTGTGGAGGGACTAAGCGTAGAATGTTAGGGCTTCTTGAGAATTGTTTTAAGGATATACAAATTAAAAAAAACATCGGTGAGTGAGGGGCACTTAAAGTACTATTGTTGTAGATTGTATGGATAGGAATAAAGTTACTGGAGGAGGGATAGTATGGTTGTTTGTCACTGAAATATTGGAATATAATGTATTATGTACCTATAAAGAATAATGCAATATATGTATTACCATTTAAATTACACTAAAAGATGAAAATTGAATATCTACATAAAGTATGTATTTAAAAAGTTATCTAAAAACCCCGCTGCCAAAACATGCTCATTGTTAGTGCCAAATATAAACTTAAAAATTAATTTTATTTTCAAAATTTCAGTGACTTGGTAAAAGTGTTCATATAGCATTAATAGATTTAAAAAAATGTTTCATAACTATTTCTTTATTTGATTGATTGATTTCTCGCAAATTTTTGCCAGATTTTTAAGTGTTTTTTTTTTATTAAAATCTTTTTTAATTTTGTCTGTCACTGCTATATGGCTCGTTTACCATGCGATGTCTTTAATTGTTTTGATGTTGTTGATAAATGTGATTAAGGAATCGATGTGGGTCGCGTTTTTGTTTTGTTTTACATCATTTTTTGACAATGTACACTATAAAATATTTGGTGTCAAACAAAAGAATCGCGACCGACCCTGCGACGTTGGAGACATATCAAAAGTTGGAGGATTTTAGTACTATAAGTATCTCTTTAACTGTACAATCCATTATTTTTCACTTCCGTGGGATTACTGGAGCGAATTCTGCTGAAAATATCCGCCTCCGTATTTAAACTTGTCCTTTTGTTTTGGGTGTTTTATAGAAAATCCATCCCATCCCATAAATATTATAAATATTTCGTCAAATTTGTTCCAGTATTTACATGGAAGTTTGATTAGGAAAGATGGCGCTTTAGGTTTCATCACGAAGTCTGTTTGATTCTCAACAGTTGGATGTAATAAATAAAAGTATAAAATAAACTCGCAGTGATTCCATTGACGGCGTGTGATTTCATTTATTCTGCCCTCATAAAAAAAAGGCCGCAATGTATACGGAAACTCCATATACATTGCGGCTTTCTTTCTTATAAGGTAAGTTTTTAACCTTTTAAACCTTTAAGAAAAGAGCCTAGTCCCATATTAAAGGCCGGCAACGCACTTGTGACTCCTCCGGTGTTGCGGGTGTCTATGGGCGGCGGTAATCGCTTACCATCAGGCGATCCGTCTGCTCGTTTGCCACCTATCACATAAAAAAAACCTAGGTATGATAAAATGCCTCCACGACTGAGACTGTGTCTCGACCTTTCATCCAAATCAAGGTCTCGGACTGCATCCTGATTCAGCCAATGTACCAATTAGTTTTTCGAAACGTACGTAGCTACATTTTTAAATATACCGATTCAGTTCAACGATGAAGGAAGTCATCACGAGGAAACTTGCACATTTGCCTACGGCAAATAGATGTGTTGTGTAAAGGGTCATCTTGTTACTACTCGTATTAATAGTTTTTTTTAATGTCGTTGCATTATAATTGATTTTTTCGATGTGGATTGCTTGTATAGAAGATACCACGAAAAGAGTACTTGCCAGTAAAGTTCAGAAATGATGTATAAATATACACGTAAATATAAATGTACGTACCTATATAGGGAGTGAAACCAGACAACCGCTGACCCTTGGGAAAGCTAGGTTAATTAGGGCACACGATAACTTAAGAAGAATAAGAAAAACGTTTTAAATATTTTTCTTAAAAACGTTAAAACCTTAAAACGTTAAATACCACTCCTGACTTACTTAAGCAGAGTTTCGATACGAAAAAACTGAAGAGCTCTCTTATATAGTCGAGCCGAATTACGCGGCCACGCAGCAGCTACGTGGTACATCCGAGCAATGGAAAGGTTATTTCCGAATGTCAGAAAGTATGTTTTGCGTAAATCTTGCATTGTTTTGTACCTAAATAAATGCACGCCAAAACGAGGCCATTAACAGTACAATTAGTCCACAAGCTCAAAGTCACACAGCGTGCCATGGAGAGAGCTATGCTCGGAGTTTCCCTGCGCAATCGTATCCGAATCGAGGTTTATTGGCCAGGTAAGCAAACTAACCTACATTGTACCACAGAATAGCCAATAGTCTTGTACGGAGAATCAGCACACTGAAGTGGCAATAGGCCGGACATCTGTGTCGAAGACCTGACAACCGCTGGACAAAGAGAGTTCTACAGTGGAGACCGCGTTTGGGCAAACGTAGCGTGGGACGCCCCGCGGCCCGAGCAATGATTTGCACCAGGTTTTCTGGTGACAGCTGGATGCGTATGACCGAAGATACCTAGGGACAAGTGGCGTGCCTTGGGGGTGACCTATGTCAAACGGTGGCCGCAGGCTTGATGATGATGAGATGCTCCTTGTAAAAAAGAGTTGCTGATCTATTACATTTTGACGACAAAGTTACAAAAAGTCATTATTTCTTGAGACTTTCGACTTTCGTCATATACCTACCTACTTAGGCATTAAATTCGCCAACATCAAATCTTAGGAAGACCCTTTGGAACAGTCCTCTCATACCTAAGGTAAAGGTAGGTAAAATTTACACGCTGAAAAACTTTGTACAATAAAACCATGACCGGTTCGAAAGAGTCTTCCTTAAAGTTGAAAAGTTTCGATACCTATTAGCGCAAATTTTTTCTCCTGAAAGAGGCCAGAGTTCATTGAACTGTGAACTACATCACGACACGCAAAGAAGTTGAATGAGAAGACTACCAAGTTTCAAGTATAATTCGATGTATAGTTCGCGTCACGTAAAAAGAGCGCTGGCTGGCGTTCCGAGGATGTACTCTGACAGCAACTGTTTAGGTCCCTCTCTTTTACTCTTACGCGATTTATATTATGCTATCCTGTTGTCAGAGTAAACTTTTGTGACCTCGGAACGCCCGCCAGCGCTCTTTTTACGTGACGCGAGCTGTACCGAGGATGCTGAGGTAAGCCATGGTAATAACTTAGAAATACGATGGACCAAGGATCCATTCTTGCTACTATAACTATGTATATCATCCGACGATTAACATCCCTAAGGATACCCTCTGACCCATGTTTGAAACTTAAATAATGACCACGCTGAATACGTTATAAACAACCGACTTCAGTCGTTACAACTCCAATTTTGCTATGTTTTTGTTGATTTTCTCAAAAACCGCTGAATCGATTTCGATAAAGTTTATATAGGACCACCTGGGAAATATACCCTTTTAAACAAAAAAAAGATTTTTCAAATCGGTTCAGGCGTCTTCGAGTAATCGGTGAACATACATTAAAACAACCGAGACTTGAGAACCTCTTCCTTTTTTTGCAGTCGGTTAAAAACATCTGTAGGGACCTATGTACATTTTAACTAGTTTATTTATTACTTACCTAGACTAACGCCTACAAAATCGCAGTCAGCCAGAAACTCCTTGATTCCTAGTCATGCAGCTCACAATAGGCTCACACACTACAGTCACCAACTGAAAAAGTTTGCCTCAAGCTCATGAGTGAGATCCAGTTCCAAATTCAGTATAGGGTTTACTTACCTGACAAGAGTTTGTCTCTTTCACATTTAACAGAATTACAATAGGCTATCCTGCTGTCAGGCTAATAATTACTCTTAAGAAATTGTTTTGGAACGCATTCATGTTGTCAAAATTAGAGTTGTAAACCTAAAAAAATCCCTTCCAATTAGGGGAAAATTACCTCTTACTTGTACGTCTCCTAAAAGACGCTGTTGGCAATATGCGAAATAAATATAAAATTCTTAAGAGTGATAAAAATATTTTAAAGACATATGATTGTTTTTTTATTTATAGCGCCATCTTTAGCCGTATAAGCCGTAAATTACATACCTGACGATTGCGCTGCCCTGCCCCATGTTTGGCAATAGGGAATTTTCCACGGCTTTCTCTAAACTCAACTAGATGGCGCTGATCAACATTTGCAATAAGAAAATCTCTAAAAAGTCGCCAAAACTGATTGATATTACTGACTATTATCATAATAAATGATGAATAACTTTCTAATATTACGTATCACTGAATATTTTTCTGTATTTTTATCCAAAAAAAAAGGATAATTTGCATAAAATATACTATAGATTTTAGAACAAATATTGTTTGTCCTTTCGTCCCTTAGATGGCCACTATCGACTAAAACAACAACCCGCAAAACGTTTCATAGATAATATATCTTATCAGTACTACTAAACAAGTTATCTTAGTTTGTAAACGCTCCTATTGAACTCATACTTACGGACTTTGTTCACTTACGCTCTAACAGCTGGCGTTAGTACATAAGCTTCTGTTCACGAAATTACCCCTATTACATACAAAAACATAGATGTATTCACTTCAACAGTTCACAATTTTAGTTCATTCAAGCTTTCTTTTTGTCTACAGTCAATTATTTTGAAAATAATTTCGTTTAACACATTTTTTACATACATATAACTCGTGCACATACATTTGCACGAGTTATAAAAGAATATAGAATGTAGAGTCTGACAAATGAAAGCGTAACCTGGAATGGAATTTTATTTATATTTTTTACATGGCAACAAAAAGAAGCTGTCAGATGCTGTCACTGTTGAATGTTAGTATGATTGTCAATTATTAATACATGTTGGCTGAATATTCATGTTTATTATTTGTCGTATTGCCGAGTGTAAGAAATAATATAATGGTATTATTTGTAATGGCCATTCGTATTTACGATAGATTAATAATAGTATTCGTATTTTCTATCATTTGATAGATTTTATGGTAATTTCAGATTTTTCAGTGCAGAAATAAACTGCAGATTATCAAAATCAGTTTATGAAGTAGACTGTTTTTATGTTTATATTTATAAACAAGATGTCCAAGGAGTCCATAAAATTGTAAAATGCGAATTGTAAATTGTAATTTCATCTAGTATTTTAATAAAGATTTATCACACAAGTATAAAATATATTTTTTCCTGCTATAGGTTGGTGATACCACATAAAGATTTTTTGAATTTGCCGCGCTTTCTCAGGTTACGCTTTCATTTGTCAGGCTTTAACAAACAGTATAGAATATTGAATTTTATTCATAACTATACAGTGTGTTAAAAAAAGTGCGTTTGAGATTTTAAAGGGTTGCCCAAAATCAAGTACAGAGTATATCAAAAATATTTAAAAAATCCGATCTACAACTTTTTTCTGTTTTCCATACAAATTCAGATTCAGATTAGGTATGGGAATCTGAAAACAATATTTGAAGAGCGGATTTTTTAATATTTTGAGTTTGGGGTAATAGCAATTTATACAATGTCAACACTAAAAGTAATTGTCAAAAGTTCATGTCAACAAACGCAAGTCGCACGTGTGTTTTTGTATTTTTATCGTAGAAAATATAATTGAAATGAATTGAAAATGGACGCATACGATATTTTCAAGAAATTAACTAAAGGTTTGACTTTCAAAACTCGTGTACTCGGTGTAAAAAATGATGTAAGTTTGAAACATAACCTCTAGCACTTTCAGGAAATATATTGTAATCTATCTTAATATAGACGAATTTTCTTTTATTTGACTGCCCAAATATTCCTTATGTTCAATTATTTAATATCCATTACACTCGAAGTTGTAGTTATCCAAAATATCATAGATAATGAAGTCAGTTTGTATCATTACTTCTTTTAACAAAGTAAATTGGTGATTTATGCCAATGTCTGTATGAAACTACTATTAAATAATTATTATTTCACACAGAAACCAGCTCCGAAACCATTAGTGCCATTGAAAAAAGAATCAGAAATCAAGAAAGAGGAAACATCTGAACAAGAAGAATTAGCAGATGAAATAGAACACGACAGCCCACACTCGTCAGCGGCAGAGTCTTCTGGTCAATCTGACAGTGACAATGGAGACCTGGAACTTATAGAGGGAGTCAAAGTTGGAAAGAGAAAGAAGAAGGTTAAGAAAGAGAAGTCGGAAGATTTGCAGAAGAAATTGGAATTAGAAGAGGTAAAGGACTTTTTCTCAGTTAACAGTTCACTTGAGGAAGCTAAGCATAATGCTTTAATTCAATATAAGTAGTTTTTTCCATAACCATTGAGAAATTTCTATCAAATATTAATCATAGTATTTTTTACTTCCTATTGAAATCGGAGACTCGGCTGCTTCAACTCGACTGCCCTGTCTTTAGTGCACAGAGTGCGGGGTAGCACAAACACCATCCTGAGAATAATAGCAGACACACTTTTCTTTTATTCATAGCTGTTGTACACTTTGCGTTTCTACTAACGCATAGGTTAAAGATTTAATAGGTTAGAGATTAGTTAAATAGGTTAAAGATTTACTAATTGACTGACTCGGTGGCTAAGTGGTTAGTGATCCTGACCTCTGATCTGAGAGTGGTAGGTTCAATCCCCACACAGGGCAAACTTTTCTGTGATGAGCAGAATTGTTTGCTCTGTGCCTGGGTGTATTATATGTATGTATTTAAATGTATATGTGTATGTATATCAGTCTCTGGTTCCCAAGATACAGGGAATCCTAGTTTGGGGCCAGATGACCGTGTGTGATTTGTCCTGGATATTATATTATTATTATTACTAAACCCATGTTGTATCTGTAACTTGAAATAAATAAGTAATAGTATTAATAAAACAATCTTATTGTATACATTAATTATGATTAACTTTCTATGAAAAAGTGGCTTGAAAACTTCTGATACTGAGGTTGGCCCACAACCTCCACCAATCCAGACTTGGTCCCCGTGTGTGGAGTATGGCCTAACCTACCTGAGGTATGAGAAGATACCCATGCCCCAGCAGTGGGGACGGTACAGATTGTTTAGAACCTGCTACGAAAATACTGTTTAAGTCCTGTACTTTGTGTCACATTTCGAAGTCTATTCTTGCACTATTTAAAATAATTTTTCAAATCTCTCATTTCTCCAGCAAAACCGTTTCCGCAACGAGCATGGCATCAAAGCAATCGGTCGCCATGTACCACCTGCTCTTCAGTCATTCTCCGACCTGGTGACGAGATATGGGGTGTCACAAGCTCTGGTTGATGTGGTGATGGGCTGTGGGTACACCGACCCCACTCCGGTGCAGAGGCAGGCTCTTCCTTGTATGTTAGAGGTGTGTATTGAATGTAATTTTTATTTTAACAACAACTTTTTTGGATCCAAAACATGGCAAAGTTTTGTATGCCCCATTGAAATGGAAAGGAAAAGTCTAGTAATTTTGCATCACCAAGTAATATTTTAAAATCAATTATTCCCTACCTACAGGAACGCCAAATCCTTGCCTGCGCTCCAACTGGCTCGGGCAAGACTGCTGCATTCCTGGTGCCAGTCATGCACTCTCTGGGTGCTCCCCAGGGTGGTCCTCGGGCCTTGGTGCTTTGCCCTACAAGGGAGCTAGCGCATCAGATATATAGGTAAACTTCGCACATATTAACAATCCATATCACCTTTTTTTTATGGCATAGCTGGCAAACGAGCAGACGGAACACCTGATGGTAAAGCCAAGGCCAAGCCCTGGTTAGCTAAGGTGGTGATATTATCTTACCCCAGTGCAGTGTAAGAAGTTTTCAAGCGTCGAACATGGCTTAACAACTGCCATCTAGTGATATCAGCGGGCACCAACAGCTAATCTGTCTTGTAAAGCAACTGTCACACTCAACGTTAGGTAAAAATCTCATTAAAAAATGGCATATATTTTTACCGCCTTTTTAAATTGTCTGTGGTTTTAAAAATAAAAATAAACTTGACAGGGAGGCTCTGAGGCTGAGTGCCGCTTCGGAGCTGAGGTGCAGCGTCGTGAAGAGTGTCAAACAGAGCAAGGTCAAGGAGAGAGAAGCTACCATCAGGAAAAGCGGTGAGTCTTCACTGAACAGTCCGCTTTATAATTAAGTCCTAAAAAGATGTGAAAGTATTGCCTCTTTAAAAAAAAAAGCAATGTGTTGTTGTGTTTTTAAATAGCACACTATTCAGATGATAAACAATATTTTATTGCAAAAATCATACAATTATATGAATACAAAAAAGCTGATTAAATAAATTGGAGAAGTCAGAAAGACTAAATCATGGATCAAATAACATTGTTTCAGACATTGTGATAAGTACTCCAAATCGGCTGTGCTACTTACTGAATCAGGATAATGTTGGTATCAGTTTGGACAAGTAAGTGCAACCATACATATCATACGTCTTGTTGATATTTTTCGTTTTTGACAACCTTTTTATTGTTCACTTTGAGTTTTAAATGCACCATACCCGCTATCGTCTCTTTTTTTTTCATATCCTCTACTCGTCAAAGGTTGCCTGGAAGAGATCGCCTAAATTGACAACCTTGCGGTCAATATTATTCGCTTATTTATGTCAAAAAAAAATGAAAATTTATTAAAACACTGAAAATGATATGTTTTGAGTTTCAATATACAAAATTAACATTAAATTACATATCGAGGGTTCACGGGCGACTTGTATTAAGCGACATTTTTGAAAACACAGGTAACCTCTACTTTAAAAATTTTTTTCTTACAAAATACCTCACAAAAAATAACTTCTGAATAATATTTAAAATATTAAGAATATCGAGAATCTATATAATACTAAGAAGTTAAGTTTTAATGATTATTTTTCTAAGAAATATTTTTTTAAATCAGTCTCCTGAACATTTCTAAAAATGTCGCTTAATACAAGTCGCCCGTGAACCTTCGATATTTATATATAACAAAACAAAACTTATAAACGCAAAACAGCTTTTGTGTGTTACAGGTTTTCTTGTGTTACTCTTTGTTGATGTGCAATGAAATATAACAGTGATGTTAGATACCCGACACCAGTAGTAGGCCGCTATATCTTTCACATAACTATCATATATAGTACCGTGTTCCCACTCCTTGTATGGTAATGCCTGGAGACCGGGCGTAGTCCAATGCGATGGTTGAAAATTGTATACCAATGAGCATTAGTCCAAAGAAACTGTTACAGCGATGTGGCGACATCTGTCGTACTCGCCACCAACTATCTATAACGCGCTATCGAAGTTTTTTCGCACACTCGCATATATACGACTTCCAACCATCAAGGGTTGGACCACGGCCGGTCCCCAGGCACACCACCTCGCCTGGCGGAGGTACCTCCCTTTTCCTCCGAAGATTGGGAACATTCAGTTCCTACAGCACTTTCTAGAAATTGTTAGTTGTAGTAAGTACATAACTATTTCATTGGCCGGTCACTGAACCCGTTGTTTCCCTTGCAGAGTCCGTTGGCTGATAATAGACGAAGCTGACAAGTTGTTTGAGGGTTCTGCAGAGCAAGAGTCGGACTTTAGGCAGCAGTTGGAACAAGTTAGTCTTTCTGCTTAATCTATCTGTATTTAACGCAATGAGAGGTGTGTTATAAGTTTTACGAATGTATCTGTGTCTGTCTGAGTACTGTGCATCGTAGCTCCTAAACGGAGAAACCGATTTTTATGTTGTTTTTTTTTTAGTTTGAAAGGTGACTAAATCGACTTTTTAGAATTTTCTTAGCTAGGTCGTTAACAACCAATATCTAAGTCCCCACTGCAGAGGCACGGGTCTTCCCATATCTTGGGACGGTTAGGCCATACTCCACACACGGGGGCCAAGTCCGGATTGGTGTTTGTCTTAACTAGTTACGTTTAATGAAAATCGGTTCAGTGGTTTTCGAGGTATTCAACTTTTACTGTCACGGGGTGCTAAAATTTTCAATTTTGTTAGTTATATTTGCTTACTTTCAGGTAATGACCGCGTGCGGTAGCAAGCAGCGTCGCGTCGCTATGTTCAGTGCGACCCACACTCCGGCCGTGGCCAAGTGGTGCCGCCACAATATGCGGGGGCTCATCAATATCACTGTGGGACAGAGGTCAGTGAGTGGAACATATAGATATAATGTTCGTGAGGATGGTGGTGTATCGGGAGCCGGGTCGTTTCCTTCCCTCAAATATGGTTGAGGGGAGCGATGGCTGACTCTCGCGTTATACTCGTGATCGGGTGCTGTCCGTGTGAACTGGCCTGCTCTTGTCATTGGTTTTTGGAATTGTTAGTCATTAGCTACGAATAATTTATACTTTTATCTCTTCTGAATCCTTTCTTTCTTTATTCTTATTTTTTTATATTTTATTTACAGACATGACATTGTATAATTCATTTATTGATCTAGCATTAAGATGTAATAGAATATAAGACTTTTTAAAAAAAATGTGTTGGAGGGAGTTTCTTTAGGGCCCGCCGTTTCTTCTCACTCCGCAAACACATCCCGAAACGGTGGGTATACGAGTTCCAAGTGGTAGGAACCTCGTATTAGGTAGATAAAAGAATGACGTTCGAAAAGTGTACACTGCTACCTACTTCGAATAAAATATTTTCATTTTCATTTTTCATATAAGCGAATGCGCCGACCAGTTAACGTGGAGACCTCGCCTGGATGACGATGAAATGTCTCTAATATCACATTATAAATTTGTTTGTATGCTCCACTTTCGCGCTTTGGGTGACACTTTCTATGTAGATAGATTAAACATTGGTTCCTCGAGGCCCAAATCTTCCTCGAACATTAGGTTTTGATGGCAATCGATTTTCTGGTACCCAGAGTCCAAGAAAATATGTGTATTTGTATACCTCTGGTCCTCTAGCACCAAAGCGACTGGTGCTACGCTACGAGTTTATAAGGAAACTCGCGATCAAGTAGGATAAACGTTGGTACATTATTTGAACAAATATAAATTATTTGAACGTGTACATTATTTGAACATGTACATTATTTGAACATGTACATTGTTTGAACATGGACATTATTTGAACATGTACATTATTTGAACATGTACATTGTTTGAACATGTGCATTATTTGAGCATGTACATTATTTAAACTCTAAACATGTACAGGAACGCAGCGACAAATCTCGTGGATCAGGAACTGCAATTTTGTGGCAATGAAGCTGGCAAGCTGATAGCCTTCAGGCAACTGGTGCAGCAAGGTTTAAAACCGCCAGTTTTAGGTAAGTTTGCGTATTTATGTAGGAATCTTCTCGAAGGAAATGGCTACTTCTACCATATGAAAGTAACATTACTCTGAGAAATGTGATAACAACGCGATGCAACTGCGCTCAGCGCCATCTGTTGAGACGGCGAATGAACCTCGTGCAGCTTGACCGATGGGTCTGTGAAGAGTGACCAGAAATTCCAGCTAAATACAATTTAAAATATTATTTACTTTTTAGAATATTCTTAATATTTGTGAAACTTTCTTCTAGGACAGCATATAAGCAAAACATTTATTGAAAGCACTCTTAATTATTTTACTTCGCGCTTCATACCGGAAAGCGAAGCCGGAAAATGACTGTAGCGATGTCACTGCTGCGCTATTTTCTGTACGAAGCGTTTTCTGGTCGTACTCCCGGACATTCTATTCCAACTGTAATATTTCGAAGCGATTTTCACAGATGTTTTAAGTTTTTCAAATCTCCGTTTAATTAAAGGATTTTTTTTTTTGTTTACAAATCAAAGGCCGGCAACGCACTTGTGACTCCTCTGGTGTTGCGGGTGTCTATGGGCGGCGGTAATCGCTTACCATCAGGTGATCCGTCTGCTCGTTTGCCACCTCTGCCATAAAAAAAAAAAAAAACATAAGTATATTCCCTTTTACAATAAAACCGTTTGTCGCAGTGTTCGTACAAAGCAAGGACCGGGCGAAGCAGCTGTTCAAGGAACTGCTGTACGACGGCATCAACGTGGACGTCATACACGCTGACAGGACGCAAGCGCAGGTCAGTCTGACTGTGTACATTAGAATATAATGCAATGCAATATAACGAACCCGAGTTTGATAAATGATAATACATATTCATAATATATTTTTTGTAAGTACTTTTAATTTACTCAACTTTTTTGGAGATTTTATTTTTTGACATTCTTACAGTCCTAAATAGTAATAAATTAAATTTATTTAATTTTATTTTATTAATTTGACATTATTTAATTTTAAGTATGTTGATGTTCGAGTATTTTCTTTTGTATGATTATTTATTCTCTAGATCAATTTATTTTTATTTAATTATTACAATTTCATTCGCATGGTGTGTAATTTATTTTGAAAATTTTCAGGTTTTTTTTAATACTATACTATTTTTAAGTGTCATATTTTTCTCTTCACATACAAATTATTTTGTTTATGAATAAATAAATGAAAAAAAATTACAAAGGAAGGGACAGGACAGTTTGGAAAAAGATGGAGGAGGCCTATACCCAAGAAGGGATTGATATCCAGAATCCAAACAACATCAAATAAAACTTATTTCTGTATACTGTAAAAATAACTAAAACAAATTAACCATTAGATATAAGTAAAATACTAACAGTTTTGTAAAAAAAAGGAATATCAAGAAAATAAAGGCTTATTTAATTTAATTTAATTAATTACATTTAAATACATACATATACAGGGGTTTAAAAGACCACTCCCGGAAGCTTGAACAGGTTGATTTACTCGTGAAAAAGAACAACTTTTCCTATGGAGCTTTTACTGAATAAGAAATGTTTTTGACTTTTACTCAAATTGATCGATCAGTTTTTGAAAAAGTTTCAGAAAAAGATGTTCAGTTTCATGAGTGGAACATACCGTTACAGTTTTCGGGCATCGTATAAAAATACACCCAGACACCGGATAAACAAATCTGCTCATCACAGAGTGTTTGTCCTGGGATTGGAACCCACGACCCCTTTTAAAAAACAACGAAAATTTTAAATGGCTTGCATTTAAAAAATATCGATACTTCTGGGCTCAAAGGGCGTATAAGCTAAATAGAACTAAGGCGTATACGCCCTTTGAGCCCAGAAGTATCGATATACACATCGTAAGACTACGCATCAGTTTTTGAGGTTTAACGCCCTCGTTTTCTATAGGATAACGTACTATTTTATTTTTGCTCTGTATGGTAGCGAGACAACGTGGTCCGCAGTTTCCGCGTGGGCCGCATCTGGGTTCTCATCTGCACGGAGCTGATGGGGCGCGGCATGGACTTCCGCGGCGTCAATCTGGTCATCAACTACGACTTTCCCCCCTCGGCCATCTCCTACATCCATAGGTAAGAGCGGGACGGTGAATGAATGACAGGTGTAGGTAAGAGCGAGCGGGACAGAATTAGTTCTGTCAGGTGTGCTGTTTAATTAAGACGTCACATGCAATGGGGCGCGGCATCGACCTCTTGACGTCAACCTGGTCGTAAACTACGACTTCCCCCCCTTCGGCCATCTCCTACATCCATAGGTGAGAGCAGGACGGAATGAATGAATGAATGATACGCGTAGGTAAGAGCGAGGGGGACGGAATTAGTTCTATCAGGTCAGGTGTGATGTTTTGTTGTGACGTCACATACAGTGGGGCGCGGCATCGACTTCCGCGGCGTCAACCTGGTCAATTACGACTTCCCCCCCCTCGGCCATCTCCTACATCCGTAAGTAAGAGCGGGACAGCATGCATTTTGCCAGGCGTGATGTTTGATTGTGACGTCATATGCCCGGAGCGTCGGTATTACCCAATCATATTACATTAATCGTCATCATCAGTCAAAAGACGTCCCCAGCTCCAGTCATGTATGTATGTGTTGTGTTTTTGAATAAATGGATTTCTTTCTTTTCTTTTTTCAGCTCAAAAAAGCCTCCCCAAGGATTTCCACGCCGACCGGTCTTGCGAAGCCCGCATCTATTACATTAATATTGTCGATCGATATGGTTACTCCCTGCCTCTCTCCAAGGCGACCTCACCTCCTCTAAGATCCTTAGTTGCATAGCGTAAACCACGCGACACAAACATGTACTAACGTCGTATTTTTCTGCAGTAGTAGGCAATTATCACGCGACATTTTGTTGGAGTGTCCAGTTGTGGGGCAAGTGCTACAGCGGTCTCTGGCGCAGTTAGAATGACTTTTGACCGTCCATAGGACTTCAGTTAATCATAGATCTGAAAATGAAAGACGAATCTATGGCCCATTTAATAGAGAGTGCGTTACGAAATTAAGCGCCAATCGAAAACAAAAAAACCGGCCAAGTGCGAGTCGGACTCGTGCAACGAGGGTTCCGTATAAATTCATAAGTTACTCTATGCACACATGTCTTGAACTCTATATCAAATAAATATATCTAAATTTCAACTTGATAGTCTACGCGTTCCTGAGAAAAAGGGTCTTGACAAACAGACAGACGGACGGACAACGAAGTGATCCTATAAGGGTTCCTTTTTTCCTTTTGAGGTACGGAACCCTAAAAACAATATTTTGGAGTCTATTGTCGTTCCTCAAATGAGGAATATTATCATGTTATCAGTTGATAGACGTCTACTGTCTTGGTGAATTTCAATTTTCATTCTACTTGACATGCTTCTGAAAATAGTGCCTTGGTGTGGGACAACATCCAACACTACCACTAACTACGTCACAGTATATTAAATTCTATGTAATATGTTTTTGCATGGTTTGTTATTTAATCATTTAAGTAAATGAGAATGTTCGCCGACCAACCTATGTAATAAGTATATTATTTGTAATACCTCGTTAAGTGAAATGTAAAATTTCTTAAGAGGAATAAAATTTTCTTTAACCACAAATAGTTGCTCCCTGAAGGCTCCCTGCTGCTCTCTAGAGGCGATCTAACCAATCCCACCCCACCCCCCTGTACTTACAGTTCATACAGTTGTCAGTTAGTTTACCTCGCTCGCTTCTACGTGTTCGAATGTGAGGTTGTTTTAGGTTTTATATGGAGTGCTCGGGGTCTTATTGTCTTCCGACATACGTCATATGCCAGGAAAATCTGTTAAAATTGTGCTAAAGCTAAAAAAATAGCAATATTCCGATTGCTTTATTTTTTTTAAACCGACTTGTGTTTTTCCAGGGTCGGTCGCGCGGGGCGCGCCGGGCAGCGTGGCAAAGCGATAACTTTTTTCACGCAAGATGATGTTGTCAATCTGCGCAGGTAAGGGGATACAAGTTAATTAACAACTCACATGGTCCCCAATTCTGGGGTTGCGAGAAAATAAATTTAAAGTTATATTACCGGAGATTTTGTATCAGTCTTCGTAAACAATCCTATAACTTGCATTTTTTCTTGTTACTGTTCTATTAAGTATAAAAATTTGATTTTATATTATTATTTTTTATATTTGCTAGTTCTGTTTGTAGCTGTAAACAGAACTCAAAGATATAAAGCTCGAAAATTAGCAAGGACAAACGAAGCAAAAATGGTGAAAAGTTTATGATCGGCACTTTTTCAACTAAAAATAACTGTATAGATATTATATGTACTGTAAAAACATTAATATTCAATCACCATTGTTCATCGATGACTAAAAATATACATACTTCTCATCTCATTTATTTATAATATTATAAATGCGAAAGTATGAATGTTTGTTTGTTCCACTTTAACGCCGAAACTACTAAACGAATTTGGATGAAATTTGGTAGATAAAGCACTCGGGTAGCACATTGGATACTTTTTATCCCGATAAACTCGAGGGTCCCTGGAGGACAAAATATTTTTTTTTGTTTTTAACCATTAAAACCTAAAATTTTTATTTTGTCACTAGATGGCGCTGCCTTAACATTTTATTTCTCTCTGGACCCAATTCTGAAGTCCACGCAGGCGAAGTCGCAGGCGGGAGCTAGTTCTGATATAAACCTATGAGTAGGTAGGTAGCTTACGAGGAAGCAGTAAAATAACTGCGCTCAATGAAGGCTAGTTTATTACTGGCGGTAGTCGCATTCATAACACTTTCTTTTGAGGGCATATTTCCAATTTAACCATCAACCTTCGCCAGCATCGCGTCCGTGATGAAGCAGTCAGGGTGCGAGGTCCCAGAGTACATGCTGAAGCTGAAGCAGAACCCTAATAGGAGGAAGAAGCGGATGACGAAGGCTCCCCACAGGGACAAGATATCCACCATACTGGAGAAACGGCCGGAAAAGTACGTACAGAACTTATTTGCGTACAACGCGAAGTGACTATTTCTATCATGAAAAACCCATATCGTCCCCACTGCAGGGGCACAGGTCTCTTCCCATAACTCGGGAAGGTTAGGCCATACTCCACACACGGGGGCCAAGTCCTGATTGGTGGAGGTGTGGGGCTAGTGGCCAACCCCAGTGTCAGAAGTTTTCAAGCCTCCGACGTGGCTTTACGACTGCCATCTAGCGATAGCAGCCGGCACTAACGACTAAACGTGCCTTGCGAAGCACGGAAACGGTCGAGATAAATGCCACTAACAGTCAAACCCGTCCAGGTTATGACCGTGTCTGTAGTCAGTTAACCTGCGTGATAATAATTGATATTACCTATTTCAAAATAATCTTACTCTTCTGAATATAATTAAATTAAATCACAGGAGAAAACTGGAAGGCGAAGATTCGCAAACAAAAGACAACGCAAAGGCTACTCCAAACGTCAAAAGTGGGAAACGCAAGAAGCAAAGAAAAATCCAAAATGGCGACGCACCGGGCAAGAAAAAACAAGAAGGCGCTAGGAACAAAATACAGAAAACTGGCAAACTTAAAGCGAAAAGTCTTAAAAAGAAGAACAAGATCATTCATAAAGTGAAAAGTAAGTCGTGATTAATCATAATGTTTTAGTTAAGAAAATATAAGTTACATTTTTAAAAATATATGTGTTTTTCTCGTTTGATAACTATCACCTTGTTCAAAATCTATGAAACTTATAAAATTTTGACCCCTACATTTGCTTTGAAGGTGTACGATAGAGCAGAATGTGAGAGTAAAAGTTCCGTTCCCCCAGATTCTGCCAACATTAGTAAAATGCCATTTGAAAGTTCGACATTTACCATGATAATGACAATGCCTAGACAGATGGGTATATAATATTGCCACTTTCTTTTTCTACACTGCGTATACATATGTAGTGATTTCGGTATAAACATTTTTAGAGAATAAATAGTGAGAATCAATTATTAAATTTTATTGACATTTTGAGGTGATAAAGAGTTTTTATTTTTTATTTATTTATTTATTACAATTCATTGGAAGGCTTACAGTTTAACACTAAGACGCCTTCCAAGATAAAAAAAAATATATATGTTAACTTATTAGATATGTTAGATTAAGTTATTTCTAGACAAAGTTTATTGTTAATAAATAACCATATAGCTTTAAAAATTATGTTCTGGCTATCAAAAAATAAGTCCACACTTTGAACCTGGTCTGTAAATTCATTTAAAAGTGTAATAGTGTAATAGTGTTTTGCGAAACAATAACTGGTAACCGAGTTTTTGAGCCTTCTTTCGCCATCGTCATAACTTTCGATGATTCTTCTATTTTCATGACATTCGAAAAACGCCAAATAAAACGTAAAAAATAATATGATTCCCGTGTATTAAACAGTGCTCTTATAAAAACAAAACATACAGAATATACAAAATATACAGTCTTGATTGAAATTATACACAATTATACATAAACTGAATACTTAATCTACAAAAATGGCTTTTCAAAATATGTAAAAATAAAAAATATAATATTTACAAAAGAAGTAATTAATAATATTAACAAATTATAACAATTTTTATATAAAATCTTCAAAATACTAAGCCAACAGTTATGGCACCTGATTTTCGTAAGCCTCAATTATAATGTAATAAAAAACCCTCAAAAAATGTATACAATTTTGTATAAATTAAATATCAAAGCCTCTTTTGCTCTCACTAGAAAATACATATTTATATCATAAATGTAGTGCAGGGTCCTTTTTAAATGACTATAAAAATAGACCAATAAGATATTTTCCGCTATACATATAGAGATTCCTTTCTCTATGATTTTAAGAGTAATAATAAAAAAAATACGAAACTAAAAATATACATAACACATAAAATTCTTGATTTTTTTAGAGATCTTCGTAAACAACTTATCTACGTATAAATTAGTCTTCGAGACTAATTTTGGACATTATTTTCTCTACTTAATTGTATTTATTATATAAAAAATATCACTTATGAAAATAAAATTATTTTTATATTCCATCACAAGTGACTTTTCCCACTAACAAATGCTAAAGTGGTAAAACTGAAGAACTTACCACAACGATCATAAACGATTAGAGCAAGCAAACGTAAAATTGGCTTTTACATTTCAAGATTTCAACCCGACTGACCAAATATTTGAGATTAATTGTCTCAGTTGATCAATTTTATGAGTAGCTCTAGCATCAAGCATTTGCCGATTGTCAGCAAAAAAGTCAACCTGTACAGTCCTTGATTTGCAATTTTTTTTTCATAGTTAAAATCACCGATAATTTGTGTAACACTTTCATATAGTCTTATTTCTTCACACATTCGTTTTGGTCTCACCAAAACTAGGCATCAACTGTCCCAAACCTATTTATAGTTATTTCTTCATAAAGAGTTTCTTCGGGCCCGTCGTTTCTTCTGACTCTGCAAACACTTCCCGAAATGGCGAGTATTATACGAGTGACAAAAGAATTACCTCCGAAAAGTGTACACTTGCTACCTACTTGACTAAAATAGTCTCATTTTCATAGTCTCTTTAGCTACCAATCAAAAATCACTTTATTCGTCCTTATTCACACAACCAGTCGCAAGGAAGTCTCGGCATCTTATTAGCCGGCCACGGGAGATAACCCGCAGTTTTGAACCAATAATAATCGTAAGACACTTTGCTAAATAGCAACACTAAAACCAAAACTTCCAGCCCTATGATGTAGTAGATGTAGTCGGTCCAGTCTCTAGAGCTGTGGCAGACCTGATACTCGATTAGGTCCACAACTGGACCCATGTTGTTTTGGCATTGCAGACTCTTGTAGTCTGGTATGTTTTTCAGATTCTCTAAAAGCCACGGCTGAAAATAAAAATAAAGGTTGACAGTTTTTTTCACTTTCAAAAATAAATTGATATAAAATGTTGATCTTTAAATGGCAACCCTTGAAAAAAAAGATCCGGTGACAGTCCACTTTTGTCATCTCGCCCGCACCTATGTGTTATGGTACGTTTACACGAGACGAGCAAGTGAGCGTGAAGCTGGTAGCCTCACCATAGAATTTCGACATTCTGATTATACCAAGTGTGTTCACACCGGCTGTGGAGTATGACCTAACCAAAGAGTTTTGTTATCTAGAGTCGCAATCACCTATAACGCTTCAATGAAAAACTTCCTGATTTATGGGAAAAGACCAGACCATTTATTAGTTCCTCTATGGTGAGGCTGCCAGCTTCACGCTCACTGTCTCGCCTCGCCACTCGCGCACATGTGTAACTGAGGTATTATAAAAGGGAGGTCGTAGTAGGCAAATATCTCGGACGATTAGTATAGAATGTCCTAGGTGTGGTATAAAAGTAACATGCATTATGGAGTTTTAGGAGTTTCAAGTGTACTAACAAAAGGCGAAATTGTAATTTTTACTGCATTCCATACAATTTTCAATCATTTATAAAAAGGGGCGCGTTACCTTCAGAACTTTCTCCGTATTGCAGTCGCAATGTATGTAGTTCCCGCCTATGGAGAACATGGTCCATGGGCTTGTGGTGTCAAATTTGTTCGATAGCACGTATGTGTGTATCTGAAAGGGAAGTTATGGGCGTTTTAGTTCACAAAAAGAGTTACCACAAGTGGTAGGACCTCATTATGCACCCTCGATCCACTTGGCTCCCCTGACTGGATCCACCGGTGGATTGAAAAGCACTCTTGAGTTCACTGCGATTCCTTATTTTTAAATATCGTAAAAGTGGATCTTGTAACACGTGCTAGTGAATTTATCGATCCCCAAGAGGTGTGTTTCCATGGTATTCCGACTGGGGAGGTACCACTGCTCGCTCTGTACCTGCCGCCAGCAGCGCGCTGGGCCGGCGGGTGGCGCGTAAGAGGCATTCCAGCTTAGCCCTCAAGATTGGCAAGGTACTGATAACCCTTCTAGAGTTATAGATGCTCATAGGCGGCAGATGGACTTACATGAAAAGTGTTCCAGCCTTTTGTAATCTTACTCAATAAAAAATCAAAAAATCGCCAGGTCGCTGGTTCACAGTCTCTACTAACTGGGCAATACAATTAGAACCAAAAACGATATTTTATTTTATATTTTGGGATTTAAGCAAAGCTGTAGACCAAAAAGTGGTTAGTATGATGAGAGAAGCACCAGTTAGCGACTCCTAGACCTACAATATTTTCTTACACCTCCATTGGTTTAATCTCCATAACAGCTGACCACGGCGCAGCCTGATCCTAGGGACGGACCGCGGGTGAAGCTAAGACAACGCCAGGCAATTGCCGTGGTGCCATCTCTTTGAATCTTCACATCAGCCAAAAGACGTTGCCAGAAAGTGCTGGACAAATCCCCCATCTATTTGAATAGCCAAGTTAATTCGATACGAAAAGAATATTTGGGTAAAAGGTACCCTCTCAACTCACAGTTTTCAATTTATTATGGCTCAAAGAGAAGATGATGAAGTTATCGATGAACTTGGTGCCTTCCAGCTCTATGATGTTGCTGATGTCGTTATAGTCTACGATCAGCTGGCGCAGGTGTTCGTAGGTGGGGTCGTCCGCCACTGCCTGCAGCGAGGTAATCTGGGGAGAGTAGGTATGCCATGAAAAACACCGTTTTTGAAAACGTTAGAGTACCTATTACTTACTTAATATTTCACGGAAACATCGCAATCACCTTTAAAATATTCATAAAATTCTCCTTAGTGAAATAAGTGGAAAAATTAAACTTCGGTGAATGTACATAATGTTAAATTTACACATCACAGTTGCATCACTTTGCTGAACAAGTGTGCAACAATTCGAAAAAAGGCGAAAACCTTCCGCGAATTTTTGCGGAGAAAAAAAATAAAAGGAAGTTTAGCTTATACACATATAGTACGGGCAATTTAATGTTTAGGGTCAAAAAAAAAAACCTAAAGCTGATTTTTTGCACAGTCGTTCCTTGGGACCATAGAAGTATACCCTGAAAAGTCCCAACTCCTAGGGTGCCGGCGTCCCCCTCTCCCCCCCCTCAAAAGGTCCCGATTTTCAGTATTTTTCATTTTACTCAAAACCAATAGGAGTTAGATGAAAATTGTCAAAGAGGCAATTACTCCTTATTAAATTACCTATCAAACGGTACTACTTTCATATCAATAGAAGTTTTAGTTATTGAGATATGCCTGTCTTTATATGACAAAAAATTGAAAATACCCAATTTTGTACCAATTTCTTGATTTTCTGAGAAAACTGTAAAAGTATTTATAAAACATTGTTAAAAAATTATTCCTTTCATGTTTAGCAACAAAACGAGACTACATTTATAAAAATTTACAAATAATTAATTAAGTTGTAGATCATTACATCTCAGCTGATAAATATAATTAAATTTCTACATATAAATTTCAACTCTAAAGCATCGTGTCTGACGACTTGTAGTTATTATCTACGTATAAAGTTGTCACATGGATACAAAAAAGCCTTAAAATAGAAATAAAATAAAACATACGATTCTTTAATATTTACGAATTACTATATTTATTCGCCCTTTTGATCATCGATATCTATGTTATCTTATTATTTACGAGATCAACCACGGTGTCGACCCATAGTGCCTGCCACATTATATTAAATAGTACTATTACATTAAGTATGAATAATCCGTGTTGCTCTCTGAAGGCGACCCCACCACCCCTAAGGTCCGGTGACAGTCCATACAGTCGCCAGTCGACACTCGTCACGCATTTCTCGCTCGCGTCTACATTTTAGAGATGGAAATTTTAGTAGGTAAATAACTCAAATGATTAGTATGGAGTGTCCAGGATGTGAATCTGCAACTGGTTCAGTGCAAATGGAAGCTTGGTAGCCACAGGTATAAGGCTTTACCCCAAAATTTTCCACTTCAAACCTAAGGATTCAATTATTATTGATGTCCATCCAAACTATTCTTGTTCTTCTGGTACACGTGCAGTGAATATTGCGCATACGCATCAGAGGTAGGTGGCAAGGATACCAGTCGCAATGAAGCATTTACTTGCATGTTTGGATTTTGCGCAGATATTTATGCCGTAGAATACGGTTGGGGTCATGCAATGGCACAATTAAAAAGAAAGACGAGAAAAACGATGTTCGGATACCTACAACAAGTGCCTTTTCAAAAAAGGAAACAATCAAACATGAAAAAAATACAGTATATGCCATGGTTTATTAAGTTGACCGATTTTTTTTACTATGCTTATACAAAACACATAGGTAATCGCTATTGGAGAAAATACCATGACTCTCTATCAAGTTCGTGCGGCTTTCAAATCCTCTACGAGATCTCTCATCTCGTAAATATCTGTGCAAAATCCACACAACGAGTGTATTCTTCAGTTTAACTGGCATCCTTGCTACCGCTTCTGATGTGTGTGCGCAATATTTATTGTACGTGTGTACCTGCAGGTACATTAATAGTTTGGATGGACATCAATTGAATCCTCAAGATTGGAGTGGAAAATTTTGGGGTAAACCGTTATACCTGTGGCTACCAAGCTACCATTTGCACTAAACCAGTTGCAGATTCACATCCTGGACACTCCATACAAAATCATTTGAGTTATTTACCTACTAAAATTTCCCTATGTAAAATGTAGACGCGAGCGAGAAGTGCGTGACGAGTGTCGACTGGCGACTGTATGGACTGTCACCGGACCTTAGGGGTGGTGGGGTCGCCTTCAGAGAGCAACAGGGATTATTCATACTTAATGTAAATAGTACTATTTAATATAATGTGGCAGGCACTATGGGTCGACACCGTGGTTGATCTCGTAAATAATAAGATAACATAGATATCGATGATCAAAAGGGCGAATAAATATAGTAATTCGTAAATATTAAGGAATCGTATGTTTTATTTTATTTCTATTTTAAGGCTTTTTTGTATCCATGTGACAACTTTATACATAGATAATAACTACAAGTCGTCAGTCACGATGCTTTAGAGTTGAAATTTATATGTAGAAAATTAATCATATTTATCAGCTGAGATGTAATGAACTACAACTTAATTAATTACTTGTAAATTTTTATTATTGTAGTCTCGTTTTGTTGCTAAACACGAAAGGAATAATTTTTACTAACAATGTTTTATAAATACTTTTACAGTTTTCTCAGAAAGTCAATAAATTGGTACAAAATTGGGTATTTTAAATTTTTTGTCATATATAGACAAGCATATCTCAATAACTAAAACTTTTATTGATATAAAAGTAGTACCTTTTGATAGGTAATTTAATAAGGAGTAATTGCCTCTTTGACAATTTTCATCTAACTCCTACTGGTTTTGAGTAAAATGAAAAATACTGAAAATCGGGACCTTTCGAGGGGGACGCCGGCACCCAAGGAGTTGGGACTTTTCAGGGTATACTTCTATGGTCCCAAGGAACGACTGTGCAAAAAATCAGCTTTAGGTTTTTTTTTTCGACCTCGCCATACTAGCTTCACCTAACTTGCCCGTACTAATAAGAATTTTATTAATATTTAAAGCCGATTGCTAGATTCCGTAAAATATTAAGTAGGTACCAACTCCGGTGTAAAAAACGTCAGACTTTTAAGAAAAGTCAAGAAGAACATTACGTTTTATGAAAAATACTTATCAAAGTTGGGTAAACACATTTCTAGCAAACACTGTGAAGCAACAATCTCTGTCAATAAAACGTTCCACAAAAGAAGATTCGGTGAACCGATTTAGACAAGAACATACTCGTACTTACGTTATTATACGAAACGTTCAACTTCACAGTGTTAACAGGTAGATTCGTGGGCAGTTCTTTGAGGCCTCGCTGCGAGCAGTCCACGGCGACCAGGTTGGTGACGTCATCTTCCAGCAGTTCCAGGCGCTCCGGCACGCACGTGCAGTTGATGTTGGGGGGCCGGATGTTGCGGCAGCTCTCGTTCAGCTGAAAGTAGTGATAAAGTTGTATAATAATCATTGACTAGAACAGTGTTCTTCAACCTGTGGGTCGCGACCCCCTAGGGGGTCGCAAAGCCTTTCTCAAGGGGTCGCGGGTACAAGAAAATGTAAGTGTTTTGTAGGTCCTACACTGGGCCTATTTATTTTTTATAAATTTTTCAAAACATGGGTCTATTTTGGAGACGTTGATAAGTAAATCATTTTCTAAGTGACGAAAATTATAAACGTAAATCTCAAATCACTAACATTTTGTATGTTTATGGCCCTAGGGGGGTCGCAAGAATTATTTGAAGAGAATGTAAGTTGTAAAGGGGTCGGTTATTAAAAAAGGTTGAATAACACTGGACTAGAAGACTTCAGTTGTTAACTATACAGGTGTAAAAAGATAGGTGTAAAGACCTGTAAAATCTCCACCTAGCTGGGGTTCTTCTAAAACTTCGTCTTCCGCCGCTCAAGAGCCCTTCTGTCCATCATTTGTTCTAAGCGCTATACTGGGCGTAAAAAGACCTCTCTCTGAATCTCAAATAAGTACCTACTCATACGTACTCATCATACTGAAAGACTTTCCCCAGGGAACCCATATCGAATTCTCAAAAAAAATGTTTTCCATTCAATTTTGCCTGAGTAGCTAACTGATTTGTATCTGGAGATAACAGAAATATTCAAAAAGAAAAAAAAATACCCTCAATTGGTAAGCCCTTGGCATCATCTCACCTGATGGTAAGTAATGATGATGCCGAAGATGGAAGCGGGCTTACCAAGATTCCCCAACGCAATGGGGAACTGGCTATCTTATCTCTATGCCGGAACATAATGCATAATGTTATTATAGTACAAAAATTCAGTATGGGTTGGGGAAATTTGTTTAGTAAGACGGTTAAGTTTCCGTGGGTGGTTTTTGACATCCTACACTTAAATTAAACATAATATCAGTACTCACAGCTTTTTGCTTCTTCAAATGGTCGATATTGACCACCTGGACCTCTTTAAACCAGTTGAAGCTGAGCCCCAGCGCGCAGTAAGTGCGCTCGTAATTGATGAACGTCACCAGCGAACTGTTGTTAGCCTCCATGGCCTTCTGGAAGTGTTTGCAGGGCAGGTAGTTGTTACCTGGAAGAGGTAAGTTCTACCTTCAGTACTCAGCAAATTAACCTACTGCACGATTATCCTACTAATATTATAAATGTGAAAGTTTGGATGTTTGTTACTCAATCACGCAAAAACGGCTCAACAGGTTCGGATAAAATTTGGTACACAGATAGTTTAATACCTGGATTAACACATAGGATACTTTTCATCCCGGAAAGCTCGAGGGTTTCCATGTATCAGGCGGAAATCAAACCTGATTTTGATAATGTCTGTTTGACAGTTGTCATTTTGACAGCGGTCATTTTGACAGTTGCCATTATGACAGTTGCAATTTTGACAGTTGTCATTTTGACAGCGGTCATTTTGACAGTTGCCATTATGACAGTTGCAATTTTGACAGTTGACATTTTGACAGTTGTCGTTTTGACAGTTGTCATTGTGACAGTTGTAATTGTGACAGTTGTAATTTTGACAGTTGTCATTTTGACAGTTGACATTTTGACAGTTGTCAGTTTGACAGTTGCCACTTTGACAATTGTCGTTTTGACAGATGTTCAAGCCGAAACTAATGAATGGATTTGGATGAAATTTGGTAGGTCGATAGATAAAACACTCGACTAACCCATAGGATACTTTTTATCCCGAAAAACTTAAGGGATCCCGAGGGAATGCTTAAAAACTCAAAATTCACTAGATGGCCTTAACATTTTCTTTCTCTCTGGGTCCAATTCTAAAGTCCACGCAGACGAAGTCGCGGGCGGAAGCTAGTAAATAAATAAATCGTTTCGCACTCTTAATAAAACAACGACCGAATTAAAAATTTTGGCAAAATGAGTTTTGATAAAAAAACCGACCTAAATGAGCAAACCACGCAGTCTCGGTAAAAAAAACCACCTCTATTTCTTAAGCAATAATGTAACGAAATATTTGCGTCTTTATTCGTCCCCCGCACGTGCGAGTGTCTCTCTTTTAGGTCGGTTTTTTATCAAAACTCATTTTGCCAAAAGAGTGCAGACTTTATTTTATCCATGAACTGTAAGAACGAATAGCTAGGTAAACTAGAATATTATTAAATACTTCCTAGATTGTGGAGCTGGTGAGGCTGTGGTAAGTTTTTCACCTCTATTACAGTTCACCAAACCCCGCCTCTTTACTCTGGAAATAGTTGTTATCCTTACTACACCCACTAAAGCCTTAAATTATATACATATAGTTAGTAACAACCAAGTTTGAAAATAGTTTTTTAGAGACAGAATTATCTACAGTGACAGAGTGCTACAACAAACCTGAGAAATCCACGGAAATCTTTCTATTGCTCTGTACCAGACTCAATGGAAACTCGGTGAGGTTATTCGCTGATGCATCCAGAACTGACAGGTTGAAGAGATAGGCGAACGGCCGCTGGCTGGAAGGCTCCAACTTGGCGCTGGTCAAGTTGTTGTTTGAGATGTTCAAGCAGGCTATCGAGGAGTGCTTCGGGAATTGACCTGGAAGAGATTGGAGTAAGATAAGAGGCTGGCATGTGATGTCTAATGGTAGCAGACGCTTGTGTTATACAGTACATACAGCGGGGAAACAATATAGGCGTAGTTAACTTGAGCTGAGTGTTCTCTACTTTTGAAAAACAACGTTTGGTGACTTTGCTAAACTCGCAAAAGCTCGTGAAGCGATGTGATTTTAAGGACTGTAGATGAAAATAAATACTTGTGCTCGATAGTAACGTTATATTGAAAGAAACATAAAACCATCAAACTAAATATCTATAAAACATATACATAAAAAGAATTTCAAAAAAAGGAAACTTAAAATATATTTGATACTTTTGATTGTATCGTAGGTTCTTGGTGGAACATTATATCACTAATTTTGGTAGGGTTTCTGCCTGAAGTTGATGTCCGAAACTGGTCGCTAAATAAGTAAAAGTGCAGTTTTATATTAAATTTATGTGGAATAAGAGAAAAACCTGTACCAAAATTAGTGAAACAAAAAAAAGAGGTGCTATGTAATTTCCGAGACAGCCGCCTGCGGCTTGCGTGCTACGCATCTTCAATAATAAAATAAAAACCATACGTACAGCGGGCGGACCCGGACAGCAAAGACTAGTACAGTTTAGGCAAGTATACAATAAATATTTCTTTATCTGACATATAAAACAACACAGAGTTCACAGTAGGTTTCGTTATATTTGCAGTTTATTTTACTAAGCTTGTTTTGTTTTTATTAAAATTACTAAAATAAATGCTTTGTTCAATTGTAATTTTCATCGGACAAACTTAAAATAAAATAAAAAAGATAAAACATAAAATAAAGACCGCATCTTCCTCCAGTAAACATAATAACATAGCTAAAATACACTTATCGCAACGACAAATAACAAATTAAACATTTTGTGCTATTTATATCACAGAGTGCTTCAACATACATGTAGGTACATTATAATACACCAAACATCATAAAACACAGATTACTTGAGTATTCGTCCGCCCACTCGACGTTAGATATATTCTCGTTGTCTCCGTAGAGCACTAGGAAAATGTAAAAATAACTGTGAATTATTATACTACAATAAGTATGATAGGTGTGATGATATTGCCACAGAATACCCAATAGTGCCGCGGAGGTTCCCGCGCGCGATATTGAACAACTCCCAAGGGAACCTATGAAAGTACGAACATATAACTTGAAGATTTATCATACTTTATTCCATTAAAAGGGTGATTTTTAATCCAAAATATGGAAAACAGACGAAAACGACTGTTGTCAAAACCATAACCACAATATTCCTTTTAGATTACCTGTTTAAAATTTGCCACTGCTCGGTTGCCACCCACTTAATCGTATGTAGATATTGTATCTTTATTTAGAAACTCATTTTCAACACACGAGTTCAATTTCACGTTTCGTTGGATGTGTGTGGCTAGGGTTGCCAGGCCCAAAAATAGAAAAGCCGGACACAGATCCATATTTAGCCGGACATTTTGCCCTGAAGGCCTGAAACACTGGTTTTTCTTTTGTAATCAAATTATAGGTAGGTGCGACTCCTGCGAGAGATCGCAAGTCATGCGTGTCTGTGTCAGTTACTCGCGCTTTCGTTCGACATATTTGGCTGGGCGGGGTTGACGAAAAGTCTAACAAAAGCCGGACGGGCCGGATATTTGGCCGGACAAGACTGTAAAAAGCCGGACATGTCCGGCTAAAGCCTGACAACCCTATGTGTGGCTCTATTTAGAGGATCTCAATTTGAATGTACGGCAGTAGACAATTGGACATATTCTGACTTAATTGTGATGGAAATGACTTTTTGCAACCTGCAACACCTTTATGTTACCCGGAAATCTTAATCAAAGTGCTTAAAGCTTCAAGTACATACAGTAATACCTTCTAAATTCTCAATTTTACAATGATACATTTTTTAAACACGTTCTAATAATATCTGATATTCTCAATAAGAAAAAGACACGTGACGCTGAGAAGGGTGGAAGGGGGTAGTTTAAAACCTCACTGCGTATCACCAATGGGAGGGAGGGGTATAAAAGTGGCAAAAATACCTCATAATTAAAGGAAGGCCGTTAACCGATTGGTACATGTGTGCCAACTATTGGGTATTCTGTGTCTGTGCTTTGAACCATAAGTTTGTTAATTCTTTTTCAAGGAATACTAAACCCGTTTTAGAGTGTGGCGACCCTTAAAAAGAAATAATTTTATAGATACATAGATATATATGTTTTACTCACTAAATGTGCTGTTTTCCGAGACCTCATAGTATGCTTGCAGGGAAAAAAAATTATGCATAAAAAACATAATGTTAATAATTGCTACGTATCAAATATATTCATTGAACGCTGAGGGTTCAAAAGATTTACAGAATCTTGTCACACAAAAACTTTAATAATAAATAAATAAATCTCTAAAATTAAAATCGTATGCACTTAAGCACACACGAACATATGCAGAGCATGCACTTTGTGTATAAAAAAAATATTTGGACCGTATTTTATTATTTATTGCTATGAAATGCATTGTATAATCGTTTTAATTTAAAATCTATTTTAATATTTAATTTTAAGATCCTGCATAAGGTGTATTTAACTGAGGATCGTTATTTTCATTTTCAGTGAACTTGAACGTCTTGTATGTGTATTATTTTTAACCGACTTCAAAAAAAGGAGGAGGTTCTCAATTCGTCGGAATCTTTTTTTTTATGTATGTTCACCGATTACTCGAAAACGACTGAACCGATTTGGAAAATTCTTTTTTTGTTTAAAAGGGTATACTTCACAGGTGGTCCCATATAAATTTTATCGAAATCTATTCAGCGGTTTTTGAGAAAATCAACAAAAACATAGCAAAATTGGAGTTGTTGCGATTGAAGTCGGTTGTTTTTAACGTATTCAGCGTGGTCAATTATGTTTATTAAATAGGTAATGTTATTGTACTTAGGTATATTTATTAATTCTTTATCTAGAGTACTTAGCATTTAGATTTTAATAATAATACACCTAAAAACTTCGCCGTCACATCATATCTAAAATCTAAATCTTATTGTCAATCATAAAACGTTAACAGTTTACATATTTATACTAACATTCTGACTGTGCAGATAAGAAAGGCTGTTCCTTATTACTTCTTGTGATTCTTAGTAGGTTAGTAAGCTTAAATCATATTTGTATTTCATATTTCAAATCTGTCAAAATTATTTTTTTGTATTCTCTATCTTCACGCCACTTCTCTAGAATAAATAACAATGTTAAGAATTACATAAAATATTCATTGTTGTTTAATATAGTTAAATTATATTTCGAATAAAACATTTTCATTTTCTTTTTAATTTTAGTTTTCTCGAAAAATATTTTGATTTTTCTAACAATCATCGATCAGCTGATCGATCGATCTTAGTGTGAGGAAGTCAAAATATATTTTTCACAAATTGACCTAAAAGGTAAATGAACAGAAAAAGTAAGTTATTTTTAATTTTAACCGGCGAAAAAACGGAGGACGTTCTCAAGTCGACGCGTATATTTTTTTTATGTATGACCACGCATAACTTTTTACAGACTAGTCCGATTTTGATAATTATTTTTTTATTGGAAAGGGTATACCCCGAAGTTGGTCCCAAATAAATTTTGAAAAAAATCTTACCCTAAGGGTAGGAAAATAGGGAATGATTGATTGTTCACTCACTAATTGTAATGTATGACCACGCATTACTTTTACAAAGTAGTCCGATTTTGATAATTCTTTTTTTATTGGAAAGAGTATACCCTAAAGTTGGTCCCATATAAATTTGGCAAAAAAATATAGCCACAAAAAATTATAAAATAAAAACTTTTTAACAAAAAAATTAAACCGCCGAAAAAACTGAAAAGCAAAAAATAGTAGCCTTTCGGCATTTTCCGGCGAAGGGCGTGTCGCGCCGCGACGCCGCGGGTCACGCTTTACGTATTTAATTAATTTACGTTAGTTTAAAAACTTAGTTATTAAGGTTAAATAAAAAAGGTTATTATTTTTTGCTTTTCAGTTTTTTATACTTACTTAACGAGGCATTGTCATTGTCACTGTCCATCTCATCATAAACTGCCGCGTGTTGGGAAAACGAAGGGTTTTAGTTAGCTTTAGTTAATTACCAATTTGAAATCTCTCGTTCAAATCATATCCACAGCAATGTGACTAGTACCAATCCGAACATTGCCACTTATTAAGTGAAAGCCTTACTGCAAAATCGCACTTTAGAATACTACTCAGAAACAGAACAACATTCCTAAAGAGACCTGTAGTAAATCATACATTTTTTTGAAAAGAAATCCCAGAACTCCTTTAAAAGCACGGAGGACAACCACCATGGAGGTTTTAGCCGGTAAAATACATTCTTCTCATGAGGGCATCGTATTACTTAGATCCCGAGGTTAATCCTTGATGTAGCTAGACGCAATGTACGCAAACTGAGATGAACAACATATCTTACCAACAATTTTCCCGATATTGCCATCTGTCAGCGCCATGGAGGCCAGTCGCCGGAAGATGGCGGCCGACACGTTAAGCTCAGCGATGTTCGGGTTCAAAATGTGCAGGTTCGTCATGTTCTGCGTCACTGGAACAGACAACACAAAACCTAAGCTAAGACCATGAATAACTTTTGCCTACTCATAGACTATTTTTGCTATACAGACTTTTTTGTCTAATTTAAACATCTGCCGCTAAGCAGCGTACTTACTGCGTTCTGCTCTATTCCTGCACTCATAACAGTGCTTGCTGTATTCATATTTGTAGGGAAGATATATTCGTAATTTGCTTTGTAGAGAGAAAGGAGAAAGGACCAGGCCATCCACCAGGTGCTGTCCATCCACTAGGGACCAGTCCTAGCCATACCTTATTGATGCCAAGATATTCATTAATTAATACAGCAGATTGTAGTATTACAGAAATATACCCAAGGCGCGCATCAAAATGTATGTACACTGATGGACTAAAAAATCGACTCAAGATTTGTTGCTCGACTTTTGAAAAAATAACTCAGTCTACAAAACTGCTAAACACTAAAAGCAAAAAACTAGAAAACCATCAAACTAAAATCATAAACAGTAAACACACAGTTTTTGAACTTTTGGTTTAGTTTTATTTTGCTAGATTGAGTTAATTTTCCAAAAGTCGTGCATGAAACTTTGAGTCACTTTTTTCGTCCATGAGTAATAGTTCCGCACTGAAAAATTTCGATAGCACGTTTTATTTTTATGGAGCGGCTTAGCGCCATCTGTTGATGTTGTGGAGAAACTGTATAGGCAATCCGAAGTTGTAAACCACCACATCGTATTACTTACAATGATCCTGAAGATGGTCTCTCCACCACGCATTATCCACGTTGCAACAAAACACAGAGACAGGGTCCGTTTGGACACAGTTGCCTTCCGTGGGGCACGCAGACTTCGGCATGTGGTAGCATTTGCCATGCTTCAGCTCCTGAGGTGGAGGTTCCTCGACCGGCCGCTTTGTTGAAACTTGCTGGGGCTGGAATGAAGATACTGGGTAAGCCTGTGATTGATTGATTCGTTGGTGTATTCGATACTTAGTCAAAAATGGACTCTATGGTACAACGATGTTCTGATGATAACCAACCTCCTTATTGGTAGTCTGTATGCTGTGCATCTCGTCTACGTTGAGCCTCATCTCGGTGAGGGGTACGTGTAGCGCCAGGTACACCGTCAGCCCCCAGAGTGTGACCTGGAGCAAAGAAAAACAATATAAGAACTAAAGGTCCGGTCTCCGCTATCAAAAACATGTCTAAATTAAAAAAAAAACACCCCTGACAAAAAAAGTCTGATAACTCGAAAACCACTGAACCAATTTGCACCAAGCATAGACAAGTACTATCGTTATGACACCTGCCTTAAGTGAAAAAAAGACATTCAACATGGTAGGGTCATCTGAGAGTCACGACGACTACTTGTAACCTCTTTATTGTACGTTAATATTTATATTAAACATAACCATTTGTAATAAAAATATGTACAGTCTCGTGCAACTAAAAGTATACAGCCAAGTAGTGCAAGTAGCACTAGATGGCACGACTACCCTGTATACTTTGAGGTGCACGGGACTGTACCTATGTATGTATCTACGAAAGCGGGTTTAGCCTTTAAAGTGATCTCTTCGAGTTTTCGTCACAAAACTATTACGTAACTGGATTTTTTTTTCTTCATACAAAAGACATTAACGAGTACGTACGACAAAACTGTTAAACTGATTTTAGGACGAAGTATATTCTCTATAAAATGAAGCGGTCATAAAATGAATCAGCGGCTTACGTGGTCGCGTCCATCACGCAAGTTAACTGGTGACAAACACGGTCATAACCTGGATGGGATTTCAGTGCTTCGCAAGGCACGTTAAGCCGTTGGTACCGACTGCTATCATAGCAATCGTTAAGCCATGTCGGATGCATAATAGGCGGCTCAAAAACTTCTAACACTGGGGTTCGCCACTAGTCCCACTATCTCTACCAATCCGAACTTGGCCCCGTGTGTGAAGTATGGCCTAACCTTCTCGAGGTATAGGAAGAGACCCGTGCCCCTGCAATGGGCACGTTATGGGTTCTTAACATAACATACCATTTAAATTATTGAAATGAAATGAATTGTCGCCTGCGGTATTTCCGGACCGATACGACATTCAAACCTTCAAGAAAAGAGCGTACTCCCAAATCAAAGGCCGGCAACGCACTTGTGACTCCTCTGGTGTTGCGGGTGTCTATGGGCGGCGGTAATCGCTTACCATCAGGTGATCCGTCTGCTCGTTTGCCACCTCTGCCATAAAAAAAATATATATTTAATTCGAAGTAGCACTTTTCAAACATCATTCTTTTATCTTCCTAATACGAGGTTCCTACCACTCGGAACTCGTATACCCGCCGTTTCGGGAAGTGTTTGCGAAGTGAGAAGAAATGACGGGTCCAAAAAAACTCCCTCCAATTCCGACATCATTTTCATATTCTAGTTCAGTTGTTTGACCGTAATCCGGGCAGATTAGATTCGATAACTCAAACCTCATATTATACGCGAATGTTTATCTACTAAAATGAATGTCTGAATTAGATAATTTCCTTCCTGTAAAGCTCAAGAATCTATTCCATCTAGTGGAACTTGGAAAATAAACGTTTTCTGGTCCGTCGTCGGTGGCCGTAGGTAATTTGGGAAACTGTCTCTAACAGGCATGTTTTATTAAAATCATGCTCGTAAGTAGCAAAATTATAGTGACTTGTATTAAATTTCTTTTTTTTGTTTTTTGAAGACTTATAAAAGCAAATCGTATTTAAAGATTTCTTTCATAAAAAAAATTAAACTGTTGTATTGGGTCCGTCAAAAACTCGTAACTTATGTTTTAAAATTAATTATTTAAACCGTTTTGCTTTCGTGTTACGTTTTATTGTTGTTTTTCTTAAATAAGATTGAATAATAATAAGGTCTGTAAATAAATAGACTTAACTGCAATAAATTATGCACGTACATAATTTATTGCAGTTAAGTCTAGTAATATCTGTTTGAGAACAATGTAAGAATAGATTACGTTTCTGTATCTACAAATGAACTCTAGCTCGTTTCGAGTTCTCTCTCACCATCAGTAGCATGTGAATGTGGCAACATCGAGAGATTCGGTATTCGCTAGATCGCCGAGACTAAAAATAAACTTCGAACATTCATGTCTTCAGGTGGATTTAGAACCAAATCATAACTACATGATGTTTTTATTTCCTTAGTTTGCTTCACTGTATATTTTCAAGATAAATTAACTGCGAATGCGAGTTATAAATAATAATAAATAAATAAATATCCGGGACAAATCACACACGGTCATCTGGCCCCAAACTAGGATTCCCTGTATTATGGGAACCAGAGACTGATATATTTATATACACATATACGTTGAAATACATACATATATAGATACAATACACCCAGACACAGAGCAAACAAATCTGCTCATCACAGAAATGTTTGCTCTGGGTAGGGATCGAGCCCACCACGACTCTCGGATCAGCAGTCACTGAGCCACCGAGTCGGTTCAAGGTTATTTTTTTAATGACGGATATGGACATATTCTGGCTATTTTATGGAAACATTTTTGACCTTTCATGAAAAAATGGAGATTTCATTTCTTTTTGTCGTTTATTAAGAAAGTGGTAGAACAAAAATACCTATACATATGATATGACCCAAACAATAAACTGGAGACGTTTATATGCGCCAATAAAAAAGTCGCCTAGTATAACAATTTAAATTCACATTTTCTTACAAACTGACATCAAAATCAAAATGTTTTATATTTAAGTAGATGTTTTACACATACTTTTAAATCGTCTTTTTTTTTCTACCTAGTACAAAGTTCCTACCATCGAAATTGTAATTTGCACAAACATACCTATTCGTGTACTTATTATCGCAAATCATATATAATCACAACGTTTAATAGCAATCACAGACTGCCAAGTAATCCAGCTTCGCAGAGTTAAAAATAACTCAATACCTATGTAAACATTTAAATGAACGCGATAGTTCGATTTGGAAGATAAATTATTAGTGAGTAGAGGTTTATTACTTAGTTGAAGGAGAATTTAGGCTAGTACTAACTACCTGATCTAGTCTGGTTTTTCAAAACCACGAACAAAAGAGACCTTTTGTTTTTATAGGCCGATTGACTAAACCATTCACCGAATAACGTAAGCCATCTATCTATCTATCAGCCGAAAGACGTCCACTGCTGGACAAAGGCCTCCCCCAAGGATTTCCACACCGACCGGTCCTGTGCGGCTCGCATCCAGCGGCTTCCTGCAACCTTTACCAGGTCGTCGGTCCACCGAGTCGGAGGCCTGCCCACACTGCGCCTTCCGGTGCGCGGTCGCCATTCGAGAACTTTACTGCCCCAACGGCCATCTGTTCTACGAGCTATATGCCCTGCCCACTGCCACTTAAGTCTAGCGATTCTGAGAGCTATGTCGGTAACTTTAGTTCTCCTCCGTATCTCCTCATTTCTGATTCGATCACGTAGGGAAACACCAAGCATAGCACGCTCCATCGCCCTTTGGGTAACTTTGAGCCGTAACGTAAGCCATACAATAGTAACAATGTTTAACACTTGTGCCTCCTCTGGTGTTGCGGGTGTCTATGGGCGGCGGTAATCGCTTATCATCAGGTGATCCGTCTGCTCGTTTGCCATAAAAAAAATAACAGCATAAATTCCAGTTGTAGTTATTAACACAAATCCTCCCCACTGCTGGGACAAGGTTCTCCTCAATGCCTCGGGAAGGTAAGTTTACACACATGTGGACAAAGTCCGGATTGGTGGAGGTTGTGGGGTGACTTTCCAATCCCACTGCCAGAAGTTTTCAAACCGCCTGTATGACTTTTAACGTGGCTTACTGTGGACTACTGTCATCTGTCATATACAACGCATGCATTTATCTGTGTTTTGCTTTAGGTAGATATTAAATCTTAGGTTTTATGTTTCTATGATTATTTAGTTTTGTTAAGAAACAATTTGAGATTTGGGCATATTGTTTTAACGCCAACTAGCAAAAAAAAATTTACAATTAATTATAACAAAATCATTAAATTAAAAATATATAAATGTCATGTTTTCTAAGTACTTAGTTCCTTAAGCTCACTCATGTATATGCAAAGAAGGGGTCTGGTCTCCGAGATACAGGGCTTTCCCTAGTTTGGAAACCAGTGTACCCTATTAATATCCCAAACTATAACCAATTGTTAACTTTTGTTATACCTACTCCATAACTTATGTCTCCCGTAATTTACTTTTAAGTTACTTGCTCAAAGGTTGACTGGAAGAGATCCCTTCCAGGGATAAGTCCACCTTTGTACAATCTGTTACTTTTATAAGCAATATTGTTCTTTTTTATGTTTTTGTACAATAAAGAGACTACAAACAAACAAACAAACAAACTTATTGTACCTATGTATTGTAATGTGGTTTTTGTCAATAAAGTTTATTGTTATTATTATCTAGTGATTTCCTGTATTCGAGGTAAAAGTGCAAGTCCATGTGTTTAGGGATTCTCAATAAGTCCGGCTTCCATCTTCGACATAATCATCATTCATCACTCATCACTTATCATCAGGGAAATGATGCTGAATGTTTAGTTACAAATTTTGAATTATAAATTATAACATTTCTAAGAAAGTCAATATCACGGGCTCCTTTTGTATGAAATCGTAATTCTAAAGCAAAATTAAAATTTAGGTAATTTAGCTGATTCGTCTCGGCACTAATTATTTTCGCTTCGTTTAACTTTTTATTCTCTTTTCTGTCCAATATGAATGCGATAGTCAGACTACTAGAATATAATAAAAAAAATATAAAATTAAACTGGTATACCTATTGTATCCAAATTATCAAAATTAATATAGTCTACTATATATTTTTTTTGTATGGTTTTATGTTAAAAAATACAGAGCAATAATACAGGGTAATTCACACCGGGTATATTTTTACATATGAATCATATTGTAATGAATGTTGGTACACATACTGTTTAAAGGGGAAGTGTTAAATAAATTCGTGCGTTGTGTAGCGCAAGCGCACATCACGAGCGCGCTAATTACGTGATAATTTTAACTATTTGCTTGTTTACCGTTTTCGATAAGATGATTTTTCTTTACGGTAACAAACAACCCATATCGGGACGCATGGCTGTCTGACACTGCTGGGGCAAGTCTCTCGGGAAGAGTCCCACTCAAGCCTAGGGAAGTCTTACATAGTCTTACTCCTCACATGGGGGCCAAGTCCGGATAACTCCAGTGTCAGAAACATGGCTTAACGATTAGATTACCATACTACTCCCTGCCGCTCTCGGAGGTCATAATATTATAACTCGGCCGATTTGTAAGGAGTGTCAGCTCCAGGGTGAGGCCTATGTCTCTCTAAGCTCAATAAATTAAGAAAACACCGTAAAAAGATTACCCGGTTGTTTTATTAGAACGCGTGGTTTTGGTATCTGGTATCGACGGGATTCCTCCTCGACACTAGAGATTTCATTTTTAACCGACTTCAAAAAAAGGAGGAGGTTCTCAATTCGTCGGAATCTTTTTTTTTTTTTATGTATGTTCACCGATTACTCGAAGACGCCTGAACCGATTTGGAAAATTCTTTTTTTTGTTTAAAAGGGTATACTTCACGGGTGGTTCTATATAAATTTTATCGAAATCGATTCAGCGGTTTTTTAAAAAATCAACAAAAACTTAGCAAAATTATAGTTGTTGCGATTGAAGTCGATTGTTTTTAACGTATTGAGCGTGGTCAATTATTATATTCACTTATCTTGTAAATTGTATTAACAAATTATATTTAACCGTTATATTCTAAAACAGAGCCGTTCTGTTGTGTGCAGTCTGTCTGTACGTTGTCTTATCTCGTTACGAACATGTAAATAGGTCAGGAGTATGTCGTCACGCCACGCGTGTGTTTCGCATAATGGGTACACAACACAGCAGTAGCAATAACAGTACATGCTCTAGGTCTATCTGAATTCTGAAACAAAGTAAATAAGTTGCTATTGAAAAAAATGCTAATGAAAAACAGGGTCAAATAATTTGCGACTTTGGGGGACTTTGATTTGTCTTTTTTTTAGTAGATAGATGGTTTTCATAGAATCGTCATACAATTACAAAGATCGGTATAGCTATTTATTCTTCTAATCGTGTGCCTCATTTAATAAGATGTAGAAAAATAATACATACTAATTTTAAATTTTTACTTTTAACATACTGTCGCCTGGCCCAATTTCTTGAATATCTACTTTTCGAATCATTCTCTTCATTCTCCTTTAAGACGGAATATAGGATAACAGATTGGGTGCAACAAAATTACTGTAGAAATCGCAATAAAAACCGAACTCTTCATACAAATTGGTCACTTTAGGCAATTTTATTTATTTATTTACAAATTTATTGCACACTTAAAAAAGATACACACACATGATTACACATATGGAGTTTTTTTTATGATTTCAGCAATTTCTTAGAACAAATATTGTTCAGTTTGGTGAGTAAAAAAATATACTGTATATCTGTTATGTGATATGAATATCTGTCAGATATGTATATAAGTATTATATTAGGAATGAATAAAAAGTGTGTTGTATTTATTTATATTTATTGCTTTTTGATTTGTTGCCTGTTGTTATGTGTAGTCACACGTATACCTGTGGTTAATAACTTTAAAATTAATTAAGCAAAGGGCTGCCAAGAATTACTCAAAATTTTACAGGTACCTGACAAAAATCTAGATTTGCAAAACCTGAAATTTGAAACTTTCTACCTCGCACAACCAAACTGTGGAATGAATTGTCGCCTGCGGTATTTCCGGACCGATACGACATTCAAACCTTCAAGAAAAGAGCGTACTCCCAATTCAATGGCCGGCAACGCACTTGTGACTCCTCTGGTGTTGCGGGTGTCTATGGGCGGCGGTAATCGCTTACCATCAGGTGATCCGTCTGCTCGTTTGCCACATCTGCCATTAAAAAAAAACCTTTTGTAGGGCCAAACCTCTGTTTATTCTGTTGGGCTAGCAGGGTTGGTCCAAACTGAGACTATAAAACACAAACCAAACACAGAAATTAGCAATCGTTGAGTTGACCAGGGCGAATAGATAAACAGAAAACTGGATGTGTTTTGTGGCGTGTGTTTATTTTTAAGACATACATGTACAGAGTGTTTAAAATTCAGCACACAAAAGTTACAATAAAAATTAAAATCACAGATCATTATACAGGTAACGAAAATTTTAGCAATACCTACTATTAAAATGAGCTAAGATATTGTATATACTGAACATGCTTTTTTTTCAACAACTTGGGTAAATCGCTAAGTACTATTCAATTTTCCAACTGAAAAGTTGGCCAATCGGCTCATCTATTTTTATTATTTCTGTGAGAAAAAAATAATACACACTGTTATCACTTTAAACTTAAAACTTTTGTGCATGTTCAAGATCCAATACGACACTACAGCTGCTCAAAAAATTATAGAAGAAAGACAAGAAGAAGATGAAAAAGGGGAAGCCGAAGAAGAAATTTTATTAGTCCGAGCAGCTGCAGGAGACTTTTTTTTATGGCAGAGGTGGCAAACGAGCAGACAGATCACCTAATGGTAAGCGATTACCGCCGCCCATAGACACCCGCAACACCAGAGGAGTAACAAGTGCGTTGCTGGCCTTTGATATGGGAGTACGCTCTTTTCTTGAAGGTTTGAATGTCGTATAGGTCCGGAAACTGTTGCAGTTTCCGGTTAGATCCTACTTGCGTCTAGCAGAAACCCCATGTCTTCAGTTATTCTGGTCTCTCATCGGGCTACAAATTCACTAAAATGGATACAATGTGTTTGGTAACTGTATATTGTATATTATTAGTTGATACACTAGCAACTCTGTGAGCTGATGCGTGTACATCACGGCACTTGTTTATTTATTTTTTAAATGTCTATCAAGTCTATTTTTAAAAACTGTTCATTGTTGAAGCATTAATAACTGTTTCTGGGAGAGAGTTTCACAATTTCATTACTCGAAATGGCAAGAAGTGAGTTCTGAGGTTGCTAGCACATGGTTTTGTTAATTTCAAGGAGTGTCCTCTCAGTCTCTTATTTTGGTTCATCATGTACAGATCCTTTATGTTTCTCACGTTGTAGTGGCCATTCAGTATCTTGAACGTTTATATTTGATCGCTTTCTTTTCCGTGTGGTCTTCCAGTGTGGTCAGGTTGAGTTCTTGGAGGCGTTTTTCGTACAGTGCATTTTTGAGAGATGCTACCATTTTTGTAGCTCTCCTCTGAACTTTCTCCAATATTTCTATATATTTTTTAAAATAGGGACACCATATTTGAAAAGCGTATTCCAGCAGTGGACGAAAATATGTTTTATAAATTTTGATAAAGAGTTCCTTAATGATGTTATGAAATGCTTTTCTCATCATATTGTGTAGCCTGTAATGTACAGCCTGGCAACACTGACTGAATCGTCTTTTATAGCTATTATTATAGTTATTATTTCAAATACCGCGACAGAAATGCATGTAAATAAATAAGTAAACGTATACGGCCAATTTTTTTTTTTCAATTCAAAATCATTGATGATAAAGAGGAATGCTGACGTTATGTGTATGACACTTTCAATTCCCCGATCTTGAATTTGTTCTTAAAATTAAGGGCACACTGTTGTTTATGGAGATATTTGCATTTAAGTCAAGCAGTTAACCTGTTGGAAGTAGTCAACAAGTTAACTGCTGGTTGGTTGCCACGTCTGTTGAGTTAAATTTTACAATTGTTACCTTTAGAATAGTTTCAACGTTATTTTTATTCTGGAAAAATTGCTGTGATTCAGAGTCCGAGATAAGCGGTCATAAGAAGAGGATTAATTTGGGAGACAGCTCCGTTTTTCGAGTTCCAACAGCAAACCACCACGTGGAGCGTCTAAGTGCCCATCACGCTTAGAGCCGTGACATTCACTTGACAGTGGCGTTTCGCCATTATTACATTAAAGATTCGGGTTGTTCCCTCTCCCAAATATTCGTTTATATCTTTTCGCTTCACTTTAAGTTTAAGAAGTTCCAGATCGGAGACTTTCTCACCCTGTACACTGTACACACAAGACCACAAGCAGGGCGGGCCGGGGCGTCGTAAAGAAGCCGAGTAAACACCCGGGGGTAATTGGAACCTGCAGCGAGTAAACTGTTGACGATGGGTGACGTTGGTTGTTTGACTAGACGGAGGTTCCAGAGTTCTGGAGAACGTAGTCGTTGGATTTTTGAGGAACCATTCTACTGGATTTTTCAGCCTTTGTATATCTGTGTCAATAAAGTGTTAGTTTTTTGAAATTGGAACTGAATTCAATTAATAGCTAAGAGAGAGAAATTTACGCTATTTTACGCTATAAAAAGTAATGTTTTCCGAGTTTCATTTCATAAATCTCGTTTCAAAAATCTTTGAAAATGAAAATGAAAACATTTATTCGAAGTAGGTAGCAGTGTACACTTTTCAAATATCATTCTTTTATCTACCTAATACGAGGTTCCTACCGCTCGGAACTCGTAAACCCGCCGTTTCGGGAAGCGTTTGCGGAGTCATCCCTCTAACACATTTTTTGGAAATTTCTCATATTCTATTACATCTTAATGCTAGGTCAAGAATTTCATTTCATAAATCTCACTTCAAAAATCTTTACGGTACCGACATCTGTTATATCATAAAATACTCTACTTTCAATAAACCGAAGAACATTTGAAGTTGTTTGTACATTTGAAGAAAATATCGCAAGACTACGTACGTATTAGCTTCTGATCGACCTTTTTTAGCTTTTGCTTTTATTGCGCATAACAATGCGCAACATTAATGGTCTGGTCTAGACAAGGATAATGAAAGCTGTTTAAGTTTCAGCTAGGGGCTGTTTTTTTTTTTGCCTTCCACCAAAATATTTGTCACAGTATCAAGTGAGAATATACAAATTAACTTTATCACTTTGCTTTCTATTAAATGTGATTTCTTACGCTTAATATTTCACGTCAACCAAAATATTCAAAATATTTTATTTTATTTTCTTAGTGCAGGTTTTTTATCCACTATTAGTAAGCCCTTGGCATCATCTCACCTGGTGGTAAGTGATGATGATGCCGAAGATGGAAGTGGGCTTACCAAGATTCCCCAACGCAATGGAGAACTGGCTATCTTATCTCCATGCAGGAACACACAAATGATATAAACATTGATGTTTGGCGGCAAGAGTTACATAAGATGATGGTTGGTAGCTAGCCAGGCGGGCTCAGCAGATACCCTGCTACCAACCAAACCGAGTCCTAAAAAGTTGGACCACGCCGGGAATCGAACCCGCGACCTCCTCATGTGAATCAAGCGGACTAGAGGGGCAAAGTTTCATGAGTAGAGCCCGCAGTCAGCAGGAAATAAAAAAATAAAGTTTCTTAGACACAGGCATAGACAACGTATACATATTTTCGACACTACTATAAAAGTACAAACTAAATAGTACTTATTACTTACTAGAAATCATAATTTCGAGATTCTCTTGTATGCCCAAGTTATTTTTATTCAGCAAACTAAACGGATCGTCGGTCAAACGTGTAAATATTTACCATCATACAGAAAACCTCGTGAACATGAGTTTGTCCAGAGATTGAATTTCCAACTTTGACGAAAACAATATTCAATTAATTTCCGATTTCCGTCGCAGCCGTCAAGGCGCGTGAATGGGCATTGTTCGAAGGTTGATGGGTAAGTATTTAATGAATAAACATATTTCTAATCTAAGTACAAACTCGTATAGGTATCCAAACTAACAAACTCAGCTGAAACTCACAGCTGAGGCTTCTAAACATGAAATTGAACAAATTTCCCTAAAGAACCGATAAATACGTCAATTAAAAAATATTATTTCAAGCTCCAGATTCCGTATAACCAATTTATTAGAACCAAATTAAATTATATGCACGGAAGCAAAACTTGAAACTGAAAGTCTGAAAGTAAGTAAAAGTAAACTTGTAAACTTTTTATTAACCAACTTAACAAAAAATCAAAATCTACCCTACGTCAGTCTAAGGGTTCAAGCCAAATTAAGCTTTGTACTTCAAAATCCACAGTTGCAGGTGGTAACAAGGGAACGGGCATACACAAATAGATATATAATATCCTCATTCTCAAAAAACTACTCCCTATTTCTGTTAACGCATATTGCACAGTGCATAAGCCTAAATCAACTGTACTATGTTGTTAAACTGAGGCGTCTGTAATACTCTTCATACATACGGGACATAAACACCCCAAAAACTATTACCCTACTCTCGCTCCAGGCAGTCGGGTAAGTTGTTAACTTTGCTTTATCTAAATGTCAGATGGTTATTTCAAAATGTCACGCTCGGCCCAAGACATACTCCGACTCCAATCGTTTTAAAATAAGTCTCTCCGTTATCGGGTTAAGTAAATATTAAATACCAAAGCGGAGTTTCAAGGCTGCAAAATATCTACTTGTGTGTTTGTAGAGAACAATCTCGGTACTAAGAAGGTACATAGTGAGTTATTTTGTACAAAACAGCGCCAACTTATTGACTAGACCAGTGTTTTTCAACCTGAGGGTTTCTCAAGGGGTCGCGGGTAAAAGAAAAGTGAGTGTTTGTAGGTCCTACACTGCAATGAAAAAATACGATTTCAGTGAGAAGGCTGGCCTGTTTATTTTTTAACAATTTCTCAAAACGTGGTTCTATTTTGGAGACGTGTATAAGTAAATCATTTTCTAACTGAAGAAAATTATAAATGTAGTCTTTCAAATCACTTACATTTTGTATGTTTATGCCCTAGAGGGGTCGCAAGAATTTTTTAACTTGTAAAGGGGTCGGGTATTAAAAAAGTTTGAAAAACACTGGACTAGACGAATCAATATTCAGATTCTAGACGACTTAAGTTTAATTATAGAGTACTACTGCTTATATTGCTTTATACAGAATGGATAAAACGAGTACTGAATATTTCAATAGCTTAGGTTTTATAAATAAATACGAATACGATTAAATATTAAAGGCAATAAAGTAGGTTTTCATGTGCTGTACTCTATGGACACCAGAGACTGACATGTTGCTTGTAATGGATCGTGACTGCTTTAATTAAATAAATAACTACATAAATAAAGAGGTATATCAAATATTTCTGTTTTTATTTGTATTTGATAAATTAAGTAAATAGCTCTACCTACATCAATAATATAGATGTATAAATATTAAACACCGACTCTCCAACACAAAGAGAAAACAGATCTTTTTATCGCACAAATGTTTGCTCTAGGTGTGGGGATCGAAAGTCAGTACCTACCACTAAACCGCTAAGTTAGTAAATATTATCAATATAACCTATTTTGTTTGCTATTTTCAACCGACTTCAAAAAAAGGAGGAGGTTCTCAATTCGTCGGAATCTTTTTTTTTTTTTATGTATGTTCACCGATTACTCGAAGACGCCTGAATTTCGAAAATTTCGAAATTCTAATTTCGACGATTTCGAAAATTCTTTTTTTTTTTGAAAGGGTATACTTCACAGGTGGTCCCATATAAATTTTATCGAAATCGATTCAGCGGTTTTTGAGAAAATCAACAAAACATAGCAAAATTGGAGTTGGTGCGATTGAAGTCGGTTGTTTTTAATGTATTCAGCGTGGTCAATTATAGTCGTCTGCGATACTCTGCGAATGGTTCACTCGTGCGACGAAAATCTACCCCATCTACAAATCTAAAAACTCGAATTAAAAACGTTATTTTTTTGCAAACGCAATGCAGAAGGTCCTCTGCTATCTTGAGATAACTTAGGTTATTGATCTACTTTCATAAACCAGCAACGTAGATATAGGTCAAAGATCTAAGGATAAGTATTGTAAAAAATAATAGAGAGAGCCACGCAAAGCTTTCAAATAAATTGGTTTTGCGTTAGATTTGCCTATCGATTGTTCCGTTTCCGTTATCAAGACACACCTGTATGAAGGCAGGACCACTAAGCCTACGCCGTGTCTGTGAGTTTGACCATTCTTTAAGCAACTATAGGGTTCTTATGAAATAACTGAAAAAATTAACAGTGGCTTCTACGACTGACTCGGTGGCTAAGTGGTTAGCGATCCTGACCTCTGATCCGAGAGTCGTGGGTTCGATCCCCACACAGGGCAAACTTTTCTGTGATGAGCAGAATTGTTTGCTCTGAGTCTGGGTGTATTATATATATAGGGTGACCCTAAATTAGTTCTTGATACTAAAGGCTATGCATGTGCTCATGATAACGAACAACTTTCCCTAAAGAACCCATAGTCAAATCGCAAAAAAAATTTGGACTCTTCATACTAATTTGGCCGGTCAGTTCATCGATTTGTATGGAGACTCAAAATTTTTTTTTGCGATTTCACTATGGGTTTCTTAGGGAAAGTTGTTTGTCATCATGAGCACATTCATAGACTTTCGTATCAAGAACTAATTTAGGGTCACCCTATATAAGGTGCTACTTTATTAGTGCCCGATATTTTAGTCAGTGCTTCTACTCCTGATTCTGATCAACTTTCCCCAAGGAACCCATAGTCAAATCGCAAAAAATTTTTTGGGCTCTTCATACTAATTTGGCCGCTCGGCTGATCGATTTGTATGAAGAGTCCAAAAATTTTTTTTCGATTTGACTATGGGTTTCTTGGGGAAAGTTGATCAGAATCAGGAGTAGAAGCACTGACTAAAATATCGGGCATTAATAAAGTAGCACCTTATATATATATATGTATTTAAATGTATATGTGTATGTATATCAGTCTCTGGTTCCCAAGATACAGGGAATCCTAGTTTAGGGCCAGGTGACCGTGTGTGATTTGTCCCAGATATTATTATTATTACTCATGAAACTGGCGGCAACTTTCCCCAAGGAACCTATACTGAATTCGCAAAAAAAATTTGGAATCTTCATACTAATTGATCAACTGATCCGCCAATTTTGTATAGGAAGATCAAAAAATTTTTTGCAAATTGAGTATAGGTTCCGTGGGGAAAGTTGTTCAGTTTCATGAGAGAAGCCACTGTAATTTTTTTTTTCAGATAATTTAGAAGGACCTTATTTACACCATAATATGTCTATCTATCTATCTATCAGCCGAAAGACGTCCACTGCTGGACAAAGGCCTCCCCCAAGGATTTCCACAACCACCGGTCCTGTGCGGCTCGCATCCAGCGGCTTCCTGCAACCTTTACCAGGTCGTCGGTCCACCGAGTCGGGGGCCTGTCCACACTGCGCCTTCCGGTGCGCGGTCGCCATTCGAGAACTTTACAGCCCCAACGGCCATCTGTTCTACGAGCTATGTGCCCTGCCCGCTGCCACTTAAGTCTAGCGATTCTGAGAGCTATGTCGGTAACTTTAGTTCTCCTACGTATCTCCTCATTTCTGATTCGATCACGTAGGGAAACACCAAGCATAGCACGCTCCATCGCCCTTTGGGTGACTTTGAGCCTTCTTATAAGGCCCATAGTAAGCGACCATGTCTCGGATCCATATGTCATCACTGGCAACACACACTGGTCAAAGACTTTAGTCTTGAGGGACTGCGGTATTTTGGACGTAAAGATATTGCGAAGCTTCCCGAACGCTGCCCAGCCGAGTTGGATTCGACGATTGATCTCTTTCTCGAAGTTGGACCTACCTAACTGGACTGTTTGTCCCAGGTATACATATTCGTCAACAACTTCGAGTGTAGAGTCTCCAACCTTCAGAGGAGTGGGTGTAACACGGACGTTTGACATGATTTTCGTCTTATCCATGTTCATTTTAAGACCCACTTGTTGGGAGACTCTACTAAGTCCTTCGAGCATTGCGCCTAGGTCTTCCAAGGTCTCAGCCATGATCACGATATCGTCAGCAAATCGAAGTTGAGTGATGTACTCGCCATTGATGTTAATGCCGAGTCCTCTCCAGTCCAGAAGCTTGAAAACGTCTTCCAGTGCAGCGGTGAACAGTTTCGGAGATATAACGTCTCCCTGTCTCACCCCACGCTGCAGCCGGATAGGTTTCGAATTCTGATCCTGGAGGTGGACCGACATGGTGGCGTTTTCATACAAACACTTCAACACTTCGATGTATCGATAATCAATTATATTCCGATTATACTCTTCGGTCTTCTGTATAATCTGCCGCAGCGTATGTATGTGGTCTATGGTACTGAAGCCTTTTCGGAAACCGGCTTGTTCGGGAGGCTGGAAGTCGTCAAACCTGCGTGCGAGACGATTCGTAATGACTCTCGAAAACAGCTTGTAGACATGGCTCAGGAGTGAGATGGGTCTGTAATTCTTCAGCAGAGACTTATCACCCTTATTGAAGAAGAGCACCACCACACTCCTGTGCCATGCTGTAGGCGTTCGTCCCTCGAGCATGACGGAATTAAATAGCTTCTGAAGAGCTATAAGTACCGGTTCTCCACCTGCTTTCAGAAGCTCAGCCGTAATTCCATCATCACCCGGTGCCTTGTTGTTCTTAAGCTGTTTGAGAGCCATTCTAATCTCGCACAGGCTGACGTCTGGGATATCTTCGGTATAGTGTCGGGACAATCTGGCTCTCGGGTCTTCAGCCAGATTGCTGACAGGTAAGCGTGTAGTCATGTATAATTGTCCGTAGAATTTCTCAACCTCTTCCAACAGCTCAGGCTTGGACGACACGACTCTGCCATCCTCGGTCTTCAGCTTTGTCAGTTGGCTTTGACCAGCAGACAGATCCCTTGCGAATACTTTTGACCCTTTATTGCGCTCGATAGCCTCTTTAATACGATTGGTATTAAATTGGCGTATATCACGGGTCAAGGACTTGGAGATCTGTCTGTTTAGTCGCCGATACTGACAAGCATCTTCAGAGGATTTCAGAATCAGGCTTCGTCTTTCCTCCATGAGCTTGCTGGTGAGGTCCGAGATACGAGATGTTCTTTTTAAACGGCTGGTTTTGAAGGCCTTATTCCCAGCCGTTTGGACAATTTCCATGAACCTGTCGTTATAATTGTCCACATTTTCGCATTCTCCTAGGCATTCGAAGCGGTTGTGCAACTCGAGTTGAAAGCTTTCGGGGTTTTGGAGTTGGATAGGCGCTGGTCGGAGCGTGGACTTCATCAGTCGACATCTTTCTAGCTTTGTTTTTAGATTCAATGTGCCTCTTACCATTCGGTGATCGCTTCCTGTCTTCAGCGAGTTGATCACAGAGACATCATTGAATATTTGCCTTTTTGTCGACAAGATGAAGTCAATCTCATTTTTTACTACGCCACTGGGATGCAGCCATGTCCACTTGCGCTGTTTTGACTTTTTGAAGAAGGAGTTCATCATGAAGAGGCCCTCCTTCTCCATAAAGCCAGCCAGCAGCTGACCCCGCGCATTCCTCTCTCCGTATCCAAATTTCCCCACTCTCAGCTCGTTGTCCCTTCGTTTGCCTAGTTTCGCGTTGAAGTCCCCCATCACAACGGTGAAATGGGTCCTGGAGCTATGTATGGCTCTGGAGATATCCTCATACATAGCCTCCACCTCTTCGTCGGGGTGTTCCGCGGTCGGCGCATATACCTGTATGACCTTCAGCGAATACCGTTTGGTGATTCTGAGTATAAGGTACGCTACCCTCGTCGAAACACTCTCGACCTGGACCACGTTGTTGACTAGGGACTTGTGGACAATAAACCCGACACCACCCTGGGACAGTTGGTCGCCCTCCCGGAAATAGAGCAGGTTTCCGGACTTAAGGATCATGGTGTCCTCACCCTCTCTTCGGACTTCACATAATCCCACAATATCCCATCGTAACCTGCTCAATTCCTCCTCCAGTTCAACGAGTCTTTCGTCCGTTCGCAGTGTGCGCGTGTTATAGGTTGCCAGGGCCAAAGGTTTTTGTTTTTGGTAGCCTGGCCTCTGCCGGAGATTCTTCGCACCCCATGCCCCGCCGTTACCGTGGCCGCTACCGGAGTCAGGAATAGCGGGGCTGCCGGGGACTAGGGGCCGTTGTTTCGGGTTCCTAATCATATTTGGGGGGTAGTTGCCATAATCGCCACGCTTGGCATGCGGGTTGGCGATCGCAGTGTGGCGTGAGCCAAGATGGTACGCGGGAAAGACGCTGCTGCCCATCCTCCGGTTTATGGATCCCTTAGTCGCCTTTTACGACACCCACGGGAAGAGATGGGGTGGTGCTATTCTAAGGCCACACCACAGGCCATAATATGTATAAACACCATAATATGTAGAAGGTTGAAATTTGAATGTGGTTTAAAATTTAAATGGATATCATAACAAAAAATTAAAAACAAAATATAAGGCAGACCATACAATAAACTTGATTTATGCAATTACGGTAATAACTACATACACAATACAAACTTCTAACCTTTTGTGATTATAGCGGCAACTCTGATGTAAAACATCAAATAATAAACCATAAAAAACCAGCGAAGCGAGTCGGACGGAACCCTCGATGCGCTATTTCTGCTGCTGCTACTGAAGAAGAATAGGAAGAGAAAGATCAAGAAGAAATTTACATGGAAAACGTAAAGGAGCAAGTCGATGTCGTATCGTATCAGAAAGACAAGATGCTGGCTGAATATAGGAGTTGAGGACTGCTCCACCGGATAAGAGGTTATTCTCTTAAACATAAGAAGAAAAATGTTATACAGGGTGGAAAAATATCACTTTAACGGTAGGTTTAATTTATGAAACTGAGCTTATCTATGAAACCTACACTGAACTTCTAGAAAAAAATAATACTCTTCATACAAAATTAACCGATTGGTCAATCAAGAGTCCATTTTTTGAGAGTTCAGTATAGAAAATTTGTATCATGATTAAAACACAGCCTGCTGAAGTTTCCGAGAGTTTCTTTAACATCCTATATACGTATATCAATATATCAACCTATAGCTATCCCTTTTATTAACCGACTTCAAAAAGGAGGACGTTCTCAATTCGACTGTATGTTTTTTTGTATGTTTGTTATGCGATTACTCCGCTATGAATTGATTTTGATGATTCTTTTTTTGTTTGGTAGGTCTTACTTCAGCGGTGGTGAATCAGCGCTTTCTCATAAACCAAAACAAAGAAAACATAGCAAAATTGTAGTTGTTATGCGACTAAAGTCGGTTGTTTTTAGTGCTCAGCTTTGTCAATTATTTATTAATTTTATCCGTTTATTGCGCTGTCAACTGAGTAAACACTGATTTAAAATAATACAAATAATTTACTGCTGGGTTAGTTATGAATGTTACGTTTCTTTATTTCCACAGATAAGTTTTATTTAATTAATGTAAAATAATAACTGCACACCTTATTTTAAGTGTCAATCATACATAATTCATGTTATCGCGTTATTTATAGCCTGTACTTCACAACGATACATTATCTAGCTATAGAATTCGACGTTGTGTTTAGAATATAATGATGTTGATAGAAGTGTGGAGTACACGTGATAAAATAAAATAAATAACTATACATATACATACAGGTGTATCAAAATAGATCTCTGATCTAAGCTACTAAGCAACTCTTGTTCTGCGAGTTTTCTAAATTCTAAATTTCTAAAATCTGGCTTAACAGCTAATCGATTTGTATGAAGAGCCAAAGATTTCTGACGAATTCGGCAAAGACGCAGAACAAAAGTTGTTCAGTATTATGAGTATAAATTTTGAATCGCAACTGTATAAAATCGAAATACAAGCAACGTCTTCTTACCGAATCGACCCCAATGAGTCCAAAGGCCAATCCAAAGACTTTTTTTTTAGGACTGGAACCACAATAAGAAGGCACGTGGTCGGCGTTGTAATACAATAAAATACAGTCAGACTTAGAAAAAAACAAACAAACGAACATATGTATATCCTTCTACTTTTAAGGAGAATTTCGGAGATGAGGGTTAAAAAAGTGGAGAGATTTATCGCTAAAAAGAAAACATCACAAACAGAAATACCTAAAGGAAAAAATAAAGGTCTATTAAGGTTCCCGCGATCCATCCGCATAGACTTCAGAAGTAAACTGCCCCTCGTGCTCGTTGAAAATTAGCTCCCCCTTTCATCCATTTAGGAACGAATAATGGAAAAATTCTTATATGTAGCTGCTCTATATCCTCTAAGGAACATATTTTACAACGTATTCATTTTTAATCTTTATTTGTTTAAGCTGTTAGTTGTCTATCATTCTGTCAGTCAGGTTTCTGTTTTATTTTTTATTTTCAGATAACTTCATGAGTATATTGTCAAAATTGCTGACACTCATGGTTGATGGTTGGCAGTCCACAACTGAACTGTGCGTTTCACTAGAAACTTTCTGCCTCGCACAACCAAACTGTGGAATGAATTGTCGCCTGCGGTATTTCCGGATCAATACGACATTCAAACCTTCAAGAAAAGAGCGTACTCCCATATTAAAGGCCGGCAACGCACTTGTGACTCCTCTAGTGTTGCGGGTGTCCATGGGCGGCGGTAATCGCTTACCATCAGGTGATCCGTCTGCTCGTTTGCCACCTCTGCCATAAAAAAAAATAAAACTAATTATTAAACTGATACTTAACAACATTGATAGATAGCGTTGCTTCCTGCCTAAATTGGAATATTTAAAAAGCTCAAGTAGGTAAACTCGTAAATTTTTATACAATACACACACAATACAATGTACGTAAGAGCAGCTTCAGATTGTCCGATCCGATATCGATATCAGAGTATCAGAGTAACTCACACAGAATAAAAAGTATGAATCAGAGATCATTCCAATCACAAAAAAGCAAAAGGCAAACAAACTTACTATGCAACTGATGTTGACATGTGCCAATTCCACAGTAAGTTTGTTTACCTTGTGTTTTTGTTATTTTTTATTGGAATGAACTATAATATATCCGCATTACACACTATCCAGCTCGATATCGATGTCGGAGGCGACAGTGTGAAGCTGCTCTATAAGGATGAATGGAACAATGTGGTAGGTACTAGATAACCGTACACTTGTGGTGTGTGTGACGCCATTATTATGTTCAACTTCTAAAAATAGATCGGGATTACTCGCCGTGGTGATACAGAACCTGCGCACAACAATTATAATACATATAATAATGAAGTGAATGATAGAAAACTGTTTTACGATCACGTCTGCTCATGTTTTGATGTTTACGTTTTTACGTGATATTCTTTAATTTTAAGCGATTTACCTACTAGAAGAGTTTCCGTGTATGATCATCTAGTATAGGTACTATACATGTTCCTCAAAAGTAACTAGGCTGGCTATAGTGTTTTTTTTAAATTGAAAATCTAAAGTTGGATCTCAGACAAAGTCTTTATAATACGAGTTAGAGGAAGATATTTTAATTTTGAAATGCTTCAGACAGACAAGAGGTTAAATAGAAGATAGAAGACAGCTATTTTCACAAAGATAAATAAATAAACACTTTTTAGTCTGGATTTTGAGTATTTTCAGGGTATAAGTATTTATATCATAGCACTGTAGTAATTCTTGATATCTTTTGTATGGTCGAGACATTTCTCTTAATTTTATGTTTATAGAAATGTGAAATTACAAACGATCTATATAAGGTGCTACTTTATTAGTGCCCGATATTTTAGTCAGTGCTTCTACTCCTCATTCTGATCAACTTTCCCCAAGAAACCCATAGTCAAATCAAAAAAAAATTTTTGGACTCTTCATACAAATCGATCAGCCGAGCGGCCAAATTAGTATGAAGAGCCCAAAAATTTTTTTTCGATTTGACTATGGGTTTCTTGGGGAAAGTTGATCAGAATCAGGAGTAGAAGCACTGACTAAAATATCGGGCACTAATAAAGTAGCACCTTATATAACACTCAATTTAAGCAAAAATACAGAGATACATATAACATTCTAGGCATACTTGTATAACATATCAAATCGCTGCGCAAGCGACGCCCGGATGCCACGCGGCGATTGCATTACTTCACACAATCTAATTAACAGGCACTCGGGCGAAGATCAACAGGCGCGCTGCTTTACACAGTGACAATCTCGACTTGTTTAATTGTCACTTAATTGTTTACTAAGCGGTGAGATATGTCTATAGTGTTGAAAGGTACATATGTAATGATATTGTACTAAAGGTAGAAAAAATTAAGGTTTTATAAGAATGTGCACAGCATCTACTTAAATAAAAAAGATTTTGATTAATTTGGATTTGATTTATTCATTAATTTAGGGTTTATATTCACGAAACTGAGCAACTTTGTCCAAGAAACCCATTGTCAATTCCTGAAAAAAAAGTATTCATAAGCCTACTAAATGGCCCAGAAGAGCTTATAGACTTGTTAAAATTAACTCTTGTACAAGTAGCTTTTACATTGTTATTGTACCATTTTTCTTCTTTGCCCCTTATTTAAGTCCTTTATTTAATTTAAGGGTTGGCTGGAAGAGATCCCTTTATGGGATAAGTCCGCCTTTGTGCTTTATGTTTATTTTATTTTGTATACCGTAACTGTGTTTAAGTACAATAAAGAATTTACAAACAAACAAACTTTTTTTCGAATTGACTACAGATTTTCTTGGGGAAAGTTGTTCAGTTCATGTGTAGAAGACTCAGTTTTAATAACTTTAGTACCTTAAACATCCTAATTGAGGGTCACTGGTACATACTTGCAAATCTCTTGGTGACTATTCAAGAAATCTGGGAGTTGACTGCATGAAAAATAAATTACGAAATATTATTGACTAAATAGCTCTTTAATTGAAATTTTTGAAAAACTTAATCACTTTAATTTTCATTGAATTTTCAATTTTTATTTTTTTAGAATTTCCTAATTAGTATGCAAAGTTTGCAATTGCAAACTACTATTTTGAACAATGACGTCATCGTACAAAATTTAACATTTTTAGAACCAAATGCCGTTTTTGACATTTGATAAAAAGTAACTCAAATGACTAGCAGTCAACTACCGGATTGAACAACTTTTGGTCTACAATTTGACAAAAAATCGCGTTTATAAGTTGTGAGCTAAGTATGCATTTATGGTACTTTTGGCTAGGTTATGTTAAAGATCCCCAAAGATTAATCAGTGGTTTCATATTTTCAGTATAATATAGAAAATACTTAGAGAATTGCATCGATCGTTGATATCTTTTATATGGCAAAGATATTTTACTTCATTTATAACACAATCAAACTTTAAAATGTATAATAAAGGTATTTAAAGGGGTTCGGCCTGGGTCGGCTTTTATTCTAACTACTATGCTTAAACTTAAAATAAAACTCAAAATATAATAATTTTAGTATGGAATACAATAGTGCTTATTTATTTATGATTAGATTTTTTTAAAATTATATGCTTTACTAGTACAATGTTTGCATGCCATAACTGTGGCAAATCATGTCTTCGTACTCTATACTGTAATTGTTAGGCTATTTTCAACCGACTTCAAAAAAAGGAGGAGGTTCTCAATTCGTCGGAATCTTTTTTTTTTTTCTATGTATGTTCACCGATTACTCGAAGACGCCTGAACCGATTTCAAAAATTCTTTTTTTGTTTGAAAGGATATACTTCACAGGTGGTCCCATATTAATTTTATCGAAATCTATTTAGCGGTTTTTGAGAAAATCAACAAAAACATAGCAAAATTGGAGTTGCTACGATTGAAGTCGGTTGTTTTTAACGTATTCAGCGTGGTCAATTATTAACAAAAATTTTGCAAATTAAAAAAACAACAATGTTACTTATTCTTTGAAATTACCACATAGTAAAAAGTACAAAGTTTATATCACTTGGAATTTGTACACTCCACGTTTCGCTCAGCGAAAACAAACGTCGTACGTACCCGAAATTGATGGACCTTTTTTTTATAAATTCACAACTGGTTAATTCTCAACTGACATTATCTCACCTGGTAGTAAGTGATGTTGATGGCGAAGATTTCCATTACCAAGATTCCCCAAGTAGCTTCATTGTCACCCGCTCTTACCCGTTCCGAAAATCTCTGCCGCTATTGGCTGATTGATTTTGCGCCTGATTCAATGAAATTGTCAGCTGTCAGAGAGCTGTCACCGTGCGTTGATTGTTTTGGGTGTTTCCATCGATGTTTTGTTCTTGTCTGCGCGAACGAAGATTACCGACGCGCCTTATTTTTTGTGTACTACTGTATTAGATGCTGGTAACTAGACGGACTCAGAAAAGCCTTACCTTAACATTAACACTAACCAAAGTCTAGTCCCATAAAGATGAACTTCGCCATGAATCGAACTTTCTACCTCCTGCTGTAAAGCGAGTAGCCTAGCTACCACGCTATGACGCCACAGAGACTGTTAAATCCATACATGTATCTTTGTCCATATCTTTTTTTCATTTACATCATCATCATTCTCCTGCCCTTATCCCAATCATTTGGGGTCGGCGCAAAATGTTTTCTTCTTCCATACATCCCTTTCAGCTGTCATCTCTGTACTCACACCCTTTCGGCACATATCATCCTTCACACAATCCATCCATCTTTTTTTTGGTCTCCCTCTCCCCTTATATCCATCGACACTCATCTGTAACACTCTCCTTGTAACATGTCTTTCATTCCTCCGCATTACATGCCCATACCACGACAAACGATTTCCTCTCAATTTTTCTATCACTGGCGCAACTTTCAAACTTCCTCTTATATACTCATTCCTAATCTTGTCCATTCTTGTTACTCCACACATCCATCTCAACATTCGCATCTCCGCAGCATGCAGTCGTCTTTCATCCTTTCCCTTAGTGGCCCAACATTCCGATCCATACAGGACGACAGGTCTTATGATAGTTTTTCATTTACATAGTCTTTTTCATTTACATAGTCTAGTATTTTATAAGATCCTGAGTTCTTTATATCATTTACTGGTATTTTATTAAAGTTTTGTTCTGTAACAAGGGAGCGAGTACTCTTTAGAGTAAACGCACGTCTTCGTTCGCGGTCAAAGGAAGGAAGTCTCGTATTAGACCCAATAAGACCATTCCTGTGGTTCCTTCATAATCATATTGTCATTTAGTCACTTGTAGGAGGTGAACATAAAGGGGAATATTTATGTTACGAAAGTAAGAAAAATCTTAGTTTCAGATATCGCAATACAAAATGCTCTAATTATTTTTGTACTTTATGATAGACATAAATAAATAGATCCTAAATTTCATTGTTTACAAAACGTGATTGAACTAGAGATAGTGAATAAAATAAACATACTTATTAGTCTGTTTCCACGTTTGTCAACCATAATTTGCCCTTAGTGAACTTTGATTTATTTGCAATCGTCAATATTTGTATGTAGATTTAAAAAATAAGACAACCAAGACAAAGCACACAAGTCTTCTGACCAAGTTACTTACACACAATTAGTTAGAAGAAGGATTCACATTTTTTTAAACTGGATAAGTAAATGACGAATATCCAACAACGAATAAATTAGACTTGTATTTTACTGGTTCTATAGAAACTAAAACTTCTAATCAATACCTACTAGAAGAACATGAAGTACTTTGCTCTCTCTAGCTAGTCAGATCCAGTGCGGTACTAACTACGTTTTAGAAAATAACAAAGACAAATTCTGCGTATTTATAAATAATTTAAACACAGAACTCCTTTGTTTTCTCAGCAAATATGGCCGCAAAATATACTCGTTTCGTTCGTACTCGAGCTCGTTGTGTAAGTACGTCAACATTCTTGTGTTTATGTCGAGAAGATAAATAATTCTGATTTATTTTATTTATATAATAGCTATCTCTTCGAAGCTCACAATCTGGATCTGTGCCAACCTCTGTCTGGCTGATTGTAATGAAACGATTTGTTGTTTGAATTTATTCCGTGTTTAGTTCCGTCTACGTCACAGATTTGAAAACTGTGTTTTTAACTAGAAAAAGTGTGTATATGCAATTGTGCATGATGTTGATTATTATCTTCTTGGGTTGTAATAGGGTATTTTACTCTATACAAGAAAAAATCTAAAACTGCTTATTTACTGTGGTATTTGTAATATGTAATCGATTTAATATGATTTCTATACAATAAAATGAGAAAAAACATTATTATTTTTGATTTACTAAAATCAAGTTTTTTAATCTGTTATTCAAATGTCTGAAACGACAGCCGCCATGCTGGTTGTCAGATGACGTCACAATAGTGGTAAACAATGACATTTTGTTCGCGATATGTGTAAAAATTTTAGTACAGAGCTGTTTTGTTTACTCCTGAAATGACGTCACGACCTAAGCATCATGGCGGCTATCGTTTTCGCGCGCTAATTGGAAATGGTAATTTAAAATGTATTTTTGGGGTACTTATAGGTTTCAAAAAAAAATTAAAAAAATATTTTTTACTTTTACTCACCTAATGATCAATTTGAGATACTTTTCAAAAAATGGTGAAAAACCTATTGTATCTAGCCTGTAATGATAATAATAATAATGAAATCGAAGGTACCCCAAAATGAAAAGGTGCAGAAGATTCTTTAAAAGGTGCATAATACGAGAGACCTTAAAAGTTGAACGTTAAAGATTTTATTTAAGTTATTTTAAATTTAAATGTCGAAGCACTCTTGCTATTCGCTAATATATTTACAGGATTCTTCTAAAACCTCTGAAAACGGAAGAAACTGGACGATTTCGCAACGAATGGAATTTGGGAAAAAACCTTTTCATCCAAAATGTGCGAATCGGCTGATGGCTCAAAGTTCAAAATAGTTTTTACGAATTGAAAAAGAACGCTTAGGGAAAGTTGATTACCCAGTTCAATTTCATGATTAAACGTCATAGTATTTTTCTTTGCAGATGCTTCAAAAGAAATCCCACATAATTTCAACATCCAATTTAGCTTTTCAAATTTTGTTTAATACCTACCTATAAATACCTAAAACAAATATGTAATCGCATTTGATTTCAGTGGACAGATTGTATTCAGTTTTTTTGAAACTCTACAGCTGACTATCGACAGTTTAGTAAATAAAAATTATATAAAAAGTCTGTTTTTATTTAGGTATTTGTTGTTCATTTATTTCGTTTCATTGTTTTTTGTAAATAATCATTTATTTTTAAAACAATACGTTCATTGGGGATTGTCTTGCTGCTGCATGCAGTGTTGCTGCTGCATGCAGTGTTGCTGCTGCATGCAGTGCGAAGTAGGTATTATTTTGTAGCACAACAAAATATTCTTACTTTTTTTTTTAAATGGAACTATTCATGGAACTGAACAACTTTAAAAAACTGTACAATTTATTTAGTTTCAGCTAGTTTTTGTTAGACCTTATACCTACATAAATATAAATGTTATCGTATCGACTTGATAGAAGCAGAAATCCATTCATTTCATTAACTAAAACCTAACTTATAGTTGAATTTTACAAGTAGATACCTGTTTGACTACAAGTAGGTAATTATTTAGGTAATTAATCATGCAAAAACTTACAAACTTAATAACGCGGGAACACCTCAGTCCTTAATTATGTTAAGTTAACGACTCGTTAACGACGACGTTATGTTAAGTTAAGTAATACCTATATTACTGTACCATTATTTACCTGCTTGTCTATGCAGTTATTTAGTATGATCATGCCTACTTTCTATTTGAGATACCTATTTATTCATTATCTTACCTCATTTAGTGTCGTAAATACTAGGTAGGTAGGTCCTATTCTTTCTTCGTGTCTTAAATGAAAGTGGCTATCTATTTTAATTTAGACTTGGGTACATACAGGTACCTATTATGATTAAAATTGAATTGCAAATAGGTATAACAATACCTATTTGCAATTCAATTTTATTTTCCAAACATGGAACTTCAGGAAACTCACCAATTTTAGTTCCATAGGTCTATTCTAAGATAATAGGTAAGTTAATTTAATTAATTTATTAATTCAGTATCATCATTTTTCTGTTTAATGATGATGGTGCATTACACATTTTAAATCATTACCAAGAATTAACACGAACGGACATTTAAGGAAGCGTAATTTACCTTCAATAATTAAATTGGATTTTATATTTAATTATTTACATTGTTTCTGATAAATGTTAATTTATTTTAAGCTATTGTTTAAATACCTAAGTTAATGCTAAAAGTAAATATACTTACATCAATCAGGTGAAACCGAGCCATTTCTCTTTATCAAAACACACAACACAAAACACACACTTTCCAAAATCCTTCAAATAACACTACTATGATGATAAACTATGAAAATAAACACAAATCTATTCCATAGCCGTTAGAACTTTCCTTCTTCGATGGAATCCAAAAAATGTTGCATATTATGCACTTGTGTGCAACCATTGCACAACGGACACATACACATTGTGCACTACAAATTTTCACTTACACAACTAGAAAACTGCGCTGTTTCAGCTAAATATTTCGGAACAACAGAAATCGGACGAGAATTTCGTCGGTCGCGTCGAAAACACATGAACGCAACTCTAAATCTGTCCGATACTAAACGTAACGTAAACTGTTGGCAAAACTACACAAAAGAACTCCACCGATGCGTGCGATGTATACGTAGGTATGGGTAGTGATAGCTGCCGTGCGAGCGGGACAGATATAGCCTTTAGTGTGACTGGTGGTACGCATAAGTGAGACAGACGTATGTTGGAGCGTTTAGCTCCTGTATCCGGTATTCCCGTTCGAGATTCGTAGCTTGAGGTGAGGTGATAAGACCGGGCAGGGCAGTGCGGGCAACTGACCACTCGCACAGATAATACGCTCATCATTTTTTAATTAAAACCTCTTTTGAATAACTATCATCTCATTTTGTAGGTTTAAAAGCGGTCGTAGCTCAGTGCGCTTGTGTGGTCGCGTCGATCAAGCAGGTTAACTGACTACAAAGACGGTCATAGCTTGGATGGGTTTGATTATGGGCAAGGCACGTTAAGTCGTCGGTAAGCACGTTGACGACGGGCTTAACGAATAAGCCATGTCGGAGGCTTTATAGGCGGCTTAAAAACTTCTGATACTGGGGTTAATTACTAGCTCTACAACCACCACCAATCCGGACTTGGCCCCCTTGTTTGGAGTATAGCCTAACTTTCCCCAGGCATGGGAACAGACCTGTGTCCCAGCAATGAGGACGTAAAAAAAACCGGCCAAGTGCGAGTCGGACTCGCGCACCGAGGGTTCCGTATAAATTCATAATCACACATGTCTAGAACTCTATATTTTTTATATTTGAGTTGATTGAATGAAAGGTAATTTGCGGTTTACGATTTATGACGTTTTAAAAAAAACTACTTACTACATCTCTGTCAAACCAATTTTCGGCGGAAGTTTGAATGGTAATGTACATCATATATTTTTTCTAGTTTTATCATTCTCTTATTTTAGAAGTTACAGGGGACACACATTTTACCACTTTGGAAGTGTCTCGCGCGCAAACTATTCGGTTTAGAAAAAACTGATATTAGAAACCTCAATATCATTTTTGAAGACCTATCCATAGATACCCCACCCGTATAGGTTTGATGAAAAACATTTTTTTGAGTTTCCGTTCTAAGTATTTAACCCCAAAAATTTATTGTTTTTTTTCTATTATTGTGTGAAAATTTTAATGCGGTTCACACAGTATAGTTCTTATAGTTTCGGAAAAAAGTGGCTGTGACATACGGACGGACAGACAGACATGATGAATCCATAAGGGTTCCGTTTTTTGCCATTTGGCTACGGAACCCTAAAAACCTTAAACAGATAGTAGTCAAATTGCAAAAAAAATTTTGGACAAATTAGTTGCCAAATTAGTATGAAGAGTCCAAAATTTTTTTTTGCGATTTGACTACCTATGTACCGACTGACTCCTGAATTCCTTTTTTCAGCTGTTCAGACTGACTACTGAATTCCTTTTTTTTTTACACTTCATACGACTCAGTCAGCTGATCGGCCAACTTAGTGTGGGAACTCGATTTTTTTGCGTGTTCAGTATATATTCCCTTGTGAAGGTTGCTCACTGTAATGTGTAGGAGCCCCTGTATTTTCCGAAACAGGTCTTCTTACATCCCCTGTATATTATGTTTACCGTATCGTTACAAAAATGGGACCTGTCAAATCCATAGACAGCCTTTGACAGGAAGATTTTCGTTAATCGAGATTCAGTGTAATTATTTACTCGTACTCTACCAATTATTATTAATCAAGTTTTAGTAGACAATTTATTTGAGTAAAAAGTGTAAAAAGAGCAATGTTGTTTGTTTGTTTGTAAACTCTTTATTGTAAAAGAACAAAGTACAATACATTAAACAAGGACAAGACATACAAGGGCGGACTTATGTTTTCTGGCTTTCATATGTAATTACTAGAGTATGAGTATTAGGTATTATGAGTTTACATTCTATCCTATTCAATTAACAATTATTTATTAATTAATCCATAATTAAGTTTTGTTTCGGCTGTCACTCGGATCATCATAGATTTTTATAGATAGTTCTATCTATCTTCTCACTTTTCACTAAATAAAAAGATAGTCAAATACAATAGTACCAAAATAGCATTGATACTACCTAGAGTTTGTGAGTAGAGACTTCCTGCACCTATTTTTAACCAACTTTAAAAAAAGGAGGAGGTTCTCAATTCGTCGGAATCTTTTTTTTTTGTTTTTATATATTTTTTTTATGTATGTTCACTGATTACTCGAAGACGCCTGAACCGATTTGGAAAATTCTTGTTTTCTTTAAAAGGGTATACTTCACAGGTGGTCTCATATAAATTTTATCGAAATTGATTCAGCGGTTTTTGAGAAAATCAACAAAAACATAGCAAAATTGGAGTTGTTGCGATTGAAGTCGTTGTTTTTAACGTATTCAGCGTAGTCAATTACGGTTAACAGATGACGGTAATCCAAATACTACTATTAAAAATATCATAGCTATTAGAATAAAATATTAAACAGAATAACAAATACAACATCCAAAATACAAGATTACAGGCACAAGAGGCATTTCATCTTAGCCCTCTAGGTTGGCAACGCATCTGCAATCCCCTCCGGGGTTGCAGGTGTCTATGGGCAGTGGTGATCACTTACCATCAGGTGACCCACTTGCTCGTTTGCCTTCCTTATCACATAAAAAAAAAATCCTTCTAAAAATAAAATAAAAACACGGTGGCTTCTACTTTAGAATACAGCAATATAACTTTTACTCATAAATCTGACGAACTTTTCCCAAAACGAGCAGACGGATCACCTAATGGTAACCGATTACCGCCGCCCATAGACACATGTAACACCGCGTCCACGAATAAGCTGACCAGGAACTGACCAGGAACTGACCTGGAACTGACCTGGAACTGACCTGGAACTGACTGACAATGAGTATAGTTTTGATTTCTTGGGGAAAATTCAGTTTCATAAGCAGAAGTCACCGTTTTTTTTAACTAGTGTATGTTTGTACTTTGTAACTCTAAAACTGCCGCCAAATACCTACTTTTCTTCGGGATCCTCGTCACTTACCATCAGGTGAGATGATGCCAAGGGCTCACCAATAGGGTTTATCACAATTTTTTTAATGTATCTCAAATTTATCATTAGGTGGGAAAGAAGTCAAAAATATTTTTTGTGATATTTTTTTTTGAAACCTATAAGTACCCCAGAAATACATTTTAAATTATAATTCCCAATTATATTAGTACTGTGTAGTTAGCATACCAATGACTTACCTACTCCTTTTTTTGTAATAAAAAAATTCACATGTAATGAAAATCAAAGCGAGTAAGATTTAATGTAATTTCAATAAAATAACTTATTCTGTGAACATTTCATTATTTTATTTTTGATGCGCCCGATTCCCGGATATATTTACTAGAATACCTATTGAATAGAATAAAATATAAATTAAAAAATAATACGTAAGTACCCGTTCTAAATACCTAGTACTAATCGATATCTACGATTACGTAGCCCATACAATAAAGTTTCTACTTCATTCCACTGTATGTTGTTTTTTAATTCAATTAGCAATCATTCCATTAGCAAGGATTACATACAAATGTAGAATTAACTCACCTAAACATAATTATAAGTTACCTAACTTATATGAAGTAGATTCTACCGCATTAATTTTATAAGACAGAGTGTTATTAGGAATAGGTGTTGGACTTTGACAATATGTACTACCATCGGTTTTTTCACATTAAACTGAACAACTCTGGTTCTACGACATTGCTCAAATCGCAAAATATTTTTGGACTCTCCATAAAAATTTATCAACTGTTTGTTTAGCTTAACAGCTAAACTAACAGCTAAACTAACAGCTAAGCTAAAGTTCCGAAGTGAGAGCAACGAAGGTTTTATTTTTTTGCATAGGAATAAAATGCAGAAGTGTTTTTGATGCAACTGCAAATGGGAGATGATAGACTAGAAACTCAAGTTTGCCAAAACAGTTAATAAAATAATAAACATAGTTTTACTTCGCATACAAAATTCGTTTATTGCTGATAGGATCTGAAAGAAAATTATTTTATGTCTGTGATAGACTGATCAATTATTGACAAGAGAGAGTATGGAGAGTTCCAATTTTTTTACTCCATACTAAAGGGGTTATAGCAAAGTACTTTATACGTAGTACCCGAAGGTATCCATATAAGTTCATTGAGTTATTGAAAATATTATAAAATCAGATGTGCCTAGGGAATTTTCTGTGAAACCGCGAACGGTATTTTTTGCTCTGCGACTTATTGTAGGCAAAAACGAACAAGTATGTAAATAGAAGCAGTAGTGCCTTTGCATCGGTTCGGGCTCATTTTTCAATAAAATATAATACTAATATCTGGGACAAATCATACACGGTCATCTGGCCCCACACTAGGATTCCCTGTATCTTGGGAACCAGAGACTTGAGAGACTGATATACATACACATATACTTTTAAATACATACATATATAGATATAATACACCCAGACTCAGAGCAAACAATTCTGCTCATCACAGAAAAGTTTGCCCTGTGTGGGGATCGAACCCACGACTCTCGTATCAGAGGTCAGGATCGCTAACCACTTAGCCACCGAGTCAGTCGATATATTAGGTGTGTTATAGTTTTTCGTATCACCAGGCCTCTATATTTGTTTAATATTTTGGAACTAAGATTATAATGGGTTTGTTTATTTTTTTAATAGGGAAACAAGAAACTGTTTACTAAGCGTTAACTTTATAAATTACCGATCATGCATTTAGTGGTTAAGTAGTATAAATAAGAATGTCTCAAAGAGCAATTTTAATAATAATAATAAATGCGAAAAATCATACACGGTTATCCGGTTCCAAACTACGTATCAGATTCTCTGTACCACCCTGTCCTGTTAGCCGGCTGGTATACACACCTACGCATTTATTTACCTACGTCTAACATAAATATATTGTAGATATTGCCAGATACAGAGCAAACAAATGTGCTCATCAAACAAATGTTTGCCTCGAGTGAGAATCGAATCTACAACTCTTGACCTCCAAGTCAGGGGGCGAACCGTACGCCCCACCGGCACCGTGTCCATCGAAGATCTTTGGATGAAGAATACCACCAATTTTTGTTTTTTATCTTAAAATATACTCTATTAAAAATAATAAAAAATGGTGAAATTTTTTTTTTGATACGTTTGATAGTTTCCGAGGCGTCCGGTGCATTACACACTAATCTCAAAATGTCCAGTTACGGTACGACGGATACTCCCTACCTCTATGTATGAAGTTTGCGTTGAAAATTTTAAAAATGACGAATCCAAAAACTAGAAAATCGTGCTCGTGTCAAAGTGCTTAAACACAACTACCAATATACCCGAAAAGTTATTTTTTACTGTTATATTTTTGAACCTTAAAGTCAAAAGAAATACATGAAAAGTATGATCCACCCAGACCCAAAGCCAAAAGTTGTGTCTATCACCTTCTCCTTATCTGATAACTTTTGCATAAACAGTAACGTCGTCGTCGTAGCTATTTCTAGCCAATCTAAAATAAAATAAATATGAGTTAACCGATACACATAAAAAATATAAACCGGACAAGTGCGAGTCTGACTCTCGCGCAGAGGGCTTTGTCCACACCTACAAACAATATTTGAAATTTTATCAACTTATTTTAAGATTTATAGATAACTTCTTAGAGATTTTCAAGTAATTTATAAGCGAAGATCTATTTTCTGTATATATATTTGTTTAAGTTTTATGCCCAGTTTTCGGAAATAAGGAGTGAGGAGCATGGTAAAGGTGATGGTGTCAAAATCACTTATGTCTTCAACTGTAATATAATGACACAATAACGGCACTTAAGCGGTCATGGCACAGCGCTGCTTATGTGGTCGCATCGATCACGCAAGTTAACTGACTACAGACACGGTCACAACTTGGATGGGCTTAAATATCAGTAACTATCACTAGATGGCAGTCGCCAAGCTATGTCGGAGGCGTTATAGGCAGCTTGGATGGACTGCTAGTCAAGTCCATCCAAGCTGTGACCGTGTTTGTAGTCAGTTAACCTGCGTGATCGACGCGACCACGTAAGCAGCGCTGAGCCATGACCGCTTCAGTGTCGTTATTGTGTCATTATATTACAGTTGATGACATAAGTGATTTTGACACCATCACTTTTACCTTGCCCCTCACTCCTTATTTCCGAAATATCAAGTTCATAAATATCATTATTACCTAAATTTTTCAATACTAGTAATGAAAAATAGGTATGTAGGTATATATGTATAGGTATCTTATAAGGATCAACAGATTTGTGATAAGAAAGAAAAAAAATAAGTTGTAAGTACTTTTGCATTTTTAATCATTGTCTCGGCGGCCGCGGTAAAGAAATCGGAGTTATTTGAGAAATAGTAGCTTAACTCGTCTATTTAAGGAATAATTCGATTTTTCAATCAATTTTTAAAACTGTCATCGATTATACTTGTAACACTACTGTAAGACCGATTCACATAAAAAAACTACAGTTAGAAATGTTATTGTGGGCGAACGTAGGGACCATCCGATACCAATGTATGAAGAACACAGTACGGTGAGAGCGGCGAGTTGCGGTATGACGTCACGCGCGCTTGGCGCGCCCGAGCGAAGTATTTGAAAAAGGCGGAAACTAAAATTATCGTAACTTCAAAACTACTCGCTTGATTTAAATGAAACAAAAACAAGTGTATTTCTAGACACTTAGGCTACAAGGTCATAAAGTTTCAAGTGATTTAACGGACCCATTAACATTCTTCATTAAGTTAGATAATTTGCGTAGATATCTACCTAGGAACAAGCGTGAGGATTAAATCCTGACCCATTTTAAAACCTCGTATTTTTACACCATAACTTACCAACTATAACCCTACAATACTAAATAAGATAAAAATATTAACGTAATGAAATATACAAAATATGAAATATTAATGAATCAAAATAACGTGTTTTTAATAACTACGTAATTACCCGGCGGAGCCGGGTACCCGGCGCTATTACCCGGTACCCGGCCGGATCCTTAAAAAAGTGCCGGATCCGCCGGGTACCGAATCCAAACCGGGTACCCGGTACATGTCTAACTAACATTCTTACCGGACTTAAAGAACGGATCTTATTTTATCGGCTCTTACTAGTCGCTGTACATTTTCTATGAACGCTGCTGCACTCATCCGACACTAACATTCTTACCGGACGAAACGAAGTGTTGTGCATCATTTATCGACATATGTATAGTTTAGTTATCGATTTACATGGTATATTAGTATGATAATGTTTTATAGGTACCTACAGAAATCAATATACATTAATAGAATATTCAAATGCCCTATGCATTTATATGAATAGATATATTATGATATTTTGTATGAATTGGAAAAAATATGATTTAAGAAAATGTGTAAGTAAAGCATCTACGTAGATAAAAAATACTTTGATTTTCAATAATATTTACATATTTAGGTTGTGTATTGTAACCACCCAAGTGCTTTAATTAATGTAATGCGTTTTTAATAAAAATACAACGTTCGTTTTTATTTGTTGTACCTACAGAAATTTACATACGCTTTTAGAATATGCAACTTCCTATCAGGATATGGTATTTTTAATATGGTAGGTTTTATGAAGTAACCGCCATTTTAGACGTATTAAAACTCTTGGTTACCTACCTATGCTTTTACTTTACGCTGTATTTATAACAATAACGCCAATAATCGGCGTTGGCTAAAAGCCGGGCACATTTTCTATAGTACTGCGCACAACACTATTCAGAAACAATGACGCGACGAAGACGCTTACTATATGGCTCAAGTAGTGGAATGATTATTTCGGCTCTTATTTTATCGGACCAGTGCACTCGCGTGCATCCTATAGTTTTTAAGAGGAACGACAGGTGTGCGTGGCTTGGCTGTCGGCTCTTGTTTTATCGCCCGGTGCACACGCGCCGTAACGCTACTCATTTTATTAACGCTACTCAATTTTGGCATAAATAAAACTCGTATTCGCTCGTGCGCCACTCCGAAGGGTTCTTATAACATTGACTAGGTTTGCCTCCCTCGCTTGACTCGACAGTGCATATAGCATGTTGTCACTGGAGACGATTTTCGGTTTTTCGCTCCGCGCTTATAATAATTCACGACTTTCCAAACCCCAAATAAGTATCAAAAAATATGTTTATTACAATTAGGGTATATTAACCTTATGGTCAGATCTATCTAATTTTATGTTTCTGCATTAAAAATGTGATAGGAAGCTAGGTAACTTTTTGTTTTAAATCTAAGATGGTGGTCGCTGGGTAATAGGAGCCTACTTAGCTCTCATTGCTCATTACCCCATCATACCTCTGATAACCCCATATATCTAAAACGCTTTAGCCAACACATTCTTGCTTGAATCTATTTTTCTGATGCCAAGGAATAGGAACCGCACGACTACGAAAGAAAGAATTGTGGTATCGTTCAGACAGAAGTTGCAGGAATTGGGCACATCAAGAATGTTCTGGTTCTGATGATCCAGTCCCATAAGTTTTGCCTTATATTTGAACCCTTAATGTTAATTGTTATACTGTCATTTTTTTATTAATTCATATTTGAGACTGAATGGCTCCCATTAAACATATGGGATTTATATAGACTCTCATTTTCCGCAATCGAGGGTAATGAGAGAGATTCTGTTTTTTTGAAAAAAGTTTAATATTGTTATTTAGTTATTTAGTGTGAATTTACAATATGTTTACGATTTTTGTGGTTTGTATTGAGCGGACCTTCTGTGTCTATTTTGTGCCCATACTGAACGCTAACCTTATCTGGTGTGATGTCATATAAATGTAAAAACAGTACCTAATATAAATAGCGCGTTTTAGATGTGACTCACTAGTCTAATAACGTTATAGTTACAATGAAGTTGCTTTATTATAATATCATCTCATCGATATGTTTATTTTATTCGTTGTCTGCGGTACACGGTCAGGATACTTTACCGACTTTGATCGAAGGTCCTTCGAAAGATACGAACCCAGCGAGCGCCCGATATGTCAGCACCAAACCGGCGTCGTCAATATTCGGAACAGATTGCATTGGTGATTGCATTTACGGCACATGTTTAGTCAATAGATGTGGTGATTTGGATCCGTGTAAAACCCATGAAGAATTACCTCACATTATATATTACACTAGCAGATACAATAAGATGGATTACACTAAATGTAGCAGTAGATGTGTCGGTTTCTTTGGTTCGTGGTGTTTCGTCAACAGTCGTGGTGATTGGGACTATTGCAATCCAACGGTAAAGAATACTAAAGATTTGTATCCGTTGGAAATACCAGTGTCGGATGATACTCCGGTTTATTTTAGATGTATAACACCATGCGTCTACCAAGAGGGAAATGGTTATAGATGTAAAGTATCGAGGGCGAAATGGAAAATGTGCGCTCCGCACGCCAATGTTGATACTCCGAAATTGGGGATAAACAATAACATAAACAATCGTAATGACGATGATGCTTTGTTGAAATGCATAACTCAGCACCCGTTAATCAGAGTGTGTCCGGCGAAACGCAAAAGGCGTCGTATAACAAGACAATCACCGAATACCGACTACGAAGACAGTGATTACGATGCAGCTGCTTGCTTGGCGGAGAACAATCCCGACTATGTAGACATATCGTCCCTCGCACCACTAACTCACGTATCTCATTTTTGCAAGTTCTTCAAAACAACCGTTTTGCAGTTAGGGAATTTCAAACTTCTATTATATTTTAATTCCAAGGACATGCTGAAATAAATCTAATATACCTATATATAGAGTAAAGTTTCTGCTTTCATTTGATATATTACCTACTCACTTAATTGTATTTGTAATATTTTTTTTTATTTTTGAAAACAGATACGAGACTTTGTGAAAACTTTGTTTTTCAATATCCGAATAATTTTCCACTTACGATCCTACAGTTACACTAGTTTTATTATGAAAATAGGAAAATTTCCGACATAAAAGGTTTGTTACATAATATATATAATATATATGTTTTCAACCTATATGTAATAAAATATAACAAATCATTAAAGAACTACTTATCACCAAGTCCTATAGTTTAATTAGCCAGAACTTCCCTGCGCCACCGTCGTTCACCCCCCGCAAACATCCTAAAGGCGCGGGCGCACTCATCCAATCCGATCAGATCCGACAGATGATGTCACAGTCCGTTCCAGTCGCTGAACATTTTGTATGAGGGCGGGTGTACTCACCCGACTCCGACAGTTTACCGGACTTATAAAACTGATCTTATTTTATCGGTCTCACTATTCGCTGTACATTTTCTATGAATGTGCTGCACTCATCCGACACAGTCTGACACTGACATCCTTACAGGACGAGATGAAGTGTTATGCATATTTCATCGACATTTAGATTTTAGTTATCGATTTACATATATATTAATATGATAATGTTTTATAGGTACCTACAGAAATCAATATAAATTTATAGAATATTCAAATGCATATGTTTGTATGTTTATTATGGTATTTTGTATTAATAGAAAAAAAATACGATTTAGGAAAATGTGTAAAGCATCTACTCAGATAAAAATACTTTGATTTTCAATAATATTTACATATTTAGGTTCTGTACTGTAGCTACCCAAGCCTCTTCTTATTTTAATGTAATGCGTTTTGAATAAAAAATAAAAGGTTCGTTTTTATCTTTGGACCTATTAACATACACTTTTAGAATATCGTCGGTGAGTAAACAACACCGCGTATGTCATTTTTACCTACTTTACAAGTCACCCAAAAAAACTATTTGATTAGTGGTGGCACAGAAAAAATACTTAGGTAGTGTTCTTTTTTAATAACGGCTTCTTATCGGCCGATATGTTTACCTAAATCTTATAGGTACATAGGAGTGCGTTTAAAACCTGCATCCAAAGGCTCTCATATCGGAAACGCAAAAATCAACTTGTGCGGTGTTGTTTGCTCACCGACGATATGCAGTTTCATGTAATGATATGGTATTTTTAATATGAAAAGTTCTATGAGAAAACCACAATTTTAGATGTCTTAAAACACTTGGTTACCTACCTAGGTAACCAAGTGTTTTAATACATCATAAATCAAGCATAGGTATACTTATACTTTTACGCTGTATTAACAACAACAACTTCAATAATTGGTGTTGGCTAAAAGCCCAAAGCACACATGTACTGGGCACAACACTATTCAATAACAACGACGCGACGACACTTACTTTGTGGTTAACAGCGCTGCTGCACTCATACGATCTGGTCAGATCTGACAGAAGATGACGTCACAGTCTGATTCAGTCGCTGTACATTTGGTATGAGTACTACTGCACTTATCCGACATCGACAGTTTACAGGACCGATGACTTTCAAAGCGGCTCTTATTTTATCGGCTCTTACTAGTCGCTGTACATTTTCTATGAACGATGATGCACTCATCCGACGCAGTCCGATGCTGACATTCTTACCGGACGAAAAGAAGTGTTGTGCATAATTTATCGACATGTTTTTACTTACTATATTAAGGTTTAATGTATAGTTATTGAATATGCAAATGCATATGTATGAATGAATATATTATAGTATTTTGTACTAAGTGAAAAATACTATTTAAGAAAATGTGTAAAGCATCTACTTATGCAGAATATTTAGATTTTCAGTTTTTAATATTTACTTGTTTAGGTTCTGTTACCACCCAAGTATTTAAGCGTAATGCATTTTTAAGCTCACTAATCTCATCTCACTAATATTATAAATGCGAAAGTATGGATGTTTGTTTGTTTGTCAATTTGTTTGTATGTTTGTCAGTTTGTTTGTTTGTTCCGCTTTCACGCCGAAACTACTGAAACGGATTTGGATGAAATTTGGTAGGTAACTTAAGAGTTCCCGTAGGAATGCTTAAAAACTCAAAATTTTCACTTCGTCACTAGATGGCACTATCTTAATATTTTCTTTCTTTTTGGACACAATTCTGAAGTCCACGCGGGCGGAAGATAGTGAAAAATAAATACTTACGTATAGATTCATACAATATGCCTATGGGCTATAAATATAACTAAACATACGAGTAAAAATTATTACATAATATTATAATAGTTGGTGTAAAAGTCGAGCACATTTTCTATCGTACAATAGACAACACTATTCAAAGCGACGACGACGCTTGCTATGCGGAGCGGGCGGAGCTGTGGAATATCTGTTTTCATCAGACAGTTATCGGACCAGTGCAGCAGCGTACATCCGACAGGTTTTTACAGAACCGATAGGTAGGCGTGGCTTGGCTGTCGAATCTGACCGGATCGGATGAGTGCAGCAGCGCTGTAAAACGGTGGAATGACTGTTTCCGTCCGACAGTTTACCGGACCAGTGCACCCGCGTACATCTAACAGTTTTTAAGAGGACCGCCAGGCTGACGGATCTGACCGGATCAGATGAGTGCACCCGCGGCCTAACAGCATATCAACCGTCTATCTCTCACCAAAATAAAGAACAGTATAATAATATCGTATCGTATCTCATTGCCTAAGTAAATAACATTTCACTAAAAATCCTATATGAGATACGATATAATATTTTATCAAAGTCTTAAAACAGGTTTTGACTAAAAACCCTAAGTGAGTTACGTCACTTAGTTGAATTTTTTCCTGGATTTTTATGAGATACGTTAACTATGTAAATACCAATATCATGAGAACCACTATTCATACAGAAGCGTGAGTTAAAGGAAAACATAGAGAACGACCCAAGGAAGTCAGTGGCAGTCCTAACTCAAATCATCAAAAAACTGAGATACGTGACTTAGTGGTGCGAGGGACGATATATCGTAGACCTGATCGCAGAGGTATATTTCACAACGTACCATCTGGTACTGTAGTTAACGACGCAAGAGCGTTCAGCCATGCAGGGAATACCAATACAAATCCTCAAGCGCCGCTCACGGCAGTCACTACAACGTATATTGCAGATCTCGATCTCAATCTACCAATTGTGGTGAGAGCTAGAATTGATTATCAAGCGCTCCAAATGGTAGTGACACCAAGACCTTCCGACGGTATAGAGACCGCTGTACCATCTTTGACTGAAGCGTTACGTACGATCAGATATGTTGCTGACGGAATACCTTACGATGTAGGACATATGGTGGCGTACCAGAGCGGCGGCCTCGACGTGGACTTCAATTTCGCACCACAAACGCAGACTCTCAATAGAGGTATGTGGTTATCCATGGAGAATCATATAAGGCAATGGGTAAACGACGCCGCTCCGTATGCATATGTGGACATGTTGATAGTCATATATTATGATCATGATCAACGGTATCTTCCAATATCTTTCGGGGTCAATTTAGCTTACTATATGACGGAAGGTCAGTTAGCGAGCGTTTGCAATGATATGATGTATTTTAACATATACAATCCTAGTCATCGTCCTAGACCGCGTAGGAATGCGATGCCGACATCAAATATTACCAAGAAATACGCATTCGGAGACATACCGTATGTGAAACGATTGACAGAAAAATCATAACCCTCCTTTTTGCTTCGCCGTAGTCGAGTATTATTTCTATTAAAACTAGTGTAGTTAATATATTGACATTTTTGTACAATATTTGTAGATATCATATTAAAGAGGACTTTAACTGAGGACGTTTGCCGCACGCTTTGACTGTCCCTTCCTGAAACACTGGGTGGAGATATTCACCGGTGCGACAAAATGATCTTTTTTAAAATACATGTAATTTCTAAGGCATACTAGCATAGGTTAAATTTTAATTGTATTATTAAACTATTTTATGGATTATAGTCCGAAACAAATGCTTATTATTATAATAATAATAATAATCTCTTTAATAAAACTCGTGGATTTCGTTATGGACCATGTATGTATGTATACACACCAAGGATATTGCGGATGCAGATGAGATGTTTTACTCTAAAGGACTTAACTATACATAATCTCATTATTTTTTGTCTTCTTTCGTCTGCGAAAACCCGTTATACGCAAAATTACATAGTTCGGAAAATATATTATTTGCCTATAAGAAAGTGGACAAAAATAATGAGATTATGTATAGTTGAGTCCGCTGCCTTTATAGTAAAAAATCGAGATAATTGGTTTTCGCAGTTTAACGGCGATATTTGATAAAAAGTAACATTGCTGCCTTTGATGTAAGGATGTACTTTGGTACTTACTAGAAAATAAATAATTTAAATAAAAAAAAATCCTGAAACTAAATATTACAAATATTATCTATGCTGCCCTAGATCTGCATCCACATGAAATTCGCATTGAAAATTGGGGATGCGGATGCGGATGTCAAAATCTATGCGGAAGCTCCGCATTTGCGGATGCGGATGCAGATATTCGCATCACCCTGATACGCACATTTGTATTGTAACAATACTTTGTTGTAAGCTTTGTACTTAATGGTTGTTTCAATTTCCAAATAAATAAAATAAAGAGACGCATTCCAGTATTTTTGTGTGTGTGTGTGTATTATTGTTAGAGCCAGGTTGCACGCTCAGTTTGGCGTCATTCTGGCGTCATTCTGGCGTCATTCTGGCGTCAGTCTGGTCAGAATGATCGGAGAATGATCGTGTAACCCACTGTCTCCCGTCAGTCTAGATCAGTGTTTTTCAACCTTTTTCATTACCCGACCCCCTTACAAGTTAAAATATTCTTGCGACCCCCCCTAGGCCCATAAACATAAAAATGTCAGTGATTTGAAAGACGACTTTTATCATTTTCTTCAAGTAGAAAATTATTAAGTTATTATCGTCTCCAAAATAGAACCGCGTTTTGACAAATTGTTCAAAAATAAACAGGCTTAGCCTTTTCACTAAAATCGTATTTTTTCATTGCAGTGTAACACCTACAAACACTACTTTTTCTTTTACCCGCGACCCCTTGAGAAAGGCGAACAAAGGTCGCCAGGAAAAATAGGCGTTAAACCAAAAAGTCCGTAGTTCTTAATTACTTCCTTAATAATATACAACTGATGCAAACTCCTTAAGAATAAAATATAGAAACTATAAGATGTCAAACATAAAAATATTGAATTGAAGTTGTACCGAAAACAAACAATATTTGAGTAAATACAAGAATTTCGAGATAAAGATAATAAGAAACGCTAACTTAAGAACCTACGCTTATAAAGGAATAAAAAGGAAAAATACATGAATAAAACTAACAGAGGTAAATATTTACAAGAGCGACAAAAAATCCTATAGCATGTACCGTGAAAATCATCCATCATTCTGGCGTCAGTCTGGTCCATCAGTCTGGTCAGAATGATCGGAGAATGATCGTGTAACCCACTATCTGCCGTCAGTCTAGATTAACCATGTACCGTGAAAATCATCCATCATTCTGGCGTCAGTCTGGTCAGAATGATCGGAAAATGATCGTATAACTCATTGTCTGCCGTCAGTCTAGATTAACCATGTACCGTGAAAATCATCCATCGTTCTGGCGTCAGTCAACCTTGCTTGTAACCTAGCTCTTATACTACGGTACTTTTTATATACTATACCTAGGTAAATGAAAATATTTTATTCGAAATAGGTAGTCATTCTTCTGTCTACCTAATACGAGGTTCCTACCACTCGGAACTCGTATACCATTCGTATACCCACCGTTTCGGGAAGTGTTTGCGGAGTGAGAAGAAACGGCGGGCCCTAAAGAAACTCCCTCCAACACATTTTTTTTAAAGTCATATTCTATTACATCTTAATACTAGATAAATAAATGAATTATACAATGTCGTCTGTAAATAAAATAAAATAAAATAAGAATAAAGAAAGCAAGGATTTAAAAGAGATAAAAGTAAAAAATTATTTTACTGGATAACCATTGACTCATTGACATAGTCGTTCTCCCAGACGCCCGCCGCCGCCGTCGTCGCGGGTAGTGGAAACATGTGATAAAATAGAAGGTATAGAGGGTCATCCAATTTGTAACAGACATTATCACTGTTGTTAGGCGGAAAACACATTGCTCCGCTCAACGCGACGAATTGCGGTGGAGAGGATTTAAACTTTGTATTCTAAAATGTTGATTTGCATACAAAAATCGCGGGGTACCACACACTGACACCGCTTCTTCGTCCAGAGGCGCGATTCGCACGACGGATCCGCGCTCCCGGGCGGAGACGCGGTGCGATTAGGGTTGCCAGGTGTCCGGCTTTAGCTGGACATGTTCGGCTTTTTACAGTCGTGTCCGACCAAATCTAAGCAACCGGCTCCGGCCTGTCCGGCTTTTGTAAGGCTTTTCGTCAACCCCGCCCCGCCAAAATATGTCAAACGAAAGCGCAAGTGACTTACGTGGACACGCATGACTCGCGATATCGCGCAAGATCTAGGACCTACCTATAAAATGATAAGGCTGATTATTGATTGTTTTAGTTACTTTCAATGTAAAGAAGTTACAAATTACTTTAATAAGAACCACAGTATAAGGAAATTATATAGTATGGACACTCCCTGCCGCTCTCTGAAGGCTACCTTTCACCATGTCCGTCTGTCTGTCTGTCTGTCCGCGGCTTAGCTCAGAGACTATGAGTGCTAGAGAGCTGTAATTTGGCACGGATATACATAATACATATTAATCACGCCGACAAAGTGGTAAAATAAAATCTTGAAAAAAAAATTTCTGGGTATCTCTCCTACACGTGAAGTGGGGATGAAATTTTTTTCTAGACCAACCCATGGTGTGGTATGTCGTTGGATAGGTCTTTCAAAAATATTGTGGGTTTGCGAAAACCATTTAGGTTCGGATTTTTTTCGAAATATTAAGCTTTAAAGTGAATTTTTTTGTTAAAGTCATGTGCATATGGTATGATCTAATAGATATAGATGTATAATAATTTGTCTCACGAATGTCTTGCTCTAAAGTTCTATTTGTTCAATGTTCATCTCTGTATTTTTTATTGCTACACCCGTTACTCCGAGTGAGGGCCTGGTGACCTATAACACAAGATATTTATATCTTAGCTGAGGCACCGGTCTCCCACAAATATATTTTTGAAATGTTTCCATAATTTACGTGAATTTCTTTGTAAAATTTGATTTGTGGTGAGAAAATAAATGATTATTATTATTATTCAAACCGGACTGACAAAATTATTTAAAATATTTAATTTTCATCAGTCCGGACCATCAGTCTGTCAATCCGTGGGTTCACGATCATTCTCCGATCATTCTGACCGGACTGATCGACCAGACTGACGCCAGACTGAGTGTGTAACCTGGCTCTAAAAGTTATGGAAGACAACGACAAGTTATGTTTGACTTTTGAGTTAACCATAACTGCTGACAACTGACACCAAATTTAAACTGAAAGTAGAAACTTGAGTTTACCTTACTAGATAGTTAGATTAGATAGAGCGCTTAGATTAGTATAGTTTTTACGACAGCAACTGAAAGCTTTAAAATAAATGCCAGTGACGAAGCTTTGCCATCGTAGGTCGGTTCTAATCAGATGAAAATAGCCCGTGTAGAATACATGGTAATAACTTAGTTATTAGGCGCGGGCGCCTGCAAGATTGTTTTTAGTGAGGTGCATCAGCATATTATTTATCCATTTTGTAAATATAGTACATTTTACCAATAGGTACATTAACATCGATTTAAATTTTGCCTTGGCTCTAGATTCAGCAAGGACCACGCATATAAGAAGTTTTATTATAGTACATTTTTAATATTTAAGGTACTTACTTTTTTTTTGTGCCATAGCGCAACATTTTCAGTTAGTAGATTAGTTGGTCTTGTCGTTTTGATAGGAAAGTCTTGTAATGTTTCTTCGGTTTCTAGTTCCCTAGTATATCATTTATGGCGCTTTTATTGTCATGCGGGTTTCTGCCCGCATGCGGGCCGTGCCAAAGCGACCTGCGTGCGTGTGACACGCAAGACAATAAAAGGGCCCTAAAAATGTACTGAAACGATAGGTTGCGCGCGGCACGCATGCGGGCAGAAATCCGCATGACAATAAAAGCGCCCTTACAGCCCTTACCCTCCAGGCGCCCATGAACGCATAACAGCGCACATTATCAGTCCGATATCAATGCTGAGATAGGTGCAGGTTCTAGGCAGCCCTGTATTTCCTTGACTAAGTCAACAATCTGTGACATTGACTGAATCATCTAAGAGACGCTAAAGGCCAATGGATCCCCCTATCTACCCTTAAAACTTAAGAACGCTCTTTACGTTTGCCTAGCGCCTAGAGTCCGTCCTTCTGACCAAAGGCAATCAAATTCACTTAGCAACAAACAAATCAATAATATCCAACTAAATTTCCTATCATAAGTTGGCCTTCTCGTTAATACGTATACGTAGGTGGAGTGGAGGAAGCAGGGCCCAGCCAATCAGCAGCGGTGACACCAATAAACCGCGCTGGTACTAATTATCGGTACGCGCACTGATTTCACGGCGCGCGCGCAACTGCCTGCGTGGTGCCCATAAACCATGGCTGTGGTAAGTGATGACGTGACGTTGAAATGAAAAATTCTGTTGGCAACATTGTATCATAAAAATAACCGACCACGGGTAGACCTGGTCGGTTATTTTTATGATAAACATTCGCAAACGCATGGAGATTTCTATGTTCCGTGATTGTGTTCCCATCTTCTTCTTCTATAAGGTCTTTTAGAGTCTTCCCTAGAACCCTCAAGCTGTGGAATAAACTTCCTCCCAAGAGGTTTTCTTTGAGATCTACATACAGTATGGAACTCTTCAAGAAGGGATTGAAAAACGTTTTTGAAGGTTCAGCAAAGCATTGATAGCACCCCTGGTGTTGAAAATGGTAACCATCCAGAACAATTATAAAAGCCTAGAACGTTTAGGGAGGCATAGGGACGATACTACATTTTCCACTCGGACCTATTTAATAAAAATATTAAAAAGAAAGAAAGTTAATAATAAGAAACAAATTACTGACAAAATTACGTAATGCCAATGACAACAACAGACCAGTATTTGGTAACATGATAACTGGAAGAACGGAGAGGGGTGAATATATCCCATCCTACAGGGAAATCACAGATTTCAAGAAGCCTTTAGGTAAACAATATGACAGTTATTACGAATAAAATGCAAGGCAAAAGCTTACAACGTATACCACTTAGCTAGTAAGAATCTTTAAAATTCCTTCACTAAGATTTTAAGTTACTACAACGTAACATATCGTAAGTTCTAAGCAGCCCCTGAAGTTGTTTAGTTTATCAACAACGATAAACCGACGCGATCGGCCTCACTCAACTCGACGAGAAGCGAGCTCTATATGGGTCGGAGCTGGATGTCACTGAAATGTATGGAATCAGGCACTCTAAGAAACGGCTAAATTTTAATTCGGGTCTGCAGTGTTTGAAGTTAAAGTTGGGCTCATTGTAGGCCTTATACATCTTGACAGGTGATTCACGCAACGTGAGTGAAGTGAAGTGAAGCAACGTCCCTCGTGACTAACATGTCAGATTCCCTAACTGCTTATGTTTGATGATTGCAAATAAATGTATAGTATGTAATGAAGGCTGTAAGTAGGTACTGAATACTAGCATTTGTTAGCGGGAACCTGGTGTGGAGTCTATTTGAATCAAGTAACAGAGAAAACATTTATGATATGTAAGTCACCATAATTTAAACCGGTCTGGTGTGGAGCAACGGCATCGCCCATAGATTTAAACTCAGCACAATCTTTAGTCACATCGCTGATTATTTATTATTATTTGAGGGTAAAGGGGTATAGGACCAAAGGAGGGCCCTATTGGATCACTGCGACCTGGGTAGATCTATTGTGATCACTGCCCCTGTTAAATTATATCCTCAAGGCCAATAGTTCTAATGAACTGTAGGATGCACTTGGGATCGAGTTCCCTAATGACCTCTGGAGTTACCATCGGTCCACCTAGAGATCGGCTTCTGGCTTGGACCAGTGCCTCGCACTCGCAGAGTATATGAAGAGGAGTTTCCTCTTCCTCGAGGCAGAATCGGCACTCGCCCGTATCTGCAAGCTTCATTTGATAGAGATGTTTGTTAAGCTTGCAGAGGCCAATTAGAGTTCTGACTAGAATCCTAAGTCCAGGCCTAAGAAGTCGTAGTGCTCTAGACGTGTGTTCCCGCGAAAAACCAGATATGAGCGCTTTCGAATGCTTTTGGCCTGGGGCACTAGCCCAGAGTGTTCTACTCTGTTCCTTGGCCCATTCCTGCAGCATTCTTCTTCCGGTGCAACGAGGCACTCCCACTATTGGTTCGGGTCCAGTAGCTGGTGCCTCCGCTCCGTTCCTAGCTAGCTCATCTGCTATTTCGTTCCCCTTGATGCCACTGTGCCCGGGCACCCAACACAAGGTGACTTTGTTGTGCCTTCCTAGCTGATAAAGTGCATTGGCGCACTCAAGGGTAAGTTTTGAATCAATCTCATGTGATTTCAGTGCCATAAGGGCTGCCTGACTATCCGAGCATATGATTATGTTTCTATTCTGATAGGACCTCAGACGGTTTTCTTGCACGCATCTAATTATTGCGTACATCTCTGCCTGAAATACCGTCGCATGCGAGCCTAGACTGTATGACCGCTTCGTCTCAGAGTCTCCTCCGCATACTCCAGCACCGGCAAAACCCTCTTTTTTGGAACCATCTGTGAACCAGATGAGGTCACCAGATTTGAGAGTTTCGGGAACCGCACAGTTCCACTCGTCCCTACGCGGTACGTGAATCGTGTACAGTTTATTGAAACTGTACTCCTTTAAGAGGACATCGGATGGCATGGCCAGTGCTGGGTTTACAATGAGTGCATCAAAGAGATCCCTCATTACCACTGATTGCCAGACTGTCCTGCCACCGTCCGTAGTACGCAGCATGGCCATCCTGGCCTCCTTCTGTACATGGATGTGCAGCGGTTCGAGGTTTAAAATAGCCTCTAGTGCTGCAGTGGGAGTTGATGAGATAGAGTTTGTAGCCATTCGACAAGGAATTCTTTGTAGGCTGTTAAGTGCAGTGATGCATGTCGATTTTCGGGTCTTACTGTGCCACGCTGCACATCCATAGGCAACCATCGGCCGCACTATGGATGTGTAGGCCCACAGCACCGATTTGGGCTGCAGCCCCCACCGGGATCCCACCAGCCGACAGCATGCACCTAGCGCTATCTTAGCCTTCCTTACGATATGGTCAATTTGTTTGTTCCAGGTAAGTTTGTCATCAAGAATTACTCCTAAGTACTTAACTTCCCGTGAAAACGGTATAGTCCTGCCAAAAAGCGTGGGAGGCGTTAAGCCCTCCATTTTCCTTTTCCTGGTGAAGGGGACTATAATTGTTTTCCCTGCATTTATTGAGAGCTGGAATTCGTTACACCACCGTTCTATCCTGAAAAGGGCCTGTTGCAGTTGTTCTGAAATAGCAGAGGGACACCCCCCATTATTGACACAACCAGATCATCTGCATAGCCCTGTGTGTCCGACAGAATCAGACAGTCAACCACAAGTAACCATTCTAGAGGAGACAAGACTCCGCCCTGCGGGCAACCTCGTGTTAGTCTCACTTCCAGAGTATCTCCTAGTAGTGTTGTTTTGACTGTCCGATTAGTCAACATTGACTTAACCCAGTTAATTGTAGTCAAGTCAATGTTCCGCATCTTCATACATTTCAGTATAACGTCAGTTGAGGTGTTATCAAAAGCTCCCTCAATGTCTAGAAAGGCGCAGAGGGCAATTTGCTTTTGATCTAGTGCTCTCTCTATTCTATCGGTAAGCTCCATCAGGGCCGTTTCCGTCGACCTGCCTTTCTGATAAGCGTGTTGTTTCGCATGCAGAGGTCGCTCCAATAGGTAAGATTCCCTAATGTGCACGTTAATGACCTTCTCCATTGTTTTTAGTAGAAAAGAAGTGAGACTTATAGGTCGGTAGAACTTGGGCTGTGACTTCTCACGATCTCCAGCCTTAGGGATATACGCTACTCTAACCATGGTCCACTTGTGGGGTATATGGCCCCAGGCAAAACTGGCTCTGAATATTTTCGTCACCACCGGAAGGACGGTATCAATGCCCTGTTGCAATAGGGCTGGGAAAATTCCGTTCTCCCCACCGGTTTTAAAGGGCTTGAAGCTATCTATAGCCCATCTAACCCGGTCGGGTCTGAATACAACCGAGGCCATCCTCCAGTCCTCAGTCTTCGGTCTAGCGTTAGACTGAGCCGTGCTGACTGAGTTGAGCCTCGCGTTGACCACGTCCGACCCTGGAACACTTCTGCTAGCAGCTGAAGGGTCTCCCTAGGCGTGGTAGTGAAATTTCCGTCTGGTTTCGTAAGGAATCCCAGATGATTAGAGGGAGTTTTGGCCATGATCTTATATATTTTGGCAACATGTGCAGCTCCTTTGATCTCCTCGCAGAAGCCGCGCCATGACCTCCTTCTAGCTTTCCTAAGTTCTTTATTAAATCCCGTGAGGGCTCTGCTATATGCATTCCAATTCCCATCCACCTTAGCCCTGTTGAATAGGGCCCGGGCGGATTGCCGAAGTTTCTGTAATCTGCCGTTCCACCATGGTACGTTTCGGTTAGTAACTATGGTTTTAAGGGGACAATTGCCAATATAGGCATCGACAATACCGGCAGTTACAGCATCGACCGTGTATTCTAGTTGATCCCTAGTTTTGACGGATTTACTTATAGTACTGAGGTTCTCTTTTAGGTCGTTGCGGTAGCCGTCCCAATTCGTAGCCCTACAGTTGCGATAGGATTCTACACTTAAAGTTTTAGTTAAGGTAAGATTGAATCTAATATACCTGTGATCTGACATAGATACTGCATTGCTTACATGCCAGCTATTTATACGGTCAACAAGCCGATCCGTACAAATAGTGATATCTAAAACCTCCTGTCTAGCGGACGTTACGAACGTCGGTGCGTTACCCACATTTAGAACCTGGATGTTGTTAGATATAAGAAAGTCAAATAGTAACTCACCTTTTCGGTTGGTATTGGTACTACCCCACGTGGTGTGGTGGGAGTTGCAGTCGCAGCCAAGCAGCAGTTATGTCTTCTGCTCCCGGCAGTATTCGACAAGGGGCTCTAGTTGCCATGTTGGATCCGATGTGTCGCCAGGCAGGTAAGCTGAGCAGACAACTACCTTCTCGTCGCTGTCTGGCAATGCTACATACGCTGCTACCAAGTCATCTGTGCACATACAAGGAATTGGTAAGAAATTTAAGTTTTTCTTAAAAATTATACAAGCTCTGGGTCTTACTCCGTCGGAATTGAACAGCAGCCTACCTGCTGAGTTGAGACCCGAGACCGTGTTCCCTTTATGGATCCACGGTTCTTGTATGAGAGCCATGTCAAGTTTCTCTTCTGCGAAGGTTTGGCACAGGATGGTGCTCGCCGCTTTCGCGTGGTGTAGGTTAACGTGTATGGCTTTAAACATTTTAGGAGTGAGTATGGAAGGAAAATTGGGGATAGGAGAAGGATAGGATGGGTTGGACAAGTCACATCGCTGATACCATAATAATATATTTTTAGCAAATTATTTTTCGGATCCTCAAAGTACGCTTATACATTGGTGATGATTGCTATCACTAGATGGCTCACATCAAATAATAGAGTTCACCAATTTCCCTACAACTTCCACCGATTCGCACTTCGCCACATGTTTGAAGTAACTATAAGCTTTTCGAAATATGGAAAAGGGTTTTAATACTGGGGATTGGAGACGCAACATTTTAATATCTGCTGGACAAAGGCCTCCCCCAAGAATTCTTACATACTGCAGATTAATAAGTGATCCGAAAAACCCATTTGATACTAGAATCCATCTAAGCAGCATTAACAAAGGCGTGACGACGTGACGACACAACAGCAACGTGGCAACGCAACAACGACGTCTGACGGACAACGCAACACGCGTCGAAATTAGCATATTTTTACAAATCCCAATTTCAAACTTAACTCGCTACATCACAAATGTAATAGTAGAAAACTCCTTAAGAATTGTTTCAGAGACCACTTGTGTAAATATTACATTTTCAAGCCAGTAGTGGCGTATAGGTGAACGCGTACGCAATGCGTCTCCTTTCAGTCGATATCAAGCCTCCTTGCGCGCCGTATATACTTTTTTCACAAAATATTTTTTCCGTGTGGCAACTGACATGTGTTTTTAGATATTAAATCTTTTTTCGAATGCAGGTTGAATATGGAAGCAGTTGTTATGGAGTTTTCGGTAAGTTTTCGGCGAGATTTTAATTTTCATGTTATTGCCAAATGTAATTAAAGTTGGTCGTTCAAATTATTAGGCCATAAATTAGTTTCCACAGGTATGGCGATTGCTATAGATATTTCTAGCGTTTCATAATTATAAATACTACGGAGAAAAGAGATTATCGTGCTATGTTAGAATCAAAGCCAGCAAGTACCTTGGTTGATGAATGATGAGATGACGTAGAAAACTTAACGCTCCGGCGCTGTAATTTTTATTCCACGTGGAAAACTGTTATAGGCCTAGACCAAGGAGTGTATTTAGGTCACAACTTTTTTAACCCAAAAATAAATGTTGGATATATGAAATAGGTAGGTATGAATGTTGTAGATAGGCCAAATAAATATTTTGAAGAGCTTAGAGCTAGAGAATTACTATGTCACTAAAAAAATATTATATTTTGACGACTCCATCTAAACAATTAAAAGAAAATCGTAAAACAAATCTCTTTTTCCCATTCCAATGTATCAGCTGATTTGTCAACTTTGTATGAGAACTCCATATTTTGCAAATTAAGTACCCTACACACCCTATGTTCTTTGAGAGTTTTTTAGTTTCTTATGTGGAATCCATGGTTTGCACAGACAAACGGTCATGATACCACTCAGACTGGAGATTGACTAGTTTTTATTACTATTGTAATAAGGAGGGACCCTAAGAGCCAGAACTGAGAAATGACACAAAACTTCTCTTCATTTATTAAAAAAAATCGCTAATCATCGACTGAAAACCTCAGTTACATTACAACTCAAATATATTTATTATTAATTTATTTATTTATTAATCACAGTGGAAAACAGTCGCGGATTTATAAAAAAATATTATACCTAATAGGTCGTTACCTACCTCTAACAGTAAATTAACAAAACCTAAGTTAATCTTGACTGACTCGGTGGCTAAGTGGTTAGCGATCCTGACCTCTGATCTGAGAGTCGTGGGTTCGATCCCCACACAGGGCAAACTTTTCTGTGCTGAGCAGAATTGTTTGGTCTGAATCTGGGTGTATAATATTTATATATGTATGTATTTAAATATATATGTGTATGTATGTCAGTCTCTGGTTCCCAAGATACAGGGAATCCTAGTTTGGGGCCAGATGACCGTGTGCGATTTGTCCCGGATATTATTATATTATTATATGTATCTCCACGACTAGAGTGACATATCCTCAGACGCAAATCTTAATGCAGGCTTTCTCAAACTTGGCTACAAGCCTACTAAAGTATTTAATTAATATTATAAAATATACAGTTACAAAGCTGTTTTAACTAGTGTAGTGCATCCATCCTTGAATGAGTCTATTTTAGCCTAAAATTTTTAGGTACTTACAATCATGTTCAGTTTTAATGTTAATTCAGGTTCAGGATTCAGTTGATTCCTGTACCTTCAATTTTTAGAAATCATTACGGTAATCTTTTCCTGTACCGATCATCTGGCGTAACCCTAAGAGTACGCGTACTCCACTTTGAGAAACCCTTCCGTATGGGTAACCATAAGTTGACGCTAAGTGTAACACCAGGCACCCGCTGACTGTCTATTCTTGTGATAGCGCGGTAAAATTGAGTCACACGATAAGGTATTCACAGTAAGCCCTCTTCCATCTTTGGGAGCATCATCACTTATCGTTATTTTTATTTTTCAAACATTGGAAGAACACAAATGGTAACATACAATAATACCTACTTAAAATTTATGAAATAAAAACGGTTAACAGGCAACTAACACTCCATTCACCCCTATTCAAGGCCTTCTCTATAGAAATTAAGAGATTTTAGATTATAACGCACTTGTGACTCCTCTGGTGTTGCGGGTGTCTATGGGCGGCGGTAATCGCTTACCATCAGGTGATCCGTCTGCTCGTTTGCCACCTCTGCCATAAAAAAAAAAGTTTTTATGAAACACGACTAACTGTAGACCTTTAAATGCATGGAAATGTTTGCAGTGTATATTTTATATTAATTTATATGCTGACAGCGTAACCCACTGTAGTTTGTGTAAAATTTTCCAATCAGTCTTTAGGTTTGCCTCAGGTAGAGAAAAATCAAATTGTCTCAGTATGAACCAGCTTAAAAGAGCATCAACAAACAAAAACATCAAGATAAAATAAGAATGCTCACCAAGGAGAATGTCGAGCGGGCTGTATCCAGTCAGAATCTAAGTAAAGCACGAAATCTGCAAAACACTGTAAATACTACTTAAAAGGTACTAAGGAGCTGAGACGTAAACTATGAAAGTTGGATCGAAGGATTCGCAGTAGCGTCGGTGCTTATGAAATGTAGAGTTGGAGAAAATGCTTCAGGTTCTGCAAGCGGAACGCTGGCTGAATGTCGCCAATTTTAAGTCAGCTCATAATTATACGGCTCCACCAAATTAAGGACTTTTAGTCCTAAGAAAACAATCTAACGTGCATGATGCTATGCAGGCTCACGAGGATGGCAACAGATGGCGTAACACCGTTAGAGAGGAGGTTCTTCGTGGATGTCAAGACCCTCATTCATGAGACCAACGATGCAGACGAGGAGGATACTACAACAATGCTCAAGAAGTGCCAATAAAGTGAAGTGAGTGACAGTAGTGACCCGAGCGGAATGAGCAAACTATAATATTCAACTAGTTTGTTCGCCCCGGCTCGTGTCGCCGACCGTCATGGTATCTACGGCATCATCATCGTCATCATCAACAACAATAAAATAAATAATAATCATCAGCGTCTGATTGAGATCTAGACAATTGGAAGCTATAAATTCTGAAGAAGAGGCATCTTTTGAAGAATAGAATACTTATCGGATGTTGAAATAAAGAGTCGTGGCTTGGAGTGGAAGGAAGGTTGTAATCATATTCAATATCTAACTTTGGTTTAATCAAACTTTTGGATCCACTTACGCTTTTGACTTCGTTTTTCAAAAAAAACTATATTCTGTATTAAATATTCACATTATGTTAATTATGAAGTCCTGGTCGTAACAAATGATCAATCATATTTCCTTTTCTGTTCTCAATAGTTTCTACGATGTTTCTTTTATTTATTTTTCACCCTATCCAAAATTTCTTCGTTTGTGACTTTTTCTGTCCAGCTTATACCTTCCATTCGCCTGTAACACCGCATTTCAAATACCTACTTGAAATCTTCTTGCCAAAGTCAACGTCGTGTCGTATCAGAAAGTCAAGGAGTTGGCGAGGAGTAGGAGAGAATGGCGGTTGCTCCACCGACAAGTCTAGTCCTTAAGATAAAGTAGAAATGTCCACGCCTAAGCTGTGTTTCTTTTCCTTCCAAACTGATCAGCTTAGTAAAGAAAGAACATTCTTCTTTACTACGCTCTCTCTAGTAGTGTGACACAGGGCTGTAACTTATAATTGCAATAATAATATAACCAGTAAAAATAATATTCATAGAATACATATAACCAGTCTGAGGCCTGCATTACGACAAATATAGCGGGAAAAGTTATTCAGTCTCATGAGTAGAAGCTGGTATTTTTTTTTCAGGTATTTCATAAGGACTCTTTATATAGCAGACACAGGATCTTTACCATATTAATAAGCGACACACGCAATCCTGAACAAATTTCTGCATATTCTAGATAAAATGATGGAAAAAATTTGAAATGTCAATGATTAATGTTGGTTGTTTGGGCACTCCTCATTGACGGACTAGCAGGTTTTAGTAGGTTCGCAAAAAAAAACTGGTAATTTACAAGTTTTTCTGAATACATGCTAGTTTTTATCCAAATCTTTGTGATTCACAGTATTCGAATCAAAACAGTGAAATCATTTTTGATTAAAACTATTGTGCGTGATATTGTGGTAAAATCTTTATCGCAGTTTATACCGAGCCGTATAATATTTCACGTCATTAATTATTCAATTTTGTTAGTTTCTAGAATTTTACGATTTTCGCGAACGTGTTTTATTTTTATGAAAATTTTCCGAAATAGCTTTTTAAGCGTTTTATGTATAGGCAGTATAGGCGGTAGACCAAGTGTTCGTTTAGATGAATTAAATGAATGCTGATAATAAAATAACTTAGAAAATTCAGTCATGGCGACATTTTTGTTCAACTCAACAACAGTACGAACACAAACCGTCAAACCACCTTACAAAATGTAATTCGTGTAAAGCGTTCGAGTAATATGTTTGTGCGGAAGTATTGTTTTTGGCAAACCCTACGAATTGGGATGAATCTTATTGATTTTAATCTCATGGTGGCAACTAGAGCAGAGTAAAAACATAAACTAAATGGCGAAACGTTGTACTTCCATTTCTCCATAGCTTCTTGTGCAACTGCACGGCGTTCCACAGGGCTCGACACTTGGGTCCGTACTATTAATCCGATATTCAAAGTACCTATAATAAATTTAAACAAACAAGCAATAGTTAAATAAACTAACATAATTAGAGTCTGAAATATTGGTTTCATCTGTATTTGCGCAGTTATTTGATATTATTATCATTAATTTATTTATTCATGTGGTCCACGTTTCTTTTGGTCCACTTTGATTGGAAACGATTGTTAGTAAACAGTAGCATCTATGAGAATGAGACAAAGATGAAAGAAAACAGATGGAGAGATATACATATTTTAGGAGCGTATTTAAAACTTTGAGATGTAGGAAGTTTTAATACATCTATTATTTTAATCAATTTTAATGAAAGTTACAATTGAGAAATCTCTATGTAAATGCGTGGTTCCGAATAGCAAGACCCCATGGATTCCAATAATCGAACATCATTTGTGACGCAAACTGTCATGTAATTCAAAAGCAGTTTTCATTTATAAACCGGAGATTCACTATTGAAAATGTAAATAGAAACACCAATTGCAGCATACCACGTATGACATAAAAACATCTATGTAGGTTAAGATCCATAAACAGTCTCGTTAGCTGTTAAAAAACAATTACATACATATAGGCGAGCTGTTTCTAATTTATAGTGTATTTGCAGAATTCCGCATGGAAACAATGCTGCTATCGTATGTAGGGCGGACGCGTTTGTTCAGGTGCCCGGACCTTTATGGTCTACTATAGTACCTACTGCTGCCTACTTGGAAGAGTGTAAGCTACTTAAACGAAAAAGCTCAGCTTTAGAAAGTTTCGAAGTGCAACAACAGACCTGATCAGTTGACTCATCTTGTTGCACAACCTTTTGCAACATGTAGATCCTTTTTTTATATTAATTTTTCTTTTTTTACTGTGACAGACAGACTAACGACGTTTCCTACAAGTTTTAGTTTTATATTGTGATACTAGAAATTGCCGAATATACTTTACAGTGCTCCTATTCTGTGTTTTGCTGCTGTGGAACTCAGCTACTACAGTCCACTTCTTCCCATCGACTTCACGTTTACTTTTCACGTTCCTCTATTAAAAGGGTAAAGGTTTTCGTGATTTTACCGATTATGCTTAGCCCTTTATTGGCTTGGATAGTCTTCTTTTTACATGCTGTAGTAAAAACGACTTGATGGATTCTGAAGTCAGATGTATCGTTAGATTCGTCTTCATCCCCAGTTTAATATAGGATACATTTTATAAAACGGTCGCGTCCATCACATAGGTTAAGTGACTACAGATACGGTTACAAGTAAATATATCTCGACCGTTCCGTGCTTCGCAAGGCACGTTAAGCCGTTGTTGTCGGTTGCTATTAGTAGATTGCAGTCGTTAATCCATGTCATATGCCTTTTAGGTGGCTTGAAAAACTTTTAATACTGGGTTTAGCTTCTATTCCACAACCTCCATCAATCCGGACTTGGTATCCGTGCATGAAGTATGGCCTATGGAAGGGGCCCGTGCCTCAGCAGCTGGGCATCATGGGTTGTTAATATTTTATGCAGTCGGCTTTAAATTTTCTTGATAAATTGCTTAAGTAGTTCTATGATTAGTCAACTTTAGAATTTTCTTTTTATGGGGAATTTCTTGTTCACATTTATTTTGGCAGCTATGATGATGACCGCATTACTTTTACGAGAATGGATAAGGAATTAGTATATTCGAAATAATCTTAAATCGTCAGTGAGAAAAAAGTTGCGAAGGAACCATTTGTTGGCTTCCGCCACATTCGTACTAATTTCACTGAATAAAGATGACGGTTAGAAGAAATGAATATATCTGAGACAAATCACACAGGGTCATCTGGCCCCAAACTAGGATTCCCTGTATCTTGAGAACCAGAGACTGATATACATACACATATACTTTTAATACATACATATATAGATATAATACACCCAGACTCAGAGCAAACAATTCTGCTCATCACAGAAAAGTTTGCCCTGTGTGGGGATCGAACCCACGACTCTCGGATCAGAGGTCAGGATCGCTAACCACTTAGCCACCGAGTCAGTCAATGGAAGGAAAACGCTAGTAACGAAACTAGTTTATTTTATTTACGTAATCAAACTAACATTTGCTCTTATACAAATCATTTGACTCGCTTTGGCTGACTCGGTGGCTAAGTGGTTAGCGATCCTGACCTCTGATCCGAGAGTCGTGGGTTCGATCCCCACATAAGGCAAACTTTTCTGTGATGAGCAGAATTGTTTGCTCTGAGTCTGGGTGTATTATATCTATATATGTATGTATTTAAAAGTATATGTGTATGTATATCAGTCTCTGGTTCCTAAGATACAGGGAATCCTAATTTGGGGCCAGATGACCGTGTGTGATTAATTGTCCCAGATATTATTTAAAAAAAAACAGATTAAAAGCTGGGGTCCGGTGGGGTTGGAAAGTTCAAGTAGAAAGGTGAGCTAAAGTGTTGAGTCGAAATCTATGGTATATAACACTTCGATAAATACTGCTTTTGAGCTATCGACTACGACTAATCGTATCGCGCCCTTAAGACATTTGAACTTTATAACCTTTGGAAGTATCCCTGGAGTCCCTGGTGAGATGTAAAGAGGTTACTGACGAATTAATTACCAAAATAAAATATTGTTTCGACTAGCCATACTTCTCATCAATACAAACGTAGAAACTCAATGCTCGTTCATTATAAAAAACTTATTTCCACAGCGTAAAATTGTCGTGCTCTTATCGCAAACCATAAAGGTTTCGAAGGAAAGGAATAGTTTGTAGGTAATAAAACACACACCCATACGTAATATCTTACCATAGTTCCATATTTGTGTGTATGTATGTGTTGCCTGTAAGTATGGATATAGGTGAATACTAGATTGGTCAGGCGACTATAGTGAATCATTCGAATATGTCGAAAAAACTAGACTGAACTTTATTAACATGAAGTATCTACAAATCCATCCCTCCAAACACCTACTACCCCCTGACCACTACGCTTTTGTAGGACAAACAGATCTACAGTTTTTCTATATCGATGCAATACATGCAAAGTATTGCCTGTTTGTGTGTGTGTGTGTGTGTGTGCAAAATGAAGTGCCTTATCGAGCTTTTGAGTTTAATGCGATGTTGTTATGTGCCAATTATTATTGCAAAATTGAAAATTCTATTTCGCAAAACCAAGATTTTTATTGTTGCTTGCATCTGGCCAATAAATTTTCTATCGTACGTTTGGTTGCAAAATGTAAACTTCGTCGTTTATTGCGAAATAGCGATTGATATAAAATTTAAAGGTCAGAAATATTCTATTTGAAAAAACTATTAATTCTAAATTGTTGTATTAAATGTTACATGTTTTTTTAACATTATACCACCGAATACAAGGTTCCTGGTAATTTATGTATGGGAGAAGTGTATGTTGAACAGTGAATATATTTTGGCTGATGTGATGAAGACAAGCTATTCTACCACTTCCACCACTTCGGTTCGGCCACTTCTATGTATACAGGGTGTAAGGGACAGGTTTCCGAAACTGAACAACTTTCTACAAGATTTTTTTCAGGAAATTAAAAAAAATCGGCTTCTCCATACAAACTGTCCAATCAAGTTTATAATTTTACAGTTTTCGAAAACCTGTCCCTTACACCCTGTATAATACATACCTGCACCATTTCGGGAAGAGTTCAAAATAATATTAATATCCGGGACAAATCACACAACACGGTCATCTGGCCCCTAACTAGGATTCCCTGTACTACGGGAAAGAGAAGCAAACACCGCGTCCACCTTACATCAGTAAAAGTTTTTTTTTTATCCACAACTGGTAAGCTCTTGGCATTATTTCACTTGGTGGTACGTAATAATGATGCCAAAACGGAAGTGGGATTACAAAGATTCTCCAATGTAATGGGGAACTAGCTTTCTCCATGCCGGAACACTTCCATTGAGAATGCTACAAAGTTGGACTCTGCCAGGAATCGAACGCGTGACCTCCGGATCTGAAGCGAGCCTAGACCACGGTTAACCAAAATAACGTCATCTTATCCTACGCTTAAATTCTTCCTTAGATTCTAAAATCTCCGTGCGAGTAATTCATCTTTCTTTAAAATTAACACCCATGAGATTTTATGTCACATAAAGGATATGCCAAATTCTATAGTAGGTACGATAATATCGTGTGAACTATTCAATTTATTGAATTATAGTAATTTTAAATTATTTATTGTAGTAATTTTTAAATGCGCATTTAAAAAAGTCGTAAAGGAAACCTTGGCAAAATAAAAATCACCAAAGACAAATCACACATGCAAACAGACCAAAGCATGAGCTCGAAAAGTATACACTGCTACCTATGATTTTCTCAAAAACCGCTAATTCGATTTAGATAAAATTTATATGGGACCACCTGGGAAATACACCCTTTTAAACAAAAAAAAGAATTTTCCAAATCGGTTCAGGCGTCTTCGAGTAATCGGTGAACATACATAAAAAAAGATTCCGACTCCTTTTTTGAAGTTGGTCAAAAAATTTGTTTAATCCATTTCTAAATCCGTCATACACTGCCTTAAAAAAATTGCTTAAAATTATAACAACAACAGTTGTGTGCTCTTAGATTTTAACTAAATAACCACAAAATAACTAGGTGTTTTATAAAATTATAAAAGTAAGTTCTAGTTAATGGAATTTACCTTAAAACATGGCATATAGTGAAAGAGCTGAATGGTTATAAGAGTTCTAATGAATGCTGCGAACGTACCTTAGGTAGTTCAGCGCACAATCACTGCGATAACCCGGTTTAGCGGCCTCTACTAGCCATAAACCGCGTAGGGTAGTGTAATGAAAAATATACATACATAGGTATCATTTAGCTTGCATAGCAAGTCAAATGCATGATTTTGAATCTGAACCTACAGGATACAAATTGTAAATATAGGCTGACTACGATCTTTTGGCGAGTGGCTGACATTGTCAGGGGGGCGCTTTGGTCGCAAATCTTATATGTATTTCATACACAAATAGTGACATTTTTCAAGATGGCGGCGTTAGTTCTGGCTTTAGACCACACGCCAAAATATCATAGTCAGGCTGTATACTTTGATATGTATGAATTCAGTTCAATTCTGCAGAATGGCAACGATCAATTTTCACGAGAAGTCCCAAAAAAAATTTGTTGCGGCGTCAGAAAAATCGTAAATTAATAAAAAAATTATCAGTATGATGATAGTAGCGACGAAAACGCCTGGAAGAGCTACTGGTCCATGAAAGAACTTATGAAGGGAAGCCTTCCGTTGTCATAAAAGCGCAAACTCTTTGACATTATGTGCATACTTCCCGTCCTAACCCTTGGTGCAAAAACTTGGTCATTGACTAAAAACCAAAGGACCAAACTCAGGGTTTGCCAACGGGCTATGGATCGCAGCATACTAGGTGTAAAAAGGACTGACAGAATCCGGAATACCACCCTGCGTTCTATGACCCTAATAGCTGATGTAGGAGAAAAAGCCGCCAAACTTAAATGGGACTGGGCAGGACACGTTTACCGCATGCATCCGGATAGGTAGGCAAAGGTCGCTCGGAAGGTGCCGAAAGGTCGGAGAGCCCGCGGTAGACCAAGAAGAAGATGGCGGGACGAATAGGGAGTTTTCAGATGACGTATGAAAAACACATAGTATTTTTGTAAAATTCTGACACAAGCACCATTTAACATAAATACAATGTGAAATTTTGTCATTTTGTCACTGCAACATCTTAACCATTAAACTTTGTACATTTTGACACTTACACAATCGAACCATTTGGACGTTCAGTCATGTTAACAGCCATGTCCCGAAACGGTTCATAAGTGTCTCAATAGATGGCGTTTCTAAGCTTTGGTAATATATTTTTAAAAACAGCGTAGAATTTATGGTAGCAAAATAGATTTAGTATTGTTAAAAACATATAAAAAGCCACCTGAACATATATTCTTATTAATTGAATTAACAGAAACGATAAATTTCCAACTTGGTCAAGTATGGATAACCTGGTTGCGTTCTAGTTTCTCTGTTATCTGTAATTTCTTCTTCCGAACTAAAAATAATACATTCTTATGATTAAAATGCAATTTATAACTCGGTATCATGTTAGAATTCTTTTAAGAAATACAAAAACAATACTGATATGATAAGCTTTGTGCATCAAAAATTATGAAAAGTATTTTTTGGATCAAAATGCAAAAAAATATTCAATGAAAAGTAATCTTCGAAAGCTATTCATCATTTTTAGGCTATTAGTCGGTTATATCAGTCAGTTTTGACGATTTTTAAGAGATTTTCTTATTTCCAATGTTGATCAGCGCCATCTAGTTGAGTTTAAGAGAAACCCGTGGAAAATTCCCTATTGGATCGCTTCCATAACGGTTGGCAGGTATTGGCCGAGGACAGGGAACAGTGGCAGAAAAATGGGGAGTCCTTTGCTTAGCAGTAGGACAAATTGGGCTAATTTAAAAAAATATATGATAGTAGCCCCATTTAACGGTTCCATTTTGTTACATCTGTATACAGAATGGATTTTATTTATACAGGGTAAGGGGCCGTTCTTTAATCACGAGGCTTTTTATGTCACTTTTATATCCGCCCCCCCCCCAACCCCATTCTTGGTGATACGTCGTGAGGTTTTAGTCTACATATTTTTTGTTGAAAATATCAGTTACAATTCAAATAGTTTATTTTTCCGTTAACTGAGCGCTTCTAGTAATCAAACTGAACAACATTCGGTTAACACTTCTCACACAATTTATAACGTTATTAACCAATTTTGTATGGAAGTTCACAGAAATGTTTGCACAGATTCTAAATGTTCTTTGAGGAAAGTTGCTCAGTTTCATGACTTAAAGCCATAGATAATCGAACACTATTTCACCTTGTATACAAAAACTTCTATTTATATGCCATATCTTTTGTACATAATCGCTTCATTTCATGAAAGAAAATTTATAAAAGCCTGCGTTTTCTAGTTCCCTTTCCGCAGTGTCGGAATATTATAATATTACGATTGGTAAAATATTAAAAGAAAATCCAAAAATTCGAAGTAAACATTTATTTCATTGCAATAGTCAATAAATTCTACTATAATCGTTAATATTAACAATCACCACCAATTCCTGGTAAATAACAATATTTTTCTACACAGGACCGACTCCGCTATTATTTTTATTTATAATTTAAATTAGTGATACGTATTTCTAAGATAATTACTTCTATTATATTATATTATATTCATAATTTTGTGACTTAAAAACTAAGTAAGTATAAATTGCTCATCAACTCACAACGCCGAATACCTACATATTTTTACAAGAAATATATAGAAAAAATACATTAAAATTACAAAAATATGTAACAAAATTAGCACAAATAAAGCATATTATTATACTATATAATAATCGAAACATAATATAATCTATAAATTAGTAAAAATATTCGTCTGGAATTCAGGAAAAAAACTGTAATAGTGTATCTATCCATGTGAATGTGAGCAATAGGAGAACTAATAAATTAATAAATAAAGGAAATAGGTAAATGGACTAACTGCAGCAAAAAATAGTTAAAAAAGGACATTTAATGAATGCAATTTTAATTAAAATAAACAAAACAAATAACCATAGTAAGGTAAATTATTGACATACGTGAATGACTGTTAGACTTGTCGGTCAGCTTATAGTCAAGTTTGAATTAAAAGTTAATTTTTTTGCGATTTCTGACAAGTTTAAGACTCAAAGTTGTTCAGTTTAAGTGTACAGTCACCAGTTCAGAGGTTTGCATGTATGTAATAATCTAGTCTGTAACCATTATACCTATGTCAAATCTATAATGTTACAATAAAATATAATTGACCACGCTGAATACGTTAAAAACAACCGACTTCAATTGCAACAACTCCAATTTTGCTATGTTTTTGTTGGTTTTCTCAAAAACCACTGAATCGATTTCGATAAAATTTATATGGGACCACCTGTGAAGTATACCCTTTTAAACAAAAAAATATTTTTCTAAATCGGTTCAGGCGTCTTCGAGTAATCGGTGAACATACATAAAAAAAAGATTCCGACGAATTGAGAACTTCCTTTTTTTGAAGTCGGTTAAAATACATTAACAATTAATTTCAAAATCTTGTCTGTGGCCTGCCATGTCGACTGGCATAGTTACCGGCGCGACTGAGTCTTATTAGTGTTAGTAAATCGAAGCATGGCGCTATTTGGAGAGCTGGCAACGCCGCCAGCCGCATGCGCTTGCGCATACATGAAAAATCCTAGGCACAGCCATAGGCGCGGCCGGCAACGTCGCGGAAATGCAAGTCTTGGGAAGGTACACGAAGGTTTTAAATATAGCTATAAATAGTGATAATGGGGATTTGCACATAAAGAACTACTAATATATAACTCTAAATAAACCAGTATTATGTATAGAAATTTATAAAATTTCCAAAGAATCAGATGTATTTAAATTATAAATATATGTACGTAAACACAAAAAGTATAATTTTCGAAATTGTATTTTAAATACATAAAAAATACATTAACATTGCCCTAAATTACAATTGTTAACTATAATGACTTACAAAAATGTAATATTTTTTAAAAATATGTAGAGATATTTATGTAATATTATATACTTTTATTACAAAGAAATAAAATAAGCATTTGATTGTAAATACCTGCACTTTATTTTATATAAAAATAGAATTGTTCCATAATATTGCATTTAAAATTATGAAATGTTCCAGTGGCTTACATGTATTTATACAGGGGTTTCAAGAAGTGCGTTACAAAAATTTTAAGGGGTTACTTAGAATCAAGTAAAGAATACAGGAAAAATATTTAAAAAATGCGATCTGCAACTTATTTTAGTGTTCCATGCAAATTCTTGATTCACTTTTTAGTATGGGAAATTATTTCCTGCATTCTATACTTAATTCTGAGTAACTCAAAATTGCAAACGCACTTTTTTACATTCTGTTTGTAATACGTACTTACTCATAGTATTACGGTACTAAAAGAAACAGACAAAAACAATAACTTATTTATTAAGTAGATAGACGTAAGTAATTTAACGATAACTCGATTAACTCTATTTTTTTATAATAGGTCTACATACATAAAAATAAATATATTTTTAAAATTTCATTTGTCAATGGTATTTATTTGTGAATTTTGTGATTGATCAAATATACTTAAGTATTTTTAGATTTTTAAAATTTTGTTAAATCGTCTTTTATTTCTAGAATCTAGATAAGTTTTGACATCAAGGAGCTTATTGTAATAATCTTACAATTGGCCTAATTTTTAAATACTGAGTTTCATGTTATATTTTTATTCATATTTATTAATTTTATCACAATATTCCAGATCTATATCGTCTACTTTATTCAAAAATAAATAGTTTATTCAGATACACTATGTTGTTTAACAAATATATTTTTTATTTGCAGTAGTATCCTTATTTTAAAATATTGTATCGACAATTTTGAAATTAATTACGGCCTTGCGACGAAAACAATTAAAAAGGATAAGATAATCAATTGCGATTGGTAATTTAAAAATATAATCGATTAAGTCCGTTTGATGAGATATGCAAGATGGGATTGCATCAAGCTTTAGTACCGGAGCGGACCTAGAAAGTCTATCTTTTATTCTTAATATATTTAGGTACTTATATACGTATTTACCATATATAAGAGTGACAAAAAGGAAAAGCTGTATTTTAAGGAGCAGTTCTACTCATCGAACTAAAAAACTCTTTAGCTGATTAGCCAATTTTTTTTGTGTCTTAGTTAAAAAGTTGTTCAGTTATTGTTCAGTTTGATAAGTAGAAGCCCACGTACAAGTATTGGCACTCTGTTTTGCTACACTCTTCATAACTAGGTATATTTTTACTACACTACAACTACTATCGCAGAGCCCTTTTTGTTACAAACCAAAATTATTCTACCATTTAACTAATTTTAGCTAATTTACATACGAATAAAAATTTATTGGGATTTTATTTTGTGTAATTTTGCTGACGTTTAGTGTATATTTATATGATATATATTATTTACAAGATACACCTATATAAAACTATTTGTATGTTTTTGTAACATGAGAAATATATACATCAGAGTGTAACTAAATTGTTCACTGCTAGGTCATGACTCACGACTCATGAACCTGTAGAAACCTGACTAAATGGTCAAGTATATGTATAGCATTTGACCAAATTGCAAGTTAACTAATATCGTCCCCTACTCCTGGTCTCTTCCCATAACCTTACCGAGTTTCGGTCTTTTCCCATAACTCGGTAAGGATAAGCCATACTCTAAATACGGGAGCCAAATTCGGATTGTGGATCTCCACCAACAATCTTGTGGGGCTAGTAACCAACCCGAGTCTCAGAAGGTTTCAAGCCGCTTGACATGCTTTAACTTGGCTTGAAAAAGCACTATAATTGACCACGCTGAATACGTTAAAAACAACCGACTTCAATCGCAACAACTCCAATTTTGCTATATTTTGTTGATTTTCTCAAAAACCGCTGAATCGATTTCGATAAAATTTATATGGGACCACCTGTCAAGTATACCCTTTTAAACAAAAAAAAGAATTTTCCAAATCGGTTCAAGCGTCTTCGAGTAATCGGTGAACATACATAAAAAAAAGATTCCGACGAATTGAGAACCTCCTCCTTTTTTTGAAGTCTGTTAAAAACGGAGGAGATAAAAGATTGCGACCGTCTCTGTACTCTGTAGTCAGTTAAACTGCGTGATCGACGCGATCATGCAAACCGCACGGAGCCGCGGCCGCAGATTACAAGCATTTCCAATTAATCTCGCCTAAGGCCTGATTGACATTTCAAGCCATTCAGAAACATGTATTTTAAATTTTAAATAACAAAAAATTGCATTTATTCAATAAATACCCTTTTGACAGCAATGTCAGGATATCACTACAATCTTTACTAGGTTTTGACTATAATATTTCTTTATCAAAGATATAAATGGCATTGAATGTTTAGACCAACATGTGGCAGTTTAGCTATACTCCAGAAAGATTTACTAAAATTGGCATTGTCATATACATATTTGTTATCCTCAAATATTGAGATACCTCCCTTACTCTGTAAGAATACATTGCGTCGTCATCATCACATCTTTCAATAAACTAACTTCAGCAACCAAACCATGGCAACGTCCGCCATCTTGTTTTTTTGCTCAAATCGTAAGCTTTTGCTGTATTGATATTTCAAACGATCTCAAGAATATCTAGAAAAACATCAATTAGTTTGTTGAATGATGTAATGAACATATCAGGGTTACACCGGGAGTCACGCAAAACGCATAAGGGTTATTAAATTTGAAAAGATAAACTTACAGCTGTAAACAATGGAGTAGAAATATTTAAGGATGAGCTTTTACTAATCAAACTAAATAACTTTAGATTTACGACTTTTTAGAAATTGCAGAAAAAAATATTTTTTTTTAACAATACACAGACAATTCATTAACTTTTTTACAAGGTAGTAATGCTTATATTAAGAGATGTATCATTTTGTACTCTAGTTGATTTTATGCATATCTAAAGCTATGACCCCCGGTCTAATTCCTCTCAGTCAAAGGCTAATTTTTTTAGCACTTTATATCTCCTCTTATTATATTTTATATATATATTATACATATGTATACTATAATGTATATTATATTGTCAACAAAATATGCATCTGAGCAAAATATTTTGGCTACATCGTCAATACTTCGTCAAATACAATATATTTATATTTAATTAAATAATTAAGTAGATATTTTAGATGAATTGAAGTAGTATATTTTAATTAAATTTAACTTACTTCTGAATAGTACACACAAAAAATAATTCTTTAAGAAATATAACGTTATTGATTGCGTACGGTGTTTTTTACGTAGATGTTTGCTTCCTCAAAAATAAAAGGTATATTACATTGATCACTAACTGATGAAAGTCAGCAGTTTCAATTCAGATTTCTTTTCTAAGTTTAACAATTTTAATAATAATTTAGTTTATTAATTTCGAAACACTTCATATGTTAAATAATAAATCTAGAGATACAGGGCAATCACCGCAAGGACACCCCATCTCCCTTAATTTCATAACTTATCAAATTAACATTGCATAAACATGGTATTATCTATGTGATAAAAATACTCACCTTTTCACAAGTCCACTAGAACGTCTCTGTCAGACAAACGTCGTGAGAGATGATTGATGAACTCTCTCTCTCTCTCTCTCTCTTCCTCTTCTCTTTCTGTACTCCACAGGGAGCGACTACGAATCAGTAGTTATTTATTCTCTAAACTATTATTACTATTATGTTATTACTATTACGCTAGAAGAATCATCCAAGAAACTCAAAGATAACAATCCTCCGATCACATTATAAAATACCTATTTCGCTTTCAATATACATAGATACTTATATTTCCACTACTTTTATGTTTACATAGGACAGAAATGAAGTCCAATGAAGCCCCCAATGCGATGCTCACCACAAAACGGATAGGAGATGGTCCGACGCGATAACAGCGGATGTGAGCGCGGAAATCACCTAAAAGGATAACAATCACCGGGACTGGCCACTATCTCCACGAAGGGGGCGACTATCACCACGGCGGGTACACGAGTTCCGAGTGGTAGGAACCTCGTATTAGGTAGAAAAATAATGACGTTCGAAAAGCGTACACTGCTACAGTCTGTCAAGAGTCTTGACAATAAATGAGGGCGCTGTTCGTTTCAAAATGGCAACACTCAAATATAAATTCGAATAAATTATTTTCATTTAATTTCAAAAGAGGCGGCAATCAGCATGAATGGGGACGGCAATCGTCGCGAAGTGGGCGGCAATCATCACGAAGGGTACTAGGTAATCACAACACGAAGGGGGAGCAATCACCATAAAGGAGGCTAATATCACCATAAAGGGGGCTAATATCACCACAAAGGGGAACGGCAATTACCACGAAGGGGGACGGCAATCACCATTAAGAAGGTGGCAATCACCACGAAGCGGGCGGCAATCATCACGAAGCGGGCGGCAATCATCACGAACGAGGCGGCAATCACCAAGAAGGAGTGCGGTAGTCATCTCGAAGGGGGCGGCAATCACCACGAAGGGCGCGACGATCACCACGAAGGGGAATGGCAAAAATCACGAAGGGGGCGGCAATCACCACGAAGGGGGCGGCAATTACCACGAAGGGGACGGCAATTATCACGAAGGGGACGGTAATCACAACTAAGGGGGCGGCAATCACCATGAAGGGAGGCGACAAACATCACGAAGGTGGCGGCAATAGTAACAAAGGGGGGCGGCAATTATCACGAAGAGGGGTGGCAACCACCACGAAGGTGGCGGCAATCATCACGAAGGGACCGGCAATCACAACAAAGGAGGGCGGCAATCACCAATTAACCAGGGTAATCACCACCACTCCTAAGCTTCATATAATTTCATCTAAAATCTATTTTACCTATTGTATTTAAGTTTAATTTTCTACTATCTTCAGCTGCGTGCCTGAGGTCTCGGGCGCGAGGAAGTCCCGCGGGGCGGGGGGCGGCAATCACCGCGAGGGGCACGACGAGCCCAGCGAGCGCCCGCTGAGGCACGAGAAGCCACTGGTGCCTGATTGTAGGCTCGACATTGAGCCCCTGAATAAAGAAATGTATAGTTTTTAAGTGTTTTATGTAGAATTGTGAATAAAAAATTGCGAGAAATAGAATTACTTTTTTAATTATTATTATTTTAAAGATTGACGAAGATTTTTTTAAATAAATGATTTGATTGAAAGAAAGAGAAAAGGTTCACGAATGGCGACCGCGGGCCGAAAGACACAGTTCTGTTTAGGTGAACTTCAGGAAGCTGCTGGATGGATATATGTGGCTTAAAACTGTGCTTTAAGTGGAAGTCTACGAGGAAAGCTTGAGGCCTATGTTCGGCAGTGGGAGTAGATTTCTTACGGCTCATATGATGATTGTTTTAAAGGCTGTATAAGCGTAGGCTTCGATCGAATAACCAACTTTGTTTTGGAAATAACTTGCCACCCAGTTTACAAAGGCTCTATACCTTCTATAATACAGACGTTAAAACTATCTACAAAAATATATTTAAACTCTCATTTAAAATGGGGGGTAATTTGAAATGTTATTAATTGGGTGTAATTTGAAAGTGGTTTGGATGTCAGGTCATACGTATAGTACTCAAGTTCGGATTACTGGAGCCCTAAGCCTAGCCTGACGGTCATTGGAGGAAACCGTTCAACGGTGAATGTCCTCCATCCATAATGTATGCTGGTAGTCTTCAGGCTTATGATGAGGAAGCTACTCACTTGTAGTGGTGGCTGGCCAGCACCTCGTGGAAGTATACGAGCTGGGCAGCCGCGCGGTTGGAGTCCAGCATCTCGCAGCGCCACTGCAGGATGTAGCTGCCAGCTTCCGTCATCACGTGCGAACCCTGAGGGAGAAAATGAAAATATTTAAAGCAGGTAGGTTTAACCGCCTCTGTGGCCTAGTAAGTAAACTGCTTGCTTCACATTACCCCGAATGTGAAGCAAGCAGACTTGCAGGTTTGATTCGCGGCGGAGTCCAACTTTGTAGGACTCGGTTTGGTAGGTGATAGGGCATTTTCGAAGCCCGCTTAGCTAGCTAGATATGTACCACCATCTTATGTAAGTCTTGCCGCAAAACATTAATGTGATAGCATTGATGTGTTCCGGCATGGAGATAAAATAGCAAGTCCATGTTCGGCATCATCATCACTTAACATCAGGTGATACAATACAAAGGGCTTACAAATGCGAATAAAAAAACGCAACCTTCATACAGATCTAGTAACGAGAGCCATGCATGTTAGCTAACGATATTTTCATGCATCGTTATTCTAAATATTGTACGGATTTTTTTGTAATAATATGTACTTAAATACTCATTTGAACCCTAACCCTAGCGGGTGATGCTAAGTGCAAACACCTGGCAACCGCCGTCTATACCATGTGGACAGCACAGTTATTGTGCCACACGATAAGAAAGCAAGATTTGAACCCTAATTCTGCCAAGCAAAGCCTAGTCACTGTGAAACGGACACATTACCCTATTATTGGCTGATAGATGATGGAAGCTACCTGGATGCTCTCCCCGTGGTGGCAGATGAGGTGCGGCTCCACATTGCGGTAATGTAACAATATTGGTCAGGATTTCAGCCCCAACTTCTGGTAAGTAAGGCCAAGTCACTAGACGCTTTTATACGAGTAGCTAGTATTAGCTGATGGATAGTGAAACGTACCTGGATGCTCTCCCCGTCGTGGCAGATGAGGTGCGGCTCCACTCGCGAGAAGTGCTGACCCTCCTTCCAGCCCTTCTGCTGCAGCAGGGACTTGGCCTCGTCACCACCGCCCACGCAGACAGCTGGGAAATGGGACCAAGTGTTTCATATTGCAAATGTTATACAGAGTGGAATTTGTAACCTCACCCGGAGGGAAATGTACTCTAAATACTGGAGATAGGAAATTTAACTCAAAGGAAACATTCATTTTTTTTAAAAAAAGAAGCAAAGTTAGAAAAAATAGAGTCGAAATTAGAACTTTAAGCATTGTGACGTTTATTGTGGTAAAACTAAAACGTCAAGGCGGTTATTTTGTAGATTGACTGATTGGAAATCACAAGCTATAGGATACTTAGCTAACTCGTTGACATAACAACCCATAGCTAGGGAATTCAATCTCGACCTCGCGAGATCTCGGCCATATTTACCGAGATTAATCTCGACCAAATGTCGGACAAGATCTCGCGGGATTCACGAGATTAACGCGACTGTATTAAAGAGCTAAAAGAGCGAGAAATCACGTCTGCTTTGTTGGAGGCATTGATTAAAACAAAAGTTTGCGAAAAATTGCTTGCGGTTAGTAGTCCGTAGTACCAACTACCTGTAGTACCAACGCAGAAGCTTAAAGATTATTTTCTTGAATAATTTTAAACTATTCACTTATTTTTAAATTATATATTTCAGATCTTTACAATAAACCCTTTCATTTGATATGGCACAACACGGTACAGTTTGCAAAACTATTTAAAAAATATCGATTTGCCTCCAGAAGTGCCCACACTCAAAATCCAATTAAAATAGTGAGTCCACGAGAAAACGGGGAATCTATATATGTGTACCAAGATTTACTTGAGAACTTAATCGCTTCAGTACATTCGGAGCAAACTGACTGTGACAGACGAACAGACAGACATACAGACACACGAGATATTCTACAAGTGTTCACCAATCTCGCGAGATCTCGCGAGATTGCATTCCCTACCCATAGCATAGCATCCTCAAAACTGGACACGGGTCTCTCCCATAACTCGGGAATGTTAGGCCATACACACACGAGGACCATGTCCGGACTGGTGGAGGTTGTGGGGCTAGTTTTTAAGCGCCCTTTAAGCTACCTAAACGCAATTTAATTTTTTGTTACTTTATAACTGACTTTTTTCGTATTTTTAGACGTAGCTAAGCTGCCAGTAATGCTAGTGAGCTTCCCATATGCCTATTGCCACGTCACACACCAATTAACAAATTTTAAACCAAAATGTCCCCTCACCAGTGTTCTCCTCCCCGCCCTCGACCAGATGGTGCGTGCGGAAGACGGCGAAGGCGATGTCGTGGCGCAGCACGTCGAAGTCCCACGTCAGCACGCTCATGGGGTCCCGGTTGGCCACCACCACCTCGTGTACCTGCGCGTGTGCTAGGTCAGTTAGTTCTTTCTGACGAGAGCTTCAACTTGTTCGCGTCTCGTATCAATAAAGTTCAAAATAAATAATACCACAGTATTCTTGATTCATTGTTCAGATTTAGTAAGGGAAACTGAAAAAAAATGTAAATCAGATTTTTTAAATATTTTTCGATTCTAAGTAAACCATTAAAATTTTAAACCCATTTTTTTAAACACCATGTATATTAGTATTATCCTACAGTATGGACGGACACTCCCTGATCCTCTCTAACGCCCCCCCCCCCCTGAAGATACGATCTGGAGACGGTCTTCAAGGATATGCAAACCAAACATAATTGTTTTTTGTTTTATTTAAAGGCAAAAGGCAAACCAAGATATGCAAACCAAACATAATTAGTAAAGCAAGCCACGCGTCATGATAGCGATTTATTTTTAATAACTTTTTTAACTTGGACAAAATCTTCAAAGATATCTAAAAAGTCCGCACAGTTGGAAATCTGTCGTATCTATCGTAGATACTTTAACGCATACATTTACGAGTGTACAAACGTCAATTTTATGTACTGTAGCAAACAAAGGCGCAAATTCGTATGAAGTCCGGGGTGTGATAATACCCGACCTGCAATTTCCCATTTCCAGACGTCCGGAATATTCTACTCTAACGACACTGACCTGCCCTTTCCCCAAGCTGACAGACTTGTAGATGCTGTCCTCACACAGCGGGTCCCCATCTCTCTCCGTGAAGGCCCCGCTCACATACAGGTTCTTCGGCACCAAACCACCCTCGTGGACGAAGCTCTGGAAGTTCCAGGGGGAGTGGTAAGTTTAAAGGCTGTATAAATAAAGGGAGCATTGTTGCCGATGTGATAAGAAATTTTCATAAAATTATGGTTTTCAATTATGAATAAGGAAATGTAGTAGATTCCAAAAAGTATATTTACTATAAAAATCGCTTCTATCATCGCGTGGTAAAATTTACCGTGTTAATCCCAAGGACTGTGTTGCACTTAGCATCATCCGCGGTCACGTGTAGGGCATTGAGATTGTTTTTTTTTTAGTTTCATAAGTAGAATAAACTGTAATTTTTCAGGTATTTCAGAAAGACCCTATTCAGTACAATATTTCTTATCACAACGCAACGATTTTTTTCTTAAACTCTAGCCAAGTGAACGACTGAACAACCTAAGTACTTAATAGTCATAGACAATTACTTGTTTGATTATAATATGATTCACAATAAGTGGAATGAACACAAACAGATTTATTAGACAATAACACTTGAATTACCTACATTTTTCTAAATACACTTTTAGCCTAAGACTATAACAAATTACATAGCGGACTTTTCACTTGTGTTAACGATATGTGAGTTTGTGGTCAATTTTATGTGAATTTCGAATTGTACATGTCAGTAAGACCTCATGATCCGTTTATTAATGAATAAACGCGTAATTTTTCAGAAAATCGCGTAAGCGATGCTTACACTGTTACCTCCTGTTGTTAAATGCTTAAGTAATAAAGCACCGTTTACACAATTTTCCGTTTCTTCTTGAAATTTTAATTCATGAAAGGTTTACGAATGTTGTTGTTTATTATTATTTATCATCATGAATAAAGTTCAGGACGGGTTTTTAAAGTACCAGAGTAATTGCAGCTTCCAGTCATAACACTGTGTTGTTTTATTGAAGATAATTGACCACGCTGAATACGTTAAAAACAACCGACTTCATTCGCAACAACTCCAATTTTGATATGTTTTTGTTGATTTTCTCAAAAACCGCTGAATCGATTTCGATAAAATTTATATGGGACCACCTTTTTAAACAAAAAAAAAATTTTCCAAATCGGTTTAGGCGTCTTCGAGTAATCGGTGAACATACATAAAAAAAAAATAACAAAAAAAAAAGATTCCGACGAATTGAGAACCTCCTCCTTTTTTTTGAAGTCGGTTAAAAAGACAAAGCATAAATGAAAAAGAATTGAATTGCATTCTTGACAACACTTCAAATTGACTGCTCAGCGTTATGAATAAAAGCTTCAATTTATTTCTGAACGTTTAACGTTTTCTACACGAGCACGAGTAATGAACGAAGACGGACGATACAAAAATATGAGTTGGACTGCATTTGTTAGCACAGAAGTGCATTCTACCGCCCCTTCCGCGCGCATTTAGTAACTTTGTATTAAGCAATAAGGACATTTTCACATACACACCGCCGTTAAGGCTACTACCAGAAACGGTAAAATATCATGTTGTATTTTTTCATATGTTTGTAATACGCGGACGGATCCACATTGCTTCGCGTGCTTATAACTTTAATGTATTTTCGTTCGATATTTGTACCGACGCGCTTTGACCTGCTAATTTGACATTAAATGTTTGTTCTAATTTTAAGATTTTTATCTGAAAATATACTTTGTGGATTTATTGCATAGGTATAAAGAACACTTCACACGGCGGCCGACCTGCATGTGAAAAGCTTCTAACGCTATGAGGACGCTCTTTAGATATCGAAAAGGAAGAGAGCTGCGGTAAAATAATGTTCCGTACTAACAAATAGCTCCAATCTATCGACAGTGATAAATAGGTAAACTATAAGAGAACCCAGGAGTTGACTGCCTCCAAAATTAGTCATGAAATATTGTTCACTAAATTACTTGTTTATTAAAATATTAGTTAAAAAGACATACTCGCCAGGTTTTTACATGTAAATATTTTAATTTATAAAAATGTCGTAAGTAGTATGGAAATGACTGATTTGAATTATGACGCCATAGTTCATAAATTCAAAAATTTTTCGAAGAAAATTACATTTTTGACATTTGATAAAAAGTAACTCGAATGATTAGCAGACAACTACCGGATTCTGTACAGATAGTGAGTGAGTGATTATTTAGAAAACATGTCTCACTGATTCCGTTTCGTACATAATCGTAATATCGTTGGGGCACGTTTGACGATGGATCTACTAAGTCCGACTGCCGCCGCAAAAGAAATACGAAAACGAAAAGAAAAATATATTAAAATCATAAATTTAATTTTATACTTTTACTGTTTTAATATATTTCGTACAGTGCAGAACTACACGACCTCATTCCCCCAGCTCCAACCCAATGAGTGAAGCTTCTGTACGTGCCAATTCACTATTCTTTGGTAACACAAAATTATTATTTTTATTATAATATACAGGTGTAATTTTATTATAATATACAACTTTTCTCGGGCCCGAGCTTTTAGTATAAACACTGATTACGTATGTAGTGGTCTTGCATATACAGGGTGTAAGGGACAGGTTTCCGAAAACTTTAAGGGACTCAGTAGACGAAACTGAACAACTTTCTACAAGAAATTTTGCAGGAAACGAAAAAAAATCGGCTTCTCCATACAAAATTATAAACTTGATTGGACAATTTCTACTGAGCAAGCCCTTAAAGTTTTCGGAAACCTGTCCCTTACACCCTGTATATGCAAGACCACTACATACGTAACCAGTGTTTATACTTTAAGCTCGGGCCCGAGAAAAGTTTTACATGTTTTTGAGGGTGACCACATCTCGACTACGTATAAATGTTTAAAAAGCCTGCTTGAGGTTTGCTCCCCTGTTGGCTAACCTAAGGCAATGACATTAAATACGTCAATAAGGTTAATTTTAATATAATTCGATTTGTTGTAAACATCCATTCGTTTTGTATGTAAAGTAATGCAAATTGTTTTATAATTAAATTAATCAACAATCTCAATTTAACTTCGCCATGATTCCATTGAACTTTTGACCTTGTGTCCATTTGTTTACTTAATTTAATGGATTCGATTTTTAAGTAAGTGTTACAAAAATACCCCTAATGTCGGGCACTGTGAATCATTTTAAATTTTAAGCACTTTTTCTTTTTTCTGCATCAGTTCAGGGTTCGGAGAAATCGTTTATCGAATTTCTTAAAAAATATCGATATGATATTTCGACTTTTCCAACTCTAGCGAACATCTAGTCCCGTAAAAATGTAACGCGGCAAACGCGCCAATCACAGCGCAGCGGCATATGAACGCAGCCTATCATAGCGCGGCTATCCGTACCCTATCATGAACTGACAGGTGAATTCAATAGTGCTGTGGTTCTTACATAGTCGATAATCTTATGATTAAAAACAATTCGTTTTCGCCAAATTTTTATTTTACGTTTTGTTAAAAAAAATACAGTGGACTCCTTACATGACACACTTTAACACCCTTTATTCATTAGGGATATTTTTGAGATAATCACCATTTAAGTTTGTTCAATTATCATAAATATAGTGAAATAAATACTTTGATTATTTATCTATTAGAAGTCAAAATCCAAATTGAGTTAGTGAATAATTTACAGTACAAGGTGCGCCTAAGACCCTTTTCACAGCGCAGGTCCATGCTTATTCCCAAAGAACACATACACACACACACACGCACACGCACACGCGCACGCGCACGCGCACGCGCACGCACACGCACACGCACACGCACACGCACACGCACACGCACACGCACACGCACACGCACACGCACACGCACACGCACACGCACACGCACACGCACACGCACACACACACACACACACACACACACACACACACACACACACACACACAGCTCAAGTTATGACCCACCTTGCAAGGTCCACCCAAGAAGTCCGGAATGAGATCCTTGGGTATGTAGTCGAGCAGCCCGCCGGGTTGCAGGTAGTCCTTACCGCCGTAGAAGAGGAATTTGCTGCGTGTGTTTTCATCTGGAAGTCAAGAATGTTGAATTTGACTACTGCTCGACTTTTTTTTTCGTACTGGTCAGATCTGAAGGAAGTTACACCGGAGCCATCGATATAGCCAATGTAATGAACCTTGAAATATAGTCAGGCACTATATTGTATTAACCCTGTAGGATCGGCAAGCCACTGTTAACCTTTTGGCAGTAGTATCTTTCCATCAGGTGGGTCATGGTTAATAAGACAGTATCTGGAAGGATTCAGTTCCTAAGACCTTTAGACCGTCTCTGTGGTCTCGTGGCTAGTCTGCTTATGCTACGCTTCACATCAGGAGGTCGCTGATTCGATTGCCGGTGGGGTCCAACTTTGTAGGACTATGTTTTGTTGGTGGTAGGGTAATTTCGGAGCCCGCCAGTCTTGCCGCCAAATATCAATGTCAACGGCATTTATGTGTTCCGGCATGGAGATGAGATAGCCAGTTCCCCATTGCATTGTAGATTCTTGGTAATACCGCTTACATCATCGGCATCATCATCACTCACCACCAGGTGAGATAATGCCAAGGGTTTACCAGCTGTAGACAAAAAAGCCTAAGCTCCACTCACCTATGAAGGTGCTAACAATGGTCCAGAGAATGGGGAAGACTCGCGGCGCCCTCACAATGAGCAGCCTCCCCATGGTCTCCGGATAATTAGCCTCCACGATCTGAATGATCCGCAGCAGCGCTCTGACGCCAGGCCGCCACAGGTGACGCATGTTCAGCCCATCCAGGTCTACCAGCAGGCACCACGACTGGACCGCGTGCTCGGACTTCTCGGTGGCCTCTTCTAGCAGTTTGAGGCCCTCTTCACATACGTGAAGCGTCTGGAAGATTTGGGTTTGTGTTTGGTTAATTCTATATTCATAGCTAGGTAGCTTTAACCTCAAATTCAAATGTACTCAATATGTACGAAGACTGTAAGTAGCGACTGTCATATTTTAAAATTACTTAATTTGAGGTTTTTAATATCTCCTGAATATAATAGCCCTGCTTAAAGCAACTGATAAATTGATAATGCTGTACGCGTCGCGGAGAACTGGTTTAAAAAATATAATAAAAAAAAGAGATAAATGACAACAGAACTCTTCTGCATCACTATAAATAATCTTGATATCTCCTCTATATATCCAAGGAGCCATATTGTGGGAGATATCAAGTCACGAAGCTGAAACTGGCTTTACACGTCCTTAATTTTTTTTTGACAAATAACAATTAATAATAATAAATAACGAAATACCTTTTCCTTGTGCACTACAACTGTTCATATTCATAGCCAGCAACAGGGACCTACCAACTTCAAGAGGCCGTCCTCGCCGATGGATTTGAGCAGACCCTTGACGTCCATCTGGCCAAGTCGGAGGACGTACAGCGGACGCCCATCTGTGGGAGAACAAGTATTATGTAATTTCCTCATCAACAATACATCAACCGCAAGATATCCACTGCTGAACGTATCCTGTACACTCCATATAACCTTGCTGATAACTTAGATTACCTAATTACCTATATAAAGTAATAAATATACCAAAGCTATTCTTTTAACAAAGCTAGGTCTACCAATAATAATGTTTACTATATAATAATACCAAAAAAAAAACATTGGATCCGAATTGACCTGAATTGACATTCACCGACACAAGCATGGCATAATATTCTAGGTAGATCTTGAATCAAAAAAACAATGTAAATCTATTATAATTCATAATTTCAACTATGACAATTATATCACGTAGTAAACAAAGTTAGTGCCAATAAAAGTACGTGTATCGTTCTATACACTAGCACTTTTAACTTTAATTACATGAATAACACATCGCTCATTTGGTGCAACAACGACGTAATTTCATTTTTTGTCAAAATGGAATTGTGTATTTCAAACCATGTATCGAGGCTTGTTATTTACATTCAGAGAAAAAACAACGCAATTGTATGACGGTGACTTCATGTAGATCATGTTTATAGAAAAACAATTTCGTCAACTTTTCTCCAAACTTTACAAACCTCAAGTGGAATACTCAAGTCAGTTTTGACAAAAAGTGTAATTACGTCGTTATTGCTCCAAATGAGCGACATTGTAAATTAATGTACGCGAAAGTTCACAGAAAGCCCATTAAGTCTTGACCTCTGAAAACTCAATTAGAACAATCGTAATTAATTAATCTACGGCTGAATCGGAGAGAAAGTTACATAAACAAATGTGGTAAGTTTTAATTAAAATTCCTTCCGTACATAGTCGTAACGTGAGACACATAATTTTACGATACGTCGGAGTTTTCATTTTAATTAAAATTATACTGGAATTTTACGCCATGGCATGCAAATTTCTGGGAAATACACGTAATTTCTCTAGCTTTCTCCGAATATAAAAATTTTTGTTGTTGAGAAAGCACTAAAAGGATCATCTTTCATTGATCAAAAGAAATTCTTATAAAAGACTTGAAAGGACAGCTTCTAGCTTCTTACACCTTGAGGCTTAACGTGATTAGTACCCACGTTTGTGTACCCACGTTTTGTGTTTCCCAAATCCGACTCTGCTGGCCTCTTCTTCTATTCCTTTAGTGGACCGTTGTTTTAAACGTGTGTGATTTGTCCCAGATATATATTAGATATTATGAAACCCCCAACGCAATAGTGATGTTATGAGCCTATTTGTGTGTGTGTATCTTTGGCACCTATCTCTCAAACCGATTTGAATGGAAAGCAAGTTCTATTGTGATGGTTCCTAGCTAAGTTTGATGAAAATCGGTTCAATAGTTTTCGAGTCATCTTTCTTGTATAATAAATCTTCTGTCTTCTTGTGTCTGTCTTCTTTGTCTTCTTTCTTGTATAATAAATCTTTCGCAGGCAGCCGCTGGATGCGAGCAGTGAAAGACCAGCATCATGGAAATCCTTAGGGGAGGCCTTTGTTCTCTTTTAGCTGAGCATAAAGTGTGACGTCATACTCTTGTCGTGATGGTGCCAGCCGCCCGGGAAGTATTGTTTGACGACATCCGGCGTCTCGTACTCGGAGAGGATGCGATCCACGCAGTGCTTCTTGCGCCAGAGCAGGCTCTGTGACAGCATCTCTCTCGCTTTCTCCACGTTGAAATCGCGCGCGCGCAGGAAACGCAGGAGTGTGGTGTCGCTTGGCACCTGGTGAGGAGGGATGGCTTTAGTTTTTATTTATTGTATCAGTTGGTACAACTATGGACATCTTAGAGCATTCAGAACGAGAGATGACATATTCGGGCGAACCCCTGTGCCAAATTCTGTTAAAGTATATGTACGATACAACCGTACAGATTAAAAGTTTTAATGTGAATTTTCTGTGTTCAAATTGACACGTTTAGGCTGTTTGCTTGTTGCGGCTTTGCCGTAGATGTATGCTATGCGTGTTTATCTCTTCCCTCGCTAAAAGCGCCAGAAAAATCTCGAACAAACATCAACGCAATGCGTCTCCGATTCTGAATGCTCTTAGATGGGCATCTGTGAAAGCGGTGGGATGGGGAATCAGATCCTCGTCAGTACACCTGTAATCATGCTGGCTACCTGCCTTTCCCTACCCGCCAGAATTTAGATCAACCCCAATGCTGAGGCACAGGTCTCTTTCTATACTTCGGGAAGATTAGTTCATACACCACACGGGGGCGAAGAACGGATTGGTTAAAGGTTTAGGGACTAGTGGTCAACCCTAGTGTCAAAACTGTCACAAGTTTTCAAGCGGCTTTACTAGTAACTCGGCTTTACTAGCAACTCTCAGTTGGTCAACTCTCAAACGTTTGGCACTCCAAACATCTATCGCGTCGCACCAAAATAAGAGTTTTCAACTCCAATGTCATATCTGTCTTGCTATGCGGCTGTGAGACTTGGTTCGTACGCCAGAATATTACACACAGGCTCCAAGTGTTTATAAACAAGTGCCTCAGAAAATTTTGGGTATTTTCTGGCCGGATGTTATCTCCAACAACGACCTTTGGAAACTAACGAATCAACGTCCTATTCAAGTAGAGATCCTCGACAAAAATGGCGTTGGATTGGTCACACACTGCGGCAAGTTGACTCCCGTCTCACCAAGCAGGCTCTGTGTTACTCTCCTGCAGGAAAAAGAAAAAGAGGCCGACCAAAGTCTACTTGGTGGAGAACTGTGGCACTGGAAGCCGCTTCTCTAGACAACAGCTGGCCGGAGATTGTCGCTGTCGCCACCGATCGGAAGCAGTGGAAAGCTGTTATTGAGGCCCTATGCTCCTCGAGTAGTTAGAGGAACCAAGAAGTCAAGAAGAAACTGTATTTCGTCATACCTTTCCCTTCTGCAGGTCAGCGATCCACTTCCTCAGCTGCAGAAGCCGGGACTCCTGCATCGGGGTCAGCTCTCCCAGGTACCGCTGGATGTACTCGCTATCCAGAGTGAAGTTGTCATCTGAAACAAAAATTTACAACCTTAATTCAAAATTTTTCACTGGGAGTCATTGATGAATTTCATTTAAAAATGTTTTTCCTAAACTTGCTCTGGGAGTCATTGATGAATTTCATTTAAAAATGTTTTTCCTAAACTTGCTCACTAAAATAATCGAATGTAAACAATATACATGGACGCTATGATGTTCAGGTGATCGAAAGAATTTTAACAACATTCAGCACCTTAAAATCCATAAAAACATTTAGGGTACAAACTCAGCCAAAGAGACCGATTTACAACCAAAAACAATGCCTACTTTTTGGAGCAGTCTGTTAAAAAAAGAGCTCGAGTTTATTTTCACTCCATACAAATCGTCCCGAGTCATTTACCTACTACGACCCTCTTCTACAACGATATTTTGGACTGTTGGATTGTACCCGCAAGGAGGAGGGTGTCGCCGTCAGAGAGCGGCAGGAAGTTTCCATACTCTATGTAATACTATTTAAAAACTGTGGTAATACTGGTATAAGTGATGAAGAAACAAGGTTTATCAACAGCAAACCCTAGCTAAACTGAACATAATGGCTAAACATTACAAAGCCTGGCATGTTCAAAGCTCGCTAGGATTTTCGAGAATCCACCCTGAATACCTAATAACTCAGTGAAAAGGAATAGAGCCAGCTTTGAGCTGTAATTAATAAAATTATTAGTATCAGCTCTAACGAACTTTTGAGAAACTCGCCAGGAATGTCCAGTTGGATTGAAAGAAAAGACGATCGAGGTGTTGTTCACAGATAAACGAATATATACCATTTTTAGAAGAATATTCTAAGATAAAATAAACATCTGATTAAATGGGGGATAATAGGAACACAATTGTATGTTATATAATACATACTTTTGATTGTCATTTTATTGAATACGTAAAAAAGTACTCAAAAATTTTTAAAAATGTTTGTATAGCAGCAAAGTCAAACTTCCTGTCTAGAAAGATTCGAAATTCGGAAAATAAAATAAAAGCCGTATGGAATATTATAAACAAAGAAACGGGGAAAATTAAACCACGTGATAAAGAACATGCACTTCAAACTGATCGTGGTCTAATATCAAAAATTTCAGAAGTTGCAGAAGAATTTGAATCTTTTTTCACAAATATTCCAATCAAAACAACCGAGAGCCTTAACTCATCGCCGACTTTCACTAAAAGACTTCTTATTGAGAATGTAGAACAGTGTCAAGAAGCATTTAAGTTTAGTGAAATCAATCCCCGTATAGTTATCAAAACGTTTAAGATGCTTAAACTTAAAAACACTGAAGATTTATGGGGCATGTCAGTTACTTTGTTCTCTTATTGACACTATAGCTCCTTATCTTGCTCATCTTTTTAATATTTGCATAAAGAGTGGTGTATTTCCGGACCTCATGAAATTCAGTAAAGTTGTTCCCTTATTTAAGTCTGGAGAAAAAAATAATCCAAGTAATTATCGACCAGTTTCAGTGCTACCAGTACTAAGCAAAATTTTTGAGAAGATAATTCTTAGTCAAATGATGAGTCACTTCAATGTTAATAAACTGCTTCATAGTCTGCAGTTTGGCTTCACTAAAGGGCATTCTACAACCGACGCTGGAGTCGAACTGATAAGAAACATATACGATGCGTTCGAAAAATGTCAAAATACTATAGGAGTCTTCTGCGATTTGTCAAAGGCTTTCGACTGCGTAGAACATAAGACCTTACTTGCCAAGTTGGAATATTACGGTATTAAAGATAACGCTTTAAATCTATTAGAATCATATCTCATAAATAGAACCCAAAAGGTACAGATTAATGGTACAAAATCATCAGGCTCACGGGTTAAAATGGGTGTGCCTTAAGGATCTATTTTATGACCTTTCCTTTTTCTAGTTTACATAAACGACCTTCCATTCATGGTTGAATCACTATCGAAAATCGTGTTGTTTGCAGATGATACATCTTTACTTTTTAAAATTGACCGAAAAACTGACATGACTAACGAAGTAAACGACACTCTTTGTAAAGTGCACAATTGGTTCACCGTGAACAACTTAGTTTTGAATGCGAAAAAAACTAAATGTATAAATTTTACGTTGCCAAACGTTAAACATGTAAACAATAATGTATCGCTAGCTGGTAGTCTTTTAGAATTTGTACCGAACGCAGTTTTCCTGGGCATAACTGTAGATTCGAAACTTCAATGGGGTCCTCACATAGATACTTTAGCAGGAAGATTAAGCTCTGCTGCATATGCTGTAAAAAAAATTAGGCTTTTAACAGACATAAACACAGCTAGGCTAGTGTACTTTATTTACTTCCACAGCGTTATGTCGTATGGTATTCTCTTGTGGGGACATGCGGCTGATATAAATACAATTTTCGTGCTGCAAAAACGAGGTGTCCGTGCGATTTACGGAATGCGTTCGCGAGAGTCACTTAGAGATAAATTCAAAGAAATTAATATTTTGACTTTTCCCTGTCAATATATCTATGAAAACATAATGTATGTCCGGAAAAACTTGCATCTTTTTTCGCTGAACTCTGACACGCATAATCGTAATCTCAGAAGTAGAAATAAACTTGAAATTGTATATACTAGGCTCAGTAAAGTCAGCAAGTCATTTCTGGGGCAATGTGTACGAATGTATAATAAAATACCGGAAGACATCCTAAACCTTACAGAAAATAAATTCAAAATGTATGTCAAAAAGACACTGTGCAGTAAAGCCTACTATAAGACTTCCGAATACCTAGATGATAAGAATGCGTGGATAAAGTGTTTCTGCAACTAAATGACATAATAATGTACAATGACATTAAATGACTTTTAAAATATTTCTTTTACCAATAAAATATTGATTATTATGATTGATTGGACATGTATAAATTACATAACCTTATGTATACTTAATATTTAGTAATTGAAATTGTAAGTGGTTGTATACATATTGTGGAGGGTCTGGAAGGATTGAAGATTCATTAATTTATATATTTTCCCATTGACCGGAGTGGTGCATGCTCGCTTAAATGTTCGTGCGGATGGTGGCGTATCGGGAGCCGGGTCGTTCCCTTCCCTCAAATATGGTTGAGGGGAGCGATGGCTGACTCCCGCGTTATACTCGTGATCGGGTGCTGTCCATGTGAACTGGCCTGCTCTTGTCATTGGTGTTTGGTCACAATAATTACCTGTTTGCACATTGTACTTGTATGTTTTTGTTGATCCTTTCACATTCGTTTGTAATAGTATGCAACTAAGCTAACTATATCTTTGTTGTTTACCTGAACTATGTAATAGCATATAAGAATTTTATTTTAAAAAATGTGTTGGAGGGAGTTTCTTTAGGGCCCGACGTTTCTTCTCTCTCCGCAAACACTTCCCGAAACGAGTGGTAGGAACTTCGTATTAGGTAGAAAAAATATGACGTTCGAAAAGTGTACAGAGATACCTACTTCGAATAAATATTATTTCATTTCATTTCATTTCATTTCATACAAGGGTTTACTATTCCCTATATGTAAGCTCTTATGCCTAATGAGAATCAATGATGCCTTAGACATCCCAAGAAGGGGCCTTTCAACTATTTCCAAGCAAAACTGAAGTAGAAGTACAAAAACCAAATTGCATCATATCACATTAAACTTTTGTCACTTTTAACAAGCTATGTATTATTGTATAAAAATTTAAAATATATTTCTAAACCTTGGTATTTGCTGAAAGTCGAACCCGTAACCCTCCTTTGTGAAACTATTGAATTAACCTATCCATTACGCAACAATCGGCCCTTGGCATCATCTCACCTGGTGGTAAGTGATGAGAATGCCGAAGATGGAAGCGGGCTTACCAAGATTCCCCAACGCAATGGGGAACTGGCTATCTTGTCTCCATGCCGGAACACATCAATGCTAACATTGATGTTTGGCGGCAAGACTAATGTTAGATAAGGTAGTGGTAGCTTGTCAGGCGGGCTCAGTAAATGCCTTACCACCAGCCAAATCGAGTCCTACAAAGTTGGACCCCGCCGGGAATCGAACCCGCGACCTATTGATGCGAAGCGAGCGAACTAGCTACTGGACCACGGAGGCGGTTAATTAAATGCAACTAAGTAAAACGCGGCAAAAGTAATACCGCTCAACTGACGTCTGCACTAACCGGATTCCACCCCCGTTCCTGTTACGTTCCCCACTGCCCCCCTGCCAGCCTCTCTAGTGTTGCTAGCTACCCCCCTTTCACCCCCTTAGTAAGGATGTAACGACTGAGAGCCTTGAATCTTTGATATGAATCTAGATTTAATATCAGGAATTTCTTTCTGGCACTCAACCGTTTGTAGAAATGTGTTATAAGACTACATAAGTTTACAGGGTGTTTTTTCGTTTTATTTCCGTTTGCTGTAACGGCTTTCAGTCATAAAATTGAACGATTTTCCCTGTAATTCAATGCAATATCCCCTAAGACCATAAATATAGAAAATGTGAGTGCTTTAAAATACTACGTTAAAATTTTTCTTCAATTATTGTAGAAAATTATTTAGTTATTGACGACATTTTGACAAAATAAACAGGCCCAGTCTTCTCACTGAAAACGTATTTTTTTATTGCAGTGTAGGACCTACAGTGCAATACCAAACACTTGCTTTTTTCTTTTACATCCGAGCCCTTGTGATAGGGTTAACGACGCCCCCTGGGGGTCGCGACCCAGAGGTTGAAAAATACTACTGTAGGCGTACCGTTGTAGTTAGAGCAAACATTATTCAAATCAAGTTTAGGTCAAGTTAACAAACAGTTTCGTCCCCATTGCTAGGGCACGGATATCTTCCCATACCTCGGGAGGCCAAAACCTTTGGTAAGTACATTAACCTTCCAAAGATCCGACCCAACCGAAAACTTAAAAAATCAATCAATAAGTATTCAAAACAAACATATTTTTTCATTTTGTCAGATTATTATTGGAAAATATCAACAACAAAATTACTTCAGAATAGATCTTTGCTATCAAGTAACATAGTCAAACATCTCCCCGAAATCCTCCCAACGTCCCCCACACGAGGCTGGCAACACGGACAACCACCCTCGCTCCTGCTCACAGGCCAAGGTCGCAAGGTCGCATTGCAAGGTCGTCGCATCGCGATGCACTACCAGGAACAACCAACTTGAATATGGACGGCACGGCCGGATGCAACTTGTGTTTTAGTTGCAACTAACGTGGTTTGGAACGAGGGCATTGTTGAATCGCGGCCAAAGTTGGCAGGAAATTATTCTGTACGGAAAAGGAAATAGGTGCCATAGACAAAAATGCCTGTTGGGAAAACTATCCGTTTACAAGTAAAGCTGCTTTTTGTTCTGTTAAGTATAGAAGTTCGAAAAAATCTTGTATTAAAAGTTTACTGAAGTTAACTTGGAATATATCCTTCCTTCCTTCCTTCAAAAATATCTAAAAAAAAATTGTGGCTTCTACTCATCAAACTGAGCAACGTGAACCAATCTCATCTCATCTCACTAATATTATAAATGCGAAAGTATGGTTTGTTTGTTTATTCGACTATCACGCTAAAACTACTGAATGGATTTGGATGAATTTGGTAGGTAGATAGTAAAGCACTCGGCTAACACATAGGATACTTTTTATCCCGATAAACTAGAGGGTTCCCGGTGGAATGGGTAAAAACTGAAATTTATATTTTGTCACTAGATGGCGCTGCCTTAACATTTTATTTCTCTCTGGACCCAATTCTAAAGTCCACACAAATGAAGTCGCGGGCGGAAGCTAGTACTGAATAAGAAAAAAATGGGCTTCTGTCCAGTTGGTTCGTTCCTTGCTAAAAAGTTTGTTGATTGATCAACAGAAGCCGCGGTAACTTTCTTTTTTCGGGTATTTCAAAACATTTCAAAAATGTCCCATAAATATAATCCGATTTCTGAAAAATTTTATAATGACTTTTCCAAAGAGCCCATTAATTTTGTTTTTCATGAGCAAGCTCCGCTAATACTATTAGCTAATGGATTTTTTTATTTCATTAAGTAAAATGATTCATTTATTACTCAGTTCAAAGTACAGACCTAAACAATCTAAAAATGTAACGATGAAAAATAAAAATAATCAATAATTTGTAAGCTTTCTGTGTAATACGTATAATTACGAATGCAGTGCAGGTCTAGAACTGCAGTAGCCGAGCAAAACTGCATCTGCAATATGCATTAATCTGCATATTTCATCGCATATTGATTGCGCTGAAACGTGCGCCAAAGTCTCCTAGTTTTTTCCATTACCTCTACTGCAAGACTTCAGCTATAAATAATTAATTAAATTCCAAGTTACCTTTTACGTCACAGGCTTAACTTTAAATACGTGGTCTACTAATGAAACCTACTAAACCAAATTACCACAAAACAACAAAAGTTCTAGACTCATTTTAATGAACCAGTTAATACAATTATTTAAAGTTAGTCACCAACTTTTGGCAGGCGTCTTAACAAAATCAGCTGGGCTGAGTAGAACTCGTGTAACTGGTCTACTTTGTTTGGAAATTATTTTTTTTTATATCTCGACTAAAGCACTTGTATACACTTGTGTACAGCTCAAATCGAACAAAAGTTGTTCAGTGCGATGAGTAGAATCCCCAGGTAACGGGTCATACACCAATCTGTATGGAGAGTTAAATTTTTTTTTGCGATTTGAGTAAAGTCGTAGAACAAAAGTTATTCAGTGCGATGAGTTGAATCCCCAGTTAACGGGTCCCACACCAATTTTGTTACATCCTGTATATGTATATCTTTTATTGACACGGGATCTACATCTTATTGTAAGTTTCTTGAGCGAGAAAATAGTCGAAAGTTAGGCGGTGGGACAAGTGCCTGAATCGTAGAAGAAAAATTCTTCACCTATTTTTGAACATTATTATGTACGTCTTGTATATAGATAGGGTGACTATTTATTCGCTGAAAAACAACAAATAGCTGTTTAACTAATAATGATATATAAAACTGAGCAACTTCTTCCAAAGGAACCTATACACTGGAAGCAATTACGATTAAGTACGGTCAAAAGAAATATATATTCTTTATTATTATTTGTCTCCTAAGGGGACGAAATGAACTAAAGCTGCAGAAGTTGCTGGCCCCCATTACTTGATATAAAACTACTAATACAGGGTGAAACAAAATAGCAAATTAGGACCCCTCAACTGGAGCTTCAACTAATAATTATACTAAACAATTTTAGATTTTCGACACAGTATTTTTTTACTCTACCTACATACTTAATTAACTAAACCGCTTGTACGAAAAGCCCTTTTCTGCGGTTGTAGCAAAGCCGAAGAACAAAAGTTTTACAGTATAATGAGTCCTATGCCTATCCATATTGTTACACCTGTATTATAGGTAGGCTTATATGCAGTAGGCTACCTACACGTACCTACTCACTAATTTCACACCCTGTTGGACGTACATAAATATAATAATCTCGATCGAGAACGAACGGAAAACTCATTGAATGGAGAGGAAATCAACAATTTTGACCTATTTGTAATGGCGGTCCCCTACAGACTCGGGACGCTTCTACGCTTTACACGTCTGTATAGTACGCAATATCCTACCAATACATAAAAACATAATTGTGATATAAAATTGTCGTTAAAAAACACGAAATTACCTTTAATTTCCACCGATCACCATTTTACTTTTTTATTTTCCTATAAACTGATAAATATGCGAGTCAATATGTAACCGAGATATTAGCAGTTTTTCGACAAATACACCATTTTGCAAGTGATAAATTAAGAGATTTTGACTCAAACTAATAAAGGTCGGTGTCTCCACAATAGATAATGATCTGAACTCCTAACCTGAGGTCTCTCCAGATTCAAATCCTGGTCAATCTAACAATGAGTTTTTCGAATCTTAAGTACATTTTTATACCGACTTCTTTAATGGTGAACGATAACGTCGTGACAAGCCTGCACATCTGATGTGTATATGAAGGTTGCGTTGCAAGACCAGCCAACCGCCGTCCTTCCCTCGTAACATCACTGTTAAATTGTGTCTCTCGATATTATCCTATCGCGCGCTATAAAAATAAATCTGCCAGTTTTAGAGGAGCTAGTAAGTAGACCATAGCAAGGAAAATTTTCGTAACATGTACTTATACACTTATACGCATGTACATGTGTATAAGTAAGTATATAAAGAGTGTGTGTTTGTTTACGAGAGGAAGCGAGACCCAAAGCCCTTGGTCGGTAACTGTGGATTTTTCCTTAAAAGTTTCCACACCCATTCGTTCTCGTTTGTAACGAGTGCTTGCCGATGCTTTTCTTTTGTTTTTTAAAAGCAAGGTCAACAAAATTTAAAGTTTCATTTTGTCGCATGCGTTTTCATTTAATTTAAATTTTTCAATGTGTTATGAAAATGGAGCTTTTATTTAACCCTTGACTCAAAAGAGAGTATAAATTGAAACGAATGTGTATGTCTGTCTGGCATCGATATAGGAGAACAATTAGATGTGGTTAATACTCACGACAGCGTAGTCGCTGATAGTGGTTTGCTCCCCTATGTTGAGTAGCGCCGCCTTTTCGCGCACCATTCGCAATCTGACAAGCGACGAGTAAACATCCCGTGTTTAAATGAAAATATGTCTTACAGAGCAGTGAAATGTGCTAAAACAGTAAAAAAATAAAGAACAAAACTAACAGCAACATTTCTTATCACTTTATTCTTGTTATTTTATGAATATTTTGTCATTTTATAGTGATGCTACGCTACTCGTCGCTAGATGTCGCTAGTAGATAACATTAATTAAATACATGCCTCCCTACTCGTCGCTAGATGTCGCTAGTAGATAACATTAAATACATAAACCTTAAGCTTATCACACAACGGCGATATTTGTTTAAATAAATGCCTCCCTCTTCACCCCGCTTCAGCCCTCGCAAGACGAACACGCTGGTTCAGAAACAAACAGGGCGAGTAACCTTATCTAATGTTTCCCATATCGATGCTGTCTGGGGAACCGTATATCTTAACACATTCACTGTCCACCTATATGTATAATTTTGAATTCCTGCTGAGGAGTTAATTAAAAAAATACATAAATAAAAATGTGTATTTTTTTATTTGCAAGAACACATTTTATTTCATTTCATTGAACTTTTATGTCAGCTATTGAATTGTCTATCGAAATAACGATCATTAATTGTTGCTCTACGGTAAATTCAAGCTCTATTGCCCGTAAATTACGTAAATATCTTGTGACTCCATACGGAGCCATGGACTCATGGGGCCATCAAATTTGTGACTCTTTTTGGATGGTTAGACTGATTTTAATGCGATATTCTTTACTAGAAAGCAAGTTTTATCGCGATGGCTCACATCACTGGATAGCTAAAAAGCTATGCTTGGTTAAAATCGGTTTATTCGTTTCGAATTTTTAGAATTTTCTATCAGGGGTGGTATTTTTTTAAAGTATTTTTAATTTTATATGGCATTAGCATACTGTTAGTTCTTAGGCTAGTTGAACGTATTATAAAAGTAATATATACACTCGGCTTCAAAAAAATCGCACGTCCGTAAAAATAGGCTTCAAGCACTGTTAATCCTTAAGACAAGCAGTTATTCGTAGCAATATTGGTATCATTTGAGAGCCCTATAAAAACTCTTTAAAAAAATATCCATTTCATTTGATTAAAGAAAAAGCTTGACACTTTAAGTCACTGTGAATGACAATGGAACTGATTCTCCTCTTCAAATTTTGTTTGTATTGTTTTGTTTTTTGGGTATAAAAGGGTCGATACAGCTTATCGGGGGATAAATTTGCTACCAACAGTCGAAGAAGACACAGAAGAATATCTTTCAGCAGAAAAACGTCCTTGAAGATGGACACTACTGCTGCTGAAGCCGCCCAAGTTATCGCACTACTGCAATCAGGACTACGTCAGTGTGATGTTGCTCGGCAATTGCACTTGAGTCGCTTTTCTGTTCGAAGAGTGTACCAGCGGTTCCTGCAGACCGGTGGCTTTGTCCGAAGGCGTGGGTCTGGTAGAAATCGCTGCACTTTTGCGAGAGATGACCGATTCGTCGTATCGAAGTCTTTGAGAAATCGGTTCTCTAATGCTGTTGAGTTGCAACAGCAGCTTCAAGCAGTTCGTAGAAGGGCCGTGAGTGTCTCTACAGTTAGAAGAAGACTAAAGGAGAGCAATATTGTGGCTAGAAGACCTGCCACGGGTCCAAAATTAACCGCAGCGCATCGGCGAGCACGCCTGCAATTTGCTCGCGCCCACGTCAATTGGACCCTGGACCAATGGAGAGCTGTTCTCTTCTCAGACGAAACGAGAGTGTGCCTTTTCTGCAACGATAGACGCAAAAGAGTATACAGAAGACAATGGGAACGTTTTGCCCAAGCCTGCATCCAAGAGACGGTAGAATACGGGGGCGGTTCCTGCATGTTCTGGGGCGGCATATCTGCCGACGGCAAAACTGAACTTTCTTGCGTCTCTCGGACTGGCGGTGCTCGCGGGCAAGGGTCGATGACTGCTCACCGGTACATCACAGAGATCCTGGAAGAACATGTGGTCCCCTATGCTGGATTTATTGGCGACGGGTTCACATTAATGCACGATAACGCTCGCGCGCACACTGCTGGAATTGTGCAGGGCTACCTTCAAGAGGTTGGGATCCCTGTCATGCAGTGGCCAGCGAGAAGTCCAGATCTGAACCCGATAGAGCACCTCTGGGACCAGCTGAAACGCAAGGTTAGATCCCGTGATCCCGCTCCCGCGACTCTTCAGGAGCTCCAAGACGCCGTTATTGAGGAATGGGACAGAATCCCTCAAAAAGAGGTCCTAAAGTTGGTGCGATCCATGAGGGAGCGCATGGAAGACGTCATTAGGGCTAGGGGGGGTAACACTAGGTTTTAGGTTAGTTTTAAGCAACTTTGTTTTGAAAAATTAATCAGATTTCATTTGGGTTTTTTAAGGATTTTTATTGTTTTGTAAATTTTTCTCAGTTCCAATAAAAAACATTGAATGAATTATTGTTTTTGCATTCTCTGTTTCCTTACCTTTCAAATGATACCGAACATTACCAATATTTCATAATACAAATACGATTGAAAGATGTTTAAAATAGATTTCTTAAAAGGTGCGATTTTTTTGAAGCCGAGTGTATATTAGTAATTCATGAAATACGCTAGGAATGTGCGTGAAATTAGTTATTTATGTAAGATTCGACAAGTAGCGCGCAGCTGTGTCGTTCCCAACTTACTAAATCTATAATTCATATTGTATACTAGCTTTCTGTAATATTTTGCTTATTTTCCTAGATTAAGTAAAATAAGTTCCTTTTTTTTCTAGTTCATAGATGAATATAAAAAAATAATTTAGAGCTTAAAATTTGAGAAAGAAATAACTAATTAAAAATCCCCGATGAATAATAATAATAATATAATAATATCTGGGACAAATCACACACGGTCATCTGGCCCCAAACTAGGATTCCCTGTATCTTGGGAACCAGAGACTGATATACATACACATATACTTTTAAATACATACATATATAGATATAATGCTCATCACAGAAAAGTTTGCCCTGTGTGGGGATCGAACCCACGACTCTCGGATCAGAGGTCAGGATCGCTAACCACTTAGCCACCGAGTCAGTCAATGAAGTCAACACTAAACCAGCACTTGGTACTGCAAAATCCAACAAGTCGTTTAGGGCATACGCCCAGTCGAACAAACAAACGTAGAGGCAAAAAACATTACACACTCCTACGTGCAAAAAAAATTCCACATAAACAGGTATGGTGAGCAAACAATTAGCATCAAAACATCATGACTGACTCGGTGGTTCAGTAGTTAGAGCTCCTGACTACTTATCTAAGAGTCGTGGGTTCGATTGCCGCCCAAGGCAAACATTTATGTGATGATCAGATTTGTATGTTGTGTCCCAAACACAGAGCAACCTTACTAAGTTGAAAGAATCTAAATATGTATACGTATTAAAACGTATTTATGTATGAATATCAATCTCTGGTTCCCAAAATACATGGAATCCTAGTATGGCGCAGACGACCGTATGTGATTTGTCCCTGATACCTACCTACCTATTTGTACTGACAACCTTCAAAGAAAAACAAAGAAAAGTTTCCAACAACACTAAACATTCCACCGCCGTCGTTCGTCTACATAATGTACGGCATCTCACATCATGAGCTAGTGAAGCGCCCGCGACTTCGTCCCCGTAGACTTCAGATGTAAACAGCCCCCGTCAAACCCTTTGGAAATTCAATTTTCTATACAAACTTCAACACCACAATTCACATATTTAGGCAACGATATAAACCTCTCTTAATTCTCCTTTGTATCCTCTATATAGTATTATCATAATTACTGTCGTAAAGTATGGAAACTCCGTGCCTAGGCGACCTCACGCTAAAAGCGCAAACCACGCAAAACACCGTACTGAAGCGTACAGAAACGTCATTTATTTATGTAGCAGTATTATGAATAATTGACCACGCTGAATACGTTAAAAACAACCGACTTAAATCGCAACAACTCCAATTTTGCTATGTTTTTGTTGATTTTTACAAAAACCGCTGAACCGATTTCGATAAAATCTATATGGGACCACCTGTGAAGTATACCCTTTTAAACAAAAAAAGAATTTTCCAAATCGGTTCAGGCGTCTTCGAGTAATCGGTGAACATACATAAAAAAAAAAGATTCCGACGAATTGAGAACCTCCTCTTTTTTTGAAGTCGGTTAAAAAATAACGTGACCATTTAAGTGCCCGGGGCTCTAAGGAAAGTATTTTGAAAAAAAAAACTATCTTCCCGTTTTTACAGTTTTTTTTTGTCTGTTTGTCAGCCCCGGTACTTGTTATATAAGTGGATTATAAAAAGAAAATTTACGACAGTTACGTTCACTAAAATGGGGATATTACGTTTCTTGCGCAAACGGCAGCGTTTTGGCAGCAAAACATTGGATTTGAAGGTCGACGAGGATATCTTTCGCCATTTTCATAACCTACATTCGTTCTGACTACTTATTTGGAGGGGTGAGGTTTACATAACCAGTGGGGACCCTTTCAGACGCAGAATCCACCTTAATCTTGGAGCTAATCTGATCGAAATGAACACTTAAACTTCTAAGATTTCATCCCTAAAATAGGGGTAATTTTAAATTGCAACTTTGGCTTCTACTCGTGAACCTAAACTTTCCACAATTAACGCATAATCAAAATTATTTTCATAGACATAGACTATCATTTTAGAGTTTTCTCCTTATATTTCTACAATAAATTAATCAGCCAGTTAGCTGAAAAGGAAGCGGGTCTTTTTTTTGCAAAAATTCCAAAAACTTCGCGGAGCAAGTATCGACTAATATAAAAGTAATGTAAGTAGAGACTAACCGTCACCTGAGTGCTTATTTGTTCAATATCCATATCCAAAACTTTATACAACAAAGTTTTTACTGATTATTTCACGTAAATTTAATGATTTCTTACAGATTGCGTTGTCAAAAGGTAATTCTATGTTTAATGTTCTAAAAGTCTAAATTATAAGATTCATACACCAATCGACGGGAAATTGGATAATATGATAACTGCATTTAAAAGTAATTTTCGTTAATATGGTCGATTGGACAAATAAACACTCAGGTGACGTAATATAAACGTTCTATTTAACTAAAGCCATGTGAAATCTAGATAAGTATAATAAATACGCGAGTGCGAAAACCTACTTGATCGCAAAATGTCTACTCCCGAATGGAGACGGCGTATCTCGTAAAAGCCTACTTGCTTTTAAATACGAATGATTCAAGTTAATGCTGGATCACGACCAGGATTTCGTAAACAGGTCCAAGGATTTATTTCAAGCCTTTTATTTTGGAAAAGTATCCATCCATCATTATGAAGACGCAGTGGAATTGTTTCCTTTTTTGCTATTCAAACGCGTAGGCATTTACGCAAAAAGTACTGTTCATATCGAAATTAAGAAATGCCTGAATATACCGACTGATATAGATAAAATGATAATTTTAGGTAGTTAAGTATGTATATAAGAAATACTACTAAACTATAACTTATAAGGACAAAAAAATAGGTTGTCGGTTAGTTGCCGGTAAACCAAAAAGCAATATCAATCGCAATATTCAATTCATATTATTGAAAGACCGCATAAAGCTATCATGATGGAAAAAAATATATAAGTAAGTACTTCAAACAATAAAAAACAAAGTTCCTTAGGCCGTAACTTAGCGTCCTAAGGCCTTAAATAAATTTGTATTGGTATTTTGAACATTGCCGGAATGCGTAAGCTGTAAATATATAAATTGTCAGCTCGATTAAGTTCACGTCTTGTCTTCGGCTCCTTTCAACGTGTGCGTAAGAAAAATAATAAATTACTGACACTTGTTAATGAATGAAAATGAACCACCGTGTGACGTCAACTCAGAGCCATCGAGGGTTACGCGTGGGAAGGGCGTGGGAGACACCCCAGCAGAGCGTCAGTCTATTTTAGCCATAACAGTAATTCGTCCAAGTTTACCCATTGCGTTAGGAACTTTTCGTGGGCAAATTTCAAGTTTTGGCATTATAATCACCTGTCCTCACTTACCATCAGCTATTATAGTTTAGGTTGTAATTTACAAACTCTATACTAAACACGGAGACGTAAATACTGATCGAAATCAGGGGAAAATATTCTTCTCTACTTCTACTTGCTACTTTTCGCTGTTTCTTATTAAGTAATTTAAAATTGCTAAAACTTTATGACTGTACCAATTAGAAATTGTAAGAAACATTATTCACAATTAGTTAGCCCTAAGTAATATCACAGTTCCTTTGGAGCATGGGGAATACGTTTCTAGTCTATTTTTGTTTATAAAAACAAGTTTCTGAAACCCTTCTGTTGCAAGTCCATTGAAGAAGCCGAATTTCTAATGTATCTAATCTTGTATTTTTGTGTTCATGAGTAGAAGTGCCAATAATTAACAAGTTACTTATTATTGTACTCTTGACCAAGTCACACTATGACCAAACACAACTCCCTACTATCCCAACGCACTACGTGAAACCTTAGTAAAACCCTGACTCGGAGTGGCTTAGCATCGCACCCACTCTCTGGAATCACAGCTAAAATATTGCATGTTATTAAGGAATCTAAATCATGCACACTATATGTACAAGAAGGTACAGATTCATATAAGCTACACAGCATGTAACAAAATGGTGCAGGATCACTTAACCTTACTAAATAACAAAGAACTTCGGTTTAAAAACTGTGCAATTTCACACGTATTCTTTAAAAATTGTAATTTAATTGTATGGGGACTTTTGCGCCAGGTACGATCCGGGGCGGGTTTTCACTTATATAAAATATTTATGTGATAATTTTGACTCAATACAAATCCAGAGAGCCTTGTGATACAAGACACGCAGACGGACAACGTGAATGTAGCCATTAGTAATAGGATCCTATTAGTTCTCTTGGGTACAAAATCCCAAACATGGGGCCCAAAATGGGAGCCAACGAGGCCAATGTTATTAGTTCTCTTGGGTACAAAATTCCAAACATGGGGCCCAAAATGGGAGCCAACGAGGCCAATGTATGAAGCTGTCTTGGCCTCGTTGGCTCCCATCTGGTACAGAATTCTAAAACTCGTCCCTACAGTTGCATTAAGTGCACATGGTTGTTCGCGATCTACCTCTTTCTTCCGTGTTCGCGATAAACAAAACCATGAAAAAAACTACACAAAAATAAAAATAAAACAAACAAAAAGTAGTTTAATATAAAAGCATTTATATACAGTTTCGCTATACACTTGACTGGTCTCTAAAAAGTTAAATGTTATTTCTCGTTGGCAACTTAAACCAAGAAATTACAGCAATTAAAATAATTACCGTTTAAAAAGCTTATGGTTTTATTAAAGGCTCCAACAGTACTTTTATTTAACTGCGTGCGGATTCTATGGAGAAATTTGTGTTCGCAATCATGATTTCTGATTTAAATCGCTCATCTGTTTATTTAGTTTTAAAATTATTCAGTTGTCTTTTAAAAACATATTCAGCTTCAAATGTAGAGAAATACTTGATTGTTAGTACCTTTGCGGAAAACCACCTTTGTAGAGCCTCCGAAAACGCCAATGGCCTATTGTCAACGAAAAATAACGCATGACATTAACATCTATCTATCTATCTATCAGCCGAAAGACGTCCACTGCTGGACAAAGGCCTCCCCCAAGGATTTCCACACCGACCGGACATTAACATACATGACTAGAATCGCATAATTAATTAAAAATAAAATATAAACAATACTGACGAACGCAATTAATTCATTATCTACAATATTTACATAAAGGCCTCTTAAGCGACAGTCACAAAAACTAACAAGTTTCAAACCGCTTGAGCGAATGAAATATCACGAAAAAGCGAGCGTTTTCCACGCAAAAGCCGGATAATCTCATACCGGCTCTCATAAAGATATACGATACGCTACGGTTACGACTTATCCTCATAAATTTTTCGTAGTGTTTTAAAAATATTTTAAGTAAAAAGATTTTATATATACGTATGTAAACTCTCTCGGTATTTATCGACACAGATTTTTGGAAAAGTCTCTAATTTTGACGACGTTTTGTTACACTGCAATAATCCGGGTTTTCACAAAACAACGGGTTTCACGAAAGATATTAATAACATTTATCTTATAGCGATACTATATAACTTACCGTTAGCAGCTGTATACTACCCGCTAAAGAACCACTAGAATAATCGATTTTTAGGACATGGAATTTCAGAATAGAACTGCCCCCTACAGAGTAAGAACCATAATATATACGGTAATATTGTATTCGTTTCGTCTCCGCTAACAAAGTTAGTTAATCCACGTAAAAGCACAAACACTTTGTTGCTCCGAAGGTATGGGTTCCTTAAACAAAATTTGTTTTGAGCCACTGTTAACGAGAACGAAACGAAATAAACTTTCACCCTATACAATCGATTTCGCAAGACGTTGCCTAAGACCTAAGTTTTGCAAAAATGAGAATTTTCAATGCACACTTTTAACTTTCATACTAAAAACGTTTACCCTACCTGCGCCTAGAGTTAAGAAAATATGCAATCAGAGGCGTCGTGAGCATTATAACAGCTGCTATTCCCACCACAACCAGAACCAAAGCGTCCCACGTCGAAATATAATTCTCAGTCGCGTGGCCCATCGTTGGTGGGCAGCTACAAGGCCTATCGGGGTACGCCCTGGTCAACAAGCTACCTGTGGCACTGACATTCGACCCCTCCTCTTCCGTCCGTCGCCTACGCCGAAACCTATCGATGTGGTAGTTTCTCATCGCGCTTTGCTCTAGAGGTGAATCTCCAACAGGCGAAGCCCCCAGCATCGCCTCACGATTAACCCCTGTACCAACATCTCTGCCACCGTTGTTCGTGGTCTGTATGCTTTTTGGGACGTCAGTACCAACTGTGTTAACGGTTTGTATACTTTGCGCCATTTTTTTGTTAATTGAGTCTAAATCTGACAGCCGAAGCTCTCTAGCTTCGAGCTCCCGATTGGGAAGAGTGGCTTTACTCCGGGGCGCGTTCAGCTTCTTCTCATCATCAGACACGCTCACACGCCTTCGCGGCTCGTCTATGACAATGGGTATCGATTCATGCATTTTCTGTTGAGTAAGGATAACATCGGATTTCTTTATGGTATTGATATGACTATCGCGTTTTTGGTTTATATTTTTTTTCTCCTCGACATCTTCTTCTGTTGACATGCCTGTGGAAGAGATTTGGGTTAGGAAAAGGATTGGAGTTGGCTAGGATTGGGTGATTTAGAAAGGGATACAATCGCATTAAATTGACGATAGGAGATGCAGAGACCTGACCATAAGCTGTAGTTATCATACGACTTAGATTTTTCCGTTCCTACGTTTTAATTCAAAATCATCATTATTTCTGCCGGAAGATGTTCACTACTGAACATGGTCTCTCAGTATCAACATTAGCAACGTGCATGCAGCGAGCGACTTCCTACAAGTCTTACCAAAACCAAAACCAAAATGTTTTTTATTTAAGTAGATGTTTTGCACACACTTTTAAATCGTCTTTTTTTTCTACCTAGTACAAAGTTCCTACCACGCGGAACTTATACACTCAACGTTTCGGGAAGTGTTAGCGGAGCGAGAAGAAACGTCGAGCCCAAAAGAAACTAGCTTCAACACATTTTTTAAAATAATACTTAATTACTAATACAAAGTATGTTATTAACTATACAGTTATCAGGAAGAGCAATACATTTACAAATGTCTTTATCATTCACATAATCTATTATCTTATAATAACCTTTTGAGCACAGACATTTTTTTACATGCGTTTTGAATACCAGATCCTCAATCTCTGACGGAGAGCCACCCAGTACTACATTAGAACATAACCGAGAGCTCTAACTAAAAACTACTCTTTCATTAATAGTACGGGCAAGTTAGGTGAAGCTAGTATGGCGAGGTCGAAAAAAAAAACCTAAAGCTGATTTTTTGCACAGTCGTTCCTTGGGACCATAGAAGTATACCTTGAAAAGTCCCAACTCCTAGGGTGCCGGCGTCCCCCTCTCCCCCCCCTCGAAAGGTCCCGATTTTCAGTATTTTTCATTTTACTCAAAACCAGTAGGAGTTAGATGAAACCTGTCAAAAAGGCAATTAATCCTTATCAAATTACCTATCGAACGGTACTACTTTCATATCAATAGGAGTTTTAGTTATTGAGATATGTTTGTCTATATATAACAAAAAATTGAAAATACCTAATTTTGTACCAATTTCTTGATTTTCTGAGGAAACTGTAAAAGTATTTACAAAACATTGTTAGTAAAAATTATTCCTTCCATGTTTAGCAACAAAACGAGACTACATTAATAAAAAATTACAAATAATTAATTAAGTTGTAGTTCATTACATCTCAGCTGATAAATATGATTACTTTTCTATATATAAATTTCAACTCTAAAGCATCGTGACTGACGACTTGTAGTTATTATCTATGTATAAAATTGTCACATGGATACAAAAAAACCTTAAAATAGAAATAAAATAAAACATACGATTCTTTAATATTTACGAATTACTATATTTATTCGCCCTTTTGATCATCGATATCTATGTTATCTTATTATTTACGAGATGAACCACGGTGTCGACCCATAGTGCCACATTATATTAAATAGTACTATTTACATTAAGTATGAATAATCCCTGTTGCTCTCTGAAGGCGACCCCACCACCCCTAAGGTCCGGTGACAGTCCATACAGTCGCCAGTAGACACTCGTCACGAACTTCTCGCTCGCGTCTACATTTTAGATAGGGAAATTTTAGTAGGTAAATAACTCAATGTATGGAGTATGGAGTGTCCAGGATGTGAATCTGCAACTGGTTTAGTGCAAATGGAAGCTTGGTAGTCACAGGTATAACGCTTTACCCCAAAATTTTCCACTCCAATCCTGAGGATTCAATTGACCTCCATCCAAACTATGAATGCACCTGCAGGTACACACGTACAATAAATATTGCGCACTCACATCAGAAGCGGTAGCAAGGATGCCAGTTAAACTGAAGAATATACTCGTTGTGTGGATTTTGCACAGATATTTATGAGATGAGAGATCTCGTAGAGCATTTGAAAGCCGCACGAACTTGATAGAGAGTCATGGTATTTTCTCCAATAGCGATTACCTATGTGTTTTGTATAAGCATAGTAAAAAAAAAATCGGTCAATTTAATAAACCATGGAATATACTGTATTTTTTTCATGTTTGATTGTTTCCTTTTTTGAAAAGACACTTGTTGTAGGTATACGAACATCGCTTTTCTCGTCTTTCTTTTTAATTGTGCAATTGCATGACCCCAACCGTATTCTACGGCATAAATATCTGCGCAAAATCCAAACATGCAAGTAAATGCTTCATTGCGACTGGTATCCTTGCCACCTACCTCTGATGCGTATGCGCAATATTCACTGCACGTGTACCAGAAGAACAAGAATAGTTTGGATGGACATCAATAATAATTGAATCCTCAGGTTTGGAGTGGAAAATTTTGGGGTAAAGTCTTATACCTGTGGCTACCAAGCTTCCATTTGCACTGAACCAATTGCTGATTCACATCCTGGACACTCCATACTAATCATTTGAGTTATTTACCTACTAAAATTTCCCTACCTAAAATGTAGACGGGATCGAGAAGTGCGTGACGAGTGTCGACTGGCGACTGTATGGACTGTCTCCGGACCTTAGGGGTGGTGGGGTCGCCTTCAGAGAGCAACAGGGATTATTCATACTTAATGTACATAGCACTATTTAACAAAATGTAGCAGGCACTATTGGTCGACACCGTGGTTCATCTCGTAAATAATAAGATAACATAGATATCGATGATCAAAAGGGCGAATAAATATAGTAATTCGTAAATATTAAAGAATCGTATGTTTTATTTTATTTCTATTTTAAGGCTTTTTTGTATCCATGTGACAGTTTTATACATAGATAATAACTACAAGTTGTCAATCACGAGTCACGATGCTTTAGAGTTGAAATTTATATGTAGAAAATTAATCATATTTATCAGCTGAGATGTAATGAACTACAACTTAATTAATTATTTGTAATTTTTTATTAATGTAGTCTCGTTTTGTTGCTAAACATGAAAGGAATAATTTTTACTAACAATGTTTTATAAATACTTTTAAAGTTTTCTCAGAAAATCAAGAAATCGGTACAAAATTGGGTATTTTCAATTTTTTTTGTCATATATAGACAAGCATATCTCAATAACTAAAACTCTTATTGATATGAAAGTAGTAACGTTTGATAGGTAATTTAATAAGGATTAATTGCCTCTTTGACAATTTTCATCTAACTCCTACTGGTCTTGAGTAAAATGAAAAATATTGAAAATCGGGACCTTTTGAGGGGGGGGGGGGGAAAGGGGGACGCCGGCACCCTAGGAGTTGGGACTTTTCAGAGTATACTTCTATGGTCCCAAGGAACGACTGTGCAAAAAATCAGCTTTAGGTTTTTTTTTTTGACCCTAAACATTAAATTGCCCGTACTCTCCTATAACTCCCGTATAACTCCTCCACTGGTACCTTTTAGCTGGGACGCACGTATCCCACATATACATTAGTACGGCATACACTCCATAGTGTAGTGGCATCATTTGAGACTAACAAGGAGTGTCCATAACCTCCCTGTCACTCTCACAAGACGCACTCGCTCCCCTGCACTCATAATATCCGGGGGCGGTTGCTTAGCGCAAGCCACGGAACACACACAGTTACGCGAGTAATTTTTTTAAATTTTAATAGTATGTAATAGGTAATAATAACGCTAAATTTGTATGGAGTGACCGGGGTGTGACGACGTCGCGGGTCCAATCGAGAATTGCATCTTTTATCAGTTCTGTGAACTAGAATATGGCCTGCCTGATACGCCACTTCAATTTGCTAACTCCTCAATTCAGATATCACGTGAAAAAATATTATATGTGAAAAAACCACGCATAGCTCCACGCTCTACATAGCCTTTTCACTATGTGTATAGTTATGTGTATAGTTAGCGACTAACATCTATGAGTACCGAACCACAATAAATCACCTACCCTTTTCTTTATAAATCACTGCACTCATTTCTCTATCCGTTATTCTACCGCGTCTTTTGATGCTTACGTTACATCGTTTGTGATAAATATAACTCAAAGGGGACCTTTTTGGACAAATTCCGTGTCTGCGAGCCCGCCCACGAGCCCACAGACTCACAGATAAGGCTCTCGACCGAGATCTCGGTCTCGGTCTCGGCACCAGTCATTCTCGGCTAAAAACCGGGCCGAGATCTCGGTGTCTCGGCAAAGAAACGCCGAGATTCTTGGCTTGGCCGAGACAGTGTTGTTGGCGATTGGTGAAGTTGGATATTTTATTCTGCGCGACACAAGTTTTTCTCTGCGCCTCCTACTAGTATTGACAGTGAACAACTTTTCAGCAAACCTGGGCAGTTGTACAATGAAAAGCGGCAAAGTTTAACGCCGAAAATACTACTTTTTAAATTGTAACTTTATTTAATTTCTATTTTTTATATATTTTTAATTTTTTTAATACTTAATCAAGTCTTGGTCTCGACCGAGACCAAAAATCCCGGTAAGGTCGGACCTTACTCAGCCACTTTACGAGTACATCAAACAGATGAATATCCAACTCTGGGAGATAGGACGAGTTATTGTTCTAATTTGAGTGCGGAAGGGTTCGTTTTATACAGGGTGTTACAAAATAGGTGTAGAACTCGGTAAGTGGGGCTTTTACTTATACTGATCAACTTTTCTTCTAAAACTTTGGTGATTATGCAAGAAAAATTTTGGATTCTGTGTAGATCAAATGTGTGACCAATTTTGTTCAGTATGATGAGTTTCACTCCAGTTACCGAATCACAATTCACAATAGATCTACCCAGGCCGCAGTGATCCATTAGGGCCCACCTTTAGTCCACCCTTTTACCCCTAAATAATAACCCCAGTTACCTGGTCCTACAACTATTTTTTTACATCTAATATGGTGTTCTTATTTTCGAAACAGGACAATTTAAAAGAATACAGAAATACTCGTACATTTAGATAACATAATACTTCGAACGGGAGTAATGGTCGCTTTGAAAGTGCATGTGATACATGAGACAAACATGTCGTCGGCTTTAAAGAAACTCACTTAGATAAAGGGGTTTTTCACCTCCCAATATGACATACAAATTGTATTTTTTTTTTTCTATGAGAAGTCTATTTTTCTGCTACAATCGTATAGGTTTGTTTGCTTATACCAGTGACGGCACCCTAAAAAAAAATTTAAATCTCCATTTAATTAGACGGCATCGCTAAAAAAAAACTATTTAAAAAAAGTTTCACCTCCCAATTTGAAATACAAATTGTCATTTTTTTTCTATGAGAAGTCATTTTTTTCCGCTCCAATCGTATAAGTCTGTTTGCCTATGCCAGTGACGGCACACCATTGGAAAAATAAAAAATTTTAATCTCCATTTTAAAAAAGTTTCACCACCAATTTGACATACAAATTGTATTTTTTTTCCTATGAGAAGACTATTTTTCTGCTCCAATCGTAGAAGTCTGTTTGCCCATGCCAATGACGGCACCCCATCACAAAAAAAAAGTCAAAACTCCATTAAAAAAAAAAGGAAACTTTTTTTATCAATTGCCCCATTTAAAAAGTCGACTGCTTAAATGTATCCTGAAAACACTCAGGCATTAAGGCGTTTAAGATGATACCTTGCACTCTAAAACCATCAAGCCGTAAACATCTGAAACCAATCTTAAATCCTAAAGGGTTCCTTGTGTTCGAACTTCTCATTGACAGTAGTCGGTTAACTCAACTTTAAATTATTTTTGTTTGTAGTAAATGCTTTACATGTTTCTTTAAAGCGTCTTCTTTCTAACCAGTAACTAGAATTAGAATCAAAAAGTAAATCACCTTGGTTGTCAAACGTAAGATTAAACTGTATTCGTTATTATTTTTGTATCGGAAACAAATTTTCAATAAAAGTTTTTTTTATAAACTCAAATAGTTGTGGCATATGGATATACATACACGTCATACTCTTAATAAAACAACGACTGAATTCAAAATTTGGCAAAATGAGTTTTGATAAAAAACCGACCTAAAAGAGAGACACTCGCGTGTGCGGGGGGATGAATAAAGATGCAAATATTTTGTCCCTTTACTGCTTAAGAAATAAAGGTGTTTTTTTACTTTTTTTTTTTTAATGTGATAGGTGGCAAACGAGCAGACGGATCACCTGATGGTAAGCGATTACCGCCGCCCATGGACACCCGCAACACCGGAGGAGTCACAAGTGCGTTGCCGACCTTTGAAATGGGATGGGGGATGGGGGAATGGGGAGGGGGAGGGGGGGTTGAGCCTCCGGTACCCTCACTCACTCGGCGAAACACAACAAACGTTGCTTCACGCCGGTTTTCTGTGAGGCCGTGGTATCACTCCGGTCGAGCCGGCCCATTCGTGCCGAAGCATGGCTCTCCCACGTCTTAAACATTTTGCATTTTTACTAACTCATTTTGCCAAAATGTTTCAAAATTCGACGTGCGACGTATTTCAACCGTATACAGGGTTTGAGAGGGATTAAAGCGATTCTCCAAAAACAAAAGTGTATACTTTGTTATTCATGAGTTATGATATGAGGTCACGACGACCTTTGGCATTCAACGTTACCAAGAATACGAAAGTGGACAGGACTTTCGTGACCTTATTATTTTGTTGCCAAATTGGACCGATTTGTTACTTTCTGAGAATTGTTTTTTATTCATAATTGGGATGAGATTGTTTTCTTACGAGGTAACAACACAATCTGAACTTGTTAGAAAATACTATCAAAAACCACTTTCTCGTTACATTTAGTGTTAGAATTTAGTACGGCACGGCGAGACTATTTATTGCCTATAACCAAAAACCGCATCAGAATAAAAATATGCCATTTTCAGTTCAAATTAATCCTATCGCGAGCTCATTTTGACATACCAGAGCATGATTTTACTATGTATGCTCTAAGGGCACTACCTACTCCAAATTTTCTTAACCTAACCTAACCTTTGAAGTTAACGTAGAACCTGGTTAAAAGTTCTTATTTTCTCTATAAAATGGTTTTGCGAATCGCAAATTACAATAGACTGTACACCTACAACAAAGCTAAAGCAAGAGATAATGTAGTAAGTTGTAACTTGTAAGAATACCTGTAAAGCAAAGAAGACAGCAGGGGACAATTTGCGCCGAGCGATCAACTTGATCGCTCGGCGAATAGTTAGAGATCGACGCAGAAGAAAGGAGATCAGCACTAACCTGGTTGTGAGCTCTTATGGGACTCCACGACGACTTGCGGGGTCAAAGGTTCGACGTTTCTCGACAGTATCATCCTGAGCTCGCGATTGTAGTCCTTGTCCTTAGGGTCCCAGGCTCGAAGGTGCTTAATGCCGTCGTTGTGGATCTGCTTCATGAATATCTCGATCAGCTCTTTGCCTGTAACAATAGTGGAAAGTTTAGCAAGTTTTCTATGTTACAGAATACAACATTGAAGGGAACATAGAGGTGAAAAAGCAAATCAAATAAAAGCAAGCATTTTAGCATCAGATTAAACCAATGGGTGTGATACAGGCCAGTTCTTTGCTTTGCCTTGGTAAAATAACCGTATCAGTTGATGTGGCAAGGTTGCCAGGTTGATGGTGGCAAGGGTTTAGTGTGTCAACACCTTGATGGCGGAACCGTAGAAGAGGAATAATCACTCCATGATTACTGTTTGGATGCTATAAATGCTCTGAACTGCAGTGCGCAATTTAACTCAGCAGGATTTTCGATGCCGTCAGCATGAAGCCGCATTTGTCATTATCACTAGAGATGGAATTGTTAAGCCATAACAGAGGCCTTAGAGGTTGCTTCGAAACATCTAACAACGGCGTCATCTGCCACTATAGTACTACAACTTCCATCACAAACTTGACCCGGACCCCAGCACTGGGAACACTATGGGTTCTTAACCTACCTTTGGCAATATTCGCGGCGTATTGTTTAATTGCGAGTTTCTCAGCCGTGTTTTCTAGCCCGTAGAAGTTTTTCACGTCCAAGTACGCCCGCTGCTCGAAGCACGTCCATTCAGAGTTCTCGGGGTGTACCTGCCGGCAAAAACAAGTCTGTTACACTTGAATGAGTCAAAGTGAATAAAAAATTTCGAAAAAATTATCTATAGAATTGTTTTGAGTTATGTGTGCCTGTCGATATGTAGTAAGTATGGTGACTAGAGAGACACGAGAAGGGAGGCACCTCCGTTCGTCTGGAGGCTTGTTGATGGTAGCATGGTATACTTAATTTTCTAAACCGTAACGTTTAAGCCCAGTTAACCGCAGTGCCCTTTTAGGGTCCGTGTGCGTATGTCTATTTTAAGAACTTACTCCATATCTTTTTTAAGAGTTTTGTAAACAAAGAAAACATGAATCAATAAACGATATTGATAATTATGATCGGAATTTGTAAACGATACCTACATGGTTCCGTGCAAAAAAACTTCTATAGTACGTTCTAGGTAGTAATGTAGGCTGTGGCGAGTACTAGACATCATCACAGGTACATAAAAGATTGCGAGAGAAAGAATGAACGATGATTGTAGCTTCTTTGCAAGGGTAATGAATGATGAGCGAATCATTGATTAATCAAAACAAAATCTCAAGAAGCCAAAATCAGAAGTCATTTAAAGAAAACAGTGAAGATTATTTAATCAACCGCGGTTGTGATAGCACTTCGATTCGAAAGGTCACGCTAGAGTTTGTGTCCCGGGAAATCCCGTCCCGGGAACTCCCGGGACTTCCCGGGACTTTGGCTTGTCTCGGTCTCGAAACTTTTAGCTCGAGACATTCGAGACATCGAGACATGAATTGAAATATGCGAGATAGTCCAGTCAATAAAGGAGTTGTAGAGTGCGTGAGCAGGGACCTAAGCGATTTCTTCAGAAACGTGTTCAGTGTGCTTAGGAAGTGAACATACCATATATCATAAAAGTTCCCACCTCAAAGAGGTGAGCCGGAGTCAGGAGAAATACACAAAGGTCCAAATTTTGGATTTTTCGCTAATACCTCAAAAACGGTGCGTCGTATGGAAAAATTGTCTAGTACTAAATGAAAGCTCATAAAATTTTCTACAACTTTAATCATATGCACTTTTTTCATATTCGCTACCGTTTTCGAGCTACACGCTCCAGAAAAGTAAACTGTGATGTCCATAATTTAATAGAAGGGTTCTGTAAGTTGTGGGAATTACCTAAATGACTAAGACCTGTGTTAATATAAGCACTACTAAATATATTAAATTAAACTATCTACAAATATGATCTTAATATTTAGCTAAACTTAGTTTATTTAAAGTAAATAAAGTAAAAACATGCTAGCATTTCATTATTACTAAACAAAATATAAAATAAAGTTAAAAAAATAATATAGTCCATATGCAAGATTCGAATCACGAGCTTCCTCACTGATGCCGGGCTCAATACCAATCCGCCAGCTGGCCGATAAGCGACCGGTTGAAATACCTCTTCCGTATCATTGGAACAACAAGTTATTGCGAAGTATAATTTTTAGAAATCATTCCCAACGTGCAAAATCATCAAATTATGCCTCAGCAAAAACTATTTCCTTATCTCCAAAACATAAACGGCATGACCATAGACCCAGTTTACAACACTATTTAAAACACTTTAATCTTTGTTAAATTAAAGACTATTTAATATTGCATTTGATTTACAAATTTTCAACACAAAGATTCGCTTCCGTGATCCGGAGCTTGAACGTCATTCGTTTTCTCAAAATTATTTCAACTACCTTCGAAGGCACTCGAAAATAAATTAATATTAGTGGCATATTAAAAATGAGCCTAGTGGCTCCATCTAGTGACGGACTGAAGAAATAATCATTACATTATCCCCCCTCCAAAAAGAGGAATCCAATGGATTCAACCTAACACACCAATAAAAAAAACAATCAATTAATATAAGGTTTCAGGTCGGTTGCATGCCACTTGCCCAGATTTTTACCCCTTAGATTCTTTAAGAAGTAAACATCTGTTGAAACTTTGTCTGAAATTATTGCCTTCTCATATTTTGGCGATAATTTTGCCATAAAGCTCTTTTCGTTGCTCGATTGTGGCTTTGTCTTTTTCCAAACCATGTCCCCAATTTTGAAATTCATCGTTCTTCTGCGCAAGTTATAATTTCTGCTATTTATTTTATAAGCTTCTATCAGCCTCTTATTAATATCTTTATATAATTCATCACGTTTCTTAATTTCATTCTCATATTGTAAACGATCAAAATTTAGTGGTTCATCTTGACTTAAATGCATTGCTTTCTTGTGTATGGAAGTTTCTCTTCCAAAGAATAAATATGAAGGTGTTTTGCCAGTAACTTCATGCACCGCCGTTCTTATTGCATGGCCAATATGTGGTATAAATTTATCCCATTCTTTGTGATTGTCTTCAATGAAAGATGCTATTGCTGTACCAATGACTCTATTAACCCGTTCTGTAGGATTAGATTGCGGGTGATAGTAGGGTGTATACCATATTTCAGAGTTATAATTTGCAAGAAGGTCTTTAAATTGACCAGCAATAAATTGTTTACCATTATTACATAATATGACACTGGGAACACCGAATACCAAAAATACCTGTTCCTCTAGCACTTTAACAATATTAGACACTTTACCATTTTTCAGGGGAAAGAGCAAGGTAAACTTACTAAACCAGTCCGAAATGACAAAAAGCATAGTGTTGCCCAGTTTTGAACGCGGAAATGGACCCATTAAGTCCATTGATACTATTTGAAAAGGTTTAGATACGTTCTTGTGTTTGCCCATTAGGCCTATTGGTGGTAGATTACTTGGCTTTCGGCTTGCGCAGATTTCACATTTTCGTACATATTCTTTAACATCCTTTATTAAAGTTGGCCAATAGTAATGTTGTCTCACCCTAAGAACAGTTTTCTTTACACCGAAATGTCCGGCAGTTGGTTCATCATGGCACTCTTTTATTACCTGAATTCTAAGCTTTTCAGGGATTACCATTTTCCATGAATTACTTTCATCAGGAAATTGGGGTAATTTCAAATATTTCCATAACAAGCCTTGATCCACTACCCAATCTGGACCAGACTGATCCTTCAAAGTCATGTCTTCTAGATTTTTGTACCAATCGTCTTTGTCGTCTTGATTAATATCCATTGTATTAATTTCAGCCGGTATAGCCCTAGACAAGGCGTCAGGTACTATATTATCTTTTCCCTTACGATAAATAACTTCAAAATCGAATTGTTGCAAGCGCATTGCCCAACGCGACAATCTGCCATGAGGATCTTTAATTTTATATAACCACTGGAGCGCACTATGATCCGTTATAACTTTAAAGTGGGCACCTTCTATATATGGCCTAAATTGTTCCACAGCATGTATTACACTAAGTAGTTCTCGTTCAGAAGTAGAAAACTTTTGTTCTCGTTCCGTAAGTTTCTTGCTAGTGTAAGCTACCGGTCTTTCAATACCATCTATGGTTTGTATGAGAACTGCTCCAGTGCCGTGGCTAGATGCATCACACTGTACTGTAAATTCCGAGTCAAAATCAGGACAGCTTAGTACTGGCGTGGTTGTTAAAGCCGATTTGAGATTAACAAAAGCCTTTTCTGCTTCGGTAGACCACTGCAAATGGTTGCCCTTTTTCCCGCCTTTAGTGAGATCATGTAAGGGTGCTGCGACAGTTGCATAATTTTCTACAAATCTTCTGTACCAACTGGCCAGACCCAAAAAGCGTTTCAACTCTGTATATGTCATAGGTTTAGGATAGTTAAGTATGGCTTTGACCTTATCCGGATCAGTTCGTAAACCTTCTTTGTCTACAATATATCCCAAGTATTTCAAAGAGGCCCGTGCAAAATGGCATTTGTCAATATTTATTGTAAGACCTGCGTATTTCAGTTGTTCTTTAACCCAGCTTAAAGATTTGATATGCTCACTGAAGGTTTTGCTGCACACAACAATGTCATCAAGATAAGCAAATACTTTACCTTCAGGTGGGAAAAGTTTGTCCATTAATCTTTGCTGTGTTTGGCTGGCATTGTTGAGTCCGAAAGGCATGACCTTAAATTGAAATAAGCCTTTACCTGCTAGACCAAAAGCTGTCTTTTCCTTGCTCGACTCTTCAAGCGGGATTTGCCAAAATGCGGATTTTAAATCCAATGTGGATAAATAGCGCGCGTTTTTTAGATTGTCTAAAATGGATGTAACTCTTGGTAGAGGGTATGCATCTCTTTTCGTCAATTTATTTAACTGTCGGCTATCTAAACACAGACGATTCTTTCCATTGGCTTTTTTGACCAAAAGCACAGGAGATCGCCACGGACTAGAAGAGGATTCAATTACTTCCTTTTCTAACATGTCATCAATTTCTTCTTGTAGTTCTTTCATTATGTGTGGAGAGAAGGGGTACTGTCTTGTATTGATCGGGTCACTATGGCCAGTGTCGATTCGATGTTCAATTAGATTTGTTCTGCCTAAACCAGTTCCAATAGTCGCTCTCATATCGTCGATCAGGGCATTTAACTGTTTATTCTGATCATCCGTTAATTCATCTCGAGAAATGACAGCTGCGTCATCATTGAGCACCTCAATATTAATTTCCGTAGTATTGCCAGAGTCAATAACATTTAACATTTCCTTAGCGTGACCAATAGATAAATTAAAAGCTTGAAGGAAATTCATACCAAACAAGAGATCATGTCTGAGATTTTCCATAACGAAGAAGTGAATAACTTTATACTGACCCATGAATTCCACAGGCAAGTAAATTGCAGAATTTATTATATGGCTTGTGCCATCAGCAGTAGATAGATTCATTTCCGGTACTAATTGAGGAGTAAATCCTAGGTTAATTAGTTTATCACATAGAACGTTTGAAATAACAGATGAAGTTGCTCCAGTGTCTAAAAGTCCAATAAATTGTTTATTTAAGATTTTTATTTTACCATAATAGCGATTATCACTAGCTTTCGTTGTTAAGTTACAGAGTTCACCAGTCTTAAGAAATGAAGACACGACTAGTAACCATTCCTGCCATTCGTTATTGGAAGTTTTAATAGATTGTATTATTTCGGAAGGCATTTGGCAGGGATGATGTCTTCCTGATTTCCGTTTCCCGAATCTGAGTTACAATTACAATTTTTGGTAGTATTTCCAAATTTTCCGCACTTAAAACAGAAAATTCTTTGACGTGGCGAGTTGCAATTTCTAAAAGTATGTCCGACAAGGCGGCAATTCCAGCATTTCATATTTCCATTATTAGAGTTTATGACAACAGAGTTAATTTCATTTGAGTTGTTACCTTTATATGCTAAATCAGGTTCTAAAACATTGACAGTTCTGTGTGGTTCTTTGAATTTCTCACAATTTGATTTGGTACGATCTAATATTCTTAGAACAAGTGACAACTCAGCAACATTATTAAATTTATCCCTACATACAGCTTGTTGAAAATAGGGCTGAATATTTTTTAACAAAATTGCAAGTTTTTGCTGTTCAGTTAATTTGTTGGGAAGTCTATTGAACATGTTTTGCATTGTAGCGAGATAGATTGAGACACTTTCATCTCGCGCTTGAGTTCGCATTTTGATTTCTTCCAACAGCTCATCCTGGTAAAAGGGACTCTGAAAACTTGAGATGAGCAACTCAACTAATTCCGTCCAATTACAAACATAATTACGATTTGCCCTAAACCAAATGAGCGCTTCTCCTTCAAAAAAATCAATGGCATATCTCCAAAGATCCTCACAGTCAGCATTACGAGCCTCTTTCAATTCATCAACACGTTCTAAGAAAGCATTAATACTAATACCACCGTTTCCGGAAAACTTAATACCCCAATCTTTAATAGGAACGAGCTTACGTTTACACAAGTCATTATTAATTAAGGTGGAGGACCTAGCGAAATTTGTGCGACGTTCATGAAGCTTGGCTTCATCGAAAGAAATTTTGTCACCCGGGGAGTGTTCAGATTGGATACTTGTATCATCTTTCGAAACAGCGATGTCCAGATCGTTTGCAGGTTGATCGTTTCTATCCAGCTCGGCAATGATGTGTTTAGCTTCATCACCGATTGAATTAATTAATATTTCTTTGTCCTTATCAGATAATTTTTCCTCCTCGCCATTCGACTCGCGTTTTAAAATTGAATCAAAGCATGTGTCAATATTCTTGCACAATACTGAATGACGTTCAAGATCATTATCAATAGGAGCAATATATTTAGCACGGCGCTGTAAATGAATTAAGCGAGAGGTTAAGCGTTTAATATTAACCGGGTCTAGTTCTCCAGTCATGCCCTGAATAGAATTTAATATATTGTTTAGCTTGCCCTCACATACTTCTATTTCCGCAGCTGGATTTTCAATACAACGACTAGGTACAATAATTTTAACAATCGATTGCCCACTAAGTTCTCTTTTGAGAATTTCTCTGAGAATTTTTTTCATTGAAGTAACTGAATCTATGTTATGTATACTACGCGATTCCAGTTCAAATTCCAGTTCATCTTTCCATAAATGATTTACGTCCATGATGGACGTTTACAATATACCTATCAGTAAAGCAGACACAAAATACACGTAAAACTTACTAAGTATAAAATAATAAAAACACAGGCCTTAATAAAGAGAAAACCCGTTGGGCGCCATCGTGATGTCCATAATTTAATAGAAGGGTTCTGTAAGTTGTGGGAATTACCTAAATGACTAAGACCTGTGTTAATATAAGCACTACTAAATATATTAAATTAAACTATCTACAAATATGATCTTAATATTTAGCTAAACTTAGTTTATTTAAAGTAAATAAAGTAAAAACATGCTAGCATTTCATTATTACTAAACAAAATATAAAATAAAGTTAAAAAAATAATATAGTCCATATGCAAGATTCGAATCACGAGCTTCCTCACTGATGCCGGGCTCAATACCAATCCGCCAGCTGGGCGATAAGCGACCGGTTGAAATACCTCTTCCGTATCATTGGAACAACAAGTTATTGCGAAGTATAATTTTTAGAAATCATTCCCAACGTGCAAAATCATCAAATTATGCCTCAGCAAAAACTATTTCCTTATCTCCAAAACATAAACGGCATGACCATAGACCCAGTTTACAACACTATTTAAAACACTTTAATCTTTGTTAAATTAAAGACTATTTAATATTGCATTTGATTTACAAATTTTCAACACAAAGATTCGCTTCCGTGATCCGGAGCTTGAACGTCATTCGTTTTCTCAAAATTATTTCAACTACCTTCGAAGGCACTCGAAAATAAATTAATATTAGTGGCATATTAAAAATGAGCCTAGTGGCTCCATCTAGTGACGGACTGAAGAAATAATCATTACAAAACTTTTCGAAAAAAAGATCTTAACTGTTATCTACATGTATCATGTAAACTCTTTTCAACTATTATACATATTCCAATAACGTTTTCATCCTCTTAGGGTATGAGGGTCCTGGCAAGTTCTCCAAGGCATCTTAAGCCTCAGTGGTGGGTGGTTCTTATTGAAGGGCCTCTACGTCCTCTTCATCGTCGCCCTCGTCAACAGACACCCCGGCGCCGTTGAGGCATTTTCCTTGTCAGTGGAGTCACGCCGTAGAACAGTTCAGCATTACTTTGCGGCATCCACATTAGCCACTACCACAATCCTTGGTGCAGCGGCAAAAAATCGTGTGCAGTACGACCTCTGGTCCTGGTGAATCTTCTGTTTTTATTGGCACCAGGATGTCTATTACATGTTTTCACCCTCACTTCTGCAGTTGATGGTAGGTGAGCCGGGAATGTCGTTTAGCTGTACATTCAGCCCGTGGTGGGAGGGAACTGATGTCAGGCTTAATATTTGTCACTGACCTCATGAACGACTGGATAGTGTGGTCTGGTTAGTGTGAACCTACTTCTCCTTGTCGAATATAATTTATTTTAATTGTCACATACGTGATGAATGACGATGACATTTTTATCAAAGTACCTTTTAAAAGAATAATATTTTGTTTATGTTTTAAATATTATTTCTAGATGCGTAGAATTACGACTCAAAGAAGTTTCTTGAGTTTAGAAAGTGTATAAATAAAAAAATATCCCGAAAAACGTCAAGATTAATTGTTTACTTTATGTCTCGAATGTCTCAAAGGTCCCGGGAAATTTAGCTCGAGACGTCTCGAGTCCCGGGACTTTCAAAACCTCGAGACTTGACAAACCCTAGGTCACGCATTTAACCCCTACGCATTGTGGGATTTCAGCTGTAAGATACATATTTGAAATCTTCTTATAATAACTGACATATCTATCGCGGCTTCGTGTAAAGAGCGAAGCATGATTGAGTACTAAGATTTAGTGGCATTATTATTCTAACATATTATGTTATAAACATCTCTGTATATTATTTTCAAATAATATTATTATTTAGTTTTATTCGTCAGTTTATTTATCGATATGGAAATTATATTATCATCATCATTATATTATCAGCCGGAAGAATTCAGCGTTTGGCTGCATTATTCTAAGAAAGATATGTTTAAAACTAATTTACACTATCAATCATTCATCACTATATCAGTCGCAAGACTTCCACTTATAGACGTAGTACTATTATCTAATCTATATAGGGTGACTTTAAATTAGTTCTTGATACGAAAGGCTATGAATGTGCTCATGATAACAAACAACTTTCCCTAAAGAACCCAAAGTCAAATCGCAAAAAAAATTTTGGACTCTTTATACTAATTTGGCCGGTCAGTTGATCGATTTGTATGGAGAGACCAAATTTTTTTTTGCGATTTGACAATGGGTTTCTTAGGGAAAGTTGTTTGTTATCATGAGCACATTCATAGCCTTTCGTATCAAGAACTAATTTAAAGTCACCCTATATATCTAATGATAAGTCAGACTAGATCATCAAGTAGCCACTAGACTCGCCAGCCCGCCTCTTTCTCCTCCATTATAGGAAAATCATTACTAAATAAAAACTGCGCATTCCTGAACGCACTTTAACTTCATTAATTAAAACTAAAAGCGTCCACGGTTGTGACTCTGTCCTAACTAATAAATCTCACTTAATGGGAGTAAGTTCAAGTCAGTGATGTAACGATGACTCCGAACATTTACACTTTTCTTCTGTGTTTTTCCAGTGTAGTGTTTGGTCAGAAAGAGCTGAAAAAATTCAGTAATTCTTCACGGTACTCACAAAATACCGGCATTTCTCCAACACGCCAACTCTGGAGGCGAAGCTTTCGTTAGTGGCCTCGATCTCCAGCACTCTGTTCCGCAGATCCAGCGTGTTCTTCTGGATGAAGTACACGTAGTCCATGCCGATCATCTGGAAAGATGGGAGAAGTTAGTTCTATTCAAATAGCTATGTATGTACACATAGGCGCAAAACTATAATAAAAAATAATAAAAAAAAAAAAATAAACTATAAAAGTGCAATTTCATCAAAAGTGTGATGAACCGAAACATTTCATTGTCCTAAAGGACTCGTGAGAAATGTTCTTAGGTTGACAAGAAGTTATGCTATATTCTTATGCTTATGCTATGTCCCTCTTATCATCATACCATCCGGAAGATATACAGTGTTGAACATAGGCCACCACATAGATTTCAACTCCGTACAATATTGTGTATCCAACAGCTTCCTGCTAGCCTCACCAGATTATTAGGCTATCCAGCGGGGGAGCAGTCCAACACTATGGGACGCTGTCTCATCTGAAATTTTTACTATATGGGACATGTCGGTGACTTTAGTGCTTTTGCGAAGATTCCTTTAAGTCAGTTAGCCTCCGCAGGTTTCTTACGACACATAGCTATTCAATGCAGCTGTTTCTGCGTGAAACCTACCTTTTTGAACAAATACGGCGCCTCAACGTTGAGTTGACACCGCCGAGTGGTCTCTCGTATCGAGTTATCGGCTGACCAGCTGTCTTCTGTGATGACGCATTCCACCACCACCGGGATCTGGGGGCAGGAGGGGAACCGCAGCTCGTACGCCTGTAGCAAAAAGACGGAGGTTTTATAGGTTTGATTTCGGTGTCTGGTTGAACAGATGACAAGTTAGAGCATACTTTTTGCTAACGAAAATTGATAAATTCACGAATCTACTATGGAAAGCCATTGGTTTCCACTAGTTGATACACTATACGCGAAACGCTTACTTAACGTTTACACTTGTCACTTTAGATGGAATGTAACGTAGGTAGAAACCATGTAGTAGAAAGTAGATATACTCGATAAAGTATTCTTCTTTATAATCTCACAGAAAAGAAAATGGTAGTGTATGCATTTGAGTCGCTACAAGAATTTGTCTCCCATAGAAACAAAACTATTTAGCTCGGCAAATCTTGTCCAAAACATATGCTTCCAGAACAACCATTCGCACAACTTCCGCACAATTTATTGTGTAAGCTTTGTCCTTTTCAACTCAACGAGACAAATATCTGCTGTTCTCGACCATTAAAGAGATAAGATCTTTAAAATAGGTGGGTACTTATCCATTTAATTTATATCGTGTTATAGTGAGATGAGATCAGATTACAAACATGGGTCCGGGCAAATTAGATTCCGCGTCTGTAAACTGTCAGGACACCTACGCAATTCACCTGAACGCTTTCTTAGAAATTGCTGTGTAAAGCCGACCATAGACGAAGGGGAAATGTGGTTTCTAAATGCAGCATGACACTGGAAATAAGTTTGTGGTTCTGTGAGGCTTGCGTTGTCGAATCGATCACGCAAATTAACTAGCTACAAGCGCGCTTATAACTCGGATGGGTATGTCAGTTAGTGGTATTTCTGTTGACTGTTTCAGGACAGGTCCAGCTATTGGTGTCGGCTATTTCAAAGGCTTATAAACGGGTTGAAAACGGGTACATCCAATATAGCTCTGATAATTCAATTCGGGCTATCACTGGCTGGAGCAGTCTGGGTCCCATATGTGGAGCATGGCCTATTACTTTGTTTGTATGTTTGTAAACTCTTTGTTGCAAAAAAATTCTTTATCGAGATATTGGGACAATGTATTATACGAGTACTTATAGAGCGTGTAATAACAAAATCAAACTCATCAAACTGTGCAACTTTTGTTCTACAACTAATGACAAAAAAAATGAACTAATGCGTTCGGCTGACCGACCGACCGTGTAGTTGGGTAGCTTGTCAGCATATAAGTTTTTACGATATCAGTTAAGTAGTAGAACAATTTTTGTTCAGTATGTTGAAAGTCCAGTTTATCGGTCCTAGACTATGTTATTGGAATTGATTACTGGAATTGCCTATGGAATTGGCTAAGTATTTTCTGTTACTTTCAGTCTGGTGTTTTCTTTCTTTTCGTGTGAACAATTCAGAATCGAGACTTTTGCCAGTCGCCGGCATTAAACGTGTTACGTATATCTCGTGGAATAAACCGAATACAAATTATAATACGTAATACAACATTCAAGTACCTACCTACAGTTACATGATTAGATATATTTCAGCAGAAAGATAATATTCACAAAACATATCTGACTTCCCAATGAAGATTGGAGATTTGTGAGATCTTTATTTGAACAATCAATTTTACAAACCTACACAATTTAACAAAATCGATACCAACGAAGCTGAAATGGACGTATTTTAGCAGAAAGGACTCAATCCACAAACCTTTGTTAGTGGATTAGGATAGAGTAATTTCTGCTAAACTACGTGTTAGTGGATTGAGTCCTTTCTGCTAAACTACGTCCAAATATGGCTTGCGAAGCTTATCAATAAACATTCATTATCATCAGCCAAAAAAGGTCGACTGCTGAACAAAGCTCCCTTGAGGATTTCCACAACGACAGGACTTGTCCGCATCCAGCGTCTTCCCCAACCTTCACCGGGTCAGCGGTGCGCGGAGTGGGAGGATTACCCACGCTACGTCTTCCGGTGCGCGGTCGCCACTCGAGAACTTTCCTGCCCCAACGGCATCTGACCTAAGAGCCCGCCCACTGCCACTTCAGCCAACAATCGCTCAAAAGTTCAATCAATAAATATAACATGTCGTTAATCAATCATCTTTGTTTACCGTTTGCTAACATAACCCACATGCGGTCATGTTGTTTAGGGGTTCAAGACATTGGCAATTACGTGCCCCTTACAATTCATAATCTCCTAATATTAATCGAAACGTCTCACAGAATACACACGAGTGTTATGCAGCTGATATAGTATAATTCAGCATTAATGTTCTTATGTTTTCATTTGAAATCGGTAGATACACATAGTTGAAATTAACCCTCAAGTAGCCTTAACAGCCCTCTGATAAGGTGGAGCGATAATTTTCACAAAGTTTATTGGTGCCAGCTAGATGCGCATGGCCATCATTCGCATGGGCATTGCATGCTTATTAGTGTCGTGCCTTGGAAGAGGCCTATGTATGTACATGATGATGATGAATGCACTTCAGATGCGTGCACACTAAACGACGGACGCACGTTAACAACCCATATCGTCCCCACTTCTGGGGCACGCCTCCTTTTCCATAGCTGGGGAAGGCCAGGGACGACGCATAGATGAAGCTTAATCCATTGAGCGCTTTGCCACTCCTCGACAAATCGTGCCCCCAGCGCCAACGACGACGGCTATAGCCGACAAAAATGTATGAAAATCCCAAATGCTGGCGCCCGCCCATGGCACGGAAACCGGTTGTCGGTCATAGCCGACTGTGGCGCTCAGAAGGTTAATAATACTCATACACATAAAGTGTTGTAACTTTGAGTAACAAACTAATTACAGTAAGTACTTATTACAAACTATAGTCATTGAATAAATACTCCTAAACAGAAGTTGAGCTATAACAAAACTTTCTGAAAGCTCAATAAAAAGGACTCTTTGCGAAGACATATAAAAGATAAGATATTTATTATTGCACACACAATAAAACTTTGATTAGTTCTACAAGTCGAGTATAATGTAAAGCTTTTATGTACCTAGTCTAGTACAGTCGGCCGACTTAAAGGTCGGCATCCCCTAATACTGGGTATACCCAGTTTAGTTTTGCATGAGAACGCTATAGCGTTCTCATGCAAAACTAAACGCAAAGGTATACGGTTTTTAATAAATTAAGATTGCAGTTAAAATTTATGAGTAAGTACATCGGAAAAACCTCGAAAGATCCATTGAAAATGGCCGAATAGCAATTTTTTTATGATATTTATGAATGCACACTATCCGAAAAATGCGAAAGTGTTAGAAAAGGCCAAAAAATCCTTATAGTATATGTTTAAGTATAAGGCTTAAGTATACTATATTCTCTTTCCAATCTCTAGATAACAAATTAAACGAACCAACAAGGTACAGTTTATTTGGACAAAACCAACACTAGTCGGACGAACGTTCCTAGTAAAAAAAAAAGTTTGCGCCGATCTTAGTCTTACTTACAGACCCTGCTTCCTCATACATAAGTCATAATATTAGTTATCCCGACGAAATCCCACTACAATATTGCAACAAAACAAAAAAAAACAGTTTTAAATTTTCCCCGAGATTTTACTACTTTACTATAAGAGCTATTAGCTGGCTTCGTGAATCTTTAATGAGTCTTATTCAGTATCCTTCTGCATTCTAGGCAGGTGGAATGAATAATGAGTGGTAGGCAGTAGGCACCTGGTAGGCAATATAAAGGGTGTAACAAAATTGGTGTTTTTTTTGTGATTTGAGCAAAGTCGTAGAACAAAACTTGTTCAGTGCGATGGGAAAACCCCAGTTAACGGGTCCTACACCAATTTTGTTACACCCTGTATACAAGGTGACTGGTACTGCGAACCTCGTAACTGGTGATTACGCTTGGTAATTTTGCTGTTTAACATGCTGAAATCTCAAAAAAATATGGCACTTTCACACTAATCAATTAGCTTCTAAGCCAAGTATGTAATTTATATGATGAGTGCAAATCCTTTTTTAGAATTTTTGTAAATTTCAATAAAATAAAAGAGCAAAAGTTGTTCAGTTTCATGAATAGAGTCGCCTTTAAGAGCTGTCACTCCGTATAGTCCAGGTCTAGTCAGCTCCGGTCTGTGGAGCATGGCTTAATCAACCCGGGATATTAGAATAGAGACGCACGTCCCTATAATGGTGATAGGTCTGATTGTCAACAGGGTTAAAACAAGGTTAATGAAAAGGGGTGATGTGGTGGTTTCTTATTCGCCCTTACGTCACAGACGTAGAAACGACCGCGTCGATCACATCGCTTGTTAGTTCACACGGTTAACTAAAATATTCAAATGTAAAGAGAATGTACAGTTAAGGTCAAATGGTAACACAGGGGTTTGTACACGTGTAAATGTCGGTCATAGGACAAACGGACATCGTAGGTTCAGGAGAATGTTGAATATGAAAGTCAAGTGACCGTGAAACTAATATCAATAGGTCTAAATAGGTATAATAAATACAGGTCTAATAAGGTGTAAGGACACGTAGGGTGAGAAACTAACAATGTGAATAGTCACAATTTTACAGGTGAACTTCTTACATAAAATCTTCTACGAGTTTGTTCTGAATGTAGCAAACGTTCTTAATATTATCTATTATAGATAGAATTGTTACATAATATATTGAGGATATTTCCAAAGTGGACGAAATGGAGTGTTAAAATCTATTCAGTAAATTGAATTTCAATGGGTTCGAGGGTCTTGTTACATACGAAGTGTGCGCAGACAGAGTGCACTGGACATTGCGCAATGACAGTCCACTACCACCGACAGCCGCCTCAAGTCCACTAGTTAGTTATACAGGGGACCAGATTCAGATTTTGGCACAAAAATACATGTTAACAACCCATTACGTCGCCACTGCAGGGGCACGGGTCACGGAAATTCGATACAACTACAATGTAGTATTTTTGGGAATTAGCTCAAAAGTAATGACCTGATATTAATAGGTAATAAAATTAATATGGAACCAATCGTCTATCCAATAAAAATAAAAACATCATAAAGCAAATCCTGATTTAGCATTGCGATTACTTTTTGCAAGTCGGTTAAAAACTAACTAATATATTTGCTGTTTTATGAGAAAACAGGCCACTTTCAAGGACAATACTACACCTTTGTCTGCCCGAGTTTTGGTATATTCTGTAGTTCAATATTTTACTTAGGTTATTACATAAAATCTTACTATAGGCAACAGAATAAATTTGAAGTAACAAAAAAACCTTGGACTTTATATGCAAGAAAAAGGATGACAAAACAAAAACGCAAAAATAACTACGCCCGAATTTTAAGCAGCTGAAAGTATGCCAAAAACGTTGAACGCCAGCCCTACGCTCGGCTAGAGATTATTACCACAAACAAGATTACAAGAGCATAATGTTGTACTGTTTTATAATACAATACCAAACATAAACAACAACAAACACCCTTCATCTGTGAACGAAGAGCATAGACAACACAATTCGCGTCAACTTACGAGTATATTGTATTGTATCATCACGTCTAGATACGTCACGTCGCACGGCTGACAATAGGCACGTTGAGATGTAAAGTAAACGCATTCATGTTGCCGTGTCCTGTCTGTTACTTTACTATTCTATATTGCAAGTGAGGAAGTGTTATACGAAGTCTTGTTGTTGTTGTCTTTTCCTTTGCGTATGTTTTACTCGACTGCCCAAGAGAGTTAATGTTTTTCTAGTGTATATATATGTGTATGTCCGTTTCACTGTAACTATCTATAGCCAAAACGGTTCTGATTAATTTTTTAAGAACGAAATGTCGTTGGCTTCGTCTTGATTCTCTGATTGACATAGGATACAGGATACAGTTTTATGCGGGTTTATTACGTTTTTTTTTTAAATTAATCATCTTAAACTGTGTCTCAAACTAAAATTGTAGGTGATTTGGTAAATATTTTTAAGTAGATATTTATTTAAATCAAAAATATGCAGTCTAAAGTATTCTCGACAAGACGAATATGAAGTGGATACTGCGTTTAGACAAAGCAAAGGTGGCAGTATACGACCAAGCTAGGCTGCGTGCGAAGTCTGTTGGTGAGTACGCCTCTGGCAAGGTAGAGCGGTGATTTGCACGAGATCGCTAAAGACTGCTGGGTGTAGGGGGGCTAGACCAGTGCAAGAAAGGAATTTAGGTTAGGACAGACTGTTCAAGTTGTATCGCACGTTGCAGTCAATAAAGGCTGTAATTTTCAACTGTGACCATTAACACATTTCATTACTACAATAAGTGAAACAGGAAGCAGATTTCGCACCCACAAACCTACCAATTAAAATGCCTTTCTCAAATTATCTATCTACTATTTCACTGGCAAAAGTTAGACGAATCTAGAAACCTTTATGCGAACTATGCAACTACAGCCTTCGACTGCAAACGGATATGAAATCGAACGTTACAACACCGAGGAGTGGCGGCAAAAACGTACACATTTATGTTTATGACTGTACACATCCCCAATAAGTAAACCATTTAGTACTAACTTAACTGACGGTAATAAAGTTCAGATTGGAATGCATTTGGCCCCTTTAAAAGTACTCTTTTTCAACGTGTGGTCACGTGTGAACACTGGAAGTAACTAGACAATTAGAACAATTAGTTGCAGTTAATCGACGGAAGATGGCAGGGAAAGTTTCGTCCTCCTAATAGGCCACGTTGTAACCTTTGTTACATTTAAGCGTGAAAAAATATTTTGGAGTTCCCATACAAAATTGGCGGATCAGTGATCAATTTAATATGTGAAATCCCAACTTTTTTTGCGAATTAAGTATAGGTTCCTTGGGAAAAGTTGTTCAGTTTCATGAGTACAAGCCACTGTTATAATATATTTTTTTCTGGTAGTTTACTAATTTAACAAAACAAAAACGTACCCGACTTCATAAAATGTACTTTATGTCAATCTGGAATCAAAGTGATTCTAATGACACTTCGCATTACAAAAACCATAAATCAACTTGCCTATAAATGTGGTAACAATCAGACGGGCATTACAGCCAAAATACATTACCCATTCCTTGAGCAGTCGGATAAACTATCCAATGCGGCGATCGACTTGTAATTAGCATAGCACTAATAAACATACAGATATGACAGATGGACACCAAAGCAATCAATATTCCTTATCATACATGTACTCTAAACTAAACACAGATAAACCGAACAGCACGTGTTTCGAACTAAGACCAGCGCTCGCTAGTTAAACATACATACGTTATTAAGTAAACCGTTTTATCTAACGACAAAAATAAACACACTGATAAATAAATAATGGAGGTACTTTTTCCGGTTCGCTTCCGGCATTAACTATGATAATAACGAAGGACATGTCAAACCATATTTTATTTAAAAGCATAATTGACCACGCTGAATACGTTAAAAACAACCGACTTCAATCGCAACAACTCCAATTTTGATATGTTTTTGTTGATTTTCTCAAAAACCGCTGAATCGATTTCGATAAAATTTATATGGGACCACCTGTGAAGTATACCCTTTTAAACAAAAAAAGAATTTTCCAAATCGGTTCAGGCGTCTTCGAGTAATCGGTGAACATACATAAAATAAAATAAAAAGATTCCGACGAATTGAGAACCTCCTCCTTTTTTTGCAGTCGGTTAAAAATAACAAACATTTTCATTTTTATCAAAATTACATACCTACTAATTTCAATTTTTTTCTCCAATAAAGATCTTTTTCGAAATAGCTGAATTTAAAATGTAGGTATAATTATGTTTGATAATTTGAAGATGTTTATCAAAATAACATTCAAATTTTATACTCTGATATGTTTTTTCGAAATAACTGTATATTTTATTTTTGCAAATTTGAAGATAGTTTTACTTTCATTAAAGTTAAGATAGAGTAAACAATGTTTTAAGGGGAAGACCAAGAAGTTAAAAATTGATAAAGGTGTGAAAGAGACGGTTGATTTTTCCTTGTTACAGGAAATCATTTTCATTTTAGTGAGATGACTTCCACTGTTGGGTACTAGTACTACGTAATGTATGTTTCGAAACCTCATTGGTACACTGGTCAGGATTTGAACCCGGATATCTCGTTAGGAAGGCCTAATTACTAACGTGGAACCACCGATGCGTACTGCTTGTAGATAATTTATATTCAAGACTGTCAGATCAAGAATCGTATATTCGATGGATTCTTATGAAGAGCAAACGCCCCTGTGATAACGACTGACTCGGTAGCTACGTGGTTAGCGATCCTGACCTCTGATCCGAGAGTCGTGGGTTCGATCTCCACACAGAGCAAACTTTTACGTGATGAGCAGAATTGTTTGCTCTGAGTCTGGGTGTATAATCTATACAGGGTGTAAGGGACAGGTTTCCGAAAACTTTAAGGGCTTGCTCAGTAGACGAAACTGAACAACTTTCCACAAGAATTTTTTTTAGGAAACGAAAAAAAAAATCGGCTTCTCCATACAAAATTATAAATTTGATTGGGCAGTTTGTATGGAGAAGCCGATTTTTTTTTTCGTTTCCTGAAAAAAAATATTGTGGAAAGTTGTTCAGTTTCGTCTACTGAGCAAGCCCTTAAAGTTTTCGGAAACCTGTCCCTTACACCCTGTATATGTATGTATTTAAATGTATATGTTTGTGTATATATCAGTCTCTGGTTCCCAAGATACAGGGAATCCTAGTTTGGGGCCAGATGACCGTGTATGATTTGTCCCGGATATTATTATTATTATTATTATAAACAGGTGGGTTTTGCTCTGTGTCACTGGTTCCCATAAAGAGAACAACTCTTATTACGGGACAGATTACCAAGTTTGACCCGTCCCGTAAACGTATGTTCATTTTATAGTACTAACTTTACAAGTCTAATGCTCAATTTAAGGTAAACAGTAAACACAATTATTGTTAGCCAACCTCCCGCAAGCGTATAATCCAATTTTGTCGGCGCAAAAACACGTGATGGGCGTTACTTAACTACTTAGTCACTTACGAGTAACTAACAGTGCACCGAGTGGTGTGATTCACTGGAGGACGCGACCACCTTCAATTAATTGAGAACTTACATGAGTAAATACCAGTACAGTTTTTGTGCATACAATTTTATTCAAATTCCCCCGATCTATCCTTTTACTAGTCTTTCAAAACATGTAACCATGTTTTAACTAAGTAAGTACTGTAATTCTAACCGAAGACTAGGTGCGTTTGAGCAAAGTTAATTTTCGTACTCCCCGGTTAATTAGGGTGATAATTTACGCTACGCTTAGCAAAAGGACAAAACTCGCGGACCCTTGGTACTTAGCACAGATGATTTGTGGTATTTAGTAACTGGTATAAGAGCGTTTTTATAGTCACGCGGTTTCTGCCCGCATGCGTGCCGCCCGCAACCTATCGTTTCAGTACATTTTTTAAGTTCCTTTTATTGTCATGCGTGTCCCACGCATGCGGGCAGAAACCCGCGTGACTATAAAAGCGCTCTAAGAAGGAAAAGGACCTACTGGAAGAGGTTTGTGATGTCCAACCATTGACAAGCCATTATACATGACATGACATTGACTGTTTTGTGACTGCTTAACCATTAATAAAAAGAGTAGCCAAAGACAATCAAAGATATCTGATACGAAAGGGAAAAAACATTCTATAGTTCGGAATCTAGACAGCAGTTTATAACTCATACCATGCCGACTAAAATGCTCTTACATGCCCCCGTAAGGCTTCCACTCGCCAATCCAGCTGATGTCCAGTAGTGGATTGACGACATCCAGATTATGACGTCACAATCGATAGAACCAACACCTACTACTATACTGCCCAGTATAGTAAGATAGTAGGTGTTGATAGAACTAACGACCGAGTGTCACCAGCTGGGACTTTCTTCGTGTGAATTCCCACATGTTCAAAAAAATATTGAAGATTAATAGTTGCCACAATGTCAAGTCTTTTTGAACTGTAAAAAACTATAATGATAAAAGTTAATAAATAATTAGTACCCCCACTTCCACATAATTGATAGCCTATGTCAATTTGTGCCAATTATTTTTATTTGGATGACTTGAGCGAATACGAATCAAATAAAGCGGCCAAGTGTCGGACTCGCCCATCAAGGGTTATAAGTAACATAATATAAAAGTTCTTGTAGTTCGTTGTAACTTGAATGAAAGGTAAATTGCGGTTTACGATTTATGACTTATTTAAGTTTTGGACCCACCATACAAATCGGACAACGGACCGGTCAAATTAGTATGAAGAGTATAATTATTTTTTGCGATTTGACTATTAATTCCTTAGGGAAAGTTGTTTGTTATCACGAGCACATGCATATCCTTAGGTATCAAAACTAATTTAAAGTCACCCTATATACTGTATTATTTTCCCGGGTTAGAAATAAACTGTGATTGTGATATATGTATACCTCTGGTATCGTTTAACCCCGACAAGTCCTGATACTCGTATTTAACAAAGAAAAACTTTATGTCCGTTACCGCAACAGAATACCGTTTATGTTCACCGATACTCGAAAGCGCCTGAACCGATTTGGAAAATTCTTTTCTGTTTAAAAGGGTGGTCCCATATAAATTTTATCGAAATCGATTCAGCTGTTTTTGAGAAAATCAACAAAAACATAGCAAAATTAGAGTTATTGCGATTGAAATCGGTTGTTTTTAACGTATTCAGCGTGGTCAATTATTAATCTTTGATATCATATTTGCGGTAAATACCTATCTCGTTAAATAGCTTTGCTTTATATTAAATAAGCTCAAATATTTTTCCTTAAGCCCAGCAATTTTTTTCTCTTTTGCTTGCTTACTCTTCTATTTTTATTCGGTTGCGATTTTCTTCACTTACTTCACTAGCTCACTTCCCCATACTACAGTCTATAGGCTATAACTTATTATTTCGCAATCTGACCCCATGGAGATCTACTTACTAAAAGGCTCTCGGGCTTTGGACCGATCGCCTGGCGATCGCAATAAATATAAATGGGCAATATCGTCGGTATGTCCGTCGCCCTTCGACCTTTTGAATTATAAATTAATGGACCCTCAATAAGGGTTTTTAGAAAGCCTATTTCACGGGGTTAAGTGTAGTTATTAGTTATTTTATTACGTTGTTTTACTCGTAAGGTATTTGGTTAGAGGGTCGATGTCGTTATTTATTATTTTTATTTTATTTTATTTATTATGAAATCAACAGCGTACAATTTTTATATCTGAATTTCGTTAACAATTTTTTAGGCCAAAAATAGATTTCATATCTATAAATTCTAAAAATATAATATAATATATAATAACAAAAACAAAGAGACAGCTGTTGCATGTGCGTGTTTGTATGCGCGCGCGCGCGCGTGTATTTGTGTGTGTGTGAATGTGTGTGTGTGTGTGTGTGTGTGTGTGTGTGTGTGTGTGTGTGTGTGTGTGTGTGTGTGTGTGTGCGTGCGTGTGTGTGTGTGTGTGTGTGTGTGTGTGTGCGTGTGTGCGTGTGTGTGTGTATGTGTGCGTGTTTGTGTATGTGTGTGTGTGCGTGTTTGTGTGTGCTTAAAGTTATTAGTCACGGAAAAATATCTACTTCAAGGTATCGATAACTAGCTTCCTAAAGGAAAAGGAATTTAAATGGTGTATGTCCAGATTCGAAAATGTAGAATTATATAAATGGATACATCGCAAAATGACAGAATTCTGAACGTATGTAGTATGTGTACGAGGTTCATAAAAATGACGCGTATGTCGCGTTCGCCTGCTTGGCACGGAAAGTGCAATCCGTTCCACGAGTTGCGGGCAGTCAAGTAAATTGTTAACTATATTGTGCAGGAATACCATGTCAGCCATTGTTCGCCTACTAGAGAGAGCTGTCATTCTGTGATATTCCAGACGCTTGTCATAATCAGGCTGCCTTTCTACACTTCTGCGATTCAACAGGGATAAAAATCTACGTTGAATTTTTTCTATACGATCCCTGTGAATGGTGAAACTCGGTGACCATATTGGCGCAGCAAACTCTAAAATACTCCGTACATATGCACAATATAATATTTTAATAGACTCTAATGATTTAAATGGTTTCGTTATTCTTATTAAAAATCCTAACATTTTAAAAGCTTTTTGCACGATGTGGTCATAATGCTCGATGTATGATAATTTGCTGTCCAGTATGACACCGAGATCTCTTACCGTAGTGGTCCTGGCGACTATTGCTCCATTCAGAACGTAATCGAACTCTATTTTGTGTTTTTTTCTAGTGTAAGAAATCGATTACTTACTTATAATGCGTTTAAATCGTTTTAATTTTTGCTTCTTTTGACAAAAAGGACTCTCGTTTTGTAACTTTCTCTAAAATACCCCTAATTTAGAGCAATAAGTTTTAGAGAAAGTCACATTTTTAACAGGTTATTATAAGGGCAAAAACAGCCATTAGGATTCTGTTTGAACTTAGCTTTGGTGCAAATATCGCGACGTCTTGTTCGCGTGGAAACTGTGCGCATTGTCAACCGAACGTTGTAGATTGAACCAGTTTTAAGATTTTATTAACGTCCGTTTTATTATACCAGTTGGTAACCTGTTTATGTGATTAAATGATAATATGATATGATGATATATATTTTTAGTTGAGGGGTTAAGTGATAATTGACCACGCTGAATACGTTAAAAACAACCGACTTCAATCGCAACAACTCCAATTTTGCTTTGTTTTTGTTGATTTTCTCAAAAACCGCTGAATCGATTTCGATAAAATTTATATGGGACCACCTGTGAAGTATACGCTTTTAAACAAAAAAAGAATTTTCCAAATCGGTTCAGGCGTCTTCGAGTAATCGGTGAACATACCTACATAAAAAAAAAGATTCCGACGAATTGAGAACCTCCTACTTTTTTTGAAGTCGGTTAAAAATCTAATAAACAAAACCTTTGCTCAAGGTTTTACCTACAACAGTGTACCGCTAAATAAGCTAAACTAAATAACGCTATTCTTAGAAGCGATGGAAAACACAGATTCCGCACTCATTCATCTGTTTTCGTGAGCGCTTTACGCTTTGATTCCCAAACGCCTACACACCACATCTGATCTCGTTTACGTAAACGCTTGTTATGATTGCGAATATGTAGCGTATGTAGCTACACGTGATGTGAGTTTTCACGGTATGCAGTTAATTTTAGCTTAGTCAAAAGTAGGTGTAAATTTACACATGACTGCGGAGCTCAGGCTGACGCTGTGTAAAGTGTAACCACACGACAAGGTATTCATTCAGTTAACTGATTAATATAGAAGGCGCCATATTTTAAGATCTGTCGTTATAAAACTATAAATTATGCATGTTCTGTAAATAAGGGTCTCTAATAATTCCTTCCAAGTTAACTTGGAAAAACCGTTAGTTAACGGCATATTAAAAAACATAATAGAAGCAAAATTTGAGGCGGAAAAAGAGGAAGACCACGTACAAACTGGTGTGACTACGTACAATATAAAAGAATTGAATAGACTGGAATCAACGACGCAGACACTCTTTGCAAGATGGCTGAAGAGAGAGAGAGAGGAGTTCCGCATGCTGATCGCCGCGACGAAATCTACTAGGCTCGAGAAGAATGTTCTGCCGAAATTCTCTATTCTGCTAATTATAAGAAGTGTCCATTAGGAATATCAAACAAAAACTGTTACATTTACGCAATGGGTAAGTAAATAAACAAACGATTGAACATTCCAAGTCTCGTGCGCACAATGTTTTATACACTGCACTACTGGTAGTAATACTAACCAGTTCCCATAACTGGCTCGCGAAATGATCTCTCAACAGGTTTGAAGTGAATTATCTTTGTGTGAGGATCTACTTGTAATCACGAGTTTGTTGCTCGCGCATGCAAAAGGAAAACAAAATACTGCGCTTACTACTTTGCTCAAACAGACAGTTAAACAATAATAAAATTCATGTGAAACATAAGAATTCTACTTCTTAGAGCAAGGTTACACGCTCAGCCTGGCGTCAGTCTTGTCAATCAGTCTTGACTGACGCCAGAATGATGGATGATTTTTACAGCACACGGTTAATCTAGACTGATGACGGCAGACAGTGGGTTACATGATGATCATTCTCCGGTCATGGACCAGACTGACGCCAGACTGATGCCAGACTGAGCGTGTAACCTGGCTCTTAAGAGCGCGCTGATTTTCAACACTGATTCGTGGTCTTTTTACTCGACTGCACAGAATACTGTTAGACTGACTGCGGAGGATAATGTTTTTCGAATGTACACATACGTATATGTACGGCTATAAGGATTTAGTTCAATGTGTTGTTGGATTCCTCTGTATTCCTACGGTTATCATTAGGATACATTTTAGGCCACCGACTTTTTTAAAATTACTTAGGTTATTTGAAATATCACGCACGCACTTGTGACTCCTCTGGTGTTGCGGGTGTCTATGGGCGGCGGTAATCGCTTACCATCAGGTGATCCGTCTGCTCGTTTGCCACCTATGCCATAAAAAAAAAAAAAAAAAAAAAAAATCGCGCATATTTTTTTTTGTCTTATATTTTACGTATACTATAACCGATGACGGTAAATGAAAGTTTTTTTTTGTAACGAGCTTCTTAAAACAAACTCTATGAACACGACTCGTAAAATACTGAAATTTCCTTCTACTATCCATTTTTCGATCGGTGAGGTTTTTGAAAAAATAATAACTTAAAATATACAATACGTAATCACGTTACAGGTAGGTATAAAATTACCGGTCATCTTGTGCAATACACGCTCATTAGAAAAAGCAGACTCTTCCAGTCTAGTACGAGTTTTAATGTTAACAAACCATTAAGTCCCCACTGCAGGGGCACGGGTCTCTTCCCATACATCGGGAAGGTTAGGCCATACTCCACACACGGGGGCCAATCCGAATTGGTGGAGGTTGTGGGGCTAGTGGCCAACCTCAGTGTCGAAGTTTTCAATCCGCCTATAAGGCCTCCGACATGGCTTAACGACTGCCATCTAGCGATAGCAGCCGACACAAACGGCTTAACGTGCCTTGCGAAGCACAGACACGGTCGAGATAAATGCCATTAACAGTCCAACCTATCCAGGATATGACCGTGTCTGTAGTCAGTTAATCTGCGTGATCGACGCGACCACGCAAGCCGCACTGAGCCACGACCGCTTCACCGCTAGTACGAGTAGATCGGCCAAAATTAGGATTCAGAAATTCTTATTCAATACATATTGTTTTGGAGATTTGTCGAAACAAGGTCAAAGACAGACCCATAACATAATCGGGGTTTCAGGTTAGGTTAAATTTCCATTCATGAAAATGGAGACAATTTAGACGGTTTGTGCAATAATAATTGAATTTTTATCGAGGTCGATCATTTGCGTTGCTGACTTGTTGGCCTACTTAGGCTTATTACTGTTTGCAAGTCCTAGATCGATACTATAATATGTAACTATAGCGTAATTGATATTGGATCAACCTATTCTACCAATTTTTTCATTAGCCATTATTAGAAAATGAATATAAGTAATGGGTTTCGTACCAAACAATAGGCTGTATATAATAAAAATAGATTTGTGTTCTTTAGCTCTTTTATATTTCATTTTTAATTGCAACAAGGAGTTTACAAACAAAGAAAAATTATACAGTTCTCTTATTTAACATTTCCATGTTTATGTATGAATATTTCGACTACTAACTCCAATAACTTTTTTCAAACGACCATTTAAAAAGTAGGTAATTCATTTTTTAAACAATTTACACATTCCTGGATAGTTTTCATTAAGCTATACGAGAAGACCAAGAATACATTTTGGAGTACTTACATATCTGAAAAACGTGGAAAAATATACGAAGTATGAAAAGCTTAAAAGGAGAAAACCGAAAATAAATTGGAATATCCGAAAAACGTGGAAGAAAGCGACTGACATCAACTTTTCATCCGAAAAAGCGTTAGAAAGGAAACTTGAAATATCCGAAAAGGGTGAAACAGGAAACCCAAGATTTACTCCAGGGCTTAAGTCGTATGGTGAAAGTGAAAAAGGCTACAGTGATGTCAAATAAATGAAAATCCCAGTAATAAAAATATATCCTTTCTAATGTCCTTTCTTTTGTTATCAAATTCTAGTGGAAAAACAACAAGCTTTATTCAAGTTTCAGATACAAAATAAACTTTTCTTCTAGGCTGTGTTTAAAATAATATATCCGGGACAAATCAATTCAATTCAATTCAAATATTCTTTATTGCACAGAGACATACATGATAATATAATATTTAAAACGAATGTAGCTGTACAAATCCCACACGGTCATCTGACCCCAAACTAGGATTCCCTGTATCTTGGGAACCAGAGACTGATATACATACACAAACACATGTACATTTAAATACATACATAAATATATATAATACACCCAGACACAGAGCAAACAAATCTGCTCATCCCAGAAATGTTTGCCCTGTGTGGGGATCGAACCCACGACTCTCGGATCAGCAGTCAGGAGCGCTAACCACTGAGCCACTAAATAATGCCGTTGAAAATAATGATGTTCTTTTTTTTTTTTTTTTTTTTATGGCATAGGTGGCAAACGAGCAGGTGTTCTTAAATATTGTTTACGACATTCTGTTTGAAAGTTTAACTTCGTGAGTTGTTGATGTGTGGTTGATGTATTACTATTCAGTGTATGCAAATGATTTGTGGAAGTGTTTATGTCAAGTTTTCGATGATTGACGAAGCGATGACGACAGTCAAGTTAACTAGCGTTATATGTATCATCATTATCCTTATGAGAGGTTTTGTTGCAATATGCGAAATGTTTATCTGCTCTTATCTATTATGAATAAAGAAATAAAAATAAATAAATATCCGGCACAAATCACACACGGTCATCTGGCTCTAAAATAGGATTCCCTGTATTATGGGAACCAGAGACTTATAAAGGGTGACTTTAAAATAGGTCTTGATACGAAAGCCTATGAATGTACTCATGATAACAAACAACTTTCCCTAAGAAACCCATAGTCAAATCGCAAAAAAAATTTTGACTCTCCATACAAGTCGATCAACTGACTGGCCAAATTAGTATGAAGAGTCCAATTTTTTTTGCGATTTGCCTTTGGGTTTCTTAGGAAAAGTTGTTCGTTATCATGAGTATATGCATAACCTTTCGTATCAAGAACTAATTTAAAGTCACCCTATATACATACACATATACGTTTTAATATAGACATAATACACCCAGACACAGAGCAAACAAATCTGCTCATCACAGAAATGTTTGCCCTGGGTGGGGATCGAACCCACGACTCTCGGATCAGCAGTCAGCAACACTAAACATTGAGCCACCGAGTCAGTCAAGTCAATCTCTCTCTTGCTTTGTGTGGTACAATTAACAAAGCAAGGAGACGGCGGTTACCTGCTGTCACTGAGCATCACCCGCGGTCACGTCAAGAGCATCACATATTTACGCCGACAGAGGAACGTGTGGAATGCGATCTTCATATACGCCTAGTAAACAAATTTGCACGTTTTCTTACCACACTTGTAAGGAAACGTGCATTTTCCATCGACATCAAAGCAACCTTAGGGCTATTGGATTCGAACATTTTCGGATAAACTTGTAACATTGGATTGTTACAAGTTTATCCGAAAATAAGTTTAAAACTTATGTAAAGAAATGCCTGTGTTCAAGAGGATATTATAAAACCATAGATTATGTAAATGACAAAGATGTGTGGACATGTATAGATCCTTCAGCTCATAGCTTTAGTAATAACATCAATTGTAATAGCTATTAAGTTTTTATTTCAAAAAATGTGTTGGGGCGAGTTTCTTTGGGGCTCGACGTTTCTTCTCGCTCCGCTAACACTTCCCGAAACGTTGAGTGTACAAGTTCCGAGTGGTAGGAACTTTGTACTAGGTAGAATAATATGACGATTTAAAAGTATGTGTAAAGCATCTACTTAAATAAAAAAGATTTTTGATTTTGATTTTGATTTTGATTTTGAACTGTGATATAGCTAACCTATGAAGACAGTAAAAGATGAATAATTAATAACAGCATCAACCCCAATTGATTTATACACCAGCATCAATTATCTCAGCGCTAGTCATCTACTGTATGATGAACATAAACATTTCCTGTCAACTTCCACTCAACACGATCCTGAATGACACTCATACAGCAGCTTCTTGCAAAACTAACCAGATCTCCAGTCCATCTCCACTGCTTCTTCCGACCCATGGTCGCCATCAGAGAACCTCTCGTTGACATACGCGTAATGTGTACCCACTTACTTCGCTGTCTCAGCGATTGAGGCAAAGTCATCGACGTAGAAACAAATGTACTTCGGGTCAGCGCTCAAAAGTGTTCGAACCAAAAGAGTAGTAAAACGCAAAAAGAGGTATAATTTCGCGCCAGTCTTAATTTGGTCGGCCGGCTGACTGCGCGTCCAAAATGGCGTACTGCGTCGTGAAAAGTTGTAAAAACTATTCAAATAAGTGAAAAAACAGGATGCAGTATCATATTTCCGGTAAGTAAACTCTTGCTTTATCATTTTAAAGTATTGTTTTGCTAAGAAACACAGTAGCTTATTTTAATTTGAATTACGCATTTAGTTTGATTTCCACGAGCGAACAATCGAACATCACAACTTTGGAACATTTTTATAGAGTCGCCTTTAAGTAAGTTTCTTATTAAAATATTTTGTTACTTTTTTCCATTGTTTTTATTACATGAAATATTTTATTTATTTTAGCTTTCCCCGAGATCCTATACGTTGTGCACTATGGAAAAACATTATAGCCGAATCGAGGCGAAAGGAATACTTTGTTCCGAAAAAAATCCACTTTGTTTGCTCGAGTAATTTTCACCCTGTATATTTCATATTTAAGCGTGTTTCTGTGTTTGTTATAAAAAATAAACAAGGTTCTGCAAAAATAAAAAATACTTATAAAACATAGCCACCAAAAAACATTATAAGTGAAAGCTACTCCATTACTTCTCTGTCTTCACTCGAAGCTGCGTAAGGTTAAGTACGTTCCAGTCGAAGCTTCGTATGGTGATAAATTGTTGCAAACAAAAACAGCCGTAATGCAATGACACACGATCTACATTCAAATGTGTTGTTTCTATGCATATAACTACGTGCGTACAGGTTAACTTCGGACGCTTTTTTCGTGAATTATGTACTAGACCCGTCGTCCATTTGATTCTACGTCGATGGGCAAAGTGCATCTTGGCCTCTGTCATCAAAGTGATGGTGACAGGAAAGAGTGGCGCACTTTGATCCACATTTCAGATCGCTGAGGCAGCAAAGGAAGCAATGATTGCAAAGCAACCCAGATATTACTATTATACAATAGAGCTGTTTATTCTACCATATTCAAGGCAATAAAGAACTTATTTTTCTACACATATGTACCTATAATTAGTAATTTCTGCAAACCATTTATGGGCCTGCCCATGCATTGCCACTTCAACGTCCTTATTAGGTAATAGATATGTTGTTTTAATAATTATATGCCATCTTTAAGCCAATGTAGGCTACATTGTAGCTTCCTCGCACATTGGAGGAAAACGTTCAGCCTTCTGATATCGAACAAGGAAACAGAGTTGTTAGTCCCAACATTGGAATGGAATACTAAACGAGATAGTTATGTGATCTGTACCATTTAATGGGCGCCGGTTATAACTGGTCCCGATCGCGTGCAATCCGCGAGCACATGTATGTAAGGTATAATACTCGTAAACGACAGCGTGTTTTGCAGACCCTTTAGAAAACAAAGTATCAACTCTTCATCAGACGTGACTTCGGAAATGAATATAGAGGGTGCAACTAGAGATTCTAGTTATAGATACAGATTGACATTTATTTTCTCATTCTTAGATACTTTATCCAGACTTTTGTCAGACAGATCTTAACTTGGTGTCGCTGGATGCACTGCGCATCCTCAATGGAAGTCATAAAAACTATATCCGGGAAGTAGCAGGCCAAAAGGTACTTTTTCTTCTTCATATTTTTGCAAATTTAGTTCATGATTTACCAGTTTACTCCGAATCTAATTTCACTAATTCACTGCATCTGCTCGTGATAGAGCACAGAAACTCAAGGTCGCTTTCGCATGAACTGCTATAAATGTACCCTGATAAAAGACTTTGGCTCAGAATATTACCACTTTGTTTTCACCAGTTTTCACTTCCCATGTCTCCTCCTATGACCTATGAACCAACACAACAGACAGTCTTGCTTCATTGCTTCGTCTCAGTGTTGCAAAAACTTTCTTTAATCTGTCATTGAGACGGGGACTGGCTTGACCATTTGCGAATAAATACAATAAAATACACGTATTAAGGGAAATGACGTTTCATAATTTAGTCCCTAAATATTTCCAGTTCAATTGTTTAGTTCTGGGAGTAGTGTTTTATTTCATTTCATGAATTCATTTATTTAATTACACACAGGTTGAAAGTTTTACACCAAAACACTTGCACAGACAAACAGCTGAGAAATTTTTTGGGTTCATTTTACGAATGAAATGACTTACATTTAGATTGCTCGCTGTTAAAGGGTAATAAACAATTTCCGCCCTCTTTTGGCGTCAGTTTATGGTACCGTTAACAAATTTTCCAGTTTGTTTGAGAATAATAAGAGAGAGGAGTTTCACCTAGAAAACTTAACTTATTCAGGATTATTTGTAATTAACCCGAATACCTCTAACGGGGTCACTCCACTCATGAAAGTTTTCATACAAATCGATGAGCGGATTCGTTAACTTTGTATGAAGAGCGCATTTTTTTGAGTTACGAGTATCTTTAATGTCATAAAACAAAAATTATTAATAATAATAATATCCGTGACAAATCACACAATCTCCAAGTCATCTCCACACAGTCATCTGCTCCAAACTGGGATTCCCTGTATTATGGGAACCAGAGACTGATAAACATACACGTAAACTTGTTAGTGCTTAAAAATTGTTACTGCTTTGGAGATACAAAAAAACCATGTCTAACAAAACCAACTGAAATGATTTAAATTGACGCTCCTTTCTTCTCATGAAACATAATAAATTACATCCCCAAGGAGCCTCCAGTCAAATCACGAAAAAGTTTTTGACTTTTCTATCAAGTCGTTCAGATTTATCTTTCAACTAAGTACAGAAAGCCATTTTTTTCGCAATTTAAGTATCTTCCTTCTCTCGTCTTTGGGTTGCCTTTGCGTTCTTTGGCAAAACTGGCAAAAGAACTTCAATTTCATGAGCAGAGTAGAATACTTCAGCTCATTCGTGTCGATTCGGCGTTTACGATTAAACTTATTTGACAGGACTAAACTTAATCTAAGCATCCTATCCTTGTCGTTTAGATACAGAGAGAAAAAGACAAAACACTGAAGTTAAGCGATAAGACCGCCTTTGCATATCAATGTTTTAAATATTTTATGTGTTTTCGTTGTTATTTGTACTCTTTTGGTGTGCAATAAAGTATGTATATTTATCTTATCTTAAGTTTAGTTCTGTCAAATAGGTTTAATCGTGAAAACCGAATCGACACCATTGTTAAACCACAATTATTTTTCTCGAAGTTTATTCTTAAAAATGAAGTCGTATAAATAAGTATTTTGTTAAGGACACGTGGCTCAATCAATAAAACCACAAAACACAAAGATACAGGAAAATACTAAGCATGTACATGCTTATAGACGTATACGGTCGTTGTAGGCAAGATCACGTACTGTGCGACCGTGACCTTGCCTCGAACGGCCGTATATTTCTATAAGCATGTATATGCTTACGATTTTAGTGGTTTGTATTGAGCGGACCTTCTGTGTCTATTTTGTGATAAAACTAACAAAGCATTATGTCCGCTCCACAATTCTATTGTCTCCCAAAATAGACTGTTATTCGCTCAGTTGCAATTATCCAGTGGAGGAGCGTCATTAAGATGTTGTCGGTCATGCATGTTATCATGTATGTATGTTCTGCAATGACATTTTATTTCTGTTACACAGATAACATTCACGTGGAAAACCCAGGAAGCGCTGGCCTGACGTTGTGAGAGCGGACATTAGAGCAAATGACCTCACTGAGGAGGTTGTTGAAGATCGGGCAAAGTGGAGTAGATTGAGTCGGAAAGCGGACCCTGGCTCCAGCCGGGATAACGCTAAGTAGTAGAAGAGATATCATTAACCTATGTAAGAACAAATAAGGACCCGACTGCACAAAACGTATCCAATGTCAATTTGGAGATCGAGAAGAATCTAACGACACCCTTAATAAAATCGATTAAATCATTTCATTATTTACTTAGACACTTTCAAAACAAAAATACGGATACTCAATAACAGATAACATAAAAATTACTACAGATACAGACAGACAGACAGACAGACATATACAAAGCAAACCGAAGGACGGAATGACGGAACTGTCAGAAAGTAATAACTGAGAACGGGTTCTACGAGGCGCCAACGCTACGCACCCCGCCAGTTAACAACATTTACGTTTCGAAAATCTGTTTCAAACTATAATATATATTTATTACAATCACTTCAAGCCAAAAAAATTGTTGCAATTTTTTTGGGATAGGAGGAAAATGAAATAATCAGATTGGAGGCGTGGTTCACGCTCCTGACTTCCACGCCAAGGATTGTGGAGTTGATGACAAAACAAAACAAAACGTGTGACAATATCTGATGCCCCGTGTATAGGGAATCCTAGTCTGGACCACACTACAAACACTCAATTTTACTAGGTTTGTTACGTTACAATGAAAACAAGAAACTGCTTTTTCTCTCTTCTCTCATCATCGATCGAAACACGTCCACTGCTGAACAACGGCCTCCCCCAACGATTTCCACGAAGACCGCTCTTGCGCTGCCCGCATCCGGCGGTTACCCGCTATTCTCCCTATGTACGCATTGAAAACGAATAAAACTTTGATAAAATAATGCAACCAACCATCAATCAACATCGGATGCTGCTTATCAACCGCCATTGCTGTATCCTGCACTGACAACCATTAAATCCAGTTACAAATACAAATGCACAATCTTGGAAAGCCCGCTTCAATCTTCGGCATTATCACTTTTATTAATACAGGATATTAAGTAACAAAAATGTTATCAAGGAGAAATAAATACAGATTTTTGAAATGAAAATACGTAAGTAAGTACATATTTTTTAGCAATGTATTGTTTTTCAAATGTAACGTATTCATGTTCAGTTGTATGGTATTTTTTACCGAATACCTATAGCCAAAAATATTGTTGACTGTGAGGTTCCTTTAGATCCGTCTTGTTTTCTAGATTGACATGGGATACATTTTACGCAGTCACATTTCATTTATTAATTACCCATTTATTTTCCAGATACCAAGATCCATAATTTTAAGTTGGTTTGGTTATTGTGTATTCAGTTCGTTCGTAACCAGACTCACCTCACCTGTGGGGAAAACCTTCCATGATGCCACATTTTTATGACCAAGTCACCTACGCTCATTCCTTAACCTGATTATATTCTAAGTGAAACGATTAATAGCTAAAAGGATGAAATTTTCAGTTATTTTCAATAAAACAAAGACAATTTATTGCTTTTATATATTTTTAAACAATTATTGCAAAACCACTAACTACGTTTCAGTTTTTGATGTTTATCGCGCTCTCCTCTAGATAACTAAGCTATATTAAAATAAACAAATCTTTGCCTCTATAGTATCTCGTGTCGTCTGACACAGCTTATCTGCTTGGGTAACTTGGAATCTGTGACTAGGGTGGCCATGTTATGCCAAAAATAAGTAGAACAACCAATGAACTTGAAAAATAATTTGTTTGGAATGGAAACATCTATAATCATGCCTCTTTTCAAATTTAAAGAATAAAAGCATACCTGTTTATAGGTATTTTACTAAGAATTACGAAATATAAACGACTAATTAACAAGACGCGAACACGAAGAGGTCGGAGAAGCTTTGCGGCATAATTTCCATACCAATACTTAAGGATTAAATCAGACTGATTTGGTTATCAGGCCAACCCAATCAACATTTCATATTAATAGCATGTTAAAATCAAAGACAAAGCATTTATTTACAAGAACTTTTACTAAATACCATTAAAAAAAGAAATGTTATATTTTTTTTAATTCATTTCATTACCTAACATTGTTTCATAAGATTTTCATATAAAATGTAGAAGTCACGGTTATTTATATGCGGGGTGCATAAAAAAAGGCTTAAGTAAACAATATGCAACTATGCATGAAAGGAGAAATTAGTATAAAATAAGCAAGCTGCCTACGTTAATGGAGTAAGGTATGTATTACTAGAACCTTTGTTCATATATTTTTTTCGGGTATGTGTCTGGGGCACGAAAAATTCCCATATAGTGCCAAATCATGGTCCCACTACACTACTATCCTATTATGAAGGCGATGGCATGTATTGTCATGTGCGTCGAAATCACAGTATACATTAGCATGCTGCGTGTACACACAATAAGTATGTAGATGGAACATGAAATATCTGACAGGCATATTGAAGGCATAGATTTAGCCTTTGATTAGCATATGATCAGTCTAGACCTCACTAGAGCCCTTTACGGAGTATGGCCTAACTTTCCCGAGCTAAGAGAAAAAAAATGTACCCCAACAGTATACTCTATTGTTTGTTACGATAGCAAAATATGCTATCATATTCATATCTGCCAAGTGGTAAAACTTCTATACATATACTTACGTAAGTAGTAATTACTTGCCAAGTAAGTAATTACTTGGCTGGCTCAGAGACCCAAAGTGTGTCTTGGCCTACGATAGTAGAAGTCGCGACTGGTCTCAGTCTATACATCGACGGGGAAGTGCTAACAACACCTAACTTACAAAGTTTAAAAAACTTAGTTAGAGTATATTTCCAGCCAAAATTAATCAGGTTGTGATGGACCTTAATATAGGAGATATTTCCTCGGTGCCTAGCTACATCAATTTTGCTAATTTCAACTTAATTCATATACCAGTAGACCCGCGAATTCACTCTGTATCGAACTGCATTCATAAATCGTTTTCGTAAAAAATGAAAGTTACGAGTTGTTAGCACTTCCCCGTCGACATATAGGTATGAGCTTTTTTTTAACAAGACACTAATTGGTGACTTCACTATTGTTTCTCTGTCCTCTTAACAAGAAGTTTGAAATCTACACTGGGTTGACCAATGTACTGAACCAAGTATACCAACATTCATTTTATATGCCCACCATTCTTCAATTATTAAAACAAATCGTTTCATTGACCATTATTTTTTCACAAATGTATTTCCCAAAAGTATGTGAATTGTAATTGTAAGGAGACCTGAACTCCACAGCCATGCGACAAGTACACGTTAGAGGGTATCCATTGGAAATAAATACAGTTTCTAATGGATTTGATAGATATTGCGACATTGCGTGCACCCCACTATATTAGTAATAAAATAATAGTAATATTGACTTAGTGCAGACAGAACATTTTGTTTACTGTATATGTCTATACTAGATAATGTTATTTTAAGATAACATGTAGTTGATAATCAATATACAAACAAACTCTCAGAAGATAGAAACATGTGACACACATCATACACAAACTAGGCTGACTAGTCGATGTATGATAAATACTGCCATAAATAGTATAGAATAATTATTTAATATAAAAACGGTATTGTTTGAAAAAGCAAAGCAGGTAAGGAATGGCTGAGTGGTTTATCCATAAAAGGTTTAAGAGAACCTACAATATATTTTTATTTTATTTTATAGATCGGCCTTAATTTGACTATTTACAGAGATTTTTGAATATTCTATAGCTTTTTATGTTTTGAACCATTATAAACTTCAAACAGCATTGCTAACTAATTTATCAGTTAAACATTCATTTCTTTTTTTAATACCTATCTTATTTTTATTGCTTTTTCAATCAGAAACTACGTAGGTACTTACTTATCAATTATTTTTTTCTATATTAAGTTGTGAATTATGACTTTTAGTTCTGTCTCTTATCAGTTAAATCCCCTATTCAAATATTAAATAGTTATTAGTATGAACTGCTAATATTGTTAAATTAACACTGTAGAGGAAAACAACAGAATAAATTAACAACTGTTATGTTATATGACAACACATAGCAGAAGTTTCCATGCAATTAATATAAATAAGTTTATGAAATAAATAAATGTATAGAAAAAGAAACAAAGATACAATGCACATGCACCATGGAGGTACCAGAGTGAGTGTTAGTTAAATTTTGAGCTTGCATGTTACAATGCCAGTTGAATTGTGATGCTGGATTGTGAATTGTGACCTACTTTATTTGGTGTGCACTGCCCTGTTTAGTGCGCGCCAATACAAGTCATCTAAATGAAGCAAAACACAATTCACATAGAAAATAAACAGAGCACTATCATTAAATTAATATCCAACACCAGGTGGGATACCCATCTCACCTGATGGTGGATACGTACGATCACCTAATCATAACATGATCATAAACGGTAATACAAAACAAACACATTTAAATGTCATTGTAATTACAATAAAAAATTACTAAGTTATTATTGTTATGCACACAAAAATTAACAGTACATCGATGTTAAGTGTGCAAATGAAGGTACTAATGCTACTCTCTAAGAAGCTTTCACAGTGGTCCATAATTAAATTACTTCACTACATTGAACAGAATTCTTACAAAGTTTCAAACTATGTACATACCTACCTAATTATTTCTTTCAGAGTGGAAAAAATATGTTTATTCATAGGTTTAATAAAAGTGATACCAAGTACTTCAGCGTTTGAGTGTAAAAGTAACGACCTTGCATGGTTTCACTTCAACAAAATCATATAAACACAGCTGTTTTTGACACGGAAGACCAATACCAATCAATAGCATAGATTCTTTCAAACTGGTACTTACCGCCATCACCATCTCGAACGGGAACTTGTGGACCCTCAAGGGAGACGTGTACTCCTGCACCATGTTTGTGACACAAATATTCAGTTTACAAAACAATAAAAACGACTCGACAAAAAGGTTGTATCGTCCACAATTTCACACAACAGTCATGCTTGTTCTATATTAAAAACTCAGCGTCAGTACTTTTCCGCAATCCTTTCACTCCCGATAGGTCGCGGACGGATATAAAATAAACTGCTTATTCAGTGGTGAACTTGAAAAATCATTTATCCATCAAACTAACAAAATGGACAGACGTCGAATCGAAACGACGACCACCGACAAGTCGACGACCGAAACTCGAATGAACTTAGTGTTGTACACGTATCGATTTTTTCTATGATCTTCTCGATCACGAATGCCCGATTCGATTGAGTTAAAAGAAACTATTGTAAACTAGAATTTGACTGCACTTCCACCCGTGTGATATGCCGATTTTTTATTTTATTTTATTTTATTTATAATAAAGAAAAACAGTCATACGTACGTAATGAGGGAATGCAATGCGCGAACCTGAAATTAATTTATCTGCGAGTTTTCTTTATTTTTTGTATCGGACTTTTCATACAAACTGGGCTCATAAACTGATAGATTAGTATGAAAAGCGCAGAAAATAACTATTTTTACGGTGTTTTTTTTCACCGGTTAAAAGGATTGCATGTGTGTGTGTACTAGTTAAGTACCTTGTAATGATAGGATTTTTTACGACGAGAGCTTCTTTTGTAGATTTCTAATCACTTTTTAAAATGTAATTATAGTAACCTGCATATACAGGTTTTAAAAAAATGTACAGTCAGTAGGAAAGTGAGCAATTCACAACATCAAATACAAAATTGGCCAAACAATGGGCGTTTTTCTAGCAGTTTCCAAGTTGTTTACTAGAAGGCGTTGCGATCTATCTTAAATTTAATACCACATCTTCCTTATTTTGTTAAAAAAAACTGGGATCTAACTTTAAATATTTGTACACAGAAAATAAAATTGTAAGTGAAATAAGTTTTCCATGATTGAAAACAATAAATACTCGAAACCAGATATCATGTTTTATGGCAGTTTTCGGTTTTATTGCTGGCAACACTTTGATCAGGATGACATGTCAACTTCTACATTCTTTTTACGTTTCGTCTGTGCGTTTCGTGAAGCTTTCTTTTTGGTATGGTTTATGGTATTTTTGGCTGTGAAAGACGGTGACATCATTTGTTTGTTGCGCGCTCAGAACAATGTGGAATAGTGCGGAGTAATGCCACAGTACGTTACAAATAGAAAGACCGTGTGCGTAAATAGAATCGCCAATAAAAGATAGACCGTATCGCCATCTCTTAAGGACTATGAGAATGAAAAAAGAAAAACTTACTAATTTTTAATAATTGTGATTTACTAAGCCCTAAGCCTATTTTTACACTGCCTGTAAAGCGATTGGATGGCCCAACGAAAAAATGTATAATTTATAAAAACTTCCGTAAAGTCTGTCAAATTTATCTCATCTCACTAATATTATAAACTGTCTAAACTTTGCTTGCCACCTCGTCTCTATTTTTGGTGTCGAAGGAAAAGAAGAAGTTCAAGTTTGGTTCATATTCGATTTCGAAAACATAATCGACTTTGACCACTGCTGCACATCACTAAAATCAATCCGAAGTTAGCTACATTTCTTGACAGGCAAGATCCAGAGTTGCCAAATAAATAAACATCTTATCGCACTCGTTCAAAAACTCAGATTTATAAATTGATTCTGAGATTTTCGTAAGTTTTTTAATCTGTTTTTGTTTACTTCGAGTATTTATTTTTTGTAAACTTGGGTAGAATCACAAAGAGAGTGTATTGCAAAACAGAAAAGTGACTTAACAAACAAAGTGAATATTGCAACTGGAGAACAAAGTAAGATAAGTTTATAAACGAACAACCGAAGTTGCCAGAAAAATCCGATAAATCACCGTCAAACCTTCTGAGCTGTTTCGAGTTTGTCCATTAGATAGATAAATCACTGAAATTAGGTACTGAAATTCATTGCACATTTTTTTCTCAAGTAATACTGTAATACTTTGATAACAAGCAAAAATCTAAGTCAATTTAACAAAAAAACCTAAAAACAACCACTTCCGCAAAACCCACGTTGCTTGCGGCTAACTTCAAGACAGTGAGTAAGCGAGCCTTGACGAAACTGTAGCACGGATGTCGCTGTCCATCATTTGAAGAATTTCTTAATTGTGCCGTAGAAAAGCGAAGCAAAATTCTGGCAAAATTGTGCGCGTTCGTGCCCGATGTCTAGTGCTGAAGTCGCCGATAATTCCGTTGACCCCCCGGCGAAAAAGCGGAAGCTAAATACATCAGCAGCCCGTTCCAAACCTTCTGCAATGGCGAACAATGGAACGCGCGTGGAAGATGAGATCGACGAGAGCCTTTACTCGCGGCAGCTGTACGTGCTGGGACACGAGGCCATGCGGCGGATGGCCAACTCGGCGGTGCTGGTCTCCGGGCTGGGCGGGCTCGGCGTGGAGGTCGCCAAGAACGTGATCCTGGGCGGCGTGAAGTCCGTCACGTTGCATGACGAGAAAACCTGCACCGTTAGCGACTTATCCTCTCAGTTCTACTTGTCGGAGAAGCATGTCGGCCAGAACCGCGCGCTGGCCTCCTGCGAGCAGCTCGCCGAACTGAACCGCTATGTCTCTACCACTGCTTACACTGGCCCTCTTACTGAGGAGTTTCTGCGCAAATTCAGTGTCGTAGTCTTGACTGGTGCGTCGTGGGCTGAGCAGGAACGCGTGGCTGCCATCACACATGCCAACAACATAGCTCTAATAATAGCAGATACTCGGGGACTGTTCTCGCAAGTGTTCTGTGACTTCGGGCCAGAGTTCACTGTTGTGGACGTTACCGGGGAGAACCCTGTGTCGGCCATGATTGCTGATATTACCCATGAGTTCGAAGCGGTGGTCACCTGTCTTGATGACACACGTCACGGGCTGGAGGATGGGGACTATGTCACATTTAGTGAGGTAAGTTTGTATTTTTATTTACACACTAGCTCTGCTGTGTCATAACCAGTGATCGGAATAGGTAGAGCTATTTTTGGTACTTGCGGCGTGCTGGCATATTATGGATACGGCTTTTGTTAATCCCGGGAATTTATTAAATCCCGGAAATATTAAAAATCCCGGGACATGTTATTTTTAAACTAGTATTGAAGAAAACACAGTAATTGTATTAAAATTTTTATTTGTGTAAATATAGCAACAATTAGGAACAAATATAAAAATAACTATGTAAAGAAATAAAGATCTTGAGGTATTTAGAAAAGTTTATTTTACGCTATGTATAAGGGTGTAAGAAAATGGGTGTTGGACTTATTTAGGGGAGGTTCTATTCATACTGAACAACTTTTCCCAAGATACCCATAGGAAAAAATGGACTTTGTATGGAAAACAATCAGTCGATCGATTAATTTTCCATAAAAAGTCGAATTACATCATGCGAATTGACTAGGGGTTCCTTGGCAAAAGTTATTTAGTATGATGAGTAGAACCACTCTTAGTGGGTCCTACACCTATTTTGTTACAACCTGTATAACCTAAAACATCAACATCATAATCATCTTCTTGGATATGACTTAGACTATTATAATAAATGACCACGAGCTTTTCAATATTTTCTTCTGCAAGTCTATTTCTTTTAACATCTACAATCCATCTATACATAGAAAAAGACCGTTCTACATCTGAAGATGTGACTGGAGCATATTTATAGCTTAATATGTTTTCATCATTTACGTCATTTCGCTCAATTAGTTCATTATAATCTCTAATAATGTCTAAGTCTGGATTTCTATCCATTACTTTCTCTATTTTATTTTTTATGTTTTCATTGTTACACAAATCAATGCAGAAGCGAACTTGGTCAAATATCAAAAATGATTCTGTTAAAGTTAAATTATGTTTTTGTAATGCTTTTAAAGAAAATTTAATGATAGAAAAATATTCATCAATATATTTTAAGTTGTCATACAAATTTTCTTTTTCCAAAATATGTTTGGCATTTCGGATAGCCAAAGACTCCGAACTATTAAAATATGACAATACATCTTTTATTTTTTCAAAATGTTCAGCATAGTAAGATGCTGCTTCTATCCATGTACCCCATCGTGTAATTACTGGCTCAGGAGGTAGGGGTAAGTTAGGGTATTTATTTTTCAAGACACGTACCCTGCTCGGCGCCTTCAAAAAGTTTTTTTTTACATTAGCTATTAATGTATCTACTTCATGGTACTCCGACCTTATTTGCTCTGCTACCCGGTGAAGAGCGTGCGCCAAGCAGGTAACGTGTCTTAAATGTGGAAAAAATCCTTTTAATTTTCGTCCTGCCGCTAACATATAGGCCACACTGTCAGTACAAAGAATTAAAACATTTAGAACTTTTGACTCAAACGAATCTTGCCATAAACATTCTAGACAGTCTACAACAAATTTTGCTATTGTCTCTCCATTAACCCTTTCTAATACTTTGCAAGCAGTCAAGTAAGGTCTGGAACTGGTCTCATTTAATGGTTTTAATAAAAAATGCACTATATTACGTCCTAAGAAATCGGTTGTTTCATCTAATGATATCCATAGTTTCTCGTTTTGATTTTTTGCATAAATTGAAGATATTTCAGCATTAAAAAACTTCTCCAGATATATTTTTCTTAATAGAGATTCATCGGGTACTTTTCGAGTGCTGCAAATGCAGTAACAAACACTGCAGATGTATTTTTGGAAAAAATCTTTAAAACCAGGGTTTTTCATTTGAGACCACGGTATATTGCATAGGATCATAAACTTGATGAGATCAAAATAAAATCCTTCTTGTGACCGTTTGGATGTTCCTTGATGTACAGGTCCCTTAATGTGCCGTTCTACGTTTGACTTCTTGACTGACACGTGACTTTCACATTTTGTGCAGTATATTATACGACTTGCTGGGTCGTAAATTAACTCGGGATAGTTGGATATCCACTTTTGGACTGTTTCATCCTTGACATTAGCCATATCTGAATTTTAACCTAAAACAATAAAAAAAAATGAAAATCCAGCGATTATGCAGAGTGTAATTGGGAGCCAAGATGTCATTCAAAATGGGGTCCAAATTGGTATCGAATTAACACTGTTAATTCCAGCAAACAAAAACGAAACTTTAACTGAAGCATCTTAAATTATGTCTTTATAAAATAAGCTAAGCGAAGTGGGCAAACAAGTCTGCACTCTGCAGCTTTAGCGCAAAATAAAATACAATAAAAAAAAACACCACGATGTCGTCATTTTACATGCAGTTTGGCAACGTCTCGCGCAATCGTGCTACAATTTAAAACGTAACATTATAAAAGTTTAATTTATGTTGCCAGAATTTATACAGCTACCTTTTTAAAATTAGTTGGCCACAGAGGTAAATAAAAAAACAAACAAATGGAAATAAAATGGACTTTATAGGAAAATGCCACGATGCACGGCACAATCTGGCAACGTCTTGCGCTATGTTGCAAAAATGTAAAACTAATTCTGCGATACAAATACTCGTGATTTTTTCGTTTGGCCTTATATTTTTTTCCTATTTAAATATGTATGCTAGTCATACGAAAAAAAGGATAAAAGTTGATGAAATTAAGGTGTTTTAAAAGAACATTTTATGTGGTCCGATTTTACAAGCTTACTTAAAATAATATTATGTAAACAAGAAACAATCAATCAAAACAATTACTTGTGATATATTTAACTCGTCTATAAAATATAAATTATAGAAAATAGATTATGCAGGCAGATTTATAAAAAAAAATAACTTACTTTTAAGGTTATTAACTGAACTACAATATCCAATCCAAAGAGCACAATCGAAAGTCCGTAAATCCAAGCCAAAGTAATCGTATTAGGAGTCAGGAAACCAGGAAACAAGCAAAAGTCGAATAGTATGCACATAAACGAAACACAACAGACAACAGAACTGCACTCTACAAATCGAAGCAAGAGAGTGACTTCCATGTGAGTGAGACGGCGTTTATTGCGCGCGATCCGACTTGACAAAGCGACCGTCTCGCTCTATCACTGAGCTAGTGAGAAGGACAGCTAAACGTTTTCTCTCGCTGAGCGCGACAAACGCTCTTGTCTACGCCCTTGTGCTATCCGTGCTGGCAATGATGACGTCACAGCTGAACCAACCAATCGCAAACAAATAATTACTACTTAAGCATACTTTTAAAGTTGATCGGACAGCTCAGACTAGCTTTGTCACATGTGACCGGACGCGAATTTGCGGAGTTTTGCATTTTTATTCACATGTGAGGAGGTAGTTGGTCTAAGAAAATACATTTTGTTAGGCTCAACGTATCATAGATTCAGCGGTCAGTAGGGTCACCCCTTTATGAGGAGGAGGTTTCAAAGATAAAAAAAAATGTCCATTATTTACTCAAATCCATCCTCCAAACCACCATATATTATTTTAAAATAAGTCAGTCAGTATGAAAGTTTTTTCGAAATATTTTGATATACCTATTGATAACATCTATTTAATAAGTAGTTCCAGTTGCACACAACACGATTCTCATTCTCTTTCATAGAAATATTTTTTTCCAACAAATACCTATACTTACCATAAAATCCCGGAAAATCCCGGAAACAAAAAGTCTTATCCATACTAACTTAGCTTTCTTGGTCATTGACCCTAAATAGCTCTACCTATTCCGATCACTGGTCATAACGCAATGACACAGCTAAAATCATCATCATCATTAAAATACATGATCTCAGATACAAGATAATGTTTAATTGCATAATGTTGAGTCATCTTTATTTGTTTGGTGGCAGGTGGCATAAACACCTGGATTGGTTAGAAATTTAACTGCTAGAATCAACAGGCTCTTCTACTACCAAAGACATTTTCTACTACATATTTTTATCTTAAACTTTATTTCCTATGTTTTTGTCTACCCACATTTTTTTCAGTTTTGTTTATTTCTTTGTTCTCATATTATTATAACTTTTCATATCAAATTGGTTCAAAAGAATTTTGTTTTTGACCCATCTGCCCTGGCAAAGGGGTAACTTTTTGGATTGATATACTGTCTATTTCTTTGACTAACTTTATACCCTAAACAGCTGATGTTAAAACTAAAAGCTAAATGTTGATTGGATCGTGAAGTGTATATTGTCACTTTGGGGATTGTCACAGCAAGGTGTAAGTCTGATTACTACATAGGGTATTCATACTCCTTGCCCCTTTCTAATGAGGCGACCTCAATCCCCACTGGGCAAATCCATTGACTTTGCTTAGCGTAAGCTATGGTTGGGGTGTGGTGCAATAAAATGGAGCAGTTTTCATTTTATTGTCTCTAGTAAATGTGAAGGTAAAGTGATGTATGTGTGTAAGGTTGCGGGAAGCCGCTGGATACGGGCAGAACAAGACCACTCGGTGTGGAAGTCCTTGGGGGAGGCCTTTATACAGAAGCTGGACTTTTGGCTGATGATCATAAAGTGTGAAGACAATATTCTTTTGTGTTTTTTATTGTAGCTTTCGTGTTCTTCTTCTTACTCAAAAGCTTTTGGACCTTTCAGTTTTCTCATTAGGTCCATCTTAAACTAACAATAAGTGGCAACAACTATATACTATTTGTTTACCAGCTCCTCCAATCCTTATACCTACAAAAATGACTGTAAATTGATACTAGACTACACTCATGTACTGAAGTACTAGGTTCATGAATACGTAATGCAAGTTGCCTGATATTTAGTTATGTATTTGGTTCAGTTGTTACTAACCTTGACTGTATCCGATTGGAAAACTATGCGCTAATAATAATGGTGTAATTAACATTTTTATTTGGTTTTTATACTAGCTTGTTAGCTAGTTTGCTAGCTTGCTAATGTTGAGTGTACAATTACAACTTGATACCACAAGGTACAAAAAAGGTGTTTTATACTATTTTATAGGTACAATCAAACGCAAAAAAGACAGATGACATTACAATAATTTATAAAAATAACTTTTTTGTCATGCTGATGAAGTGCTGATTACAAAGAACTCATTCCAGTATCGTGAAAAGAATGGTTAACCTTATCTACAGTACAAGCAAAGGTTATTTACCTTTTTTTCCTTATAATTACATTATACTTGAATTATGTCCTATATTTCAATCTGTAAACAGTTACTTGTTTGTACGCTACTCTTAGAATTTTAACTTTAATAATTCATTGAGAATGTTGTTGATTTTATTCTAATAAATAACTGTAAAGTACTCTACCTACACTGGCATTTCTTAGAATAGCTCACCATTGACCTTATGATGACAGGTCCATCAGACAAGAGAACAAATCTTTAAAAAAATAAGTAATGGTATGGTATCCTTCCCTTATTAATTTCAATTACATTGTTAAGGTTTGTTCTTGTCAATAACTGAAAATTTTCTCTCAAACCCTGCAATTCTTTAATGATTCCTCCCAAGGTATAATATGATCAACCATTCAGGGCCATTTAAAGAACACAGTCATGACTCATGAGTGAATGTTCTGTTCTGTAATTATACAGAACGATTTAAAATTAGGTAATTAATAAACAAATTTTAATGCACCTAGTCTTGTTTTTACTACCAAACAAAATTATTCTCAAAAACAAGAGACTGACTGGGTTTTTAATGCATTATTTAATGGCATATGCACTTCCCATCAAGTGGGGTTATTTGTCTTGGTGCCATATCCTAAAACAGTGCAGAATTACTTAGTGGAAATTAAAACTAAACGACGTATTATTAAATATGTAATACACACACAGTAACACAGTATAGACATTAAAGACACATAAAATGTAAAAACTTGCAAAACATGTTGAAGATTCAGTCATTGACCTGTAAGTGTGATTCATCAATAAGACAGCAGTTACATTGACTTCGATTCACACTAAGACAGTCTTGTAAACAAATCCTTGACTTTTAGATTAGGTCCGTTTACAAGTATTTTGTATTTTATTGTTCCCAAATTGCTCAAAACGTAATGGCTGATGTCGTTAATTTAATATAGAACATGATGCAATGGGCAACTATTGTGTACGTACTTGCATTTAGATATCTTTACAGTGGTATGACAAATACTGTATTCAATTTAGGTATTGTATTTGAATAAAAATAGTAATCGAAATACAACCAATAGACAAAATTATATAATTGATAGTCAGGTTGCTTACTAATGCGATATACGTAAGGCTGGTGCGGCGCCGCCGTCACAATGCACCAGCGGTGCGGTGGCGTCACACCGTTGTGCCGTAACTACATCTTACGCATGGTATGACGGCAGCGTTAGATTGGCGGTTGGCTACCGTTGTATTTTCCTTGCCATTAAGATGGTAACACCGGAAGACGCAGTGTGGACAGGCCTCCCACTCGGTGGACCGACCGACGATATGGTGAAGGTTGCGGGAAGCCGCTGGATGCGAGCCGCACAGGACCGGTCGGTGTGGAAACCCTTGGAGTAGGCCTTTGTCCAGCAGTGGACGTCTTTCGGCTGATAGATAGATAAAAACACGGTAAAAACATTTATAGTAACAAACTAGTAGTCCCTCAAAAATTCAGTAGCATGGGTATTTAAATCCAGTGTCTTGGTAGTGGACCCGTCGTTTCTTCTCATTCCGCAAACTTCCCGAAACGGCGAGTATATGAGTTCCGAGTGGTAGGAACCTCGTATTAGGTAGATAATATAATGATGTTCGAAAAGTGTACACTGCTACCTACTTCAAATAAAATATTTTCATTTCATAACAGTTAAGAATCTTTAAGTATTTTAAATAGTTGTTAAGTTGTTATATATTTCTTCTATTTATACGACACCAATCCAATTAAACAATTATACCTACAACAGTAGTTGGCCTTGCCTATGAAATGGAATCATTTTCACTGTTTTATGTTCCTTAGGTTTGGCCATACATATACAATTTCTATAATAATATTTCTTATTGGGGAACACCTGTTTTTTGGAACAAGTCTACATACGACAGAATGCATTTTCTTTTTAGCCCTTTACTATTTTTCTTTCTTTCTTTCTTTAATTTCGTCTACGACATAGACAATATGTCTTTGCAGTCTACTTTTTGCATCTCTAAAGCTCTCTTTGTTTTTTCATTTTTTCTGTGACGATGTTTTATTGTTAACTCATGCTCATCATTGACGTATTGCGTTTATAGCAGAAGAAACAATATTTTTGATGACTGTACAGCACCATACTTGTATCACGTAGACAAAATAAAATACCTTTGAAAAGTGCACAACCTGCTACAAAAAAATATTTTCACCTATTTTTATTTCATTCACAGGTGCAAGGCATGACCGAGCTGAATGGCTGCGAGCCGCGCAAGATCAAAGTCCTCGGACCATACACCTTCAGCATTGGCGACACAACATCCTTCTCCAAATACGAACGTGGAGGCATTGTCACCCAAGTCAAGATGCCCAAGAAACTCCACTTCAAACCTCTGAAGGAATCCTTCAAGAAACCAGAGTTTGTCATCACAGATTTCGGGAAGTTTGATTATCCGCAACAGTTGCATGTAGCTTTTGCTGCCCTGCACAAGTTCGAGGCTGGCGAGGGTCGGCTGCCGAAGCCGTGGAGCGACGCTGATGCGGCCAGGTTCATGGGATACGTGAAGCAGCTGATCAGCGATGCTGTGTTCAAGAATGGCGATTTGGAGCTCAACTCGGAGTTGCTGACGACTTTCTGCAAGGTAGGTTAACAGTTCGATGCGTATTTTGAAGATAGGGGGTAAGTTGGATATTGAACATTTTATTTGTGAACTGATGGTGTTTTTTTTAAATAACATAATAGAATGAACTTGCTGGATGCATGTAGCAGTCTGTGGCTAGGCCTTTGTTTAGTAGCAGCTGACATTGATTGATTATAATGATGCAATGTTTGTAAATAAATAATGTCGTGTAACTTTTATTATTATTTAGTGTATTGTGTAACATATTTTGAGGCGAAAAAAGAAAAAAGCACTCAATGCCTTGGTTCTATCAAAACTCATGGACAAAAAAATCGACTCAGTTTCATGCACGACTTTTGGAAAATTAACTCAATCTAGCAAAATAAAACTAAACCAAAAGTTCAACTGTGTGTTTACTGTTTATGATTTTAGTTTGATGATTTTCTAGTTTTTTGCTTTTGGTGTTCAGCAGTTTTTTTAGACTGAGTTATTTTTTCAAAAGTCGAGCAACAAATCTTGAGTCGATTTTTTAGTCCACCAGTGTATCTTCAAAACCCTTCCAATATACTTCAGGTCTCATCTGGCGATCTGAACCCAATGAACGCAGCCATCGGTGGCGTGGTAGCCCAGGAAGTGATGAAGGCTTGCTCCGGCAAGTTCCACCCCATAGTCCAGTGGCTGTACCTGGATGCCATCGAGTGCCTGCCCAAAGACCGGTCCGGGTTGACCGAGGAGATATGCAAACCAATCGGGTCCAGATATGACGGACAAGTGGCGGTCTTTGGACGCAACTTCCAGAAGAGGATCGGGGAACTGAAGTACTTCATTGTTGGTAAGTGTGGACACAAAACAGACACAGAAGGTCCGCTCAATACAAACCACTAAAATCGTAAGCATATACATGCTTATAGAAAAATACGGTCGTTCGAGGCAAGGTCACGCGGCAAAGTATCACAGCTAGGGTTGCCAGGCCCAAAAATAGAAAGGCCGGACACAGATCCATATTTAGCCGGATATTTTGCCCTGAAAGCCTGACACACTAGTTTTTAAAAGAAAAAAGCTGCCAAGTGCGTGTCGGGCCATGCGCAGTGTAGGGTTCGACAGACACTACTTCAAGGGGAAAGAACTCCCGTCTTACAAAATTGACTACTACTCGTTAACTTGTAAAGTCTACTTAGTTGTGATAGTTTTCCTTTTACCTTCGTTGTATATGCTACTGCCGTGATATTTTCTACATTTCTAGGAAGAACCGTTTAGCTGGCGTGGGGGAGGGGGGGGACGAAAACAGATCCCTGAACCGAAAAATGGTTTTCGCAAACCCACCATATTTTTGAAAGACCTATCCAGCGACATCCCACACCATGGGATGGTTTAGAAAAAAAAACATTCCCACTTCACGTGTAGGGAGGTACCCAGATTTTTTTTTTCAAGATTTTATTTTACCACTTTGTCGGCGTGATATGAGCTAAGCCGCGGATGGACAGACAGACAGGCGGACATGGCGAAACTATAAGGAATCTTTGTTGACTACGGAACCCTAAAAAAGAATCACATTTTGCTACTAAAGTAATTTGTAACTTCTTTACATTAAAAGTAACTAAAACAATCAATAATCAGCCTTATCATTTTTAAATAAATTATAAGTAGGTCCTAGGTCCTGCGAGATATCGCGAGTCATGAGTGTCCGCGTGAGTCACTTGCGCTTTCATTTGACATATTTTGGCGGGGCGGGGATGACGAAAAGCCTAACGAAAGCCGGACAGGCCGGACTTGCTTAGATTTGGCCGGACACGACTGTAAAAAGCCGAATATGTCCGGCTAAAGCCGAACACCTGGCAACCCTAATTCACAACAGTATCGTGACCTTGCCTACGACGACCGTTATACGTCTATAAGCATATATATGCTTAGGATTTTAGTAAGCGTATTGAGCGGACCTTCTGTATCTGTGTATTTTGTGGTGTGGATGTTTCCTTCTGGTAATTAGAGGTCTTGTCTACCGCTGAACGATTACTCACCATTACGTGCGATAATGCAAAAGGCTTATCCAATGTGGATTAAAGAAAAACAAAAAAAAAACAGGACTAGTGCGAATCTGACTCGCGATCCGAGGGTTCTGTACAAACAAAATTTAGAATTTTACAATCTTATTTTAAGCCCATAGACTTCTTATAGGTTTTCCTGAAATCTATAAGTAAATAACTATTTTCTATATTTTTTTTATAGGTTCAGTAGTTTGGAGATAATGGCAATTTTCGTCTTGCGCCCGTGTTGCATTCACCGAACACACTGATAATACACTGCTCCGGAATCCGCTCCGGTGTGAGGTTTTACTTGACACTGTCTATAGTAAAAAAAAAAACCGGATTCCGGCGCAGTGTGTTATCCGTCCGCCTAACGCTTCCAAGATTTCTGACCCAGTAAATAAGCAGCGAGTAAATAATCCTACTATAATAAAGTTCTCTCTATCTCCAGGCGCGGGTGCTATCGGCTGCGAGCTGCTCAAGAACTTCGCGATGATCGGCGTGGGGGCCGACGGCGGGTCCGTCACGGTCACCGACATGGACCTCATCGAGAAGTCCAACCTGAACCGCCAGTTCCTGTTCAGGCCTCACGATGTGCAGAAGCCTAAGTCTTCGACTGCTGCTAAGGTCAGTTGTGGAATGGTCTGGAATGTTGCTGGTTTCTTCTCGGCAGCAAAGAGACTGTATTGTAAGTTTTGTCGACTACCTGATATTTCGTAGAAGTCGACTGAATTATGTACCTACTATGAGTAGTTCCGAGTGGTAAGAACTTTCTACTAGGTAGAAAAAAAAAACGATTTAAAAGAATGCGTACATTGGTGTAGATTAGGTTTTCACGATTAAACTTATTTGACAGGATTAAACTTAAATGTTCTGTCTTTTTCTTTCTATATAGAGAAGACAAGGACAGGACGCTTACATTTAGTTTAGTCCTATCAAATAAGTTTAATAGTAAACACCGAATCGACACCAGTATCTACTTATACACTCGGCTTCAAAAAAATCGCACGTCCGTAAAAATAGGCTTCAAGCACTGTTAATCCTTAAGACAAGCAGTTATTCGTAGCAATATTGGTATCATTTGAGAGCCCTATAAAAACTCTTTAAAAAAATATCCATTTCATTTGATTAAAGAAAAAGCTTGACACTTTAAGTCACTGTGAATGACAATGGAACTGATTCTCCTCTTCAAATTTTGTTTGTATTGTTTTGTTTTTTGGGTATAAAAGGGTCGATACAGCTTATCGGGGGATAAATTTGCTACCAACAGTCGAAGAAGACACAGAAGAATATCTTTCATCAGAAAAACGTCCTTGAAGATGGACACTACTGCTGCTGAAGCCGCCCAAGTTATCGCACTACTGCAATCAGGACTACGTCAGTGTGATGTTGCTCGGCAATTGCACTTGAGTCGCTTTTCTGTTCGAAGAGTGTACCAGCGGTTCCTGCAGACCGGTGGCTTTGTCCGAAGGCGTGGGTCTGGTAGAAATCGCTGCACTTCTGCGAGAGATGACCGATTCGTCGTATCGAAGTCTTTGAGAAATCGGTTCTCTAATGCTGTTGAGTTGCAACAGCAGCTTCAAGCAGTTCGTAGAAGGGCCGTGAGTGTCTCTACAGTTAGAAGAAGACTAAAGGAGAGAAATATTGTGGCTAGAAGACCTGCCACGGGTCCAAAATTAACCGCAGCGCATCGGCGAGCACGCCTGCAATTTGCAAACGCCCACGTCAATTGGACCCTGGACCAATGGAGAGCTGTTCTCTTCTCAGACGAAACGAGAGTGTGCCTTTTCTGCAACGATAGACGCAAAAGAGTATACAGAAGACAATGGGAACGTTTTGCCCAAGCCTGCATCCAAGAGACGGTAGAATACGGGGGCGGTTCCTGCATGTTCTGGGGCGGCATATCTGCCGACGGCAAAACTGAACTTTCTTGCGTCTCTCGGACCGGCGGTGCTCGCGGGCAAGGGTCGATGACTGCTCACCGGTACATCACAGAGATCCTGGAAGAACATGTGGTCCCCTATGCTGGATTTATTGGCGACGGGTTCACATTAATGCACGATAACGCTCGCGCGCACACTGCTGGAATTGTGCAGGGCTACCTTCAAGTGGTTGGGATCCCTGTCATGCACTGGCCAGCGAGAAGTCCAGATCTGAACCCGATAGAGCACCTCTGGGACCAGCTGAAACGCAAGGTTAGATCCCGTGATCCCGCTCCCGCGACTCTTCAGGAGCTCCAAGACGCCGTTATTGAGGAATGGGACAGAATCCCTCAAGAAGAGGTCCTAAAGTTGGTGCGATCCATGAGGGAGCGCATGGAAGACGTCATTAGGGCTAGGGGGGGTAACACTAGGTTTTAGGTTAGTTTTAAGCAACTTTGTTTTGAAAAATTAATCAGATTTCATTTGGGTTTTTTAAGGATTTTTATTGTTTTGTAAATTTTTCTCAGTTCCAATAAAAAACATTGATTGAATTATTGTTTTTGCATTCTCTGTTTCCTTACCTTTCAAATGATACCGAACATTAGCAATATTTCATAATACAAATACGATTGAAAGATGTTTAAAATAGATTTCTTAAAAGGTGCGATTTTTTTGAAGCCGAGTGTATAACATTTTTAAAAATATGATTTGATTTGTGCTTCTCTTTCTAACATGTAGGAATGAGCAGGATAACAGAGTAGTGAGTGTATGGAGTACTACTGAACCTACTCCTTCATCGTAACTCGCAGACGACGGTATTGGGGGGGGGGGGGGGGGGAGAGAATGAGTGTCGCTTCTTTATGTAGAAATAGATTCTTTGATTTTCAACCGACTTCAAAAAAAGGAGGAGGTTCTCAATTCGTCGGAATCTTTTTTTTTTTTTTTTCTATGTATGTTCACCGATTACTCGAAGACGCCTGAACCGATTTCAAAAATTCTTTTTTTGTTTGAAAGGTGGTTTGTTCACAGGTGGTCCCATATTAATTTTATCGAAATCGATTCAGCGGTTTTTGAGAAAATCAACAAAAACATAGCAAAATTGGAGTTGCTACGATTGAAGTCGGTTGTTTTTAACGTATTCAGCGTGGTCAATTATATGTATCATAGTCCATTTCCGTGGTTGGCGTGAACACATTGATATCTCGAGACATATGTTTTTCTAAAAACTAAAACGCTTCCTACACGCCTGTGGCTTTATTTCGAAAAAAATTATAAGTATCTCTGCCCGGAAGGCGCAGTGTGGGCAGGCCCCCGACTCTGTGGACCGACGACCTGGTAAAGGTTGCAGGAAGCCGCTGGATGCGAGCCGCACAGGACCGGTCGGTGTGGAAATCCTTGGGGGAGGCCTTTGTCCAGCAGTGGACGTCTTTCGGCTGATAGATAGATAGATAGATCTCTGCATAATTGAATATACATAAAAAAAATATGTAATCAGCATTTTTCATGAACAACATATTATGTGGATTCTCGAATATTTGACAGGAAAGATCAAACTTTAAAATGGCTGCCCTGTAAAATTGCAATTTTGGACATATCAACACGCCAGGCACGGATTTATCATTCACACATGGAGGTACCAAATCCAACACAAAGTTTTTCCCACCTTGTAGTCCCACCACTAACGTATCATAATCTCGTATTAGTCAACTGTTGGACATGGACCATCCTAATTCACGCCTCACCTTGCCTAAACGCGGTCCTTTCTACAAACTAAAACAAACCTTATCTCCCACAGGTCATAAAACGCATGAACCCATCAATGAACGTGCTCGCCCAAGAGAACCGCGTCTGCCCCGAAACGGAGTCGGTCTACGACGACACTTTCTTCGAGGCTCTGGACGGGGTTGCCAATGCTTTGGACAATGTGGACGCCCGTATCTACATGGACCGCCGCTGCGTGTACTACAGGAAGCCTTTATTAGAGAGCGGTACTCTTGGAACTAAGGGGAACACGCAGGTATGTGCATTGTGGAGTACTTTATAGAGTTAAGTTTGATAGTATGTGCATTGTGGAGTACTTTATAGAGTTAAGTTTGATAGAAAGTATGCAACATACTTTAATACTTTTGAATTGGAACTACTTGTATGGGTTTATTTTGTGTGTATATTTATTTTCATTTTGTCTGTTGTATAAAATAATTGCAGAAAAGATTCATGCAAGTCGAGAATTTCGTTTTTTCAAGGGCTTACTTAATATTTAATTTAAAAAAGTACAGTTAGGCTAGATTGCTTGATTAACGCTTTTTTTTTTAATTTAGATTGCTGCCAATTTTTTGATACAAAAAATTTTTAGGTTTAGCTTATTGTTTTTCTGTCTGGAAACATACCCATACAGTAACAAAAGAACTAAATGTTAAATTTATTTCTTCCAGGTCGTGGTCCCATTCTTGACCGAGTCCTACAGCTCATCCCAAGACCCCCCAGAGAAGTCGATCCCCATCTGCACTCTGAAGAATTTCCCTAATGCCATCGAGCACACACTGCAGTGGGCCCGGGACGAGTTTGAGGGTCTGTTCCGTCAAGCTGCAGAGCACGCATCCCAGTATCTGAAGGACCCGCTGTTCTTGGAGAGGACGTTGAAGTTACCCGGGACGCAGCCTATTGATGCCTTGGAATCTGTTCGGGTGAGTGATGTGTACATGGGAATCTTATTGTGATTAAAATTACAGCTGCATAAAACTTGGTAACCATGTTGAAATATTATACATTGGAATGGAAATTCAAAGCACAAAACACATAGATACAGAAGGTCCGCTCAATACACTCACAAAAATCCTAAGCATATACATGCTTATAGACGTATACGGTCGTTGTAGGAACAATCATGTACTCGAACGACCGTATATTTCTATAAGCATGTATATGCTTACGATTTTAGTGGTTTGTATTGAGCGGACCTTCTGTGTCTATTTTGTGTTCAAAGTAATGTAACCAACACAGCTTATAGAATAATTAATCCGAAGTGGCAGCATGTGGAGCACATAGCTTGTAGAACCAATGGCGGTTGGGGCAGGAAAGTTCTCGAGTGGCGACCGCGCACCGGAAGACGTACTGTAGGCAGACCTTCCATTCGGTGCACCGATGACCTGGTGAAGGTCGCTGGATGCGGGCAGTGCAAGACCGGTCGTCTTGGATATCCTTGAGGGAGGCTTTTGTTCAGCAGTGGACGTCTTTTAGCTGATGATGATAATGATAAAAGTTCAGAAGATGTGAATCTCTAAGAAATATTGTAGTTAAAGACTAGAAAGCTAGGAAAATCTAGGTCTTACATAAACGTCGCCTGCGGCAGGTGCTAGTGCAATATTATGAGATGTCTATTTTCTTCCTTCAAGTCGTAACCCCAGGCATTGGGGATCGTAACCATCATGAGACCAAATCAATGAGAACTTTACATTGGGGCCGATTTTGAACAATATTATTTTCCCCAATAGGTGGCGCTAGCCGAAAGGCCGACGGAGTTCGCGGACTGCGTGCGCTGGGCGCGGCTGCACTGGGAGGGGCAGTACGCCAACCAGATCAAGCAGCTGCTCTACAACTTCCCGCCGGACCAGCAGGTGAGATACAAGCGCGGTTAGATAGCGCTAGCAACAGTACATCAGTATGAGGGGAAAGTGCATCCAGCTAGCGATAGATGGCGCTAGTTGATGCTGCTTTAGGGAGGACAAGATCAAGCAACTGCTGTATAACTTCCCTCCGAACTAGTTGATGAGATAGATGGCGCTAGCGACAGCCCGTCAATATGGGAGCAATGTGCATGCAGGTAGAGATAGATGGCGCTGCAAGCGCAGTGAGATAGATGGCGCTAGTAACAGCCCATCATAATGGGAGCAATGTGCATGCAAGTAGCGATAGATGGCGCTAGTAGATGCTGCTTTAGAAAAGACAGTACGCCAACCAGATCAAGCAGCTGCTGTATAACTTCTCGCCGGAGTAGCAGGTGAGATAGATGGCGCTAGCAAGAACCCATCATTATGGGAGAAGGCATACAGATAGTGATAGATGACGCTGCAAGCACAGTGAGATAGATGGCGCTAGTAAAAGCCCATCTTAATGGGAGCAATGTGCATGCAAGTAGCGATAGATGGCGCTAGTAGATGCTGCTTTAGGAAAGACTGTAGATAAAGCAGCTTTTACCTAATAATAATATTATTATTATTGTTTATACCTGGACAGCACAGTTAAATTATGCCACACGATAAGAGAAAGAAAGATAGATTGGACATTTTTTCCCCTCAGACCACAAGCGGCGCCCCGTTCTGGTCGGGCCCCAAGCGTTGCCCGTCGCCCCTGGCCTTCGACCCCAACGACGACCTTCACCTGGACTACGTGGTGGCGGCGGCCAACCTGCGCGCCCAGGTCTACGGCATACCCAAGTGCGTCGATCGCGAGGCTATTGCGAAGATGTGTACGGCGGTTGAGGTGAGTCCTTGATAGATGTCGCTAGGTATCTGAATTTAATATGCGTTGGCTTTTTTAAATGGTTGGGATGCCCACGAGACGCAGGGGGACTTTTCAAATCATTTGGACTCGTTACATTACAACCTATTTCCGTTATTCAGCTTTTCTAGTTGTTGAGATACTGTAACTTCTAGATTAGTCGTAGACTGCTGTTTATTTGTTGAGGCTGGGAGTGCTTTTCGTATGGTAGTTTGTTTGCGGGTTTGTAAGAATTTATACATATCCATTTTTTTTTTGTGTTGGGATCTTTTGTTTTTTCTGTGTTCTAGAGCCAATACTGAATTCCTCCCTGAAATCTGAAACGCACTTTTTAAACACCCTGTATTATTGACAATATGTATTTGTTTTTTCTCCAACTGTGTAAGTTCTCTGGGAAAAGTTATCCAGTTTCACAAGTAGCATCTACTGTTTGCCGTTTTTAAGCGAATAAAGTCCCGCTCTATTATCGAATGCGGAAGCCATATATCGTCCATCGCTCGACTAACTCTCCTATCTCATAACCCAGATTATTTGAGTTTGGACTTTATCTAATTGAAATAGGGTTGTTTTTAAAAACTTACGAAAAATGAGATAGAAGAGTCAGTCATGCGCGGGGCGATATGTTTGACATCACTCAGGTGTCGTTTATAACGCTAATACTGCAAAAGAATTTTCAACCATCTTCCTCCTACAGGTGCCAGAGTTCAGTCCGAAATCGGGCATCAAGATCGCGGTGACCGACGCTCAACTGCAGCAAAACAACGATGAGATGGACCAAGACAGGGTTAAGAACATAATCGCTGAGCTGCCTCCACCGGAGACCCTCGGAAACCTGAACGTCACGCCTTTGGAATTTGAGAAAGACGATGATACAAACTTCCATATGGACTTCATAGTGGCGGCCTCTAACCTGCGAGCCGCGAACTACAAGATACCACCGGCTGACAGGCATCGCTCCAAGCTTATCGCTGGAAAGATCATCCCTGCGATAGCGACCACGACGTCCGTCGTCGCTGGCTTAGTCTGCCTCGAGCTATACAAGTTAGCCCAAGGATTCAACACGTTAGACGTATTCAAGAATGGTTTCGTGAACCTCGCTTTACCGTTCTTCGGATTCTCCGAGCCGATTGCGGCGCCAACGAACACTTACTACGATAAGAAATGGACCCTCTGGGACCGATTCGAAGTGAAAGGCGAAGTAACGTTACAGGAATTCCTAGATCTGTTCAAGAACCAACACAAGTTGGAAATAACGATGCTCTCGCAAGGAGTTTGTATGCTTTACTCGTTCTTTATGCCGAAAGCGAAGCGTCAGGAGCGTTTGAACTTGCCCATGTCGGAAGTTGTGACTAAGGTCTCCAAGAAAAAGCTAGAACCGCATGTGAAAGCGCTAGTTTTCGAACTGTGCTGTAACGATGAAGACGGCAACGACGTGGAAGTTCCCTACGTGAAGTACACCCTGCCTTAGTGCCGCACTCCGGAACGCATCGTCGCAAATCAATCTTGAGACAAAATTCGACTGAAAAATCTTCAATGACGGTGTGGAAGAAAAAAGGGAAAACCGAGCATTTCTCTGTGTGGCATTTAAGCATAATAGTCGCCTGGTTATACGAATTTCACTTAAAAATTAAAAGGGTATTTTTAAAACTGAGATCGATGGACTTGGTGATTAAATAATATTAAAAAAATGGTTTTATAAGTAGTGCCTCGGAGTCTCTGGAGATGATCGTGTACAGTGAGATATCGTATTTGTGTGAACTTCGTTTTAGTGCTTCAGACACGCTTTTGTAACTACATACATAAAATTATATTTATCAGTTTACGCTCACCTCACAAAGCGCGCTAGAAAAATCTTTTCCTTATTTTATTTCGTGGATTACATATTATAAAGCATTAATTTTACACAAAATTTCAAAGGATAATTTATTCTATATGTTCAAATCAGATGGGTCTGTAAATTAAAGATAATAATAAATAAAGTTTGAGCAAATAGTGGTTTAATTGAAATTCCCTGTAAGTTCGTCAAATGTTTATTGGATAAAAATGTGGTTAGAACTTAATTATAAATTAGGTTAGTTATTGTAGATCATAATCTCACTTTTATTGGAAATCTTTGGAGAAAGGTAAAATATAGACGAAAAAGCGAAATTTTGGCAACACTCAAACATATTCCGTAATTACATCGCAATCTTTCGGAAAACTTCTATAATCTATTCCGTGTTTTTAAACGTAATACAAAAAGTATTCGGCGAAAGCTTTTATTAGTACCTATATCGCGATCATCGATATGGGAGACATTAGATGAGGTTTTAATACTCACAATCCTTTGTTCCCACTAGTTTAGACGCTGATAGTAGTTTGCTCCCCTATGTTGAGCAGCGCCGCCTTTTCGCGCACCATTCGCAATCTGACGCGACGAGTAAACATCCCGTATTTAAATGAAAATATGTCTTACAGTGCAGTGATATCACAAAATAGACACAGAAGGTCCGCTCAATACAAACCACTAAAATCGTAAGCATATACATGCTTATAGAAATATACGATCGTTCGAGGCAAGGTCACGATCGCACAGTACGTGATCTTGCCTACAACGACCGTATACGTCTATAAGCATGTATATGATTAGGATTTTTGTGAACGTATTGAGCGGACCTTCGCTATCTATGTGTTTTGTGGTGATATGGTGCAAAAACAATTTAAAAAATAAAGAACAAAAGTAACAGCAACATTTCTTATCACTTTTTTCTTGTTATTTTATGATTATTTTCTCATTTTTTAGCGATGCTACGCTACTCGTCGCTAGTAGATAACATTAAATACATCAACCTTAGGCTTATCACACAAAAAGGCGATATTTGTCTCCCTCTTCACCCCACAAGAACACGCTGGTTCAGAAACAAACAGAGCGAGTAACCTTATCTAATGTCTATATCGATGGTTGCGATGGACTTACGGAATCACGTCACACTCAGAAGGCATTCATACAATTTCAAAATATTTTTTGGTGACTAGACAAGTGATGATGAATGTTTGTTCGTTCCTCCCGACAGTCTTATCTGAAACATGTGTTTAATAGAGAGACAAGAGCTGTTAAATATTCATTATACATAACTACATATTATTAATAGACAGTACATTTTAAATAAGACAGTAATTTATTATTGTACTTAAAACACATTTCAAAAATCATAGAAAAGCGTAAAAAGTTGTAAAAAACACCTCTTGACTATTTCAGGCTACACTACACAAGGAAATAAATATTTTACATTTTACATAAAATGCTCTAAAAAGTAAGGTTCTGAAACAAGAAACCTGGCCTTAACATATTTCAGAAATGAAATTTTAAATAGTGAACACTTAATCTAATAAAATGTGGTTCAACTAAAAGTAATGAAGTAAAAAATAATTAACTCAAGTTTTTTTACACTATAATACTTTCATTTTGTGACTCCTTTTATAAAAGGCATTTGTTACAAGAGACTTATTATAAATTTATTATGAATTTAGTCTCAAAAATATTAAAAAAATGTCTTTTAAATAGCTCAACACTCTCCCTTAACTTGCCACTGAAGAATAAAGTATATTACAGGGGTTTGCTCTTCCAATTAAATTATTTCATTAAATCTCTCCATTGTAAGTAAGAAGTTTATGGAGAATATTATACATTAATGAAATTTAATACGATATTATAGATGTATTGTAGGACTATAGTTTTATCTAGATTTGTACTTGCGACGAAAACAATAACTTCGTGGCTTGCAAATCATTTTAAATTTAAATGCGTTAAAAAATCTAAATTCTAGTATTTCTAGGCACTTGATGTTTTTTAAAACATTTCTAATTTGGAATCATATAAATTACAACCATAATTTTATCTTAAATTCTAAATACAATAGAAGAACTTCGTGATATGATAGCACATACATAAAAATATTGAGAAAAGGCTTGCAAATTCGTCAAAATATCAAACTATTCTGTGGCAATCATCAAATCTAAAGAGAGCTAAGTTTAATCTCTTGACTTTAAAGCAGTATGGTACAGAGGGGCCACTTAATACAGATCACAAACGGAACGCACGCACACATACATTGCGCCTATAGATGATCTCGCACTGTTTCCGTTTAACCCGGCCACGCGATAGACAAATTTTAGTTTCGCGAGCGGGAGCAAGACAACGCGAGGTATGTGACGAGAAAATTAAAGCCCAACCACACAGCAACAATACTAACACTCGATAATATCGCAACTTCATAGTGTTGTGTTCTTAGTACTTTTTTGTAATAGAACGCATAAGATTTCGCACGCCTGCTGACATAATAAAGAAGCGAAAGAAGCGGACCGCTTGCGTTCCAGCGTCCTGCGATACGACACTGCGGCGATATTATAGCATTATAACACCCATCTATCACAAGATAAAAACCCATCTGTGCGGTACAAGACGTGAGACCCCTCTGTGTAGGTATATCCCGTTTTGAATCCTGAATCAGAAACCTTCAGCTTTTCCATAATGGCGACCTTGCAAGTCTGACTCAGCATCAGCATATCAATTACGTAAATGTAGTCGTGTTATTCGCATTTTTTTCTTTATTTCCCTTGTAATGTGTCCTAGTCTCGCAGCCTAGTTTTGAGTGTGGCATCCAACGCGACAGACGGCACGAGGGCTGTCTCAACGCCACGGGCGGCGCCGCACGCCTCTGACGCCGCTACTAAATGTCTCTGTAAACAACAGGATGGTGTTAGTATCTATACAGGTGTAGCAAAACAGACATGTTCCTTTAGTTGTTGCCGCAGAAGCAGAAACCTCAGTTAACGGGTCCTACGCCTATTCAGTTATACCAACTCATTTTCTGCTGAGAATATGGTTAATTAGTAACAAAAGCTAGTTACAAGTTTTGAAGCTGAAGATGAATATACTTAACAATAGTCTTACTTAAAAATATATTTAATTCAAATCATCTAATACATGCAAACAATCTCTCTTACCTTGTCAAAGAGGAGACTGAAGAACGGACACATCTACCTATTTACTGCTCAACCAATGCAACGCGTAAAAATAGTTGAAAAAATGGGAAAAATATCGACAACGACTATTTTTAACAAAGCATTTTTTATTAATTTTATCCTACAATAAAGAGATTACTACTAAACGAAGATCAAGAATAAATGCAAATCATAAAGAAACATGCGACAAAGAATGCAAACAACAACAAACAAAGAAATAATAAAGAAAGAAAATCGTTGAATAATTACATTCCTACAGAAGCTAGCATTCCGATATAAGGGCAAGCTAAGCTACACAGCCATGACATGACACAACTAACAACATGCTAACATAACAAGGACCAATTGATCCAAGTGCAATACCATAGCTGGACTGAGTCATCAAAGAGGCGGGGCCTGGCCGCTTGGCGCGCGCCGGGAATGCGCCCGAGTGGCTCTGCGACATCACGTCGCGCCTGCGCACAACAGACCACCTTTCAACTCGGTAATAATATCATCTGACCCAGACGGTGTTATGGGAACAAGGTATTGGATATAAATGCTATTCGTTCCCTTAACGCGTTCAAAGTCCCCATACAATTGTATCTGAGTCCCCATACAAATCCAGTTACATTAAGACAACATAGTGGAAGTGTTGAACTTATGGCAAACAGTAGCTTGGCGCCTACCTGGGCCATATTCCGGAAACTCCCAACGAACTGTCGTGCTATAGTTACCTATACATAAAATTACGTTTGACGCGCTTAATAACGTGTAGCGTGGCTTGCGCTAAGTAACTGGCAAGGGTGGATAAAGTCGCTTTTAGAGAGGGCCACGGAGTGCCCATACTGTATAGTTGTACTACTAATTTTTAAACTTTTCCTGGGCCTTGAACGCTTTAAGTCCTCTTTTAAAGTAAATAAAATGAATCAATCAAATAATGAGACATTACTAAATTGCAAGGAATCGAGAAATTAGAATTGAATAGAGAGTATGTTAGAATGACAGGATAGAAAAAAAAACTAGACAAAAATGTACAAATCCCGACTAAAATGTATCCTGACGCACTGCAAAAATCGGTCAAGCCCTTTTGGCTAGCGACGAGATGATGAACAAAACGAACATACATACAATACAAATCAAAAATGTCTTAAACAATAAAAGCAAGTATTTATTTAAATAATATTAGTACTGATAACTTTCAAGATTTCTGTGAGGCGATACATTGATATTTTGGCGCGATTTTGTAAAGGGGAAGTCAAGGCGAAGTCCTGGAGTTGAAAAGGGATGAATATAATGACACTAAAATAAAAGTGCACCCGCCATTCCGAGCTACACCGAGAAGAGTTCAAGTCTTAAAATACTCTTCATTTTGAACAAAATATAAATTAAAATAGCCATGGAGATAAATCTGTGACTGAACGGTCTATTCAGCAGTTTAAGCAGTTTATCCACAATACAAGTGCACCCGCCATCCTGATATCAGAATGGCGGGCCATCCTGATATCAGAATGCACTTTCATTCTGGTGTCAGTGCGAATTTATAAAGGTACATTTAAAACCTGTATAGGTACTGAATAGTACATTTTTCGTAAGTTTTTTCATATTTATTTCATGCAGATTTGCAACCATACACCCGCCATCCTGATTCCTGATGAACACATTCAACGAGGTTTCAGAAATTTCAGAAAGGCTGTGGTGGTGTTGTGTGGTGGCAAGCACTCGCGCGGTGGACCGATGACCTGGTGAAGGTTGCGAGAAGCCGCTGGATGCGGGCAGCACAGGACCGGTCGATGTGGAAATTCTTGGGGGAGGCCTCTGTCCAACAGTGGACGTCTTTCGGCTGTTGATGAATCACTCACTTAACACGGGCGGCGGTTGAGGCGTGGGTGCCACTGGCGGCGGGGGTGCCCTGTCGCTGCGCCAGAGAGCGGCGGCGCGCGCGGTCCGCCGCGATCAGCGCGCACCGCTGCGCCGGCGCCGCCTCCACGAACGTCTCGTGTAAGCTGTAGCACGCCGCCGTTATCTGCGACGACATTGGGATATAGTTACTAACCTTGTTATTACTTGTATTAATCTAATTCGAATAAAAGGTAAACAAACTATAGGGTAGTGACACGTGAAAACGTAAATTGCCTCATAAGTTTCTTTATCTTCTATTTTAATGGGATTTAAACAAGATATACACACAATTTAACAATATTAAAACTGATTAAGAACACTGAGTTCTAAACACCCAAAAAAATATATTTGTGTGATCCTTTAACCGGAGGTTTTACTCATAATACTGGACAACTTATGTTTTGAATAATAGAAAGATACAGCCAAAAATCGACTCCAAAATACGAATTGATTCATCTTGGTCAGTTTCATATGAGGACTCCAATTCTTTTGTAATATCAGTCAGAAAAGTCGTAGGCACAAATGTTATTCAGTATAATGAGTAACACGGCCTGGTTAACAGTACGTTTAACCAATTTTGTTGCACTCATTATAGGGAAAACGAATGGAACACTACATAATGCAAAAAGTGTTACTTTAATAAGCAACATTCGCTATAACTTGGTCAACTTTTCAAACCGCTCGAAAACTATAAGGATAGTAAGTTATATGGACGAGAACTAAAACAAGCGAAAAGAAGCGAAATTCAAAATAACTGTTATTAACTGTTTTACTGCCAGATCTTCAAACAGATCATTGAGTGGTTTAAATTCCTTTTTTTGCGTTTTTGTTTCCTAGCATTGTAAAACTCACAAATGAAATATATGCGCTCAAAATACCGCTTTCTGTCTATGGTAGATAACCGCATTAAGTAACTATAAAACAGGACGCACCGGTGCGTGGTCGGAATCAGCTTGAGAAATCCGTACCCGCACCGGGCAGCGAGTGAATCTGTGAATGCAACAAAAGCACTAAAAGTAAGCAAGCGCATGCAATTATTATAAACCCCAAAAATACACATTAAGCATATTAGAACGAAAGCACGAGAAAAAAAAGAAAATAACATCACAGTAAAGTTTTGTTAAAACTAACTTAGTTTCACATGAATAACTTTTGCAAAATCATGCAGAACTTTTTTGAATCACTAGGTATTCACCTGCTGTATCAACCGCCTATGTAGGTCGACGTCCGCCCCTCTAATCCCCTCCCTATCCTGGTGCAGCTCTAGTGCACAGAGCAATGCATCTCTGATGGTCTGCACTGTGGTTTGGACGCGCTCCGTTTGCATCAGACGCCGAACTAGGTAACCCTTCGCGTAGGCCACGATAGTGGTGGCTGCGGCTACCTTCGAAGTCGAAGATACATCATATTTTGAGAAGATGTTTTAGAAGAAAATATTAGAAGGAGAAAGGAAAGCTCAGAATGAAATGTTAGAGAAGAAGAAACAAAAAGCCTAGAATATGATAGTAGCAAAGAACAGGAATAAGAGGAAAACAAGCAGAGAATATAGATAAACAAAAAGGAATAGAAAAGAAGGAAAGAAAGTAAGGAAGAAGAGAAATACAAGTAAAGGAAAATCTGGATAATAGGGAAGAAGAAACGAAAAAAAGAAATAAAGGAAAGAAAACGCAACACATTGAGAATAATATACAGTCAAGTAAAAAGTATACAAATGAAACATTTTGTTATTGATTGATAAATCAAAACTTGGAAAAGTACGTGAACTTTTGAATATCTTAAGTGCACTTTTAAAGACAATCTAAAGTGTGATATATTATGAAAAGAAAACAAACTAACTTGTTTTGGACTCGGGAACCCAAAGAGGCTTTGTTTATTTCGACACGTACTCGAGGAATGTGTTCTTTGAGATCGCTTCAACGTGGACTCTGCCGACTGGAATACTGGACTTTTCTCATGCGGGCTCAGTCTCGTCGGGGTTCTAGGAGGGGTCTTGGACAGTCGATGTTTACCACTAAAGTCGTCTTCGTCTGTCGTGAAAGTTACGTTTAGATCGGCTAAAGTATCGTTCGTTCGGTCGGTTAACGCCGGTTCGTAGTCAAACGACATACTGGCGTCATAGTTGAGTTTTCGAGCTGTGTTTCTGTAAGTTGGAGAATGCGTTCTAGTCCTGCTGCCTTCGAGCTTCGGCGAAGACAGCGGAGGAGTGTTCTCAGCGGCCGCTTTACCAGAATTCCCATTTGGTGTCCGGGAATTTCTAGGTGTGCGTTTATCTATTTTGCTCGTAATGTCTTTGCTTTTCTTTAGAACATCTTCGCAACGACTAATAAAGTTGCTCGTTTCATTAAGTGCACTTGAAACATGTTTCGCTGTAGAATTTGGTTTATGGTTAATCACTTGACGCAAGCTTACTGGTCCTTTGTTTTCGGATTTATCTCCCCACGCAGTTTTGATCTCGACGGGGGATTTTGGACAGATAGTTTTGAGTTGCTTAAAAAGCAGCGTGTTTTGCTCCTCGAAGACTCTTTGTAACAACATTTGTTCCCGTTTCTGCTTCTCAACTAAATTGGCCATTTGCAGGAGTTGTTGCTTCTGGATTTTCTCGTAAAGCTTTTTGACCTTTGTTGCCGGATCGTCAGAGTCGGACGCTTCGGGTGATCTTGGCCTCAGAGCAATTGATGCTTTTTTGATGTCCAGCGTCGTTTTCGGATCCGAATCTATAACAAAAGTTTTGCTTGCCGCCACATTACGACTAGAGCTGCCTTGGTTTTTACCTTTTTGGACGGGGAGAGGATCTGATTTTGGACTAGATTTAGAGTTGGGGATATTTCGTGTAGTTATCTCCTTAGCAACAGAATAGGCCCTTGCGGGAGGAGTTTGCGTAGCTGGGGGCGATTTCTTTGCGATTTGCCTCGAAACGTGCGCATTACCTGTCACGTGGGTTTTATTGTCCGCAGCCGGGCTTTTAGTAGTCGACTTTAAAGGTAGTCTATTGCGATTTAGTTCGTTAGCCATTGATGACCATTTCTCTTTAGCAGTTTCCAAATCCCAACCCTTTCTTTTCTTTCCCGTTGAATTTAATTTGCTAGTAGACTCACTCATCGATATAGCCTTTACATTTACACCAGTTTTTATTGACTGTAGTTCTAAATGGGCCATCAGCTGTGGGCTCGGTTCTAGAACCGTATATGATCTTTGCCGTACTAATTTTTGGCTCGATTCAGCTTCTTTCGAGGTTTCGTAATGTATGTCTATAAGAGAGCCAGTAAAACTTTTGGAGGTTAAAGAAGACGGCCCATCGTGAAAAGTATATTTTTGGAAGTTGCTTTGAAAACTTGAGCTTGCTATGCCTACATCTTTTTTCTCTTTGAGATTCATGGCGAAAAGACTGGTTTGCTCTGTCGCGTCTGAAAATTGCTCGTTCATTTGATCCCCTACTGGTTCGTATGTCAATTCCTTTTGGGGTGTTTTACTCTCATCATTATAGTCACGTTCTGGTAGTTCTACAGATGTTGCAGGCTTGTACTGAGGTAATTTTTTTGCAGCTTCTAGAATATTATTGCTCTCATTTATGGTAAGACTTAGGTCTATAACAAATTTGGTGGTATCCATGCCTTCAGTGGTACTCACTACAACACTAGACTTTATGTTACTGTGTGGTTCACTTGGGACATATTCTGTAACATCTACGGATGGTTCAAAAGGGTTCCTATTAGAAACTTTTTGGTCATCTGAATCATAACCCGATTTAAGCTCCTTGAAGAGGCGTTTTTCATAATTTTTATCAGTATCTTGTTCTCTGTCTTCAGAGTCACTGTCATCAACATAAGGCCTGAGAACTGATATTCTTTTCTCTACTTCTTTTGCAAGCAGTTTATAATACTGCATCTCTTTCCTGCATTCTTTCGACAGCTGAAATAGAATATACATTAGTATTAAATGGTTTATAGTATCATTACACAAATTAAAAACAGTTATCACCTCCAAACGCAGAGATAACGTTGTATTTTTCATTGTTACAATTGATTTTTCTAATGTTTTACTAATAATTTCTTGACAATCAATACATAGTTTGCAAATTAAATAAAGTATCTTGGTTGGGTCTGCAAAAGTATAATTGTGAAAAATTATTACTCTATCAAATTAAATAAGAATTCTACATTCTACAACTACACAATATACTTTTTGAGATTATAGGTATTTATATTCATGAAATCAAATAAATAAGGGTCAGGTTTTATTTTGTCTCATTACAATTTATGAATTGATAATGCATAGTTATTCTTCTATAATCTCAAGCGAAGCTTTCCTCAAATTCGAGCACAAAAGTAACTCAGTTCTTGCAAAACTCTGGTTAAGTTACTATACAAATTTCACTCAAAATTATTTGTCTCATTTAAGAACTATTTAATGAGAAGTAAAAAATATTTTTACATTAAAATCTAAAAATACAGTTTTTTTTTATATTTTATGATATAATCTACCATAGATTTAATGTGTTTGGGTAATGTCCAAATGTGGAAGTTCCATTAAAATGGCATTAAATCGTAACTACGATAAATACATATCAATAACCAAATGGCCAGCCAGTGATGATGTGAAACCTTGCTCCATTACCAACTATAAAGAAAATTGACATCCTACACAACAATATTACAGTACCACCATTTAATAACCATGTTATCAAGTAACACCCACAACTTCCTCTGCACAAACTTTCGAAGGTAATTCTCACTCTCACAGTATTGTTACTGGGAAAGACTGGTCCATCCCATAATAAAGAGAATCCTAGCAAGAGACTAGAGTGAAAAAACACTATTCTTGTTGATTTTTTAAATCCACAATTAGTTAGCTCTTAGCATCATCTCATTTGATGGCTTGATGGTAAGGCTAGCAAGTTATGAGGATAAAGACGAATGAAGGCTTACGAAAATTCCCCCACCCCAATGAAGAAATGGGTAGCTTATCACCATAAAGAAACATTTCAATGTTGTTATTTTTTTATTCCCAGTCAAAACTTAGTAGTTGTGTTTCCAGATGTAAAGCAACTAGATTAGCCAGCTTCTCGGAGGTAATCAATCGTCTAAATAAGTGTTTTTCAACCTGTGGGTCGTGGTTGTGAAGCGTTTCCCAAAGGTTCACGGGTAAAAGAAAAAGGCAAGTGTTTGTAGGTCCTACACTCAAAATAAAATAAAATTATAGAGTGTCTTCAGAGTGTACTTGATTTTTTAATCAATAAATATCCCATAAAAAAGAAATCACAATTCTGTAATTTTGTATATTTACAAGAAATTTTTAACTTTCAAAGAGGTTGGTTATTCAAAAGGTTGAAAAATACTAGTCTAAACATCATGGAAAATTAACAAATACTTTACATAATTTAATACATTATTAACATTTGATTTCTCTTTCAAAATTTGCCAACACCCAGAGCAAATAAATTTCACTTAAGTCTGAAACTTGATGCAAGATTTATTGACCAAGTTGGAATCAAAATAATGGTTTTGTTAAGTAGTCAAGACAACTACTAGGCAACTAAATTACTTAATACTATAGGTTTCCCATTTCACTACGCAGTCCAGGATCACTACTGTAGGAGCTGGATACACCCACCACCCAAAGGGGGTACTTACAGTAGTCACCTGGTAGAAGAACAATCTACCCTAACTAAGCCAGGGTATGCTTCAGTGAAAGGTTCAGAGACTAACTCTGCTATCCACAAAAGCAGGTACTCACCACAGGCGGCAGCAAGGGTGTCCCATTTATCTTCATGCATGAGATATACTGATCCGATTGCTTTACAGACTTCACGTGCCACGGGTCGTTCATAGCGACGGCCGAGTCTATCGATGGCCAGAAACAAAAAAAGAAGTCCACAGACCAAATTCACCACATATGAAGTCTCCTTGGTGTCCTCCTGCTCCTCGCCAGGTAACGCTGAGCCGCGCAGCACCCTTGATAACAGCCTGTGATCCAGTTTTCTGGAGCACTTCACAAATTAAATTAATTTACTTGAAAGCCGGACATGATTTATTAAACGTTGGATGGTGTCATGCACTGATTACGTCAGGCTTCTCCGCTATATTGGATTGTATATCTATAATTTGTGTTGGCGTAGTAGTTGATTATCGTAATAGTTTAGTGGTCAAAAATAAACATCACATTTGCTTTTGTAATTTTGTTTTTTAAAAAATATTTGTTTGTAACGATTCAAACAACGATAAAACATGAAATTGTGAATTCGTTTTCTATGTGCGCAATTTTACACTTTGACAGTTTTATCCAGTTCAACCAATCAGAATCAAATTGAGTCTCTGATCATCGAATAGAAAATTGAAATGTATTTTTTATCAAAAATATATCTGTAATAGAAAACTTACTAATTTTATCTGTCAAACACATTGTGTTGCCATGACGACTAAACCCTTCTTTCGAAGTGAAACGAACAAAATCAAAATCAAGGGACAAGGAAGGAAGGTAATTTTCATTTCTTTGAAAATTAGCAAAATATGTGTTTTTCGTGTTTTCAAATAAAAATCTTGAAAATTAGCAGCAACTCAAATAAAAGAAGAGTAATGCAGCAAAACAAAAAGTATTTTCTAATGACTTCCTTATAATAATTTCTAATTCTGTGTTTCTAATCAAACTCTAACTCAACGCAACTCAAAATGTTTTTTATTGTAGATGCTTTACACATGCTTTTAAATCGTCAATATTTTTTTCTAATTATAAAACGAACGTACCTATGAAACTGGGGTTTTAAAATAAGAGAGAGACCACGGAAGAAAGAGGTAGGGGGAAGGGCCTTAAAGACGCGTTTGTACCAGAACCGATGTCGCCGAAATCACACATCAACACCTAGTATATTTACGCACTACTAATGCAAGAAGGCCTTTGATTGGACCATAAATATAGCACGTAAAAATATAAAAAAATTAGCAACATTGAAATCTATTACTTCGTCCATAAAGCTCATACAAAATGAGCAAATAGAGGCGTATTTGATAGTGACATCTAGTGCTGAGTAGCAGAAACTCCAGATGACGGAAAACTCCAAAAGCACTTCATAAACGTCCTAGCGAAATTAAACTTTCACTGCATATTAATAAAGCACAACTTTATTTACCTATAACTAGTACACGTCATTACTACGTCATTTCCGTTCGCTACTCGATTAGGGATGTAAGTAATATTCTATCACTGAAATATCGATATCCGGAAATGTTTCCCTTGAAACACCCGATGTTTCTGGAAAGGGGTCGTCCATTAATCACGTGATGTTTTTAGCAATTTTTTAGACCCCTCCTCCCCCTGATGATATGTGGTGAGGTTTTAGACTACATCGCCACAACCCCCTACCCAAAATCACATGTATTTTTTGGTACAAAATGTTATCTTTAAATACAGGTACAATGTAATTTAATTCTTGAAAATTTAAGCACCGTGATAAAAATGACCAGACAGACATTTGTTTCTGACTGTCTGACGCCGTTTCGAACTTTGGGATGAGTTAAAAATATGAGCGCCACGACGCCTGAGGGTAATGAAAGGCGATGTAAGATTTTACTATGGAAGGTGGCCTATGGCCGACGTTTTTTTCAAAGTTGAATACCCTTGAATCCTTTATAAATCGCTAGTGAACATTTAGATGGTGAAAAAATATGATAAGTCGTTTAGTGTTTCCACCAGTTTCGGACATATTTCGTGACAAAGATGGCCCTACCATATATAGGACAATAAAAATCATTTATATCTCTGCAACCGGTGATGTTACGAAAAAAAGACCTATTACATGTTTCATCATTTAGCTATCCTCTATCGATTTAAGTAGGTTTCAAACTGCGACACAACTTTCGTGAAAATTCGACAGGTCATAGGCCACAAATGTCCCTACCCCTTTATACGATAGTGTTGCCGCCATATGTGATAGCTTGCTACAGTCACACACGACAGCAGCAGATATCGTAAGATGAAATAGCACAGTATAGCGTCCGTGTGATTTTTGAAAAGGTAGAGTATATAATAACGTAACGTAGACAAATTATAAAAAAAAACAAGATTCAGCTTTACTTATCTACTGATACACTCATGGCGTCATTCTTAGTATGCGAGTAATTACAGCTTTAAACTCGCACTCACAGTATAGCGCCTGTGTGTGACGCCCTTTATTTGTAGTGTGGCGAGCTATATTTGATATTACGATGAAATAGCACAGTATAGCGCTCGTATGTGACGCCCTTTAGGCTGTAGAGCGTACCAAAGAATTATTTACATACATACCTACAAAATCCTTCGGTAGTAGGGAATGAACAAAGGTTTGACATTTGCCAATAAAAGGTATCTAAAATATACACATTATAAACAACTGGAAGGATAATAAAATCAACTTCTCTTTTTATCGATATCGATAATATATTGTCAAAGATAAATGATTGCACATCACTATTGAGAACACACGAGAATGTTGGTGGACCAGGCCGACTTATGCTACTGACGTATGACTTTTATTACTCTCACATAAAGTTTAAAATTATCTAATTCGTTCGGGATAAAGCTTTGAATTAAATTCAATTCAATTTTAAATCGAAATATAAAATACAATATTTACCGGTGAAATGTAATGCCTTCATTATATGATATTTTGTCTGTGCTTCTATTTCTGCACTCTAAAACAGCACAGTATCGCATGTTTACGTGTTTTTTTAATTTATTTATCCGAGAACATCAGCCGTCCGGTGCCGCATAGTACGCGATTGAGAATGAGTGCGTCCTGTACTGCAGCGCTAATTTATGACACGCGAGATCCGCCTACTTACCATTTCCCCCTACCTCTTTCTTCCGTGAGAGAGACAAACTCTTTCTTAATGGAAAATTGGAAATTAACTATTTTGGAACAGGCTCTCACTGTCAAAATTGTAAAAGAAGTGATTCAACGCATGTGTGCGAGAAATATGAATTTAATTGGATATTACACCAAAAATTACCGAGTTAAAAGCCCTGATAGCTACATTTGTTCATAACACTCACGCTAAAAAGTATTCCTGTACAAATGGATACGTTACTGTTGAAAAATGTGTGTCCCGCCGGTCGGCAGGCTATGGCGTGTTTTGGTCTGTCTTTAATAGTGTTCCTGGTATCCTTTCTCTCCGGGAGCGTGCTGGGATTCTCGTCAGAGCTGTGGGCGCTCCAGTTGTGGGGGCCGGCGCTCTACTTCTGCCTCTTCAACTTCATTTTGCGGTACTGTTACAAAGGCTTTACGTATGAGGTAAGGGTAGGCCTAATCGGCTTATTTTTTGTTTCGTTCACTTTTTTGTTATTGTTCTCATGCTATTTTTGGAAGAAATCTGAGGTCATTGATGAAATATCATCATATTGCACGAAATCATTATATTAAGCCTAATGAAAAGTCCTAAGGTCTAGTTAAAACTAGCAATTGAAACCTCTGTGCATCAATAGAAATTTCAAAATAAAATATTTTCAATCCTTGCCAACAGGTATCAATACGCTCAGCATTCCTTGGTGCAGCATTTGCTACCGGCGTCTTCCTTTCCACCTTCAACAATGGCTGGCGAGTGTTTGGCCTCTACACCATGATCCTCTCCTTCTTCCACTTCTCGGAGTTCATGTCCGTTGCATTGACCAACCCGCGCACGCTGACCGTAGACTCATTTATACTGAATCACAGCGTCCAGTACGGGTTGGCGGCATTTGCTAGCTGGATTGAGTGGGGTGTGGAGTACTACTTCTTTCCTGGTATGCATGATGTTAACAATTTTATGTCTTCTTCTTATTACACAATTTTTTTTTTTAAAGTGTTTAGTTTCATGAATAACAAATTTGTTTTTTTTTACCCTCGAAGTTAAATACACAGTACGCAACCTAAAAACCCAATAAAAATAATACTTAGAGATCATTGCAAATTAATACGATTTACAGTTTACTTTTAAACAAATTTGTTTTTGAACTTAAATACACAAAAATAATACTAATATTATAGAGCATTTGCAAATTAATACAACTTACAGTTTACAATACTTTCAAACAAAGTTTTAAAACTTAAATGCACAGTATGCAATGTAAAAACATAAAAAAATAATACTTATATTATATGTAGGTAGATTATCTGCAAATAAATCGTTTCGGCCCATAAGATCCGTTTCCCAAATCATCCAGTATGTTCAAAACCTCCGTTTCCCAAAACATCTAATTCCTAAAATATCCAAATCCCATAACACCCGTTTCCCAGAACATACAAATTCATAAAATATCCATCTTCTAAAACATCCGTTTCCCAAAACATCCGTTTCTCAAAACATCCGTTTGCCAAAACATCCGTTCTAATAGGAAAAAGAAAAAAGCATCAGAAAATTTTTGCGCCACATATTGTAAAAGTTATCATATCATAATAGTTAATAAATCTCTCTGCTATGAAGTGGCCTGGGGCCTGTTTCATAAAAGTGCTAATAAAATTACTTAATAATATTTGTCTCGAATACTAATATTATTATGATCGTCGTATTCTGTTTCATAAATATCTATATACGTACATAAATTACTAATATTACTAGCTCTAATTTTATTAGGAGAACATTAGATCTCATTTCTATGCATGTGTTGACGTTTGAGTGTTTACTACGTCTATTGGCGGTTTCTATGATTTCACCAGTGACATAGTAGGATCGAGTTGATCGATTGAAATAATAAAAGAGATGGATATAACTGTCGTAAGGTGAAAAAGATTTTACAAGGGATTATTTAACAATCTAGTACCAAAGTGGAAATTTTCAGTTTTTAAGGATTCCTCCGGGAAGCCTTAAGTTTTCCGGGATAAAAAGTATCCTATATGATAGCCTAGTGCTTTATCTATCTACCTACCAAAAATCAAAATCCGTTCAGTAGTTTCGGCGTGAAAGTGGAATAAACAAACAAACAAACATGCATACTTTCGCATTTATACAATAATATTAGTGAGACGAGGTGAGATGAGATTAGTGAGATGAAATGGCCATAGTTATGCCATAACGATCCAACTGATTTTAAAAAAGCAAGGTATAAAGTACATTATCCCTCGCTTACTTTAAATCAGTTGGATCGTTAAGGCATAACTACGGCCAAATGAGATATTTCGTTCGTATGTATGTAGGTATATTAGTCACAAAGCTTCTAGTCTTCTTTACCTACTATAAGCACTTGAAGCGACCATTAACTGCTGCTTTGGGGATAGGGCTTCCTTTCTTCGTATCGGAACTTTCAAAATATGTTCAATTTTTGTCAATATGAAATGAAACTTTTTATAAGACAACCGAAATCTTTCACTGAATTCGAATGTCTCTAAAAAACGCATAACTTGTCTTCATTCTGAAAATTCGAGGCCTCCGTGTAATGAATAAGTCTTCGACACTTCAATCGGAATTCATTCTTAGATTTAACATCAATTAAATTATTATTTGCAGTTGAAACACTTAATTTTATTGTACTCGCAAAACTAATAACAATCAACTAATACTATGAGATAAAATTATTATGGCATAATGACACACAACGTCAAAATACTGATAATATTGGCATTTAGCTCATATAATTAGTAATAAAATAACTGATAATTATGGAAGAGCCGATATTATTAGGAATATTATTGAGTTATTCTAATATTTTTACTCATATTATGAATAAGCATGTAATATTATCAGACTAATATTTTTTATGAAACAGGCCCCGGGCCATGCAGTAGTTTTATGTTCTCTTGAAATCAATTGTCATGTAGACAATCAAAATTTTCTTCGATTTTTTGTTTTACTGTAATTACAGTTCATATCAGGATAAGGTACCTCCCAAAGGTAAGGTAAGGTACTACGGTAAGGTACCATACAAAACAACATTTTTAATTTCTGAAGTCTATCAATTGCTACTAATAAGTGATTATTGCTGATTTATGTTGAACGATGTCAATCTAGTATATGCCAGATAAAAGGGTATATATAGCGAATCGGCCCCACACAATCGCAGGATAAGTATAGCGAATCGGCCCCACATATGGGAACCTACTTCAAAACTTGTGTATCAGTATCGCCTTGATATACAAAGGCGATTTATATGAGTTTCACCGCAGTACTTCGCTTTGACATTGAGATATTTAAAAAAAAAGAGCGTAACTATGGCTCTCATTCAAAGTATTATAACTTGGAAACTTTTAAAGGTAGATATTTAAAACCAATGCGAGGTTCTAGGTAACCTTTCGATGCATATAATGTATTTTTAAAGGATTTTTAGATCAATTATGAATACAATTCAAATTTAAAAAAATATATTATTATTTATTTCACAGTTCCTTATGAGTGACAATCACAAAAAATATTTATATGTTGTAGATCTTGATGTGCATATATAATCATAAAAGAAACTTTCGAAAAAAGTTGGTGCAACACTTCGAAAAAAATTAAACTCAACGCAAAATAAACATACCAGTTAGTAGAGTAGGACGTTAATAAAAAATACACGCATTATTCAAACGTGTACAGATTGTAAATAATTATAACAATTATTATAATAACAAAAACGTTTTTGCAATGCTTCGAAAACATTAAATTCGATAAAAGGTAAAATGTGTAATCACTTTCTGCTTTCACATTATGAATGGTTAGTAGGCAAGCTATTTTACTACCAAACATTATGTCCGACAAATGTAAAATGTCTTACGAAGAAAGCGATAACATATTTTACTATTTATCTAAATTTATTTTTTTGAAGTATTGTACCAGCTTTTTGTTATGATTCTTTGAATGAGTTAACTTGGAAACTATTAAAGTTAGAAACTTAAAACAAATGCGAGGTTTTAGGTAACCCTTTCATGCAAATAATATATCGTATTTAATATATCTCAAGGTCAAAGCGGAGTACTGCGGTGTAACTCATATAAATGGCGTTTGTATTTCAAGGCGATACTGACACACAAATTTTGAAGTAAATTCCCATATGAGGCCCAATTCGCTATACTTATCCTGCTATACCCTTTATGGGTTTCGCGAGAAAGTATGCACAGCGTGGCTGTACAATGTATTTTCGTAATATTTGGATCATTATCCTATCCATAGTCCACACGCGTGAATATGACTATCGTTTCTATGACTATCCTCCAGAAAGCAACGATTTTCTCCAGAACTTCCTTTTACCGTTTGTGTTGTTCCCCAGCCTTTACCTACATATATTGAATCACACCTCCAAATCCATTTAGCATTTTTGGCGTGAGTGGAAAACACAGTCAAACATCCATACTTTCACATTTATAATATTAAAGTTAGAAGTTATAATATTATGGACAGGAACTGAAAATTTTTAGATTTGGTTATTTTGATCAACGGATTCTATGCTATTTGGAAACGGATGGAATTTGGATATTTTAAGACAAATGTTATAGGATTTGGCTATATCAAGAAACGGATGTTATGTGATTTAGATATTTTAAGAAACGGATGATATGGGATTTGGATATTTCAAGAAAAGGATGTTATGGGATTTGGATATTTCAAGAAACGGATGTTATGGGATTTGGATATTTTAGGAAATGAATGTTATGGGATTTGGATATTTTAGGAAACGGGTGTTATAGGATTTGGATATTTTAGGAATTGGATATTATGAGCCTAAAGGATATTGACTTACAGTTTACTTTTAATTTAAAATGTTTTAGTCAAAGTCCCTTTTCTATTTGACAAATCATGTTCTTCGTTTTTATCATTGAAATTTGAATCAGTTTTTAAGCATGTTTAAGTAACAGTTTACCTGCAGCCAGATTATTTGTTTTCGTTTGTCTCCAGATATGAAGACCCACTTCTGGCTGTCGGGTCTCGGTGTGGTGATGAGCGTTGGTGGAGAGTTTCTGAGGAAAGCTGCCATGTTCACCGCCAAGACTAATTTCAATCACACTGTGAGTTTGAATAGGGTTCCTTTCAAGTGTTGTAGGTGTACAAAAAAGTTCTACCCGTTTTTGAACAAAATAAAATTTATATAAAAATGAAACAAAGTACAAATCTTATTAAATTCAATGACCATTAGCTTCTACTACGTTCTGCCAACGTGTAGGCAGCTCATTGATTCCTTCGAAAAAAAAAGTCTTGTTCTTTCGATGCTATGAATTCATCGACTTCTTTTCTTTCTACCTTCATCTTCATTTAGCTATTGCTGCTCCGCTAAGTAGTTTTGTAACAATTTAAAAAGGTGGTAGTCGCATGGTGCAATGTCAGGCGAGTACGATGGCTGCGGTAAAATATCCTATTGCGGTTCATTTATAATTTTCGTGACCACAGAACTTCTATGTGGCCGAGCATTGTCATGCTGCAGTATCACTGGTCGACGGCCATTACTAGAATATGGTCGGTTTTCATGATTTTTTTTGAAGCAAAGGTTGTAATTGTACAGCGTAACGTTCGCTTGTTATACTTACATATTATTTAAGATGTTTGTAAAACAATACACCTCATTCAACCTATCAAATACAGAGCTTTGGTGTTGATGTTGTCGCCTGTCCTGGATCTACCAATTTTTTTTTACTTTTGGGATTTCCATAGTAACTCTGTCTTTCAACCCATGTAAATAGTTTCCACAAAAAACTCTTTGTTTTCAGTCTTGAAAGCAATTAAAGACACATACTAACTCGTCTTTAACGGGAGCCATCATCCCTTCCTTTTAATTTTCCCCAACACATAGTCTTTCAGAAATACTATTTAATAGGCTGCCAAAGGACATAACCGCTGCCCCAAGTACGCAAACGTTCAAATCGTCCCTAAAACGCTGGCTTGTCGAGAAGGCGTTCTATAATATTAACGAATTTTATAATTATAAATAATTATTATATAAACTGTGTATACTCTAATGTATACACCATTGAGTGTATTTCTATACAGTACTTGCTTGTATTAATTTAATATTGACATTATTTTAATTCAATTAATTTTGATATTTAAATTATTATATATTGACATGTAATTATTATTATGAATAAATGAATTATGAATGAAACAGCTTGTTGGGTTACATCTAATGTCTTTGCAAGTTGATTTTGTGTTTGTGCAGTGTCTTGGTCCAGTAGCTCTTGCAGTTTAAGTTTAAGACTTTCTGAAGTCGGTCAGAGCGTGATTTATTTTCTAAATCGAAATCTCTGTTTTTTTTATTCTCGAAACTATTTCCGGCACATGCTGTCATCAATAATACTTTCACCGTAAGTCAAACATATAGTTCTATGAGCTTCACCATCACTGTGTCCTTGGTAAAACTCATAAAGCAGGTAGGTACTCATAATGTCGAATATGCTCAATATTTTACTTCCATTTTTATTTTACTTAAGGATTCTCTGATTTTCCAATAAATATATTGTGTGCGTAGATTACAAGTAACAGTATACTCACTAGAGTATTATTACTATTACTACTATATTACTATTATTACTATTACTATTAAGAGTATTTGATTTGATTTATTATACTAATAATAATCGTTAACTAAAATGTAAATGTCTTTTAGAAATTGACATCTTTTGGAAACGGGTAGAACTTTTTTGTACACCTAATACTTGTGGAGGATAGGCTCTCCTTCATAAGCTATATACTACAGTCCTATAGTAAATAAGCTTTTTAAGTAATTATTTTACTTTTTATTGTGTTTGATTGATTACTTCTGTTTTTACCTCTTTTCTTGTTCCTCTATAATTTTGTCAAAACACATTTTATTTTTCACCAGTGGCTTACTTCTGTTTAAGAAAAACAAAGAATTTTTGAACTCTTTCGCTTAATATACATAAGTATGTTTTATAAGAGTGAATTTTTAATATGAGGCCTTAAACACTGTCTAATGAGGAATATCCCCATTGGCTGCAGGTGCAGTTTGTGAAGCAACCGGACCATAGGCTGGTGAAACACGGCGTGTACGCACTGTGCCGCCACCCCAGCTATGTGGGCTGGTTCTACTGGTCCATCGGCACTCAGGTACGTAGACCAGGGTACCAATAAGAGGACTCTAGAACGCTCTCTGAACAATAGGTTGAACCAACTTGCTGCATGGGGATGCTATATGATGAATTGGCCCATTCTTTTTTCAAGAAATTTGAATTATGATTGAATGAATTAACGTAAACACTTGCAGAATGTTAAACAGGGAGATATACATCTAAACAGTACACGTAAAACAAAATCTATTTATACAGGCCTTATTGCTAAAGAGCACTCTCTCGAATTATGAATTTGTATGGTAGAAAACTCTTCTTTGTGTTTTAAACTTTAATTAAATTGCTTATATTATTTTGCAAACTGTCCAACAGCAGCAACTACTAAAGAACGATAGCATTTTAATTAAAAAAATATATCCAAACAGATCACACTCCTCAACCCAATCTGCATCATCGTCTACGCCCTGGCGTCCTGGTCGTTCTTCCGGGAGCGAGTGTACGCTGAAGAGGTGACCTTGCTCGCGTTTTTCGGACCGGAATACTCGGAGTACCAGAAAGCTGTAGGCACCGGCCTACCGCTGATACAAGGCTTCACATACGACCACGAAGAGTGGAAACATCATAAAAGCTATTGATTGAAGTGAGGAGGTAACCAGCACAGGTAACATGATGTTACAATGATGCATAGCAAAGCCGTTTGATGTGACCGACTCGGGAAATAGATCGGCTGACTCTTTAATGAGAGTCAACTGAAGTATATCCCGCGGCTTGGCGTTAGAAAGGGACTAAAGCTTATACAGGGAATTTATACTTACTACATGATCATTACTGGCCACTTTAAGACCTCTCCCTCCTCCTTTGACCACTTATGGTAAGTATAATATATTCCAAGATTCCTCCCCCCTCGGGTAAAAACAATGTCACAAAAAAAAAAGTAATCCTCCTTGACCAAGCGAGTATTAACATATCTTAAATTTAGGATTTATTTGATAGATTCCAGGATGTTTGGCTAAAAAATCGAATTTTTTTATTGTCTCAAGTTTTAGTGCAGTATATAAGTTTTGTAAAAGAAACTGATGTTTCTACCGCGTTGTCTGTTGAGGCTTTAGATTCCTCTGTGGTTGAGGCAGAAATTAAAAAGTGCCAACAGTGAGAAGCCTGCCCTCCCATCCCTTACAGGTTTTCTCTAAAAAATGACTACATTTACTCTTTATGAGTATCATTTGGTAGTCCGTCAGTCGGCATTTTGAGACTCTATAGCAAAAATACTAGCAAACCCTTTGAACGGCGTAGCCTCAGGTAGTAGACTGACTCGTGATTCAGGCCCTGATCTCGACTTCAAGATGAAAACCAAATGAATAAAACTCGAATTCATTTTTAGCCCAAAATGATCTTAGCGGTCTGTACTATATTGGCACGACTGATTTAGTCATAGGCTTCGTTAACTGCCGTTACTTACCGTGTAATTATTTTTATTACAAAAGCATTTATTACAAACATATAGATCGTTTCGGCTAGAAAGGTAGTAACTCCAAAATGCATTGTTTTGGCAATAGCCAAAAACCAAAAAAAAAAAACAATATTCTAAACTTTTTTTTTTGTTTTTAAAGTTATAACAATTTTTTTTTTTTTTTTTTTTTTTTTATGGCAGAGGTGGCAAACGAGCAGCAGCAGTTACTAATGATTCTTTTATTATTTAGACCTTTAAGTCTTTTTATTTTTTTAAAGTATTTTTTACATAGTTTCTTGGCTATTGCCAAAACTATGCATTTTGCAGTTACGTTACGACCTTTGTAGCGGAAACCATCGATATGTTTGATCGGTTCGCGGCTACCAAAGTGGCGCTAGCATAGCTTGATCTCAAATAAAAAGCAAATCCTGATCACGATCTCTTTTGAAATTTGTGTAAAAAGATTCTATATCTATGAACTGTACTTGAATGGGCTGCACATGTCTATGCTAGCGGGACTTTTTGGCGGGAACTCGCGGCAAGAGTTTGTCATTTTTGTTTTATTATCCGAAAAAATAGATATCGTGGTTTTTAATGCATAATATTGATAGTGTATTGTTCAATAAAGTGCCTTTTAAGTGTCTAATATGTAGGATAATGAAATAAAAGTGTGTAGACTGTGTTTCGAGTGCTCTCAAGAAGTCCATGAAATCTTCATCAAAAGTGCTATCATTTTGTTGAAGAATAGAGAAAAAGTTAAAGACGACAGAAATTGATAAATGAGAACTCAAATGAAATAGAAAAATATTTAGAGAAGAGCAAACTACGTAAGAATAGGCTGTATGGCCAGAGAAGCCTTTGCCTTTTCCTTGCAAAAGCAGGAAAGAACCAAACAAAAAAAAATGTCTATGCTAGCGCTAGAATATTTGCGCCTGCGTTTAGTTTTCATCAACCAAAGTGTTAGCACAACAGTAAGTGTTAAATGTGCATTTTGGATATTAAAAAAGTAAAACTAATACATACCATAGAGTACACATGAACAAACTATAGATCTATCTCCGTTAGCACAACAATAAGTGTTTGATGTGGATTTTAAAAAGTAAAACTTCATACCATAGAGTATACATTAGTAAGCTATAGAGTGCGCGCCTACCATAGTATGAATAATGTAACATCTCTCTTTTTTGTAAGTAATTAATTTTATCCTTGTGTGCAATAAGGTGTTCATACATACACCTTAATTTCCTTGACTTTCTTTCCATAATAATCAATGTAAATAGCATTGATGAATAAGATAGCCAGTTCCTCAATGCACTGGGGAATCTTGGTAAGCCCGCTTCTGTCATCACTTACCACCATTTGAGGTGATGCCAAGGGCTTACCATTTGTGGATAAAAAATATAGGTATCCTTTTTTTTCTCTCTTTCTCTATAGCTTGCTTGTGTGTACTCTAAGCGTCCTACTCATTAAATATTTTAAGTATTTGTTTGTGTGAAATTATAAGCATCAGTATGAATGTTTAAGAACTTATTGTATTTGAACAATTTTATATAACAACAATAATAATAAATAAAAAAATAGCAAAACTAAGAATCCTTAAAAACTGTAAACTCATTAATTTTAATGCTAACCTTTTGAACGCCAGAGATTTTTACGAAAACTTGCCCCCGACGCCAAGCGTATTAAAATTGATATTTAGTAGTGTGACTGCTCTAGTGATGTGAATATCAGTTATAATTTATTTATCGTTTTTAGTTTATATCCAGGACTTTGACGCCTTTAGGTGTCGATTGGCGACGGCGCCGGCGTTCAAAAGTTAAACTTTAGTACCTATTGTTAGTAAAAACTTAAAACTTGTTATACTTATATTTATTTGTCTTTTTAATCTTTTAATTTTGTATATAATTTTATGAAGCTGTTGTATAAATGTATTCCTGGTTATATTGACATTTACGTTTGTAAATACGATGTATACATATATGTATAATTAACGGTTGTGAATGTCTCTTTTGCTAAACTTAGTTAATAAATAAATTATTTAATATATTTTTACTATTACTAAAGTAATTATAATTATTGTTTCATTTAATTTATTTTCATAACAATGAAAAACCGGACAAGTTTGTTTGGCTTGTTCGCAGATTCAAGAAAAACCACCGGCGGCGGCGTCCCGTATGCTTCAATATTACTCCACACCTTATGACAGATAATACTCTTTTCTGGATCTTAATATCCCAAAAAAAACTTGGTTATAACTTGCCAATAACCTCTACAAACAATCAAAATTCCAGACATCTTTGGTCAGCAAAGCACTGGGTTACCTTTCTAGAATCTATTTGTAGAGTTAAGGACATAATATGTCCACACCAGGCCTTTTGCCTCCTTACATATAAAAAAAGGTCATTCACATAAACTTTTTGAACACTGGGAACCCTAAACTAGGATAGTATCAGTGACTGAGGGCAGAGTGGCTCGTCGGGCAAAGGTTAACTTTGTTTTCTTATGCAAATCTTTCTGAACTTCGACTTTTTCTTCTCTTAAGGGGTCGTCCATTATTTACGTGAGGCTCAAAAGGGGGGGAGGGGGTTCGAAAAAAATCACGAAATATCACAAGGGGGGAAAAATAAATACACGTGATATCTTATATCTTATCTTATCTTCTTATCTTTATGTAAAGTTTTTTTTTTTCTTGTAAATTATGTTTTATGTGTATGTGATCAGTCCAGTTTTGTAAACTTTACATATTTTAATTGTCTTGTATTACTCCATTGTTTCTCTTTTGTTTTGTATGTGTGTGTGCTTGTCTTTTTTCCAAATAAATTATTTCTATTCTATTCTATTCTATTCTTACAACACCCCCCGGTGTTGTAAGATATCACGTGTATTTATTTATTCGTTGAACGCGCGATTTCTAGTGTAAGTTCTAAACGTCGGACGGTTGTTGTTACGTTGTTTTCTCAAGGTTCGAAACGGCTTCAGGCAGTCGGAAACAACCTGCAACCTTAATGTCTGTCTGGACATTTTTATCACGGTGCTTAATATTCCAGAATTAAATTAAATTATACCTGTATTTAAAGATAATATTTTGTACCAAAAAAATTCACGTGATTTTGGGTAGGGGGTGGGGGGGTAGTCTAAAACCTCACCACGTATCACCATTCTAAAAAGTTGCTAAAAACCATCACGTGATTAATGGACGATCCCTAAATAACAACACAACGTCTTACAAACTTAGCCTTCGCCTGGACACAAACCCGCGACCTCCTAATATGAAGCGTGCAATCTAGCAACTAGGCCACGGAAGCGGTTAAACATTTTTCGGAGTCTTAAATCCATAATCGTTGATGTAATATGCCACTAAAGAAGTAAAGAGGTTTGTTTATAGAATGCGTTAACGGTACAGTCAACAGCGTTACAGCATTGTGTACCTTACTCGACCCTAATCAGTTAGTGTTTGATCTTGCCATGGCCAGTTCTCTGGTTCTCGTTTTGTTGGTCGACAATTTGCCAGGTAAACTGATTATGAATTTGCACTTTGTTTGCACATATGAAATGCACTATGGATTCCTTTATTAAGCCAGTGATCTGGCGTAGAAACTCAGTAAAATTGATTTAAATATCTTACTATACATAGTGTAGGTGCCAAAACTATCTATATAAAGGTACTATCGCAAGGAAGTGTGGAGACACCGAATATACAGCTGGGTGGCACTCCTCTTGAAGTGGTCGACAAGTTTTGCTACTTAGGTTCAACCGTGTCGAACAATCTCTCGCTTGATGCGGAGATCGATATCCGTATCGGCAAAGCGGCAACCATGTTTGGGAAGCTTAGTACAAGAGTGTGGGATAACAAACATCTCACAATAAAAACTAAGATGATAGTGTATCAAACATGCATCTTGAGCATACTCTTGTACGGAGCTGAAACCTGGACATCGTACGCAAAACAGGAACGTCGACTGAACAACTTTCATATGCGTAGTCTACGTGCCATCTTAGGCATAACATGGGAGGACAAGGTCACTAACGAAAGGGCCCTGGAGGTTGCACAGCTGCCTAGTCTTACCGCCCTGCTTAAACAAAGGCGTTTGCGGTGGCTGGGGCACGTGCACCGGATGGAGCCCTCTCGTTTACCGCGGCGTGTCCTGCTAGGTGCAGTAGCGAATGCAAAAAGATCAGTTGGGCGGCCGTTGCTACGCTTTAAAGACTGCACCAAGCGCGACATGGATGCATTCAAAATCAAATTAGAGGGCTGGGAGAAGCTCGCTGAAAACAGGAACGAGTGGCGTAAACGTGTGGCGGAGGGGCGCAAAACACACGACGAATCTTGGTTCAGTGTACTGGCTGACCGGAGGGACAAAAGGCATCAAAACAGCAACAATCTACCTGCCGTTCCATATCCCTGCTCCAAATGTGGAAAAGTATGTCGCTCCCGTATTGGCCTATATAGTCACCAAAAAAGATGCCTTGCAGCAGACACTGCTTAAACCGTCTGTAACAGACGTATAAGGCCTATGATGATGATGATAGTGTAGGTAACAAAAAGCGTAGGTACGTTAGCGCAAACGTTTGCATATCTGAAAATATTCTGCGCAGTTGATCCCTTCCGTAACAAAAAGATGTATATGTATAATAATATACGTATTTCCATTTTCCAGCAGGCTTCCATTCATCAAAAATAAATAGTTTTTGAAGGGGCCTGTTGTCAGTATGCAATTTTTTTATTTATTAAATGCCATATCGATAATCAGCCGAATTTTATGGAGTGCGATGAGTGGCGACGCGGCTCCCCCCACCCTGTATATAAACGTACTCAATTCATTCAATTCCGTTTGTCTAAAGAAAGATGAACCAAACATCAGATGCAAGCGCAAAGTTATGTAAACACATTGCTTTTGTTAAGCCAATAATATAGTGGGTTCGATTCTCATCAAGAAATTTTGATTATAAACACCCTTGGCTTTGTTCTGTTATTAATAATATAGTAATAATATAATAATAACTTATAATATTCATGTAACTTACACACTAGAATTTGAATTTATATTCCAGGAATATTTTTGAATAAAACATTGGAGACAATTCGACCATATGGCGAGAAAGCTATTGAGGTCCACCAATGCGACCAAGTCACGCAGCCCATTATCGATCTCGTCAACAAAAACATCTTGGGGCGACTCAAAAAACCCACAGACGACGAAAACGAACTAAACTCCTACCTCAAATTCACCAAACGCAACTTCCCAAATGAATCACCCGAAATGTTTCAAAACCTACTCGATAATTCTGTTGAAAACAGTAAATCGATTGAGAAACAGCTGATAGATAGTAGATATGAAGAAGCTGATGTTTCTGATGAGGATAAGAGCGAATGCGCAAATACGAAACCCAAAAATGAAGAGCCCGCGTATAGAAAACGTATTGAAGGAGCAACGCCAGAGTTTCCTAAAACGGTTCCATTTTTGGTGGCAATTTTCGAGACGCTTCAAAATGTGACCGCCCAGACTTGCGGCGGTACCCTGGTGGCTCCGAACTGGGTGCTCACAACAGCTAGCTGCGTCAATCTTTTGGGGAACATGTATGGTAATAGGTGAGTTTAAAGATTAAATTCTCAGGTCAGGTTCTTTGTAAATCCACCTTTATGCACGACAATACAGGACAATATCCTCACTCAACAGAATATGCTTCAACGGCGCATTACGTGTTCTCTGTATAGGGTGTAACAAAATATGGTAAAAAGACATTTGGTAAAAGTAAAGTATGGTAAAATAAAACATTTAAAAAAAATGTTGGTAAACAGCTGTTTCATTTGTATGAAGTCTATTAATTTTGCTATGAGAAGAAGGCCACTCATTTTGTTCCATCCTGTATACATGGTCTTCCTCTACCACATTGAACCACACAATACGTACAGGTAGAAAATTGACGTGTTAAACCTTATTGTCCCCACTGCAGGGGCAGGGGTCTCTTACTAAATCTCTCATAAAAGTTAAGCAATACATGGGGGGGGGGGGGGTAAGCCCGGATATTTGGAGGTTGTGAGGTTAGTAGCCAAACCCAAGTGTCATGTAGTCAGTTAACCTGTGTGATCGACGCGCAAGTCGCAATGAGCCACGAACGCATCAAAGAAAACAAAAAGTCAAACTCAAAACTCAAAATGTTTTTTATTTAAGTAGATGCTTTATACATGCTTTAAAATCGTCAATATTTTTTTCTACCTAGTACAAAGTCCCTACCACTCGGGACTTGTACACTCAACGTTTCGGGAAGTATTTGCGAAGCGAGAAGTTTCATTATAGTTGTTATTATTGAAGTCGGTAAATGAATGTAACTTGTAACACGTTCTATGCTCCAGCACAAACTCCAGCAGCTCGTATACAGTGATCGCGAACAGTAGCAACCCTCTCTCAGAGGGGTCAGTTCATAACGTGACGCAAGTGATGCTGCACCCTGGCGGGGGGCTGCCGGCTCCCGGGGCGGGCCTCACCGAGGTTCTCAAGAGTCGGCATCAGCGCAGTACTAGCAGGTAAGTTCAAATAAAAAACTCAATAAAACTGGGGGTCATTTGAAATGAACCTATTTAAATACTTGCAGTTATTTTGTACTAACTAGTACTAATTAATAAATGTAATAAAATAATTAATGATATTGATTAATATTATTATGTAATTAAGTTAATATAAGTACGAGTCTTTTCAGAACAACAAAGATAGGTACTTGACCAAATTGGTAAAGTAGTAACGTTTGACTTGAGTCAATGATTACGTATGGTTATGTTGCTTATATGACCGACCGAAGGTTCGGTTTCGGTTTCGCACAGTTTCGGCCAAAAGTCATGTTTCGGTCGGACACTAGTATCTTATTCGAAACAGGTTACGTAAATTCAAAAATAAAGAATTCAAAGTACAGGTGTGAAAAAACTTAATAGACATCTGAATAATTCGTCATACACACACAGTTGTCCTTGTCTACTGGCGTACATAAGTACAATAATATACCCAGCAACTGTTTTAAGGGTAATTAATTTGTTCTATTAACTAATAATGATTTGTTTATTCATGCAACCTTATTAAAGCAATGTCTTGGTTGTTTATGTAATAAACTGTAATGGACCTGGGTATGGTCTTTATTTTACCCTGAATTTTACTAAAAAAACAATTTGGACAGGACCAAGACACCGAGTCTGGCGCTTCTGCGCGTGGAGCCTGCGGTTGATCTTCCAGGGTCGCCACTGGAGACGCCCGGCGCTTGGGGGGCGCCGCACGGGGCCGACGTTGTGGTATACGGCTGGCAGCTGGTGCAGGTAAGTAGCAAAGAAGGCCAACTCCACATTACTACTTGAAAAATTACACTCCTTTCTCCACGTCTATATAATGTCTTCACTGGGTTATACATATCGCTCCCTCCTACTGCTACGCCTGGAACTTGCTTATGGTTGACTGAGGCCAGTCTTATAAGTAAAGATGAAAGAGGCTCAAGAGTGAATACATATAAGTTAGATACGGGCTACCGCATTCACTTTAAGTCGCTAACATTCTTTATCCTGTATCTACCCCATTTATAAAAGGATAAACTTTCATTGAGTAGCGCAAGTTCCAAGTCTGAAGTATCAACAAATGCTTACATATTTAATCTGTCGCCGTTTTCAGCTGTTGACGAAATAGATATTCCGCTCAAGAGGGAAGGAAAGGGCGTCGTCGTGATAGCTGGTACTAGTGAGCCTGGCGTTTCCAGCTGTTGACTGAACAATGATACAGAGATCTTAGACATTATATTCTTTCAGAACGATACCACCAACGCCACTTCTATGCGGAGCACATCGATGACGGCGCGGGCGCTGTCAACTTTCGAGTGCGAATTACAGTACGGTGTGACGGACAGCAGCGGCGCGCTGTGCCTTGCGACCGCGCATGGCACCGTCGCGAGCGAAGCGCAGGCGCAGGTACGGCAGCGAATCTCTTAAGGCTGTGAGGTTGTTTGATTCACCTCGGTCCCGAATAACGGCAAAAGAAATTTGGGTTCTCAATCAGTTCAGTCATGTTCAGCGGCTTACTTCAGGGCGGCTGATACAGTCAGTCCTCTAGGCTTTATGATATCAAATAAAATCGAGTTTTGTAGAGCCCAACTCAAAAAGGAGGCTTATAATTTTGCGCAGTCGGCTTTATGGTATTTTTCTTGTGCTACTGCACTGTCTAGCCGCACAACCTCCACCAATCCGGACTTGGCCTCCGTGTGTGAAGTATGGCCTAACCTTGCCGAGATAAGGGAAGAGACCCGTGCCGCTGCAGTTGGGACGATATGGGTTGTTAACACACTGCACTATCTATCTATATATCTGTGTCTCCTAGATGAGTTCTGGAGGGCCGGTGCTGTGGATGCGAGGCGGGGCGCTGCGTCTGGCCGCGGTGGTGCTGGGTGATTCCGTGCCGCTGGCGGCCGCCCCGGTGGCCGATCACGCAGCCTGGCTGCATAGGATCTTGAACACTCAGTGATTACAGAGAGATATGCCGAGACCTTCACGAAGAAATAATGTTCCATTCAGAACGAACGTCAGCTTTCGGAATTTAGATTTAAGGTATGAACGCACTACGCAGCGGCGGAACTGCGCGACGCGACGAAAAATTTTGTATGAAATTGCAGTGCCGCGTCGCGCAGTTCCGCTGCCGTGCAGTGCGGTCTAACCTTTAGTTCTAAAAAGTAATTTAGTTCTGAATTTAAATAATTTAGTTCTGAATTTAAATAATTTAGTTCTGAATTTAAATAATTTAGTTCTGAATTTAAATAATTTAGTTCTGAATTTAAATAATTTAGTTCTAAATTTAAGTAATGATTTTAATTATACAGAGTGTAACAAAATGGTGTAGCAGTATTTTAGTTAAGGCATGCTTGAACTGTTCAGTACAGTCGTCGTCTTTCGTCTGAATAGAGTCTAAAAACCTCTTAATTCTTTATTTTATGTTAATGAATATTATAATGTAATATAATATTGTGAAGCGATGTTATTCATAGTTGCGTACATTATTGTTCTAAAATATAAGTAAGTAAGTAGGTAGTTGTGTAAGATTTACCTGTAATGAAATTCCGCCCAGTTGCCGCCATTCAATATTATTATGTACACGGCGTACTCACGTGTTTTCAATGTGCCCGCGGAGATTGGCTGTATTAGACATCTGGCGTACACTGTGCACCAGCGCCACCAAACCTAGGATTTGAAGTAGTCGGTCTAATGCCTCATGTGAAATCGTCTTTATTTTTATAAAATTAAGTTGCGAGGAAATTTTGACCTCTTTTTGTTTTATCTTTATGTGTCAGTGTATACATTTCGCCATAAATAACAATACTGACCTTCCCAAAATATGTATGTCTATTTGTAAACCTTAATACCTTGACCCTGTATTAGAGTCAACAGTCAAAATTATTTCACTTCTTATTTACCTACCCTTTAAATATTTTAAGAACATCCTGTAATCAAAAGCCGATTCGTGTAGTCTTGTTATTTTTTTTAAATATTTAAGTAATTATTTTTTTTTATTTTGCAGAAAATAACCCGTAAGGATTTTCGAATATTGTATAAATATTTTGACATTTTGAAAGTACTGTCAACATTCTAAAGTTGACTGGAAAATATCCCGTAAGGAACAAGCCCGTCATTGTCTATTTGTTTTCTATGTTCTTTTGATGGGTAATATTTATTTTATTTTTGTTGCAATAAAGAGTACAAACAAACAAACTTTAACTACTAACAACTTAACTGACAAAAGTGGCAACCAAGGTCGGTAACTACTCTGTGGGCTAAAAAATCGACTCAAGATTTGCTGCTCGACTTTTGAAAAAATAACTTAGTCTACAAAACTGCTAAACACTTAAAGCATAAAACTAGAAAACCATCAAACTAAAATCATAAACAGTAAACACACAGTTTTTGAACTTTTGGTTTAGTTTTATTTTGCTAGATTGAGTTAATTTTCCAAAAGTCGTGCATGAAACTTTGAGTCGATATTTTTGTCCATGAGTATATAAGGTGCTACTTTATTAGTGCCCGATATTTTAGTCAGTGCTTCTGCTCCTGATTCTGATCAACTTTCCCCAAGGAACCCATAGTCAAATCGCAAAAATTTTTTTGAACTTTTCATACTAATTTGGCCGCTCGGCTGATCGATTTATATGAAGAGTCCAAAAAAATTTTTGCAATTTGACTTGGGGTTCCTTGGGGAAAGTTGATCAGAATCAGGAGCAGAAGCACTGACTAAAATATCGGGCACTAATAAAGTAGCACCTTATATATTAATATATCTATGTTTTTGTGTTATAAAATTTTACCATATGAAACAGTCAGTCCGGCGTACTATTTTGTAATTTTGTTTCTAATCAAAGAAAAGGTTCTAGTTTGACGATGGGTAACGTATTTACAGTGAAAATATCCAGCTATATCTTTACCCCTTCGTTAGTCGACAGTTTTCTAGTTTTACTTAGGCATTAACGTAACTTGAGGCCGATTTACACTTCAATAAATACAGTGGTGAGGTGAGTCAAGTAGGTAAGTAGAAGTCCATTGCTTTCTCGCAACTGTACTTTTCGAAGAGTACAGTTGCGAGACAAATGTTTATAATATGTGTATTTTTATTTATAATAATCTTCCTGACGATATTAAATCCCTGGACATAAAATATTTCAAAAATGAATTGACAAAATGGCTTAATGTAAATTGTTTTTATTGTGTGAACGATTTTATTAATTTTAAGAGGCAAAAATATTGACATGTAATTGATTTGTGTATTAATTTGAATTTGTGAATTTTTTTTATTATTATTAGTGACGACATGAACTTTTTATATTTATTTTATGATTATTTTAATATTCTAATTTTGATCTGTGTATTAATTTTTATTTGCCAATTTTGTTTTATTAGTGTTCTATGATTACTTTAATTTTGATTTTATGCATATTTCAATATTTGCACACCTGCATGCAGGTTGGATACACGCACTTTATTAATGATAACAAGATCTGTACCTACTGTATTCTGGCAAATAAAGGCTTTTGACTTTGACTTTGAAGCAATGGACTTCTATTGTACTTTCTACTTGACTGCCCACCACTGTACTTATTGAAGTGTAAATCGGCCTTAAGTTACGTTAATGCCTAAGTAACACTAGACTGGTCGACAGACGGTAAGACAGAACTTTAGACTGACACTTGTCCACAGACAAATAACAGGGTACACAGGTCTCACAGGGTACCGGAGGCCCAACCTCCCCCCCCCCCAATTCCCCCAACCTCCCCATCCCATTTCAAAGGTCGGCAACGCACTTGTGACTCTTTTGGTGTTGCGGGTGTCTATGGGCAGCGGTAATCGCTTACCATCAGGTGATCCGTGCTCGTTTGCCACCTATCACATAAAAAAACAGACCCCATTATTTACTTTAAACCTCCTTTATTTACTTTGGTAAGCCCTTGTCATCATCTCACCTGATGGTATGTGATGATGATGCCGAATGATGAAAATAGTAGTCGTATTCTATCTACCGTGGTCTAGTCGTTAGTACGCTGGCTTAACATCGGCTGTTCGCGAGTTCGATACCCGGCGGTCCAACTTTGTAGGACTCGGTTGGTGGTAGCTACCATTATCTCATCTAAGTGTTACCGCCAAGCCGTTAAACATCAATGTTAATAGTGTGACGACATCTATCGCACCGCCACGAACTAAACCTAGAACGCGCTATTGAAAGTTTCTTCGGACTTAGCATATATACGACTTCCAACCATCAAGGGTTGGACCACGGCCGGTCCCCAGGCATACCACCTCGCCTGGCGGAGGTACCTCCCTTTTCCTCCGAAGAGTGGGAACACACAGTTCCTACAATAGCATTGATGTGTTGTTTGTTTCAGCTTGGAAATCAGTTAACCAGTTCCCAATTGCGTTTGGCCGTCTTTGGCATCTTCATCACTTACCATCAATTACCAACTGCGAATTAAAAAAAATCTAGTTAGTCTTTTCTCTTTGGGTCCCCGTCTGCAAACTATTAAGAAAACCTTTGTATTACTGAATCCGCATAGTGCTACTTAAACGGAAAGTCGATGGCTTCTCGTAATTTGCGAAACACAACAGCTATTATGCAGAGAGTATTTACATATTGCCTAACCCAATAGCTTACAAATATGTATGTTTATTAGTTAAATAATATGTTGTAGAATGAGTCATATAATAAACATTTTATGTCAAACATTGTTTCGCTCTCGAATGTAGAGTTAGAGATTATATTATAATAAATAGGTATTTGTTATTCTTCCTCTATATGATTAAAGTAAACAAATATTTTCCGCATTAGAAATGGTGTAGTTTTCTTTCACACTTTCTCTAGTATTTTTTTGCCGCCACTACTAAACATATTAACAGACTAGGGCCGTGCGTAATGAATGATATTGCATGTACAACTAGTGTGACAGAGAGTGTGGTAATCGTGTGTGGCTGTCCGCGATCGCGACACTGACCGCGCATCGCACCACGGAGACGGAACATAGCCGAGTGAAACCTCTTTGGCCGAGAACCTGACGTCAAACGAAGAAAGTGCTCTATTCTCCAGCGTAGGTACCAGCCAGCCAGTTCGCGACTCACGACCGCACGGGCCGCACGCTCGACATGGACGAACCGCGCACTCGACAAAAAGTTTCGAATTGAAATAAAAAATGTCGTTCAGGAGGATAGTGAGCGCGGTGCGGTCCGCGCGCGAAGCGATCACTCGCGGCGCACCGATGGCCGATGGACTGTTGAAATCCCTAGTTTCAGTGATCGTTATATGTTTTATTGCGGTGTCTTCGCCACCGGCTGCGTCTGCCAAGCCGTTTGCGTTCAGTTTACCCGCGGGGTGGTCGCTGGCGGGGTTGGTTGGCGGCGGCGGCGCGCGCGCCGGTCTGGCTGAGCGCCGGGAGCCCGCCGCCGGCGTGAAGCCCTACACCGGCCGCCGCGTGGGCAACGACACACTGGTCATGGTCTACTACCACGACCAGACCGTGGCGGTGGTGGAGCTGGGGCCCAGCAAGCTGCTGCTCAACTGCGAACTCATCGAGACTTAGTAAGTACCAACCGATCACATGATAGAAAGAAAGTAGACTCATTTAGTCATGTGTTTATTATTTAACTGAGACCCGATGCGGAGAACCTGGAATAACCTACGCAAAATCAAGAGAACTGATTACTTAATATAGGAAATGGAAAAATTGATTTATGGATGATTTGCTCGTCGTTGATAGTTAAATTGGACGTTTTGCTCCCATGGCGTGTTATACTATTGTATATTGCGGTCGTTTAGACAAAAAGGACATAATTGAAGCCTACCTGATCCGATATGGAAAAGAAAAATGTAAGAGTGGTAGTTACCGTCCGATCCTTAAAGACTATTGTTAACTCAACTTGGAATCGATTAACATTTCAAATATTTTGGCATAAGGTAGAGTTAATATCATTAGTCAACAAGACCTCCAAATCGACACGCCAACGACATCCACTAACAATGACCCCGCCCAACCCAAACGAAAAGAATTCCACAAACACATCAACAACCTGATATCGAAATTACATGTAAAATTATATTATTTTAGTATGTGCTTTTAAAAAATACTTCGATCGATATAAAGTCAGCTCTTTATCATTATTAAAAATCTTCAGAACAAATTATTACCAATAATCCACAAGAATCGCAGGTAAACAATAAATAAATACTGAAAGTACAAAACTCTTAACCTTCCTGTCACACTTTTTAGAAAGTGTTAATACGCGGATAGCAACAGTTACAAGTCACATCTGTCAATGGAATGAGAAGAGAATCGGTGGACAAAGCGAGTCCCAGTCCAGTCAGACCTTCGCCTGTATCTAGATTACATATGTAGCGTAGGGAAGTATATAATACTGGACTAATCCTATCAGGGAACAATGAGGATGCTGTGCGACGCTCCTCCAATCCCGCGAGGGATAAACCCGGTCGTAACGACTAGCGGTTTTGACATTGACATTCATTCGAAAGGAAAATCGAGTTTATGTTTCATTGCCCGTGAATGCAAAAGTTCTTGGAGTGCCCCAGGGAAGCATTTTAGGGCTTTTATTGTTGTTTGTGGTTCTAATTAATTAGAAAGAAAATAAGCAAATACATTAATGCATAATTAGCATTAATTAGGAATAACGATTGTTCTTTATACGGTATGATTTAAAATCTGAATCAGTGTGTCGATCGATATTCGTTGATTCTTGTATGTATAATAAATGCTTTAATTAATGCTTTGCTTTTTTAACCGACTTCAAAAAAAAGGTTCTCAGTTTGACGTTATGTATGTATGTATATATACAGGGTGTAAGGGACAGGTTTCCGAAAACTTTAAGGGCTTGCTCAGTAGACGAAACTGAACAACTTTCCACAAGAAATTTTTTCAGGAAACGAAAAAAAAAATCGGCTTCTCCATACAAAATTATAAATTTGATTGGACAGTTTGTATGGAGAAGCCGATTTTTTTTTCGTTTCCTGATCCTGAAGTTTCCGGAAGTTTGATCAGAAACAGGAGTAGAAGCACCAGTGCTTCTACTCCTGATTCTGATCAACTTTCCCCAAGGAACCCATAGTCAAATCGTAAAAAAGTTTTTGGACTCTTTATACAAATCGATCAGCCGAGCGGCCAAATTAGTATGAAGAGTCCAAAATTTTTTTTACGATTTGACTATGGGTTCCTTGGGGAAAGTTGATCAGAAACAGGAGTAGAAGCACCGACTAAGATATCGGGCACTAATAAAGTAGCACCTTATATATACACTCGGCTTAAAAAAAATCGCACCTTTTAAGAAATCTATTTTAAACATCTTTCAATCGTATTTGTATTATGAAATATTGGTAATGTTCGGTATCATTTGAAAGGTAAGGAAACAGAGAATGCAAAAACAATAATTCATTCAATGTTTTTTATTGGAACTGAGAAAAATTTACAAAACAATAAAAATCCTTAAAAAACCCAAATGAAATCTGATTAATTTTTCAAAACAAAGTTGCTTAAAACTAACCTAAAACCTAGTGTTACCCCCCCTAGCCCTAATGACGTCTTCCATGCGCTCCCTCATGGATCGCACCCACTTTAGGACCTCTTCTTGAGGGATTCTGTCCCATTCCTCAATAACGGCGTCTTGGAGCTCCTGAATAGTCGCGGGAGCGGGATCACGGGATCTAACCTTGCGTTTCAGCTGGTCCCAGAGGTGCTCTATCGGGTTCAGATCTGGACTTCTCGCTGGCCACTGCATGACAGGGATCCCAACCTCTTGAAGGTAGCCCTGCACAATTCCAGCAGTGTGCGCGCGAGCGTTATCGTGCATTAATGTGAACCCGTCGCCAATAAATCCAGCATAGGGGACCACATGTTCTTCCAGGATCTCTGTGATGTACCGGTGAGCAGTCATCGACCCTTGCCCGCGAGCACCGCCGGTCCGAGAGACGCAAGAAAGTTCAGTTTTGCCGTCGGCAGATATGCCGCCCCAGAACATGCAGGAACCGCCCCCGTATTCTACCGTCTCTTGGATGCAGGCTTGGGCAAAACATTCCCATTGTCTTCTGTATACTCTTTTACGTCTATCGTTGCAGAAAAGGCACACTCTCGTTTCGTCTGAGAAGAGAACAGCTCTCCATTGGTCCAGGGTCCAATTGACGTGGGCGCGAGCAAATTGCAGGCGTGCTCGCCGATGCGCTGCGGTTAATTTTGGACCCGTGGCAGGTCTTCTAGCCACAATATTTCTCTCCTTTAGTCTTCTTCTAACTGTAGAGACACTCACGGCCCTTCTACGAACTGCTTGAAGCTGCTGTTGCAACTCAACAGCATTAGAGAACCGATTTCTCAAAGACTTCGATACGACGAATCGGTCATCTCTCGCAGAAGTGCAGCGATTTCTACCAGACCCACGCCTTCGGACAAAGCCACCGGTCTGCAGGAACCGCTGGTACACTCTTCGAACAGAAAAGCGACTCAAGTGCAATTGCCGAGCAACATCACACTGACGTAGTCCTGATTGCAGTAGTGCGATAACTTGGGCGGCTTCAGCAGCAGTAGTGTCCATCTTCAAGGACGTTTTTCTGATGAAAGATATTCTTCTGTGTCTTCTTCGACTGTTGGTAGCAAATTTATCCCCCGATAAGCTGTATCGACCCTTTTATACCCAAAAAACAAAACAATACAAACAAAATTTGAAGAGGAGAATCAGTTCCATTGTCATTCACAGTGACTTAAAGTGTCAAGCTTTTTCTTTAATCAAATGAAATGGATATTTTTTTAAAGAGTTTTTATAGGGCTCTCAAATGATACCAATATTGCTACGAATAACTGCTTGTCTTAAGGATTAACAGTGCTTGAAGCCTATTTTTACGGACGTGCGATTTTTTTGAAGCCGAGTGTACATGTGGTACAAAATAATATCCTTTCCATAATATCCGTTTCAAATAACGTAAAGTAGCAACATGTAAAATGTTTAATTCACTTTCACGTGGCAAATTAAAATTATCGATCCCACGCACCATTAATAGTTAAACATTAACCAACATTTACGAATTGTGCTTAAGATTAATTAAATATTTTTTAAATTTCAATTCATGTAGGTAACTACCATAATTAATTCGTATTAGACCAAAAATTCTTAGTTGTTTGAACTGTAATGATCAATAACTGTAATGATCGATACAGGCAATGAATGACTTGATTTCATTATATTAATTATACTGATACATACATAAGTCCTAGTTCAGCTTTTTTTTTTATGGCAGATGTGGCAAACGAGCAGACGGATCACCTGATGGTAAGCGATTACCGCCGCCCATAGACACCCGCAACACCAGAGGAGTCACAAGTGCGTACAGCTGCTGCAGAAGTCTGAAAAAACTTTTAAATTTCTCAAATTTTTATTGTACTTAATGTTATTCTTAGTTAGTACAAAAATATCCATTTACCATTTTCAAGTAAACGTGAATGAATAAAATTCTTATTCTTCTTCTTCTTATCGTGTGGCACATTTAACCGTCCTATCCACAAGGTGTAGACGGCGGTTGCCTAAAAAAATCATAAAATATATAAAAAATATATAAAATATATAAAAAAATCCTATTATTAGAATATATATTGTAATCACATGTTTTATGAAAGGAAATTAAAATATTAGTATGAAAACTGATAAAAAGTATTTACATATGGCTTCTTATACAGCGTAGCAATACTGATTGATAAGGTTAAGCGAACTCATGTTACTTATGTTTGCTAACGTTTTTCTATAACTTAGCTTTAATCTCATCTCATTGATATTATAAATGTGAAAGTATGGATGTTTGTTTATTTATTTGTTTGTTTGTTCCATTTTCACGCCGAAACTAATGAACGGATTTGAATATGGTAGGTAGATAGATAAAGCACTCGGCTAACACATACTTTTTATCCCGGAAAACTTACACATACTTTTTATCCCGGAAAACTTAGGGTTCTCGGAGGAATGCTTAAAAACTCAAAATTTCCACTTCGCCACTGATTGTGCCACCGTAACTTTTTCTTTCTTTCTGGACCCAATTCTGAAGTTCACGCAGACGAACTCATAGGCGGAAGCTAGTCGTAAATAAAATTTGAACGTTTCATACAAAACGAAGCTGATCGGCTGGTATTCCACAGAAATTCCATACATTTTTTATACGATTTCAACAAAATCATGTATAAAAAGTTGTTCAGTTTCCTGATTCCACTCCATACAACTTTTTACTACACTCTGTAGACCCTTCTTTCTTTTAGTCGGTTATTAATATTAAATTGTCGTCTGTTCGTCCGTCGCAAGTAGCATTGTCGTGCGTGAGGATTTTGCAACATACAATCTCTCTAACTCTAAAAAGGATGTGTCGAAGGAAAACACTAGTTTTGTTTATGTTCATTACGTGTAGAGTTGTTGCGACAGAAATCCAAATAAATAGTTTCTTTGTTTGGATTTTTGTAGTTGTTGCCCAAAGTAAAGGTATAGGTAAATGTACCTTACTATATACATACAGGGAATCCTATAGGGTCCTTATGAAATACCTGAAAAAATGTAACCACGGCTTCTACTCACGAAACTGAACAACTTTCCCCAAGAAACTTATACTCAATTCGCAAAAAAATTTTTGGACTTCCCATACTAATCAATCAACTGATCAATTTTGTATGGTAAGTGCAAAATTTTTTTTTGCGAATTGAGTATAGGTTCCTTGGGGAAAGTTGTTCAGTTTCATGAGTAGAACCCACTGTTAAATTTTTTTCAGGTATTTTAGAAGGACTCTACATATTTTATATGGAATCCAGATGGGGACTGGATGATCATAATGTGATTTGTCTCCATTTTGTGCTCTGAATATTTTTGTTATAATATGTCCCCTGGATACCTACTAACTGTACCTATTTTATTTGTTATAGTATTGTATCCTGACAAGATATCTACAACCTAAATAATAAGGTTGTATGTTGTAAGCTGGTAAAAGTTGAAAATAAACTTTTTCATTTCCTTTTGTGCTTGCCTTGACATTCTCCGCCGGCCTCATGAAAGATGCGGAAACATGGAACACGACTACTGTTTGTTCCACATTCAGATATGAAGTCTTGAATTTACCACCTCAAATCCTTTGGGCTGATAACGTCAGAGATTATAGATAGGGGTGCAGTGAAACCCGCTGCGCTGGTGCAAAGGACTTAGTTTTACATGTTCAGGGTAATGTAAAGACATTTACCTCGCCTTCTTTTTTACCTTCATCCCTTCCTATCTTTTCCTTAAATATGCGAGTATATACTTTACTCATTTTTGAATTGTCATCCTTTGTTATCCATAATTTAAAGCCCCTTTTTTCTCAATTGATGGAAAATGATGATACTGAAGGATGGAAACGTGTTTACGCAATATGAAAGTGGCCTATAACATTTTCTTTTTATTTTCTTACACGTGTCCCAAAGTGTAATAATTCTCAGCTTGCTCCAGAATATTCTCGATTTTGAAGATTTGTAGCTGACCTGTGATCCTGAAATGTTATACTTACGTCACAATAGTGCCCTTAAATGGGCCAACGGCATTACTCACTGCATCATTTAAACTACACGGCCTCGCCACGCAGTAATGGATGCCATGTCGAAGCCTGACATATGGCAGGTTCACGATCAGGTTACCATACCACCTGCTACCAGACAAGGGACAATCAATACAGCACCCATAGCCAATGGCTGCCGTTTGGTTGTTAACGTAGTGTGAATTATTTATCAGTGCGACGCGTATGAAATAGTAATATAATCTTGTCACATAGATTACCTACTGTTATTTTGGATTGCTTCACTGTATTTACTCGATTACCCCCAGAAGTAGAGTTATGAATGTTTTCGGATGTATGTATGTTTATTATTTGACTGAGTCTAAACGGTATTACATTGTGTATTTTGGAATCTTCTAAGTGTCATTCTAATACATTACATTAGCGTAACTTTTACTCACTGCAAAAGTGGATGCTGATCATGAATCTGAAGTAACTATCTCAGGAATACAATTGAAGCGCGAAAAAACTTCTCATACAGGGCAAAGGCGTAGTCTTTGCACACATCCTTACGGCGCGGAAAAAATACACCGTGTGCCATAACCCTAATTATCTATAATTGGATTATCGATTTTCAAACTTTGCTTTAATGGAATTTTAATTTTGTTGTTCCCATTGTTTTAAAATTGTTTTAAATGTTTCTAAGTTATTCATCATCTGTCTCTTTTATTGAATAAGCGTAGTCTCTCTTTGGCAATATAGAGCGTCAATAAACGATGCAAATCAATTTTCCACTGACAAGCGTCCGACGACTGTAATTGTCTTGGATATAAGTTAGCCGCTAAATGCTTTTTTTAAAGCCGCTTTTTTTTTAAATATAAATTAGTACAGTTATTGGATTGAAGAAAAACCTCCTGGGACTCAGTTTTCTCATTTCTCAGACTTAGATACTCATCATTCTAAGCAACTTTGCTGAGGAGTGACGACGCAAGATTTTTTTGACTCTACAATTCTACATATAAATCGATCAGCTGTTTGGCCAATTTTGTATGGATAGTCATTTTTTTTTTGTTGCGAATTCAGCAAAGTTATAGAACGAAAGTTCAGTATGATAAGTAGAAGCGCTAGTTTACGGTTCGTACGCTAATTTTGTTACACCCTGTATTGTTATAGGTATAAGTATGTATACTTGCATTTCATACACACACTCGGAAAACATTACCCTCGTTATACACAGTCGGGTAATGATGTTGTTCCACCCTTGAAACTGAATTATCTTTCTCCGATGAATTGACTGACTCCGTGGCTAAGTGGTTAGCGATCCTGACCTCTGATCCGAGAGTCGTAAGTTCGATCCGCAATTCCCCACACAGGGCAAACTTTTCTGTGATGAGCAGAATTGTTTGCTCTGAGTCTGGGTGTATAATATCTATGTATGTATGTATGTATGTATGTATATGTATAAAAGTATGTGTGTATGTATATCAGTCTCTGGTTCCCAAGATACAGGGAATCCTAGTTTGGGGCCAGATGACCGTGTGTTATTTGTCCCAGATATTATTGTTATAATCTTGAGAGCACGGAAAAAACGCACGCCGTACTATAAGATAAAGAGATGAAAAGGTAGATTGACCATGGTTATTAACAGGTCCTATGATCGTTTCATTTATAGCTTTCACTAGATTAGATACTATCCTTACGCCTCAGTTCAAGGCATCACAACACGGCCACTACCTGTCATCGTATTTGTCGTGTTACATTACATATCACATCGAGCATCGTTTTCCAGCGCTGACACGCCGACTGGCTATTATGCGGCTATTCACTACATAGCTACCATCATAAGAGAGAAGGCCACAAACTATACGGAAACTATACAGGGTGTAACAAAGTTGGTGTAGGACCCGTAAACTGGGGATTCTACTCATCGTACTGAACAGCTTTTGTTTACAACTTTGCTCAAATCGCAAAAAAAATTTGGACTCTCCTTACAAAAATGGCAAAACAGATGATCAATTTGTATGGAGAGTCCAAATTTTTTTTGGGATTTGATCAAAGTCGTAGAACAGAAATTGTTCAGTGCGATGAGTAGAATCCCCAGTTAACGGGTCCTACACCAATTTTGTTACACCCTGTATAACTCTATGTATGTCTTTGCGGCCTTTTTTCTTATGAGGGCAGATAGGTACAGGCAACCGCACATTAAGGTACCATAACCAGTATTAGTTGGTCTCGCTTTGTAATAAAAGTTCTTTATAGAGTAGATCCGTTCATACTGGTAATGTTACTACAAGTTTGCGGTTGGTTACAATTAGAAGTATGAGAGCGTGGCCAGTTGCTAGGTCAACTGATGCCTGTAAGCCGTACTGGTTAGGTTTCACTGGAAGAAAGAATTATCAATTATGTCTTTCGTGTTCTGTCGTTGTGTTGACAACATATCGAGGGTTCACGGGCGACTTGTATTAAGCGAAATTTTTGGAAACACAGGTAACCTCTACTTTAAAAATTTTTTTCTTACAAAATACCTCACAAAAAATAACTTTTGAATAATATTTAAAATATTAAGAATATCGAGAATCTATATAATACTAAGAAGTTAAGTTTTAATGATTATTTTTCTAAGAAATATTTTTTTAAATCAGTCTCCTGAACATTTCTAAAAATATCGCTTAATACAAGTCGCCCGTGAACCCTCGATATGCAAGTCGTAAAATTACATTTCGATACTTCTGGGCTCAAAGGGCGTAAACGCTAAGTAGAACTTAGGCGTATACGTCCTTTGAGCCCAGAGGTATCGATTTACTTATAGTTCATCATGTTGTCAATATTTTGTATCCCAAAACGTTGAGTGTACCAGTTCCGAGCGGTAGGATCTTTGACTAGGTACAAAAATGAAGATTTAAATGAGTACAGCATTTAGGTAGGTACTAAAATAAATAAACATTTTGATTTTCTCTCTTAGCGTTAACCTCCATTGCAGGCATCAATATGGTCAATTTAATAAGAAAAAAATTTAAACAAAACGTTATTCTCGCAATGGCAGCTTTACGGTCACATAACTCATAATTCTAGTAATAAACAATATTATTCAACATTTGTAAGGATTGTTTGTCTGTTTGTCATTCAAGTCATTTCGCATCGCACTCACGTGTTTGTCCCGGGAAGGACGACTGTATGCGCGAGTGTGATATTCGGGAACGGCGAGGGACATACATGCATAAATATTAAATACAATACAATCCACGTGGACATGTAGATATTAGATGTGGCTGAGAACTTTAATTTTTATTTGATGTTAGGATGCAGATTTTAAAACTGAAATTTGGCTTGAAACAGGTCTTGTAATATCTACTAGGTGTCATTAAGTTCACTTTCTAAGTACAATAGGTATTAAAACCTTACTAAAACAACTTTACTAAATCCAAACATGCTACTTTCGTGCAGAATCAAATGAGGTATAAACTATTTTCAATCGAGAAAGGTTTTACAGACGAAGATCTCTCATAACAATACATTAGTTATCATTGAGACAATGACATGAATGAAATTTCGCCAATTGAATCGCGATTTGTTTATAATCCATATTTACGTTCTGTCAAGGAACCGACCGGCACGCCTGCGCCCGCCGCGCCGCCGCAGACTCGCTGTTGTATAACACCATCCGGCGTTCGCGCATCTCTCGACGCGACGCGGCAATTGCTAAATGATCCAATCAGTGGAGGGCGGACGATCTGCCGATCTATAGCACGTTCCAAGCGACCTGGGGACTTTTATATAAATAAAGCATAAACGTAAAACCCACGGAAGGCTCAGGAGATTGTGCAATTTTTTTTTGATAATTTTTGTTGACTGTCATGCCTTCGAACAGGGCTCGACACGTTATTTTTCCCTCGGAAAGTAAATTTTCTGCGGTATGACAACGTAACGACTTTAAAACATTTAAATCCTCCTGCCAAATGCAAAACGTCAAGATTGCGTTCTCCCCCCATAAAATTGAACAACGTGTTCCTGAAATCACAAAAATATGTGAGATCTTCGAATGTTATTGTTGGCCATCAGCTGATCGATTATTGTGATTGCGATTTCAGCAAAGTATTTCTTTTGTTAGGTACTCTCTATGATCCTATGACTATATCACTCGGAGTTTGAGACATATCTGAGGAGACGGATCGCAATATAAAATCAATTAAGCCGTTTAAACTGCAGGTTCAGAATAAGAAAAAGACATATGCCACTCATACATTACTATCCTTCTAGGTTAGGAGGGTAAAAGAGGGGTTAGGAGACCCACAAGCTGGGATTAACAACACTGAGACAAAGCTGGGATTATGAGAAATGGGATGTCAACGATCGAGATTTTGTCAAAGCTCATCATTATATCGCTGAGAATCGACGTTTTGCTTGATAGAGTCATTAATTGGTTTTATTTATTAGCCAATAAATGTTTTGTATCATCGTACGACTCAAATTTAATGGTCCCATTTTTTATATGATAACGTTTATTTCGCTCCCTGTAACCAAAGAAAAGCTGAAACTCATGAAACTGAACAACTTTCCCGAAAAAATACTTCTTATATTGCATGTAGAGTCCAAAAACTTTTTTACTTCGATTTGATGGGTTCCTTCGGAAATTTTGTTCTATTTCTTGAGCAGACGCAACAGTTAACAGGGAAAAGATGACCCATTTTCATCGATACTTACATGTACTTAATTAAACTTGGGTAAATCCATTCCCAACATTCCTGTAAAACGAAAAAGTTATAGGTAACTTTATAACTCTCACTAACCGCCAAGCGGAGGGTAATGTTTTTGGGGTGTATGTATGTATGTCCATTTCAATGTTACCTCGTATAGGTAAAACGGTTTTATAAATTTTGTTGTGCAAGTTATCGCTACATTTTTTCTTGATCCCTAGATTTCCACACATTGATTAGTTAGTTTACTACTCAACACAAAACTCCAGCGCAACCTTACTTAACGTGACACATGTTAATATTGGGCCACTTTCACTGATTTAAATATTCATTAATCTAACTGCCTTGGAATATGAATGAACTGAATGGTGATGAAATGACACCCGTCCAATGAAGCACCGATGGTATTCCGGAGACATTTCCCGCTGTACTCACTGCGACGTTTGCTGTACTCACATTGAGTTTAACCATAGTTTAACTAGGTTGAACTAAGTGGTAAGTCGGCAGTAGAGAGTTCGCATATTTGTTGCTAGTTGTGAAGACTTTCGCGACAGTATGCAACAGTTTCTGTGTGGGAATAGAGCGCAGTGTCATGTGTGAAGCATGAAGCATGTACAGGGTGGTAGAAAATATAAAGCAATAGTTTAAGATGAGTTTATAGGTACTCGCGTAAGTGAACAACTTGCTCCAAGTTTTTAAGACTTTCCACTTCTGGTATTTGTGTATCTTTGTGCCTTCTATGGAAATATTTATTAATAATTACCAACGAGAGTAAAAAAACCCGAAAAGCAGTACCTTCCGCTTGGAAGGTGATTGTCGGCGCTTTCATTCATCTCCCCCCCCCCCCCCCCCTGTCGCAGTCGCATGCAATGCCGCTAATAGATTTATCTCGATATGCATCTTATCAAAAGAAGTGCCTTCCAGCCATGATAATAAAGGAAAAACTAGCAATGATGTTCTGATCTGTTATGTGGTGCTGCGACGTTTTCAGAGGTCAATGAATTGCTTACTAGATGTTATCATCAATTTATTCATGGTCGGTTCATGTTATTCACGTGTTTGCCGCACTTGAGAGCTTGTTTGTCAGCTTGAGAGACGAATCTTATATTGGTGAATCATAAACGGACCGTAGGCTATAGGACAACGAAATGATATGGACTTTCTTAGTGGTATTGATTGAGTACTAGGTAAGGTAAGGTCCTTCGTCATTATCATCATTTCTGCCTAAACATAATCGGTTGAAGACAGGCATCCCACTTCCTTAAGGGGAGGTCGAAGTCGGACGATTTGTATCGACGTCCGGGGGGTCACATACGCGGATCATAAAAGCCCCAGATAATGGATCCTACGCCTTTTATATAACATCCTGTACACCCTACACAGCATTAGGTAGTTATAGTTATAACATAATTATACTCTATCCTACCCGTACCTACGGTGTCGTCTGCACATCCTGCCCATCTGATTTCTTCATAACCGCTTCCTCGGTGCTACCGTCACTTAGGTACCGTCCGTCACCATCCTCTGATAAGCCGGAGGTGTGCGATGGTGAACTTGCGTCCTTTACTTCACCTGCAAGTTTTGTCTGTTGAGTATTTGTATTATGTATCTACAAGAAACTGCTAAACACCTGCTCACCTCGTAGCTGGTGATTGTACTCATTGTATAAATATGGCCGTTGGCCACCAGTCTTCTATGTTCTGGCCACTACATTTAGGGTCCTTATGAAATAGGTTCCCGAAAACAAAATTAACCACAGCCTCACCTCATGAATCTGAAAAACTTTCTGAATAAAGGAAAAATACTTATATTGTATTTGCAAAAAAAAATGAGTACTCATACCGACTGATCGACTGATCCGCCAATTTTGCATGGGAACTCTAAAAATATTGAGTATAGGTTCCTTGGGGACAGTTTTTCAGTTTCATGAGTAGAAGGTACTGTAAACAAATCCAGGTGTGTTAGAAGGGCCTATAGGGTCCTTCTAAAATACCTGTTAATTTATTTTTAAGGTATTTCATAAAGACCCTATATACTTCGTTATGTACCTAAAAAATTGATATATGAAGGTATGTTTCGGCAAAAAAAAAAAACTTTTTAAACAGGTACGCATTCTGGATTCAAAGTAGATGCAAAGCGAACGCATCCAAATCTGGCCCAAGGTCTATCGCTAGCCGCTACGGGCATAGACTCAAAATTGCTTTTGATCGTCCATTTGCAGTGTGACCGTGCACAGTTAGAACCTGAACACTACACTGAGATGAAGGCCGGTCGAGAGCAGCCCTCTCACTTTGCTTTTGAATGGTTTTAAAGCCACATTATGTCATTATGAGCTGATTATTATGTATTCGTCAGTAATAAAAATATTTTATGTCAGCGTTTATATAGGACGTGCTGGCGGCTTCTAGCCGCGAACCTTAAAAAGAATCTTAAGTCACATTGCAAATAAACTAGCCAATTGGCTAAAATTACGAAATGAAATTGTTGATATTTTCGTTAAAAACAAAAATAAAAAAACTGACTGCGTAAAACGCAATTTCATCATTTAATATCAGCCGAAAAAACAAAGACCACCAGGTATTTTCCCGGCATTTTTGACTAAATGCTCAAAAATGCCTGGGCAGAAACCCATCTCTAATCCCAAGTAATCCCATAGTCCGCATCTAGCGGCTTTTCGCGACCTTCACCAGGTCATCGGTTCACCGAGTGGGAAATTATGTACGTCTTCCGGTCGTCATTCGAAAACTTTCCTGCCCAAATTGCCATCTGTAATCTGTTTAACGAGCTATGTGCCCCGTGCAATGCTACTTCAGTTTAGCGATTCTATGAGCTATGCTATAAGTTACTTACGTTCTTTTACATATCTTCTAGTTTGTGATTCAATCACGACCGTATCCAGAGCAAAACATATACTACGATATATCAATGTAGGATCAAGGCAAGGCTACTCTAATGATACCGCAAACTCCAAAATCTATTATGCGCGCCGTTATGACCGGTGTAAGAGTACCAATTTTCGGTTAAATTTAATTAATAAACTGCTTAGATAGTTAAAGTGGTCACCGGAGCGTGGAAGACACGTGTGGGACGGTTGGACACACCAATCGACCGATAGTTTACCCACGTGACTTAAACACGATTAAGGGTCAAGATACTTTTAATGGATGGTGATCGAAATTGCCTAAGGGTTCGAGTCCTTAATTGCTTCTTATATTTTATCAGAGACAAGATGAAAATGAAAAAGATAACAAACAAAAGTAAACTTCTAAGGGCGTTAATCAGTTATTTGTCAGTCCTTCACAAAATTTAAGTAGTTTTAATCTCCTTTTTTATCTCTAATGTAAGTAACGATAACTTCACAACTGTCAATTAAAAAAAATGTTTAATTTGTTGTAAATTCAAAGACTACGTTTTTTAAAACTCCAGGACTCTTTATAGAACAGGATATCTTTATAAGTCAACGGTGACCGGGATCTACGCTGATGTGAGGTAATTTTTGATCATCTTTCTTGATGTGAGGTAATTTTACATAATCTTGTATTGACCGTAGCTCAATCTGATAGGTTTTACGGTTCCTTTGGCTCCATTACCACACGACAGTGTCAGGCGCTGCGCGGGCGCATCTATGAGCGGACAATAGACTACTTTGACGCCCCATTGTCGGGTGGGTCAATAAAACTCTGAGATGCCAATGCCATTGCTACAATTGCGAATTTCGCGATACGTTTAATATTTAAACTGGTATTAAAGCAGTTAAGATTTGGTAAAGTCCTTTTTTTTTAAGGGTTTTTGAAGCCTTCGATTGTATTGTGTAAATATGTAGAAACGGTAGTTTTCCTTATTTATTGGTCCCTGCCTGGAACTACCTAATAAAAATGCAGAAAGCTGGATCCTACTACAACACAAGTGGCGCATGTAGAGCGGATGTGATCATATCCAGGCTAGTATTCGTGTAATTACCATTTTTTAAATCCTAGAAGACAACAAATTTAGAACTCTCCAATAAATCAATCATCAAATTGACCATTTTTGTTATATTGCAATACGCGTAAACAAATAACATTATGTCGCTCTCAATCGGTGTCCAATAAATCAGATGTAGCTGTATTAACTTACAAATTAAAATTAAACTCTAAAAGAATAATAAAAGAGACTTACTACTCCGATAATTCGAGCCTACAAAAAAAGGTACCGAAACGCGAATACAGGATCCGATCGAGTAAAAGTAGATTACTTATTTTTGTTGCCGAAGTTACTAGAAAGTTCATGGTTTCACACGATCGTGCTCAGGCGCTTGATTGTGCTGTAGTTATCTTGTTATGTTGTGGTGAACATAAGGCTGTATACAAAATTGTTGAAATTCCGCTTTCCGAAATCCGGTCGTGAAGGGAAATCGCTTAAACATCACCTGCCCGCAAATGACATTTTTTGTTCTGATAAATTTCACTTTCTTTCCATTATATTTTTTTAAGTATCTGTAGGCTTGTATCTGTAGGTCCAGTTCTTATATCATGTAAATCACCTATAGGTTGACTGACTCAATGGTTCAGTGGTTAACACTCTTGCCTACTGATCAGAGGTTCGCGGAATCGATTCCCACCCAGCGCAAACATTTTTCTGTGATGAGCATATTTATTTGCTCCGTGTCTGGGTGTATTTTGCATATATTTTATATTTATTAATTCAATAACAATTCAATTACGTATGTATTTAAACGTATACATATACATGTGTGTATATCGGTCTCTGGTTCCCATAACACAGGGAATCCAAGATCGGTGTGTCTGTGATTTTTTGTCTCTGGATATCGTTATCATCATATTGAACTCTTTGCTGCGACTGTTTTATAAAATTTAAAACAGTGCTCGCGTTGAAGTCTTTTGTATGACTAGTTTTTAAAGAGTGTATCTCGCGTTGATGTCTTTCTTATAGCATTAAGTGAACGTAGCATGTTGCTACGCAGTTACAGACTGTATTCTATTTGAGCAATGCCCCGCAAATATCTTTACCCAATTTTTTTATGTTTGTCTGTGTCTTTCATTAGGTGTGTGAGGTGGTTGTCACTCGAGAACCTTTTTATCACTGATAATAGTTATCATTTATGGTAAGGGGTCGTCCATTAATCCCGTATCGTAGTCTAAAACCTCACCACGTATCACAAAGGGGGAGGGGGGGATCTAAAAAGTTGCAAAAAACATCACGTGATTAATGGAAGGCCCCTAATAAACTGGTAAAGTTGCCCCATTCAAAAACTTTAACATGGTATTCTACTTATGAAACTGGGAAATCGGCCAATTTATATGGAAGCTTCATGAGTGGAATCCACCCTTTAAGTTTTCGAGAGTATTTTTACACTCCCTGTATGTTTTCAAAATTAAAACATATACGTGTGACCTTCTCAAATTCATCAAAATAATCAAGCACTGTATGTTTTAATGAACAATACTGTCAGTCATAGACGCAAATTCTCCTTATAGCATGATGCGACCGAGTGATCTACTCGTAGATACACGTAACAAAATGCGATGTTGCTTTATGTTTATTGAATTATCCGCATTACTTGTACTGCATATTGTGCATATGCCTACATTTTTTGCAATGTACTGGACTATTTACGTAACATTAAATTAAACAGAAAAATATCGTTAAAAATGTATGCATTTCATTAAAATTATTAGGCAAGTAATTAGTAGTTAAAGACGTTTATTACTGGATACTTAACACGTGCTTACTTTACTAAATTAAACTGATAAATAAATTAGGGTCATTTTCGGCTTAAATCACGTTTTGGCCACTTCCACGCAATGTTAACTTATTATTATTACTGAAGATTTTTAAGGAATAATGGAGACGTTTCACGGGACTATGGAGCTTGGACCTGGTCTGTGTACTAAACATCATAAATAAGTCATTTGAAACATAGTCTTTTCTAATTGTACATTTCCTTCGATTTACCATCGTTGCGAGGTTCATCTAGTTTCTCAGATTTAACAATCGCAACACATAAATCACCCAACATGGCGAAGCGAGCGCAATTTTGAGCATTTTACGTTCAGAAACTAGATTTTGTACATACCATTGAAATTAATAATTTAGTTGTCCGACAAGTAACTCGAAAACCAGCTGTTACGCCTGTAAAAGAGGCAAGGCATATCCGCAGATTTTAAAAATCGTACACCAATGTCCAAAGTCAGAACAGTAGGGTGTTCAGTCAATCAAAGTCAGAGAAAGCATCTGAGGAATATGTGGATGAAGCCGTAATTTCTGAACGTGACCTACTATTGCAAGCTTCAGTGTTACCATTTATATTGTAAAAAGTGCTGACAAAACATTATGCTTGAACCACGCAACCCTGCTTTTAATATTTTTTTCATTATTTTTCCTAGAAAGCCTATATTTTTCTATATTTTTCGTACTAAGTACATGTCCAGGCACAAAATGAAACGTGTCCTTTACACGTACAATTTGAAATAAATGAAAAAAGGTGTCGATAGCTCCACGATAATAACTCGGACTTCCTAACTAGAGATCTCTCGTTCAAATCCTGACCAAGTACTAATGAGTTTTTCGTGAGTTCCGCACATTTCCATACGAATTGCTTTAACGGTGAAGGAAAACATAGTGAGGAGACATGCACATCTGATTACCAGATGTTTATGAAGGGAAAGATGTTCAAGATGCCTTGCACATTGCATAAATCGTCTGTAACAGGCGTATAAGGCTTATGGTGATGATGAACGGAGTGTTGCAAACGTCCGTAGATATACAGGGTGTAACAGAAAGGTGTGATAATACTTCAAGTTGGGCTTTTACCCATCAAACTGAACAACTTTTGTTCTACAACTTTGTTGAAATCGCAAAGTCGGACTTTTCATACAAACTTGGTTCGCCAGCTGATCGATTTGTATGAAAAGTGCAAAAAACATTTTGCGATTTGATCAAAGTTGCTCAGTTCGATGAGTAGAAGCCCACCTAGTATTATCACACCTTTCTGTTACACCCTGTATATGATAAGGCCGATTGACACTTCAGTAAGTATAGTGGTGAGTTAAGTAGCTAGTAGAAGTCCATTGCTTATCTCGCAACTGTACTTTTCGAAAAGTACAGTTGCGAGAAGCACTGGACTTCTACTTACCACTTAAGCACTACTGTAGGTACTTACTGAAGTGTAAATCGGCCTATATAGAGTTATTTGTTCCACACGATAAGAAGAAGAACAAAAGAATGTCTATAATTTATTCATTATAGTTACTTACAAGAAAATACAGGCTGTTGTTTTATTTGACATCCCCTTTTTCAGGTTTTTGAAATTCAAACAATATTTTCAGAATGAATTAAATAGAAAATACAGCTAAGTTAAGTACTGCATCGCTCGTTGATGTCTTTTTATAGTCCAGTAAATAAAAGATTTGAGGTCGCATTAAAGACACCTGACTAAAATGGTTTGGAAATAAAATAATTGGTGTTTTACTAAGCATTCGTGGTAATTTTGTGATTGTAAGGGCGTTCAACCCTTAGAAATACCTAAAGACGCCTTTTAACTTGTATACGCCAAACAATAAATGCACTTTTGGGGAAAACTGAGATTTATAACTATAGTTACCTTATAAATATGGTACTTAAGTTGTCCTAGTTTAAAGCAATAAATTCTTAATATTACGATATTTTTTATATTATTGCGTGAAAAATAATACTTACAAAATGGAGCCTTCGGAGATTTTTATGTTTTTTAAGTCTAATTGTAAGGCTTGAACATGTGTTAAGTTTTCACCTAGGTGACTCTTTCAGAACCCAGTTAAAAACGATTTTTTAAAGATTTCTGTAGTACACTTTAAAGACACTACAAATATTTTCTTAGCTGTGCCGTAATACTAATATTATCTATTGGAAATCATCATCGTCCCTTGTACAAACAAAGAAGTTTCTTCTTAAAACGCATTTTAACTAAAATGTATTAGACATTATAATTATATTTCAAACGCCGAGAAGGTGCATGAACTGCCACGTACGCATAGCCAGTGTGCGACAGAGACGGAGCTATTGGGTGTGAAAAAGACAAGTGCGCGGATAGCTAGATGGATAGTGCGAAACGCAAATGTGATAAAATGCACAATATGATAGGTAGGTAGTAGTTATTTAATAATAATTGTGTCATACTCATTGGATTGTGGGCATCCAAACGTGATCATAGTACTACCGTCCTACTGATTTACCACATAGATGTACCTACTGTAAATTCAATTTAAAAGAAGAAACTTTGTCCTATTGATTCGCCGAACATTTAACTCCAAAAATTATACATAATTATTATATTGTCATGACATGAGTGTCATTGCCGTTTTTCCATGACTTTCCATGAGCCTGCCAAAGCAACCCCAATTCCAATGCCAATGGGCCTGTTCTTATGAAGTAAAAATAGGTAGGTATTTACGCTAAATTTCACGAGCTAGATGCGACATATCATCGTTGCGATTTACCGTAATTTTGGATCAAGAATCAAGACCTCAAACTTGGCATAGTTGTTCCTTAGGTGGTCTTAAGTGGAATAAGCCCGGGAGGCATCGGGAGGCATTACGGGGGCGGCGTTATTATACCGCAATAGCTGTCCACTTTGCTTGCGCTTGCCCTCTTGAAGCTCTCAGTAACTGACACGTTTCGCAACCCAGCATACGAGTCACATGACCACACCAACGTAATTTTCTTCGCTTAAGGTACACCTCAATTCCGTATACGTTTGCACGGTGTAGAACCTTTGTATATCTTATATGGTTGGACCAGTCGATGTTCATGATATCACGGAGGCAGTGCATGTGAAATCTATCGAAGCAGCGTATTTCTTTCCTATTAGACTGGTGGCGAAAATAATAAAAGTGCTCTATTTACCGAGTTTGTTTCTCTGGCTCCTATATAGCTACAACAATTATCAATATTTTCGTCTTGATTCGTAGATCATCAAATAGCCAGTCATAAGAAAGGGGGAGGGGGGGCGATATAGCTATGACGAAACAAACGACCTTACGACAGGCTATTTCGTAATATCTGTACCAAAATGAATCCATCGATCTATACCTGTCATAGCTCTATATAAACACTATGTCTCTCACGAATTGAGGAGGTTTGGAATTACTTTGGACATATACACCAAGATCTTAGTAGCTAATATCATGCGACCGGAAGAATGTATGTCTACGTTTGCCAAAAACTGCTAAATCTGAACCAATCCCAATGATCTCAGGGTCGCGGTCACATTTTAATGTTATTGCACTTCCCAAATACTTAAACTTCTCCACATGCTTCATGACATTCTCACTGAGATACATTTGGAGATAGATTGTTCAGTTGTCTCCCAACATACATAACATCGATCTTACTTACACTGTCAGTACTCAATTTTTTTTAATGACTCGTCAAAACTGGTCATCAGTTTTTGCAGAGATATTAGGGGATTCCGCTGTAAAAAATAAGTCGTCCACGTACCTTATTGCTGTAACTATATGGCATAAAACTTTGTTACGTGCCTTCATTCGGTCTAGGTTGAAAAGTTTACCGTCAGTTGTTAGTACGGACTACGGAAGTGTATAAAGATGCCTTTTGGGATGTTATGTGTGTGGCTCAGAAAGTATGTTAACAACCCATTACGTCCCCACTGCAGGGGCACGGATCTCTTCCCATAACTTGGGAAGGTTAGGCCATACTCCACACACGAGGGCCAAGTCGGGATTGGTGGAGGTTGTAGGGCTAGTGGCCAACCCCAGTGTCAGAAAATTTCAAGCCGCCTATAAGGGCTCCAACGTGGCTTAACGACTGCCATCTAGCGATAGCAGCCGGCACCAACGGCTTAACGTGCCTTGCAAAACATGGAAACGGTCGAGATAAATGCCACTAACAGTCATACCCATCCAGGTTATGACCGTGTCTGTAGTCAGTTAACCTTCGCGATCGACGTGACCACGCAAGCCGCACTGAGTCATGACCACTTCTCATATAAAGTATATTTACTAAAATTAACATAAATTTGCTGCCTTCATTCGGTCTAGGTTGAAAAGTTTCCCGTCAGTTGTTAGTACGGACTACGGAAGTGTATAAAGATGCCTTTTGGGATGTTATGTGTGTGGCTCAGAAAGTATGTTAACAACCCATTACGTCCCCACTGCAGGGGCACGGATCTCTTCCCATAACTCGGGAAGGTTAGGCCATACTCCACACACGGGGGCCAAGTCGGGATTGGTGGAGGTTGTGGGGCTATTGGCCAACCCCAGTGTCAGAAAATTTCAAGCCACCTATAAGGGCTCCAACGTGGCTTAACGACTGCCATCTAGCGATAGCAGCCGGCACCAACGGCTTAACGTGCCTTGCAAAACATGGAAACGGTCGAGATAAATGCCACTAACAGTCATACCCATCCAGGTTATGACCGTGTCTGTAGTCAGTTAACCTTCGCGATCGACGTGACCACGCAAGCCGCACTGAGCCATGACCACTTCTCATATAAAGTATATTTACTAAAATTAACATAAATTTGCTTAAATATATTATTGAACATAGCTTTTGGTCATACCCAATCATGGCAATTTAGCAATTTAGTTGCTTTTATTAAACAAGTCATTTATGGATCAGATTTGTATTCCAAAGTACCGACGGATTATTTGTTTTCGATGTAAATAATATTTTCCTTCACGATTATAAATAATTTAAGCACTTATATTGCATTTCTTAAGTTAAGTGAATTTGTAATTCTTTTTGAGAAATAAATATCTCAAACCGTGTATGGATCTTACAGCTATAATTTTATTCTTGACATGATTTTTAATAGAAATTAAGTGTTAAAAAAATATGTGCTGAAGTGAGTTTCTTCTGGACTCAACGTTTCTTCTCGCTTCGCAAACATTGCCTGAAACGTTGAGTGTACAAATTCCGCGTGGTAAGGACTTTGTGCTAGATAGAAAAACTACTTTGTACTAGATAAATAACCATTTTTTTTAAATATGTTGTCCACGTTATTCGGATTTTATGAATTTGTTATATTTTTTCTAGTGAAAGAACTTGAAAGAAGCCTTTTTTTAATCAGAAATGAATTAGTCTTCCTTGAATTATCCGAAAATGATATCACACTTGACCTAGTATATAAAGTTATGGACCTCGTATAAGCTCGAAAGAGGAGCGCGACCGAATCAAACTTTCCTTGCCTCCCCTCGCCGCTTGTGTGATGCCTCTCAATGCCAATATTATAAGGAAGTCTGTTTGATATGGGGGGATTAGTTAAAAAAGTGTCCAGCTGTAAGCAGTAAATAAGAGTTCAAGAATCCATCAGAGTGCGCTAATGTAGACAAGGATTATGAAAATAATATATGAAAAAAAATATTTTCTTATTTTATGTTTTTTTGTTTAAAAGTGAGTTATTACAAAACGGATTCTTTCCTTGTTTTCTTTTCTGTTTCTAATAACTTTTCTCGCTTTCTTTATTTACCCTTTTTAGGGTTCCGTAGTCAACGAGGAACCCTTATAGTTTCGCCATGTCCGTCTGTCTGTCCGCGGCTTAGCTCAGAGACTATTAGTACTCCAGAGCTGTAATTTGGTACGGATATGCATATTAATCCTTGTATACTTCCAGCCTCCCGAACAAGCCGGTTTCCGAAAAGGCTTCAGTACCGTAGACTACATACATACGCTGCGGCAGATTATACAGAAGACCGAAGAGTATTATTGACCACTAAGCTTGGCGTTTTTGAACTATGAGAAAGCCTTTGATTCGATTGAGACCTGGGCTGTATTGCAATCTCTCCTAACGGTGCCAGATCGATTATCGATACATCGAAGTTTTGAAGTGTTTGTATGAAAAAGCCAGCATGTCGGTCCACCTCCAGGATCAGAATTCGAAACCTATCCGGCTGCAGCGTGGGGCGAGACCAGGGAGACGTTATATCTCCGAAACTGTTCGCCGCTGCACTGGAAGATGTTTTCAAGCTTCTGGACTAGAAAGGACTCGGCATTAACATCAATGGAGAGTACATCACTCACCTTCGATTTGCTGACGATATCGTGATCATGGCTTAGAACTTGGAGGATCTAGTCACAATGCTCAAAGGACTAAGTAGAGTCTCCCAACTAGTGGATCTTAAAATGAACATGGAGCTTCGCAAACACTTCCCGAAACGTTGAGTGTACAAGTCCCGCGTGGTAGGGACTTTGTACTAGGTAGAAAAAAAATATTGACGATTTAAAAGCATGTGTAAAGCATCTACTTAAATAAAAAACATTTTGAGTTTGAGTTTGAGTTTTGAGATAAGACGAAAATCATGTCAAAAATCCGTGTTACACTCACTCCTCTGAACGTTGGAGACTCTACGCTCGAAGTTGTTGACGAATATATACATATACCTGGGACAATCAGTCCAGTTAGGTAGGTCCAGCTTCGAGAAATGATCAACCGTCGAATCCAACTTGGCTGGGCAGCGTTCGGGAAACTTCGCAATATCTTCACGTCCAAAATACTGCAGTGTCTCAAGAATAAAGTCCATGACCAGTGTGTGTTGCCAGTGATGACATATGGATCCGAGACATGGTCGCTTACTATGGGCCTTATAAGAAGGCTCAAAGTCACTCAAAGGACGATGGAACGTACTATGCTCGTGCCTACGTGATTGAATCAGATATGAGGAGATACGTAGGAGAACTAAAGATACTAGCTCTCAGAATCGCTAGACTTAAGTGGCAGTGGGCAGGGCACATAGCTCGTGAACAGAGAGCCGTTGGGGCAGTAAAGTTCTCGAGTGGCGACCGATGGATGCGAGCCGCACAGGACCGGTTGGTGTGGAAATCCTTGAGGGAGGCCTATGTCCAGCAGTGGACGTCTTTCGGCTGATGATGATGATGCATATTAATCACGCTGACAAAGTGGTAAAATAAAATCTTGGACAAAAAAAAATTCTGAGTACCTCCCCTACACGTGAAGTGGGGATGATTTTTTTTCTCTCGACTATCCCAGGGTGTGGGGTATCGTTGAATAGGTCTTTCAAAAATATGATGGGTTTGCGAAACCTATTTTTCGATTCATGGATTCGTTTTCGAAATATTAAGCTTTAAAGTGCAATTTTTTGTTAAAGTCATGTGCCCCCCCCCCCCGCCAGCTAAATGGTTATTTCTAGAAATATGAACAAATTCACGGCAGTAGTATATTTAACGAAGTTAAAAGGAAAACTATCACAGCTAAGTAGGCTTTACAAGTTAACGAGTAGTAGACAGTTTTGTAAGACGGGTGGTTTTCCCCTTGAAGCAGTGTTTGTCGAAGTACTAAGAAACCCTACACTGCGCGTGGTCCGACACGCACTTGACCGCTTTTTATACAATAACACCATTACTTAACGCGTTCTGACGGACACTTTTGTACACAGAGACAGATCTCCTTACATGTACCCTCCATAGCCAATTCTTTTCTAGCGATGGAAGCAATGGTATTCCTTTAATTATCCGTAAATGATAATTATCACACTTGCCCCAGTACATATAGTTATGGAGATATAAGCTCAAAAGAAGAGCGTGGCCGAATCAAACTTTCCCCGTCTTCCCTCGCCACCTTTGTGATGCCTCCCAATGCCTCCCTAAAGAACCTAAAGAACAACTATATACCAAGTTTAACCCAATAGGTAGACACGTGACCGCGGATGATGCTAAGTGGAACATCAGGCAACTGCCATCTATATCTTGTGAATAGTAAAAAAACGTGCCACACGAAAAGAAAAGAAAGAGAGAGAGAAACATTGATCCAAAATTAAAAACAGTTCTCATACAATATGTTGCACGAAATCCCCAGCTAAGCTAGACTAGAATAAAGAACTCGCGAGGTGACGCGGGCGCCGCGCATGCCGCATTCCCCCGCCCGCGCCCCCCGCTCAGCCCACTCGCGAATTATAATTGTTATTAGATTATTACAGAAAATGTGCAACAGATTGACCGGGGATTTTTTTTAGTCTTAGTTTAAAAAAAATATTACTATTAGATTTCATAAAAATATTCGTAGTGTATTTAATGTGCAAGGGTTAAAATCGAATAAAACTTAATAAAAAAATAAATAACGAAGTCACCTTGGAGATAATTCTCATGGTTATTGACAGTGGTTATGTACCCCCTAAGACAAAATATCACTCACCTTGCAGTATTTCTTTTCAAATTATATTTTTTTTAATATATTATATTCAATATCTACTCAATGTTTTGATCTCGATCGGGGACGATTATAAATATAAATAAAACGTCTTATAAGAAGCCCTCATGTAAAAAATCACCAGTTTTCTATTTTTTGTTCACATTTAAATTTAATTTTGTTTCTTTAGGGGCTAATTACCGAAAAATTATCAAATACTCATAAGAGATTTTCATGAATTTTCATTTTGCAATTATTTAAGTAACATATTCTAAATTTTCACCCAAAGTGCATTAAATGTAACCTGCTCCATACAAAAATTCGTAGATTAACTGGACTATTAAGGAAGTGAAGGTCACATTTCACTTCATTTGCTTACGTTAAATAAATAGGATGTTTTTTAAACTAAACCCAATTAAAATACTTACTAGAAAATTAACTAAATCGACTAAATCGAATCGTGATGTCTATAGTCTTTCAGTTTTTTCTGTCGTTCTTCTAAATACTATTGCATTCTTTTTGATTAAAACACTTAAAAATTTGAAAAGGCAGTCACGCCTACTACAAGATACTCGTAACTAAAGCTTGCCAAACTTTGGCGCCGAAAATTGCTTTGAAAATAAAAATATAAAAAATAAAAAGAAAAAAATAAAGGAGTTAAGTTACGAGTATGCCAGCTATAATTTGTGTCATTCTCTATTATTATTATATTGTCACAGGCTGTAATTTTACGTCATCGTTGTCGTGAACGGTGAAAGTGATCTCGACTCGAGTCTTGTGGAGTAATGATGACTCTCATTCCATTTATTCATTATACGATAATATTATGTTAGGTATCACTGGTGTCATTAGCTGCTGGCGGTCAGTGCTCGGAGTTTCGTCATTCTGCAGTGCAACCGATCGGCCTCTGTTCAAGGCTATCTAAATCATTAACATGCTTATTGTATATCATTTTGAAAATAATGATGTGTTTGATATAAAACTCGGTAGTATCAAGATGCTATCTGTTGTATCCTCAACCTAGTTTTGTTGTTTGAGCTCCAAAATGTTGCCATAATATCACTGTGGTATAAAAGCATATAAAAAAGTATAAACTAAAGGGTGCAGCTATAAAATAGTAGGTACATGCCATTAAGACGAATTCGCTCTCAAAACAGATAAAGAAGAATTGCGAACTGACTATATCTGTCGATGGAATTTAACAAATTACTTGTCTGGACTCTGGACCAAAGAAAAGGATAGCAATTAAAACTATTTCCTATCCAATTTCACCCACAAACACACAACCAAATCCCGTTTATAATATTATGATCGTATGATATTATAATGGATTAAACTATGTTATTACTAATAGTGACGTAAGTACATCATAATATAACCAATCTGACACTTATTGAAACCGGCTTTCAACACTCTTTCAGAGATTCTAAAGTGGTTCACTGTTAACAATCTACTCTTAAATGCAAAAAAAACAAAATGCATAAAATTCTCATTACCAAATGTAAAGAAAATTGAAAACAGTGTAATTGTAGATAATAATGTATTGGACTTTGTAAATAAGACTGTTTTTTTAGGTACCTATAACTTTAGATGCTACACTGCAATGGGGCCCACACATAGAAACCTTAGCGGGACGGCTTAGTTCAGCTGCATATGCTGTTAAGAAAATAAGACAGTTGACAGATGTAGATACTGCGAGACTAGTGTATTTTAGTTATTTTCACAGTATAATGTCTTACGGAATCTTACTCTGGGGACATGCGGCTGATATTGAAACGATTTTCATTTTGCAAAAAAGGGCAATTCGCGCAATCTACCAGATGCGATCCCGCGAGTCGTTGAGGAATTTGTTTAAAGAAATTAATATTCTTACCGCTGCTAGTCAATTCATATACGAAAATATCATGTATGTACGTAAAAATTTGCACTTGTTTCATAAAAACAGTGACAGACACAATTTTAATCTAAGAAATATTAATAACATAGATGTTGCCTATTCGAGACTGAGTAAAGTTAAGAAGTCATTTATGGGGCAGTGTGTAAAATTTTATAACAAAATACCCGAAAATGTGACTAGTTTGCCAGAAAACAAATTCAAATTGCATGTGAAAAATTGTTTATGCTCTAGAGGGTATTACAAAATACTAGATTATGTAAATGATAATGATATATGGACATGTATAGATCCTCCAGCTCACAATTTTATTGTTGACATGAATTGTAATAGAATTTAAGATTTTATTTAAAAAATGTGTTGAAGCGAGTTTCTTTTGGGCTCGACGTTTCTTCTCGCTTCGCAAACACTTCCCGAAACGTTGAGTGTACAAGTCCCGCGTGGTAGGGACTTTGTACTAGGTAGAAAAAAAATATTGACGATTTAAAAGCATGTGTAAAGCATCTACTTAAATAAAAAACATTTTGAGTTTGAGTTTGAGTTTGAGTTTCCTTTCCAGTGACGATGACGACACGACCCGGCTCCTGAGGCAGTTGAGTCGCATCAACCGGCCGCTGGGCGTCACCTTCCCCCAGATGATCCGCCTGATGGGCCAGTGCCAGCAGGTATTGACGGTAAACACTGCTATACTGTCTTTATATCAGCTGAAATACGTCCAGTGAACAAAGACAACCCCCAAAGATGTCCAAAACGACCGGTATTGCGCTGCCCGCATCGAGCGGCTTCTCTCAACCCTTCGAGTGTCTGTGACTTTAAGCCTTCTTTTGAGGTACATTGAACCGACCACGTCGCAGTTCCATATGTGCAGAGACAATATTATAATATGTCATCATCATCATGGAATTTTGGGCGCTCTTGTGCATCGGGTGCAATACTAGAGTAAGTAGAGAAAAATATGTTTACTACACGAGTAGTTGCAACACCTTGCGCGTAGCAAGCAGCTTACTCTAGTTTACTACATCTACAACTACTACTAGAGGTAACATAACACTCTAGTAAGTAGGTACACAGTTTGATTGTGTTAAATTATAGCATTGAATTAAATCTGGCTGTTGGTTGCAAAAATATAAAACACACAGGGTCACCCGTCCGTCTAGGAGTCTCGGCAGCCGCTTGTAGAGCTGGAAATGAAATGCCTCATGGCTTTTTTATGTAAATGCACCTTAAAGTATTCAGAGCTTGAAACCCTGCACAGTGCAGGCCTGTTTTTCTCCCAACTCTTTTCAAACAAGTCATCCTCAGAAGCCCATCACAGCAAACTCCAATTAGCCTAACTTGGTAAGGTTTCCACGATACGGCGTAAACAATTCTATAACCCGTTTATTTAAGCTTCTACTCATACTGATGTTGCAAACATTTTCATACAAATGGATCACCTGTTTATTTCGGTTCATATCATTAATATGGGTCATTAAATTGTGCGCTCGATGAGACCTAGCTGCTGTAACGGTCTGACAGGCCGTCACATTATAAAAAATAAGATGATTATTAGTAACACTATTGTATAATATTTCTCCTAGCGACATCTAGTCCCATTTCCAAAAAACAATGTTACTAGATAACTCGTTAATGTAGCAAGACCATTGTAAGTCTCTATAAATGGGCTTATTAACGTACTACTAAGTTCAATATCTATCTGGTAGATGGTGCTAGTAGTAGTTTAGCTTTTTGAAATGAATCGCGCGGCAACGCGTGATAGAGGGAAAGTGGACGTAGTGGACGTAGTGGACGTAGTGGACGTAGTGGACGTAGTGGACCTGGTGGACGGTTTCGAGTAGTATATAAGGAATAGATGGGTAGGAAACAGGACTTTTTGGATCTGGGCGTCGAGGCGGTAACACCTTGTATAATTTGAAATATTTTTCCATAATTTTGTTTGTTTGTGTTTTGTTTAATATATTATTTGCAGTTATTAAGTAAATTGGGGTGTGATCACTATTACCGGCTGATGATGATTACGATAATAATTTAAAATAATTTATTATCATTTGCAGATATTTGTAAATTGGAGAGTGATCACTAATATGGGGTGATGATGACGATGATGATGGTTTAGTAAATTTATTTGTTTGTGTTTTGTTTATTATGATTTATTAATTTTTGCTCTTCTGATTTCAGATGAAGGTTCGTTGTCGATCAGGCCAATCGTTCACGGTTGACCTGGTTTACAATATCCTTCAAAAGTGAATCTTCAGACGGGTTCACCAGATCCTCAGGTTTCTGATCAGTCTGACTGGCTCATGTAAGAATTCATCAGTGAAATGGACCACAGGATGGACATAGCGGGTTCTTTCCGCGCTTTTCACGGGTGTCTTATTGGTTATTATATTCCTTATGTATCTATCTAATAGGTACTTAGGGAGTATTTTAATTATTAACTACATGGAGCAGTACCCCCTTCTACAATTGGCACATACCCCCCCTTTCCTCTATCTTGTGCTGGTTACACACATCATTCAAGGGGTGTCGTGTCACCTCAAACTGTGTTTGAAGGTGGGATTATTCCTTTTGTTTGAGATAGGTACTCTTAGGGACTAGGGATACAGGTCTGGTTAGGCACTCACGCATACGATACACACCACGCCTAGGTTTCTTTTACTCTATCTGTGGGCATTAATCTTGATCTTTCGATTGAGGTTGTATTGCAAATGTTTTCTCACTCACGGTCTTCTGTCTCTTGCTTCCACCCGGTATCGAAGAGAAAGGTGGAAGGTGGATTATTGCCTGCGGCCCAGTATCTGTCGAGAACAGCCGTGGGATGTCTCTTTAGGGCTGTGAGTGGGGGATGTTGTAGTACAATTTAGCCTGTGAAGATAGAGTGGGGATAGGGAACTATCGGTAACATGGACATAAAAATAAAAAAAATAGCTTTGTTATGATTTAGCTAGCTTGGTCGATGACCAAAGTAACGTTATAGGTATAGGGATGTTATTTGTAGGGATTGGTTAGATAATTTCTTATAAATAAGTGAGTTATTTTTACTAGGAAAAAGTAAATGAGATAGACTTGTAGGTAAATCGCTAGAAAACTATAGGATGATAATTTTGAGAATTATCTAGGTTGTAAAAGGTACAATATACGGAAGTTGTTAGGGTATCACGCTAAATTTAAGAATTTACGATTTTTTATCAATAAATGTTCAATTCATTTTATGCACGCCAGTCCAATAAACTCTTAGTTCAGAGAAATTAAAGCTAGATAAGACGGATACGGATATATTTGTATACTTGGTGTAGAACATAGGTAAAAATACCTAAAATAATAGTATATAGGAGGAAATTAGTTCAAATATTCATTTCAAACATTTTATCAGTTATAGCTGTAGGCATGAACAGACATGAAATGACGTTCTGTGTTAGATGGCGGAATATAACACGGTAAACATGTAGCATTGTAGGAAATAATAAAGGGACTGTTACTTAGTAGTGTACTAGGTTGAGTAGGGTGTTAGGTTTTACTAGAATACTAATGAAAGTATGTGAATTTTGAGTATTTAAATATAGGTTTCAAAAATATTTTATGTATGATTGAGTAAATTGATTTCCAAATTAAAATTGTTAAAAGTTAGGAAAAGAAATTTCAAATCTAGAATTCTGAAAGTCTTGCCTTTTCTTTTTACAAAATTAAGTTCCCTTTAACAAAGTCTTCGGTTTTATTACACCTGTTGGTATAGGCATATAAAAGTATTTTATGTCAATAACAAACGGAAAGAAAGAATGGTTTGGTTTTGCCATATAATTCCTCAGTAAATAAATGAATATTTGCAAGTCTAGGGAATCCAATTCACATGTCAGGAAGGCTAAGTTCATAGGAAATTCACTAACTTATATGTACTAAAATCTATAGCTTAAATAGCTAGATAATGCCAACAAAGTTAATCCGCTAAAGGCAAAAGTTTCTTTATAGTATTTTATGTCTTTATGTTACCTGGAAGTATGAACTCAATTAATTAGGTAACTTTGAATCAAAAGATTCTATTCACTTGATGGAAAGGAAGTTGTAGTAAAACTCAATTTAATGTGATATTTTGAATCAGAAGTTCTACTCACCTGATGGGAAGTAGATAAATTATAATAATTTATTATTGAAGATCTCAAGCTAGTCCTGAGTAGTCGATGGATGACTGATTTTAAGAACTAACTGCTTAGTACTAGTAAGCAATTTAAATTAACTAAGTAATAAGAATCAAAGGATTCTAACTGCCTGATGGTAGGGCAAGGCGTATTTATAAGTAACAGAGTTGTTCTTATGTTAAGGTTCAAATTAAAAAGTATTAATTTAAATAATCTAAAAATCCTGAAATGGATTATTTTTAATCACCAGATGGTAAATAGAAATTGAGATAAGTTAATCTCATGGTACAATTAATTAATTGTCCTAAGTTAATCAAAGGATGTAACTCACCTGATGGAAAAGGTAAATGATGTTACAACTAGGGATTGTTGTTCAGTTATTTCATATAAAAGGGATGACAAAGTCATTAATGGTAACATCTATATTCTGCTTGATATCTAATAGAATATTTTGAATAATTTAAATAGTTGTTTGTTACTCCAAGAAGTGACCCAAACTTTATGATTTGTCTACTTACTTATTTCTACTGCGATGGCTAGGGTCTTCACTAACTCAGAGAGTTGGTTGTTGTTCCATTTGTGTTACCACGCCGAAGGAAGTAAGCTATGACGGCACTATGGGCAGCAGCTGGTGATTGACCTGACCCATTTATGTAACTACTAGAGGTAGTAAATTTTACACACACGTCTAACCGAGTTGGGGTTACTTCTGTCTTTGTTTAGACTCAATAATTGCCAAAGTGCAAGATAATATTGGATACCAGGCAGAGTATCATTGTGGTTAATACCCACCTGATGGTAAAGTCAAATGTTTATACAACTAGAGGTTGTTGAAATAAAAGATGCAAGAAGTTCAAATACATTTCTTATGAAAATATTCAGTTTGCCTGATAGATGGCTGATGATGATACAACTAGAGATTGTTGTTAAGATGGAAGAAGAAGATGACTGTATTCTGCTTGATTTCTAATAATTTATTCTTTTTCGTTTAAGTAACAAATTTCTACTCAAAGAAGTAGTCCAAACTGTGCTATCAATTGAATTCCTTATTTCATCCGCATTGCAATGGGTTTGGTCTTCGCTAACTCAGAGGGTTGGTTGCTGTTTCATTAGTGTTACCACGCTGAAGGAAGTAGGCTATGACGGCACTATGGGCAGCAGCTGGCGATTGACCAGATCTATTTCTCTAACTACTAGAGGTAGTAAAGTATACATACACGTCAAGCCAAGTTGGGGCTACTTCTGTCTCAGTTACAGATGTAATTATAATAATTCTGTCATAGAGCAGATAATTATGTTGGATACCGAGCAGAGTATCGTTGTGGTTCAAACAATCCATATTGAATAACTGCTAGAGGTGGTTATTTGTTATTGAGGCGTTAGTCCTCGCCTTATCAACTCAGAGGGTTGTATATTTCTATCGTTGTGGTTCACACAATTCATATTGAATAACTACTAGAGGTGGTTATTTGTTATTGAGGCGTTAGTCCTCTCCTTATCAACTCAGAGGGTTGTATGTTTCTATCGTTGTGGTTCACACAATTTATATTGATTAACTACTAGAGGTAGTTATTTGTTATTGAGGCGTTAGTCCTCACCTTATCAACTCAGAGGGTTGTATGTTTCATTACACTAGTGTTACGGCTGAAGAGTAGTAAGCCTTGATAACATTATGGGTGCAAACGGATTAATAATTATCCATATTTTGTATAACTACTAGAGGTAGTTATTGTATCTAAAGGAAAATTAAATATCTGATTGACTGAGTTCATGCTACTAAGGTACACAGACTTATTAATTATTCATTTTGTCATAGTGCAAAACCCATAACATTGTATTTTATTGAAATCAAATAATTATCCAGTTACAAATTTGTAAATCTAAGTTCTTCTTGTCATGTGCATGTGAACCTTAATGTACAGATTAGAAACATAGGGAATTGGTTTAGGTATGAAGTTAGGAATCGAGTTCTAATTATCATAGGTGGTCTCAATAGATATTCAAAGTAGGATTAGGCTCTCTTTATTGATGTTAGTTGTCTTTATTTTTATATTTAGAATCTTTTAACTATTTTGCCTTGATAAAGTGTTGAAGTGAGTTTCTTTGGGCTGCCGTTTCTTCTCACTTCGCTAACACTTCCCGAAACGGCCAGCATACGGGTTCCAAGTCGTAGGAACCTTGTATTAGGTAGTTAAAGTTTAATTTATTAAATTTCTAACTATACAGTAAATTAATTATTAACTTGAGAAAATAATGTCTCAATTTAAAATTAGACTATTCTTACTAAAAGAAATTAATAGCTATGAAGTCTCAAAGAATAGTAAATTTTTCCTTATTATGTTATTTTTAGATACTTAGGTTAATAAACTTTTGTACCCGGTGGCGTTGGACTGGGGGCTTAGGGGAAGGCGGAGAAGCTCTCCCGCAACTTGAAAGAGTTGCGGTATAAAGCAGTTTATAGATCAGTCATCTGGTTTATACATTGCTTCGCGTTAGATTATTTTATAAATTTTACTCTGAGACTTCATAAGTGATTAACACTTTCACAGCTTCAAACCAATATAATTCGTGCTAACTAAATTGGATGCGGGACACGACAAAGATTCGTGCGCTCTCGAGAAAAGAGTAGTAGCACTGAACGTGTTAAATGTTTTTAAATTCTCAATTCCGAACTAATGGATTCAGTTGTTTTATACTGAATAAAATTTGTTTATTTATTATTAATGAATGATTAAAACTAATAAATTACTTGATTCAAATTAATAAAGATTCTATTCTTATTTTCACTTAAACGTCCCGGAGTTACGTATTACGTTCACGAAGTAGGTTACTTAATCACTAGACGATTCATTGGCCAAGATAATTATCAGATGATTAAGTTGAAGAATATGTTGAGTTCAGTAAGTAAGTTACGCTCAACTATGGAGGAAAAAAAAATGCTGACGAGGTTCAGATGTTACACTTTCCTTGAATTATCTAGTTCATCGGTCATTGTTTCTAAATACCTGTCTAGACTATTAAATACTAACGTAACTACTGGAACAATACGCATTTTAGGTAAGTGCAAAGACCTAATTGCTTATGACTTGAACTATTTACAAATCGTCCGCACAACTTACAAAGATAAACTACCTAGATCTTTCGCTATCTGCTTACTTAGTAAACAAAATGACGCAAACTTTGACCTAGAATACATAACGACTTTATAACTTTGAAACTGCTAAGAATTACCCAATGGCACACACGATGGCTTTGCTGATATGTTTCCAAGAACCAACGCCATGAAGAATATACGTGTGCGGAAGCGAACAATATGGTGGATAAACTTGATGTTTATGACATTATCTGACTGAACAATGCAGTTTACATACCAGCGTACGCCACCTCTAAGATCATAGTGGATTGCGCGAAGCAGTTGCAGAGTAAATACATCGTGCATCGTTTGATGTTTGATATCGGTCATGTCATGACCCTTTGGTCATGATGGTTCAAAAAAAAAACATAAATACTGCTCTTAATGGGTTGTTTGCGGCATTGCATGTGAACTAAGATCGCTAAAAGTTAGCTGGTAGCAACTCATGGAGGCGGGCTCAAAAAATGACCTACCACCTACCAAACTGAGTCTTACAAAGTTGGAATCCGCCGGGAAGCGAACCTGCGACCTCCAGATGTGAAGCGAGTGGCCTAAGGGGCCGTCCATTAATCACGTGATGTTTTTTAGCAACTTTTTATACCCCCCCTTCCCCTGGTGATATGGGTAAGGTTTTAGACTACACCCCACCCCCTACACAAAATCACGTGTATTTTTTTGGTACAAAATATTATCTTTAAATATAGGTATAATGTAATTTGATTCTGGAAAATTAAACACCGTGATAAAAAAATTGCAGACATTAAGGTTGCGGGTTGTTTCTGACTGCCTGAAGCCGTTTAGAACCTAGAAGAAAGAGAAAAAACAACATAACAACAACAGTCCGACGTTTGGAAATTACTCTAGAAGTCGCGCGTTCAACGAAAAAATAAATACACGTGATATCTCAGTACAGCCCCCTCCCCCCTTGTGATACTTGGTGATTACTACAGAACCCGCGTGGTAGGAACTTTGTACTAGGTAGAAAAAAAAGACGATTTAAAAGTATGTGCAAAACATCTACTTAAATAAAAAACATTTTGAATTTTTTAATTTTGAAAACCCCCTCCCCTTTGGAGTCTCACGTGATTAATGGACGACCTTTAAGCACTAGGTACGCTACGCGAGGCAATTCCTTCTTTTAGAGCTTAGAACTTCTTCTAACACACACGATACACATTATTTAGGCAACTCCTAATTAAAACAATTGGATACTTTTACCTTTTATATTTTTTTATTTTGCTCGTGTTGTGGATTCATCTATCAAGTTGTATCGAGACTGCTCGGTAGTGTGCCTAAAGTTATATTCATTCATGTTGAGCATTATAAATACATATGAGAGTAGACATTTTGATTTCCGCATCTTTTGTTTTTAATCCGCCACTACAAGGTCGGACGTGACCGTCAAACTGATTGTTCTCATAACAGGGAAGTCTTATTTTACACACCAAGAAATCAAAACATTCATAAATGTACTGTTTAATTTTTTTTCATCCGCAGACTATATTTGATATTTCATTATAATTCCATCGCAAACTACTTAAATTAAGCTCTAAGATGCTACGAGTTTACCTACAATATCTACCTAACCGGACTTGGTCTCGCATTTCCATGAAAAGCATTGCCTAAAATTTACGAGATATCTAAAAAAAAGGACCCGGTCTCCTGCTGTTAGGATAGGGCGCTATGGCCTGTTAAAGAATGATCCATCAAGTGAGAAGTTTTAAAAGGCTTCGCTGCATATCAGTTCACTATTTCTCTCTCTCTCTTTCTCCCGACTTCTCCTGAACTTTCTCCTCTATAATTTGATCTAGAAAGATGCAGACAAGACACCTCATAATTCAAGAAATCTACTCTTCACTTTCAGGTGGAAGGCGTAGAACCGTCAAGCGAGGCTTCCCGCAGCGCGGAGGCAGTGAGCGCGTGGCGGGCGGAGAACGCGGCGCGCGCGCGGGCGCGGCTGGACGCGGGCGGCGCGCACGCGGGCCTGCTGGGCGGCAGCCCGCTCACGCTGCTCCAGGGGATTATTCCTGGTAGGTCAAGAGGGTTTCCTGCGATGTGGATTATACAGGGTGTAAGGGACAGGTTTCCGAAAACTTTAAGGGCTTGCTCAGTAGACTAAACTGAACAACTTTCCACAGTGAATTTTTTCAGGAAACGAAAATAAAATCGGCTTCTCCATACAAACTGTCCAATCAAGTTTATAATTTTGTACGGAGAAGCAGTTTTCTTTTTTCGTTTCCTGAAAAAAAAATTGTGGAAAGTTGTTCAGTTTCGTCTACTGAGCAAGCCCCTAAAGTTTTCGGAAACCTGTCCCTTACACCCTGTATTGAGTAATTTGACTAAGTGCGATCGATAGTAGGCATCCTGCTACGAAATCTTATTTGGGTAAGAGGGGTATGGGATTACAGCTCTAATGGAACCATAAGGGCCCATCTGTAATATTTCCCTGAAATGTACTGTGATCGCAGCGACCTAAGCTCTCACGCTCACGCTGCTCCAGGGGATTATTCCTGGTAGGTTAAGAGGATTTCCTGCGATGTTGATTGTATTGAGTAAATCGGCTAAGTGCGATAGTAGTCATCCCGCTACGAAATCTTATTATTTGGGATTGGAATTACAGCCCTAATGGAACCATAAGGGCCCATCTGTAATATTTCCCTGAAATGTGCTGTGATCGCAGCGACCTAAGCTCTCACGCTCACGCTGCTCCAGGGGATTATTCCTGGTAGATAGTATACGAGGTTTTCCTGAGATGTGGGCTATTATTATTTGGGTCAGGATTACAGCCCTAATGGATTCATTAGGGTGCGGTGTACTTTGTTAATTTTTATTTTTAGTTAGCCATATTTAATATTTTTGTAATTATGTCGTGTTATTGTAACCAATAAACGTGTTTTCTTTCTTTCTTTCGTTAGGGCCCAAATGTTCCTTAAGCCCTAATGGACCCATTAGGGCCCAAATGTTCCGATGGGGACAGTTACGGGTTTAACATAGTTCTCTTCAATCGTTAATCTCTGATATATTGAGTGGAATCATTTTCAGTTATGTATAGTCATTATACCAAACATAAATAATATCGGCTTTTCATTTTTTTTTGAATAATCAAAATTTTATTTTTTAACATTATTTATCCGTAGAACGAGCCTTGCAAAATGCCATACGAATAAATAAAAACATTCTCGAACTACCTATTACACTTTCTAAGATACATAAATATGAACATGGCATGAGTGACACTTTAAAATTCCAATATCATTTACGATCTTACAAGCTTAACCTATTTTTCTTTTTTGCAGGCACAAAATGGTGCGGCACGGGAGACATAGCTGAAAACTACCACGACCTGGGAGCGGACAGGCGACTGGATCGCTGCTGCCGCACACACGACCTCTGCCCCACCAAGGTCCGCGCCTTCTCCAGCCGTTATAACCTCACTAACAACAGCCTCTACAGCAAGTCCCACTGCACCTGCGACGACATGCTCTTCGAATGCCTAAAAGCCACCAACACCTCAGCCTCCCAAGTCATGGGACACATATACTTCAACATAGTCCAAGTACCGTGCTTAGAAGATCGACCAAACGGACGAAAGTTCAGAGACGCCAAAGAAGGCTTTTAACGCCATCTAGCGTTGAGTAGTGGAACCAATTTTCGTTTTAGCGCCATCTAGTGGTGATCTGGTATAAATGTCGCACAGAGTAGTCCTTGTAAAGTTGTCAACGATTTGTTTTCTTTTTTTTGTTGTTTTACGTGTAAATAAATTTTAAATGTTGTATAAAATTGGACATGAAACTGTGATAATGTCTGTGCCTTTATTTGTAAGCATTTAGCATTGATAGTGGATGGCGCTATACAAATTAATATAGTTAGTTAATTAATGTTTTAAATTATATTTTATGAGAAAATATTATTATACAATTTATTTATTTTGTATGAAACAATTTCATTATGAATGAGAGAGATTGATCCTATGTTAGGTGTCATAGGTACATAGTAGGCATTATATCATGGAACATTTTAAGTTTGTGTTTTCAAATGTTTTTTATTTAGTATATGTAATAAATCCCATTTCATAATTAAATCATTTACAAAATCACATTAATTCCTTTTCATTTATAAAATACAAGACAGCTGGGATGCCCTTAATCACCTCTACTTCAATCCTGGCAACGCTTGCGCTTACCTATCTAATAAAATAAAAATACCTAAATTAAATAAATTCGTTAAAGTTGTAATTTAATTCTACACTAAACTCAATCATGCTACGAATAAAAACTACATTAACTAAGGAAATAGAAGGCAGAAGATGTAAAGAAAGAATACTGTATTATGAAGTGAGTAGAACTCTAAGTTTCAATTTCAATGAAGTTTCAATTTCAATGAAGTTACAAATTTCAATGAAGTTACTATACATGTTCCTTGGGTTTCAACTAGCGTTTTATCCAATACAAAATTACTAGATGACGTGATTAGTTTACTAGCATTATTTCTAAAGGGTACATGTATTTATGTGCTATTTTTTTTTCATAATTCCCCTTTTTCGTTTGCTATATGGGAATTTTGCGACACTGTCATATTTACACTGTCATATATAAGAACAGAAATTTCAAAATTAAAGAGTAACACTTAATTTCAATTCACAATAGAATTTATTATTTCATAGTAAAAGTATACTACAAGATATCCTTTATAGAGGTGGGTAGATAGAACTGTGATAGAACGAATTTTTTTAAGTTATGGGGGGTCGAAACTGGCCCGAAATGGTTCGTGTAAATTTACCCATATGACCGGTATGTCGCGAACTTGGCTCTTAACATACGGCCGTGTCTTGATAAATGTCCATCAGTGGCCAATCAATAGTAAAAAAGGTTTCATTAGGTTGCGGTATTTGTGCAAGCTATAGGTTTTCTTTTGAAATAATTAGTTAGACGATTTTTGTAAATATGTATATTATGATCTGGTACTCTTTCTTCTGTGTTTCCAAAGAGCCCTTATGGTATTAAAAAATTTCTGAATATAATACAAATTTTGTCTCATTAAATGGTTTAATCCTAAGTGTTCAGACATATTTTGTCTCGTTACACGATTTATTCATTCACAATCCAGGCACAAATAATCTTGCGAGTGCTTTTCTAGCTGCCTTAAGCAATTTTTTCACTCAGGCCTACTCTTACATAGCAGAGTGGCCAAGCTTTCATGGGAATCTCCAGTGCGAGCCTTAATAAGATAAGCCCCGAGTGCAGTTTTTGGGTTTTTACAATTTAATACTGGACTTATTTGATGAAACATTAAGGAGTAATTTTCGTTAGTTACCCCAGCCCAGAATTTAAAAAAGCCATCATCCATAGATTCTATGATATATCTCTTAAATCACGTATTTTCTTCTTGGACAGAGAGTCTGAGCATTGACTCCATCTCTTTCTTAGTAAAAGTGTTGGAAAATTCATGTTTTTCTAGAAAATCCCAATTATCTGCTGACTTATGTACGTCACATACTCTTGCATTATCCGTAACAAATACTTTTTGGGACTTTAAAATGATCTTTCTTAAATAATCGGGCACTGTCTTTCTTTCCTTATTTGTGCAGTTCGGCACAAAACAATGACTACTCGAACTTGTCGTATGCTTGTAATCGTCAAGGCTCATTGTATTTGAAAGAGATGGCTCTTCTATATGCACATTATCTTGTTCCGTTATCACATATGCTTGTACTGTTGCTCGTTCCCAGCAATTTGCACATACCAGTGCATGTTCAGGTAACTGAAACATTTTTTTTTATGCAGTAGAGACAAGAAAGCTCATTTATCAATTGATATATTACTTGATATTGTTATAATTAAGATCGGAAATCCGGATGCAATTTCGTTTTTAGAAAGAATAGTATGGATATGCCTTTCCCAATAAATGTATAGATTTTCATAGAAAAACTTCTCAGGAGACCGGGATCGTAAAAAGCGTTGGGATTCTTAATTGTAATGATCCGATTGTAGTGAATGTTGATCTTATTGAAAATTTTATGTATGCTATTATGTGTTTATATCCACAACTTATATTATATACACAGGGTTACCGGTAATCCTTTTAGGAGGTGATGAGGGGGCTAAAATGTGAAACATTTAACACTACATATGTATAGCCAATAGTTTCCAATTCTATTCAAAACGGCATGTCCATATTATGCTAGCTCCCCAATTTTAGGTATAATTGCATCCGAATTTCCGACCACTAATTATAATTCATACTAGACAAGACTGAGCACGTAAATTAATTTAAAACAAGAAGGCCGTAGCTCTAGTATAACGCCGGCCCGCCTATGCCCCGCAGATAAAAACCGGCCAAGTGCGAGTCGGATTCACGCACCGAGGTTTCCGTATAAATTCGTAATCACACATGTCTTGAGCTCTATATCAAATTTGCAGGCCTGCAATCCCTTGAAGCTGTGAAAAAATCAAACTTCTATGCCAACGCAATTAAAAGATACGGCCGCTTATGCATATTTCGACACTCGCATGGAAATCAAAACCTATAGGGTATATTTTCACAGCTTCAAGGGATTGCAGGCCTGAGTATTTGATATAAATTTCAACTTGATAGGTCTACGCGTTCCTGAGAAAAGGGTCTTAACAGACAGACAGACGGACAACGAAGTGAGCTTATAAGGGTGCCTTTTTTCTTTTGAGGTACGGAACCAAAAGAGAAAAGAGGAAAAAAAAGAAAAGAGAAAGAAGCAGAAAAGAGCGTACTCCCATATCAAAGGCCGGCAACGCACTTGTGACTCCTCTGGTGTTGCAGGTGTATATGGGCGGCGGTAATCGCTTACCATCAGGTGATCCATCTGCTCGTTTGCCACCTCTGCCATAAAAAAAACCCCTAAAAATAATAAAACACTATAATTAAATTACCTCTCTGGGGTAAATCCTTGCTGCTACTGCCTCTCTCTCAGGGCCACTAGACAATTTATGAGTATGTCTTCGGAATAATGATGTTCCACACCAGACACAAACAACTCCATGATGACTGTGTGAAGGGAACGGGTCTGGGTTTTCACGATTCTGCTCAAGTATTTGTGCTCGCTGTATATTTCTGCGTACGGAGATCCAACAGGCATGACAAGCACGCCCCCCTGGTGGAATCTGAAAGAAAAAGTTTTTAAATAACAACTAAATCGACGGGGAAGTGCTAACAACTCCTAACTTACAAAGTTTAAAAAACTTAGTTAGAATATATTTTCAGCCAAAATTTATCAGGTTGTGATGGAACTTAATATAGGAGATATTTCCTCGGTGCCTAGCCACATCAATTTTGCGAATTTCAACTTAATATATACCAGTAGATGCACAAATTCATTCTCTATTGAACTGCATTCATAAGTCGTTTTCGTAAAAAAAATTAAGTTAGGAGTTGTTAGCACTTCCCCGTCGAAATATGTATTCTAAATGTGAATTAAAATTCAGTTTGAAGACTACAAACACGACTAGGAAAAAAAATTTCTCTGAAAAGTATCATCAAGAAAATATTATATGATATTCTTGCTTATTTCTATCTGTATCAGGCACAGAATCAACCATTCAAAAGTACCTACCTATACATATACTTTGTCCTTGAGTGGAATCAACTCCATCTAGCAAACGAGCCTTTCCAAAAACAAGCCGTGAAATGTTAATCAGTAGTTGACAAAGATAGCTTGTTACCTCTCTGGGAGAAATCCTTGCTATAATTTCATTACGTTCCGATCCGTCGGGTATAGAGTGGCGACGTCTCCGGGCAAGAGATCGAAGACACATAATACATTTGTTGGAATCCGCTGGGGGAGCACTAATGATTCCTTGTTGTTGTAGAAGTCTTCGTGCGTATATCCAACAAGCAAAACATACTAATCCACCATTAGGTATCTGTAACAAGTTAATGAATTTATTATTAATCAATAAAAAACGCATAGATTACTAGGTAATGAAAAATCTAGATCATCATTCTGGATTATTTGACTGTTAAGGTTAATGGACAGAACATTTTTATTTTAAAAAAACGCAAAACGAACTCCTCTTAGAAAAAATCTTTCAGAGATAAGGTTTCCTTCAGGACCTATGGAGAGTAAGAATGACATGCAATAATCGATCTTCGACACCAAACACAAAAGTTTGAGTTATGAGGCAATTTGAGTTTCATTTAAAATTCCTTGTTGTTGTATTATTCTTTGCGCTTCTACCCAACAATTGTGACATACCAATCCACAGTCACACTCAGGTATCAAATTATACAATTTAGTTAGATAGATTATATTTAGCTTACAAAAAATACTCTAGATTCCCATATAATACTCATTTTGTTATTGACATTATGTATTAATATTTAATTAGTTTCTTATTGTGATTTATAATAAACAGTTTAATGTGAGCATATATGTGAGTAAATAAATGAATGAATGAATTAGTAATGAATTCTTTCATGTAATAAAAAAAGAAAAACTCACTTCTCTTGGTAAAATTCTTTCAGCGATTAAGCTTCTCTCTAGGCCTTCTGGAAGAGAGTGAGTACGGCGCCCACGTATAGATTTACGACACCAAACACAAGCATTTGTGTCATGCGCAGAGCAGAGTTTATGTTTTTCACTTCCCAGAGATGACGTGTTCTGATTGGAGAACTCCTCAAGGACCTCCAATGGGTCATCAACAGCAGGCTTTGCCTCCATCATGTTAGCAAAACATTTCCAACACACAATTTCATTATTATGAACCTTAAAACACAAAATATTGTTATTCTATAAATATTATTCATGGATCACACAAAATCACACAACACAGCTCAACTGGCCCCAAACTAAGATTCCTGTATTTGGAATTAAACTAATACTAATACTTTGATTACTTGAATACGTGATCGAATCAGAAATGAGGAGATACGTAGGAGAACTAAAGTTACCGACATAGCTCTCAGAATCGCTAGACTTAAGTGGCAGTGGGCAGGGCACATAGCTCGTAGAACAGATGGCCGTTGGGGCAGTAAAGTTCTCGAATGGCGACCGCGCACCGGAAGGCGCAGTGTGGGCAGGCCCCCGACTCGGTGGACCGACGACCTGGTAAAGGTTGCAGGAAGCCGCTGGATGCGAGCCGCACAGGACCGGTCGGTGTGGAAATCCTTGGGGGAGGCCTTTGTCCAGCAGTGGACGTCTTTCGGCTGATAGATAATACTTTGTATTTTTATTTTTGTTTTATGTGTATACTTATTTATATAGTGCGTGGTCGTAAAGAAATTCTGTGAACAGCTTTGCACTCCCTCAAATTCAGCCAAAACATGTCTAAAAACGTAAAATGTATTTAAACAGTTGGAGTCATACCCACAACTCCAACAGTGTCATTGCACTAACCAGTTGCCACAGATATAACCAATTTTCAAAACAATAAGTAAATTTAATTTAATCTCACCTCATATCCAACATTCTGTTCAATAACAGAAATCATATCCGGGTCAATATCACTAGTACTGTAATACAGCTCATTTTCATTTATTTCAGAAGCACATTTCAAACAATGCTCCATTTTTATTTGTTGTATTGTACCAGCTGAAACAAAAGTAAATCTAACTGCTTTTGACCATTTAGGCATAGTCTACAACTCTAAAATATAATTGTAAGCACAATTTATAATCTCTAAACATGATCCCACCTGACAGTAAGTGATGATCATGCTTAAAGATGGCAGGTTAAGCAAGATTTTAAAATTAAAATCAAATTAAAATCTTATCTTTTTTAAAGCCCATTCAAATAAGCATGATCTCCGTTACCGCTGTGGGTAGCCATGCTCACCAAGCCACGATGGGATCTTTGTCGCACTCCACTGTTTAGATCAGACTACATGGTGCTTAGATGGCAGTTTCAAATAAAACGCCCTCCTATGTGCGTAGGGTTGCCAGAAGTCCGGTTTTCGACTGGACAGTCCTGTTTTCCTTATGTCTGTCCGGTCAAGAAAACCTTGGTAAACCGGACAAAAGATTTTAAGTTTTATAGTAATTTGGTAATTTTGTTAAAACTAATAAAAAAAATTAAAAATGACCGGTTTTTTGCACCACACCTGGCTACCCTATATGTGCACGCCAGCCAAAACTTCTGGAGGCGCCGCCATCAGCACCTTCAGAGAAGGCATTCAACCCTCTTTGTGCACCCCAATCCCATGGGAATATGGTAAATAAGATTGGTAGTTTACATTATCGTAAGTATGACGGGTTAATACCTGATCACAAAAGCAGAAGCACGAAACGACATCCAAATCAAACGCAGTCGTAGACCGTAGGCAATGACGTACAAGCCGGGTCAACAAAGATACGAAGATTCAAATCAAAAACAAAGCCGGGTTGTATTAATGGAGTACTTTCACATGAAACACCGTATCACAAGATTTAGCACAGAAAACAAAATAAAATACCACGATATACCTATTACGTACGAACGAGGGGAGGCCTTAATGTGCGTCAAATAATGTGCAGCTGAAAACGTGCAACAAAAAACATGCGCCAAGTAATCTACAACAAATTTGTTGTTAGTTCCTTGATGCGTATTTCCTGTTGCACGTTATTTGACATGCTTTACTGAAGCGCTTGTATAATTAATGTAAGTCAAATTTCGTGCACTCGAAAACGTGCGACAGATAACATGCAACAAGAAATGCGCAACAATAGTTGACACCAATTTTCGAGCGCTACTATAATATGCAACAAATTTTGTGCACTAGGATAATTCGCGACAAGGTTATTGACCTTTCTAGAGGGGGGACATTGTTATCGGTTTGGGAGTTGGTGAATTGTATAATATCGATTTTAAGTTGACGCCAAGTCTCAACAGGTGATGAGAAACGCTAGTTCATTAAAACTTTTTAGAAGTGATCTATTAATGTCAGTTGAAAAGTAAATACCTTACACCCAGTTTTTTGAAGTTCATTTCGATGTATAAGTACTTAGTTAGTACTTAGGCACACAAAATAGAATGTTTTTTTATAGGTTACGTTGAGTCATATTATTACCTATATTGTAGTCAGGCCAAGAGGGATCCTGGGATTTCGCGATAGAAGGGCTGTTTGTTTTGTTGCAAAAATAAAACTTGAAGAGGGTGAAATAGGGGATGTTAGGAATATGAATATCATCATATCTATACTGCAAATGCTGCGAATTTAAGAACGATTTCAGCTTGCGGGGGGCTTGCGTGGTCACATCGATCATGCAGGTTAACTGACTACGGACACGGTCATGACATGGATGGGTTTGACTGGTAGTGGCATTTATCTCGACCGTTTCCGTGCTTCGAAAGGTAGTTAAGCCGTTGGTCATGACTCGGTGGCCTTGCGTGGTAGCGTCAATCATGCAGGTTAACTGGCTACATACAGGGTCATGACCTGGATGAGTTTGACTGTTATCTGCATTTATCTCGACCGTTTTCGTGTTTTACAAGGTACGTTAAGCTATTGGCCGTGACTAAGTGGGCATGCGTGGTTATGTCGATAATGTACGTTAACTGACAATAGACACAGTAATGACCTGGATGAGTTTGATTGTAATTGCTATTTATCTTGACCGTTTGCGAGCTTCACAGGGCACGTTAAGCCATTGGGGCTGGCTGCTATCATTAGATACTACCAGTCGGTAAGGCATGTCGGAAAGCCTTGTAAGCGGCTTGAATACTTTCGATATTGGACCCCTATGTATGGCCTAACCTTGCTGAGATATGAAAAAAAACCCGTGCCACTGCATTGGGGAAGTTAATTTTTGTTAAGGTTGTTAACAGATATTGTAAATACTTTTAATTAGGAATAATGAAAATACTAACGAGTTGATATGATTGAATAGTATGGAGGTCGCCCTTTTCTTTAGTCGATATATTTGCGAGTATTTTTAAAATACAGTAATTAGCATTTAGTCATAAAAAATGATTTTATTCACGTTTACCTTACTTTATATATTATTATAATATCGATGGTTTCCGCTACAAAGGTCGTAACTCCAAAATGCATAGTTTTGGCAATAGCAAAAAAAACACAAAGAATATATTTTCTTTTTTTTTTGTTTTTAAAGTTATAAAAATTTGGTTCTTATGGTTATTTTATTATTGAGACCTTTAAAAGCCTTTTTAGTATTTTTATTTGTATTTTTTACGTCGTTTTTTGGCTATTGCCAAAACTATGCATTTTGGAGTTACGACCTTGCGGAAACCATCGATATGATATGCATGCCCTTCTTTTAAGTTCTTTTACGATAAAACTACTGTCACTTGTACTCGCCCCTGGTACGGCAGAAAAACAGCGCCAAGCTAAATAAGCGTGGCATTATGCTGAGTCGTACCTTTTCACCACTACGGCACAATAACAATTGTGCATAGGTACCTACGTTTTAAGTTTAATTGTAAGATTTTTATTGCTCATAGAATACTAAATACTTGTATGTAAGGTACAAACTCCTTATGTTCTGTAATTGATAATATTGTATTCTAAGTGTCGTTGAGATGAATAAATGATTTAAGATACTTACTTACTTACGTTTTCTGTTGATTAAACCATGCCAACGCGGACGAAGCTGCGAGCAAAAAGCTAGTTATTATTATATTTCAGTTGGAAAACGACATGGAAAACTCATATACGGAATACAAGATAAAGTGATCAGTCCAAAAAATACAAATAAAATGTCAGGCTGAAAACTGTTCAGATATTTTATATTTTATTTTATTTATTAAAGGTAATCAACAGCTTATAATAAAATGTTGTTATACAGTACTTTTTTTAGGAAAGTTAAGCCAATAACTTAGATTGCTAGGTAGTTTAAAAAAAGGAAGTTTACACCAAGTGAATTTATAATCATAATCATTTTATTAATAAAGAAATTTTACACATCATTTTACAATTTCCATATGAATGTCAAAAATCATCAAAAATGATTTTGTATTGTATTGTATGGTATTGATTGTGTAGATGTGTAGATATAACATATAAATCGACTGTTCTAAAACGAAACATTGAATATTCTATTTCAATAACTTTACATGATCAAACCTTAAGGTTTAAAAGAAAGTTTGTTTGTTTGTTTGTAATATCTTTATTGTACAAAACATAAATTAAGTTTGTTGCCATACAACTATCAAAATCCTTAATTAACTGCCGCGTTTCCGTAACTCATTATCTCAGTTACTTACTTATACTATAAGAAGCTATCCGAAGAAGTCTCTGTTAAGGTAGGAGTGGTACTTAAAATAAAAAAATGAGAAAGTACTTTTTTTGTAAAATTTGCATATTCTGTGTTTTATTTTAGAATTAAGTTTAATTTAGGTACCTAATTAGTCTAATGACATTAAAATAAAATAAACATTTGAGTTTGTATTTTTAACCGACTTCAAAAAAAAGGACGAGGTTCTTAATTCGTCGGTTTTTTTTATGTATGTTCACCGATTACTCGAAGACGCCTGAACCGATTTAGAAAATTCTTTTTTTGTTTAAAAGGGTATACTTCACAGGTGGTTCCATAAAAATTTTATCGAAATCGATTCAGCGGTTTTTGAGAAAATCAACAAAAACATAGCAAAATTGGAGTTGTTGCGATTGAAGTCGGTTGTTTTTAACGTATTCAGCGTGGTCAATTATTTGTTACTATGTTTGTTTGTATAGTAGATTTTCCTTCCAGTTGGCTTTGTTTTAGTCGGGTTAACTTAGATTTTCGTCGAAAGGTTTCAAGCCGTTTTCGAAATCGTTGAGCTTACAAGATAACTCGTTTGATAACACCTAATTTCTTGCCCGCGATCCCTGTCACCTGCATGCAGGAAGAACTTATAGACGCTACTAAAAATGTAAACGAGCAGATGGATCACCTAATGGTAATCGATTACCGCCGCCCATAGACACCCGGCAAACCAGAGGAGTCACACGTGCGTTGCCGGCCTTTAATATGGGAGTACGCTCTTTTCTTGAAGGTTTGAATGACTAAGTACTCTGTAGTAGTAAATTCTGGACTAGTACGATTTAGATTAAGATTGTTATTAACTCGATAAGAAGAATCTTATACTATTCAACGAGTTATCTTATAAGCGTAGACGATTTCGAAAACGCCTTGAAAACTTTCTACGAAAATCTAGGATTAGGGGTTAAAAATCACCAGAAATCGATCTATGAGGTAATTATCTTCAAAAACATTCATTTCAGGGGAGATTTGAGCGAAATATACATAAAATATAAACGCATATGAGGCTTAATTTTAAAGGGCCTCATATCAGGTGTCTAGAAACAAAGGTAGTTACGTTCACGGAACCAAACTTTTCAGAAAACGATAAAAACAATTTATTTTAATACTGGACTAGCTGGTGCCCGCGACTTCGTTCGCGTAAATGTTGGGGGTTTTACAAAAGTTCATATGTTTTGCTTAATTATTCTTTAGAAATAGCAAAAAAAACCTACATGCATGCTTGATCGTTTAAAATTTTTCATTTATCAAAATAAATTACCTAATGTAATGACTGTTTAAAATGTATAACTTTCTGTACAAACTTCTGTAATAATGCTTAGAGTCATTTTTGTGAAAAAATATTTATAAGTGTTACGCGCCGCAGGCGCCACCTGTCGAGGCATGCAGTAAGGCGAGCGAGGGCTAACATATACTTCGGGAAATCCCCCGCATTCCTGTAAATACTGCGTCAAAGCGTCTCCTAAGTAGCGAAGAGGGAGAACAAAGGATCGTAACGAGGCGGGCAGTCCGTGTCGAGACGAAGTGCGAGTGCTTACTGTAAAATATCTGTGAGAGTGAAAAACTAAACTTGGTTATTTAATTTGTCATGTAACTGGGATTTACTACCAATTAAAGACTAATATAAAACTATTATATATTTCTTATTTTTATATTCAGAAGTGGTAATAAACAAGTTTAATCAAAGGACCCAATATGAAGCGATTTATGCAGAACAAAGACAGTGCTTATACTCGGGCCACAAAAAGATCTAGACTTTCGGTGACATCTGTAACTAGTGCAGGAGCTATATATGTGCAACCAGTATCTGCAGTTAATGCATCTCTAACGCGATCGCATACTGAGTCGCGCAGTGTACAACCGCACGAGCTTCTGGCGCGCGAACAGGAAGTACACAAAAACGCGCTTCTGGCGCAGGAAGATGATAATATACATCCAAACGTTATGTTAGAACGTCTATTAAAGGATAAATTGGATGGGATGCTTCAGAAACACTGTGGAAATATACAGTCATCACGAAACATATCAGGTGAGAAAATAATTTTACCTTTTGATCCTGATGATCATGAAACTAATATCAAAACATGGTTGGTCAAAATAGACCAGTTGGGATTAGTTCACAAATGGAATGATTACACAAAAATCGTCATAATGCAGACAAAGCTTACAGGACAAGCTCAGCAATGGTTCAGTAGATTGGAATCTTATGATTATACATGGGAAGAATGGAAGGCAATGTTAATTAAAGCATTTCCCATTCAGTTTGATTTTGCTGACATGCTAGAATCGTTAATTAAGCGAAAAAAAGAGACCACTGAAAGCATCACGCACTACTATCACGACAAACTGGCAATGTGTCGTCGCTGTCGGTTTGACGATGCTGCCACAATCTCATGCATTATCAAAGGTTTGCCAGAGGAATTAGAAAACAGCGCACGAGGCTACAAATGTGACACACCTGAAGAATTTTATACGGGATATTTATCGACATTTGAGAATTATCGGTACAAAACAGAACCTAAGAGAACTAACATAGGTGGAACAACTAATACAAACTACATCCGTCAGAATAAGAATGATGGCGATAAACGTCGTGCAGCAGATAGTCAACCGATATCTCGAGTCAATTCTACATTGACCACTCGTCGGCTGAACTGTTTCAGATGTAACTCAACTGAACACATAGTTAAAGACTGTCCAGTGCCTGATCGACGTATATGCAAGTTTTGTTCTGAAATTGGACATCACATTAATAGATGTCCTAAAATCGAGAAGATCATGAAAGGAAAGGAACCAGCAACTATCAACATTATCCAGAAATTTAATGACATTTATAAGAAGGATGTCATTATTTGTAACGAGAAAATAAGTGCATATATTGATACTGGAGCACAATTAAATGTTATCACAATTCAAACGGCAAAGGATTTGAAGTTGACAGTCACTGAAACAGATGCTGTGTTGAAAGGTTTTACGGGCGAAACAGTACCAGCATTGGGACAAACAAACTTTTCTATGGATATCGATGGAATGAACTTTAATACAAATGCAGTAGTCACTCATTTGAAGTTGCCAGCTGATGTAAAAATACTCATTGGACAGCCCGTGATCAATTCACAGGGAGTTTCATTAGTAACCACACCCAACTCTGCTAAACTGATAAATTACGAAGAAAATATGGAATTTAGTAATTACCCACAAATTATGGTTGACGAAAAGGAGGAAAACTTTCAAATAACAACACGCTCAGAAGTTCATATTCCACCAAAGGAATCAGAATTTGTGGAAGTAAATGTAGTTGGAAATGAAGCTGGTGTAATTTGCACAGCACCAATTATTCATGAACTGAATGGAACACACTTCGCTATACCCGCAACATTACTAAGTGGAGGAACGGGGTATGTGCGAATTTTTAATATGGGTGAAAAAGAACTGGACTGGAAGAAAGACCGTTTGATTGCACGTGCTGTTCCGTGTGAACCGATGGTTGGAAATGTAGATATTTCTTCTGTAGTGAAGAACATCAAAGCCAAGCAGCCGCAACCCGATGACTTGCAGGTTCGTATAATTTCTTGTTATTTAATCTGTCTGTGGGCTCATAGCCTGAACACATGATTCATGTAATCCGTCTGTCTATCTGTCTATCTGTACTGCCTCTGTTTATCAACTCTGTCTGTCTGTACTGATTACTTATCGATTCTGTTTATTTGTACTGAGTTGTGTTGATTCTGTCTGTCATTTGTTTCAAAATATATAATACAATTATGACTATTTGTTACTCTATTAGTATGTTTGTATTGTATTTATGTATGTTTGCTATTATTTTTAATATGTATTATAAAATTCCTGTATAAATTGGCTGAATCACACAGAAGTCTAAACGGAATGTCTATTATTATGTTTTAAAAGAAAATTGCGTTGTTTAAACCAATATAAAGTCAGATATCCTATTCTTCCAGAATTTCGATTTCTCAAGTAATCCTGAGGATAGTAACATTTTACACTTGACTTGGGAAAATCTTTTACAATGTAAAGTTGCAAATACACTGCTATCAGAAGTTGATGTTGGACAGTTATCACAAGAAAACAAATATCGTTTGTTTAAGCTACTTTTGGAATACGAGGATTGTTTTGCTAAAGATACTAAAGATTTAGGCAATACCAATATTTCAGAAATGAAAATTGAATTAACATCAAAGGACCCAGTATTTCACAAACCATACAGACTTTCACAGAATGAACTTGAAATTGTACGATCAAAAGTGAAAGATTTAGAAGATGCTGGAATTATTAAAGAATCAAACTCTAATTACGCTTCACCTATCATTTTGGTAAAGAAAAAGAACGGAGACAGCAGACTTTGTGTTGATTACCGAGCATTAAATGCAATAACAATCAAAGACAGGTTTCCTCTGCCTCATATCGATGATCAGCTGAACAAATTAGCTGGTAAATGTTATTACAGCAGTCTGGATTTGGCACAAGGCTATCATCAGATACCAATGTCTAGTGATTCAATGAAATATACTTCGTTTATAACTCCTGATGGACAATATGAGTATACTCGTGTCCCTTTCGGTTTGGCCAATGCGCCTGCAGTCTTCCAGCGAACTATTTACAAATTACTCGGAACATTGCGTTATGATGAAGTGTTGACATTCATGGATGACATTTTATTACCATCAGTTGACATTGATAATGGATTACAGATTCTGGAGAGAGTGTTGCAACTATTGAGAGAGGCAAATCTAAAACTGAATTTGCAGAAATGTTCATTTTTGAAGACTGAGGTAAACTATTTGGGACATGTTGTGACACCGGAAGGTATTCGACCAGGAGATAGAAAAATTGACGCGGTCAACAATTTTCCCACTCCCACAAATGTTCATCAAGTCCGACAGTTTATAGGTCTTTGCTCTTACTTTCGAAAATTTGTTAAGGATTTTGCTATAATAGCCAGACCATTGACTGAATTGACAAAGAAAAACAGCATTTGGAGATGGAATGAAAAACAGGAAGAGAGTTTTACAAAACTGAAATCTTTATTGACTAATAAGCCTATTCTAGCATTATACAATAGGAAATATGATACTGAAATTCATACAGATGCGTGTAAATTGGGAATAGCTGGCATTCTTATACAAAAACAACCTAACGGAGAATTAAAGCCAGTAATGTATTTTAGCCGAGTGACCACTAAAGAAGAAATGGTATATCACAGTTATGAACTAGAAACTCTCGCAGTCGTAGAATCTCTGAAACGTTTCAAGATTTATATTATTGGCATACATTTTAAAGTTGTAACAGACTGTTCGGCTGTACGAAGCTCACTAACCAAAAGAGATTTAGTACCCAGGATTGCACGATGGTGGCTTCAGATTCAAGACTTTGACATGGAAGTACTATACAGGCCTGGGACAAGTATGAAACATGTCGATGCACTCAGTAGAAATCCCGTGTCAGACATTTTACCAGTTGAAGATGTTGATGATTGGTTTTTAGCAGCACAATTGCAGGATGATAAATTGCAATCAATTTACCATCAAATCAGGAGTAATAATGCTAATGATGATGTGAAGAACAATTATTGTATTCGAAATGAACGAATATATAGGAAGACGTTGAATGGAGAACGTCTCGCCGTACCTAAATCAGCACGATGGCAAATAATGAAAAAGTTTCACGATGATGTTGGTCATGTAGGGTTGAAAAGGTGTGAAGAAGCCATTAAAGCTGACTACTGGTTCCCTCGGATGACTCGTTTTATTAAAAAATATGTGAGCGCATGTCTTGATTGTTTGTTCAAAAAAGGGAATTACGGTCCAACAGCTGGAAAAATTTACCCTATAGATAAACCCGATCAACCGATGCACACCGTCCACATTGATCACATGGGGCCATTTCCAAAGTCAAACAAAGGCAATCAATATGTATTAGTAATTATAGATGCATTCACAAAGTTTGTCGCAGTCAAACCGACCAAAACTGTACGATCAATTGAAACGATTGCTGCTTTACGTGAGATTTTTGCCATCTTGGGTTACCCAGAACGAATCATTTCTGACAGAGGAGTGTCATTTACGAGTCGTTATTTTAAGGAGTTTTGTGTCAGACATAAAATACACCATACTTTGAATGCCATCGCAGTTCCGCGAGCGAATGGACAGGTTGAAAGAGTGAATCGAACTCTACTAAATGCGATTCGTACCAGTACTGTGGAACCCAACAATTGGGATAACAACATACCAGAGATCACCATGGGTATCAATCATACCATACAAGATACTACTAAGTACACTCCTTATGAGCTTATGTTCGCACAAAAGAGGAATCTTGTACCAGATATCGTTGGAAACAATACAGAAACTAGCAATGAAGACAAACGTGCGGAGGCACGCAGAAATATTGAAAGAAAGCAAGAATACATGAGAACAAAATGTAATGAGAGAAGAAAAGTAGCCAAAACTTATAAGAAAGGAGATTTGGTACTTTGGAAAAATGCTTTTACAAGTGTTGAAACAGGTGTAAACCGGAAAATTGACAAAAAATATGCTGGTCCGTACAAAATAGTGCAAGTCCATCCGAATGATCGTTATAAAATCAGAAGCATTAAGGGAATAAAGGGTTACAAGAACTTTGTAGCAATGGTGCCTGCCGATGCACTGAGACCATACAGAAGTTCTGTTGATTACGACACCGATTCTGGTAGTGATGGTGAAATCGTGGATCGACAAGATCTGATTGATCTATTTGAAAGTTAATTAGATAGATCTGACTGGTGTCATTCTGTTCTGTGGGTTGAGCCAATTAAAACGCAGGAGCATGTGTCTGCCGTTTTTTTTAATGCTTTTTGTGTGAATACCTCGCGGTATTCACTTTGTAGGATGGCCGATGTTACGCGCCGCAGGCGCCACCTGTCGAGGCATGCAGTAAGGCGAGCGAGGGCTAACATATACTTCGGGAAATCCCCCGCATTCCTGTAAATACTGCGTCAAAGCGTCTCCTAAGTAGCGAAGAGGGAGAACAAAGGATCGTAACGAGGCGGGCAGTCCGTGTCGAGACGAAGTGCGAGTGCTTACTGTAAAATATCTGTGAGAGTGAAAAACTAAACTTGGTTATTTAATTTGTCATGTAACTGGGATTTACTACCAATTAAAGACTAATATAAAACTATTATATATTTCTTATTTTTATATAAGTTTTGTACTGAAGAATAAACTGAAGAAAAAGGAAAAGAAAAAAGGAAAAAGAGAACAAAGATATTTATAAAAAAATATATAAACTGTGTATGGCAAATGTTTATCGCGGAAAAGTTCATGGTTCCTATAGATTAGCTATTATTGCATAGAATTTATTTATTTATTTAGCAACTTTTGTTAATTGAATTGAATTGAAATCATTTATTTTCAGGTACTAGCTTCATAAAACACAAAACAATAATAAGTATACAAAAAAGTCAAATTAATAAGTTAAATTAAAAATTAAAATACTTAAAAATCATGTTCTAACATCATATCTATATCTATAGTTTACTACAACCTTTCGAAATTCCCAAATTGTATTGTATTATACATACAATTTCGATGATTGAATTCGTATATCGATGATGTCATAAATATTTATATTCTATTCTATTCTATTCATCGTAGCCAGTGAAAACGAAACACTACACCGGGAACATCTTGAAACAGATTTGAAAAGATTTCAGGAATTTGGCATTAAAATTTTGTTCTTTTGGACAAAGTAAATTACAACTTTTGGGCTATTAATATTAAATTAGTACAGCCGGCATAAAATAGCTGGAAAAAAAAATCAAAGCTAATTGTTAACTACTCCAAACCAAAGACAGTGCAGGAGCTGCGACGATTCGTAGGAATGGTTAAATTTTATCGCTCCCATTTGTCGAACGCTGTAACTTATCTATCTAGCTAAGTTGAATAAATACTTATCCGATTCTAAGAAGAACGATAAGACACCGGTAGAGTGGACGAATAGCGCTTATGAAGCTTTTGCCAAATGTAAGGCGGGTCTTTAATCGACCGCTACGTTATCGCATCCGGAGATAAATTCGACACTCGCTAATAATGGCAGACGCCTTGGATACACGCAAGCGTGGGAGCAGTATTATTATTATTACAAAAGGTACATAACGCCTGGAAACTCAAAAATATTTCTCAAAAAAAAAAAACTAATAGGTACCTACACAACAGAAGTACTCTACTTATGATATGACCGAGAGTTACTTGCAATCCGGTAGTTGACTGCTAGTCATTTGAGTTACTTTTTATCAAATGTCAAAAACGGCATTTTGTTCTAAAAATGTTTGAAATTTTGTACAATGACGTCATTGTTCAATATAGTAGTTTGCATACTAATAAGGAAATTATAATTAATAAAAAAATGAAAATGTGATGAAAATTAAAGTGATTAAGATTTTCAACAATTTCAATGAAAGAGCTATTTAGTCAATAATATTTTGTAATTTATTTTTCATGCAGTCAACTCCCGGATTTATATGGCTATTAAAAATTTCCGTAAATTGTTTGAAGGGAGACAATTAACAGTGTACTGTGCACCGATCACAAACCTTTGTCATTCGCGGATTCGGGAGAAATATACGTTTGCCTGGAGACTTTTATGATCCATCGCCATCTCACAGCAACGTAACCAACTCATATAATTTAGTTGACACGATTAGAAAAAGAAACCGGCCAAGTGGACTCGCACAACGAGGGTTCCGTATAAATTCATATTCACACATGTCTTGAACTCTATATCAAATACTCAGGCCTGCAATCCCTTGAAGCTGTGAAAAAACCTAACTTCAATGCCAAAGCAATCAAGAGATACGGCACGGAGATATCATACATTTACGCGTTCCTGAGAAAAAGGGTCTTGACTAAGGTTATCGGCACGAAAAATCGTTTTTGGCACCGGAAATATATTTATGGAATACCCGGGTAACCGGGAAAAACTCAGATTGATTGTTTTTCACAAAAAATGCCTCATTATAATAAAAAAAAAAAACGTATTTGAACGCATTTTACTTTTTCATTCCCAAAAGTCATGCAATGGTGTTCTTGAAAGCTTGTCTTTCTGGCAAGACTTCGCTTTAATTAATTATGGAAGAATTTGGATTTGATCTCAAGGATACTTAGTTCTTTGTTTTTATTGTTATTCAACTATAATAATTAGAGCTAGAAGATTTTTGGTTTGTTAAAGAAGATTATTTTTTGTTTTTAGTAACGACTGATTAGATTACACTAGTTTACAGTGATCTGTTGCCAGGAATTTTTTTGGCTGTTTGTGACTAAATATGGCATGCTAAGTTCAAATATACAGGGTGTAACAGAAAGGTGTGATAATACTTCAAGGTGGGCTTTTACCCATCAAACTGAACAACTTTTGTTTTACAACTTTGTTCAAACCGCAAAATTGTTTTGGACTTTTCATACAACGCATCTGCAATCTCCTCCGGGGTTGCAGGTGTCTATGGGCAGTGGTGATCACTTACCATCAGGTGACCCACTTGCTCGTTTGCCTTCCTTATCACATAAAAAAAAAAAAAAAAAAAAACTTGGTCCTCCAGCTGACCGATTTGTATGAAAAGTCTAAAAAAAATGTGCGATTTGAACAAAGTTGTCGAACAAAAGTTGTTCAGTTTGATGGGTAAAAGCTCACCTTGAAGTATTATCACACCTTTCTGTTACACCCTGTATAATTAGAATTGTTTTTATCAGATCTAGTTTTCGAGTTTTAGATTTTTGTATATTTGACAAATGTAGGAAAAATATTTTCGGTTTACATCGATAGCTTTAAAAAAACTATTTCATAATCCCCAGTTGTATATGTAATGGCAGCGGGATAAATTTTTCACGTTCTAAAAGAGCTACAAGACTCTTGACAGACAGACAGACATACAGATAGACAGACAGACAGACACTTTTAATTTTTTGCTCAAAAATGGCTTTAACGATTTTGATGAAACTTTATACAATACCATATTTCTATACAACCTAGTACGTAAAATAGTTGGTGATTCTAGGAAAAATCTGTTTCTAATACCATCCATATAAAAATAAGATTTATTACTGATTTATGTTGAACGATGTCAATCTAGTTTATGCCAAATGATGCCTGCGTATAGGTATAGTTTATTTCTATGTATAACATACAATACCTATATGCAGAACACACGGAGAGAGATTAACGTCGTGTGAACCGACACACCGACAGTGGAGTCTAAGCTAGAGCCCTGCGCGGGACACTGCTATTAGTAAACGAATTAATTAGAGACCTCTCGCCACTTTCCTGGAAAAGAACGCGTCACGAGAAAAAAAATCATCCAAATTATTTAAATGGATGAAATTAATAATTTCATTGTAACCCCATACTTGCAGAAGCAGGTATGGGTGTTATATCAATCACATTATTATATAGTTAGGAGAAAAACTCCTAACTATATAATATTAAAATGTGCTACAAAGAATTGTGGCACCATTTTAAAAGGAGAGGCTGGATTGTTAGTGCCTCCAGGACCAGTCCACCTTCACGAGCCCCAGCCATGGTTTGGCGAAAGGTATTTTTATAACTTTTGCAACTTTTATAACTTTTGCGGCGGATTGTATTATTCTCCTCGGTCTGGTCCTCAAGTATAGGGCACATTTTTATGTGGCCCTCACTGGCGTTCTTTTAAAATTACAATGCATTGGAACTAAGTACAAAAAAATTGATTCATAAACGGCAACAAATATACAGAGTGTTAAAAATGTGCGTTTGAGATTTTAAGGGGCGACTCAGAATCAAGTAAGTATAGAATACAGGAAAAATTTAAAAAAATCTGAACTTTTTTTTCAGTTTCCGATACTAGTGCAAATGGAAAATGAATATATAATGAATTTCCTGTATTCTATACTTGATTCTGAGTAATCCCTTAAAATCTCAAACGAACTTTTTTTAACACCCTTTATATATATTTTTACTTATATAAAATCCCCTTAGTACTTCGATCAAAGTATTTTTTTCAATGTTAGAAACGCAATCATTTTTGCTCAGATATTTTTACTTGTATAAAATCCCCTTAGTACTTCGATCAAAGTAATTTTTTCAATGTTAGAAACGCAATCATTTTTGCTCAGATATTTCTGTCAGGCACTACATCGACAGCTTTATTTCCGTGATTCATCTTTAAATACTTCTATGGAAGCAAAGACTAACCAATTGGATGTTTTTCTACTGGATGGCACGTCACCTCAGCGGCATAGCATAGGCACCGGTGAAGGCCATCGCTTACAGTTCGCCTTGCCGGCTAGTGGAGAAACGATCATAGGATCAACTAAGTAGGTTATAATTTCGATTTTTAAACATTTGCTGCTTTTAATTTCAGAATCGAGCTTTATCAAAGACTGAGGGCGCGAGCTGAGGGAGAATCGACTTCACTAAATATTATATATCAAGACGAGGCGCTGCGGTACGTATACCTATATCTACATAATATGTAGATTAATTCAAAGATTATGCTGAAGATATCAAGGAGTTATTATTTTTTTGTTAAGTTTTTCTTAATCTGCATGGATTTATGAAGGAGTTTAATAACTTCTTACAGTGCGACCAGAATCTTTTGGCATGTTGCCGAAGTTAGATTTAACACTAATGCCCCCTTCTTATAAAACCTCATTAGAATATTAACTATATGAATGAAATAAAAGTCAGATTTACGATAACAGCAGATAAATCTCAATACCACTTTATCAAGAAGCTCTTTGTCTAGTGTAGAATCTTATAGATTCTAGACGTAAACAGCCCGTCGAACCCCTTATATTTGTTCAACCCCGTCGCAAACACTTCGCCTCCTACTTCTGAACCAAGTACCTGTGCCAACCTACGCGCTTCAATATTTACAATGTTACCTAACACTATTTGCCTTAGGTGATTTTATTAAAACTTTACTTAGATACTAGTTCTAATCTTCCAATTCTCTCTAATCTTTCAGCTATCCACTTGGGGCTCAGCACTTGCTCTTTGAGTCGGTGCTGCCTGCGATGCGCGTGTGGCGGCGGCAGAGGCAGCCAGCGGTGCCCACATCACTACAAGAATATGCGGTTGCCATCGCCGCTACGCCGCATCACAACCTTTTATTGGGCTGCGTCTCGGCTGGCGAATCGACAGCGGTCATATTAGGCATGACCAACTTTGGGCAGTGCCTAAGAAAAGCTCAATTTGTGATAGCGGATGGGACCTTCCGTACCACACCAATAGCTCCGCGTGCACGTCAATTGTTGACGATGCACGCAATCATAAGCGGACGCTATTTCCATCCAGTAAATTTGTATTCTTTTGCCTCATAATTGATGAGAACATTTATAGGAAACCTACTGTATATAACTTTGTTAAATAATATCACTTCTTTTGTTTACTACAGATCATCGTGCTAATGGAAAATAGACAGCGCGCACTCTACGACGCCGTCTTAGAGTTAGTATGGCGTATGGCCGGACATCCGACACCAGACGTCATACTAACGGATTACGAAACAGCGCTGCGGGACGCGATGCAGGCGATATGCCCGCGGGCACGGGTTCTCGGCTGTTTTTTTCATTTTTCCCAGGTAACTAAATCAATTAGTTAGTATAGTAAGTATATACAGGCAGAGCGACATTGTTATATTTTTGTAATAAAGCTCCTTAAATAAAGAAAAATAATTATACAGGCTGTAAATCTAGTCGTGCGTCAAATTTTCAACTCCTGATTCTGATCAACTTTCCCCGAGGAACTTATATAGTCAAATCGCAAAAAAATATTTCACTCTTCATACTTACTATTAATTTGGCCAGTTAATTTGTAGTCCAAATCCGCCGAAGCGAGCTGATGTTATGAAGAGACCAACAACTTTTTTATGGTTTGAGTTTTGACTGTGGGTTACTTAGGGAAAGTTGTTTCTTATAATGAGAACATGCATAGATTTTCGTATCAAGAACAAATTATAAGCCACCCTATAATAGGTGTTAAAAAGTGCATTTGAAATGATAGGGGTTACTTAGAATTAAGTATAGATTACAGGAAAATTACTGAAAAAACCCGACCTACGATTATTTTATTAGTTTTCCATATTAAATCTGATCTGAAAATTTGATCGGATTTTTTCAGTATTTTTCCTGTATACTTGATTCTGAATAACACCTTAAAATTTCAAACACACTTTTTTTAACACCTGTATACTGTCGTTGGTTAGAGCTGATGTCGGCAGTGGGGGCACCATTTGTCTTAGCGTAACGTGGTCATTAATATATCCTGTGGAAGGCCCAGGAACAATGCACTGATTATCCATTGACCACCACGCTTCTCTTGTTCTATACTTAGCGTTATCCCGGCTGGAGCCAGGATGCGTATACCAACTTAATCTTCCCGATCATCAACGTCCTCCTCAGCGAGGTCATTTGCTCTCATGTCCGATCTCACTACAGGCACTTCAAAAACGAGCGCGCCGACTCGGGATCCCAACAGTGCCCAACAGCGCGGGGGGGCGCATGGTGCACCTATACGCCACGCTCGCACTGCTGCCGCCCGCTCATGTGGGCCCGGCCGTCGCTGAAATTCAGGAGACTGCCGCTGCTATAAATGCAGCATTTGTCCCTGAATTTCATGCGTACTTCTGTGCATATTGGATGGGAACCGTGAGTGATAAGTTTCAATTACCCTGTCAAATTAATCATAAGCGTCACTCTCACTTTATATTTATACTCCACAGAGAGGTTACTGCTATCTAAAAAAAATTGGCTGGTTTTATCATAAATTGAATTTTGCGACTTCGGATGGCAAAGAGATATAATAATAATATAATATAATAATATCTGGGACAAATCACACACGGTCATCTGGTCCCAAACTAGGATTCCCTGTGTATCTTGGGAACCAGAGACTGATATACATACACATATACTTTTAAATACATACATACATATATTAATAATACACCCAGACTCAGAGCAAACAATTCTGCTCATCACAGAAAAGTTTGCCCTGTGTGGGGATCGAACCCACGACTCGCGGATCAGAGGTCAGGATCTCTAACCACTTAGCCACCGAGTCAGTCAGATGTTATTCCAAAGCCGTCTATGAAGTCGAATAAATTTAAAAAAACATAATCTGTCATCTTTTTACCATAACATGATAACATTTCTTTACAAACATTTTTTCGACCGGAGTGATACCACGGCCTCACAGAAAACCGGCGTGAAGCAACGCTTGCGTTGTGTTTCGCCGAGTGAGTGAGGGTACCGGAGGCCCAAACCCCCCCCCCCCCCCAATGCTTTCCGTGGGAGAGCCATGCTTCGGCACGAATGGGCCGGCTCGACCGGAGTGATACCACGGCCTCACAGAAAACCGGCGTGAAGCAACGCTTGCGTTGTGTTTCGCCGAGTGAGTGAGGGTACCGGAGGCCCAAACCCCCCCCCCCCCAATGATAGCGCAGTTACCAAATTTGTTACCCCAGGAGGGTACCAGCTGCGCTAGCGCTGGAGAATCCCTCTCTGGACGTCCATGCTCAGGATACAATGTGCCTGAGCCTGGACGTCCAGGCCGCCCCTCGTCGTACTCTGGTGGGGGCATAACAGCGCTCCATCATCCAGTTGCACAAGGGAAGGGCAAAAACACCTTGGCACCCCCTGCCACGCTGGCCGTGGACTTCTGCAACATCAGGGGCTTACACTCAAACATTAATGCTGTTCACTACCACCTAGAGACAGCAAAGCCGGCCTTGCTCTTCCTGACCGAGACACAGATATCGTCCCCAGCAGACACATCATACCTCTCCTACCCTGGGTATGGACTGGAACACTCCTTCGTGCCTAGGGCTGGAGTGTGCGTGTACGTTAGAGACGATATCAGTTCTCGCCGTCTCAGCAACCTTGAAGGTAGGGACCTCTCCACCATATGGCTACGTGTAGACGGCGATGACCATCCCCGCGTCTATTCGTGCCTATATAGGTCCCATACCGGCGATGGCGAAACTGACCGACTCATTGAGCACATCCAAATGGCTGCAGATACTGTGCAGCAGCAGATCCCATCCGCTGAGATCGTGGTACTCGGCGATTTTAACGCCCACCACGCCGAATGGCTCGGTTCTAGCAAGACCGATCATGCGGGGAGATCTGTTCACGACTTCGCCCTGGCATATGGTTTGACACAACTGGTTACTACGCCCACGCGAATCCCAGATGTGGAGAACCATGAACCTTCACTGTTGGACCTTCTGCTGACTTCTCATCCGGACGGCTACCAAGTATCCGTTGACGCCTCACTCGGCTCTTCGGATCACTGCCTTATCCGGAGTACGGTGCCACTCACGTGCCCGCCGCGACCGCGAGTCGCCTGTCGCCGTCGTGTGTGGCATTACAAGTCAGCAGATTGGGATGGAATGCGGTCTTTCTTTGCGTCCTACCCTTGGGGGCAGGTTTGCTTCACGCCAGATGATCCCAACTTCGCTGCCGATTCTGTCGCTGATGTGGTGCTGCAGGGTATGGAGCTTTTTATCCCATCCTCAGTGGTCCCCATTGGCGGCAAATCCCAGCCTTGGTTTGGTCGGTCCTGCAAAAAGGCTTCTCGCCGAAAGCAGGAATGTTACCAAGCCTGGGCAAATGCGGCGAAGGTACGGGATGAAAAGACCAGCGTATTAAAAAAGGAGTTTAACTTTGCCTCCAGGTCCTTCAAAAGAGACATTGCCAGGGCAAAGTCAGCGCACATAGGCAGAATTGGCGAGAGACTAGAGCGTCTTCCTTCGGGAACTCGTGCGTTCTGGTCTCTGGCCAAAGCTGTCCAGGGGAATTTCTGCACGCCATCATTTCCACCACTGCACATGGGAAATGATTCATTGGCCCACGACGCAAAGGAGAAAGCCGATCTTCTAGGCAAACTCTTTGCGTCCAACTCAACGTTGGATGACGGGGGAAACGAGCCGCCGACCATACCGCGGTGCACGAGCTGTATGCCGGATATCCGGTTCCACCAACGCTCAGTGCGTAAAGCACTTTTTTCCCTCGACATTCATAAGTCGAGTGGGCCCGACGGAATCCCTCCTATCGTGTTGAAGGTGTGTGCTCCAGAGTTGGCTCCAGTTTTAACGCGCCTTTTTCGGCTCTCATACTCCACTGGCGTAGTCCCGAAGTCATGGAAGACAGCTTTGGTGCACCCGATCCCTAAAAAAGGTGACCGCTCGAATCCGTCCAACTACCGGCCGATAGCCATAACCTCCTTATTCTCAAAGATAATGGAGTCCATTATCAACAGCCAGCTCCTTCGGTACCTAGAGGACCGCCAGCTGCTTAGTGACCGACAGTACGGTTTCCGTAAGGGCCGGTCCGCTGGTGATCTTCTTGTCTACCTGACACATCGTTGGGCACAGGCGATCGAGACTAAGGGGGAAGCTTTGGCCGTTAGTTTGGACATAGCGAAGGCCTTCGATCGGGTCTGGCACAAAGCACTTCTTGCGAAGCTTCCTTCTTATGGGCTTCCCGAGGAATTATGCAAATGGGTCACTAGTTTTCTTGCAGACAGAAGCATAAAGGTCGTAGTCGACGGTGCATGCTCAGATTCTATGTCTGTGAATGCTGGTGTCCCTCAAGGCTGTGTGCTTTCGCCTACACTGTTCCTTCTGCATATCAATGATATGCTGCAAATCAGCAGCACTCATTGTTATGCGGATGACAGCACAGGTGATGCCTTCTATACCGGCCGTGCCAATATTTCTCGGGAAAGCGTCATCGAGAGCCGAAACAAACTTGTGTCGGAAATTGAGGCCTCTTTAAAGAAAGTCTCAGAATGGGGTCGACTTAATTTGGTCCAATTTAACCCCACTAAGACACAAGTTTGCGCGTTCACTGCCAAGAAAATGCCATTTGTCGTATCACCTCGTTTTGAGGACACTCCCCTAAATGCCTCAGCTAGTATCGGAATTCTTGGTGTCGACATATCGAGTGAAGTCCAGTTCCGTGGCCATCTAGAGGGTAAGGCTAAATTAGCCTCGAAGAAGCTTGGTGTGCTCAATAGATCGAGACAGTATTTCACTGCGGCGCATCGCCTGCAACTTTATAAGGCGCAGGTTCGGCCTCATATGGAATACTGTTCTCATCTCTGGGCAGGGGCACCCCAGTACCAGCTTCTCCCTCTGGACCGCATTCAACGAAGGGCAACTCGAATCGTCGACTGCCAGGATATTTCAGATCGGCTTGACTCCCTGGCGCTGCGTAGAGATGTAGCCTCGCTCTGCATTCTCTATCGCATGTACAATGGGGAGTGCTCCGAGGAATTGTTCGGATTGATCCCTGCCGCCTCTTTCCGCCATCGTTCTACGCGACAACATATTCATCCCCATCACATAGATGGTTGGCAGTCCACAACTGTGCGTTTCACTAGAAACTTTCTGCCTCGCACAACCAAACTGTGGAATGAATTGTCGCCTGCGGTATTTCCGGACCGATACGACATTCAAACCTTCAAGAAAAGAGCGTACTCCCAAATCAAAGGCCGGCAACGCACTTGTGACTCCTCTGGTGTTGCGGGTGTCTATGGGCGGCGGTAATCGCTTACCATCAGGTGATCCGTCTGCTCGTTTGCCACCTCTGCCATAAAAAAAAAAAAAAAAAAAAAAAAAAATCCCTCAAAAATCCAGTACCGGAAAATCAAAAAGATAGGCTCTTACGTCAGAATCTATTTTTCTTTCAGATTGGTCCAGAAAGGTTCGCTGTTGGGGCGGAACTGCACCGCACAACAAATGTGGAATAATCATGTTTTGATTAAAACTTAACAGGAATAATCATGTTCTGATATGACTGTTTATGGATTACTCATAGTCTGAAACAGAGATGAATAAAAGTAAAGAATAATATTCAATAATAGCTGAGAGCCGCGGACTTAAAAACCACGAACTTAAAGTTCGAGCGTGCGATTCAGAAGAAGCTGAAAGTTCGAACGAACAAATAAGTGGAGTTAGATCTCTCTGGAGGACCACAATTATTGTAAAAAATATAGTTATATATTTTGATAGGCGAATTTCTGACAGGTGAATTAAAAAATAGGTAGTATAGATTTACCTCGATAGATGGCGCTAATAAGAGATGATTCTCAACAAATAGACAACAGATCTACTTACTAATGACGGTGATGTCTTATTTTACCTATCTGTCATTCTCCAAATATATTAAAAATGGTTGTTTGTATATTTTGTTCCTTGGGTAGAGAAATATTTAAAGTAGCCAAACTCAGTAATTTTCCTCGGAACCTCGGAATTTGTACATTCTAGAGTTGACTGGAATAATTGAAACCCCTTTACATAATTTACGCATTTTTAGGGTAAATTAGATTTAGGATGTTACTGACGGTTACCGATTTAGTTGAAATTATCCGTTTTTTACAATTTTAGCCAAGTTGTAGAACCGTTTAGAGGTTTACAAACATATATTCCGGTCACCTAATGTATGTATAGATAGTTCCTTGAGGTGAGAGTGCGATTTTTAAGTTGGAATTCTATCAAATTTTCCCTGAGGATCATTTTTTATGTACCTACATTCTGTGTGTAAGCTGGTTTCCTTTGGTTGAGAAGTTTCTGAATTCTATCATTTGGCCAAAGTTTTCCATGAAGAACATTTTTTTATGTTAGTTTTGTATGTAAACTGGTTCTTCAGGTTGAGAACTGTTAAACTGTATTTTTCTCTAAGGAATATTGTGTAAGCTGGTTCCATGGGTTGAGAAGTTTTTGAATTCTATAATTTGGCCAAAAGTTTCCCTGAAGAACATTTTTTAAAATATAAATTCTGTATGTAAACTGGTTCTTCAGATTGAGAACTGTTAAATTGTATTTTTCCCTAAAGAATATCTTTTAATTTGTTTTGCCATTGTTATGCCAAATTACAATACACATCAATGCACTATATGCATTTTCGTCAATTTGTTAAAACCATGTTCTGTGGATTAGGCCTGTTTTGTCTTTTAGGACAAAAAGGGGAAACCACATAAAAAAACGCGCCGGGTCTTGTACCTCCATGGTGGCGTGGAAACCAGCACATTTATGCTGCCCTCATAAGAAAGAAGTCCGTAAAGTAGGTATATGAAGTTTCCGTATTCTTTGCGGCCTTCTTTCCTATGAGGGCAGTATGGACAATATTTGTAATTTTTACCTCAACTATTGTATCCGTTTTAAGTAGAATAGGATAATGTAATAAAGCACCCTATTTTTATAATATTTTTAATGATTTTTTATTCATAGTAATATTTGTAATTTGTAATTTTTACCCCAACTATTATGACAGTTTTATGTAGAAAATATATAATAAAACACCCTATATTTTAAACATTTGTCATGTTTTTTTTTACCATTAAAACGTAACAGATGATGATGCCAAAGATGTAAGTGAGCTTACCAAACATGTCAATGGCATTGATATTGGTAGCTAGCCAGGAGGACTCAGAAAATGCTTGTCTTTGAATTAATTGTGGCTTTCTCCCCCACTGGTGGACATCGCAACTTTATTCCACGCTTAGTATTCCGGTGACGCGTGTTTGCCACTCGAAAACTTTAATAGCCAATCATCAGCGGTTTTACGAGATGATTCATTTCATAATCAAGTGAAGGTTTACCTGATCAGACTTTGTCACACCTGAAATATTATACACTAATAGAAATATTATGTTGTCAGAGTAAAAAATACATTCATGAAAGGATTTTGGAATGCTTTCCAATAATCAAACAACAAAATATCACTATCTAATTTAATGAATTCTGATTTATACCATACTTACTCCTGAATACAAAGAGTATGTAATCAGTAATCACTTTGTATTTCATATTAATTATTCAACAAATCAACCGAAAAGCTAAATCGATTTTTTGAGCAAAGAAAAGTTCACAGAATCGATTTTACTGTTTAAATAGTCCACCTCTACCGAAAAAAAAAAAGAAATGACGTGACCTTGTCGTGACTTAACATGCTGCACATCCGAGCGCTCGAATAATTTGCGACAGATTTTGTGCACCCAATAATACGCAACAGATTTTGTGCACAGGTATAAACCATGTAAAAAAAAAAAATGTGTCGTGAATTACTGGCTGCGCATTGTAACATAGATATAATGTTGAGATCAATGTGGTATCCCCATATAGCATTCTGTCTCTCTGGCACTCTCGGTTTTGGTACTGTAACAATATGTCTGTGTTGTGAGTTATTATTTTAAAATAAAGAAAGTCTTTGAGTAAAATACATAATGTTTTAATTGGAAACAACATCAATTTACATGGCGCAGTCGGTGAACTGAAAAGAATAACGAGAAAACATAATTTGAGAGAAAAAAAATGGAGATGCTTAAACAGCCTCCGCCATTGTCCTTGCAAGGAGACGCCACGGAGAACTATAAAAAATGGATGCAAAGATATAAAATTTACTTCACAGCAACAGGAGCAGGTGACAGATTGGAAAATGAAGGGAAAATAGCTTTACTGTTACACTGCATGGGCGAGGAAGCCATGGACATATATAATAACTTTGAAATAACCTCAAAGTATGAAGAAGTCTTGGAAAAATTTGATCAGTATTTTTTGCCCATGAGTAATGAGAGCATCAATAGAAACATATTCTTCAGAAGAAAAATCAAGGAAGGAGAAACATTAGATGAGTACATAAATACCTTGAAAACGTTAAGCGCAGATTGTAATTTTGGTCCACTCAGAGAAAGTTTAATAAAGGATCAAATAATAAGAGGTATAAAGAAGAAAAATATTGTTGAAAGATTACTAAAAGAACCTGATCTAGACCTGCAGAAATGTATAAAGATTTGTAAATCCTATGAGTTAACGGAAAGTCAGATAAAAGAATTTGATTTTGAGGAACCAAGCGTAAGTGTAGTTAAAAAGAATGAAAACAAAAGAAATTTCAAAACAAAAGATGAGAATAGGAAACAGCAGGATCATGAAGGTAATAGGTACAATACAAGAAAATCACATGTTCAGTGTCACAGGTGCGGCTACATGCATGGTTTTAAGTGTCCCGCTTATAATCAAAAGTGTAAAAAATGTGGTAAATTTGGACATTACGGTAAAATGTGTAGAAATGTAGTGCGGAAAGTGCAGTGTGTGGATCAATCATCAGATGAGGACAGCGTGGTATTGGGAACAATAACAATAAATTCAATAAATAGTGAACTGCGTGAATCCTTACAAATAAAAGGTAAAATTGTTGATTTTAAACTTGACACAGGTTCAGACTGTAATGTATTGCCCTTAAACTATGTCAAAAAACTAGGTATGGAGTTGGAAATACAGCCTATTAAAAATAATTTATACAATTATGATGGGTCGAAAATAAACAGTGTTGGTAAAATAATGGTAAAAGCAAAGTTCATAAATAATAAAAATGTATATTTAGATTTTTATGTAGTGGATAGTAAAAATAGCGTACCAGTGTTAGGACACAATACAATTTTGAAAGAAAAATTAATGACAAGAATATATTTAAATAGTATTGAAAAAAATGAATATGGTGGTCTTATGGAAAAATATAAAGATGTGTTTAATGAAAACAAGGTAGGAACAATAAAAGGGCCAGAGTACAAAATAAAAATAAAAGAAGATACTGTAGGGAAAGTTGAGTATTGTAGGAAAGTGCCTATGTCGCTACAAAATGATTTAAAAAAGGAATTAGATAAGATGGAAAGGTTAAATATTATAGAAAAGATAACAGAGCCTACAGAATTTGTAAGTAACATAGTAATTGTTAAAAAACCTAATGGTAAAATTAGAGTGTGCTTGGACCCAAGTAATTTAAATAAATTTATCATGAGGGAACATTTTAAGTTACCTACCTTTGAAGAAGTATCTTGTAGAATGTCAGGGGCTAAAGTATTTAGTAAATTAGATGCCTCAACTGCCTTTTTTCAAATAAAATTAGATGAGGACAGTGCAAAGTTATGTACTTTTGCTACGCCATTTGGCAGATATTGTTTTAAAAGACTACCATATGGTTTGTGTTCAGCACCTGAAGTATTTCACCGTAGATATAAGGAAATATTTGAAAATGTAGAGGGCTGTGAAGTTTTTGTTGATGATTTGGCTATTTACGGAAAAGATAAAGCTGAGCATGATGAGCGTTTGTTAAAAGTCTTACAAATAGCTGAAGAAAATGGTATTAAATTTAATCTGAATAAATGTGTATTTGGACAGTCTGAAATACAATATTTAGGACATTTACTGACGAAGGATGGTATAAAACCAGACCCTAGTAAGATTGAGTCTATAATTAAAATGGAAAAACCAAAAAATATTAAAGAATTACAGCGTTTGTTAGGTATGATTACCTATGTGGCTAAGTTTATACCATCTTTGTCACAAGTATGTACTCCATTAAGAAAGTTAATTAAAAAAGATGAACCATGGTTATGGACAAAAGAACAAGATAATTCGTTTTCAGAGCTTAAAAATATATTAATTTCAGAGCCTGTATTGCAATTTTATGATGTAGATAAACCGGTAAAGTTGTCAGTTGATGCCTCAAAAGATGCTCTTGGAGCAGTTTTATTGCAAAATGACTTACCTGTAGCGTATGCTTCTAAATCTATGACTTCTACGCAAAAAATGTACGCTCAAATAGAAAAAGAGCTTCTTGCGATACTGTTTGGATGTTCTAGGTATCATCAATACATATATGGTAAACAGGTAGAAGTTGAGTCTGATCATAGGCCGTTAGAGTCTATTTTCAAAAAACCATTATGCGATATACCCTTAAGGTTACAGCGAATGCGTTTACAATTACAAAAATATGATATTGTGGTAAAGTATAAACCGGGTAAAGACTTGTTGATAGCTGATACTTTGTCAAGGCACAACATTATGACTAATGATAATATTTTAGAGGAAGAAATTGAGGCTCAGGTAGGGATGATTATAAGTACATTACCAGTAAGTGAAGGAAAACTACAAATATTTAAAGATGAAACTAATAAAGATAGAGATTTACAAGAATTAAAATATTTTATACAGAATGGTTGGCCAGATATTAAAGAAATTCCTAATAGGTTAAGACCATATTTCACATTTAGAGAAGATTTGTATGTTTGTGATGGGTTGATATTTAAAAACAACTGTATTGTTGTACCGCTTTCATTAAGGTCTGATATGTTAGAAAGAATTCATTATAATCACATGGGTTTAGAAAAGTGTAAATCAAGGGCTAGATCTTGTATGTTTTGGCCATTTATGTCAAGAGATATTGAGAATAAAGTTTTAAAATGTAGTACATGTGATAAATATAAGAAAAATAATGCTAAAGAACCTATGATGATAAGAGAAATGCCTGATAAGCCATGGAGTCATTTAGGTAGTGATGTATTTCATTACAAAGATAAAAATTATTTGATTGTTGTAGACTATTACAGTAAATATTTTGAAGTGTTAAAATTAAAAGATTTAAGACCAGAAAGTACAATAGAAGTGTTAAAAGCTATATTTAGCAGGTTAGGCATTCCGGAACTTTTATACAGTGATGGAGCAACAAATTTTACAAGTTACAAGTTTAAAGAATTTGCAAGTACTTGGGGATTTTTACATAAAACAAGTAGTCCAACTTATGCTCAATCAAATGGTTTAGCGGAACGTTATATTCAGACAGCAAAAAATTTATTTAGAAAGGCTGACTATGAAGGAAAGGACAAATACTTAACATTGTTAGAATATAGAAATACACCTTTGTCAAAGGAATTTAATTATAAAACTCCATCTGAATTGCTAATGGGAAGAAGAACGCAGGGTCTATTGCCTAATTTTAAAAAGCCTAATTCTGAAAATGTACAAGTTCAAGATACTTTATATAACAATGCAATGAGACAAAAGAAATACTATGATAGAAATACTAGACACTTAACTGAATTAAAAGAAGGACAAAAAGTAGTTTTATTAGATAATAATACAAAGCCTAATAGTTATGCAGAAATTCTGAAAAAAGATATTAGACCTAACTCATTTAAAATTAAAACAGAAACTGGTCAAGAACTTTACAGAAACAGAAAATACTTAATAAATTGTAAAAACCAGGAAAAAATAAAAGTGTTTAATAATAGCCAGGATTGTTATGAAGAGTCTTTGTTAAGTGGTCAAAGTAGTATGAGTAAGGAAAAAGATAATAGGGAGATAAATGTTAGGGATCATATTCCGGATAGGAAGGCTGTTGAAAAGAGTGAAAGGAGAGAAATAAGTAACTATGTTACAAGGTCAGGAAGAACAGTCAGGAAACCAAATTATTTGTATGATTATTGTACTGATCATGTTTAAAGATGACAAGTTTGAATCTTGTTTTGAAATATAACATAAAAGTTTTGTAATTGATTGTAAGTGTTAAATGCTGTGTTTTTAAGAACAATTATCTTTTTGTTTTTTTGAAAAAAAGGAGGATGTAACATAGATATAATGTTGAGATCAATGTGGTATCCCCATATAGCATTCTGTCTCTCTGGCACTCTCGGTTTTGGTACTGTAACAATATGTCTGTGTTGTGAGTTATTATTTTAAAATAAAGAAAGTCTTTGAGTAAAATACATAATGTTTTAATTGGAAACAACATCAATTTACACGCATTATTTGTTGCAAATTATACGAGCGCTCGGATAATGTGCATCACAAAATATGTGTCAAATAATGTTCACTCGCGTAATTCAAGACAAAAACTTGAATTACTTGGTGCACATTTTCTGTCGCACGTTTTCGTCTGCACATTTTCTGTTGCACATTGACGGCACCCCGAACGAGACTCTCCTACGTCATTGACCACAGACTTATTTTTTGTTTTACTTTACCCCGAGATGGGGAAGGCAAAGGATCAGAGCCATACAGCCTAATCTGTTGTAAATCTTCTGTCGTATTTAAAGGCCAAAAGCCATTTCTTCCGTATTTCTTCGTCTTTATAGGAAATTCAATTAAGGCCAAAGCCATTTCTTTCGTATTTGAATTTCCCATTCTTCAACAAAATGAAAGCACTTTTGATGAAGATTTCATGGACTTCTTGAGAGCACTCGAAACACAGTCTATACACTTTTATTTCATTATCCTACATATTAGACACTTAAATGGCACTTTATTGAACAATACACTATCAATATTATGCATTAAAAACCACGATATCTATTTTTTCGGATAATAAAACAAACATGACAAACTCTTGCCGCGAGTTCCCGCCAAAAAGGTTGCTGTCAGAGTGCAGGTTCTGAACGCGGCCCGACCCAGCCGCACCCACAAAAAACACAGAAGGTCCGCTCAATACAAACCACTAAAATCGTTAGCATATACATGCTTATAGAAACATACGGTCGTTCGAGGCAAGGTTACGATCGCACAGTATCGTGACCTTGCCTACAACGACCGTATACGTCTATAAGCATGTATATTCTTAGGATTTTAGTGAGCGTATTGAGCGGACCTTCTGTATTATGTGTTTTGTGCCGCAATGGACGGACAGACGGATTACAACAATAGATAGTGACTAACAGTGACAGGTTGGTGAGGGAAGGAGGGGGTGATTAGGGATGATAAATATCGATCACTATGTCGAATCGATATCAATCAATGCATAACTGCCTTTCCTATCAATGATATTTACTAACACTAGACTGAATTTTAGGAACGTCAGAGCGCCATAAATAACATCTAATAACACAAAAAATATATTTATTAATAGAAATCGAAATTTAACCGCCTCCGTAGTCTAGTGGCTTGTCCGCTCGCTTCACATCAGGAGGTCGCGGGTTCGATTCCCGGCGGGGTGAAGGACTTGGTTTGGTCGGTGGTAGGGCATTTTCTGAGCCCACCTGGCTAGCTACCACTATCTTATCTAAGTCTTGCCGCCAAACATCAATGTTAACTGCATTGATGTGTTCCCGCATGAAGATAAGATAAAATAACCAGTTCCCCATTTCGTTGGGGAATCTTGGTAAGCCCGCTCGCTACCATCTTCGGCATCATCATCACTTACCGATTGAGAGTAAAAATAAAAGTTACGCAGATACAGAACTAACAATCGGACTGGATTTGAATTGGTATCGATTCAAACTTCAAAACCGATTCCATTTTGTTTCGTACTACCTGTACTCCCTAAGCGACCACAGACAAGTCACATACCACTCCGCGTTTAGAACCTGCAATCTCAGAACATGAGGCTGCAATATAACAGCAACCGTTCACTCTGACAACAGGATAGCATAATATAAATCGCGTAAGTGTGAAAGAGAGGATACAAAACGGTTTCTGTCAGTGCAGGTTCTGAACGCGGCCCAGACATATGAGATAGATGGAGCTCTTTTTTTCTACTGGTAATACCAATTATCGTAAATGTCAAAGTCGTAGAAACGTCAACAATTCGTCGTGATTTTCCTTTTCTCATTTTTTACGACTATTTCTCTAATCTAAACCTGAAACATCTGATCAGAATGCTTAAAATACCTGTAATTTAGTAGTATTATCTATTTATTCGATAATTAGTGGGTAAAGAACTAGAGAAACAAGATGGCAAGTGAAACTTCCGAGGCGTTGAAAGGTGTGTATTTTTTTGATAGATGTTGATTATTTAGCTTTGTATGTGATCAGCGTGAGGCTGAGCGATGTTTCTGTTTCAAGTAGATGGCGAGGGAGGCAGAGACAGCGCTTCGCCGGACGAAATGAAGCGGGAATTAGAAGAACAGTTCAATGTTCAGCGCGCGAGAATGAAAGAGCTTTTCTTGCAAAAAGAAGGTTCGTAGCTCTTTCGAGGAGTGTTAGGATTGGGTAGCGGGTTCGCTTACATGTTGCATGAATATTGTGTTTTTGTACTATTTTTAAAACTATGTTTCAATTTTTTATAGATTTGACAGTCTCATTTTGTAGCGGAACATTCATCTGGATCAGCCTTAGTGTTAAATACCAGTTCTCAAGATGGCACGGTTTAGTTCCATTGATACATCTTTGTATCATGTTATTCTGTAATTGTTTATAAATGCCAATACATAGCAAATCGTTTTAAACAGTTTGTCTCGCTAGCCTGTGCAGCCTTATTTTTATTTCCAATAGGTGGCAACACAAACCAGTCAAATCAGTACTTGCACATCTACATCATATGTGTTTGTGATAGTTTTTCACATGCTCACTTTTAATTCACATTTTCCAGTCACTGATGTGGGAATTCCTGGAATATTCCCGTAGACAGAGACTGCACACTATATCACATACTGCACTGTCTCCTGGGAATACTGGAAATAGTCTTTTAGAGATATTCCCAAGAGACGGTGCTATGTCCAATATACAGGGTGTTAACAAATTAGCTGGTATTACTTAAAGTGGGGCTTCTACTAGTGAAACTGAACAACTTTTCCCACGGAACCCATAGCCGTTTTGCAAAAAATTTTTTTACTTTCCATACTAAATAGGCCGATCAGGTGTCCGACTCGTTAGAGAAGTAGTTTCACTAGTAGAAGCCCCAGTTTAAGTAATACCAGCTAATTTGTTAACACCTTATAGAGCACTTCTTTTGTCTTATGGGAATATTCCCATGAACAGCACATCAGTATTCCTGATATATCTAATAATGTGGGTTGTGTGTGTGTATGAGAGATGAAATAGAGAATGCTGCAGTGACAGAAGACCTCTCATAATTCTCAGCTTTAAGCTGAACCGCCAAAGTGTTAATGATTAAAGTTCAAATTCAACATCTATTGATAAAAGTATTTTTTATATTTTTTGGTTCCAAAGAATAGGTACCTAATTTTGTTTATTAACCCTTTGAGCTCTTCGCCACGACAAATCGTGCCCCCAGCGCCAACAACAGCTATAGCCAACAAAAATTTATGAAAATCCCAAATCCTGGCATCCGTGGCATGGAAACCAGTTGACGGCCATAGCCGACTGTGGCGCTCAAAGGGTTAATCTACCAGCAAAAAAAACTATAGGATTCCGACCTCATGTAAGTTGGTTAACTCACGTGTTTTTGGTGATCATTGCTTTCTTTCCATTTTCACTTCGTTTTCTTTTGAGATTTTGTGTTGGTGGTGGTATTGTTTCCTGTTTTGGTGAGTGTTGAGTGTTTATTGTCCCGTAAATGGCCACAGATATGATGGAGGAAGATATTCCTCCTGATCCACCGGATATTATGAATGAGTCCCCTCCGCTGTTCAGTCCTGGGTCATCTCAAATCGTCAATCCTGTCTTACAACAGGATAAAAACCTAAATTCTCAGAACGGAGATGACAGTGATGGTCGTGGTAAAGTGCTTCGTGTCCCAAAGAGACGAATGGATCAAAGTGAGCCTACTACTGCACCCAAAAAAACGATAGTAAATCCAGAAGATTCACGTGCTAGTATCCAAACTGTTTACATCCATCCAAGTCTTGCTGAGGGTTCTCGTCTGTATGATGGAGAGGATAATGGGCCTTTTGTAGTCCACGTCAGCAAGGCTGAGTCAGATCCTGCAACTGGCTCCACTCTCCGCCCTATAAAGTTAGGCCTGCTTCTGTCCAAAAACAAAGTAGGTAACATTTCAAAAGATGGGATAAAAAATATAGGCAGAAACAAAATAAGTATTGAATTCACATCTCCAGATTCGGCCAATGCTTTTCTAAATCTCCCCTTCTTGGCATCGAACCACTTAACTGCGACTATCCCAACGTTCAATGTTACCCGCATGGGTATCATTCGTGGTGTCCCTACAGATTGGTCAATGACAGACCTGGTAGAAGCACTTGAATTGCCTGAGGGTTGTGGCAAAGTACTAAAGGCGAGAAGATTAAATAGGAAGAAGATTACTGATGGCAAAACAGAATGGGTACCCACTCAAACGGTTGTCCTTACTTTTGATGGTCAAATTCTACCCAAGCATGTATATGCATTCCACACTTCACTTCCAGTGGATCTGTACCAACTGCCGATAATCCAATGTCACAGTTGTTGCCGCTTTGGGCATATAAAATCCCAATGCCGTTCTAAACCCCGCTGCTACCGTTGTGCTCAGAGTCATACGGGTGATTCTTGTGAAGTTGAAGAGGCGCTATCAACATGCCTTTTCTGCTCTGGTCGCCATTTCGCCACCAACAAAGATTGCCCAGAACACTAGCGCCAAAAGACTATCAAAATTACAATGGCAGAGAAAAATATCCCCTACTCCGAGGCATCTTCACAATTCCCACCTACCCGTAGGTCATATGCAGATGTGGCAAATACACTCTTCTCATCAGTAGACCAGTATGCCCCATTACCAAGCTCCTCCCAACCTAGCATACCTACCCAATCTAGGGGTTACAGAAAGACCATCCTTACTACACCCCGTCCTAGAGTGCCTTTATCCCCAGGTTATGATAGACAAGCACACTCTAACATTGTACGCTCTCCCCGGTCCTCAATACCTAATGGTTGTGTTTTGGAGAATTCTCGGTCGAGATTGATCTCGACTGATGCAAGCCCTTCAGGTGAAACCAACCATAATTCGATGTCTCCCAATGATAATTTAATTGACCTTCTACTCTCCCTTTTAACCAACATTTTACTCAAATATAACGATAGCCTACCGAACAATGTCCTAGAAAAACTATCTCAGATATCTCAACTGATCCCAAATAATAATGGTTCGGTCACAGTTCCTTCAGTGGAATTGCAGAAGTATCCGAACCAATAAGCATGAACTTCTTTACCTTTTACATAAATTTTCAATCCTTGTCGCTGCTATCTCGGAGACATGGCTGACCCCGAATTCCCGTTTCAGGGTTTCGGGTTATGCGTGTCTCCGGGATGACAGGGACGATGGATATGCTGGCTGTGCCCTTCTTATTAAAAAAACGTTGCCTTACTGTCATATTCCTCTTCCTCAACACAATAGTGAAATTAATGCAATTGCTGCTAAAGTTATGGGCATAAACTTTATTTCTCTCTATATTCCTCATCCTAATGCCAACCTTATCCCAGATCTCCAACGAATATTTTCCTCCGTTCCTTACCCCCTAATTATTTTAGGAGATTTTAATTCTCACCATTCCTCTTGGGGATCTTATTTCTGTGACTCTTTCTCCCCATTACTTTTAGATTTATTTGATGATATTAATGTATGTATCCTGAATAATGGATCACGTACTCATAGAACTTATCCTTCTCAAAATCCTCAATCTGCTATTGACCTATCTTTGTGTTCCCCAAATCTTTCGTCGCTTTTGGAATGGGAAACCTTATCTCTTACTCATGGTAGTGACCATTTTCCTATCATTATAAAAATGTCTAATTCTGTGCGTCCAACTTCCCCTCCAGAGCCTCTGCTCAAATATAAAACACAAAATGCTAAATGGTCGAAATTTTCTTCTAGTGTAGATTCTAGTCTCTCGCAGTTAGACTCAGACCCCTCTGCTGATATAATATTAAGCTATCAAAATTTTGTAAACATTTTATTTCAGTCTGCTGACATACACATACCAAAGAAAAAACCTGCAGTTCAGAGGCTGACTTCCCCGCCTTGGTGGGATTCAGAATGTACGTCTATGGTTAATTTACGTAAGGAAACTGAGAAGATATATAACAACTCAATGACTCAGGAGAACTTCACTGAGTATCAAAGGGTCTCCGCCCGGGCTAGAAGGCTTTTCTCAAAAAAGAAGAAGCAAGGATGGAGGGACTTCTGTGAGAGCTTATCTCCCAGATGTCCTTCTTCCATTTTTTGGAGAAATGTCCGTAGGTTCCGCGGTGCCTATAACTCTGAAGATTCAATGGCCAATGATCCTGATTCTTGGCTGTATGACTTCTTTAATAAATTAGCCCCTCCATATGTCCCAAATATCTCCCAGTTCCCTTCTCATGATTGTCCCATTTCAACCGACAGATTTGACGAGCCGTTTTCTATGACTGAATTACATTGTACCTTAGATGGTCTCAGAGACTCTTCTCCGGGAGAGGACGGAATCCCCTTTTCATTTTTGACTCATTTAAATATCCCTGCAAAAAGACACTTTTTGAAAATCCTGAATTGTATTTTTGATTCTGGATGTATCCCAGATAATTGGAAATCCCAAATAGTGATCCCGATACTTAAACCTGGCAAAGATCCAAAAGATTCATCCTCCTATCGCCCAATTGCCTTGTCTTCTACTCTTGCGAAAATCATGGAACATCTAATAAAAAACAGACTTGAATGGTTTGTAGAGAATAGTAATATATTAGCTAAGTCACAGTTTGGTTTCCGCAAGGGTAAAAGTACAATGGATAGTCTTAGTATTTTTACTACGGATATCCGTTTAGCATTTTCTAAAAATGAGTATCTAGTTGGAGTATTTTTAGATATAGCTGGTGCATATGACAATGTCTCTCTTCCATTGCTCAGGCAAAAAATGCAACATCTGAACATTCCAGGAAAGATTGTACACTTTATATGCAATTTATTTATGGGAAGATCTATCAAAATTCGCCATAATGGCGCTCTTACTACAGCTAGATACATCTGGAAGGGTTTACCACAAGGATCCGTACTTTCTCCACTTCTTTATAGTATTTACACCTATGACTTGGAACATTCTGTTAACTCTTTTTCCAATATCTTACAATACGCTGATGATCTCGCCTTGTATTTTTCATCTAGCTCTATAGATGAAATTTCATCTCGACTCAACTCGGCCCTGTTTTATCTCAATCAATGGCTTGAGAATCATGAGCTGGATCTATCCATAGCAAAAAGTAATGTTATAATCTTTACAAGAAAGAGAAGTTCACCCTTAATTAACTTAATATGTAAAAATGAAATCATCCCTGTCCTTGATAAGGCAAAGTTCTTAGGAGTAATTTTGGATTCTAAGATGACTGATGTTCCATATTTAAATTATATAACTCAAAAATGCGAAAAGAGCATTAATGTTTTGCGTGCCTTGTCTGGAGTATGGTGGGGCTCCCACCCATACTCCCAGAAATTACTATATAATGCTCTAATACGAAGCCTCTTTGATTATGGAACATTTTTATTGGAACCCTGTAATAAGTCTGCTTTGGAAAAACTAAATTTAATTCAAACAAAATGCCTCCGCATAATATTAGGAGCTATGAAATCTTCCCCGAAAAATGCTTTACAAATTGAATGCGTAGACCCTCCTTTAGATCTACGAAGACAGTATTTGGCTGATCGATTTTTATTTAAGATTTGTCAATACTCTTCTCATCCTCTTTTGTCAAAACTAGAATCTTTATCTACCAAGGTATCTACAGTGGGATACTGGACCCATAAATCTCCACCAAAAATTTTGAATAGCTATAATAGGTTAAAGAATTTGCCATACCCCATCTTTCAGGTCTCTAAATGCCCTCTGTTTGAATATGACTATAATATTCTTGTCTTTAAACCGGATATTGTCCTGGATATTGGAATCTTTAAAGATGATCCCGGAGCAAATTCCTCTTTTAACAATATACTTGCTAATCGATGGGAAGATTATTTAGCCATGTACACTGATGCTTCAAAAACTACAAATCAGGGTGGTATTGGGGTGGCGATTTATGTTCCTCAAGTCAATGTTGTTCTACAATTCAAATGTCCCCCACAAGCTTCTGTCTTTACAGGAGAATCAGTAGCCATTTTGGAAGCAGTTTTATTTGCTGAATCCCACAATTTAAAAAAAACTGTAATTTTTTCTGACTCTAAAAGCTGTCTACAAGCTTTATTATGTAATCAATTTAAAAACAAAATCAGATCCCCTTTAATACTTCAAATTAAGAAAATATTATTAGCTTGTAAAAATAGAGACCAAAAAATTACACTAGTCTGGATTCCTGGGCACAGCGGTATCTTGGGTAACGAATGGGCCGACTCATGGGCAAAGAATGCCATTGAAACTGGTTGCTCTAACCACCTTCAGAATTTCTCTTCCGATCTTCTCTCTATTGCTTCATGTCATTTGAAACAAACATGGTCTAATCTATGGGATTCCTCCAGATTGTCGAAGGGCAAATATTATGGTTCCATCCAGCCGAGTATCCCCAGCAAGCTGTGGTTTTTCCGTCAACGTTCTTTCTCGAAACAAATCACTTCGACCATCTGTAGATTACGCCTCGGACACGCTGTCACTCCCTATCATCTCGCTAAAATAAGAGTTAAAGACAGCTCTCTCTGCGAATGTGGAATAGACGAGGGCTCTGCAGAGCACATTTTCTTTAACTGCCCCAGATATTCATTTTCCCTATATGATGTTCTCCCTTCTGAAATCCATCGCCCTATTAACTTTTCCGCTCTTTTGGCTATTAATAAACCTTTTGTTTTCAATTGTCTTGCAAAATATATGAAAATTTTTAACATTAAATTATAATAATCCTTTGTTTTTTTCCTAATGTTGTGTTATTTAATTTACATATCTATGTATTATATTATATTTGTGTTTGTTTTAGGTACTGGTGAATGTAGTATTTCTACTCTGCACTACATTTTCTCAAAAGTTACTCCAAAAAGTAGTATTTTATTTTATTTTACCGATCATGATCATTTTCACTGTGATTTTTCTTTTACATTGACATTGGCGGAATTATTGTGGCTTAAAACAATAAAAAGCCAAAAAAAAAAAAAAAAAAAAAAAAAAAAAAAAAAAAAAAAAACTATAATTTTACCAACATGACAAACATTACATGTTCGCAGTAGCAAATACAGCTGGCATTATTTGCCTGCAGTATTGATCTGAATTCTCAGGCTGAACAAATAGTTAATTATGAAGTTGGAGTTGTACCTATAATAGTTAGGAAAGCAGACGAGATTGTATCTTTTTGTTGGTGTGCAATACAGTATATTTACTCGCTTATTTTACTGGGTGATATTGTCTTTTTTGTAGAAAAACTTGAAAATTTAAACAAATTCAAAGTTATTAATCAACAGTCCTGTATCTTAGGAGAAATTGTACAAACTATTATACTATAACATAAAAAATACTAAAATTATCGAAAACAAACAAAACAAAATTTTAGATGAAAGGTAAAGATAGGAGCTGCTGACTTGCCGGCAATTTTAGACAGAAATCTACACTACTCACTGACTTGACTTTATGCACGATCCTCAATCCCTGGGGTTACAACATAATATTAATAATCTTTTATTGATAACGTATTTTTGTTACAAGTCAATAAAAGAAGAGAAGACAGAAAAACACTGTGATATTTAAGTTGTATTTTCTCTTACCATTTCAAAGATTTCATGGTTTTTTGTTATCTTGCCCGCTTAGATATTTAGTATGTGTTGCTTGTTAACAACCAACAGTATGCCCACAGTTGGCGCTTCTCATGTTTTGGGAAACTTTAGTTCATACTCTTGGGGACTAGGCTAGGTCAGCTTAGCTATTAGTATTGTAAGCAGAAAATGGTAGAAGACTAATCCATTAATAAACTACCCACCTGACCTGTTTGGCTAATTACGGCCCTTCTATAAGCTGAATGACACTAATTTTTAATTTGGAGTGGGGAGTGCTATAACTAAATAACCCCATCCAATTAATTGAAAGACCTGTTATGTAGTAAAAAAATTGTGCAAGACTATTAGAGCATTAAGATTAAGACCTAGCTAACATACCTCACACTTCAAAATTCTTAAGGTGTTTAAGTTGAACAAACAGACATACATACGAAAATTCATTACCCTTATTCTATTCTGAGGCAGTTGATTATGTCCATTGAAGTTGATTTTATTGAATCCGGTATGATTACCTTGCTCGTTTAAACTAAAATTATGTATGTTCTATTGTGTTAAAAATGACTATAGTTGAGTTGTAAAAAAAATTATTAATTTATTGTTAGTTACGAGATCAAAAAAATGTGACATAAACATGAAATGGAATGAATTTCTCATTTTTTTTACATGAATAAGATAAACTTGATTGTAAAACTGTTATACTTATTTAATATTTAGTGTCATAATTCAGGCCCCATTAAAAAAACTGTCGTACCCACAAAAAACAAAGTTGGCTAATTCAAGCCAGTCCGGTGTGAGCCATCGTTGAGTAGACACGTATTTCCTTGCTTCGGTCTATCGTATTCGTAAACAAGAGGTAGTCAACATTTGGTCAGCATGTTCACCACTCAGTGTTCTAACTGTCAGGAAACAGTAGGCTACGGTCCAGATTGCTCGGTGTGTAAATCCAAGTACCATTTCAACTGCGTGGGAATCACGGAACGTGGATTTAATAGACTTGGCATCAACAGAGACACATGGAAATGCCCATCATGTCGGGACGAGAACACTGTAATAGATGCCAGCGGGGAACAGAAGTTTGACACCCATTGTCATACCCCAGACACCAAGAGATTTTCTTCTGGTCTGCCTTTGGCTGGTGGTTCTTCGACTCCGAAGCCGACTGATGATCAAGCTGAGCAACCAAATCAAGCAACTTTGAATGAAATTTCAACTAAGATCACTGAACTATACAAACAGTTCTCAGCCATTCATTCGATCCATGCCGACTTGAAAGAGGTAAAGACCGATTTAGCAGACCTTAAATGCTCATTGGATTCAAAGTTCTCTGAAATTTCAGATAAGGTGACCAGCATCGAGTCACGAGTGTCACAATTAGAAAGCTTTAAATCTGAAATGGAGGGTCTGAGATCAGAAGTCAAAGATCTGATTGAAAGCAACAGGAAGAATGAGCAATGGGTGCGACGTTCCAACATCCAAATAAATGGAGTCCCCCAGCGAGGCGGTGAAAACCTATTACAACTGATCAAGACTCTTGCAAATAAGAGTGGTTTTCCTCTTAATGTGGACATGGATATTGACTTTGTAACTCGCGTTGCCGTTAAAAATGACTCCGACAAGAAAAAACCAAAGCCTATTATATTGAAAATGCAGTCGAGATATAAGAAAGATGAATTTATGACTTCGTTGAGGAAGCTGAAGGACCTCAGAGCGGCCGATCTGGGCTATGCGGACGAAGAAAACCATCGCATATTTATCAATGACCATCTGTCAGGATATAACAAGGCCCTGCTTCAGAAAGCTAAGGCTCTAGCGAAGGCCAACAGCTACGCCTTTTGTTGGGTCCGAAACTGCACGGTGATGGTGCGCCGGTCTAATACTTCACCGGTCATTCATATAACTTCCGAAGAGTCTTTAAAGAAGATTATATAGGAACTACTTCAAATAAACTTAGGTCTCGACTGTTAACATGTCAAGTTATAATATTTTTAATGTGTATAACTAACGTTATTTGTGATTTTCTGAGAGGTTTAATTGTAAAGTGTTTGGCTGTGGAAAAACATCAATGTGATCGTGTAAACTTTTCATTTTTTAACCAAATGTTGTCGATAGCTTGCCGTCGACTAGCTCTTTTGTTCTGCTCCCAACGCCTTTTGTCCTCATGGTTTCAATGCGACACATTTATTGGAAGGTATGTAAATTGTAGTTTTTTGTACATTGCGTGTTTAGAAGCAACATATCTCGTGATCACTGAGTCATTGCCATATTGCCGTGCTATGAATAAGGTACATTACGGTTCTATGATGTTTCAACTGTTTGCGACTGAACTTGGTAGTCCTCCATATGAATATGTGATCCATTTATTTTCAAATTACCTACGTATTTTGTTGAAACTCTTACTGTTAATAATGGTAGTCAATTTTGATTTCGTATTTAGTATTATTCTTCTAACTCGTGAAGCCTTATTGTTGCCTTTTATTATAGTTCGTGGGTACATATTTGTAATAATTATGGTGATGTCCTTGTTAACTCCAACAATGAACTCTTACATTACATTTTATAAAAACATATATTATAGGAAAGTACTCTTCTTTACGTATATGAATACCGACGGGTTTTATTTGGTATGCCACTCGCATAACTATTGTCATTTTCATTGTAGGCCAATAAATACATTACAAGTTGGTCTTAAAATTGAAAAAGGTAATATTATCTGTTATAGTTACAAGCTTACAATGTCAGTATGTAGGAATTGTTTTATTATTTTAGAAAATAAATACCTCATAATTACTATCTTTTTGAATTACATACTTTATGGGTATTAGTGTCTTTTATCAGAATGTTCGTGGTTTACGAACAAAAACCAAACTTTTTTATAATAACATACTTAATTCCAATTATGATATCATTTGTTTGACCGAAACCTGGCTTTTACCCGGTATTTTCGATGCGGAATTATTTGACCAACGTTACAATGTGTATCGCACGGATAGGGACTACGAGCGCCTCGGACTAACAAAGGGAGGGGGCACGCTGATAGCAGTTCGGGACGGGCTCGCGGTGGACGTGCGACCCCTCCGTGCGCTGCCCCCGCTGCCAGACGCTGACGTCACTTACGTTAACATTGCGCTCGCCAGCGCCGACTGTCCCTCGCATGCGAGTTCTAATAAGTTATGTTTATTTTGTTGTTATTTCCCTCAAACAGTTCATCATGCAACTTCCGAGCAATTATTTTTTGACTATATGTCTGAATTAAATATGGATTTCCCTGATAACGAGTTCTTAATCTTGGGCGACTTTAACGTTGGTGATGCGGTTTGGTTAACACATACGGGTGACAATAGTAACAGTTTCATTTTAGAGAACCCTTCGGAAAATATTCTTACCTCACAAATATTTACATTTTTATGCTTTACGGACTGGTTTCAATGCAATAACGTGCAAAATAAAAATAACAGGTGTTTGGATTTGGTTTTTTCAAGTACTACTTGTAGGGTTCGACGGGCCGAGCCGTTATCTCTTCCTGAGGATGCACATCATCCTCCGTTGTGCTTTGATTTTTACGTTAAGGACCCAATACTCGATCTCCGGCCCGCTTCCAGGACTGTTTATAAATTTCATGCAGCTGATTATGAAAGTATTAGGTACGAGCTTTCGCAAATCGACTGGCAATTACACCTCGGAATAGATAATATTGAATTGGCCATTAATAACTTTTATTCCATTATAAATAAAATTATCGAAGCTTACGTTCCGTCAAAGACGGTTATAGGTGACAAAAAATACCCAATATGGTACAGTCGTCCCTTGATTAGACTGATTAATAAAAAAATCAAAATTCATAAAAAATGGAAAATTTATAAAAGACAGAGTGACTATCATCATTTTTCAGATTTACGTAGAGAATCAAAAGAAATGGAAGCTTCTTGTTATAACTCTTTTATTTCCAGAGCGGAAAATAACATTCGTTTTAATTCTAAACATTTCTGGTCGTTCGTTAAACAAAAGAATAACAATAATAGTATCCCAAATACTCTTTATTTGGATGGTGAAACTGGATTTGATGGTCGATCTATAGCCAATATGTTCAACAATTTTTTCCAGTCTGTTTTCGAAGTCGATACTGGGTGTTTGACTTCAAGTCTTATAAGTAATCCCAAAGAAGCGCTGATAGGAACTGTTAACTTTACTTCTGAGGTAGTTCAAAAGTACTTATCTCGGCTGGACTCTACCAAGGGCAGTGGCCCTGATGGGTTACACCCAATTTTTCTGAAATCCTGTAGCGAACAACTCGCAGGTCCTATTTGTTCTCTTTTTAAGATGTCGCTGTCGTGTGGAACTATGCCTGCCACGTGGAAACGTAGTATAATTGTTCCTATTTTTAAAAATGGAGATAGACATAACGTCCGCAATTACCGAGGCATTTCTAAACTTTCAGTTATCCCAAAACTTTTTGAAAAAATTATCTATGATACTTTGTTCCCTGCAGTTAGACCGCTACTAGTCAATCAACAGCATGGATTTGTAGAAAGGCGTTCCACTGAATCTAATCTAGGCGAATTTCTGGATTTCGTACTGGATCATATGGCTGATGGTTATCAGATAGATGCCGTGTATACCGACTACTCAAAGGCTTTTGATAAAATTTCTCATGAACTCTTACTTCGTAAACTAGAGCATGTCGGTATACACGGTGATTTGCTTAGATGGCTGGAATCATATCTCAGAGAACGCACGCAAGCCGTTGCTGTTAAAGGCTTTACGTCATCGTTCATTCCCATTACATCTGGTGTGCCGCAGGGCTCTCACCTCGGTCCACTCCTGTTTAATATTTTTATTAATGATGTTGTAGAATGCTTTCACTATTCCCGAGTATTATTGTACGCTGACGATACAAAGATTTTTCATAGCATAAAAACTATAAATGACTGCAAGGAATTGCAAGAAGATCTACAGCGTTTATCAGAATATTGTTTAAAAAACAGACTTCACTTAAATATTGAGAAATGTTGTACTGTCACATTTACGAGAAAGAAAAACAATATTTTTTATGACTATAAATTACATGATAAGAAGTTACAGAGGGTGTCCGAGGTGAGAGACCTGGGCGTGTACTTGGATAGCCAGCTCTTGTTGTCTCTGCATATTGATAAAGTTACGGCCAAAGCTTTCAGAATGTTGGGGTTTTTATTCCGACAAAGTAGAGACTTTAAAAACGTGAATACTTTAATTTTGCTGTATAATTCACTTGTGAGATCCCACTTGGAGTATGCATCTGTTGTGTGGAACCCGCAGTACTCTAAGTATATTGACTCTGTCGAACGAATACAACATAAATTTTTAAAACGCCTTAAATACCGTTTTAGAGATGTCGATGCATCTAAGATTACACCTTTGTTCTTGCGCAGGGAACACAGGGATCAAATATTTCTGTACAAATTATTAAATAACTACATTGATTCACCTTACTTAGTGAGTAGAATTCTTTTTAAATGCACCAGAGCTGGTCTGCGGTCGAATCATACTTTCGCTATACCTTTCTGTCGCACAAATTACACGAAAAATCGCTTCATCGTCAGAGCATGTTCTAAATACAATACAACTTATGAGCACATTGATGTTTTTTCATGTACACCTTCAAAGTTTGCAACTGCCGTTAAAAAGGTTACTTAGCTAGCATACGCCTTTGTTATTATTATTATTTTTTCGTAACCCACTGTAACCTTATCCAATGTAAGTAATCTTAATTTAAGTATAAAGTAACTTATTGGTATCAAATAATAAATAATAAAATGTTAAATAATAATAATAATAAAAGTGTTAAAACAATTGATATATTATACTACATGTGTCATAATATTTCAACGATTATGTACTAACAATTTGTGGAAACTTTATTGGCTTATGTTTTACTTAACATGTATTGTCATATTTGTATTAAATCAAAGCTGTTTGTTTCCCTAAATAAAGAAAATAAAAATAAAAAAAATAAAATAAAATAAATAATTAGTTGATAAATGCTTAAATAAAACCGCCTCCTTGCATTCACAGAGGACATGCAGCGTGTTCTCCTGGAAAAACAGCAGCTCGAATCGGAGGTGCTGGGGCTGCGGGCCGAGGTGCAGCAGCTGCAGATCCTCAGCGGCAACCAGCAGTCTGAGATACAGAACTTGCAGCTGCTGGTCAGCGGTGAGTCTCAAGTATTCATTAACTATCAAAGTCAAGACTCATTTTTGATTTGTTCAGTAAATGTTTATAGAATTGATTTGCATTTTTTTCCAAACTAGTGAAACCGCACACTGGTCAGTGTGGTCTGTGTCAGTTGAATAAAAAAAAATGCTAGATATTGTACTCCCGTGTCTTTGTCTGTGTAAGAAATAAAGAGGTTAGTTGTCGGGACTTGCACCGAGCACACGTCTGCTGAGTTATTTTTTTAATTATTTCCGTTTTAGAGTAGTCTCAACGTTATTTTTGTGATGGGGAAATAGCTGTGATTCCGATTCAGTGATAAGCGGTCATAAGAAGAGGATTAACTCAGGAGACAGCTCCCTTTTCCGAGTTTCAACAACAAACCACCAAGTGGAGCGTCTTTAAGTGCCTATCACTCTTAGGGCCGCATCTTTCACTTGACATTGGCGTTTCGCCATTTTATTTATTGAAGATTCTCCCATTTTTCACGAGACATTGGCAAAATCACTCCTTCAATGAGATGTGGAATGCAAAATAGAAAAAAAAACCGGCCAAGTGCGAGTCGGACTCGCGCACCGAGGGTTCCGTATAAATTCATATTCACACATGTCTTGAACTCTATATCAAATTCTCAGGCCTGCAATCCCTTGAAGCTGTAAAAAAAATAAACTTATATGGCAACGCAATCACGAGATACGGTCGTTTATGCCGCATATCTGGACACTCGCATGGGATCACATGAAATTTGGCAACAAGCAATCCTTCCAAGCTTCCTGTCAAATTTCATGATTCCTGATATACGGGAAGTACCCTCCTATAGGTTTGGATTCCCATGCGAGTGTCCAAATATGCGGCACGAACGGCCGTATCTCTTGATTGCGTTGGCATAGAAGTTAGATTTTTTCATAGCTTCAAGGGATTGCAGGCCTGAGTATTTGATATAAATTTCAACTTGATACGTCTACGCGTTCCTGAGAAAAAGGGTCTTGACAGACAGACAGACGGACAACGAAGTGATCCTTTTTTCCTTTTGAGGTATCCCTAAAAATGAAAGGAAATTCATTTCTTCGACAGTAAAAATATTAACAAAAACATTTTACGAAATCTCAGGCTTCAAAATTTTTTTACTGGCAAAAAGGCGCGTCCTATCATAACGCGTAGACTTCCGAATTGTCATTTACTGGGATGAAAAGTATCCTATGTGATAACCCTGGTCAAAAACTATCTGTTGCAATTTTTTTCCCTACTCTATCCAGCCGTTTTAGCATGATTTAGTAACAAACATCCAAACTTTTACATTTATAATATTAGAAGGATATTTTAGCCGTTATTTGAGAAGCCAACTACACATAAGTATTTAAAAAAAAACAGTTAAAAATAAAATTTGAAAATCATTTTGTATAATTATTTATTATATCATGAGAAAAGGCTATCCATTCTATTTTAAATGTGATAGGGATGAAATTGCGTTCGTCTGAACTAACAAGTCTGTACTTCTGTGAGACGATTTTGAAATTATACATGAACCTATAAAATTATTTATCGTTATCATAACATATTGCTAATTAGATTAAAAATGTGTTAATGAACACTCTGTTTTTCCTTGTTTCAACTACCATTAATTCATACACAGCAAACAGTTTCGGTTATATGGTTGTAAACATTGTTTTGTATTGTTTGTTTAGTGAAAAATGCTTCCCTTTTGTATGTGGGGTTGGGGCGCAAAAGGTTTACTAAATAATTAAAAAATATATTTTGTTCATAGTTTTAGACACTGAACCTTTTTGGTTAAATTGTTTGCCTATTTGCGTTAAATTATAATGAATTTGAATGAATACTCGTAGCAAGTTTAAAGAATAACTTCAAGTATTTACTATAATTTCATGTCATTACTAGAAATCGTATAAGTAGTTTTCTTGCTTTTTACTATATATCTCCTTGCAAAAATGCACCCGATAAAAAAAAACTCCTAAATTAATATAGAAAGTGACGTAATGTGACGTCGGGCAGTTTCTACGCCTGTCCCTCCCGATAAGGGTGTCACTAGTGATATACAGGTCTCTTCCTTTAGCTGTCCACACACGGGGGCTTGTCTGAGTCAATGGAGGTTGTAGTGGCGAACCCAGCTGATATATTTTCAAATCGCGCGCAATGCCTTTGGCATGGCTTAACAACTCTACTTACTAGTCACTAGCTTTTAAGTTCATTCTCGTACTATCTTTGTTTTTCATTATTGTGTTGGTGTTGCTGAATAAACTTTTTCTTTCTCTCTTACTCAACTGAATTATGCTGACTCGGTGGCTAAGTGGTTAGCGATCGTGACCTCTGATCCGAGAGTCGTGGGTTCGATCCCCACACAGGGCAAACTTTTCTGTGATGAGCAGAATTGTTAGCTCTGAGTCTGGGTGTATTATATCTATATATGTATGTATTTGAAAGTATATGTGTATGTATGTAATGTCTCTGGTTCCCAAGATACAGGGAATCCTAGTTTGGGGCCAGATGTGTGATTTGTCCCAGATATTATTATTTTCAAATATAAATTTGGGCTACTCTGACCACTTCGCGCTAGGCGAAGTGGCAGGAGCTACTCCAGCAGAAGTACAGTCGGCTGGAGGTCAGTGCGACGAGGTGAGAAAGCGTCGGACAATCCGGGCATTGTCGAGGAGGATATTATTATTATGCAATAACTCGGGCACTCCGGCAGAGACGGTGGAGGCGTCCGCGTCGGGGTCGGAGGAGCTGCGGCGGCTGCGCGCTCGCAACCTGGACCTGGAGCAGCTGCTTCACCAGCTGCGGCAGCAGCTCGCCGCGCACCAGCACCAGGTGACTAGTGATTTCTATTAGGGATGTTGCGAATAGTCGCATCCGCATCCGCAAATGCGGAGCTTCCGCATATATTTTGACATCCGCATCCGCATTTTCAATACAGATTTCATGCATTTGCGGATGTGGGGCAGAATAGCTGATAAAATTGTAATACTTAGCGAAATGAGACGTCAATTTTCTAACGCTACAGAATACGTTGTTGCAATTTACGAGTTCTTGAGTAACGCCAGTTCCACTATCAGTCTCTTTCAGCTATCGTCTCCTAAATGCAAATTACTGGATACATTAACGCACAAACGGTGTCTCACAAAATTGTCTGCTAAAATAAGGCTTTATTCACATATTCATTAATTATTTCAATAAATAAATAAAACTTAATTTCGCGTAATTTTTGAGTATCAATGATTTACAAACTTTTTATAGAAAGTTAAACTTTTTTTCTGATTATACATTCTATGAACACCATTATAAATGAACATTCAGTGAAAACAAAAGGTCACCCTTTTCGTATGTGACTATTAATAGAACCCTAAATTATGCGTAGTGCGACACACACTTGACCGGTTTTTGAATGACAGAACTTTTATTCTACAACTTTGCAAAAACAATTTGGCATTTCGTACAAATGAAAAAGCCAAAATTGTTATAATAATTTTTAAATACAATAAACTCATCATTGTATATTCTTGCCAGTTTTTTTAGCTTATTCTGATGTAGACACGGCGCGGCGTTTTGTTATCGCAATGATCATTACCATTACTAAGTACACCACTTGCTCGCATTGAAACTAGTACGAACGTACCAAGACAAGTACGAACGAGCCTTGTTTATAATGTTCCAAGACTGTGTCTAAATAGATTAATTCTGCTCGCTATTGTTGCTTTTAATAATTGTTACAAGTTAAATTAGTTCGTAATAAGTTATCGACTTAACAGTCTTGTGTTGTAGTTGTGTAGCGATTGTTGTAATAAAAATATTATATGATATTTTAAACAGCGTTTGTACCCGTGGATATTTTATAAAAGTTCACTTAAGACCGTAACACAACTGCTCCATAGTCCTTAGCAATAAATAACCATGTACCTTATAGTTATTACTTCGATTTATTTTCCCCAAAATTTTTTCTTATTATCTGTAACGAATATATGTATATATTTTTAATGATCTCTCTATAAACTAGGCTGAAGGGATGTTCGATTCTTACGTAGAAGCTCCATTCTTATTGTTAGCAAAGGTTTTTGAGTAATTTTGTTTATATTATATACATGAAGTCACCGTTAAAATATCATTTACTACCAAGTAAAATAACCGTCTAATTTTCGCGTGAAAGTGTCCTTTATAGATATTATAATCTTATGATACGATAGGACCTTATAGTCGTCACCAATGGTTCCGAAGTACTATAACGTGTCGGTGCGCACGTGGCAGGAGCTGTCGCTGGCGCCGGCGACGCTGGTGCGCTCGCTGGCGCGCAAGCTCGGCGCCGACACCGAGGAGCCGCCGCCGCCGCCGCCGCCTCAGCAGCAGCGGAAGGTGGGTGCCACTGTTATCAGCACATAGACACATTAAGCCGTCCGTACTGTATACGGTTATCTGGACCGTTTCTGTGCTCCGCAAGGGACTTTAAGCCGTTGGTGCTGCTGCTACCATTAGATGACAGTCGTTTCGCCATGTCGAAGGCCTTATAGGCGGCTTGAAAATTTCTGATACTGGGGTAGGCCACTAGCCCCACAACCTCCACCAATCCAGACTTGGCCCCCGTGTGTGGAGTTTTGCCTAATCTTCCCGAGCTATGGGAAGAGACCCGTACCCCTTTAGTGGGGACGATATGGGTTGTTAACATCATCATCAGCCAAAAGACATCCACTTCTGGACAAAGAAGACCAGGACTGACACTTATGAAGAATTATGGACCACACGCTTCCAACGGCTTGCTTCCCTCCCTTCCTGCATTACGTTTTTGTTCTTTCCTATTAGTCGTTTCACATTAATTGTAACTTGTCCGTGTCGCGCAGAATGTGGAGGAGGGCGAGCTGATGCAGTCCATCATCCAGCCGCTGGAGATGGAGATCACGGCGCTCAAGAACAAGCTTAGAGAAAACGACGCCAAACTGCAAGAGGCCCTGGTAAATCTTTCTCTGTCTCCCTCTCTCCCTCTGTTATTGCGTAAATGATTCAGTTATTAATACTCCGACATGTACCAAGCGGTCGTGGCTCAGTGTTGCTTGAGTAGTCGTGTTGATCACGCTGGTTAACTGAATACAGGCGCGGTCATAACCTTGATAGGTTAGACTGTTAGTGGCATCTGTCTGTGCCGGTTGCTAATGCTATCACTAGATGGCAGTGGTAACGCCATATCTGAGGCTTGGCACAAGGTTGACATGGGGGCACCTTCAGCAATCCGGACTTGGGCCCCCATGAAATGAAATTAAATGTACTTTATTTGCTTTGAAAGGGGTACATAATATGTGTGTGAAGTATACAGGGTGTAACAGAAAGGTGTGACAATACTTCAAGGTTGGCTTTTACCCATCAAACTGAACAACTTTTGTTCTACAACTTTGTTGAAACCGCTAAGAAATTTTCGGACTTTTCATACAAACTTGGTTCGCCAGCTGATCGATTTGTATGAAAAGTCCAAAAAAAATTTTGCGATTTGAACAAAGTTGTAGAACAAAAGTTGTTCAGTTTGATGGGTAAAAGCCAACCTTAAAGTATTATCACATCTTTCTGTTACACCCTGTATAGCCTAAGCTTCCCAAGGTATTGGAAGTGAACCGTGCTCCAGCAGTGGGGACGATTATTTGCTTTAAGTAATACTGAGCTTTATCGAAATACAGTGTTGGTAATACAAACAGATAATCGAACTTACGCTTTTTTACGTGATTGTTATGTTATTTTGTTACAGAAAGCAAACGCAAATGCAGTGAATATAAATTCTAGTGGAGATACGAATGCTGTTCCAGGTCAGTAGAAAGTTTTGATTATCAATATTAGTAACATTTTAAGATTTTTGACTTCGTTATTTATTTGTATTCGTTTATTCTAGTCTTAAAGTAGCATGTGTCTGAATACAGTTCTGAAATTTCTGTTGCGGTAATTTGGGGAAGGGCTCTATATCTACAGATACAGGTTTTTTAATAAACCTAGTTCAGGTGCAGACATTCTCAAAAATTTTTTGTTATATCTAACCACTATTTTGATGTATAAGTAACCTTAAACTTTTTTGGTAAATAAACTTACTTTTGTTATTGGGTTGACACCGATCAGACACAGGTCATATTCCACACACGGGGGCCAAGTCCGGATTGGTAGAGGTTGTGGGGCTAGTAGCCAACCCCAGTGTCAGAAGTTGTCATGCCGCCTACCCTTATAATAATACTTTTATTGTTATTTTAAATCGTGCACAATAAAATACGATATTATGACTGTCAGATGGCGTGCGGCAGTGCGACATGTGCGCCAACTACGAGAAGGAGCTGGTGGCGGAGCAGGCGGCGGCGCGAGCGGCGCGGGACCGCGCCGCCGGCTTGGACCAGGCGCTCAAACTGGTATGATATACATACATACATACATTTGTGGTATTTACTGTGTTCCCAATAACGTAGATTTATATTTATTTAGAATATAATAATGGTATGCCGTAAATTTACATAAAAAAAGGAAAGGACCGAAGATTGATCCCTGGGGCACACCATTTTCCACTTAAGATTTATGCCATTTACTTAATTAACTTTTTGTTTTCGGTGGCTAAAATACAAATTGAGAACTAGGAGCTCGTTATTCCATACTGTTATGTGTAAATTTCATTTAAATTTTCATTTAATTTCAATAGTGTTTAATAGTCAACACAATCAAATGCTTTAGAAAAATCCTGAAATACTCCTTTTGCATTCTGTGATTTCTCAAAAGCATAATAGATGATACGAATAAGTGCTTCTCTTGCGTCAGTTGTAGATCGGCCTTTGTACAATAATACCAAATCGTTGGTTATGCACAAGATTAATAGACGTATTATAGATTATAATACGTAATTGTGTATTACGTAGGTGACAGACAAGAGTATCGCTTATCCGTTGTCTTAATCTCGCACAAAACGTAATACGTGGTGCGTCCTCAGTGCAGTATCCTTGCTTGTAGTTTTTTTTACTCACATTTGGTAAGCCCTTGGCATCATCTCACCTGGTAGTATGTGATGATGATGCCAAAAATGGAAGCGGTTTTACCAAGATTCCCCAACGCAATGGGAAGTTGCTATCTTATCTCCATGCCGGAACACATTAATGCTGTTAACATTGATGTTTGGCAGTAAGATTTAGAATTTTTTTTCTAAATCTTTTTCTTTCTTTTCTTTACCTCCATCTGGTGGTAACTGTTATTGAATGTCGTGTGCAGGCGACAGAAGAGCTAGAAGGCGTCCGCTCACTCCACGACGAGACGGTGCGACAGTGGCAAGAAGCTCGCACCACCGCCGCGGCCCAGCTAGACGAGCTCCGGACCGAAGTCCAAGCTGCGCGGGACCAGTTAGCGGAGAAGACGAAGTTGGCGCAGGAAGCCGCTGCTGCTGCTCTGCACCAGGTGGCGCAGCTCACGGTGGACCGCCAGACCCTGCACGCTGAGCGCGCCGAGTGAGTGACCCCCCCCCCCCCCCACACAGTAGCCAGCTCCCTAGCCAGGGTTGTCAGCTGCGAGGGATCAGTTAGCAGAGAAGGCGAAGTTGGCATAAGAAGACGCTGCTGCTGCTCGTGGACCGGCAGACCCTGCACGCTGACCGCGCCGATTGAGTGACCCCCCCCTCCCCCCCCCCCCCCCCACACTAGCCAGCTCCCTAGTCAGGGGTGCAAGCCGCTCCCTTCGAGACACAATGAGCAGTTCCCGAAACGTTCAAGCACTAAAGCGATGGGAGTTGCAAACTGGTTCCTACATAACCTCTTTCCAAAACTGTGTCTTCACCGCGCGTGAGTTGGGAGGCGCTAGAAAAATTACGTAGTTCACGATCGATAGATGTTACGTTGTATTTGAAGAGTTGAGCGAATACCCAGCTGTGTCTGCATTCTGTTTTCCCAAATAGGACATAGTTTTAATATTTTGAAATGTAATTTGAAATGGTAAGAGATTTTCGTAATTGTTTTAGGTTAGAACGAGACAACGCTATACTAATGGGCATGTACACGAAGAAGGCAGCGGAAATGCAAAACGAAATTATTAATTTACCAGACAGCGTGCCGGTAAGTGTTGCCTCACAAATACCTACGTAGCGTTTTATATCTTTTTCTACTCTATACAAGGAAAAATCTAAAGCTGCTTATTTACTGTGGTATTTGTAATAAGTAATCGAATTAATATGATTTCTATATAATAAAATGAGAATTTATTTTATTGATTTTATTTTTGATTTACAAAAATCTAGTTTTTTAATCTATCTTATTTATCTAGTTTATAAATCTAAATATCTGAAACGACAGCCGCCATGCTGGTTGTCATGTGACGTCACAATAGTGGTAAACAATGACATTTTGTTCGCAATATGTGTCAAAATTTTAGTACAGAGCTGTTTTGTTTACTCCTGAAATGACGTCACGACCTAAACATCATGGCGGCTAGCGTTTTCGCGCGCTAATTGGGAATGGTAATTTAAAATGTATTTTTGGGGTACTTATAAGTTTCAAAAAAATTAAAAATATATATTTTTTGACTTTTTCCCACCTAATGATCAATTTGAGATACTTTCCAAAAAATTGTGAAAAACTCTGTTGGTAAGCCCTTGGCATCATCTCACCTGATGGTAAGTGATGGTGATCTGCAGGTCATTTCTACCACTACCTCATTTCTTATCTGTCCACCGCTAAATAAATGTATGAGTGTGGGTGGGTAGCTTTATGTTATGTGGCTAATTTAAATAAATGTAAGGGAAAGCACGTAGTCCAACACAACGCAATGCCAGACTAAGAACAATAACACAAACAAAAGTATCCTTTTCTACGTCTCAAATAAGAAATGGTTAAGCTGCAGAAGTTTTTAATCTCACCAAAAGCTCTTCAAACGGCTCCCTACTTCCAGGAGCTGCAAGAGCTGACCCTGCAGCTTCGGGAGCAGCTGATCGAGTGCGCGATAGGACGGGAGCGCTCTTTAGCCGGCGAGAGCGATCTGCGGACACAGCTGCTGGAGCAGGGCGCGCTGCTGACCCGGCAGGAGGGGGAGCTGGGGGGGGTGCGCCGCCACCTGGCCGACACCAGGTGAGGGACACACACCGGACACAGCTGCTGGAGCGGGGCGCGCTGCTGACCCGGCAGGAGGGGAGCTGGGGGGGGGGGGTGCGCCGACACCAGGTGAGGGACACACACCGGACACAGCTGCTGGAGCGGGGCGCGCTGCTGACCCGGCAGGAGGGGAGCTGCACCAGGTGAGGGACACACACCGGACACAGCTGCTGGAGCGGGGCGCGCTGCTGACCCGGCAGGAGGGGGAGCTGGGGGGGGGGGGGGCGCCGCCACCTGGCCGACACCAGGTGAGGGACAGCAACATGTATACAGGCGAATCCCTAAAAGACTTCATAAGATGGTTCTGTTCGCCAATGATACAAAAGACCTCCAGTGAAAGGTTCCTTTGCAACTTACTTAGCAATTTCACAAACATATGTATGAACATTATATACCGTACAGATTTAAAATATCAATATCGAGTTCTATTTTCTAATAGCGCCATCTAGCGTACAAACAAAAAACTATTAATACTATTCTTAAGCTTCAGTACTAAATAGTATGTTCTCCCGCCACAGGAGCTGGTAGCGCCATCTGGCGTATATACAAATAACTATTAATACTATTCCATAGCCTCAGTACTAAGCAGCGTGTTCTGTCGCCGCAGACAGGAGCTGGTAGCGCCATCTAGCGTACGAACAAAGAACTATTAATAACATTCATAAGCCTCAGTACTAAGCAGCGTGCTCTGTGGGCGCAGACAGGAGCTGGAGCGGCTGCAGACGGAGCGCGAGCACCTGCGCGAGCTGGGCGACAAGCTGCGCCACTCCAACGACATGATCGACTCGCTGCTCGAGGACAAGGTAGCTGCTAACTTTGACTCCTCTTGACAACATAGTTTAATCGTACTTACACCTACAGAAGTCTTACTTTATAGCAATATTAATGAATTATTGAATAAAAGATAAGTCTACAAACTCTTATTTACAGTTTCAAACTTGTATCAGTCGGTAGTAGGCTGACTTTATGATGGCTGCTAACTTTGATGATTCTCGACAACACACTGTTATTTATGTGTTGCGACTTCTGTCGGTCTGTAAATACAAGGGTTACTTTATAGCAATATTTATAAATTAAAGATAATAAGTCTATATCGTCTATACCGTGGCGATTGACGGTTAATTTTTCCACACGATAAGAAGAAAATGAGGTATAAGTTTTATGATGCGTTGTAATCTGTGTATCGAATAAATGTTTCACTCATATCATTATCATATTATTATTATCATTATTGTCATTATCTTGTCAATTAAGTTTTCTTTCAATAAATATTATTATTATTTTGAAACATGAATTAAGTGGCAGGAGCTACTCCAGCAGAAGCACAGTCGGCTGGAGGTCAGTGCGACGAGGAGAGAAAGCGTCGGACAATCCGGGCATTGTCGAGGAGGACTGCCTTTTGCATAGCCGCTATTATCGGTCTGCCTCGAAGTCCCAGCTGCCTAAGGTTACGATCCAGATCAGCTGGAATCAAACCATTTACGGACAGGACTACAGGAATGATTTCAGTGGATTGCACTTGCCACACATCCGTAACCTCGTGCGCCAGGTTCAGGTACCGCAACCTCTTGTCGGCATCTGCTTGCACGAGGTTTTCGTCGTGTGGAATAGTGATATCCACCAAAAACACCCTTGACTGCGCATTGATGATCAATAGACCTGTCCGTGATGATGTCTCGGTCCCAGTAGAGCTTGGCGCGGTCGTTTTCGAGAACCGACTCCGGCGTGTACTTGTAATATGGCAACCGGCGAGCTATGAAGCCATACTTTAGAGCGATCTCTTGATGTAGGATCCTGGCTGCTTGGTTATGTCTGTGCAGAGACTCAGTGTTACAAAGAATCGAACAACCGGAGGTTATATGGCGCAGGGTTTCACCTGGCTCACGGCACAACCGACAAATGTCCAAGGTACCGTCTTTCATTATGAACCTCCTATAGTTGTTCGTCTTTATAACCTGATTCTGTATTGCACAGACAAAACCTTCGGTCTCTGCAAAGAGGTCTCCGAAGCGCAGCCAGAGCACGGAAGCCTTCTGATCTACGAAGGATCTGTAAAGAGCCTTAAAGAACCTTCCGTGCAGCTCTTTCTCCTTCCAAATGGCTTCCCGCTCAACAGTGCTAAGTACAGCCGCGCTTGCCAGTTCTCTTGGGCCATGGACAAAGGGGTTAGTCCTTTATCACATGCTATGACAACTCTATGCAAATCACTGTCGACTTTTGCCAGGAAATAGCATCGGAGGCTGCATATTTTACGGTTGTGCATTTGTTTTGCACATAGAAGGCCACGACCGCCATTCTTCCGCGGAATATACAGCCTCATCACTGACGACCTCGGATGATGCATCCTGTGGAGTGTCATAGTAGTGCGGACCTTCCGATCCAAGGCATCCAATTCAGTCTGTGTCCATCTGAGTATGCCGAAGGTGTACAGAAGAACGGGGATGACCCAAGCATTGAATGCACGTACTTTGTTATTATTAGACCACAAAAGATCGCTAGCCGTAAAAATCTTCCAGGTGGTTGGCAGTACTGCGTAAGTTGTCAATACTTATTAACTTACTGTCAAAATACGTGTGTGCCAACTTCAAGGACGTTAAAAGACGCATATCACCAATTTTCGCGTTCTATCGTTTTAATTTTGCCAACGTAACAGATGGTCACGTCACAATGGACTGTTTCCTTCCAGAAACGGTTGCAGAACGAAATGAGTGAGTTGCGGGCGCGCGTGACGTCACTGCAGCAGGAGTTGGACAACAGCGAGAAAGTGCAGCAGGACTTTGTTCGCCTGTCGCAGTCCTTGCAGGTGAGTCAGGAATACCACAGCTTTACGCCTGTGCCTCAGATAAAAGAACCAAGAATTAGTAGTAGTTGTAACCGACGCTTAGTGCTTTGTTGCTTGGTGTGCCTCAGATAGAAGAGGAACTAAAAACCGTAGTAACGGGACGTTCTGGCTCTAGGCCTGTAGCTCAGATAGAGGGGGAGCCAAGAACTGTAGTAACGGTGGGTTCTGGCTGTAGGTAGGCCTCTGGCTCAGACAGAGGGGGAGCCAAGAACTGTAGTAACGGGGGGTTCTGGCTGAGGGTAGGCCAGTGGCTCAGACAGAGGGGGAACCAAGAACTGTAGTAACGGGGGGTTCTGGCTGTCAGTAAGCCTGTGGCTCAGACAGAGGGGAAGCCAAGAACTGTAGTAACGGAGGTTCTGGCTGTAGGTAGGCCTGTGGCTCAGATAGAGGGGGAGCCAAGAACTGTAGTAACGGAGGTTCTGGCTGTAGGTAGGCCTGTGGCTCAGACAGAGGGGGAGCCAAGAACTGTAGTAACGGTGGGTTCTAGCTGTCAGTAGACCTGTGGCTCAGACAGAGAGGGAGCCAAGAACTGAAGTAAAGGTGGGTTCTGGCTGTCGATAGGCCTGTGGCTCAGACAGAAGGGGAGCCAAGAACTGTAGTAACGGTAGGTTCTGGCTGTAGGTAGGGCTGTGGCTCAGACACAGGGGGATCCAAGAACTGTAGTAACGGTGGGTTCTGGCTGTCGGTAGGCCTGTGGCTCAGACAGAGGGGGATCCAAGAACTGTAGTAACGGTGGGTTCTCGCTGTCGGTAGGCCTGTGGCTCAGACAGAGGGGGAGCCAAGAACTGTAGTAACGGTGGGTTCTGGCTGTCGGTAGGCCTGTGGCTCAGACAGAGGGGGAGCCAAGAACTGTAGTAACGGTGGGTTCTGGCTGTCGGTAGGCCTGTGGCTCAGACAGAGGGGGATCCAAGAACTGTAGTAACGGTGGGTTCTGGCTGTCGGTAGGGCTGTGGCTCAGACAGAGGGGGAGCCAAGAACTGTAGTAACGGTGGGTTCTGGCCGTAGGTAGGGCTGTGGCTCAGACAGAAGGGGAGCCAAGAACTGTAGTAACGGTGGGTTCTGGCTGTCGGTAGGCCTGTGACTCAGACAGAGGGGGATCCAAGAAATGTAGTAACGGTGGGTTCTGGCTGTCGGTAGGGCTGTGGCTCAGACAGAGGGGGAGCCAAGAACTGTAGTAACGGTGGGTTCTGGCCGTAGGTAGGGCTGTGGCTCAGACAGAAGGGGAGCCAAGAACTGTAGTAACGGTGGGTTCTGGCTGTCGGTAGGCCTGTTGCTCAGACAGAGGGGGAGCCAAGAACTGTAGTAACGGTGGGTTCTGGCTGTCAATAGGCCTGTGGCTCAGATAGAGGGGGATCCAAGAACTGTAGTAACGGTAGGTTCTGGCTGTAGGTAGGGCTGTGGCTCAGACAGAGGGGGAACCAAGAACTGTAATAACGGGGGGTTCTGGCTAAGGGTAGGCCTGTGGCTCAGACAGAGGGGGAGCCAAGAACTGTAGTAACGGTAGGTTCTGGCTGAGGGTAGGCCTGTGGCTCAGACAGAGGGGGAGCCAAGAACTGTAGTAACGGTGGGTTCTGGCTGTCAATGGGCCTGTGGCTCAGACAGAGGGGGAGCCAAGAACTGTAGTAACGGTGGGTTCTGGCTGTCGGTAGGCCTGTGGCTCAGACAGAGGGGGAGCCAAGAACTGTAGTAACGGTGGGTTCTGGCTGTCGGTAGGCCTGTGGCTCAGACAGAGGGGGAGCCAAGAACTGTAGTAACGGTGGGTTCTGGCTGTCGGTAGGCCTGTGGCTCAGATAGAGGGGGAGCCAAGAACTGTAGTAACGGGAGGTTCTGGCTGTAGGTAGGGCTGTGGCTCAGACAGAGGGGTACCAAGAACTGTAGTAACGGGGGGTTGTGGCTGAGGGTAGGCCTGTGGCTCAGACAGAGGGGGAGCCAAGAACTTTAGTAACGGTGGGTTCTGGCTGTCAGTAGGCCTGTGGCTCAGACAGAGGGGGAGCCAAGAACTGTAGTAACGGTGGGTTCTTACTGTCGGTAGGCCTGTGGCTCAGACAGAGGGGGAGCCAAGAACTGTAGTAACGGTGGGTTCTGGGTGTAGGTAGGCCTGTGGCTCAGACAGAAGGGGAGCCAAGAACTGTAGTAACGGTGGGTTCTGGCTGAGGGTAGGCCTGTGGCTCAGACAGAGGGGGAGCCAAGAACTGTTGTAATGGTGGTTTCTGGCTGTAGGTAGACCTCTGGCTCAACCAGAGGGGGAGCCAAGAACTGTAGTAACGGTGAGTTCTGGCTGTCGGTAGGCCTGTGGCTCAGACAGAGGGGGACCCAAGAACTGTAGTAACGGAAGGTTCTGGCTGTAGGTAGGGCTATGGCTCAGACAGAGGGGGAACCAAGAACTGTAATAACGGGGGGTTCTGGCTGAGGGTAGGCCGGTGCTCAGACAGAGGGGAAGCCAAGAACTGTAATAACGGGAGGTTCTGGCTGAGGGTAGGCCTGTGGCTCAGACAGAGGGGGAGCCAAGAACTGTAGTAACGGTAGGTTCTGGCTGTAGGTAGGGCTGTGGCTCAGACAGAGGGGGATCCAAGAACTGTAGTAACGGTGGGTTCTGGCTGTCGGTAGGTCTGTGGCTCAGACAGAGGGGGATCCAAGAACTGTAGTAACGGTGGGTTCTCGCTGTCGGTAGGCCTGTGGCTCAGACAGAGGGGGAGCCAAGAACTGTAGTAACGGTAGGTTCTGGCTGTCGGTAGGCCTGTGGCTCAGACAGAGGGGGAGCCAAGAACTGTAGTAACGGTGGGTTCTGGCTGTCGGTAGGCCTGTGGCTCAGACAGAGGGGGATCCAAGAACTGTAGTAACGGTGGGTTCTGACTGTCGGTAGGGCTGTGGCTCAGACAGAGGGGGAGCCAAGAACTGTAGTAACGGTGGGTTCTGGCCGTAGGTAGGGCTGTGGCTCAGACAGAAGGGGAGCCAAGAACTGTAGTAACGGTGGGTTCTGGCTGTCGGTAGGCCTGTGGCTCAGACAGAGGGGGATCCAAGAACTGTAGTAACGGTGGGTTCTGGCTGTCGGTAGGGCTGTGGCTCAGACAGAGGGGGAGCCAAGAACTGTAGTAACGGTGGGTTCTGGCCGTAGGTAGGGCTGTGGCTCAGACAGAAGGGGAGCCAAGAACTGTAGTAACGGTGGGTTCTGGCTGTCGGTAGGCCTGTTGCTCAGACAGAGGGGGAGCCAAGAACTGTAGTAACGGTGGGTTTTGGTTGTCAGTAGGCCTGTGGCTCAGACAGAGGGGGAGCCAAGAACTGTAGTAACGGTAGGTTCTGGCTGTAGGTAGGGCTTTGGCTCAGACAGAGAGGGAGCCAAGAACTGTAGTAACGGTGGGTTCTGGCTGTCAATAGGCCTTGGCTCAGATAGAGGGGATCCAAGAACTGTAGTAACGGTGGGTTCTGGCTGTCGGTAGGCCTGTGGCTCAGACAGAGGGGGGCCCAAGAACTGTAGTAACGGGAGGTTCTGGCTTTAGGTAGGGCTGTGGCTCAGACAGAGAGGGAACCAAGAACTGTAATAACGGGGGGTTCTGGCTGAGGGTCGGCCTGTGGCTCAGACCGAGGGGGAGCCAAGAACTGTAATAACGGGAGGTTCTGGCTGAGGGTAGGCCTGTGGCTCAGACAGAGGGGGAGCCAAGAACTGTAGTAACGGTGGGTTCTGGCTGTCAGTAGGCCTGTGGCTCAGACAGAGGGGGAGCCAAGAACTGTAGTAACGGTGGGTTCTGGCTGTCGGTAGGCCTGTGGCTCAACCAGAGGGGGAGCCACGAACTGTAGTAATGGTGGGTTCTGGCTGTCGGTAGGGCTGTGGCTCAGACAGAGGGGGAACAAAGAACTGTAATAACGGTAGGTTCTGGCTGAGGGTAGGCCTGTGGCTCAGACAGAGGGGAAGCCAAGAACTGTAATTACGGGAGGTTCTGGCTGAGGGTAGGCCTGTGGCTCAGACAGAGGGGGAGCCAAGAACTGTAGTAACGGTGGGTTCTGGCTGTCGGTAGGCCTGTGGCTCAGACAGAGGGGGAGCCAATAACTGTAGTAACGGTGGGTTCTGGCTGTCGGTAGGCCTGTGGCTCAGACAGAGGGGGAGCCAAGAACTGTAGTAACGGTGGATTCTGGCTGTCAATAGGCCTCTGGCTCAGACAAAGGGGGAGCCAAGAACTGTAGTAACGGTGGGTTCTGGCTGTCAATAGGCCTGTGGCTCAGACAGAGGGGGAGCCAAGAACTGTAGTAACGGTGGGTTCTGGCTGTCGGTAGGCCTGTGGCTCAGACAGAGGGGGAGGCAAGAACTGTAGTAACGGTGGGTTCTGGCTGTCGGTAGGCCTGTGGCTCAGACAGAGGGGGAGCCAAGAACTGTAGTAACGGTGGGTTCTGGCTGTCGGTAGGCCTGTGGCTCAGACAGAGGGGGAGCCAAGAACTGTAGTAACGGTGGGTTCTGGCTGTCGGTAGGCCTGTGGCTCAGACAGAGGGGGAGCCAAGAAATGTAGTAACGGTGGGTTCTGGCTGTCGGTAGGCCTGTGGCTCAGACAGAGGGGGAGCCAAGAACTGTAGTAACGGGAGGTTCTGGCTGTAGGTAGGGCTGTGGCTCAGACAGAGGGGGAACCAAGAACTGTAGTAACGGGGGGTTCTGGCTGTCAGTAGGCCTGTGGCTCAGACAGAGGGGGAGCCAAGAACTGTAGTAACGGTGGGTTCTTACTGTCGGTAGGCCTGTGGCTCAGACAGAGGGGGAGCCAAGAACTGTAGTAACGGTGGGTTCTGGGTGTAGGTAATCCTGTGGCTCAGACAGAAGGGGAGCCAAGAACTGTAGTAACGGTGGGTTCTGGCTGTCGGTAGGCCTGTGGCTCAGTCAGAGGGGGAGCCAAGAACTGTAGTAACGGTGGGTTCTGGCTGTCAGTAGGCCTGTGGCTTAGACAGAGAGGGAGCCAAGAACTGAAGTAACGGTGGGTTCTGGCTGTCGGTAGGCCTGTGGCTCAGACAGAGAGGGAGCCAAGAACTGTAATAACGGTGGGTTCTGGCTGTCGGTAGCCCTGTGGATCTGACAGAGGGGGAGCCAAGAACTGTAGTAACGGTGGGTTCTGGGTGTAGGTAGGCCTGTGGCTCAACCAGAGGGGGAGCCAAGAACTGTAGTACCTGTGGGTTCTGGCTGTCGGCAGGCCTGTGGCTCAGACAGAGGGGGACCCAAGAACTGTAGTAACGGGAGGTTCTGGCTGTAGGTAGGGCTGTGGCTCAGACAGAGGGGGAACCAAGAACTGTAATAACGGGGGGTTCTGGCTGAGGGTAGGCCTGTGGCTCAGACAGAGGGGGAGCCAAGAACTGTAGTAACGGGAGGTTCTGGCTGAGGGTAGGCCTGTGGCTCAGACAGAGGGGGAGCCAAGAACTGTAGAAACGGTGGGTTCTGGCTGTAGGTAGGCCTGTGGCTCAGACTAGACATGGCCGCCGGCCTTATATTTGCCGGCGGCGGCGCGCTGGCCTAAATGGGTCGGCGTGATGACGCCGCGCCGCGGCGCGGTGTTACTTTTTATTTTTGTAAACGGTAATAAAACAGACACATTTTTCTACGTATATAAATATAAAGAAAGCTTTTGAGAATTGAAAAGGTATATAAAAATAATAATTAATCTTCCCCAAAATAATTCTACAGTTTGATACAGAACTACTCTAGATATCACGCCAACCAGTCTTGCGCTGCCCGTATCCTGCGGCCCGCAACCTTTACCAGTTGTCGCGACATTATACAGAGTGAGAGGTCTGCCTATGCTGCGTCTTCCGGTGTTTGAACTTTGATAACCCTTACGGTCATCTGTGTCCTGCCCACTGCACTGCCACTTCTGTTTAGTGATTTTATGAGCTGTGTCGGTTAATTTATCTCTCCTCCGTATCTCTTCATTTCTGATTCGGTCTCGTATAGAATTTCCGATCATAGCACGCTCATTTGGGTGACCTTGGTTTGGGTCATTTGGGTGACCTTGACCTTGAGCCTTCTTATTAGGCTCATGATATGCGACTATGTCTCAGTTCCAAATGTTATTCATTGGAAACACACATTGATTAACTTACCAACAATTTAGTCTTGAAACACTGTAGTATTTCAGGTGTTTGGGACCTGAAGATATTGCAGACCTTCCCAAACGTGGCCTAGCCGAGATGGATTCGACGATTGATATCTTTCTCGAAGTTCGACCTATCCAGCGTTGGTTCTATGGTTGAGTTTGTTCCAGGAATATATGTATATTAATATTTCTTCTTTCTTCAACATCTGAAGAGCTTCAAGTACCGGTTTTCGATTGCTTTCAGAAGCTTAGCCGTAACCATAATCCATCTATTACCCAGTGCCTTATTGTTCTTAAGCTGTTAAAGAGCCATTCTAATATTCATTAACAAGTTCGAGTGTAAAATCAGAGAAATTCAGAGAAATGGATGTGAAACGGATATTGATTCTGAAATCCACTTATTAAGATGAGTTCCTGAGACCATTGAGAATTCTGCATAGGTCTTCCAAGATATCAGCTTATCGATTCTCTCTCTTATCGTGTAGCACAATTTAAGCGTCCTATCCGCAAGGTATAGGCGGCGGTTGCCTGGTGTTGCACTTATCATCACCATTGGTCACGTGTAGGGTATTTAAGATTTACACCTACTGACGTGTGCAATGCGACCATCATACACAACTAGAAATCAGATGTGCAGGATTCCTCACGATGTTTTCCTTCACCGTCAAAGCAGTCGGTATGAAAATGCACGTAAGTTTCGAAAAACTCATTGGTGCACTGGCCAGGATTTGAACCCGAGACCTCTGGTTAGGAGGACGGAGTCACTAACCGCAGAGCCACCGACGCTTTTAGCTTATCGATGGTGGTTAATGTACGCCATGGATGGATGTTGAGTCCTCTCCAGTCCACAAGCTCTGAAACATCTTCCAGGGGACTGGTGAACAGTTTTGGATATTTAACGTCTCCCTCACTCCTGGTGTCACTCCTCACTGCAGCCATATATTTTTCTAATTCTGATCCTGGAGGCGGGCCGACATAGTGGCGTTTTATTAAAACATTTCAATTACTTCGTAGGTAATTTGGCACCGTTGGAGACACTGTAACACAGTCCAAGTCTTGACTGAATGAAAGGTTTTCTCATAGTCCGCATTCTACAAAACGCGAAGCATAGTGGCCGATTATGCCTTTCATTTTTTGTGTTGTCAGCTTTAATGTAGAATTGAGGTCTATGGTATTGAAATCTTTTCGGTAATCCTGAAAATTTATAAAACAAGCGTCCAGACGATTTGTTTTGAAGAAGTGCACCACCCACCACACTTTTGTGCTATGTGGTAGGCGTTCGTAATGAAATGAAGCAACTTCTGAAGAGCTTCAAGTACCGGTTTTCGACTGCTTTCAGAAGCTCAGCCGTAATTCCATCATCCATCCATCCATCACCCAGTGCTTTATTGTTCTTAAGCTGTTTAAGAGCCATTCTAATCTCGTTTAAGCGGGTGTCCGAGATATCTTCGTTAGAGTGTCAATGTCGGATCGATTGGATTAAAGTTAATCTTTGAAATCGGGTCATGTCAGGTATCTCCAACATTTTTGTGTAAAATAAGGGCAATTAGAATTTACATATTCATTGATGCGGTCTGAGAAAAGCCACACGAGTTGTATTTTGTATCTCCATGCAAGAATCGATTTCTTTCAGTGTTTGCATCTGCGATCTGCTCTAATTGATATGAGGTGCGATACCGTACCGCATGTTGAAAAAAAAACTACATTGAATTTAACCCAACTTGCTTGCTGCTTGGTCTGATCGGCGCGAATTTTGAAAGAGTCGGCGGCGGCGGCGGCGCGAACAAATCGGCGTGGCCGCGCCGCGCCGGCGCGGCGCCCATGTCTACCTCAGACAGAGGGGGAGCCAAGAACTGTAGTAACGGTGGGTTCTGGCTGAGGGTAGGCCTGTGGCTCAGACAGAGGGGGAGCCAAGAACTGTAGTAACGGTGGGTTCTGGCTGAGGGTAGGCCTGTGGCTCAGACAGAGGGGGAGCCAAGAACTGTAGTAACGGTGGGTTCTGGCTGTCGGTAGGCCTGTGGCTCAGACAGAGGGGGATCCAAGAACTGTAGTAACGGTGGGTTCTGGCTGAGGGTAGGCCTGTGGCTCAGACAGAGGGGGAGCCAAGAACTGTAGTAACGGTGGGTTCTGGCTGTCGGTAGGCCTGTGGCTCAGACAGAGGGGGATCCAAGAACTGTAGTAACGGTGGGTTCTGGCTGTCGGTAGGCCTGTTGCTCAGACAGTGGGGGAGCCAAGAACTGTAGTAACGGGAGGTTCTGGCTGTAGGTAGGGCTATGGCTCAGACAGAGAGGGAGCCAAAAACTGTAGTAACGGTGGGTTCTGGCTGTCAATAGGCCTGTGGCTCAGACAGAGGGGGATCCAAGAACTGTAGTAACGGTGGGTTCTGGCTGTCGGTAGGCCTGTGGCTCAGACAGAGGGGGATCCAAGAACTGTAGTAACGGTGGGTTCTGGCTGTCGGTAGGCCTGTGGCTCAGACAGAGAGGGAGCCAAGAACTGTAGTAACGGTAGGTTCTGGCTGTAGGTAGGGCTATGGCTCAGACAGAGAGGGAGCCAAGAACTGTAGTAACGGTGGGTTCTGGCTGTCAATAGGCCTGTGGCTCAGACAGAGGGGGATCCAAGAACTGTAGTAACGGTGGGTTCTGGCTGTCGGTAGGCCTGTGGCTCAGACAGAGGGGGATCCAAGAACTGTAGTAACGGTGGGTTCTGGCTGTCGGTAGGCCTGTGGCTCAGACAGAGGGGGAGCCAAGAACTGTAGTAACGGTGGGTTCTGGCTGTCGGTAGGCCTGTGGCTTAGACAGAGGGGGAGCCAAGAACTGTAGTAACGGTTGGTTCTGGCTGAGAGTAGGGCTGTGGCTCAGACAGAGGGGGAGCCAAGAACTGTAGTAAGAGTGGGTTCTGGCTGAGGGTAGGCCTGTGGCTCAGACAGAGGGGGAGCCAAGAACTGTAGTAACGGTGGTTCTGGCTGTAGGTAGGCTTGTGGCTCAGACAGAGGGGGAGCCAAGAACTGTAGTAACGGTGGGTTCTGGCTGTCGGTAGGCCTGTGGCTCAGACAGAGGGGGAGCCCAAGAACTGTAGTAACGGTGGGTTCTGGCTGTCAATAGGCCTGTGGCTCAGACAGAGGGGGATCCAATAACTGTAGTAACGGTGGGTTCTGGCTGTCGGTAGGCCTGTGGCTCAGACAGAGGGGGATCCAAGAACTGTAGTAACGGTGGGTTCTGGCTGTCGGTAGGCCTGTGGCTCAGACAGAGAGGGAGCCAAGAACTGTAGTAACGGTAGATTCTGGCTGTAGGTAGGGCTATGGCTCAGACAGAGAGGGAGCCAAGAACTGTAGTAACGGTGGGTTCTGGCTGTCAATAGGCCTGTGGCTCAGACAGAGGGGGATCCAAGAACTGTAGTAACGGTGGGTTCTGGCTGTCGGTAGGCCTGTGGCTCAGACAGAGGGGGATCCAAGAACTGTAGTAACGGTGGGTTCTGGCTGTCGGTAGGCCTGTGGCTTAGACAGAGGGGGAGCCAAGAACTGTAGTAACGGTGGGTTCTGGCTGTCGGTAGGCCTGTGGCTCTGACAGAGGGGAAGCCAAGAACAGTAGTAACGGGAGGTTCTGGGTGTAAATAGGCCTGTGGCTCAGACAGAGGGGGAGCCAAGAACTGTAGTAACGGTGGGTTCTGGCTGTCGGTAGGCCTGTGGCTCAGACGGAGGGGGAGCCAAGAACTGTAGTAACGGTGGGTTCTGGCTGAGGGTAGGCCTGTGGCTCAGACAGAGGGGGAGCCAAGAACTGTAGTAACGGTGGGTTCTGGCTGTCGGTAGGCCTGTGGCTCAGACAGAGGGGGAGCCAAGAACTGTAGTAACGGGAGGTTCTGGCTGTAGGTAGGGCTGTGGCTCAGACAGAGGGGGAACCAAGAACTGTAGTAACGGGGGGTTCTGGCTGTCAGTAGGCCTGTGGCTCAGACAGAGGGGGAGCCAAGAACTGTAGTAACGGTGGGTTCTGGCTGTCGGTAGGCCTGTGGCTCAGACAGAGGGGGAGCCAAGAACTGTAGTAACGGTGGGTTTTGGCTGAGGGTAGGCCTGTGGCTCAGACAGATGGGAAGCCAAGAACTGTAGTAACGGGGGGTTCTGGCTGAGGGTAGGCCTGTAGCTCAGACAGAGGGGGAGCCAAGAACTGTAGTAACGTTGGGTTCTTACTGTTGGTAGGCCTGTGGCTCAGACAGAGGGGGAGCCAAGAACTGTAGTAACGGGAGGTTCTGGCTGTCGGTAGGCCTGTGGCTCAGACAGAGGGGGGGCGAAGAACTGTAGTAACGGTGGGTTCTGGCTGTCGGTAGGCCTGTGGCTCAGACAGAGGGGGATCCAAGAACTGTAGTAACGGGAGGTTCTGGCTGTAGGTAGGGCTGTGGCTCAGACAGAGGGGGAACCAAGAACTGTAGTAACGGGGGGTTCTGGCTGTCAGTAGGCCTGTGGCTCAGACAGAGGGGGAGCCAAGAACTGTAGTAACGGTGGGTTCTGGCTGTCGGTAAGCCTGGTGCTCAGACAGTGGGGGAGCCAAGAACTGTAGTAACGGTGGGTTCTGGCTGTCGGTAGGACTGTGGCTCAGACAGAGGGGAGCCAAGAACTGTAGTAACGGTGGGTTCTGGCTGTCGGTAGGCCTGTGGCTCTGACAGAGGGGGAGCCAAGAACTGTAGTAACGGTGGGTTCTGGCTGTCGGTAGGCCTGTGGCTCAGACAGAGGGGGAGCCAAGAACTGTAGTAACGGTTGGTTCTGGCTGTCGGTAGGCCTGTGGCTCTGACAGAGGGGGAGCCAAGAACAGTAGTAACGGGAGGTTCTGGGTGTAAATAGGGCTATGGCTCAGACAGAGGGGGAGCCAAGAACTGTAGTAACGGTGGGTTCTGGCTGTCGGTAGGCCTGTGGCTCAGACAGAGGGGGAGCCAAGAACTGTAGTAACTGTGGGTTCTGGCTGTCGGTAGGCCTGTGGCTCAGACGGAGGGGGAGCCAAGAACTGTAGTAACGGTGGGTTCTGGCTGAGGGTAGGCCTGTGGCTCAGACAGAGGGGAAGCCAAGAACTGTAGTAACGGTGGGTTCTGGCTGTCGGTAGGCCTGTGGCTCAGACAGAGGGGGATCCAAGAACTGTAGTAACGGTGGGTTCTGGCTGAGGGTAGGCCTGTGGCTCAGACAGAGGGGGAGCCAAGAACTGTAGTAACGGTGGGTTCTGGCTGTCGGTAGGCCTGTGGCTCAGACAGAGGGGGATCCAAGAACTGTAGTAACGGTGGGTTCTGGCTGTCGGTAGGCCTGTTGCTCAGACAGTGGGGGAGCCAAGAACTGTAGTAACGGTGGGTTCTGGCTGAGGGTAGGCCTGTGGCTCAGACAGAGGGGGAGCCAAGAACTGTAGTAACGGGAGGTTCTGGCTGTAGGTAGGGCTGTGGCTCAGACAGAGGGGGAACCAAGAACTGTAGTAACGGGGGGTTCTGGCTGTCAGTAGGCCTGTGGCTCAGACAGAGGGGGAGCCAAGAACTGTAGTAACGGTGGGTTCTGGCTGTCGGTAGGCCTGTGGCTCAGACAGAGGGGGAGCCAAGAACTGTAGTAACGGTGGGTTCTGGCTGAGGGTAGGCCTGTGGCTCAGACAGAGGGGGAGCCAAGAACTGTAGTAACGGGAGGTTCTGGCTGTAGGTAGGGCTGTGGCTCAGACAGAGGGGGAACCAAGAACTGTAGTAACGGGGGGTTCTGGCTGTCAGTAGGCCTGTGGCTCAGACAGAGGGGGAGCCAAGAACTGTAGTAACGGTGGGTTCTGGCTGTCGGTAGGCCTGTGGCTCAGACAGAGGGGGAGCCAAGAACTGTAGTAACGGTGGGTTCTGGCTGAGGGTAGGCCTGTGGCTCAGACAGAGGGGGAGCCAAGAACTGTAGTAACGGGGGGTTCTGGCTGAGGGTAGGCCTGTAGCTCAGACAGAGGGGGAGCCAAGAACTGTAGTAACGTTGGGTTCTTACTGTTGGTAGGCCTGTGGCTCAGACAGAGGGGGAGCCAAGAACTGTAGTAACGGTGGGTTCTGGCTGAGGGTAGGCCTGTGGCTCAGACAGAGGGGGAGCCAAGAACTGTAGTAACGGGAGGTTCTGGCTGTAGGTAGGGCTGTGGCTCAGACAGAGGGGGAACCAAGAACTGTAGTAACGGGGGTTCTGGCTGTCAGTAGGCCTGTGGCTCAGACAGAGGGGGAGCCAAGAACTGTAGTAACGGTGGGTTCTGGCTGTCGGTAGGCCTGTGGCTCAGACAGAGGGGGATCCAAGAACTGTAGTAACAGTGTGTTCTGGCTGTCGGTAGGCCTGTTGCTCAGACAGTGAGGGAGCCAAGAACTGTAGTAACGGGGGGTTCTGGCTGTAGGTAGGCCTGTAGCTCAGACAGTGGGGGAGCCAAGAACTGTAGTAACGGGGGGTTCTGGCTGTCAGTAGGCCTGTGGCTCAGACAGAGGGGGAGCCAAGAACTGTAGTAACGGTGGGTTCTGGCTGTCGGTAGGCCTGTGGCTCAGACAGAGGGGGAGCCAAGAACTGTAGTAACGGTGGGTTCTGGCTGAGGGTAGGCCTGTGGCTCAGACAGAGGGGGAGCCAAGAACTGTAGTAACGGGAGGTTCTGGCTGTAGGTAGGGCTGTGGCTCAGACAGAGGGGGAACCAAGAACTGTAGTAACGGGGGGTTCTGGCTGTCAGTAGGCCTGTGGCTCAGACAGAGGGGGAGCCAAGAACTGTAGTAACGGTGGGTTCTGGCTGTCGGTAGGCCTGTGGCTCAGACAGAGGGGGAGCCAAGAACTGTAGTAACGGTGGGTTCTGGCTGAGGGTAGGCCTGTGGCTCAGACAGAGGGGGAGCCAAGAACTGTAGTAACGGGGGGTTCTGGCTGAGGGTAGGCCTGTAGCTCAGACAGAGGGGGAGCCAAGAACTGTAGTAACGTTGGGTTCTTACTGTTGGTAGGCCTGTGGCTCAGACAGAGGGGGAGCCAAGAACTGTAGTAACGGTGGGTTCTGGCTGAGGGTAGGCCTGTGGCTCAGACAGAGGGGGAGCCAAGAACTGTAGTAACGGGAGGTTCTGGCTGTAGGTAGGGCTGTGGCTCAGACAGAGGGGGAACCAAGAACTGTAGTAACGGGGGTTCTGGCTGTCAGTAGGCCTGTGGCTCAGACAGAGGGGGAGCCAAGAACTGTAGTAACGGTGGGTTCTGGCTGTCGGTAGGCCTGTGGCTCAGACAGAGGGGGATCCAAGAACTGTAGTAACAGTGTGTTCTGGCTGTCGGTAGGCCTGTTGCTCAGACAGTGGGGGAGCCAAGAACTGTAGTAACGGGGGGTTCTGGCTGTAGGTAGGCCTGTAGCTCAGACAGTGGGGGAGCCAAGAACTGTAGTAACGGGAGGTTCTGGCTGTAGGTAGGGCTATGGCTCAGACAGAGATCCAGCCAAGAACTGTAGTAACGGTGGGTTCTGGCTGTCAATAGGCCTGTGGCTCAGACAGAGGGGGATCCAAGAACTGTAGTAACGGTGGGTTCTGGCTGAGGGTAGGCCTGTGGCTCTGACAGAGGGGGAGCCAAGAACTGTAGTAACGGTGGGTTCTGGCTGTCGGTAGGCCTGTGGCTCAGACAGAGGGGGAGCCAAGAACTGTAGTAACGGTTGGTTCTGGCTGTCGGTAGGCCTGTGGCTCTGACAGAGGGGGAGCCAAGAACAGTAGTAACGGGAGGTTCTGGGTGTAAATAGGGCTATGGCTCAGACAGAGGGGGAGCCAAGAACTGTAGTAACGGTGGGTTCTGGCTGTCGGTAGGCCTGTGGCTCAGACAGAGGGGGAGCCAAGAACTGTAGTAACTGTGGGTTCTGGCTGTCGGTAGGCCTGTGGCTCAGACGGACGGGGAGCCAAGAACTGTAGTAACGGTGGGTTCTGGCTGAGGGTAGGCCTGTGGCTCAGACAGAGGGGAAGCCAAGAACTGTAGTAACGGTGGGTTCTGGCTGTCGGTAGGCCTGTGGCTCAGACAGAGGGGGATCCAAGAACTGTAGTAACGGTGGGTTCTGGCTGAGGGTAGGCCTGTGGCTCAGACAGAGGGGGAGCCAAGAACTGTAGTAACGGTGGGTTCTGGCTGTCGGTAGGCCTGTGGCTCAGACAGAGGGGGATCCAAGAACTGTAGTAACGGTGGGTTCTGGCTGTCGGTAGGCCTGTTGCTCAGACAGTGGGGGAGCCAAGAACTGTAGTAACGGTGGGTTCTGGCTGAGGGTAGGCCTGTGGCTCAGACAGAGGGGGAGCCAAGAACTGTAGTAACGGGAGGTTCTGGCTGTAGGTAGGGCTGTGGCTCAGACAGAGGGGGAACCAAGAACTGTAGTAACGGGGGGTTCTGGCTGTCAGTAGGCCTGTGGCTCAGACAGAGGGGGAGCCAAGAACTGTAGTAACGGTGGGTTCTGGCTGTCGGTAGGCCTGTGGCTCAGACAGAGGGGGAGCCAAGAACTGTAGTAACGGTGGGTTCTGGCTGAGGGTAGGCCTGTGGCTCAGACAGAGGGGGAGCCAAGAACTGTAGTAACGGGAGGTTCTGGCTGTAGGTAGGGCTGTGGCTCAGACAGAGGGGGAACCAAGAACTGTAGTAACGGGGGGTTCTGGCTGTCAGTAGGCCTGTGGCTCAGACAGAGGGGGAGCCAAGAACTGTAGTAACGGTGGGTTCTGGCTGTCGGTAGGCCTGTGGCTCAGACAGAGGGGGAGCCAAGAACTGTAGTAACGTTGGGTTCTTACTGTTGGTAGGCCTGTGGCTCAGACAGAGGGGGAGCCAAGAACTGTAGTAACAGTGGGTTCTGGCTGAGGGTAGGCCTGTGGCTCAGACAGAGGGGGAGCCAAGAACTGTAGTAACGTTGGGTTCTTACTGTCGGTAGGCCTGTGGCTCAGACAGAGGGGGAGCCAAGAACTGTAGTAACGGTGGGTTCTGGCTGTCAGTAGGCCTGTGGCTCAGACAGAGGGGGAGCCAAGAACTGTAGTAACGGGGGGTTCTGGCTGAGGGTAGGCCTGTAGCTCAGACAGAGGGGGAGCCAAGAACTGTAGTAACGTTGGGTTCTTACTGTTGGTAGGCCTGTGGCTCAGACAGAGGGGGAGCCAGGAACTGTAGTAACGGTGGGTTCTGGCTGAGGGTAGGCCTGTGGCTCAGACAGAGGGGGAGCCAAGAACTGTAGTAACGGGAGGTTCTGGTGTAGGTAGGGCTGTGGCTCAGACAGAGGGGGAACCAAGAACTGTAGTAACGGGGGTTCTGGCTGTCAGTAGGCCTGTGGCTCAGACAGAGGGGGAGCCAAGAACTGTAGTAACGGTGGGTTCTGGCTGTCGGTAGGCCTGTGGCTCAGACAGAGGGGGATCCAAGAAAGTAACAGTGTGTTCTGGCTGTCGGTAGGCCTGTTGCTCAGACAGTGGGGGAGCCAAGAACTGTAGTAACGGGGGGTTCTGGCTGTAGGTAGGCCTGTAGCTCAGACAGTGGGGGAGCCAAAAACTGTAGTAACGGGAGGTTCTGGCTGTAGGTAGGGCTATGGCTCAGACAGAGATCCAGCCAAGAACTGTAGTAACGGTGGGTTCTGGCTGTCAATAGGCCTGTGGCTCAGACAGAGGGGGATCCAAGAACTGTAGTAACGGTGGGTTCTGGCTGTCGGTAGGCCTGTGGCTCAGACAGAGGGGGAGCCAAGAACTGTAGTAACGGGAGGTTCTGGCTGTAGGTAGGGCTGTGGCTCAGACAGAGGGGGAACCAAGAACTGTAGTAACGGGGGGTTCTGGCTGTCAGTAGGCCTGTGGCTCAGACAGAGGGGGAGCCAAGAACTGTAGTAACGGTGGGTTCTGGCTGTCGGTAGGCCTGTGGCTCAGACAGAGGGGGAGCCAAGAACTGTAGTAACGTTGGGTTCTTACTGTCGGTAGGCCTGTGGCTCAGACAGAGGGGGAGCCAAGAACTGTAGTAACGGTGGGTTCTGGCTGTCGGTAGGCCTGTGGCTCAGACAGAGGGGGAGCCAAGAACTGTAGTAACGGGAGGTTCTGGCTGAGGGTAGGCCTGTGGCTCAGACAGAGGGGGAGCCAAGAACTGTAGTAACGGGGGGTTCTGGCTGAGGGTAGGCCAGTGGCTCAGACAGAGGGGGAGCCAAGAACTGTAGTAACGTTGGGTTCTTACTGTCGGTAGGCCTGTGGCTCAGACAGAGGGGGAGCCAAGAACTGTAGTAACGGTGGGTTCTGGCTGTAGGTAGGCCTGTGGCTCAGACAGAGGGGAAGCCAAGAACTGTAGTAACGTTGGGTTCTTACTGTCGGTAGGCCTGTGGCTCCGACAGAGGGGGAGCCAAGAACTGTAGTAACGGTGGGTTCTGGCTGTCGGTAGGCCTGTGGCTCAGACAGAGGGGGAGCCAAGAACTGTAGTAACGGGAGGTTCTGGCTGAGGTTAGGCCTGTGGCTCAGACAGAGGGGGAGCCAAGAACTGTAGTAACGGGGGGTTCTGGCTGAGGGTAGGCCAGTGGCTCAGACAGAGGGGGAGCCAAGAACTGTAGTAACGGTGGGTTCTGGCTGTCGGTAGGCCTGTGGCTCAGACAGAGGGGGAGCCAAGAACTGTAGTAACGGTGGGTTCTGGCTGTCGGTAGGCCTGTGGCTCAGACAGAGGGGGGGCCAAGAACTGTAGTAACGGTGGGTTCTGGCTGTCGGTAGGCTTGTGGCTCAGACAGAGGGGGAGCCAAGAACTGTAGTAACGGGTGGTTCTGGCTGTAGGTAGGGCTGTGGCTCAGACAGAGGGGGAACCAAGATTTGTAGTAACGGGGGGTTCTGGCTGTCAGTAGGCCTGTGGCTCAGACAGAGGGGGAGCCAAGAACTGTAGTAACGGTGGGTTCTGGCTCAGACAGAGGGGGAGCCAAGAACTGTAGTAACGGTGGGTTCTGGCTGAGGGTAGGCCTGTGGCTCAGACAGAGGGGGAGCCAAGAACTGTAGTAACGGGGGGTTCTGGCTGAGGGTAGGCCTGTGGCTCAGACAGAGGGGGATCCAAGAACTGTAGTAACGGTGGGTTCTGGCTGTCGGTAGGCCTGTTGCTCAGACAGTGGGGGAGCCAAGAACTGTAGTAACGGGAGGTTCTGGCTGTAGGTAGGGCTATGGCTCAGATAGAGAGGGAGCCAAGAACTGTAGTAACGGTGGGTTCTGGCTGTCAATAAGCCTGTGGCTCAGACAGAGGGGGAGCCAAGAACTGTAGTAACGGTGGGTTCTGGCTGTCGGTAGGCCTGTGGCTCAGACAGAGGGGGATCCAAGAACTGTAGTAACGGTGGGTTCTGGCTGTCGGTAGGCCTGTGGCTCAGACAGAGAGGGAGCCAAGAACTGTAGTAACGGGGGGTTCTGGCTGAGGGTAGGCCTGTGGCTCAGACAGAGGGGGAGCCAAGAACTGTAGTAACGGTGGGTTCTGGCTGTAGGTAGGCCTGTGGCTCAGACAGAGGGGGAGCCAAGAACTGTAGTAACGGGGGGTTCTGGCTGAGGGTAGGCCAGTGGCTCAGACAGAGGGGGAGCCAAGAACTGTAGTAACGTTGGGTTCTTACTGTCGGTAGGCCTGTGGCTCAGACAGAGGGGGAGCCAAGAACTGTAGTAACGGGAGGTTCTGGCTGTAGGTTGGGCTGTGGCTCAGACAGAGGGGGAGCCAAGAATTGTAGTAACGGTGGGTTCTGGCTGTCGTTAGGCCTGTGGCTCAGACAGAGGGGGAGCCAAGAACTGTAGTAACGGGAGGTTCTGGCTGTTGGTAGGGCTATGGCTCAGACAGAGAGGGAGCCAAGAACTGTAGTAACGGTGGGTTCTGGCTGTCAATAGGCCTGTGGTTCAGACAGAGGGGGATCCAAGAACTGTAGTAACGGTGGATTCTGGCTGTCGCACAGTGGGGCCATTTTCCAAAAACGTGATCAAAATTATGTTTTCGTTCGTTTTGTCTTTAGAGCGATTAAACTATTAATGACAACGCTGAACACGTTAAAAACAACCGACTTCAATCGTAACAGCTACCATTTTGCTATGTTTTTTTTAGTTTTTGTTGATTTTTTCACAAGCGCTGTATCAATTTTAATAAAATTTATATGAGAACACCTCCAAAGTATAATCTACCTAATAAAAAAAGAATCATCAAAATCAAGTCATAATTGGCGGAGTAATCGCGTAACATACATACAAAAAAAAATCACTTGAGGGTACTGACTTATAAAAAATTTCTGCTGCAGCAAATCAATTACTTCTTTAACAAGATGTTTTTATTCTTATTTTCCATCCTTCTGGACAAAGTTACATACAGATCTGAAGACAAGAGCATTTTTTGAAAGAAATCAGTTATTGTACTCGTCATTGATGCTTTTCTGCTAAGGTGATCCCGATAAAATTTAAAATCTTAATTTTGGGCCTCTTGTGCCTCCTCAGATTGCTGCCCAATGGGTAATACGACTGTCTGTATTATTAAATAACCATGAATCAGTATTTTATGCACGTAGGGGCTCATGTAGTACCATATGGGTTCGATCCTCACGCAGGACAAACATTTCTGCGAAGAGAATATTTTTTTGATGTTTCTGATTGTATTATATCTATATATGTATTTAAATATATTTACCAATTTTGGATAAAAAATCTATTAAGTATTTCGGTCTCTGTTTCCCGTAATACAGATAAACCTAGTTTGAGGCCAAAAGTACGTGTGTGATTTGAGCCAGATAATATTTATTTATTTATTTATATGTTTATTATATACAAATATACCTACATAAGCATTATAATATTATCTTTTTAAGCGTCATTTTGAACAAACTATATACAGAAAATATAAATTTCTAATTATAAATTATTTTTAATACAGAAAATATGGTAATGGCTTAAAAAATTAAATTAATTATAGAATTAAATAAATAAGCTCTAACATTAAATAAAACGTTTAAAAAATATATTGAAATAATTTCTTGAAATATTTTTCAAATTAGCACTTTAGTAAAAATATGATGAAAAGTTCTACGAAGGCAAAGCGCCATAACTTTTGAATGTAGTTTATTAAATAACTATATATTACCTATAAATTAAGGTACAAAAAATGTCTGGCGCTTTGCCTTTACAAAAGTTACAGGCGCCTATATAGAAAAGTGAAGTGGTCCTGTTCATGACGGCCTGTGTCATTACGGAAGGCAATATAATGATATTAAAAATGTGGATTAAATCCTATAAGTAACCTATTTTGACAACATTAAATACTTGAGTGCATTGTCTGCCAAGGTGACGAGAAAAAAAAATTATTACTGAACGTAACGAAAATTTCTAAACAATTTTTGCAATGAAATGCTAACTTTGAAGTGCCGTTAATATTAACTCGGTTCATAAAATTGGGTAAAAATATTATCATGGCATAAAAAGATGTCTCAAAATTGTAAATAAATAAAAAAAATGAAGTTATAACAATATTTTCAAAAATGCTATTTTGATCGCTGATACCGAACAAAGGCCCCATAGTGTGTCGGTAGGCCTGTGGCTCAGACAGAGAGGGAGCCAATAACTGTAGTAACGGGGGGTTCTGGCTGAGGGTAGGCCTGTGGCTCAGACAGAGGGTGAGCCAAGAACTGTAGTAACGGGAGGTTCTGGCTGTAGGTAGGGCTGTGGCTCAGACAGAGGGGGAGCCAAGAACTGTAGTAACGGTGGGTTCTGGCTGAGGGTAGGCCTGTGGCTCAGACAGAGGGGGAGTCAAGAACTGTAGTAACGGTGGTTTCTGGCTGTAGGTAGGCCTGTGGCTCAGACAGAGGGGGAGCCAAGAACTGTAGTAACGGGGGGTTCTGGCTGAGGGTAGGCCAGTGGCTCAGACAGAGGGGGAGCCAAGAACTGTAGTAACGTTGGGTTCTTACTGTCGGTAGGCCTGTGGCTCAGACAGAGGGGGAGCCAAGAACTGTAGTAACGGTGGGTTCTGGCTGTAGGTAGGCCTGTGGCTCAGACAGAGGGGGAGCCAAGAACTGTAGTAACGGTGGGTTCTGGCTGTCGGTAGGCCTGTGGCTCAGACAGAGGGGGAGCCAAGAACTGTAGTAACGGGAGGTTCTGGCTGAGGGTAGGCCTGTGGCTCAGACAGAGGGGGAGCCAAAAAACTGTAGTAACGGGAGGTTCTGGCTAAGGGTAGGCCTGTGGCTCAGACAGAGGGGGAGCCAAGAACTGTAGTAACGGGAGGTTCTGGCTGAGGGTAGGCCTGTGGCTCAGGCAGAGGGGGATCCAAGAACTGTAGTAACGGTGGGTTCTGGCTGTCGGTAGGCCTGTGGCTCAGACAGAGGGGGAGCCAAGAACTGTAGTAACGGTGGGTTCTGGCTGTCGGTAGGCCTGTGGCTCAGACAGAGGGGGAGCCAAGAACTGTAGTAACGGTGGGTTCTTACTGTCGGTAGGCCTGTGGCTCAGACAGAGGGGGAGCCAAGAACTGTAGTAACGGTGGGTTCTGGCTGTCGGTAGGCCTGTGGCATTAAAGGGGAGTCAAGAACATCTGTAACGGAAGGTTCTGGCGACAGATACAGTCCTGAACCCAGGAGTTGTGCTTTGCGCCTGTGCCTCATATAGAAGGGAAGATAAGAACAGCAGTAACGGAGGGCTTTGTCCGTGTGCACTGTGCAGGTGCAGCTGCAGCGCATCCGCGAGGCGGACACGGAGGTGCGGTGGCAGCACGACGAGGACGTCAGCGAGTGCCCCTCGTGCCGCGCGCCGCTGCCCACGCCCAAGAAGAAGGTAATGTATTTACTTGTAAGACCATTTACGAGGAGAAGACTCATGTCATATTACACGTCTGTAACCAGGGTTGGGCGCTAACTACAAAGAAAGCTAATGCCGCTGTTATCCAACACACATATCTGAATTTTCAGCTTTTGGTTCCAAATAATAAATATTTTTTTTCATTCCTGTAATAACAGCGTCAGGGACCAACTAAGTTTATGATTAATAGCGTCAATGACTAAGTACGTAGCAGCTAAAAGCGTAGCGTTAATGACGAACTCAGTTTACGGCTAACAGCATCAATTGACTAGCTATATTCGCGACAAAGCATCAATGACGAATTAAGTTTGACCGACGGCATTACTGACTATATTGTTTGTTTGTAAACTCTTTATTGTGATAAATCAAAGTACCATACATAAAACAAGGACAAGACGTACAAGGGCGGACTTATCCCTTCACGTCTAACAGCATAAATAACTATGTTTAAGACTAACAGCGTCAATGACGAAATACGTTCACGACTAACAACATCAATGACTAACAAAATTCACCACCTACAGCGTCAATAACGAAATACGTTCACGATTAACAATATCAATGCCTAGTTAGAGATGTATTGTAGTTACATTCACGACTTCCATGACTACCCACATTCACAACTAACAGCGTCAATCAGAACTATGAAGAACGTTAGAAGTGACGGCGTGATTACTCCTCTTCAGGTGCACTGCCGTCACTGCGGGCGCATCTACTGCGCGAGCTGCGTGGCGCACACGGTGGCGAGCGGGCCGCGGCGGCTGCCGGCCCGCGTGTGCGCCGTGTGCCGCACGCTGCTGCAGCCGCACGCAGCGCCCTACTTCAGCACGCAGCCGCCCAGGGACGCCTAGTGCTGACAACATACAGATACCTATTTACGTACCTATAGAAGAGAAACAGATATGGTGTACCCCTACTTCAGCATGCAAGCACGCAACCGTCGCAGGGCGCCTAGTGCTACAGACCTTTATAAAACCGCACAGGAAAGGTAGCCGCCACAGGACGCCTAGTGCTCCGCCACACACCTATTCTTTCATGTCCCACAGACCTACCTTTGTACCTATAGAAGAGCACACAGGAAAGTTTAGCTCTGATGTGTCGTGGGCCGCCCTAGTTCGGCAGCAACTGCCACCGTAGGAGAATATCTCACAGTAGCAGAATGTAGCACTGACACGCACAAAGACAAGGACAAGACCACGCAAAAAAGGATGCGATATTTGCGAATTAAGTGGATGTTGTAGCCTTACAGGACAGCCAAAAAATATTTAATGACCAGAAAACCGCTAAAGTCCAGCTAACCCCCTCCCACATATAAAGCCTTCGCCTCTCGCATCACCCCACAAAAAGAAAATACAAAGATTTGGACTCCATTTGTTCATACGCATTATGTCCTCTTTAGGTCTACTTATAAACGTGTTCAGTATTTTTATGAGTGTTTTATTTAGAACAAGCAAAAATAAAACACCCACTTTTATTTTTATTCACCTTTATTATTTCAAAGCTGTATAGGATATAGAGCCCCGGTCTCAGGTCTGGTTAACTAAGTTTAGATTGTTGTTATGTTACCCAGTTAGCAAAGATGGTTATCTTCAAACAACAGTGAAAATCCTAATGAAGGAATAAAATATTATCTCAAGATATAAATGTGATTGTTTGCTTATTCTACATAAAAACTCATAAAAATTTGTAAATAAAAGAAAATTAATTCTATCGATAACATAATATAATGAAGCCTACTTTAACCTGGCTCGACCAAAAGTTGTTATTAAACTTGTAAAGTACTTTTACAAGTGCAACTGTGTCCAAATAACATGGACACACACACACAACGCAACATCCGGACGATGAAAGGAACATCTCAATGACGTTCGTTGCAAGTTTCAGTAAGTGTAAAATACTACTTTTAGAACAACTTAGTTTTAAACAAATATAGGAATTATTTAAATATTATTAGATAGCTAAATATAGTATATTCGGTTGTTTGCAATATTGTCTATGAATTGGTTTATTGAAGTTCAAAAAGTACCAAAATGTTATTTTTTTAAATGTTCGTTGGCTATGTGTAATTTATAATTTTTCTAAATTGATGATTAAAATCGGAAATTATAAAATAAAATTATATAATTGTGAATATTTTATTGAGATTGTCCGTGTACACTTTAAAGTAAACCGTTAATTATGTAGGTATACAGGGTGTTAAAAAAAGTGCGTTTGAAATTTTTAGGGGTTACTCAGAATCAAGTATAGAATCCAGGAAAAATATTGAAAAAATTCGCTCTTCAATTTTTTTTTGCAGTTTTTCATACAAATTCTCGATTCACTATTTAGATTTAGTATGAGAATCTGAAAAAAATAATTGAAGAGCGGATTTTTTCAATATTTTTCCTGGGTTCTGTACTTGATTCTGAGTAACCCCTTAAAATTTCAAACGCACTTTTTTTAACACCCTGTATATAGGGTGATTTTAAATTAGTTCTTGATACGAAAGACTGAATATGCTCATGACAACAAACACCTTTCCCTAAGAAACCCATAGTCAAATCTCAAAAAAAATTTTGACTCCATACAAATCGATGAACTGACCGGCCAAGTTAATATGAAGACTCCAAAATTTTTTTTGCAATTTGACTATGGGTGCCTTAGGGAAAGTTGTTCGTTATCATGAGCACATGCATAGCCTTTCGTATCAAGACCTAATTTAAAGTCATCCTATATAAAGTTATATAAATATAGTTCTTATAGGACATAGCTCTTTTATTACTTTGAGGTGTCAACTGTCTGTCAAGTCTTGAAAATAACTAAGTTTGCTGTGCGTTCTTAAATGGCAACATTTGAGTATACTCAACAAATGTGGTTTTAGACTTTCGGGGTTGCTATATAAAAAGATTCAAAAGATCCATCGTAATGGCACTTTATAAAAAAGTAAATATTGGTGTCGATTCGGTGTTTACGATTAAACTTATTTGACAGGACTAAACTAAATTTAAGCGTCCTGTCCTTGTCTTTTCGATATAGAAAGAAAAAGACAGAACACTTAAATTAAGTTTAATCCTGTCAAATAAGTTTGATCGTGAAAACCGAATCGACACCATTTAGAACTGATCTTACAGAGAGCTATGTCGAGATGTAGTTAAAACATTTGCTCAGTGAATCCCGTTTTCAAAATTAGACATTTTTATCTAATTCTATTCAAGATGTAAGCACGAGCGATATTTGACAGGGAACGTTTTTACGGCAAAGTGAAAAGGAGGGTTATGAATTAGAAAGTTATGTATGTTGTTTTATTTAGCTCTCCAGAAATTTGTCTCAACCATAAAGGTGACTTTATTTGCTGACAAGTTCCATATTGTATATAAATTCTGGTTTTTCCCGAGAAAAATATACAATCCAAGCATTTTTCTAATAAATTGCGCTCTAAATGCAAATTATTGATTTGCCAATTTGCGAAATTTATATAAAAAGTAAAAAAAATACGCATCTGTCGATGTTCAAAAGAAATGCTGAGAAAACGCTCTCGCTGCCGACACAAAACATGCTTTTTAAATAACAATAAGTACAAAAAATTGTTTTGCTTGTTTCATCGTAGGACTTGTAAAATTCTATTTATATTAGTGAGGTAATGTGTGTATGTAAGGCGACCCAACTGGTCAAGTGATACAATTCAGTGCTAAAGTTAGCGCTAAATTAATTATTATAATTAACTTTGTTGTAAGAAAAAGGTTTTATTGTAAATAAACAGCGCTGGAACGTACATTCCGTATTTTATTTTCGCTTTGCTAACATCCCCCGAAATGAGACAATCGATATTTTTTTTTACTCATTTTAGGTTACTCAGAATCACGTATCTAGAGGAAAAATATTAAAAAATTCCCGTTTTCCATACAAATTCTTGAGTCATTATTAGTGATCGGAAATTCGGGGGCAATTTCATTTCTTCCCAAGAAAGAATAGTATGGATATGCCTTTCTGAATAAATTTATAGATTTTCATACAAAAAAATCCCGGGACACCAGGATCGAAAAAGCTTTGGTGTCAGCGACCCCAGCAAGCACTTTTTTCCTGGGGCTCCTAGGAGAATCTTACCTATCTCAAATTTTAGAGCATAATTACAGCAATCATCATGCTAAGGGAAAAAAATTCAGCAATCATACTTTTCGAGATACGAGCTCCTAAAGGTGTGCTTCCTGGATGGCATGCCATCCAGCAAGCACAACTGGTGCACAAAAACTACAAAGAGTTGGGAAAAATTTTTGATGCACAGATTTAGAGCATCATAAAGTGAGTCGGACTGCAAAGTTTCATGAATGTCATGTCTATAGTTTTCTCGCTAGAACGCAAAACCTGCTTCACGTTCTTTGTCCGTCTGTCTGTCTGTGGTGGCAAACGAGCAGACGGATCACCTGATGGTAAGCGATTACCGCCGCCCATGGACACCCGCAACACCGGAGGAGTTTTTTTAGCAGAATGCTGTAATTTTGCTCTAAATCTGAGCATAAGAACCAGTCTTGTATTCGTATTAGTTTCAAAGCTATACAGCTTTTTCACTTTTGTCATGTCCACCCAGCAAGGAAAAAACATTGGCTCGTAGCACAAAAAGTACTCATTTTTGGGATTCAAAAATAATTCAGCATAGGTTTTTAGTGTTGCTCTAAATCCTGGCATAAAAATTTTGAACCAAGATGCTGTAATTGCTGAGATCTGATGTGACTGCTAGAAAGATTCGTGAAAAGAACGTGAAGCAGGTTTTGCGTTCTAGCGAGAAAACTATAGACATGACATTCATGAAACTTTGCAGTCCGACTCACTTTATGATGCTCTAAATCTGTGCATCAAAATTTTTTCCCAACTCTTTGTAGTTTTTGTGCACCTTTAGGAGCTCGTATCTCGAAAAGTATGGTTGCTGCAATTTTTTCCCTTGGCATGATGATTGCTCTAATTATGCTCTAAAATTTGAGATAGGTAGGATTCTCCTAGGAGCCCCAGGAAAAAAGTGCTTGCTGGGGTCGCTTACACAAAGCTTTGGGATTCTTAATTGTAATGATCTGATTGTAGTGAATGTTGATCTTATTGATAATTTTATGTATGCTATTAAAAAACGTTAATTCAACGTTCTGTTAATTCAAACGGCATGTCCATATTGTACTAGCTCCCCAACTTCAGGTATAATTGCCCCCGAATTTCCGATCACTAGTCACTATTCCTATTGTATGAAAAATGAAAAAATAAAACTGTCGTAATTCTTTGCAATTTTTTTCCTGTATTCTATACTTGATTCATCGAACACCTGTATGTATAACCACAACTATGTTACGTTGATACAGAAAATCGTAGAAAATAACGCGCAGCGCGCGTACTTCACTCTCGCGCGGTTCGCTGCGTGCACTGGATTTCGGGGGCAGCTTAATGTATCACGAGTGTACAACTTCCTCGCGGTATTAGCTTTGTAATGTAGGCACGGATAGCAGGGCTTTTAGTGGTAGTCCCTTAATCTCTTAAGGTCTCTTTATTTTCAATAGGTCCCTGAAAGTCTTTTTTTAAGAATTTAGTCTCTTTATCCCTTTTTTGAGATATGCTACCGCCCGCTCAAATGATCAGCGTGGCCAGTGATGAATTATTGACAAAAATATGATAATGAAGGCCCTAAAATGTAAGTTGTGTAAAAATCAAACTTTTATGCCAACACAATCAAGAGATACTACCGTTTATGCCGCATATTTAGACATTATGCGGCATAAACGGTCGTATACTCGTATCTCTTGATTGCTTTGGCATAGAAGTTTGATTTTTCAGTTTCAAGGGACCGTAGGCCTGAGTATTTGATATAAATTTCAACTTGATACGTCTTCGCATTCCTGAGAAAAAGGATTTTTACAGACAGACAGACAGACGGACAACGTTCCTTTTTTTCCTTTTGACGTACGGAACCCTAAAAACATATTTTTCGAGTATATTTTTATCTAGCAACAATCTGATGGTCAGGGATTTTATTAAATAAAAATGATTTCTTTTTGGATTTCAAGTCCCTTTTTGGTCCCTTTTCCTAAAATTTTTAGTACCTTTTTCCCTTTTTTGTACGAGCTACTCTGTTAAAAGCCCTGGGATAACGAAAGCTTTGTCTCTGTTAATGGACAAAACGCCGAGGTTTAAGAGAAAACACGTTTTTCTTAAGTAAATGTCACTTTATAAAATCATTCAGTAATGGAACATCTTAACCCTAAATAATACAAGTCAAAATGGAATTGAAAACCAATGGGAATGGGGGAGGCCCATATTCACTTGGGTAGTTGAGTAATCAGCGTTGGTAGTCTGTAATGTTTCCATCTCTTTTACTCCAACAGCCTGCTAGTGTGCTAAAGTGAGAGGCAACTAAATCTAACAATTTGTGTGAACATGCCGAGTCAAACATAATTTGTCAATATTTTTATGTAAGTTTTACAAAGGATCCTACACGAATAACAGAGAATGTTGACTGAAATCTAAACAACAGACTAGATAAATAACAAAATAAGTACCGAAGTAAATATGGGCCTTAAAAAAATAGCAATACGAAAATATATGTCAATTCTCATATGACTACAGTCTATATTTAAGCCTAGTCGTCGTATTTCTCGAACTTCTCCAGGCTGAGCGTGATGACGTCACTGACCAGACAGTCTGCGGGCTGCAAACAAACACACAAATGACATTATTTCATGAAATATGGTTTGAATCCGTAAGAGTGCATAAATTTCAGGCGCTCGGGAAACCGATCATATTTGGATATACTCGTTTCATACGATTTACGCGATATACCGAATTGAAACTATTTGTTCTTGAAATTATTGTACACGATTATAATGGTTCCCCTTCCAGAAGCAAGTACAATATTTCACACTTGAATAATAAGACAATCTGGTCTTATTTTACTTTATAAATACTTTGTAATTTTAATGTTTGCATGCTAGATTGTGGCTGTCTAAGGCGACCTGTCCTACATTTTAAATAACACCTAATGTAACCCTTGGACATGGCAAATAAATATTCATTTCATTTCCTGAAATCGTGGTACAAATTACTCTCACGAAAGTGTTTTGGAACTTTACTTCTAAGTAGGATCCATTTATTCGTAGTAAGTTAAAAAGAATTGCTAAACTGAAGTGGCAGTGGGCGGGTCACATAGCTCGTAGAACTGATGGCCGTTGGGGCTGTAAAGTTCTCGAATGGCGACCGAGCACCGGAAGACGTAGCGTAGGCGGCCTCCCACTCGGTGGACCGATGACCTGGTGAAGGTTGCGGGAAGCCGCTGGATGCGGGCAGCGCAGGACCAGTTGGTGTGGAAATCCTTAGGGGAGGCCTTTGTCCAGCAGTGAACGTCTCTTGGCTGATGATAATGAAGTTACAAAGCCGGGACTCACCTCGGAACAGATGCCGATGAGGGCGTCAGCGCAGCCGAAGAACTCTTCCTTGAGCGAGATGACGATGGTCTGCAGGATGCCGCGCTTGGAGCGGATGTAGGCGGCCACCTTGCCGATGTTGGTGTTGTCTAAAGCTGCGTCGATCTCGTCCAGCAGGAAGAACGGTGCTGGCTGGTAGCTACGGGGAACGCAATAATTGAGGATAAGGCACATAAATAAATGATTTAAACTTTTGACAGCATACAGCAGCACAGATCACACCCTACATATTCCGCACGTTAGACATTTTGACGCAATAACTGATGATGATGAAAAAAAATGATTTTGATTTTTGACGGCATATAGTGACTTAACAGTACAAAAGGGTTGACAAATTTCTGCATCTAGTGATTGTAGTCAAAATAATACAGACTCATGTCAAGACAAATTCTTGATTCACTATTCAGATTTAGTACGGGAAACAAAAAAAAAATTTAATTGGATTTACTTGATTCTCAGTAAGCCTTTAAAATTCCAAACGCACTTTTTAAAACCCTGTATATATTTAAGCAGTGGACGTCTTGTGGCCGTTGACGACACTTTAAGGCAGTGTTTTTCAACCTTTTTTAATACCCGACCCCTTTACAAGTAAAAAAATTCTTGCGACCCCCCTAGGGCCATAAACATACAAAATGTCAGTGATTTAAAGACTACATTCTATTCCCATTAATGCACTATCGTTGATATTGTCCTGTATTTTCATTTCTTTACCCAGGGTTGTCTGGAAGAGATCGCTTTTAACGATAAGACCGCCTTTGTACACATAGTCTTAGTCATTTTTATTTTGTAATGTTCTCCTTGTGTGCAATAAAGTGTTCATACATACATACATACATTATAATTTCCTTCAATTAGAAAATGATTTACTTATAAACATCTCCAAAACAGAACCACGTTTTGACAAATTATTAAAAAATTAACAGGACCAGCCTTCTCACTGAAATCGTATGTTTCATTGCAGTGTAGGACCTATAACCACTTACTTTTTCTTTTCCCGCGATCCTTTTAGGAAGGCTTCGCGACCCACAGGTTGAAAAACACTGCTTTAAGGTAAATGCCTACGCACCTGTGTATAGCGAAGAGCAGCGCCAGTGCCGCGACCGTCTTCTCCCCGCCGGACAGGTTGGACATGGGCTGGAAGCGCTTGCCGGGCGCCACGCAGTTGTAGTTGATGCCGTCCAGGTACGGCTCCTCGGGGTTCTCGGGGCCCAGGAACGCCTGCGCCGACTGGTTCATGGCCAGAGCCTGCCGGTGCCGTAAGGACAACATTAATAAATATAACTATGGCTAAGCAAAGCAAGATTATTATTTATTTATTATTATTTATTAATGAACATACATTGTAGCATAACAGAATACTCCAAGACACTACAAGTACATACAAAAAAATATAACAGACAGTAATAAAAAAGGTTGTATCCTTATATTAAATAACAAGCTAAATTTAATTTAATAAATAGTACTAGCAGGCATCATACTTTCAATCAGTCGCTTACACTCAAACATCAGACATCCAACCGTACTCTCAAACAAATCACAATGGGAAGACGAAGGTATGTCGAGCAAAGAATTAAGCAGTGCGACCGCGCGAGCTGCAGGCGACTGGCGGCGCGCTTCCGTGCGCGCGCGCACCGGCGCGAGCAGCAAATGTTTGCGTGCTCGTAAGTATGAGTCGGGCACAAATAGTTTCAAAAATGTATTAAGGAGAGAAGTAGAATCAATACGATTACGGAACAGATACAACACGGCGAAGAAAAGAAGATAAAACGGCGAAGCTTGATGGGCCTACGGGAGGTCGCGACCATTTCTGACTAACACTTAAACAGGAATAGTTATGCATCTATACATAATACAGACCAGTGTATAGCTAGATGATATCTATACTGTACAAGTGTTATTAGGTGTCATTGTCATTTCATTTTGTCTCCATTGTGTTCATGACACAAAAGTGACAATATTTGAGACTCACAGTCAAAAGGGTAAACGTTGAAATATAGGCCCACGGTACAAAGGAGTCTCTTAGATCAGCAGTTAGTCAATAAAACACATACCTTGTAAATGGCGTCAATCTCGTTGGCGACGTGCTCGAAACAGTCCATGAACTTGTCGTGGCGTTCCTTCTTCACCTGCGAACACGGACAGCATCATCTTTTAATCACCTGGTTACACTATATCTTTAAAAACATTTTGTTTCCATACATACTGCTGATTAGCAGTAAAATTATAATTCAGATCAAATGTTAGGACGCAAAAATATTTAACGACAGATTACGGATATATTATAGAAAAAAAAAGAAAAGAAATAAAAGAAGTGAGTTGTTAACGTTACTCTTTAAAGATACCGCATAGGATGTCAAAAACTCTGCTGCTTCCACAACATCATTCCTTTTAACAGAGGATCACATCATAGACCCAGACAGCCGCACGATACGTTCCCTAGGAACGCACTCATCATCATTAGTCGTTGAGGGATAACTTTAAGGAAATTAATATTTTAACGGTTGCTAGTCAATTCATATATGAGAACATTATGTACGTCTGCAAGAATCTGCATTTGTTTCGTAAAAACAGTGACAGGTATGATTTAAACTTAAGGAATATAAATAACATTGATATTGCCTATTCGAGACTGAGCAAAGTTAAAAAGTCGTTTGTGGGGCAATGTGTACGATTCTATAATAAAATACCAGAACATGTAACAAATCTGCCTGAAAACAAATTCAAAACGCATTTAAACAATGTCTGTGCTCAAAAGGTTATTATAAGATAATAGATTATGTGAATGACAAAGACATTTGGAAATGTATTGCTCTTCCTGATAACTTTATTGTTGATAACAAACATTGTATTAGTAATTAAGTATTATTTTAAAAAATGTGTTGAAGCGAGTTTCTTTTGGGCTCGACGTTTCTTCTCGCTTCGGAAACACTTCCCGAAACGTTGAGTGTACAAGTTCCGCGTGGTAGGAACTTTGTACTAGGTAGAAAAAAAAGACGATTTAAAAGTATGTGCAAAACATCGACTTAAATAAAAAACATTTTGAATTTTAGCCAAAAGACATCCACTCCTAAACAAAGGCCTAGCCCAAGGATTTCCACACCGACCGGTCCTGCGCTGCCCGCATCCAGCGGCTTCCCGCAACCTTCACCAGCTCATCGGTCCACCGAGTGGGAGGTCTGCCTACAAGTAACGCGTACCTTTTCGAAGGCCTGCTTGGCCTTGTGCGCGCGCTTCCTCGCAGCGACGAAGGCCTCGTTGGTGGCGCTCACTTTCTCGCGCACCTCGTTCAGCTTTTGCATCGCCTAAAAAGCAAAGGTACAATTATTTTTTTATAGAATTTCAAATCCACAATCCAATAATTGGGAAAGGAAAAAACCTGCATGAGGTTCAGAACGCTGATGGGTTTGCTTCGCATCTGCAGCGCATCAAAAATGTTTAGTTCTCAAAGTATTGTAAAAACAGTCGTTTTATCTTGAGAATTGAGAGAGCTCGTACGTACCCGCATGTTGGGCGCCTGTATCTTGTCGACGGTGGCCTGCAGCGCGTTGATGGCCTTCTGCAGCTTGTCGGCCTTGCGCTTGATCTCGTCCGCCTCCTCCAGCTCGCGGAGCCCGTCTGGCAGCGAGCTGTAGTCCACGCGGATCCTGCGCATATTCACCATATTGAATAGATTATAATAGAAACTCATTTATTCAGTGTCACACACACAACAGGGATACAATAGTATTTATAATCTAAATTAAACAAATGTAGGTGAAGCGCAGTGACATCAAAACGCAGCATTTGTTGTAACTACTTTTAACAGACAGATGCGGCTACAACGCTAGTTTTTGTGAAGCCTTGTTGTTATTGACAATCTGTATTTATAATACATGACAGAGAGACAACGCCCAGCTTTCAACGGTTTTCATCGGAGAATATCCTAAGAGGATGTATAGAAGGGATTTTTTCAAATTGTGCTCCCTATAGGGTGTTAAAAAAAACAAAATTAATTATCTACTCACCTGGTGGTAAGCGATGATGATGTCGACGTTGGAAGCGGGCTTACCAAGATTCTCCAACGCAACGGGGAACTGGCAATCTTATATCCATGCCGGAACACATCAATGCTGTTAACATTGATGTTTGGCGGCAAGACTCAGATAATGTTACCTGGCGGCGCGCTGGCCGAGCTGCGTGGTGGACAGCGAGGAGGGGTCGGACTCCGTGTCCGCCGTGTCGTCCAGGCTACCCTCTAGCAGCGGGATCGTGATGTCGTCGATCTGGACACCATAACAACAACAATGTTATTTGTATATGTCATCAATAATGTTGTTATAGTATGTTACGATTTGTCCCATTACACGAGGATAATTTTAAGCAATAAACAAACTATTGACAAAAAATTAAAAATGCGATCGCATTAAGATTTTCACACAAAAATAGAAAAAAAAACAATAAATTTTGGGGGCTCCCCATACTTAGAACTGAAACTTAAAAATTTTGTTTTCATCAAACCCATACGTGTGGGGTATCTATGGATAGGTCTTCAAAAATGATATTGAGGTTTCTAATATCATTTTCTTCTAAACTGAATAGTTTGCGCGAGAGACACTTCCAAAGTTGTAAAATGTGTGTCCCCCCCCCCGTAACTTCTAAAATAAGAGAATGATAAAACTAAAAAAAATATATGATATTCATTACCATGCAAACTTCCACCGAAAATTGGTTTGAATGAAATCTAGTAAGTAGTTTTTTTTTAATACGTCATAAATCGTAAACCGCAATTTACCTTTCATTCAAGTTACAACGAACTACAAAAACTTTTATATTATGTTACTTGCTGCTACGGAACCCTACATGGGCGAGTCCGACTCGCACTTGGCCGCTTTTTTTTTGTCCATGATTATATTATGTCAGTATGACGACGTATAAAACACCCCTGCACTCCAAAACCTTTTGGGTATGGGTAGTATTAGTGAAACAGACTGTGTCCTCTTGTAACTGAAGGATCGTGATCCGTGTTTTTTTTTATTATTAATAAATATCGTCCCCACTGCTGGGGGTCATTTCCCATGGCGTGCGAACGGAGCGTGCCTACTGGCGCACACGCCAGCCGCGCAACGTGTCATTATATGAAGATAACACTCCCTCGGTATTATCTGAGGCAGTGCAGAGCATTAAAGCCATCTAGACCTACTCTCAGTTCTACTGGTAGGAATATTTGGATTCAAAAAGCTTCTATATAATGGGCCATGATAGGCCAGTTAGAGACAAAACTATGTGAAAGTAGAGTGAAGATGTAAGTACATCCTTGTTTAACCTATAGTAAAGTTCTGTCCCTCTTTCTGGCCCATTGTGTAGGGCCCTTAACATTTATACTGACTAGTAGGTACATTTTGGGCTTGTCTAAATAGTACCACTTTGTTATTAGTAATTTGAGTGTAGGGTTGTCAGTTACGTCACCTTGCACCGGCGCAGGATGTTGTGCCGCTCGCTGCGCTTGCTCTCGATCTTGTTCTCGATGCTGGCGATATTCTTCTGCACCGTCTGGATGTCCTTCTGCACCGCCGTCAGATCCTTGCGCGCCTGCCATCACAGATTACCACAATTATTAATCTTTATATAAGTTATTTATTAGTCTGAATAAATAGTTAATTTAAATTAATAACGGAATTTCGATGGAAATAGGTACAAATATTTATTGCACAGCTTAAAATAAAGTTAACACACCCCTGTGGTTTATTTTATTTACCTTCCGCGCATGAAAAAAAGTTTTAATACCTATGTTGCAGCTTGTATTCAACAGTTATAAATATTTTATGTAAATTTATACTTGAACATACAATCTTTTTGCCTATTATTTTTATGTATTAGCACCATCTAGCGACACTTCAGTACTTCTATCTACAACAACGCTCATTGACAATCCCGCATAAGTTTTCTACTCCTAACAGCGACACTTTTTAGTACTTCCTTTTAAAACGCCCAGTGACACAGACAATCATATATTTCTGTATAATTTTCTTACCTGCATCTCATTGTTACCCTGTTGATGTCTTCCTCCGTCTGGCAGCTGGCCTCAGCTGATCTCCGCACCTTCATCCCACTGTTACCTTATTGTGGTCTTCCTCCGCCTGGCGGCTGCGCTCCCTTGCCCCCCCTACCTTGGTGACGTCCTCCTCCGCCTGGTCGAGGCGCGCGCGCGCGGCGCTGCGCTCGGCCTTGAGCGCGTCGGCGCGCTGCAGCTCGCGGTCGATGTCCTGCCGCTGCTTGGCCTCCGCCTGGCGGCTGGCCTCCAGCTCGTCCTCCCCGTCTTGCACTGTGCGCTCCCAGCGGGTCACGTTCTCTGGGGGACGTCACATAGAGGGATAGATACCACATTTGTTCGCAGTTATGTAATAGGGTCCAAACACGACTTTACTATTAACATTTTAAAATACGACATCGCATCGCAGAAATAACATAGCATAGATTAACACATAAAATTTGCTGTTTTCTAAAATTCGCATCGCAATGATTCGCAGTTTTGTACTTGAGCCCTTATACAAATTGCAAAACAAGGTTAACATTTTAGAAAACTAACAGACATCAAAGTTACTTTTTTACAAATGTTAAAAACGAATATTGTTTCAATTAAATAACTATTTAGATAATATGTAATAATTTATTTTTGATGCAATCAACTCCCAGAATATTACATAAATAACAAGCTCAGTTCTGAAAAAAAAAACTGTAGCAAAGTTTATGGTTCTTATTAAATTTCGAGACAAAAGAGATCGTTAGGTACAAAGTTTATCTAGAACTATAAATGTTTCGCATCGTTTTACCCGATGTTTTTAACTATACGCCGCTACTATTCTACTTAAGTATGTTTTGTTAAGTATGCCGTATGCGAGATTTCGAAACTTAAACGACAATACCCAGATATTCAAATGATAAGTAAATGATTACACTAAATGTCTCAATCAAATGAATCAAATAAAACAAAAAATTAAACTCCGGGACTAATAACAAAAAAAAAATACACTTGCTATTTTCAGGATAAAATCAATTTTCATTTAATTCCGAAATAGTATAAAAAAAAGTATTTTAAAAATATGAGTATTACATTAAAATGAATATCTATTTTCTAATGTAATCTACTTCACAACTAAGAAGATTGTAAATTTAAATTGTAACCTCTTTGGGCGCCACAAGGCGCAACATAAACGTGATTGGACACGACATCATAGTGCTGCTCGTAAACAAATATGCCACCTGAAATGGCAGTTTTCGGATGACTTAACACGTTACGTGCCACCTAAAACATTACTTAATGCCATACCATCTTGCTTATGAAGTATGCCGTACGACGCATATTTGCGGGCAAGTTATGCTCCTGTCTGTATGCCGTTCGACGCACCAGCGCGTTTCCGCGTCTATGCAGCGTGCCGCGCGACGCACCTGCGCGTTTGTAATACAAATCACATACACGCACATACGCGTCGGGCGGCATACTACCTAGTAGCCATACAAATGTATGAAAACGCATATTTGCGTTGGAGGCATACACTTAAGGAGTTGTAAACGCACAGGTGCGCCCAATGGCAGTTAACGTGTTAACCAAATTGATGAGCTTTCTTCTCTACTGTTTTAGTTAAAAACGTAATAGAAGACGCTTTCGTCTATCTCAAAAACAAGTCTTTATGGTCGGTGCCTAAGAAGAGAAAATATCCCGCGTTACATTGCAGTGGATGAAATAAGTTTCTATATTGCTGTTGATGCGTCTTATGCGTAGATTAGTTATTTGTTCAACAAGTGAGCAAAGTTATTTTTTGCTACGAGTGCCGACTTTAAATCACGAACTAGCGAAGTAGTCTAGAATTGAATCACGAGCATAGCTAGTTATTCTAATATAGACTACTGAGGACAGTGAATGATTTAAAGGCACGAGACATAAAAATAACTTGCTCTCGTGTGAAACATACAACTTTTCACCTCGACCAGCGAGAAAAGTTTTATAGGTTATAGGTAAAAGAACGTAGGTGATTAAATTCTCTTTGGAGACGATATTTAAAAATGTTTTTTATTTAGATGTTGCGTTCGGAAACTGCGCTGCTTAACATTTTTATGAAAATCTGGGGGGTTCTATGAAAAAATATATTAAAAGGGGGGTTCAATTTAGCGATTTCGCAAAGTCATAATAAAAGTTTAGCATGAATGGAGACCGCAGTTTAAGGGTCCTGTAACTGGTTTGTTACATCCTGTAACTACGAGTATAAGGTTTAAAACACGAGCTCAAATTATTTAATCCGCTTTTAGTGATGTAACTGAGCAACTTTCGAACAAAAGTACAGGCAGTACGAAAAAATTACTTCTTTTCTCATACTTAAATTGGTTGATCAGCTGAAAAATAAATTAATATCAATATGGAAATCCTTGAAGGCTTCAACAGTGGATGATGATGGCTGGATGGATTGGCTGATGATGATGACATAATACGTGAGGAAAAGGTTACTAATAAAATGTGGACTAAGTTGTCCGTTTTTTTTTTTTTATTGCATTAACTTAGACTTAAGTGGCAGTGGGCGGGGCACATAGCTCGTAGAACAGATGGCCGTTGGGGCAGTAAAGTTTTTGAGCGGCGACCGCGCACCGGAAGACGAAATGTGGGCAGGCCTCCCACTCGGTGAACCGACGACCTGGGGAAGGTTGCGGGAAGCCGCTGGTTGCGAGCCGCACAGGACCGGTCGGTGTGGAAATCCTTGGGGGAGGCCTTTGTCCAGCAGTGGACGTCTTTTGGCTGATGATGATTTGATTAGGTAATGACTGACTGTGCGTGTCGCGCGAGCGCTCGAACTCCAGGTTGGAGGCGATGCGGTCGATCTGCGCCTCGAACTCCATGCGCCGCTTGGCGCGCTCCTGCTGCTGCTGCTGCTGCTGCTGCTGCTGCTGCTGCTGCCTCGTACTGCCTGCAGCGAGCGCTGGGAGTGAGGTATACTGACTGTGCGTGTCGCGCGAGCGCTCGAACTCCAGGTTGGAGGCGATGCGGTCGATCTGCGCCTCGAACTCCATGCGCCGCTTGGCGCGCTCCTGCTGCTGCTGCTGCTGCTGCTGCTGCTGCTGCTGCGTACTGCCTCGTACTGCCTGCAGCGAGCGCTGGGAGTGAGGTATACTGACTGTGCGTGTCGCGCGAGCGCTCGAACTCCAGGTTGGAGGCGATGCGGTCGATCTGCGCCTCGAACTCCATGCGCCGCTTGGCGCGCTCCTGCTGCTGCTGCTGCTGCTGCTGCTGCTGCTGCTGCGTACTGCCTCGTACTGCCTGCAGCGAGCGCTGGGAGTGAGGTATACTGACTGTGCGTGTCGCGCGAGCGCTCGAACTCCAGGTTGGAGGCGATGCGGTCGATCTGCGCCTCGAACTCCATGCGCCGCTTGGCGCGCTCCTGCTGCTGCTGCTGCTGCTGCTGCTGCTGCGTACTGCCTCGTACTGCCTGCAGCGAGCGCTGGGAGTGAGGTATACTGACTGTGCGTGTCGCGCGAGCGCTCGAACTCCAGGTTGGAGGCGATGCGGTCGATCTGCGCCTCGAACTCCATGCGCCGCTTGGCGCGCTCCTGCTGCTGCTGCTGCTGCTGCTGCTGCTGCTGCTGCGTACTGCCTCGTACTGCCTGCAGCGAGCGCTGGGAGTGAGGTATACTGACTGTGCGTGTCGCGCGAGCGCTCGAACTCCAGGTTGGAGGCGATGCGGTCGATCTGCGCCTCGAACTCCATGCGCCGCTTGGCGCGCTCCTGCTGCTGCTGCTGCTGCTGCTGCTGCTGCTGCGTACTGCCTCGTACTGCCTGCAGCGAGCGCTGGGAGTGAGGTATACTGACTGTGCGTGTCGCGCGAGCGCTCGAACTCCAGGTTGGAGGCGATGCGGTCGATCTGCGCCTCGAACTCCATGCGCCGCTTGGCGCGCTCCTGCTGCTGCTGCTGCTGCTGCTGCTGCTGCTGCTGCGTACTGCCTCGTACTGCCTGCAGCGAGCGCTGGGAGTGAGGTATACTGACTGTGCGTGTCGCGCGAGCGCTCGAACTCCAGGTTGGAGGCGATGCGGTCGATCTGCGCCTCGAACTCCATGCGCCGCTTGGCGCGCTCCTGCTGCTGCTGCTGCTGCTGCTGCTGCTGCGTACTGCCTCGTACTGCCTGCAGCGAGCGCTGGGAGTGAGGTATACTGACTGTGCGTGTCGCGCGAGCGCTCGAACTCCAGGTTGGAGGCGATGCGGTCGATCTGCGCCTCGAACTCCATGCGCCGCTTGGCGCGCTCCTGCTGCTGCTGCTGCTGCTGCTGCTGCTGCTGCTGCGTACTGCCTCGTACTGCCTGCAGCGAGCGCTGGGAGTGAGGTATACTGACTGTGCGTGTCGCGCGAGCGCTCGAACTCCAGGTTGGAGGCGATGCGGTCGATCTGCGCCTCGAACTCCATGCGCCGCTTGGCGCGCTCCTGCTGCTGCTGCTGCTGCTGCTGCTGCTGCTGCTGCTGCGTACTGCCTCGTACTGCCTGCAGCGAGCGCTGGGAGTGAGGTATACTGACTGTGCGTGTCGCGCGAGCGCTCGAACTCCAGGTTGGAGGCGATGCGGTCGATCTGCGCCTCGAACTCCATGCGCCGCTTGGCGCGCTCCTGCTGCTGCTGCTGCTGCTGCTGCGTACTGCCTCGTACTGCCTGCAGCGAGCGCTGGGAGTGAGGTATACTGACTGTGCGTGTCGCGCGAGCGCTCGAACTCCAGGTTGGAGGCGATGCGGTCGATCTGCGCCTCGAACTCCATGCGCCGCTTGGCGCGCTCCTGCTGCGCGCGCAGCTCGCGCTCCTCGTACTGCCTGCACCCAACGCGCACGCGCACGCGCACGGATTACTTCACAGAACCGCGCGCACTTGCCACAGCGGGGGGCAAGACAAAACGATAAGGCATCGGCATCATCATACCATCAGGTGAGATGATGCCAAGGGCTTACCGATTGAGGGTAAAAAAAACAGTAGACTGGTAGTCATCTGAGTTGTTAATTTAATAACCCATATCGTCCCCACTACAGGGGCGTAAATATCTTCCCATACATCGGAAAGTTTAGGCCGTACTCCACACGGGGGGCAAGTCCGGATTAGTAGAAGTTGTAGGACTACTGGCCAAACCCAGAATGAGAAGCTTTCGAGCCACCTATAAGGCCTCCAACATAGCTTTAAGGGTGCTATTTAATAATAACATCTGACACCAACGATTTAAAGTGGCTTGCGAAGCACGGAAACGATCGAGATAACCTGCGTAATCGACGCGACCACGCAGCCCGCCTGCCATACTTTGGGAAGGTTAATACTCCACACACAGGGGCCAAGTGCGGATTAATAGCAACCGGCACCAACGGTCGAACCCATCTTTTCAAATAGGAAACAATCGAAACAACTAATTTATTTTATTTATTTTATTTTATTTCTAATAACAGTCCAACCATCTGGGTTACGACCATCTGCAATCAGTTAATAACCACTTATAAATAAACTAGCTTCCGCCCGCGACTTTATCCACGTGCACTTAAGAATTGTGTCCAGAAAGAAAATGTTAAGATAGCGCCATATAGTGACGAAGTGGAAATTTTGAGTTTTTAAGCATTCCTACGGGAACCCTTAAGTTTTCCGGAATAAAAAGTATCCTATGTGTTAGCCGAGTGCTTTATCTTTCTACCTACCAAGTTTCATCCAAATCCGTTTAGTAGTTTCGGCGTGAAAGCGGAACAAACAAACAAACTGATAAACAAACATCCATACTTTCGCATTTATAATATTTATAAATATAAATAAATAATTATAAATATAAATAAATAATAATCCCATGAAAGACGTAGCGCAGGCAGGCCTGCCACTTGGTGGAACCATGACTTGGTGAAGGTTGCGGGAAGCCGCGGGATACTGGCAGCGTAGAACCGGTCGGTGTGAAAATCCTTCGGGGCGGCCTTTGTCCAGCAGTCTTTTGGCTATTGATGAATCTCATAATACAAGAAGTGAAGTTGACATTGTGCCCCGCCCGTATGTTGTAAAGTTGTGGGGCTAATGGCCAATCTCAGATTCAGAAGTTGCAAAGCCGTCTATAAGGCATCTGACACAGCGTAACAGCTACCATCTAGTGACAGCAAACGGCACTCTATAGTTCATTCCAATCAAAAAAAGCAAAACGTAAACAAACTTACTAGAAGCTGACACTTATGTCAATGTCATCTGCATACTATGTTTGTTTACCTTTTGCTTTTTTTTTATTGGAATGAACTATAGTTATAAGTTACAGTCAAACCCATCTGGGTTACGACCGTGTTTGTAGACAGTTAATAACCACATATGTAAAGCGTCTGTGGCTAAACGGTAGTGACTTCGACCTCTTAACCAAAAGCCTGGTTTACAACAATGAGGTTTTCGAAACTTACGTTCATTTTCATACAGACTGCTTTATAACGATGAAGGAAAAGATCGTGAGGAAACCTGCACATCTGATCATACATGTGTATGATGGTCGCGTTGAATACATTCGTGTGTAAATCTAATGCCCTACACTTTACGTGGGGTTATGCTAAGTGCAACACTAGGCAACTGCCGTCTGTCCTGAATCTTGGGAGAGAGAGAGAGAGAGAGAGAGAGAGTGAGAGAGAAGTAGTGAGTGCATCCTGACCGTATGTTGGCGACGCCGATGTCGCGGCAGAAGCGGCGGAACACCACGTCCTCCACGTTGTTCATGTTCTCCTTGATCTCCTGGATCTTGGCGTCGCGCGCGCGGATCGTGCGCTCGATCTCCTCGATCTGAGGCTGGACATTAAGATTAAAATATTTTACAAACTGAACAACTTTCCTTAAGGAATCAGTACTGATGGAGAAAAAAAAATTTCTATACTATGTAGTTCTGAAAAGTAGATCAATAACTTTGCAAACTTTATATGAAAAGTCAGTTTTAGTATAGTTCCAAGTAAAAGTCCCATGGGGAAGGAAGGTGGTTCAGTTTAGCAGAATCTACTACTTGCTGCTTGTCAGCGAATAAAAGTCATCATATATATTCCAAAGATTCTAAATATCCTAAGTTAGAACACCCGATTAACGGCTGAAGACGGATACATGGTCGAACCTCGAATCGAGCGCTTGGTGAATGCGAAGCAATATACGACGGTCACATTATCAGCATGATAAAAAAAAAGAGAAAAAGACCCTAAAATACTGTTTGTGTCCTAAAAAAAAAAAAAAAAATGATAGCTTTAAAAATCTCTACGCTACATCTCATAGAATTTTATGAATAAAGGCACTGATATCGGCATTTTAACTTACTCCAAAGTTGTCCATCTTCCTTTCGAGTTCTGCCAACTCGGCGTCGAGGGTTTTTATTTGTTTTAGCTGAAACAATAAATATGTACGTTATAATAAATAAATAATCATATTATGAGATAAATTACATATGGTCATGGTCAATACTAGCCACATAGTCATGACTGACTCGGTGGCTAAGTGGTTAGCGATCCTGTCCTCTGATCCGAGAGTCGTGGGTTCGATCCCCACACAGGGCAAACTTTTCTGTGATGAGCAGAATTGTTTGCTCTGAGTCTGGGTGTATTATATCTATATATGTATGTTGGGTTTTCATACAAACTTTGAGATTTCAAATCACCCGCTAAACCGCCGCCATGTTGCCGTCCTGCGACGGAAACTACTAACAAGTAGCCGCAAGGGAGCGCCACTGTCTCTTTTTTGCAATGGCGGAGCGCGGCCGTTCATAATTTGTGTTCGAACGAAAATAATTAGCTGCAAGTGCACTAACTCATCAAGCACTCTGCTAAAGCCTGAAACAATGGATCCATGGGCCCTCTAAGCTAGCAAACAGCACAGCTTCAAAGAAAACCACAAGAAAACTATACTTGCAAATGACCCGAAGGCGGCGGCGGTGAGTAAGAAGAAACAACTTTTTGATATTCTCAAAGTTAGATTTGTACTGTATTCCTTTAAACTAGCGAAACGCCACATTTTTGGTCCAATCGGCCCGGATTTTGCGGTTACGAGTCTATAACTTTCAAGTAAAAACTTTAATAAATCGCCGTAACTTCGTAGCGTCCATTTTTCAGAGTCAACATATTTTCGAAACTAAAGACCTGTACCTGGTATTTGTGTGGTTTTTACTATTCAACTAACATAAATAATCGATTCGTGCAGTTATTTTTAAGTAGAAATTTGTTTTAAGTGGTTTTTCAAGCAAAAACGTGGTAAGCCGGAGGTCATTGACCCCGCGTACTACGGTGTTAGAATTTCGTAAAAAACTTGTTCAAAAGTGCGTAATTGTGTTGTTTTTACTAGTCAACGTTCACAGTTGCTTGCATTTTAATGTTTTACGAGTAATAATTGTTCAGTTCCGAATGTTTTGTAAGTTCGTAATACGTCGACTTTGCGTTTGCGCTATCTGGTTCAAGTCGAAAGCTGTTGCGGCGACAAAATGGCTGAACAAATTAGTAATGAAGAATTTGAGCTGTTGCTTTCACCCCATGTAACAAATAAAGAAGTAGCTTTCCTTCGGCTACAGTCTTTGTTCGATTTGTCGAAAAAAGTGTTAACTAATCCCGAGTTAGTTCCAGAGTTCAATGCTCGTCTAGAGGACTTGTCAAATCTAAAAACTTCGTATGAAAAAGCGGTTAGTGTTATTTTTACGCTAAATAAAAATCATTACCCCGAAATACCGATAAGTTATAGTGATATAGTGACATTTGATGAGATTTATTACAAAATTCGACACGTCGAACAAACACTGAATCAAAAAACAGTAAAGTCTGAGACCTGCAGCCGCGAGTCAAAAAGTAACGCAAGGCCAAGGTTGCCCAAGTTAGAAATATTTCCCTTTGACAGTAATCTCGAGAACTGGCCTACATTCAGAGATACGTTCACCAGTTTAATTCATAAAAATGAAGATATATCTGATGTCGAAAAGTTCTACTACTTGTTGTCAGCCCTCAGTGGCCCCGCTTTGACGATAGCGAAGTCCATGCCAGTCACTGCTGACAACTACCCCATCGTATGGAGTCAGCTGGTGTCGCGATATGAGAACAAACGCGCGTTAGCTACCACCTACCTCGATAAACTTTTCAATTTTAAACCGATGAACACTGAGTCCGTTTCTGGTCTAAATACTTTCTTACAGACTTATCAGGAAAGTGTTAAGGCGCTACAACAGCTGAATATCCCTGACCTATCGGGTTTCATTCTGTTCTATTTATCACTGCGTAACCTTGACGGTGTTAGTAGGCGCGAGTTTGAACAAACTGTAAAACAAGGCGAAATACCTACGTTTAACGATCTCATACGTTTCGTAGAAAATCATGTGCGCGTTTTGGAAATGTCCGAGAGTAAACCGGCTAAAGCTGTAGGCAGTTTCAAGTACACTCAGAACAAAACCAGTACAAGTCAAACGCACACTGGTTCAAAAACTCAAACTTATTCAAACAAAAATCACTCTCAAAAAACTTCCCTTGCGGCATCAGCTGTTATGAACACGGCCGATAAGGGTAGTTGTGAGTCGCGTAAATCGATGGAATGTGCAGTCTGTAACAAACCTCATTCTATCTATCGCTGCCAGGCGTTCGGTGACCTCACACCAGAGTTCCGTATGCAAAAAATAAAACAACTTAAACTTTGTGAAAATTGCTTGCGTGATAACCACGACGTAAACGCCTGTATTTCAAAAATGCGTTGTGCTATCTGGTGACGCCAAATGTTGGTTTTTAGTTTATTTATTTTTTATAATCTCGCATTCCAATTTCCCGCCCTGTTCTGTGCACCTTTTTTGCCTGCGCTTGCGCGCCCCCTCACTGCGAGCGGATGAACTAAAAAAAAGCTAAGATGGCTGATCGTGTTACGTTGCAATTTCGATCGCTGTCCCTTTATTACCGCAAATAATCCATATTCCGCCTTCGATATTTCTAATAAATGCGCTAACGTCGTTTTGAACCCTCGTGAGTGTGGTGAAAGAAGAAAGGAGCTCCTTCTGGACTGTGCCAGTGCTAGAAGATCCTGGATTGCAGTGCGCGTTCTAGAAGCTTCAGCAGCCATTGAGGTTGGTGCACATCCTTTCCTTTACCTCTATTTTTTCGCGAGATTGATTTTTTTGGTAATTAATAATCTAGTCATTGCGACCAGTTTCCAAAAACAATAAAGCGGCGTTACCATTTTTAGTGGTCCTTACGAGTCGTATGTGTTCAGTTACCTATAATTTACAGCTAACTTCCTACGATATATATAATGTATATAAATAATACTTATTTATCCCGCCCTTAGTAGATTATAAATTAATTAACCTGCTAAGTGTACCTACATCTCGCCCATAACACTGCGTTGTGTGATTTTCCCCTATATGTATACCGCATAAAATATAATAACTCGCAACTATAAACACATATTTATTGTTAAAATAAACTCGCATATTTCATTACGTATTAGATTAATATACTAAAATCATACGAATTTCATAATTGCATTTGTGGGTATTAGTGAATAATTTCGTGTCGTGCGGCCGCGACTGGTCTCGAGACGCGCTTGTCCGTTCACGAATACATTATAAGTACTTACTTAGATAGTTATTCATATTGTACAGCCTATTCTATTTAAAGTAACTATAATTTAGGAAAATGGCGAAACCTCAGATTCAAGACTCAGATTATGAAATTCGTGATGCTGAACTTACTATATTGAATGCTAAACAAAACGCGTTGTTTGAATGTGTTCAAAGAATTTATGATTTATCAAAAGATATAAGTACAAATGCACAGGCTAAGGAGATATTTCTTCGAGAAAGTTCTAATATTGATAATTTGCGAAATGAATTCCAGTTAGCCTTAGATAAAACTAACAAAAGACTTTTAATTGTCCAACCTACAGGTTCACCTAACTATAAGCCATTAGTTGCATTTGAACAGCTATATTCGAGCATTAGGCACATACGCAGGGCTTGTTTACCTACGAACGAAAACTGTAATCAACGCTGTCAGGACATGAGCGTGGCACCGCGTAAATCAACACCCAGTTTGCCTCCTATCGAACTCATACCTTTCGATGGTGACATTCGTTCGTGGCCATTATTTTACGCGAGTTTCAAGTCGAATATACACGACAATCCATCGCTGACAGATAGCGAGAAACTATATTATTTGTTAGGTAAAATAATCGGTAAGGCTCGTTCCACACTCTCAGGCATTACGCCTAGCCCTGAAAATTATCAGCTGTTATTTCAAACTTTAATCGACAAATACGAAGATAAGCGCACACTGGCTTCTTCTCATATGAGCCAGATATTTGATTTTAAACCGGTAACTTGTTCATCAGCTGACAGTTGCGATTTATTCATTGATAGATTTGTCAATGCGGTCAAAGCCTTACAAAACTTAAAGGTTGATAATCTAACCGACATGATATTTTTACATGTCGCCTTAAAGAAGCTCGACTTAGATACGGTTCGCGCCTTCGAAATGAACTGTGGTTCGTCTTCTACACCCACGTTTGAAAGTTTGGTTTTGTTTATAAAAAATCAGAGTAATATATTGCGACGCACGGAGACTGGTATTATTGGTACTCCCTCTGGTAGTACAAGGAAGCCCACAGCTGACAGCGCGCGCGCCGCTCGCAACACAAGTAAATCGGCGCCGCCGCCACCGCAATATAATACTTACTCGTATGTTAATACGGTCGAGTCTACCGCTAGTGCAAAATGTTTATGTAAAAATATTATACATCAGCACTTATTCAAATGCCCCGATTTAAATAAAATGAGTCCCGAAGACCGATTTAAATCAGTAAAAGAAACTAACTCGTGTGTAAATTGTCTTAGCATTAAACATCGAGTTTCGCAATGTAAATCAAAGTTAATTTGCCGTGTATGTCAATTGAGACATCACACACTTTTACATTTCAATCGGGAATCGAACCCAACCTCCTCCGCCGCGCAGTCCCAGACCGCAAGCACCGCGCCATCGGGTAACACGCTGCCGCGGGCGGCTGCCGCTGCGACATGCGATTCTGCTCCGACTGAACGTACCGACGTATCACTGTGTGCGACATCCACTGCCGTTGCGCGCACGCCGATGTCCCACACACTTGTAGATAAGCCGCAGTGTAACGCTCCCTCTACGGTTCTACTAGCTACCGCTCAGGTAGTTGTGTATGATAATAAGGGTAACAGTCATGTCTTACGCGCCTTGTTAGATTCCGCATCTCAAAGCCACTTTATTACAAAGGAGTGCTGCGATCGATTAGGTCTTAAGCGCCAGGACGTTACATCAACTATTGTTAAAGGTTTTGGCGGGTCAGAAAAGATAGTGAGGGGTTCGACTGAGTTTGAATTCTCATCCCGGTTTAATTCACAAATAAAATATAATATACCTTCTTTGGTAGTAGATAATATTACTGAAAGTTTACCAACCGCGTTAATTGATACATCCGCTCTTCCTTATTTGAATAAAATCCCGCTTGCAGACAGTGCGTTTGCTACACCGAATAAAATAGATATTCTTGTCGGTGCCTCGCTTTTCCCGCATTTATTATTGCGTGACGTTGTTCAAACTGATGATCCGTCCGCACCTCCCGCCATTGAAACGGTACTAGGCTATATCATTATGGGGTCTGTACCTACACTGTGTAACCGCGCGGCGCCTCTGACCGCTTGCTGTACTATAGGGCTATCTCCGGAGCCTATAGACACATTGATTAAACGTTTCTGGGAGCTCGAAGAGCTCACTGTACCGCCCGCTCAATGTAAGGATGACATTGAATGCGAGGATTTTTATAGTGCTACTACTGAGCGAGATCCCGCTAGTGGTAGATATACAGTTGGTTTACCCTTCCGTGACGATATGTATCTCCTTGGTAATTCGCATGATATTGCTCGCAAGCGATTTATGTGTTTAGAAAAGAAGCTAGAAGCCTCACCTAAAATGAGAGCGGCATATGATGAAGTGATCAGAGATAATCTGGCGCAAGACTATTTATCCCCCGCACCTCCTGCTGATGACTCTGGTGACTCATCGCTCGATTATGTGATACCACATCATGGGGTCTTGCGCGAGGATAAATTGACGACAAACCTGCGTGTAGTCATTGACGCCAGTGCTAAGACTGACTCTGGGCAATCACTTAATGATTTGTTACACTCTGGCCCTAATCTGCAGGGCGATCTATTTAAAATAATTTTAAACTTTCGACTTCACGCTGTTGCGTTGACTGCAGATTGCCGTCAAATGTTTATGCAAATAGTCATACGTTCATCTGATCGCCGCTTCCAAAAAATTCTACACAGGTTTGACCCTCAAGAGCCGCTTCTTCTCTACCAGTTTAATAGAGTCTGCTTCGGAATTAAATCCAGTCCTTACCATGCATTGCGCACTGTAAAGCAGCTGGTCGCCGATGATGGTGCGAAGTATCCTCGCGCGGCAGAGATCGTCTCTACCTCGCTCTACATGGACGATATTGCCTTTTCGGTAGAGACTGAAATAGAAGCGAAGGCTGCTTCTAAAGAGCTCGTAGACCTATTTAAAGGAGCTCAGTGGGATTTAGTCAAATGGAATAGCAATTCCAAAGCAGCCCTAGAAGATCTACCTCCGTCGCACAAACTCGTTTCAGAAGTAGAGTTTGACAAGTCAATACAACACAAAATATTAGGTTTGTATTGGTCCACGAACGACGACTACTTCTACTTTAAAATCTCACCCACAGAGGAGAAATGCTCTAAACGCGTGATATTATCGACTATCGCACGTCTCTGGGACATCATGGGATTCGTGGCTCCGTGTGTTCTGTACGCCAAGCTACTAATTAAAGAGCTGTGGCGCTTGAACTTGCAATGGGATGATGCCCCCCCGCCCCACATTAATACAATGTGGAGACAATTTTGTTCACAGCTTCCAAAGCTAAATGAATTAAAGATACCGCGCTATCTTGGTTTGACTTGCGATTGTGCGGTTACGTTGATGGGATTTTCAGACGCGAGTGAGCAGGCTTACGGTGCTGTCATTTATTTACACGTTAGCTCTGCTAGCGGTGTTCGTACTCAGCTGGTCTGTGCGAAGTCCAAGGTCGCGCCGATGAAACCACAGTCGATTGCTAGACTGGAACTGTGTGGAATCGTGCTGTTAGCGAAACTTTTACGCACGGTATACGACACCTATAGGTCGAGGTTCTCAGTGGAAGTATACGCGTTCTCCGACTCTCGAGTCGCCTTATACTGGATACAAAGCTCGCCTCATCGCTGGCAGACCTTCGTTGCAAACCGCGTTGTCCAAGTTACAGACAACATTCCTGCTGACAAGTTTCATCACGTCGCGGGTGCTGAAAATCCAGCGGACTGCCTGTCTCGTGGCATTATGCCCGAGAAGTTGGCTTCACATCCCTTATGGCTGCACGGCCCACCTTGGGCGTCGCTACTGCCATCGCAGTGGCCCATCAATGACATCGATACTCCGCCACCGGTAGTGCCAGAGCAAAAAATACTTGCGCACCCGGTCGTAACGCCAGAACCTGATTCAATTATATATGAGCTCGCCCAGCGCATGTCATCATGGTCGAAGCTCTTACGAGTGATTGTATATATTTATCGCTTCGCAAAGCTATTACCGCGTCGCAGTTCTGCGATCATTTCATCTGATGACCTTGAGTTTGCAGAAAATAAATTGTTGCAAATTCTACAGCAAAAATATTTTAAAGATGAAATGTTTAATTTGAAAAACAACAAGCTTTGCTCGAAAGCTCTTAATAAACTGAGCCCCTTTATAAATGACGGACTCCTCAGAGTTGGCGGTCGCCTTCGTAACTCTGAGCTTACATACTCCCATAAACATCCCGCGATCTTACCTCGCCATGATCACGTAGTTGAAATGCTGATCGACTACTATCATCGCAAATATTTACATGCCGGCCCAGAGTTGCTAATATCTTTGCTCCGGCAAAAATACTGGGTTTTGTCGGCGCGTCGTATTGTCCGCCAGAGAGTCCACATGTGTAATACATGCTTTCGCATGAAACCGCAACCTACTTACCCCCTCATGGCAGACTTACAAGATTGTCGTGTTAAGCAAACCGCCAAGGCTTTTACACTTACAGGCTGCGATTATGCAGGTCCTATCCCATATGTTCCACAGAAGCGTAGAGGCGTCAAAGGCCAGAAGGCTTATATCTGCGTTTTTACATGTCTCACAACTCGTGCGGTGCACATAGAGATAGCTACTGACCTTAGCACGCCTAGCTTCTTAGCTGCGCTCAAACGGTTCCTAGCTCGCAGAGGCCCAGTAGAGATACTCCATTCTGATAATGGGACTAACTTTGTGGGTGCCAACAGTTACCTTAAAGATCTGTACAGATTCCTAACTAATGAATATAAGCCTCGCTTCGAAGAACATCTATCGGAGAATCGCATTAAATGGAAATTTAATTGTCCAACGGCGAGTCACTTTGGCGGCTGCTGGGAAAGCATGGTTAAAGTAATAAAATCTCATTTGTTCAGAGTTATTGGGCAACAGTTATTATCGTACGAGGAACTAAATACGGTGCTTATACAAATTGAATGCTTGTTGAATTCGCGCCCGCTCACCGTATTGAGCCCAGATCCCTCGGAGCCCACCGCGTTGACTCCGAGTCACTTTCTACATACCGTACCGCTTCATTCTCTACCCGCACCGGAAGTAAAGTCTTCTAACTTAAACCTGCTCCATAGGCATGCCTTGATTGATAAATTAGTTCAATCTTTCTGGCGGCGATGGAGAGTCGAGTATCTGCACGGACTGCAAGTAAGACAGAAGTGGAATACCCCTTCTGCTCCTATAAAACCCGGGACTGTCGTTATCATTATTACTGAAAATGCCCCGCCTTTGGCGTGGCCATTAGCGATTGTACACCAGGTATACCCATCTAGAGACGGAATCGTTCGCGTCGTTTCCGTAAAGACCGCTAAAGGCGTATACACACGTCCAGTTACACGCTTATGTCCGTTGCCAAATCAATAATTAATATAAATAACCAAGTTTATGTTAGTTTAGTTTAATGTTTGTTATATATCCGCTTATTATATAGAGATTATGTACTTATAACTTCATAAGCACTTCTAACTTTAAGTATACATATATTTTTTTTTTTTTTTAAAGGTGACCCTTTAAGGGCGGCTGGAAATGGTGACGCCAAATGTTGGTTTTTAGTTTATTTATTTTTTATAATCTCGCATTCCAATTTCCCGCCCTGTTCTGTGCACCTTTTTTGCCTGCGCTTGCGCGCCCCCTCACTGCGAGCGGATGAACTAAAAAAAAGCTAAGATGGCTGATCGTGTTACGTTGCAATTTCGATCGCTGTCCCTTTATTACCGCAAATAATCCATATTCCGCCTTCGATATTTCTAATAAATGCGCTAACGTCGTTTTGAACCCTCGTGAGTGTGGTGAAAGAAGAAAGGAGCTCCTTCTGGACTGTGCCAGTGCTAGAAGATCCTGGATTGCAGTGCGCGTTCTAGAAGCTTCAGCAGCCATTGAGGTTGGTGCACATCCTTTCCTTTACCTCTATTTTTTCGCGAGATTGATTTTTTTGGTAATTAATAATCTAGTCATTGCGACCAGTTTCCAAAAACAATAAAGCGGCGTTACCACTATCTGCAAAAACATGCACCACCACATGTTGCATATCGATTCGGCTTTAGTCAAATCAAGTGAATCGGTACCAAACTCATCTTCAAACCCTGTCGCGTTGACATGCTCTACCAATTCCACGGTTTTGCTCGGCACCGCCGTCATCCACGTCGCAGACTGCTGGGGCAGGTACCAGCCCGTACGTGCGGTGATCGATAGCGGCGCCATGACGGGCTATCTGACTCAAGACTGTGCGAAGCGCTTAGGGTTGCCGCGACGCAAATGTAACTTCGAACCTGTCGGTTTAGGTGGCAACCCTGTCAGAGAGTTTGGCTTAGCGACTTGTAGTATAAAGCCGCGTGATAGTGATGGCCCCGTTCTGAAAACCGATGCGGTAATCGTTTCGAACATAGCAGGCGACTTACCTACAGTCCCCTTGTCAAACGACATCATTAACATGTATCAAAATCTAAAGTTGGCGGATCCTCAATTCTACAAACCGGGTCCAGTCGATATGTTACTCGCCGCTGATGTGTTTCCATACATCTACGACGGCCAAAAAGTATTGCCGCGGGAGCACGGGATGCCAGTAGCCATGAGTTCAATCTTCGGTCACGTGATTTCAGGCCAAGCCGCCTTTAACCGTGACAAACGCAAGGACGACTCGGCTTCAACTGGTACAGTCGACGCGACAATGACTGATGCGCCTACTCAGGCAGCTGTTGTTCTGTTGGTAACACAAGCGAGTATCGATAAAATCATGAATTCGTTCTGGGAAATAGAGAATGTTCAAAGTGACGTACCTCAGTCCTCTGAAGACTTGTACGTAGACAAGTTCTTTGAAGCGGAACATAGTCGAGACGACACCGGTCGCTACACAGTTAAGTACCCATTCAAGCCTGGGTTCGAACTCGGTGCTTCGCGTCCACAGGCTGAGCGTCGACTACTAAATTTAGAGGCGAAGCTAGATAGATTTCCAGACGTCAAACAAGAATATCATAAGTTCATGACTGAGTACGTAAACTTAGGTCATATGACTTGCCTCGGTGAGCTAGGTACAGTCGAGTCGAAAAATATAATTCCCCATTTCTATATCTTGCGTCTATCCAGCACTACCACGAAGCTTCGTGCTGTCTTCGATGCCTCATGTGCAACGTCGAATGGGAATTCATTGAATTCGGTTCTGTATCCCGGCCCTAAGCTACAGTCTGACATTAACGAAATCCTGATCAACTTCCGTATCCATCCTGTCGGGTTGTCAGCAGACATTTGTAAATGTTACAGACAAATATTGATTGATAAGAGCCAACGACCGTATCAACATATTCTATGGCGTGGCTCACAAGACGAACCGATCAAAGTGTTTGAACTCAACAGAGTGACCTACAGGGTGGCCACTAGTCCATACCTAGCTATTAAAGTCCTGCGCACTCTGGCTGACGATGAAGCGGAGCGGTTCCCTGCGGCAGCAGAAGTGTTAAAAAAGGCTTTTTTTATGGACGATTTCTTGTGGTCGATGCCGACGGTAGAGAGCGCTATTCAGTTACAGGAGGAGCTGACGTCGTTGTTAACCAGCGGAGGGTTCTTGCTAAGAAAGTGGTCCAGCAATTGTCCACAGGTACTCGAGCAGCTGCCTCAGGATTATCGCGAGTTGCCTGTCCAGTTCGACGATGATGCCAATCTGACCATTAAGGTTCTCGGCCTTCAGTGGCTGCCAGCTTCCGATGCGTTCTCATTCACCACTTCACAGGCTAATCCTGTAGTCACGAAACGAACTGTCTTGTCACAGATAGGACGTCAGTTCGATCCACTCGGATTCGTCGCTCCATGCATATTCTTCGCCAAGTGTTTCATGCAGAAACTTTGGGCCCTGAAACTCGATTGGGATCAGAGTTTGCCTGCGGATCTGGAAACACAGTGGAAAACATATATTGAAGAATTGCCATTACTTTCCAATATTCAGCACGAACGTCACGTGACCGTCGCTGGTTTTACCTACTGTCAGCTTCTAGGTTTCTGCGACGCGTCGCAACTCGGATATGCAGCAGTCGTGTATATGCGCACTGAAAATGAGAAAGGTGAGAGCAAAGTTAGCCTTCTCATATCAAAGTCCAAAGTAGCGCCCTTGAAAACAGTTACCATCCCTCGGTTGGAGCTTCTGGCTGCTCATCTTCTTGCCAAGTTGGTCTCATATGTCAAGTCCATTCTAACTAGTCGACTTCAGATCAACGAGACGTTGATGTTCACTGATGCGTCTGTAGTGTTGGCGTGGCTGAACACACCAAGCTATATGCTTAAAACCTTCGTCGCTAATCGCGTAGAGTCCATCGCAGACAAGGAACCTATAGAGTGCTGGCATCATGTTAGCGGCGCATGCAACCCAGCAGATGTCTGTTCTCGCGGAGCGTTACCCTCTGCGTTACTGGCGATGCCTGAGTGGCTGCATGGTCCGCAATGGCTTACGCAGGATCGCTCTCAGTGGCTGGTAAGGACTATCGATGAGTTTCGGGATGAATCTCCACCTGAGCTTAAAACAGCTACAGTTCTGATGTCAACTGATAGCGTTGAATCTAATCCTATTGTCGAACTAACTGAACGCTGTTCAAGCTTCAGTAAGGTGGTGAATGTTGTCGCTCGATGTCTTCTGTTCATCCACAACGCAAGATCTAAACCTCAAGAGCGTAGATATCTCACAGTCATCGAAACTAGAAAAGCGCATGATGTTATTATAAAAGCAATTCAAAGTCACTACTTTTCGGACGACCTCGTAGCTCTGTCCAAAGGTAACCCCTGCAGTCAGTCGTTGCGCAAGCTTAACCCCTTTCTAGATCCCCTTGGTTTTCTCAGGGTGGGGGGTAGACTGTCGCAGTCCACCCTGACTTTTGATAAGAAGCATCCGTTTCTTCTACCTAAGAAGTCTCACTTCACTGATATTCTGGTCGATCACTTTCATAAGCTGCATCTGCATGTTGGCCCACGTACCCTGCAAGGCATCATTTCCCAGAAGTACTGGATCATATCAGCACGAAGTGCCATACGATCGCGAACTCTGAAGTGTATACCGTGCTTTAAAGTATCTCCTTCCCAGCGTCAACCTCTTATGGGAGAGTTACCTAAATTCCGCACGCAAGACGTTCACGTATTTCATACGGTAGGCGTTGACATAGGCGGACCCTTTCTAACTAAAGAGTCGAAACGTAGGAATGCACCATCTTCGAAATCGTACCTTTGCGTTTTCGTGTGCTGTGCAGTACGAGCTGTGCGCTTAGAAGTTCTATCTTCATTAAGTACCGAGTGCTTCTTGGCGACATTCGACCGATTTACATATAGGAGAGGTCTGTGTAAACTTTTAGTGTCCGACAACGGCACAAACTTTGTCGCTGCGGGCAAACAACTTAAAGAAATAACCGAATTTCTAAATCATAACCAGGGCAAACTGACTACTAGTTTGACATCGCGACAAGTAGAATGGAAACATAATCCACCCGCGGGAAGTCACTTCGGAGGACTTTACGAAGCAGCTGTCAAATCGGCTAAAGTCCACATAAAACGAGCAGTGGGTAACCGAGTACTGTCGTTTGAAGAACTTACCACCTTGTTCGCAAGAGTAGAGGCGGTGCTTAACTCACGCCCACTCTGTGCTCTGTCGAACGATCCTAGCGAATTCGAGGTTCTTACGCCTTCGCATTTCCTAATAGGTCGTGACATTCTTAGTGTCCCGGAGTATGACTTGACGGATTTACACCCTAACCGACTAAATCGGTGGCAGGCTGTACAACAAGTAGCACAACTCTTTTGGAAACTCTGGAGACAAGATTACCTCCACACTCTTCAAAAACGTGACAAGTGGTGTAGGAATTCACAAAATATCAAAGTGGGTGATCTTGTGCTTTTACACGCGGATACTCCTCCCTTGCAGTGGAGTCTCGCTAGGGTATTAAAAGTACATCCTGGACCAGATGGCGCAGTGCGTGTGGTCACTGTGCGAACAAAAGATAAAGAGTTTATACGTCCTGTAGTTAAACTCAGTCCTCTCCCAGCGGAGCAGGACTCTGCTTAAAAATTAATAATTTTAGTCTTTCTCTCACATAAACTTTTAAAATTGTAATAACTTAGCCTTTTGTTTATGTGAGTATATATTTTAAATAAAATACAGTCCACTTTTATAAGCTCTCGTAACTGTGAAATCCAGGTGGATTTCGGTGGGGGGAATGTTGGGTTTTCATACAAACTTTGAGATTTCAAATCACCCGCTAAACCGCCGCCATGTTGCCGTCCTGCGACGGAAACTACTAACAAGTAGCCGCAAGGGAGCGCCACTGTCTCTTTTTTTGCAATGGCGGAGCGCGGCCGTTCATAATTTGTGTTCGAACGAAAATAATTAGCTGCAAGTGCACTAACTCATCAAGCACTCTGCTAAAGCCTGAAACAATGGATCCATGGGCCCTCTAAGCTAGCAAACAGCACAGCTTCAAAGAAAACCACAAGAAAACTATACTTGCAAATGACTCGAAGGCGGCGGCGGTGAGTAAGAAGAAACAACTTTTTGATATTCTCAAAGTTAGATTTGTACCGTATTCCTTTAAACTAGCGAAACGCCACAATGTATGTATTTAAAAGTATTTGTGTATGTATATCAGTCTCTGGTTCCCAAGATACAGGGAATCCTAGTTTGGGGCCAGATGACCGTTTGTGATTTGTCCCAGATATTATTATTATTATTAATACTTCAAAAGTTATGACACTGGGACGGAAAGATGGTCCAAACGTTGCGTTGTTTTCCTAATAAGTTGGTTCCTAATAAAAATTACAGAATCATAAAAACCATAAAAATACCACACAACAGATTATACCGCAAAAAATACTATAAAAAGAGTGTAAATGAAACACCAATTTTAAAGTCTGAACTTAATCTTAATTTATACATACAGGACAGCAACAAAAATGTATAGGAACCATTTATCTTAGTGTCTAGTTAGTACAGACGGCGCACTCACAGTGGTGTCCCGGTCGGTGATGGCGTACTTCAGCCGGGACTCCAGCCCCCGGATCTGCGAGTCCACGGTCGTCAGCTCCGACTCCTTGCGGGACTTCTTCATGGATTCCCGGAGCTCCTCTGTCAGTTTCTCCTGCAGTATGATGATACCAACTCATTCATGAGCATTAAATTTAGGGGTCTTTTTAGACTGCAAAAAAGTACGAGACGCGTCCGAAAGTCGCGGCTTACGGACGTGACTTGATGTATCTGGATGAGTGTATCCCATTTTTGCTGTTGATCGACACCAATGTACCATATTGGTGTCGATTCGGTTTTCACGATTAAACTTAAATAATTAATTAAATAAGTGTAATCGCAAACACCGAATCGACACCATTTTCTACTAAACCTTGCCAACTATTGGAAAAACATCGCGAGAGTAACAATGAGTGTTTGGACTTCCCATAGAAATTCCCTGGTCGTTCCCTTCCCTTAAATATGGTTGAGGGGAGCGATGGCTGACTCTCGCGTTATACTCGTGATCGGGTGCTGTCCGTGTGAACTGGCCTGCTCTTGTCATTGGTTTTTGGAATTGTTAGTCATTAGCTACAAATAATATATACTTTTATCTCTTCTGAATCCTTTCTTTCTTTATTCTTATTTTTTTATATTTTATTTACAGACATGACATTGTATAATTCATTTATTGATCTAGCATTAAGATGTAATAGAATATAAGACTTTTTTCAAAAAATTTGTTGGAGGGAGTTTCTTTATGGCCCGCCGTTTCTTCTCACTCCGCAAACACTTCCCGAAACGGTGGGTAGACGAGTTCCGAGTGGTAGGAACCTCGTATTAGGTAGATAAAAGAATGACGTTCGAAAAGTGTACACTGCTACCTACATCGAATAAAAAATATTTTCTTTTTCGTTCATTTTCACAAAATCTGGCAAAAGCCGTCCGAACAACCGAACAGTCCGAATAAGGGACGCATCGCAAGGGAAGCGACGCGTCTTTACTAATAATAAAAAGACATGTGACCTTCTTAGCCTTCAGCTGCGAGAGATGCTTCTCGTCCCAGCGCTTGGCCTTGCGCGCCAGGTCCAGCGAGCCTCCCGAGATGATGCCCGACTTCTGGTAGAACGTGCCGTCTAGCGCCAATGCCTATAGAACAAGTAATTTGTGAACAATCTGTGATGTGTGGTCAAACAATTTTGTGAAAATTCTGTGCTATGTGGTCAATGGGGTTTAAGTGATAAATGGTCTTCTGTGTTGTCTTGTCAATGAGTTATCTTTACGCGCCCGATTTACCGTGACATTCGCGTCAATTTACACAGGAAAAGCGACTCAAATGCGCATTTTTTAAACCCACGAAGCCGCCGTCGCATCCGGAGTGTCAACGCGAACACCGGAAGACGCAGTGAAGGCAGGCCTCCCACTCGGTGGACCGATGACCTGGTGAAGGTTGCGGGAAGCCGCTGGATGCGGGCAGTGCAAGACCAGTCCTTGGAAATCCTTGGGGGAGACCTTTGTTTAGCAGTGGAAGTCTATTGACTAAAGATGGATTCCTCAATCCCGGACACCTTTAGAAGGCTTGCGAGGGGCCATAGCCTACACGCATAGCCACAACGTAGGCTCCAGCCGACAAAAATGTATGAAAATCTCAAATACCGGCGCCTGTGACGCGGAAACCGACTGAAGCACGGGATATATCGCTAAAATAAAAACAGTAAGCTGCAATATGTAGTGCACACATACGTCGTAGCGGCTGCTCTTGGCGCGGTCCAGGTCGTAGGCGACGCGCGACGCGTCCTCCGGCGTCTCGCAGACCAGCGCGTGAGAGGGAGAGAGAGCGAGCGAGAGAGAGAGAGAGAGAGACATACGTCGTAGCGGCTGCTCTTGGCGCGGTCCAGGTCGTAGGCGACGCGCGACGCGTCCTCCGGCGTCTCGCAGACCAGCGCGTTGTTGGTGACGAACAGCACGGCGCGGTGGATGGCCGGCGGGTCGAAGCGCAGCACGTCGAAGAGGAGCTTCACGTTCTTTGGCTCTTTTATGTCGCTGCACCGACAGAATAAATGTTACATGGGTGCTCCTTGCTCGTTCAATTAGTGACGGCGGAAAAGAGACAAAGCACCAAAAGGACTACAGTTTTTCCCAATCACAAAAAAGCAAAAGGTAAACAAACTTATGATGTTGACATGTTTGACCTTTTTTATGTGTCCATTCCATAGTAAGTATGTTTACCTTTTGTTTTTTCTTGATTGAAACAAGTTATACTTATTCACGTTCTTCGGCTCCTTGATATCGCTGCCCCGCGTTGGTGCAATTGACAACATTATACATTTTAAAGTTTCGATATTTATGAGTGTTTTATAAATCTATCTTTTTCTTCCAAGCATTGGTTAGCCTCCCCACCGCTGGGACATAGGTCTCTTCTCATACCGAGGGAAAGTTAGTCTTCGGTCCCAAATCTGGATTGGTAGAGTGTCATGTAGTAACATGACACTCTACCAATCCAGATTTGAAAACTTCTTATTTTGGGGTTGGCCTAGTGGCCAAATAAGAAATTTTCAAGCCACACTGAGCCACGACCGCTGCGGCTCCCGAGTGTATCAACACGACATAACCGACTCACCGAAGACGCTCCCTCAAGGGCTTGGCCTGGATGTAGTCCAGCGGCAGAAAAGTCTCAGGTTCCAGCATCCTCTCCTTCAAAACCTGACAAAAACAACAATTTTAATGTCTCTGTAAAAATATGCTTTTATCCGACTGGCAAAGTGGTGAATGTTTTTCTCCAATGTATTTATTCATTTTCTCCAATTTCATTGTGACGGTGATGAAGTGACGGCAAAGTGACGGTGACGCGACAGTGAAGTCACAATGATGTGACGGTAAAAGACGTCCATATGATGGTGATGTGACGGCAATATGACGGTAATGTGGCGGTGAAGTCACGGTGATGTGACGACAAAATGACGATGACGCGACAGTGAAGTCACAATGATGTGATGATGACGGTAAAAGACATCCACGTGACGGTGATGTGACGGCAATATGACGGTAACGAAATTACGGTGACGTGACGATGAATTAACGGTGACGTAACGATGGTGTGACAGTGAAGTGACGGTAAAGTAACGGTGATGGAACGGTTAACTGACAGTTAAACGAACTTACCTGGATGCAGCGGCGCGCCGTCTTCTCGGTGTCCACGACGATGGCCTCCATGTACTTGCCCAGCACCTTGGTGATGGCCACGTTGTACCGCTTGTGCGTCGGCTGGCACATGTTGATCATGCGGTCGTACTGCGGCACAAAGCACATAATCAGCCCTGATATACGGACGAGTGCAGATTCTGCCTCGAGGAAGAGTAAACTCCTCTTTACATACTTTACGAGTGCGAGGCACAAGTCCAAGCCAGAAACCGATCTTTAGGTGGACCAATGGTAACTCCAGAGGTCATTAGAGATCTTTATCCTTATTGCATCCTACAGTTCATTAGAACTATCGGCTTTGAGGACATAATATATTAGGGATAGTGTCTCAGTAGATCTATCCAGGTCGCAGTGATTCAATAGAGTCCACCTTGAGTCCTATCTCCCTTTTACCCGAAATGATAAAAATAGTAATGGTGCTCGGACCCGGGTCCCCCGTAGCCTTCCCAAAGCCTGTGAAGGTTACGCCATACTCTACATACGGGGCCAAGTCCAGATTAGTGGAGGTTGTGATGCTAGTGGCCAATCTCAGCGTCAGAAGTTTTCAAGTCACCTTTAAGGCCTCTGACACGGCTTATCTACTGCCATTATTTAATAGTAGCCAGCACCAACGGCTTTACGTGCCTCGCGAACCACGGAAACGGTCGAGATAAATGCTACTAACAGTCAAACACATCCAGATTAAGACCGTGACTGTGAATGTAGTCAGTTAACCTGGGTGATCGATGCGACCACTGAGCTACAACCGCTCCTTAAAATCTTGGTTATGTAAAATTATCGAAATGGTGTATTCAGTGATTTATTTTGGGACAACCAGTGTGGAGTATACTGTTACAGTATTCAGTGTTATATTTTGGAAAGCCGGTATCCGGTATGCAGTGGTTTTCAGTGTTTTACGTTGGAACAGCTGGTAAACAGTTTGCGATGGCATTCGCTGCTGCATGCAGCACTCACCACGCCGGGGATGTCGCGCTTGAAGCTCTCCACGATCTCCTGCTTCTTGCGGCGGCGCGCCTCCTCGTGCTTGTCCACGCGCGCGTCGCCCAGCTGCGCGGCCACCTCCTCCAGCGCGGCCTGCAGCTGCAGCTGTGTGACATGCAGCACTCACCACGCCGGGGATGTCGCGCTTGAAGCTCTCCACGATCTCCTGCTTCTTGCGGCGGCGCGCCTCCTCGTGCTTGTCCACGCGCGCGTCGCCCAGCTGCGCGGCCACCTCCTCCAGCGCGGCCTGCAGCTGCAGCTGTGTGACATGCAGCACTCACCACGCCGGGGATGTCGCGCTTGAAGCTCTCCACGATCTCCTGCTTCTTGCGGCGGCGCGCCTCCTCGTGCTTGTCCACGCGCGCGTCGCCCAGCTGCGCGGCCACCTCCTCCAGCGCGGCCTGCAGCTGCAGCTGTGTGACATGCAGCACTCACCACGCCGGGGATGTCGCGCTTGAAGCTCTCCACGATCTCCTGCTTCTTGCGGCGGCGCGCCTCCTCGTGCTTGTCCACGCGCGCGTCGCCCAGCTGCGCGGCCACCTCCTCCAGCGCGGCCTGCAGCTGCAGCTGTGTGACATGCAGCACTCACCACGCCGGGGATGTCGCGCTTGAAGCTCTCCACGATCTCCTGCTTCTTGCGGCGGCGCGCCTCCTCGTGCTTGTCCACGCGCGCGTCGCCCAGCTGCGCGGCCACCTCCTCCAGCGCGGCCTGCAGCTGCAGCTGTGTGACATGCAGCACTCACCACGCCGGGGATGTCGCGCTTGAAGCTCTCCACGATCTCCTGCTTCTTGCGGCGGCGCGCCTCCTCGTGCTTGTCCACGCGCGCGTCGCCCAGCTGCGCGGCCACCTCCTCCAGCGCGGCCTGCAGCTGCAGCTGTGTGACATGCAGCACTCACCACGCCGGGGATGTCGCGCTTGAAGCTCTCCACGATCTCCTGCTTCTTGCGGCGGCGCGCCTCCTCGTGCTTGTCCACGCGCGCGTCGCCCAGCTGCGCGGCCACCTCCTCCAGCGCGGCCTGCAGCTGCAGCTGTGTGACATGCAGCACTCACCACGCCGGGGATGTCGCGCTTGAAGCTCTCCACGATCTCCTGCTTCTTGCGGCGGCGCGCCTCCTCGTGCTTGTCCACGCGCGCGTCGCCCAGCTGCGCGGCCACCTCCTCCAGCGCGGCCTGCAGCTGCGCCGCGCGCCCGCGGCACTCGCCCACGTCCGCCTGCCACCAACCGATCATTCATACACGTCATACACATAGGACACAGGGTATAGGACATAAACACACCTCCTCCGACCAGCCCCTAGCTGGGCCGCCCGGCCTTGGCACTCGCCCGCGTCCGCCTCCATCGTAGACGAGGATGCGTACGCATAGAGCAGAGAGAACATACATTATGGACCAGCCAAATGGGGTTCACTGCTAGACAAAGGCCTCCCCCAAGGTCCTGAGCACTCACACGCGTCCGCTGTCCACAGACAAGGATATACAGACATACACGTAAGACAGAGGGCATAGCAACTACATTATGGACCAGTCAAATCGGGTTCACTGCTAGACAAAGGCCTCCTCCAAGGACCTGCGCATGCCCACGACCGCATGAACCACAGACAAGGGGTTCATACACATATAGTTCATTCCAATCAAAAAAAAGCAAAACGTAAACAAACTTACTATGGAACTGACACATGTCAATGTCATCTGCATACTTCGTTTGTTTACCTTTTGCTTTTTTTTTATTGGAATGAAGTATACATGTAAACATAGGCTATAGGGCATAGACAACATACATTTTTGACCAGCCAAATGACATCCACTGCTGACAAAGTTACAAGGTAGACAAGGCTACATACACACTATACGTAGGACATAGCCAACATACGTCGACACTGTAAGGATACGTCCTTACACCTTTATACCGTGGTTCGCGACGTAACCGATAACCACGGCTGCCCTTCTTGGTCGATATGTGTGGGAATTGAATGTTAATTAAAATCACTGTTCTGTTACACTGTTAAATTATATTATTAAATGTTAATGTTATGAGCTACGTTGATGTTGGCTGTTGGACGGTAACTGGTTGCTCAGCCCAGATACTGCGTACAGCAGAAGCGGCTAGCGCAGCCAAAAGTAATTAAAACTAGGTTATATGATTGGCCTACAAAAATTTACAGTGCTGACTGTACAGACACCACTATTAAAGTATAAAACAGTTACATCATCAGCCAAACGATGTCCGTATCACAGCTAGACAAAGGCCACAACAACACACGGAACGCCAGCAATCATCATCACATCACATCAAATCATTGCTACCTAAGAACGATATAACACTAAAATAACCTGATCTGACTGCTTACTCTTAACTTTAAAAATCCAGTTTGTGACTTTCGATGCTCCCGACATTCCTCCTAAAAAGCTTGCTATTAATAACATGTTTATCTATCTATCTATGTTATCCCGTACCTGTAACTCGGCCCTCAATCGTCGCTGCTCCTCCAAAGCCTGCTCCGAGCTCTTGATGTGCTCGTTCAGCTTCTCCACGCGCTTCATGGCTTCCGTTCTCTCATGCCCCTGAAAGGTAACAATATGTTTTAGGTCTTTAATTAATCACAACAATTATTTGTTGTAAGTTGAGATATGAGCCAACCAGATGCGGTTTTATGACTTTTATTCTTAGAATGAATGAAGGAATTGAAAGAATGAAAGCATGATGAATGAAATAAAGAAAATGGTTGAATGATTAAAACTTAAATGTTACAAGGTTACAGCGTGACGGTGTGGAGTGTGGCGTGCGTCCTGTGGAGTATGTAATGTAGTGCGTAGTCTGGAGTATGTATGAGTAGTGTGGTATCTAAAGTGTGGCGTGTGGTGTATGAAGTGTGTAGTATGGCGTCTGGAGTGTGTAGTATGGCGTATGTCGTGTGACATGTGGAGTGTGGCGTGTAGTGTGTCCTGTGGCGTGGGGCATGTGGAGTGCGATTCAGGTGGAGTGTGTCGTGTGGCGTACCTTCTGGCGGTGCTTGTTCTCGAACTCGCCCTTGCGGCGCAGCTCGTTGTCGAGGCGGTCTTGGTCGGCCTTCTGCTCGCGGTTCACGGAGTCCAGCTCCTGCAGGTAGCGGGCTGCTTGGCGGGAAGCTTCCATCTTCAGCTCCTCGTACTCGCGGATCTGGTGGAAGAGGGGAGTGAGTGAGTGGGAAAAGGACACGCTAACAACTAACTGCAGTTGTGTTTTTCTTTCATTTGCCCCTTCATAGCGTAATGGCTAGTCCGCTCGCTTCACATCAGGATATCGTCACTCGATATCTCGTCTATCGATTTCCAGCGGGGTCCAACTTTGTGGGACTCGATTTTTGGTGATATCGGTTTGGATACATCCGCCATACATTAATGTTAATAGCATTGATGTGTTACGGCAGAAGATAGCCAGTTCCCCATTGCGTTGAAGAATTTGGTAAGCCCGCTTCCATCTTCGACATCATCATCAATTACCACCAGATGAGATGATGACAATGACATACCAATTGTGAATTCCCAATAATCAGGTACCCATTGACACCTTTTAGACGTCGAACCTTGACAAAATGATGAAGCTACGAACCTGAGCCTCTTCCAAGTGGACATCAGACCGCGACCCTGCACCGTTCCCCACAGCAGTCGTCTCCCACTGCGCCTTCTGCTCCTCAATCTGGCGCAACTCCTCCTCCAGCTTGCGGATGTCGGCCTGGTGAGCCTCGTGCGCCTTCCGCGCTTGCTCCAGGGTCTTGAGCGCGCTTTCTAGCTTCTTCTGCGTGTGCGTCACGCGCTCTTTGGCCTTTATGAAGGTGGGACGCTTCTTGGAGATTTCGGCTTCCTGTGGCATGCGAGAAAGACTCCTCGTTTGAGTAAAACCTGTTTGTTTTGTTTTTGTACGTGGAGATTTGAGGTGTTACTATTTATTAGGTGTCTCTGTCTCTGATCAAGTTAGTAGTACATTTGTAAAATTGTATTTGTCTAGTTGATGTTAAGTGCGTCTATCGCGCCTGAAACTGAACAACTTTCCACAATACATTTAATTGGGGCGAAAAAAAAATCCGACTTCTTGTACAAATTCACGTCACGTCGATAAACCAGTTCTGTATGCAACAGCCAAAACTTTTTCGGTTCATTTGAAGACTTTCCACAGATAACAGAAACAAACGACTGTGTGCCTGCACTATTCCTAAACATGTTCTAGCGTTCACTCCTTTTCTATTCATCCGAACTAAACATATTAAATATCACTCTGTATGCATTACTCTTTACAAGAAAATCAAAATAACATTGAGACGACACATGTTTACCGTTGGTTTAAGTATGATTTACATGTACACTATAATAACTAAGTATAACACAGAACATATTACTAGCACTCACCACTTCTCTAATCTCCTGCTCGACCTTAGCCAGCTCCCGCTGCACGGTGCCAGCCTCCTTCTTCTTCTCCTTCACCGCCTCCTCGGCCTTCACTCTCTTCTTCTCTATCTTGGTGATCTCGCTCTGCTTGTGCTGCAGCTCCTCTTCAAGGTTCTGGATCTCTCTCTCGTTGTGGTACAGGTGAAACAGTTGGAGCTCCACTTTTTGCTCTTGCTGTTGGGTAATGGAGTTATTATTAAAATTGAGATGTTTGTTTTTTACTTTTGGGGCATACCCCGCGGTCACTATACAAGGTATCAAAAAAAGTATTCTATACTTGATTTTGAGTAATCCCTTAAAATCTGAAATGCACTTTTTTAAAAACCTGCATAAATCGTCGTTGTTTACCTACTACGACCTCCCTTTCTAATACGAAGGAGCGAGCGAGATAACTGAGTGACGACACTGTGTGAACTGTTATCAGGTCACACCCACAAAGAGAAGGGGGGTAAAGTTACTTTGCCGAAGTGTGTTGCTAACGTCGGTATTTTGCCGATAAGTTGCTCTTCGTCGGGGTCACCAATTTGCCGATATGTGGTAACCAATTTGGCGGTATGTTGGGTTTCCAGAGTTGTAGGGTAAATGGAGGATGTTGCAGCTATGTAACCATCTCGACGCCGGGTGGCGGAGCGAAGGACAGGATAAATACATTGTACTATGTGTGTACAGACCTCCATGCGATGAGAACTTTTCCGTTTTTGAAAATGTTTTGGAGGATGCCTTGAGCATTTTGACCAAAAGTAATAAGTCAGTTATTGTATGCGGAGATTTTAATATAGATATTCTCGAAAAGAAAAATTTATCTACGAGATTTCTTAGTTTGTTTAAATCATTTAATTTAGATTTCATATTTCATGAGCCCACTAGAGTCACGGCAACATCAGCGTCATGTATTGATAACGTTTTCTTAAATTGTGAATATAGTGAACATAGTATTATTAATTGCTTAAAATCAGATCACAGCGGTCAACTTGTGCATTTTCCCTTTGGAAAAACTAGAGTAAAAATTACAATTCAAACAAGACCCGTCACAGTCCAGAGAGTAAACAAATATAAAAATGTCTTAAGTCAAAAACTGCCGCTTAAAGTTTTCGACAAAGAGAAAGCTAATAAATTCTATAATAGCTTTTTTGGAATTATCAGTAAAGAATTTGACGAAATATTTAAGAGTAAAACTGTCAACGTTAATGAAAAATTTAAGTTCAGTGATTGGGCAACAGTGGGTATTTATAAAAGTAGAGAAAAATTGTTTTCTCTTTATGAACAAAAGATTATAAATTTTGACAGCGGTTTCATAGAATATGTTAAAAAATATTCGAAGATATTTAAAAAAGTTTGTTTAGCAGCAAAATCTAACTTTCTATCTAGGAAAATTAAAAACTCTGAAAATAAAATTAAAGCTGTGTGGAACGTTATCAATAAAGAAACGGGAAAAACAAAGCCGCGTAAGGAAGACTACATTCTTCAAACAGATCGCGGCTTAATATCAAAAATATCGGATGTAACAGAAGAATTTGAAACTTTTTTTACTGATATTCCCATCAAAACAACGGAAAGCCTTGACTCGTCGCCGATACTCGCCCACCGTTTACTGACTGAAAATGTAGATCAGTGTAAAGAATGTTTTCAATTTAGAAAAATTTACCCTCATACAGTTGTAAAAACCTTTAAGTCACTTAAACTTAAAAACACTGAAGATTTATGGGGCATGTCTGTTAATTTGTTAAAGTCGGTTATTGATACTATAGCCCCTTATCTTGCTTCTCTTTTTAATATATGCATAGACAGTGGTGTATTCCCGGATCTTATGAAATTTAGTAAAGTTGTTCCCTTATTCAAATCCGGAGAAAAAACTAACCCTAGTAATTACAGACCTGTATCGGTACTGCCAGTACTTAGTAAGATCTTTGAAAAAATAATTCTGACTCAAATGTTAAGTCACTTCAATATTAATAAAGTGCTTCATAATCTACAGTTTGGCTTCACTAAAGGGCGTTCGACAACCGACGCAGGAGTCGAACTGATAAGAAACATATACGATGCATTCGAAAAATCGCAAAATGCTATAGGAGTCTTCTGCGATTTGTCCAAAGCATTTGATTGCGTCGAACATAAAACCTTACTTTTAAAGCTAGAACATTACGGGGTCAATAATAAGGCTTTGAATTTGTTAGAGTCATACTTAGTTAATCGATTTCAAAAGGTACATATAAATGGTACAAATTCGTCAGGTTCACGCGTTAAAATGGGTGTGCCTCAAGGGTCTATTTTGGGACCATTCCATTTTTTGGTTTACATCAACGACCTACCTTTTATGGTTGAATCGCTGTCTAAAATTGTGTTGTTTGCGGATGATACATCTCTAGTTTTTAAAATTGACAGACAAATTGATATGATTGACGAAGTAAACGACACTCTTTGTAAAGTACACAATTGGTTCACCGTGAACAACCTAGTCCTTAATGCAAAAAAAACTAAATGCATAAATTTCACCTTACCGAATGTTAAAAACATAACTCAAAACGTGTCATTAGCTAGTAGTGTTTTAGAATTCGTACCAAAAACAGTTTTCTTAGGTATAACCGTAGATTCAAAACTTCAATGGGGTCCTCACATAGAAACTTTAGCAGGCAGGCTTAGTTCAGCTGCCTATGCTGTTAAAAAAATTAGGCTCCTAACAGATATAGAAACAGCGAGACTAGTATATTTCAGCTATTTCCACAGCATTATGTCTTACGGTATACTTTTATGGGGGCATGCAGCTGATATAAATACTATTTTTGTACTACAAAAAAGGGCTGTTCGCGCGATTTACGGCATGCGATCTCGAGATTCACTTAGAGAAAAATTTAAAGAAATCAATATTTTGACGTTTCCCTGTCAATATATTTATGAAAATATAATGTATGTGCGAAAAAACTTAAATCACTTTACACTGAATTCTGACAGACATACTCGTAATCTTAGGAATAACAGTAAGCTTCAGCTTGTATCTACTAGGCTCAGTAAGGTTAGTAAGTAGTTTGTGGTACAGTGCATACGAATGTATAATAAAATACCAGAAGATATTGTAAACCTAACAGAGAATAAATTCAAAAGTTATGTAAAAAAGACACTATGTAATAAAGCTTACTATAAGACATGTGAGTACTTAGATGATAGAAATGCTTGGACGGTAAGTGTTTCTGCAACCAACACAGCAACATTTTCATGACATATTGTGAGACAATAAAGATGCAAACTCTATTGTGAAAGAACTGAAGGGATTCGGTAAGACTTTTCCTTCTCCTTTTTCTTTGTCCATTGATTCGAGTGGTGCATGCTCGCTTAAATGTTCGTGCGGATGGTGGCGTATCGGGAGCCGGGTCGTTCCCTTCCCTCAAATATGGTTGAGGGGAGCGATGGCTGACTCTCGCGTTATACTCGTGATCGGGTGCTGTCCGTGTGAACTGGCCTGCTCTTGTCATTGGTGTTTGAATTGTTAGTCATTAGCTACAAATAATTTTTACTTTTATCTCTTTTGAATCCTTTCTTTCTTTATTCTTCTTACTTTATTCTTAATTTTGCATATTTTATTTACAGACATGACATTGTATAATTCATTTATTGATCTAGCATTAAGATGTAATAGAATATAAGACTTAAAAAAAAATGTGTTGGAGGGAGTTTCTTTAGGGCCCGCCGTTTCTTCTCACTCCGCAAACACTTCCCGAAACGGTGGGTATACGAGTTCCGAGTGGTAGGAACCTCGTATTAGGTAGATAAAAGAATAACGTTCGAAAAGTGTACACTGCTACCTACTTCGAATAAAATATTTTCATTTCATTTCGATATAATGATCACTCCATGATTGCTGTTCAGATACTGCACGGATACTGCACATTTAATTGCTATAAAGTAAGGGTATTTATACAGATTATAATAGGGAAGAAAACTGACAAAGCTCGCCGATAGAGGCGCTGATATCGCTTGACTCTTACTAACTGTCAAAACGTATAAAAAAAAAAGTTTACGTGAACTAAACATAAGATTATGAAAAAAAATGCCGCGTTGTGTGGCGATTGGTTGCAATAATAATGGAAATCATTAATTTCCTAAAGATTCTCGGATGAAGAAAACGTGGGGAAAGTTATGTTTTCAATTATGTACTTTTCAACTTCGCCTTTAATTGAGGAACAGTCTAAGTCGCATACATTATCCATTTAACAATTTTACAGAAAAAAAAACTAATTTATAATACCTCGATAATAAAAAACGCGGAACTAATTGAAAGTTGTTATGAGTCAAGCGTCCGTAGCGCCATCTGTAAATAGCTTTGCGTTTTCTTCCCCATTGACGTCACACATATTAGTATGTTCTTTGCAAGCACGTTCCGAGACGTGATAATATGAAGATTTGCGGAATCTGCAAGGTCGCTACAGTTACCTTCAGAGAGCGGAAGCAGTGTCCATACCACAGAAAAGTGGGAATACTCCCAAAGGAACGTGCTATATTTCATATAGAGCGTTCTTTGTCCTACTTGTCTGAATATAGATTATTAATATATTTGGATTGGGGGACACATCAGGCTAACGAGTGTCCAAATCCTCACCAGCTCCTGTTTAAGCCGCGTGTACTTCTCGGCCTCCTCCTTCTCGAACTTGGCCTCCTTGCGCTCGGCGGCCACCCCCCGCTTCTTCTGGTACGAGAACTGAGCCTCCTCATCAGCTCGGTTCACTTCCGCGCGGCAAGCTTCGTATTGCTCCTTCAGCACGCCCGATCTGGTGGAGTGGGTTGAAGATGTAATAATATTATAATAATAATAATATCTGGGACAAATCACACACGGTCATCTGGCCCCAAACTAGGATTCCCTGTATCTTGGCAACCAGAGACTGATATACATACACATATACTTTTAAATACATACATATATAGATATAATACACCCACACTCAGAGCAAACAATTCTGCTCATCACAGAAAAGATTGCCCTGTGTGGGGATATATGTCGATATATTTTTGAAAAAAAATAAATCAAATCAAAACAAAAAACCAAAACAAATCTCTTTAAATGGAACTGGCTCTCAAACGACAATTGTTATTATAGCTAGTGGAATTTACATTTCGTTAATGTTTTTGCTATGATTGTAAATGTTTATTGCTGATTTTTTTTTGTGCTAATGATAACCACTTGTATGGCAGATGGAAAGGGATTTGCGAGAAAGTATGACAGCGAGAACATTTCATTTAATCTAAATTCGATTTTAATCTAATTTCACCGTGCTTTGTTTGTGCTCTTTATCATGGGACACTTGTATATGACTAATTGACTAGTATGAGTAAACAATCAATTTTATTATTATTACTGTTCTGAACTAACCCACTAATCTCCTCAAACAGAGCCGTTCTCTCCTTAGGGTTCTTCATAGCGATGCTCTCGACTGCCCCCTGGAACACGAGGAAGTTCTTCGCCTTCACGTTGATGCCCAGCTTTTCCAGCTCCGCCTGGTACTGGCTCACTGACACCGACTGTGGAATGTCACATGTGTAATGTGTATGAGTTTTTATGATCAGTTGAAGGTACCCATACAAGTTGCCTCCTATACAAATTTACGGATTATTAACAGGCCAATTTGTAATGAGAATCCGGGAGTTGACTACATAAATTACGAAATATTATTGACTAAATAGCTCTTGAATTGAAATTGTTGAAATACTTAATCACTTATATTTTCATAAAATTTTCAATATTCAATTTATAAGAATTTCCTAATTAGTATTCTATTCTATTTTTCTATTTGGCATTCCACATCTCATTTAAGGAGTGATTTTGCCAATGTCAAGTGAAAAATGGGAAAATCTTCAATAAAAAAAATGGCGAAACGCCAATGTCAAGTGAAAGACGCGGCTCTAAGGGTGATGGGCGCTTAAAGACGCTCCACGTGGTGGTATGCTGCTGGAACTCGGAAAGCGGAGCAGTCCCCTGAGTTAATCTTCTTGTTATGACCGCTATCACTGAATCGGAATCACAGCTATTGCCCCATTACAAAAATAATTTAAAAAATAACTCAGCAGACGTGTGCTCGGTACAAGTCCCGGCAACCATCCCCTTCCTAATTTGTATGCAAACTACTATTTTGAACAATGACATCATCATACAAGATTTCAAACATTTTTAGAACAAAATGCCATTTTTGACATTTGATAAAAAGCAACTCAAACAACTAGCAGTCAACTACCGGATTGTTCACAATGTTATTGTAGTAAACACAAGGCAAAATGCTAGTATGGCTACTTAGATTTTGGAAAAATTGTGTCTTTGCAGTAGGTCGGGCGCGACAATCAGCTTTCTGTATCACAATACAAAAATTCTTTATTTTTTTTCTATAATATATCCATTGAATTATCAAAAGGCACTTGAACTATAATTATTTTTTTTGTCTAATAATATAAAAACTATTTAAAAATATGTAGTATGAAGTTACAAATTACAATTTTATAAATGGGACCAAATAAAAGAAAGAAAATTAAACATTTTACTGTTTTTTTTTTATCAGACATAGGTAACTAAGAACCACTGCAATTAGACCAGCTTTTAAATAAAAAAAACAGCATTCTGATAGTACCACCTACTTTGTAAATTCCAATGCCACAGCAAACATGCACACACTTATTTATAGTTTCAAAGTTTTAACACAACTCTAGTGTCAGAAGTTAAAATATACAACCTGATGATATAAAATTGTAATTCCTAGCATGCCTGTAGTGCAGTGACTAGTGACCTAAAACAAACCCATTTAATCCTGTTGTGAAATCTCACCTGTCCATCAATTTTGTGGTCGGAAGATTGTCCGATGACGGACCGCTGGAACTTCTTCTCGGTCATGTCCTCCAACACAAATGTGGCCGTCACCGATGCACTGTAGTAAATATTTAAATGTAATAAAGTATTCAAAAGAAAATTTAGGTTTTGCTAAAATTCTGTTTAAGGTTAAACGTTAGTGCTCCCTGGTTGAAAAAATCCGTTAGATGGCGTTAATCTGACTATAACTTGGTTTCTCGATTTAAAAATAGTATAAATAACCCTAAACTATACTACGTAAAACAGCGAGCAGCTACATGATCAATGTACGCTAATAAACCATAATAATATTAATTTAATAAGGATTTCGATATATTTGTCCCCTTACAATTATAGTTTTGCGTTTATCTCGTATGAATAAGGGCTCAAATTACGCACACATACATAAAATTTTCACGTATATGATGCTTATTTTTGACTTACCTCTATAAGTAGTCCATAACCCAGAGGTGCAATCGGCAAATTTTGTACGAACTTTTTACGTTATTGCTTTTAGGTCCGGGTTCGTATCCTACGAGACTTTATTGTTTTTGTCTTTTTATTTTTTTATTTAGTATGAACATAAGTAAATATGTAAATAACAAGACCCAAGAGCAACAAAAGAAAAGATTTTTTTAAATAAAAAAATCATTTATTGACTAACAATGTCGCATAGCAATCATTCATAGCATTGACCTGCAAGGAGATATGTATCACGCCTCCCCCGCGAATCAGGACACCAGGGAAGACAGCAGCAGCTGGTCGAGGTGACGGATCCACAGGAGTCCCCCATTGGTTCTGACTTCATAATGTACTCCACCCAGACGTCGGGTTATTGTGCCGAATTCAAATTTCCTGGCAAGAGAGGAGTAACTCCTGGCCACCTTGTCTCCAGGAGAGAAATGCCTCCTTGTCCTCTGACTACGTGGCTCCGGTCTAGGTTTGGGACTAGCATGGCATGTAGCTTGGTTTTGAACTCTTTTCCAAACATACAAACATCAGTAGGTAGGGAGTCCCTCTTGGAGTTTCTGTCTGCCTTAAGCGGACTGAGGTCTCCCCTGGAGTGGTGAAGTAATACTTAGTTTTCGTAATGTCGTTTTCAGTGCTATACACAACTCCTCAAACTCGAATGTGTACGAGGTTTCTTCCTCAAGATGCTTATCTTCGGTTTCTAGTTCTATGTTGTTCTGTATTTCGAAAAATTTCTTTATTGTTTTGTAGTGTGACTCCTCAGTGTGACTCCAAGCGGGTCTATATACTTGGGTCTTGAGTGTCAAGCACATTTTCTGTGCGCGTTAATAAACTGTACTGAGCTTCTTGTACGTTTTAATTTCTTTAAATCCATTGAATTGGCCTCGTCGCCAATATTAAAAACATAAAATATCTGTTCAGTCACATAACATTTATTGAATAAGAACGTTGCCTAGAAATGGCTTGCAAGGAGATTCGTATCAAGCAAGGAGATACGAAGTGATGTCGACAATATCTGGAGGCACGGCGCGGCGCGGCGGTGCCTTTGCAAGCCAATTGGTAAGCCCTTGGCATCATCTCACCTGATGGTAAGTGACCATGATGCCGAATATGAAAGCGGGCTTACCAAGCCAGGCGGGCTCAGAAAATGCCCTACCACCAACCACACCGAATCCACAAAGTTACACCCCGCCGGGAATCGAACCCGCGACCTCCTAATGTGAAGCGAGCGGACAAGCCACTACGCTACGGAGGCAGTTAAAATTTTAAATGGGGCATGGTATAAGAGGAGTCTAAAAATTTGTGAATGCACCTTATACAGGGTGTAACTTCCGGAAACTTTAACAGGCTGTCCTATTTATGAAATTGTAAAGCTTATCTTAAGGAACCCATACAAAATTCGCATAAAAATTAAGTTTTCATATAATAGGGTCACCTAACCGGCCAATTTTGTATGGTGTGTCCAAAAATTGTCTTAAGTATTCAGCATTCTTAAGGTTCATTCGGAAAAGTTGTTCAGTTTCATGAGTGGATCCCATAATTAAAATTTCCAGGAGTGATCTTTTTACACCCTGTATAAGTAAAAATATCAGCCTGTGTATCACTAATATCGAGCTGAAACTCACAACAAGACCTTGTTGGGTAAACAATATTTTCGTCTTACAGATGTCCCTGACGTGAGAATGACAGGTGTCCATGACGCCAGCGGAATGTTGTAGCTAAGAAGGATGTGAGTATAATATGGAATTAGAGCATCATTAGAACTAATTGTGCGCCAGCAGCGGAATTTGTGCGTCTTACAATTTCGGAGATATTCATAAAAAACCGATGCCGCCAGGGTAACGTTCCCTCAGCGGCATAATTTTGAAAAAGACGGTCTAGCTCATAACAAAGTACATGACTGAGTAGCTTTCGTCGTGTTATAAATGTGCGCAAATAGCGGAATTTGTGCATCTTACGGTTTTCGAATTATTCAAGATTCCGCTGCAGTAACGTTTTTGAGTTTTCTGTATCTCGAAAACGGCTGATAGGAGAAATTTCAAAAAAAAACCACTAGTACACCTTAATTTGTGCGTAATTTGAGCAATGTTACTTTTTTGAAAATTATGATATTTTTTTAGTAATTAATTTGTTTAGAAAATCAGGAAATTCTAATTTACAAGGAAACGAGTGAAGTTGCAATCGAATAAAGAGCACTCAAATATTCCTCTAGTAGACCCTAATAATGTGTGCAATTGTGGATTGTATTATCTAGGCAAATAGTGAGATATACCATTTAATTACGATATTAAGGTAGCGAAATTTTAAAGATTGAATTCAGTGCTCCCATAAGACTATGTAACATGACATTTTACATAAAATTAGAGCGTCCTGCTAGCAAGCTTTCCTGTAAGTTTCATCTTTGAATAACGTTGATTTAAAAAGATTTACCCAAAAGAAGAAAGAACGAACATTTTCCCTATAACCGGACCAAATTAGAATGTATACGAGAAAGCGGCCGCACCATACAAAAGGATAACCTTCTTAAATGAAAGGTATATTGAAGGAAGCTTTGTAAGTACAGTTGCGTGCAAATGTTTTATTGACGATTGTTTTCTTAGTACCTACGTACTCGTATAGTGGCCGGGACAAAGCTATTATAAAAGATACTTGTAATAAGATTTTTAGATAGTAAGTATCTTATCTAAGTCTTGCCGCCAAACATGAATGTTAACAGCATGGATGTGTTCCGGCATGAAGATAGCCAATTCCCCATTGCGTTGGGGATTCTTTGATAAGCCCGCTTCCATCTTCGGCGTCATCATTACTTAAGATCAGGTGAGATGATGCCAAGGGCTTACCAATAGAGGATAAAAAAATGCAACATTAAGTAGTGTTTAGTTAGTTAGTGCATACTGATTAATAGTTCGAGAAGGTTAAAATAAAAATTAAAAAGAAGAATGAAACAATGAAGACTTCTGAGAGAAGAAAGAAGAGATCTGCTAAAATCTGACACACTACGTGGAACCCCGATATTATGGATAATTATGTATATGGTTTACCTACTTAAAAATTAATAAACGGGAAATTCCCGTACTACTTTATATTATTATAAAAATAATAAAATTAAAAATATTTTCTAGCAAGCAAGTCATAAAAAAAATTATAACTTTTCTATTGCTATTTAAAAAAGTATTTCCTTGAAAACTGCCAAATTCTGACACTTTTTTAAATCGTCAGATTATTCTGCTAGAGTTAAAATTTAGTAGCCAAATCTGCCCAAATGGCAGAAATCTGCCACAAATGGTCACACTGCGGGGCGGATGGGTTTCGAAAACACGGTAACTCGCGCGACGGGGGGAGCTTAATGCTCATTCCCTCTGCCCGTGCCCCGGGGGCTACATGTGCGAGGAGCGCAGCTCAGTTCAAAGCGATAAGATAAACACTTTGATCAGAATTTAACAAAGCATTGATTTGATTATATCTGCTTTGCGAGAAATATACCTCAACACGTAGAGGTAATAAAGTACTAATTACTTCTATGCTATTCTATGGTAAAGCATTTGTTCTACTTCTATGGTACTAGATAGCAAAAAATATTGACGATTTAAAAGCATGTGTAAAGCATCCACTTAAACATTTTGAGTTTTATGCAGATACATCAAAAAGTTTGTTGTTCAACTTGTCGATGTTACCCGATTTTAGTTAATTTAAATACGAAGCCAAATAATAAAACATTTATAAACATCATAACAAAAAATTTTCTGCTTAATTGTCCAATTAGTTCTGGTTGTATGCTACCAATTTAGGAAGGTTACCTTTTTGTATGGCGCGGCCGCTTTCTCGTATACATTCTAATTTGGTCGGGTTATAGGGAAAATGTTCGTTCTTTCTTCTTTTGGGTAAATCTTTTTAAATCAACGTTATTCAAAGCTGAAACTTACAGGAAAGCTTGCTAGCAGGATGCTCTAATTTTATGTAAAATGTCATGTTACATAGTCTTATGGGAGCACTGAATTCAATCTTTAAAATTTCGCTACCTTAATATCGTAATTAAATGGTATATCTCACTAATTGCCGAGATAATACAATCCACAATTGCACACATTATTAGGGTCTACTAGAGGAATATTTGAGTGCTCTTTATTCGATTGAAACTTCACTCGTTTTCTTGTATATTAGAATTTCCTGATTTTCTAAACAAATTAATTCTAAAAAAAGTAACATTGCTCAAATTACGCACAAATTAAGGTGTACTAGTGGTTTTTTTTTGAAATTTCTCCTATCAGCCGTTTTCGAGATACAGAAAACACCAAAACGTTACTGCAGCGGAATCTTGAATAATTCGAAAACCGTAAGATGCACAAATTCCGCTATTTGCGCACATTTATAACACGACGAAAGCTACTCAGTCATGTACTTTGTTATGAGCTAGACCATCTTTTTCAAAATTATGCCGCTGAGGGAACGTTACCCTGGCGGCATCGGTTTTTTATGAATATCTCCGAAATTGTAAGACGCACAAATTCCGCTGCTGGCGCACAATTAGTCCTAATGATGCTCTAATTCCCTATTATACTCACATCCTTCTTAGCTACAACATTCCGCTGGCGTCATGGACACGAATGACAGCGTCTTTTTTTCTGAATATAAAAAAGTTTGCCAGCATAAGGAAAGAACCAAACAAAAAAAAAAAAAAAAAAAAGTTTGCCAGCATAAATTACTCAGACTAAAAAGTATTTATAATAAATTTGCTACTTTGGTAATGCTCAAGCAAAATGCAAGATGGCGCTAAAAACGAAATCCTCAGCTAAACAAAGCTTATCAGACTAGTTGAGATTGTAGTTACTGTCATTTCAGAAAGATGGTGCTGAATTATACACCACTACATGCGTAAAATTTATGGTATTTTACGGCAGTTTTTAATGATATTACAGAAATAAATAATATAATTATATACATTTGGCGAAAATAAAACGTTGTAAAGTTTACGTTGGACAGATAAAATCAAAAATATTGTGTGTATTTGTATAGTTTTGACCGATGTAAATTTGTATGAAATAGGGTGACTGACGTTTAACCTTAAGGTTAAACGTTAGTGCTCCCTGGTTGAAAAAATCTGATAGATGGCGTTAATCTGACTATAACTTGGTTTTTCGATTTAAAAATAGTATAAATAACCCTAAACCATATTACGTAAAACAGCGAGCAGTTACAAGATCAATGTACGCTAATAAACCATAATAATGTTAATTAAATAAGGATTTCGATATATTTGTCCCCTTACAATTATAGTTTTGCGTTTATCTTGTATGAATAAGGGCTCGAATTACGCACACATACATAATTTTTTTACGTATATGATGCTTATTTTTGACTTACCTTTATAAGTAGTCCGTAACCCAGAGGTGCAAGCGGCAAATTTTGTACGAACCTTTTTATGTTATTGCTTTTAGGTCCGGGTTCGTATCCTACGAGACTTTATTGTTTTTGTCTTTTAATTTTTTTTATTTAGTATGAACATAAATAAATATGTAAATAACAAGACCCAAGAGCGATAAAAGAAAAGATTTTTTAAAAGAAAAAAATCATTTATTGAATAACAATGTCGCATAGCAATCATTCATAGCATTGGCCTGCAAGGAGATATGTATCACGTCTCCCTCGCGAATCAGGACACCAGGGGAGACAGCAGCAGCTGGTCGAGGTGACGGATCCACAGGAGTCCCCCATCGGTTCTGACTTCATAATGTACTCCACCCAGACGTCGGGTTATTGTGCCGAATTCAAACTTCTGGGCAAGAGAGGAGTAACTCCTGGCCACCTTGTCTCCAGGAGAGAAATGCCCTCTCCTTGTCCTCTGACTACGTGGCTCCGGTCTAGGTATGGGACTACCATGGCATGTAGCTTAGTTCTAAACTCTTTTCCAAACATCAGTAGGTAGGGAGTCCCTCCTGGAGTTTCTGTCTGCCTCAAGCGGACTGAGGTCTCCCCATGAGTGGTGAAGTAATACTTAGTTTTCGTAATGTAGTTTTCAGTGCTATACACAACTCCTCAAACTCGAATCTGTAGAAGGTTTCTTCCTCAAGATGTTCATCTTCGGTTTCTAGTTCTATGTTGTTCTGTATTTCGTGAAATTTCTTTATTGTTTTGTCGAGTGACTCCAAGCGGGGCTATATACTTACTTGGGTCTTGAGTGTCGAGCACATTTTCTGTGCGCGTTAATAAACTGTACTGAGCTTCTTGTACGTTTTAATTTCTTTAAATCCATTGAATTGGCCTCGTCGCCAATATTAAAAACATAAAATATCTGTTCAGTCACATAACATTTATTGAATAACAACGTTGCCTAGCAATAGCCTGCAAGGAGATACGTATCATGCAAGGAGATACGAAGTGATGTCGAAAATTTGTGGAGGCACGGCCTTGCAAGCCTTTGCAAGCCAAGTCTTACGCTATTTGGAATCACGGTTGTGCCTCCGCAAGCTAAGGAGAGTATCAAACTTAGGAATCACAGATAATTTTTATGTATATGTCATAGGGAATGGCCCCCTTATTACATCCGTGAAGTGGCAGCATGAAATTCGTTTTCATTGTCGAGAAAAATAGATTCATTTTTTTATTAATTTTTTCAATTTATTTTATCCATACAGATGAAAGTTTTTCAATTGATAAAATTGATTAAGAAAAGTTGATGTTTTGTTAATTAAAATAACATAATTATCAGTATAATCATTCAAAGAATAATAAATTACTCCAATATACATTTAAATTCAGTCACTCACTCTCACGGTCTCATCAGATTAATAATAATAATAATAATAATATATTTATTTGCAACAAATTTTTAAATACAAAAACAATTTGAGCCCTGATATCCACACTAGGATGCCCTGTATTGTGGATATCAGTCTCTTCCGCCTTAAAGTACACAAAAAGTAATTATTCTAGAACAGTTCATTTATTATTTCACATTAAAGGTTGTGTTAAGGTCGTGTTACAGTAAAAGGAGTGAGTGGTGTGAGTATGTGTGTGTGTGTGTGTGTGCGTGTGCGCGTGTGTGTGTACGCATGTGTGTGTGTACGCATGTGTGTGTGTACGCGTGTGTGTGTGCGCGTGTGTGTGTGTGCGTGTGCATGTGCGTGCGTGTGTGTGTGTGTGTGTGTGTGTGTGTGTGAAAGAGATATATTTTTAGCGTCACAAGCGTGTATTTTGAGAATAGTTTAATGTTTCTTAGCCATGATATGTTCCGTCTCCATGTAGTTTAAGTTAAGGAGGTAATTTTTAACTTTACACTTACATAGATGCCTGCTGTCGTTGAAGATATTCAGTTCTTTGTCTAATTTACTGTAAAGGAAAGGACCGAGATGTTTGTAATTTCTTTGTGCAAAGTCAGTTCGTGTCCTTGGGAACTCCCATTTTCTATGACGTTGAGAGCGAGAAGTTACAATATTGAGGAGGGATATTTTATGAAATTTAAGAATTGTTTGTATTATGAAGAGCTGCCGGACTGTAAGGTATTTACACTCTTTATACAGGAGCTCAGTGGAGTAGCGATACGGTTTTTTGTGAGCAACTTTGATTATGGAACGTTGAGCTCGTTCCAGCTTTATAAGGTAAGTTTTACATGCAGCTCCCCAAGCAGTCACACAATAGGTTAAAAGTGACTGACATAGTGCCGTGTAGATAAAGTTTGTAATTTCTGATAATGCCAAAGTCCCTAGCTTTTTGAAGATGTACAACAGTTTTCTCATTCGGCTGCAAAGGTTATTTATGTGGTATTGCCATGTTAGGTTTTGGTCAAATTCAACTCCTAAGTATTTGATACTGTTTACTCTTTCCAGAAGTGGGCAGTTACAATTAGTGTCCTCTTTTTTACAGTAGTGAAGAGTGACTTGTGTTGTTTCACGTGGAGCTGTTTTTTCAGTTATACGAAATGCTACATATTTGGTTTTGTTAGTATTCAAGGTTAAAAGGTTATTTTTAAGCCAGGTGGATACATCACGCAGCCCCTCCTGAGCTACCTCAACAACCTCTGCCCAAGATTTTGCTCTGAAAATTATAGCTGTATCATCAGCGTAGGCCAGAAGCTTAGCTTGTTTGAGCAGCTTTTTACAGAGGTCGTTGACGTAGATCAGGAAGAGCGTCGGACCAAGCACGCTCCCTTGTGGGACACCATAGGTCACCTCACTATAGTCACTGGATAGACCTTCTAGGCAAATACGCTGCTTACGTTGTGATAAGTATGATATGAACCAATTAAGTGCGATACCCCGAATGCCAAATGCTTCAAGTTTTTTGATAAGGATCGGTCGGGATACGGTATCGAAGGCTTTGGCTAGATCGAGGAAGATGCCGATGCATTTGTCTTTACTATCAAGTGTTTCAGTGATGTAATTTGCAAGCTGTGCAACGGCATCTTCCGTTGATCTGCCTTGCCGAAAACCAAATTGATTTTCTGCCAATAATCCCCGCGTTTCTAGAAAATTAATCAGTCTCTTATTAACAACTTTCTCCAAAATCTTCGATATACAAGTAAGAAGAGAAATTGGACGGTAGTTAGATATCAAAGTCGGGTCTCCAGCTTTAAATACTGGGCAAATGTTCGCAAGTTTCAGTTCGGCAGGTACCATTCCACTAGACATGCTTAAATTGCAAAGGTAAGTGATTGGAGATGCAAGAATGTGTTTAAATTTCTTAATAAGTGTATTATTAATACCATCCCAACCGGGAGCAGATTTTGATTTAAGTTTTGATATAATTTTTAAAATTTCAACTTCATCAGTAGGGTCAAAGAAAAAAGAATCAGGACAGGAACAGTTTTCATTCGTACAGGATATTTCGTTAGCTAATTGAGATTCCGATTTCTGTAGGTCTGATAAGAGGTTATTTGCCAGTTTCTCACCTACTGATCCAAAGTATTCATTTATTGTATTGAGACAAATATTGGGGTCACAATCACTGCCAAGTAAAAGCCTACTATGGTTTTCATCCTTATTTTTATCATTAATATGGCATATTTCCTTCCCGGTTTTCCAAGTTCTCTTGCTATCTCCAAAACTATCTATTAACATTTCCCTCTCATAGTCATTTTTCAGATTTTGAATAATGTTGTTGCAGCAATTACGATAAGATTTATAGGTTTTTTGAATATTGATGTCATGGGGATTTTTTCTTGCTCTTAGGTGCAATTTATCTCTTCGCCTAACACATTTAAGAATATTGGGGGTTAGCCATGGCTTACTGATACGGTCTGCACTTCTTATAGCGATACTAGATGTATTTTTTTGAATAAGGTCCTTTAGTTTGCTAATAAAAAAGTTCGTGGCTCTATTGACGTCTTCTATTAGATAAAGTTCGTCCCTGACAGATTGATTGACAATAACACATTCGCTGGGATGATAACCATCATAGTTACTTAGTTAACAACCCAATATCGTCCCAGTGACTGAATTTAAATAGGTATTATAATTTTAAAATAATTCATTGTAATATAAATAATGATACTGATAATTTTCTTATTATATTGAACTAGCTGGGAGACCGAGCGTCGCTCGTTCAATCGGAGTTTTTATAAACTAAGATAACTTGTTTAGTAGTACATATAAGATATATTTTCTATGAAACATTTTGCAGGGTGTTGTTTTAGTCGGTAGTGGCCTTCTAAGGGACGAAAGGACAAGCAATATTTGTTCTGAAAATATCTATAATTTTTTTTTATAATTTGATTCTGTTGAAAAAAATACATGCAAATCATCCTTTTTTTTTTTGATAAAAAAAATAGAAAAATATTTTATGATACGTAATATTAGAAAGTTGTTCATCGTTTATAAGTCAGTAATATCAATCAGTTTTGGCGACTTTTTAGAGATTTTCTTATTGCAAAGGTTATCAGCGCCATCTGGTTGAGTTTAGAGAAAACCGTGGAAAATTTCCTATTTTCAAACACGGGACAGAGCGGCACAATCACCAGGTATGTAATTAACTTATATGGCCAAAGATGGCGCTATTTGTCTCTAAAATACAGAGCTTAAAATATATTTTTTATCACTCTTAAGTCTTTTTATTTATTTTCATAATATTTACATAAGTTCACACAAAATAAAAAAAATAAAAAACAAAGAACCATAAAGTCTCATGGGTGGTATTCGAATCCGGACCTAAAAGCAGCAAAACGTAAGTGGCTCGCACCAAAACCGCTAGTCTACCAATGTACCTATAAGCGATGGTTAAATTTAAGCATCATATGCGTTCTCCTTCTGTGTAATTTCAATCATTAAATGAATTCTCCCTTAAATGAATCTTTTCGAAGATAATTCCCTCATAGATCTGGATTTATGGTGATTTTTAACCCCTAATCCTAGATTTTCATCAAAAGGTTTCAAGCCGTTTTCGAAATCGTCGGGACACTTAACTCGTTTAATAGTATAGGATAAAGCATCTAGTTATTTAGGGTTCCGTAGCCAAATAGCAAAAAGCGGAACCCATATGGATTCGTCATGTCTGTCTGTCTGTCTGTCTGTCCGTCCGTATGTCACAGCCACTTTTTTCCGAAACTATAAGAACTATACTGTTGAAACTTGGTAAGTAGATGTATTCTGTGAACCGCATTAAGATTTTCACACAAAAATAGAAAAAAAAATAACAGTAAATTTTGGGGGTTGCCCATACTTAGAACTGAAACTCAAAATTTTTTTTTCATCAAACATGTACGTGTATGGTATGGATAGGTCTTAAAAAATGATATTGAGGTTTCTAATATCATTTTTTTCCAAACTGAATAGTTTGCACGAGAGACACTTCCAAAGTGGTAAAATGTGTGTCCCCCCCCTCCCTTTAACTTCTAAAATAAGAGAATGATAAAAGTAGAAAAAATATATGATGTACATTACCATGCAAACTTCCACCGAAAATTGGTTTGAACGAGCTTTAGTAAGTAGTTTTTTTTAATACGTCATAAATCAAAATTACTTTTCATTCAATCAACTCAAATAAAAAAAATATAGAGTTCAAGACATGTGTGATTATGAATTTATACGGAACCCTCGGTACGCGAGTCCGACTCACACTTGGCCGGTTTTTTTGTTGTACTGATGATAAAAAATGTGTTTTAAATGTGCCATTTGTAACTTCTGTTCTGAAATACATTTAATTTTATTTGAATTCTGGGTACACAAGGTATTTTTTTTAATGGCGGATATGAATATTTTATAATTCATAATAATTCATAATTAATTTATTTTCTCTGTACAGGATAAAATACAAAAATACAAGGTACCTAACATAGCACAAATAATTATTTTGTTTTAAAAAATCTTCCTTCACTGTTGGCACCTGAATAGTGTAAGCTTATATGTATCCGAGGTCATATTCATATGAATATGATCAAATTTTATGATTAAAGAAAACCACTTGGCACACGTATATGGTACATAAATAGAAGCTGATTTAGCCCGGTAGCCACCCCACACCCCCTGGCAGGTCTATTTGACTTATTATCTTGAACTTGGTATCGTTTTCGAATAAACCGAGAATGGAGCTTTCATTTTTTGTATTACTTTTGTTCAATCTATTACTCTTATTGTGAAAAAATCTAATAAAATAAAAATAAAAAAATCCAACTAGATGCTATAGTTTAAAAAATGTGCACTAATGGCAAAAACAATTTTTTTTTGTAGAAAACCAAAGTAATAAAAAATAAAAAAACAGAAACACTAACTGCAATTACTAAATAAAAAGCTTCAGAAATAAATTTTGAACGTTGCACGGCGCAAGGCATGCGTGAGCGTTTTAATCTGCCGCGCTTCAGTTAACTATTATATTGGGCAATAATCTTGAATTTGGTGTAGTTTTCGGATGAACCGAGGACGCAGACTTCAGTTTTGGATTGATTTTGTACCATGTCAGACAAAAAAATTAAAATTTACAAAAATCGAACCTGCTATTTTTGATAGCGATAAGACCGCCTTTGCATATCAATGTTTAAATATTTTATGTGTTTTCATTGTTATTTGTACTCTTTTGGTGTGCAATAAAATTTTCGTATAGGTAACTAATTTAAAATAAAACCTTAACATGCTGCGATTTTGACACAATTTCAAGAACATAAAAAGCAACAATGCTGCCCATACTTCATGCTCTGATAGGGAGTGACACTGTTTTTTAGCCTTTAATTGAAGAGAAAAGAAAACCGCGTTCGAAACTTGGAATGCCTGTCTTGTGGAGACATTAAAAGCGCCAAAATACTTTGGAAAAAATTATCATAACCATGTTTGACAAGTGAGTTTGAATAAAACGAGGTTTTTGTACATAGACGATTACGTTTAGGAATATATTTTGGTGACAAAAATTAATGTGTAAGTGAATAACTGTTTATCCTTTTGTGAGAAATAAATTATTCAATAACCTGAAACTTGGTGCTACATGGCGGGAATTCATTACTTTTTACAGTCGAGTCTATAAATATTGACGTGTAAGTCTTTTTACTTGATATGTGAATGTTTTTGTCGGGATTTTACTTTCCGTGTATGAAAATCTACATATCTAAGGTTCGGGTTGTATCACGTGGTTGCTGGTAACTACTTACTTTTTGTCAAACGAGACAATAATAATACACCCGGAAAACCGCCTCCGTTGTCTAGTCGCTCGCTTCACATCAGGAGGTTGCGGGTTCGATTCCCGGCAGAGTCTAACTATAATATGTAAGACTCCGTTTGGTCGGTGGTAGAGCATTCTCGGAGCCTGCATGGTTAGCTATCATCTTTTTTTTACCCTCAATTGGTAAGCCCTTGGCATCATCTCACCTGATGGTAAGTGACGATGATGCCGAATACGAAAGCAGGCTTACCAAGATTCCCCAACGCAGTGGGGAACTGGTTATCTTACCTTCATGCCGGAACACATCAATGCTGTTAACGTTGATGTTTGGCGGCAAGACTTAGATAAGATGGTGGCATATGCCAGGCGGGCTCAGAAAATGCCCTACCACCAACCAAACCGAATCCAGAAAGTTACACCCCGCCGGAAATCGAACCCGCGACCTCCTGATGTGAAGCGAGCGGACAAGCGGAGGCGGTTAAAATTTGAAATGGGGCATGGTATGAGTCTAAAAATTTTTGAATGCACCTCATACAGGCTGTAACTTCCGGAAACTTTAACATACCAACCCATACTAAATTCGCATAAAAATGAAGTTTTCATATAATATGGTAAGATAACCGACCAATTTTGTATGGTGTGTCCAAAAATTGTCTTAAGTATTCAGCATTCTTAAGGTTCATTCGGAAAAGTTGTTCAGTTTCATGAGTGGATCCCATAATTTAAATTTCCAGGAGTGATCTTTTTACATCTTGTATAAGTAAAAATATCAGCCTGTATATCACAAATATCGAGCTGAAACTCACAACTAGACCTTGTTGGGTGAACAATATTTTCGTCTTTCAGATGTCCCTGACGTGAGACTGACAGCGTCTTTTTTTCTGAATATAAAAAAAGTTTGCCAGCATTAATTACTCAGACTAAAAAGTCTTTATAATAAATTTGCTACTTTGGTAATGCTCAAGCAAAATGCAAGATGGCGCTAAAAAAGATATCCTGGGCTAAACAAAGCTTAACAGACCAATTGAGATTGTAGTTACTGTAATATCAGAAAGGTGGTGCTGAATTATACACCACTACATGCGTAAAATTTATGGTATTTTACTGCAGTTTTTAATGATATTACAGAAATAAATAATATAAATATATACATTTGGAGAAAATAAAAGGTTGCAAAGTTTACGTTGGACAGATAAAATCGAAAATATAGTGGTTATTTGTGTAGTTAATAGCCAGGTAAATTTGTATGAAATAGGGTGACTGACGTTTAACCTTAATATACTTTATTGTAATATCCAGGACAAATCACACACGGTCATCTGGCCCCAAACTAGGGTTCCCTGTACTATGGGAACCAGAGACTGTCATACATACACATATACATTTAAATACATACTTATACAGATAGATATAATACACCGAGACACAGAGCAAACAAATCTGCTCATCAGAGAAATGTTTGCTCTGGATGGGGATCAAACCCACGACTCTCGGATCAGTAGTCAGAGCGCTAACCACTGAGTCACCGAGTCACAGTCTTTGATATCACAAAATTCTAGCAGTGCTGTTACTGTTACCGATTACTTACTGCTTTCTTACTTGGTAAATTGTGGTAATAGGTTAGGCTGGTATAACAAGAAATTATCCCTGTTTTCTCGTGGACCCACTATTTTGTCCCACTGGTGGTTCCACGAGGGAGACTTGTTTCTCGTGGTCCCACTACATTGTATATTGTGAACTAAGTATATCTTAATTGGACAAAGCATGGTGAATAAATTTTCCTCATCTCTTTGTACTGATAGTATGAGTTTTCTAACTATTCTGTGTCGTTGTGACACATAATAGATAAATTAATAAATGACAGTAGCATTGTTTTTTTTTTCGTGAGATAAAAATACCCACCTGTTCAGTTAACTGAACTTGTACAACTGACCTATTGGGAACAAAGGAAAGATACCGGCTTTCAAAAGCGTACAAACCTCTTTGTACGCGCATCGATCGTAACCGCACTAACTTCAAAGAGAAGGAAAAAGTGGAACAATTCATTCTATCACTTGCTAATAATTATGAATGTTTATGGCTGATTTATGATTTAAAGTGTATTCGTGAAAGTGTGCACAGCGTTGCTGTACATTTTTTTTGTGTATTTGTATATTTTATTCTGATAAGTAGTTTAGAAGTTATGCGGGAACAGCTGAACATACATGCATACGTCATAAGGGTTAAAGTCATAACCCTTCTTTTTGCTTCGCCGAAGTCGGGAAAAAATCCCTCACTTTTACTTTACAAGCAGTTCATTAATTGATATTACAGGTAAACTTGAAAGTTTTCAGTGCAGCAGCCTGGTTATATTTGATACTTCGTGTTCTAAAGTACCAGGAGAGCATGACCGAACAGAAAGTAGTGCCACATTACTATTTGACCCCCTAAGCAATGCGCGCCTATGGACCCCTTCTACTAGGCCACGAAGGAGGTCGGGGTTGGAGGGATTTCAGCAATGTCACAGAATATCAGTCCCCTACTATAAGTTTCATCCTATAAAAATATAATGCCACCTAGGTAGGTACTAGGTTTTCTAATAGAGGGCATGTAATTGATTAGGGCATCAACTAGTAATCCGGCACTGTCTACCTTCTGTTCGGTCATGCTCTCCTGGTACTTTAGAACACGATAGGACATGCATGTCCTTGTGCTCCTACCAGTAGGAGAATGTAGTGCGTTAAACGATCATTAGTTAAGTTTTAGTTGTAATTCAATATTGTTTTAATATTCAAAATACAGTTATATTAAAAATAAAATCAGTTATGATTTGTCCTTTAATGTCACATAACAAATTGTTATTTTTTGCACCGAACGGAGTAGTGGGACCACGAGAAACAAGTATCCCTCGTGGAACCACCAGTGGGACAAAATAGTGGGTCCACGAGAAAACAGCGGAAATTATCACTTATTTAAATAGGATTTAAGAAAAAAATTCTCTTGGAATATCCTAGCCTACAAATATTTTTAGACAGAATTCAATTAACTGTAATACCCACTAGCTACCCATTAAATGATATACCTCCTAGAGACTGGTTTGTTGATGGATGCTCCATGAATGAGGTCGCTCAGACGCTTCACACGGAGCAGGGACGTCTTCTCACCCATCACAAAACTCACGGCATCCATGAAGTTGGATTTACCTGGTTATTGGAAATATATAAACTTTTAGTATAAAGGTGTACACTGATTGATGATTGACGTCAAAGCTGCATCTAATCTACAAAACTGTGAAATGAAAAATTTCAATAAGTTGTTTCACTTAAAACCTAAAATATACGTACACATACATAGAATTCTGTGTACAGAGTTAAACAGTATGCATATCTTATGAAACATGTAATAAGTCTCATTTTGTATTTAGTTCTTGTCTAAGGTAATTTTCTAAATATCATTTCAACTTATTTTTTCAGGATTATCAGGTTATGTGTTTGGTCAAAGAATATTTGAATGAAAAATATGTGTTATTCTTTGTTTAAATATTTAATGGTATCACATGGTTTTCATATCACCTTTTTGATATGTGTGAACTTGTTTTTATTCCAAATAAATTATTTCTGTTCTGTTCATTCATTTTCTTTCTATTTACCCACTTTAAAGATAAAGACCTATAGGAATTGTATCCAATCCAATAAACAATACATCTTGGAAGCACCAGGAATGCTGCCAGCATTACCCAATACCATTGGACAAGTCTGGAGCATGATCTATTCTCTCCACATAACTCAGGCCGGTTAGGCCATACTCTACAAAAAAAGACTAAGTCCAGATTAGTAGAGATTATGGGGCTAGTAGCCAGCCTGGGGATATGTCAGTATTTTTCAAGCCATTTATAAGGCCTCTGACAAGGCTTAAAGACAGATTTGGTGATAGCAACTGCTACCAACAGCTTAACGTGCCTCGCAAAACATGGAAATCTAACATTTACATAAATACCTACTAGTATTAGTTATTATGTGAAGTAATTTAGCTGTGTTATATTAAACAACAGATGCTAGTTGCCTGGTGTTGCACTTAGCATCCACCGCAGCACATGTAAGGCATTTTTTACATTTACACATATTGATATGTGCAATGTCACCTTTATACACAGGGAGTGAATATATTTTCGTTGGGAAATTTAGGCCAACAGGACGGAACTAAGACTCTCTAGCTATTCCACGTTTATGTTTCCTTCCTTACTTACTTACTTGGTCCTGGGAAATCATAACAGTATTACTTTTGATGAATACTACATTCTCCTTTTTTTGAACTATGCTACTGTGAAATGTGATTACAGAACTAGGAGTAGGAGCGAACGGCATCATACCAGATCCATTGGGGCCCACAACGGCAGTGAAAGACTTCAGGGGCCCTATCCGCATGTGACCGCGGTAGGACTTGAAGTTCTCCATGTCGATATACTTCAGAAACGCCGGCATCTTTGCGGTTGTCTCACAACAGTCCAGGAATATAAAGTATCACAATATTCACAATCACAATTTCTTTTTACAAAAACATTGCGCCAAAACAACAATACATTCCGTTCAGCCAAACGATCTGTCAACGTCACGTCAACAACTTCCATTTTTTGATTGAATAGTGTTACCGAATCGGTAACGTTTTTCGACCTTTTACCGGTAAATGTGTACATTTCTTTCTCTTTCTTGAAAAAGCTTTCATCTGTTTGTTTTTCTTTGTTAAATTCTAACTAGTTCTGGAACGATCTCCAGCACTGCGTTTTGACTTTTGACTGGCTGTCAAAATTATTTTATTTCAATATTTTCGCGGATTGTAGTGTTTTCTTTTTTTCGCGAAAAATGAAGTAAATTAGAATTGTATTGTGTTTTATTGGAAACAATGAGGCGTGATCATAGCCCTGAAAGCCCAGTCGACCTGGGCGATCGTGAACAAGCTTTGCTAATGGATCCCATCGACCACGATAGGTGCAGATATCCATTCTGCATTGTTTGGACACCGATTCCAGTTCTGACGTTTGTATTATTCGCTTTATTATCATTCTGCTGTATTGTTTCGTACTTCAAAAGTCAAATAAAATCGCCAGTAATCAATTCCAGATGGTTGTTCCCGTTTCTTGGTCACATGGGGATATGCATGTCCAACGGAGTAATAAGAGACTTCGCTGGCCCCTACCACGTGTCTGAGGACCTGATGGCCTTCGGGAATCCCACGAAGTACTGGCAGCTATCGCCCAAGAAGGCCATAAATGGCCAGGCTGGTTGGGACGCCGCCGTGTTTGAAGCTTCAGAGATTTACAAGAAAAGAATGGTGGGTCACAGTTGGCTTTACGCGTTTAATGGGACACTCACCTTTGGCAGCTCACTTAATTCTTCCTTCATAGTCTGTCAGGGAAATATGTGAAGGCTGCCTCACAATTTAAATCTTTTTTTCATTATCTAATGGAGAAATAAATATAATATTTATTCCTTTAGGTGTGTAACTGTCTCCATCAAATATAAAATTTGCTAAATTTTTATAATTTCAACCATTTCATATACTTCAGTATGTCATATTTAGCTTTTTATTAACTTGAATGACATGTCAACTACCACATGAAATGAAATTTAAAAAAAGTGTAACAGTTATTAGATACTATTGCATTAATATCCATTTCAGCACATACTCTGCTATGACAACTGCCACTCGCACGTGGCGACGGCACTGAACATTATGAACTACAACGGCCGAAACAACTGGAACATGGTCAGGGTGGCCATCGCAATGATGCTGTTCTCCAAATATGTCAGGTAATCTCCAAAGAGTTAAAGACAGATATTTAGTGATAGCAACTGCTACCAACAGCTTAGTGTGCCTCGTGAAACATGGAAATCTAACATTTACTTAAATACCTACTAGTAATAGTTATTGTGTGAATTTAGCTGTTTTATATTAAACAACAGATGCTGGTTGCCTGGTGTTGCACTTAGCATCCACAGATCTGACAGAATTTAATAAAAAAAAAACAAATTGAGATGATGGAAATTGACAATATTATTTTTCTTATTGTTTGGCACTTTTGTATTTTGCAAGTAAATATTGAAAGTTAGTTATGTAAGCTCTTTTTTGCCTGAAATACAGGAATACCTAGTTCAGGCACGTGTGTTTTCTGTACTCTAATAATATGTTTAGTTTTTAGTCATTATCTTGTCAATTAAGTTTTCTTTCAATAAATATTATTATTATTATTATTATATTATTATTATATTATTACTTTTTAATTATTCTATCAAAAGGGGGGTAGATAACAGTTGCCTGGCTGACATGTTTTAAAAATAAACATAAATTAAACAAACAATAACAGAAATGTAAAAACATTACGAATATTTTTTATTGTTACAGCTTCTGTGCATTCCTGAAGACATGGCTACCGTTTCTCATCATAGCAGGATTCATATGTGTGTTCTGTGTAATTATAGTCTAGTACTTTGTGCTCTTGTGTAAGTTCAGATATTCCCAATAAGTGCTGGATGGAATGTTACGACCATGGTGTGAAATGTGAATTAGGTGATCTAATGTATGCTTTCATGTCAGTGTAGAATCTAATGTGTGGTAACTTCATGATCTTTGTACTATTCCAATTTTATTAAAACATAATAATTATTTAAGAACTTGTAATATATGTATACATAATAATTATTTTATTTTAGAACCTTTTATTTTGGAAAAGGCTTTATCATTTATTCTAAAAGAGGCCATTTCCAGTATGTACTGTGGTCTGTGGTTGACAAAAATAAAAATGATGAACAAATACAATCACTGATGATATGGGCTTTAGAGAATCAGGAAATTTAGGTGAAAGAAAACAAGAAGTAATTAAATGGTTTGCCGTTATTTCATTCGGTCGGAAACAAAAATCTGCTATTTAATCATTTGGTCAGCAAACAAATATTTTGTATGCAATAAATAAAAAGCTGGCTGCAACCCCAAACCCTTGGTCTATAAAAAACATAATATTGTCGGCAATTTAACCAGTTTGCAGTGAGCTTGTAATCTATTGTGTCTGCTGAATAAACACTTGCGTTGCAAAATACTTGGTCGGGAAGATTTAATAATTAGTCGGCAGAGAAAACATGTCTGTAGGCAGTTTATCTAATAGGTACGCATATTAAAAAAATGGTCAGCCATATAAATAATTGATTGATAATAATTGAGCGTTTGCATTGAAAGTTAAAGTGGGTGGAGCGAAAGGCAGTCGCGTGATACAATTAACTACAGAGTGTGCCAAAGAAATATACCATACATACACTCGAAAAACATAACCCTCCTTCTGGCGCAGTCGGGTAAAAAACATAACCCTCCTTCTGGTGCAATAGGGTAAAAACATAACCCTCCTTCTAGTGCAGTCGGGTAAAAACATAACCCTCCTTCTAGTGCAGTCGAGTAAAAAACATAACCCTCCTTCTCTTCTCCTCCTTCATAAATTAAATTTCTGCTAATCATCTGAGTGAGTGCTTACCAAAACTATACTTCATTCCAATAAAAAAAAAGCAAAATGTAAGCAAACATAGTATGCAGATGACATTGAAATGTGTCAGTTCCATAGTAAGTTTGTTTACGTTTTGCTTTTTTTTGATTGGAATGAACCATAGATTAATTGTGGCTCACTCAATGCAGCCAATATATTTAATTAGCTAACCAAAGATATTTTGAGTAGTTTAGTATGACATTAACTGCTGATTGAATCTGAAATGTTTGCTGGCCATAAGTTGCCGACCAACTAGTCATTTTTGCCGACCAAATACATTTTATACAACAAATACAAATATTTTGCTAACCGTTTAAATGATACCCAAAGAAAACCTTCCAAACGTCGAAAAATGAAAATATTTTCTTTGAAAGTAAGCAAGTACACTTTTTGAAAGTATTTTTTTGTCTAAGGCTCTTAAGAACTAGGAAGTGGTGTGCCCACCGTTATACTTAATCCGTAGCAAAGGATAGGCATAAAAAAAACTGTGCAGACAAACTAAATATGTATTGGCCTACATGTAACCCAAATATGTTATTTCTTTCTACCAAATTCCCTCCAGTGATCTTTATGCTAATGCACAGGAACAAATCAATTTTTTTCTTATTTTCTAGTATTTTGGGCTTTATTAGCATAAAACAATCTATGTTATTCCTGTCCAGCATATCAATGTGATTTTGAAAAAATGTATGCATTTGTCAATAAGTTATAAAGAAAACATCTTTTCTTTATTCTGTGTAAATAGTTTATGTTATACTTAAAAAATAACTTAAGGGTTCCCGTAGGAATGCTTAAAAACTCAAAATTTCCAATTTGTCCCTAGATAGCACTATCTTAACATTTTCTTTCTCTCTGGACACAATTCTGAAGTCCACGTGGACGTAGTCGCGGGCGGAAGCTAGTGAATAAATAAACAATAATTAGGGCTTAGAAACTAAAGGCAAGGGCGTGAAAACATCAAGATGTGCAGTAAAGTATGTACACAGCAATTCTTGCAAGTTTATTTACAGTATTAGGTAGGTACAGTTAAAACATTCTTCCAAAACATGATTACAGACCCTTACACTTCAAATCAATAATTTCCAAAAAGCAGGTACGTTCCATTTCAGAAATACGATGTTAACATTCTTTCAAAACACTTTTCTCAGTTGAGAAATCGTAATCGTAACCGCTCATATTGACTTTACTCGTGAGGAACACTAAAAGATCACTAATTTCTGTCACGAAATTATCCTTGTTCGTGGCCATTTGTAAATCTTTTGAGAGTTGAAAAGGAACTCCTTGTAGATAGTGAAATGTTTGATCGACGCTTATGGCGCGGACTGGGGCAGGTGGGGCCGGCCGCTGTGGATAGGGCAGAGCCCCTCCGCCACCCACATTGGGGTACAATCCCACTCGAGATGACGTGGGGTTCACTATTTCGAAGCCTTCATCGGCTCGTGGTCCAGGAATAGGAGGCGTGTCGTCTTCCACTGGAGATGATCTTCGTTTTCCAAAGATTGAAGAGAACATTGTGTGAAGTTTTTCTATAATCAAGTAGAATAAACGTAGTTCCCACAAGTGTTATACTTCTCGGTTCCCCGTTTATTTTGCAATAAGTTATTCACAAAGAAACAAAAAATGCACAGAACCAACGCAGAACCGATATGTCATAATGTCAATTTGACATTGTCAACAAACAGAACGTTACGGTTTTCAACAATGCCAATGTACTGCACGTTACATTTAGTTTGGTTTGTACAGTTGGTTTTACTGTCAGATACAAAGCAAGTATGAAAGAACAAGAAAAGGGTTTTGTTCGGCCCATTAGATCCGTTTCCCAAATCATCCAGTATGTTCAAAACTTCCGTTTCCCAAACTCTGCTACTAATGGGTAGTTTACACGTATTAAGTAGCGAAGTAATTCAAGTTAATTTTAACTTAAAAGTAAGTTAATTTTAAGTGGTCAAGCGTTTACACGTAATAAGTAGTAAGTAGATAAGTAGTAACTAAATTTTAACTTGTGTGTAGCGTTTTCACGTTAAAAGTCTACACTTGCTTGCCATTTAGTAGCAGGCCACGCCCACCGGGGAGAGCGCGCGGTGCGGGGGGCGCGGGAACTTATTCGAAAAATAGATTCTATTCTATTCTACTTGTGCACTTGTCTACTAAATCGTTCACTTACTACTTATGACTATTAAAGCTGATAAGTGACTGTTTACAAACAGAAATTTACTTAAAATTTAGTTAAAATTAACTTAATTACTTCGCTACTTACTACGTGTAAACTACCCATTAGTGATTCAAACTCTGATTACAGATACAGTCTGCCTAAGCCTTTAGCCTTGGGCCCTTAGGCCGAACATTCGGCGCATCTGTAGTAGTGGTGGTGGTGGTAGTGGTGGCAGTGGTGGTGGTGGTGGTAGTGTAGTAGTAGTAGTAGTAGTCGTACCCTACTCGATACGACAGGAAAAAGGAACAAAGATCGCGAACAAAAAAAAATCCTTGGCCCCTTTATAAACGCACAACTTCGAACCCGTTTTTTCCGGAAACGGTTGATCCTACGAAAAAACTTCACATGATCAAAAGTGTTTTCCTTAGTAACCCCTACTCGATACAACAATAAAAAGAGGGGTTGCGAACAAAATAAAATTTCGCCGTTTTTATGCGAGACCTTTTGGTATTTATTCGGATAAGCCAACGACATTCTATACATGGACTTTGCATCAGCGCGCTGTAGACGGCACAGCAAAAGTGTGCTCAAATACGATGTGCGCACACTTTTTACCTTAGTCGTGTTTTAACCGCAAAGCAGTAAGGATGCCGAAGTGCGTCGTGAAAAAGTGTCGAAATAACACTCGAGCGACCTTAAAAAAAGATGAAGTGACCTACCACCGGTAAGTTAATTTTATTTATAAAACCGGTAAGTTAATTTTAATTATAAAAGTAGAAAAGCACTGAAATTTTAATAAATATCGTAAATTATTAAGGAGTATTCCTTTTCTTTTCTTTCATGCGCGCCAGAAAGAGACATGCGCCAGTACGCGACAAGAACATAGTCATAAAACAAAAGAGTGGAGTCGCTTTTGTTTAAATGTTTTAAGTGTAAAATCCATACTGCCGAATCGGAAGATAATATTTTTCGGGTGTATGTATGTGTTATGTATGAAGATCTGTTTCATTATTAACGACTTTTTATATGATTAACCCAAAACGTAAACAAACTTACTATGGAACTGACACATGTCAATGTCATCTGCATACTACGTTTGTTTACCTTTTGTTTTTTTTTGATTGGAATGAAGTATAGTCGTTTTCTTTGTTTAATTGAGAGATACATAGTATCTGGAGTCATCTTAAAATTATATATTTATCTGTATAAAACTGTTTGTATCAAAATACAAAACAAAATCTGTATAACAACATGTCAAGTTATATATCTGCAAATTTAAATCATATACATTTTAGTTATAGCTCCGTGTCCTATTTTTACAACACGGGAAGGCACACATTGTTATCCATTTAAAAATCACATTATATATATCTGGAATTCTAATTAAGTCAATTGTACAATATTTCAGAAAACATTACGAATGGCAGTATTTGAAACACGAGTTTAGGATGCCCAATACAAAAGAAATATAATTCAAATGCTACTCCACGCTACTTATGTTCTCAAGAGTCACGCGTTCGGCTTGCGAGATGACGTAATATGAAATAGCAATTCACGCGCTCCATTTGTAAGAAAGAGATAGGCTGTGTTTCGTTTGTTTCTACGACGTAGCTACGTATAGTGTCCTTGTGCCGCGCTACGATGCCGCGTTGCTTTAGCGTGCAATATCCTTAGTTAAATATCATTGGGATAAGCAGATATTTCAAGAAACGGATGTTATGAGATTTGGATATTTTAAGAAATGGATGTTCAAACGGCTGTCTGTACGTTATTATCGGCTGATTTGGAAACTATAGAGCGTTTCAACAAATAGTTCCTATGCCGTTATGTTGGCAGCAATGTTTTCCACACACACACTACATAGAACTCAGACACACACTACATAAAACGCAGATACACACTAACAAAATCGGTAGAAGCGTCTTCGCGTGTTGATGTCGTTGATAGACAGGAGAGCCAACATAACGGCATAGGAACTATTTGTTGAAAAGCTCTATACCCGATAACAACAGCTGTTTTAGAATGAACGTTATCTCCTCGGGCCCATAGCTCAAAGAGGCTTCAGACCTGAAAAAACCCTTTGTACTTGAAAAATGATTTCTTATTTTGACACTCACAACATTTGTACCGCTGTCTGTGAGGAATGATTGACAAAAGAGTTTGGGCCATACGGCGCCATCTTGAAAATTTGTTTTTCCATTTTTTTGATAATTTGGCTTTTCTCCGACCAGATTTGAAGGCCTAACCCTTCAAATCTGCTCGGAAAAAGGCCTAATAATAAAAAAAGAGAATAATATTTTTCAAGCGTTACTCCGTCGGGCCCATAAACTTTCATCGATAACTCCATAACGAGTGTGGTACGAATGATAAGAATGAAGTATTACTAAAATATTTTGCTGGTACATTGGTTCTATGAACTTATTGCGATAGGTATGTCGGATACACGAAGTCGTTCCAAAACCAAGATGATATTAACTCAGAAAAATAAAATAGGCGAACGAAGCTATTTCTAATATACAGACTGATGATGCTGATAGTGATAGAGCTAATTCAAGACAAAGAAAAAAATATGATTTTAGAACGCCTGTTAGTAAATCTAGAGTGAAAAGTGTTTTGAATTGACTCTAGGTAACAAACGTCATTGAAAAAAATTCAAAAAGGTTTCTATTTTTTTTCGTAGTATGCTGCCTTTATTATGGCTTTAAATACCTTAGCAGATACCAGCGATAATATTTCTGAACAATTCCGAAGATTAAATTATTGTTCAAATATTTGTCTATTTGACATTGACTATGTACTTCCCGCTCAATGATTATAAGGCTACAGTCCGACTACGGTCTTTTGGCAGGTGGATGACATTGACGGGGGGGGGGGGGCTTTTTTCGCAAATCTGAGATTTATTTCATACAAATAGTGTCATTTTTCAAGTTGGCGGCGTTAGATTTTTAATAATAGGCATTTTTTGAATGGTTTACACGGACAAACTAGATGAAAGTAGCGTCTTATTCAATTTTATACAATACGTTATAAATACAAACACTCACCCCCAGTCCCCACCACCTACCCAAAATCACCTGTATTTTTTTGGTACAAAATATTATCTTTTAATACAGGTACATTTAATTATGGAAAATTAAGCACCGTGATAAAAAAATCCTTACAGACATTAAGGTTGCAGGTTGTTTCTGACTGCCTGAAGCAGTTTCGAACCTTGGGAAGACTTAAAAACAACAACAGTCCGACGTTTGGAAATTAGTCTAGAAATCCCGCTTTGAGCCTCACGTGATTAATGGACGACCCCATAAAGAATATATTGTGTTTCATGGCATTTTTTTTTTGTTTTATAGATGCCAATGACAATACTATGTTTTGGGTGACATATCAACATTGATCTTTGTTTCGTTTTATGTTATATTTTTCTTTTTGCATTTCGTGAATATTTGTTTTTGGACTTGTTAGTTGATTTGATTATTCGCTAGTCGCTACCTATTTGATCTTTTGCGTTTTGCAAATTACAAATGCGGAAACATAAAAAATGAAAAGGCTGTATGTACAGTCCGACTACGATCTTTTGGCAGGTGGATGACATTCACAGGAGGACGCTTTTGCCACAAATCTGACCATTTATTTTAAACAAATAGTGTCATTTTCAAGATGGCTGCGTTAGTTCCCGCTTTTCACTACCTGCCAAAAGATCGTAGTCTTCCGCGTCGGTCGGACTGTAAATAGGAACGTGGATCAAAGGTTAAAACCACACCCCGGACACTTCATACAAATTTCGCGCCATTGTTTACTACAAAGACATTCATGTTTGTACACATGTAAATGTGTGCGTGATGAGCCCTCATTGTTCTTTATTATTAGCTAGACTTTTACAAACAACAACATCATTAGCAATAACAAAACGCAAATATATGTAGATTTTAAACTTGAGATCCTGACTAAATAAGAAGCTATAAAGTTCTGGATTGTTTTGTGTTGTTTTGTGTTTTGGGCACTATTTAGGCAGAGTTTTTTGACATCAAGTTGGTCTCAAAATTCTAGCTGCAACCTACTGTTATATTTTGGGTGTTATTGAAGCATTCATTTTGAAATTTTGCATGTAGGAGGCACTATTTCAGCACTAATTGTTGACATATAACACATAATAATTGGTGCAGTAGTTCCTTGGTTCCAGACATGAGACTGCTAGCGGAACGTTCCGTGAAAAATTCGATTTACGACAGCACATTTTTTCCTTTGGGCGCTATTTGCAGTATTTAGGGGCCATCCATAAATGACATCACATGAATTTCATGATTTTTTTGAGCCCCCGCCCCGGCCTTGTCATAGATGGTCACATTTGTGGGACCACTCCTTCCCTAGTGTGACGTCACATATTTTGCAATTTTTCGCCCAGAACTGTATAAAATAAAACATAAATTGCAAAATTATCTATTGTCTTATTATTTATTATGTGACGCCACAACGTTTATTTCTCCCCCCTACCCCTTGTCACATAATGTAACACTTCGTTGACCCCCCCTCTTAACGTGTGACGCAACAGGGAGTTTTCAGATGACGTATGTCACACCGTTCAAAAGTGTCTCAATAGATGGCGTTTCTAAGCTTTGGCAATGTATTTTTAAAAACAGCGTAGAATTTACGGTAGCAAAATAGATTTAATATTGTTAAAAATATATAAAAAACCACCTGAACATAGATTCTTATTAATTGAATTAACAGAAACGATAAATTTCCAACTTAGTCAAGTATGGATAACCAGCACGGGTAGCATGAGGCGTAGACAAAGCTGTTTGTCGCGCCAAACGCGAGAAAACAGGTCAGCTGTCTCTTTCATTAGCTTAGCGTTAGAACGGAACAAATGCTTTTAAAACTCGCGTCGCGCGCGGGATACGTCATCGCCATGCTACCGGTGCTGGGTGCGTCCTGGTTTCTTTGTTATATGTAATTTCTTCTTCCGAACCAAAAATAAATTGATTTTAATAAATTATTATGATTAAAATGCAATTTATAACTCGGTATCATGTTAGAATTCTTTGAAGAAATACAAAAACAATACTGATAAGCTTTGTGCGTCAAAAATTATGAAAAAAAATATTCAATGAAAAGTAATCTTTGAAAGCTTTTTATCATTATTATGATATTAGTCGGTTGTGAAAGGAGAAGTAAATGTATTGAAAAGGTGGAAGGAATATTTTGAAAGTTTGTTTGAAAAAGAGGAAAGTTTGTTTGAGCCAACAAACGGGCCAGTTGCAGCAGTAGAAAGAAATGTAAGGATAATGATGAAAGTGATATAAGTATGGATGAGATTGTCAACGCGATGAAAAGCATGAAATCAGGTAAAGCAGCAGGGTATGACAGGATATCAGTCGAGATGTTGAAGGCTGGAAAGGGCGTAGTAGCCAGTCAGCTGTACCGCCTTTTCAACTTGTGCTGGAGAAGCGGCCGTGTACCAGGAGACTGGTGTAAGGCTGTTATTGTGCCGTATACAAGGGAAAGGGGTCACAGCAAGACTGCAAAAAATACCGCGGTATAAGCCTCCTCAGCGTCATCGGCAAATTGTATGCAAAGGTTTTGATTGAAAGAGTCGTGAAAGAAACTGATGAAAAGATATGGGATGCACAAGCAGGATTTCGAAAGGGCATGGGGTGTACGGATCAGGTCTTTTCCTTGCGATGCATAGCTGAAAAATTCTATTCTATTGCGCATTCGTGTATTTGGAAAAGGCCTATGATCGAGTTGCAAGGAATAAGTTGTGGTCAGCCCTATCTGCGCATGGGGTGAGCGGCGAACTGATCCGAGCCCTGAAATCCCTATATAAGGATTCCAGGGCTTGTGTCAGGATCAACGGGGCATACACTGAATAGTTTGATATCAATAAAGGTGTCAGGCAGGGATGTGTTGTGTCACCGTGGCTGTTCAACCTATTCATGAATAGTTGCTTGACAGATTTGAAAGATAAGGAATGTGGGCTGAGAATGAATGAGTTACTCGTCAAGTTTCTTCTATATGCTGACGACCAGGTGATTGTTGCGTCGTCGGCTAAAGAGTTACAGGAGATGGTAACAGTTATGTACAAAGCGTTGGAGAGAAAAGGAATGAAAGTGAATGTAAGTAAGACGAAAGTAATGGTTTTGGAAAGAGATGGAGCAAGCGAAAGAGTTTGTGTACCTGGGATCAATGTTCACAAGCGATGGACTGTGTGAGAGTGATATTGAAAGGAGAGTGACTGCTGGAAATATGGTAAATGGTGCACTGCACGCCTTTATGAGTAGCCAAAAAGTTTAGAAAAAGGCCCGTCTGGCTGTGCACAGAGGAGTTCTCGTTCCTAGTTTGGTTTATGGAAGTGAAAGTTGGGTATGGCAGAAGAAGCATAAGAGTAGAGTAAATGCAGTTGAAATGAGAGCGTTGAGAAGTATGATCGGTGTGAAACTAATTGATAAGATCAAGAATAGTGTGATAAGGGAACGGTGTGGTGTGAAAGAAGATGTAGTGACAGTTATTGAGAAAGGTATGCTCAGATGGTTCGGTCATGTAGAAAGAATGAATGATACAGATAGAAGATTAACGAGGCAGATTTACAAGGCGAGTGTGAATGGTAATACTGGAAGGGGTAGACCTAGACGAACGTATCGCGACCAAGTCGAAGACGTTTTGAAAAAATGTCAGGTCAAGAGTACACAAAACCGACGAGCTTGCATGAAAAGATCGCATTGAGTATACGAGTTCCGAGTGGTAGGAACTTCGTATTAGGTAGAAAAATATGACGTTCGAAAAGTGTACAGAGATACCTACTTCGAATAAATATTATTTCATTTCATTTCATTTCAGATTGATGAATGTAGAGGAAGCAAGAGAAGTATGTCAAGATCGTAGTAAGTGGAAGAATGTGGTCTCTGCCTACCCCTCCGGGAAAGAGGCGTGATCTTATATATATATAGTCGGCAATATCAGTCAGTTTTGACGATTTTTAAGAGATTTTCTTATTTCCAATGTTGATCAGTGCCATCTAGTTGAGTTTAGATAAACCCGTGGAAAATTCCCTATTTATGGATGGTCCCTTATTGGTATAATCAGAATATTAAAATTCGATCATGAGGATTCTTACTGAACGCTCACCAGTATCGGGCATGTTGGTCTTGTTATATCGGGGGTTGGGTCAAGGTATTTTGTAAACAGTTTTTAGTCAACGTTTAAAAAAAGCGATGTAAAACAGATCCACATCAAAATAAGTATAAAGACAGTTTTTGTGTACAGATGGTAACCCAGTCATAGTTACCTACCTTATATCTCCCTCTCAACTGCATACGCGAATGCCTGGGGCCTGAATACTGAATGATACTGTATAATGAATGTCCTTATACTGCGGGTTAAAACATGACGCCTTCTCTTAGAGTTTTAGAGAACCACAAAAAGAAAAACGCTTATCAAAAGTTAAAAATGAAAGATGAGATGGAAAAGAAAACAAATAAGTTTTTTGAATCAAGCGTTCGTAGCGCCATCTGCAAATAACTTTGCGTTTTCTTCCCCATTCATTCCACAGTATGGTTGTGCGAGGAAGAAAATTTCTAGTTGTGGACTGCCAACCATCTAAGTGATGGGGATGAAAATGTTGTCGCGTAGAACGATGGCGAAAAGAGGCAGCAGGGATAATTCCGAACAGTTCCTTGGAGCACTCCCTATAGTACATGCGATAGAGAATGCAGAGCGAGGCTACATCTCTACGCAGCGCCAAGGGGTCAAGCTGATCTGAAATATCCTGGCAGCTGACGATTCGAATTGCTCTCCGTTGAATGCGGTCCAGAGGGAGAAGCTGGTACTGGGGTGCTTGTTCCTGCCCAGAGATGAGAACATTTGTCAGTGCGAAAATCGCATTCATGAGAGCGTTCCAAAATCCCAACGGAGAACTGTCAAGATCAGGCCATTGTTAGGCGATCTTTCGGTTGCTCTCGGTTTCACTGGGCTTGGTTTTTGAAACAATATAAGATGAAATTCGCATCGCATCACTCCGAGTGAAATCTTTGGTTATGGAACGCAACCTATAATATTTATCAGATTACCGATTTTTACAAAGTGTTTTTCCGGTTTTCAAACGTCTTCAAACTTTTGGTTGGTTTGTTTTTAATCCACCTCGTCTTGATTCCTATTGGTGTATTCTGAAGCGGGAAATAAAAATAACCAATCAGCTCCGAGAAATTGAAACTGCGGAAAATGGGTAGAAGAAAACAGACTTCTATGAAAATTATGTCAAAATGAATGGTCAAAACAACACGTTCGGTTTGTTTTGTTGGAATTATGTGATAGTTTTTGTGTTTATTCGTCCTAAAATGATGTTTTGAGTGTTTTCTCCGCGATAATGATATATTTAGAGAGTGCGAGACTATAAAATTGTGTGATTTGTGATCGACTGTCCGAGTAACAAAATCTCCAGCTGGTTTGTAGGTACTTTGATTATTTTTTGTAGATTCCACACATTTTTCGCTAAGTGTAGGTACTATAAAAGTTATAAAGCATTCTCACAAACAGATATATCTTCTAAACTAAAAGTTCTATTACTTCCACAAGTTACAGTCCAAAGTCTAATACTTGGTTATCTGAATTCCAAAAAACAAAAATATACAACCTTACAACATGATTCAATAAGTTTAAAAAATCCAATTGGAATCTACACATCGCCTAAATATGTTGTTTATTTTTAATCAGTTTAATATACAAGTTGTAACAAAAAAATAATAATTGTGTTTTAATTTACAGGAATCAACTGGTCAACATGGCAGATGACCCCGATAAGCCGTCATCATCACAATCAGGTAAATGAGTAAACTGTTGGAAAAAGTCTAGCGTTATGTTCCAAAACCAGGAGATATTTACCCGACAACGGTTAGCCTCTTTCATGCAGAAATGATTTATAATAGATAGACTCTTGGCAGTTTTTTAGAATGGCCGTGAATGGACTTACTCATTTCTCAATCATTTATTTAGTCATATGGCTTGTTTACTATAATGAAATTATTCACACTATCTCTCACCGTGTGGCACAATTTAACCGTCCTATCCACAAGGTTGTGAAGCAACCAAACCAATGTGTTGGAGATTGCTCCACTGACAAGAGCTTTGCTCTTAAATATGAGAAGAAGAATACCATAATTTTATACTGGGTATGTCAATTAACACAGAGATGCTTAATGTAAAATTAATATTAATAATTATTTACTTTACAATCTACTATCTACTTACTGTTGTTTAATAAAAATAAATAATAACTATCGAATACCAACATTTTTCACCGATTGAGCTGTGTCTTCACAATTCTCAGTACTTTGGGTGTAAGTTTGGAGTGGTTGGTACTGGAGCTTCGTAAGGTATGGTGGTATAAAAATAATTGCAATAAATAATAATAATAATTCATTTATTGTCAGAAATCACAGGTCCATCAGAGAGTTAGTATCAACTTATACCTAAGTGTTAGTAACAGTGAGTCATAAACTATTAAATTTAATATGCATAAAATTTGTATAATAATAATAAAACCAGGGACATGCCCAGCAATTTAAGGACGAATTTTTTTGTACAGAATATGTTATCATGAAAGCTATACGTTTTATATTCTCTAAAGAAACATGTAAACGAAATTCTAAGTAGTTTTTTCTAAAAATGGCGGCAATGGCACTTTTGCTCCGGGAATGTGAAGGGACAGGGTAAGATCCTATTTACAGGACCTATTTATTTGTATTGCTACTTTAATTAATTAACAAGTTTGCGACAAATCAATAAAGTATTTTGCCATATTTAAGAATAAAAATCTGCTCTAAACTCAGCGACCCAAAGTAGATCCTTGGCGTCTCACATCAAAGCGCGTCACTCTTTCCTGTAAAATTGTTATTTTGAGGTAAATATTATGTAACGAGTATATTTCAATGCTGCTGATTTTTCCCGAGCGAATCTCCGGGATTAATGCGTTTAGGCGTTTTTTAGTTTTCATGACATTATGCATATATTAATGAAATTAAGGTTTACCATGTATGTATGGAGCATATGCAGTGGGGGGCATGTCGCCTTTTGAGAGGAGCAGTAACGTGTTCATACTAAGGATATGGTATGGTAGTCGACGAAGAGTTGCCGAAAGCTTTTTCTCGAATTTCACAATCGCTTTGCAATCGTGAACGAGTACGAAACATTATACGAACTGAACCATAGATTCGTGAAATTGCCAATGCCGTTTGGTCAAAGTTCTCCAAAGATCACCAAAACAACTGCACCCAAAAACTAGGAGAACACTCGAGAAATGTTATGGGAGACGAACACGGATGCGAAGCCAAATGCAATTGCAGTTTTCAGTCGACGTTTAGGTTGAAATATTGTTGTCGTGTCGGCTCAATAGACAGATTGCTAACTCTATGCTGCATGACGCCTCTTCAGTACTCAAAATTTTAAAGAGACGATAGATTCCGCAGCCGAATCGTCACCGAGCATATGGGCAGCCGGCCACATATTGTAGAACTACACGCGGGTCTTACTAATTGTTCATATTATAATAATTATAATAGCGACACAGAGTTCAAGTTCTAGCTGATAAAAATTGACAGTTAGCCCTTGCCCTTGGTTAGCCAATAACAGCGCCGCATTTTCGCTCCCCACGCCCCGCGCGTACCGCTAGCGTTGGAGACTTTGAGCGGGACAAAATATTTAATATGCCGAATATGCGGTATTTACAGGGGGTGATCTGTGGTCCATGGTCACGTTAAGAACGCCGCCCTCGAACTGTTGAAAATACCTTGGACAGATCATCCACCGGGGCAGCTGCAACTTCATAAAATAAGTCAACCGAAAAATCTATACAACTAGGATGGGCAGCGACCGGGAATCTACGGTACATCTCGTCTAAAATTCCTCAGGGCCCAAAGAAGAAAGTCTATAACCAATGTGTGAAAGCTGAAACCAGTGATGAACTGAACTGATAAAGCATATGGTACAGTAATATACATTTAATAAGGCTTGCCGATGTACCTGCGCAGTAGACAATATTTTAATTACGCGGGAAACTAGTGGACCAATCAAGTAGCTTCATTAGTAACCCGTCATTAAACGTTCCGAAAATCTCTGCCGCTATTGGTTGATTGATTTCGCGCCTGATTCAATGAAATTGTCAGCTGTCAGAAAGCTGTCACCGTGCGTTGATTGTTTCGGGTGTTTCCGTCGATAGTTTGTTCTTGTCTGCGCGAACGGAGATAACCGACGCGCCTTATTTTTTGTGTACTACTGTACTTACTAAATTGAAACGTAATCTCTAACTATTGGCCTCCTCCACTTCCTTGCTTGGGTTATAAAAGGAGCTGTGCTTGGGGTTTATCAACGTGATCGAATCGGAAACCGGAAATCATAGCTCACAGATAAGCAAGTTGAATAAGCGTGGGTAGGCGCTATACATGCCATATATGTAAGATCGCGAAAGTGATAACCGATAGGGAAGAGAGTTTCTCTAGTGGCGACCGTGGACCGGAAGATGTAATTATTCGGCCCTCCCGCGCCTCCCCGCGCATCACCAGATAGATTGCTGCTCCTCTGTGTTTAGGCTTGCAAAAAAAAACGACCCAGAGCAAGTGGAAGGGGGGAGATAAGGTAAATAAGTAATACTCGTAGTTTCTTAACTATTGATTTTTTTACAAGTCTGGCCCTTTTTGACATTTACATTGTGCAAACTGTTTCATGACGTCATTTAGAGGTGGAATTAGTAATGTCAAGATCTTTCATCATTTTTTAACCGACTTCAAAAAAAGGAGGAGGTTCTCAATTCGTCGGAATCTTTTTTTTTTTTTATGTATCTATACTAACATAATTTTTAAGTTTTACTAACAACCATTATGACTCTGTCGAAATAAAGATTTATTATTATTATTATAAACTAAATGGACTTGAAATACACAGCATTAAATATTTCTTTGTATATGAAATTTAAAAAAGCGGTCAAGTGCGTTTCGGACGCTGCAAGAGTATAGGGTTCCGATGATTTGCGCAGGGTTGTTGGTGAAAACTAGATGCGCATGGCCGAAGATACGTATGAGCGGCGTGCCTAAGAAGTACCACAGATTCTAATACTTCATAAACTGTTCACAGATGAGTTTTTATGTAGGTCCTCTATAGGTCTATAGTTAATACAGGTTAAACTGTGTCCTTATGTAATAATTTAGAACAATAGCTCTTACCTTATCGTGGGTTGGAGGCCTGGTGACCTGAAACCCAGACTTATCCAAGTCTACCACAGGCACCAGTTCAACATATTTTTATATTGACACAAAATTCTAAAATATACATAATATGTAATGCAAATGATGTGCTATGAAAAATAAAACTTCTTTTTTATTTATTTATTATATTTTTGATCAAACTGTTTACAAACGCCCCCACCTGGCGTTTGATCAAACTGTTTACAAACGCCCCCACCTGGCGTTTGATCAAACTGTTTACAAACGCCCCCACCTGGCGTTTGATCAAACTGTTTACAAACGCCAGATGAGGGCGTTTGTAAACAGTTTGATCAAAAATATAATAAATAAATAAAAAAGAAGTTTTATTTTTCATAGCACATCATTTGCATTTCATATTATTGAGATATTATGTATATTTTAGAATTTTGTATCAATATAAAAATATGTTGGACTAGTGCCTGTCGTAGACTTGGATAAGTCTCGGTTTCAGGTCACCAGGCCTCCAACTAACCTACTAACATAATTTTTAAGTTTTACTAACAGCCACTATGACTCTTTCGAAATAAAGATTTATTATTATTATTATAAACTAAATGGACTTGAAATACACAGCAATAAATATTTCTTTTTTCTTTATTAATTCTATTCTCGATCAAACTGTTTACAAATGCCAGGTGGGGATGGGCTGGTGACGTTATTGTTGGTGTTCCTTAGGGATCTCGTCGTGTAGTACCCGTGCTATCACAAGGGCTGTACTTCATTGTTTAGGTAGGTACTTAAGTACCTACGTTTACCTTACGTTTTTTTAAAAAAACGTAAACAATCTTGATATGTCTTTTTATTTTGTTTGTTCAACATTTGTTCAACTTTGTTCAACTTTGACAAGGATACGCGCAGGGATGACATAGTTGACCATCTTAAAACAGCAGTTGGCCTGGAAGATGTCCATTGTGAGCAGCTGCCCACAAGAGGTGCTTATACTTCTTTTAAACTTGACGTTCCCACTTCTTGGGTCAAATCAGTTCGCAACATCAATGTATGGCCAGAAGGTGTAGCGATTCGGAAGTTTAACTGCGTTGAGCCAAAAAACTCGAAAAAACACCGCACGAGTCCGGAAAATCATTAGCCCGCACACCTATACCTAGCACGCACCGCAATAATTCCAACCTCAAAGATGTAAACACAATATCTTATTTTACAGTTATCCACCAAAATGTGCGATCAATTACTGGCAAAACTGGTTTACTCGATGTTGTATTGTCCAAATTAAAACCCGATGTTATCGCGTGTTCGGAGACCTGGTGCCGAAGCAATGAGATTCGACACGTGACCCTCACAGGTTACGAGCTAGCGAGCCACTACTGCCGATCGACCATCGAGCACGGCGGCGTTGCACTGTTTGTAAAGGCCGGTACACACTACAAGCAGCGAAATGACCTACAGAGCCTCGCTGTCGAATATCATTGCGAATTTAGTGTTATAGAAATTATATCATTGAAATTAATTATTGTATGTTCGTACCGAACAGGACATGGTAATTTTAATATATTTATAAGTACATTTGAACAACTATTATGTAAAATTATGGACGAAAACAAAAGGTTTATAATAGTTGGAGACATAAATGTGGATTACCTTATTGACAATAGCCTTAGACGTCAATTAGACGATCTATTGGGAAGCTATAATGTTTTTATGGACAGGCGGCTCCTGAACGTTAAAAACCCAGCTAAAGAGATCTGGCGAGTTATCGGCGAACAGATTGCCTCGAAGCCTAGGTCGTGCACCGATATTTGCATAAATGAAAATGGCTTACACATCCTGGGGGCTAAAATAGCTAACTGCCTCAATACCCATTTCCTCACAGTTGCAAAAAAACTCGTTTCTCAAGCTGACAAGGAGAAAGCCATCACATTTCTTAAAAATCATCTTAAGTCGTATACGTGTATACCATCATTTACACTTACCCCAGTCACCTCCGACAGTCTGAATCGAGTATTTCACTCAATGATGCGTACGCCGGCTACACTGGACATATTATACGATGTTTCAGTAAACATACTGTCATCAATTTGGCCTTTTCTAAGGGAAATAATGGTTAACCTGTTAAACGAAATGTTTACCAGTGGCATATACCCCGATGTTTTAAAAAGCACTCGTGTTTGTCCAGTGTATAAGGGCAAAGGAGAGAAAACGAATGTCGATGGTTACAGGCCTATAACTATAGTACCAAACATTTCTAAGATTATTGAATCAATTTTATCTAAAAACATAATGTCATACCTTGAATTAAATCAACTTATTACAGAAACACAATATGCGTATAGAAAACAAAAATCCACAACCAGAGCCGCACATCAACTTAATGACTCACTACTAACAAATATCGATGGCAAATTCAAAACAGCTGGTTTATTCTGCGATTTAAGCAAGGCATTTGACGTTATCCAAAATGATTTACTGTTAGAAAAGCTATCTCAGTACGGAATAGTCGAAAAATCTCATGATCTGCTAGCATCTTTCCTAAGCCACAGGCGACAGACCGTAGAAATCACAGTAGGCGGGAAAAAACTGAAATCTGATCCTGGTGACGTCACAATAGGTATTCCACAGGGCTCCGCCCTTGGAAATACCCTATTTTTGTTATTCATCAACGACTTAGCGTCATCTATATCTGACGGAATGACGGTACTTTTCGCAGATGATACAACGGTAATAGTTTGTGCGCGAACTTATGCAGAACTGAATGATAAAATTAATAAAATTTATAGGCAGATACAAGATTGGTTCACAGTTAACGGATTGATATTAAACACTACAAAATCCAATGTTATGTTGTTCAGTGGAAGACCAATACAAACGCCACTAGAAATCAATAGTCCCGTTCCTCTATGTGATAACTGTCGCTTCCTGGGTTTCATGTTGGACTCCAACCTAAACTGGAAACAACACGTACAGGTACTTTGCGACAGACTGAGTGGTGCAGCGTACGCACTGAGGAAACTGCGACCTCTTGTGTCTCCACAGATCCTAAGACAGGCTTACTTCGCTCATTTCCATTCTATTATGTCATATGGTATCATCCTATGGGGCGACTCAACGCACTCAAACCGAGTCTTCGTCCTGCAGAAGAGAGCAATTAGGGTTTTGTTAGGCACATCCTCAAGAGACACATGCAGGGAGCAGTTCAAATCACTGCGTATTATGCCGCTCTACTCATTGTACCTGTACGAGTTGTTGATGTTTGTCCGACGAAATCTGTCGACCTTCGATCGACGCACCACAGGAGGCAGACAGTTGCGTAACACCGGCCGGCTACAAGTAGTGCCACGACGAACAACACTTGCGAGCAAAAACCCTCGCGTTATCGGTCCAACATTATATGAGCGACTACCCGCGTTGATCAAGGATGAACACAATGACGAAACGTTTAGTCTCCAACTGAGAAACTTTTTGTTGGATAATGAATTCTATTCGGTTAATGAGTTTGTTATTAAGATGACTTAATTTATTTACATTTTATTACTTTATTACAAGTTGTAGTATTGACATGTATTTTAATTTGATATTCATATTTTGTTTGACATACATTTTGAAATGTACTTTATTTTTAAATTTGACATATTTAGATATATTTTTTATGTGTGACATTTTAAATTATCTTATTATTTATTTAATTATTGATTTGACGATCATATTATCCTCTGACATTTTTGTAATATTATATTATTGTAAACTTGACATTGATAATATGAAATAAATAAATCTAAATCTATTGATACCTGCTTGTTAAAATTCACAAACGAGTAGAATGTATTACGTGTTTAATAGAAATGCAAAAGAAGCTTAGTACCTACGTTTGCAAGAAATATCAGAATTTAAACATGCACATATGAATAAAAAGACATGTCAAGTTTGTTTACGTTTTTTTAAGTACCTAAACAGATGAAGTATAGATGGCGGTTGTCTGGTGTTGCATTTAGCAGCACCCGTGGTTACTTTTGGCAAACGAGCAGACGGATCACCTGATGGTAAACGATTACCGCCGCCCATAGACACCCGCAACACCAGAGGAGTCACAAGTGCGTTGCCGGCCTTTGATTTGGGAGTACGCTCTTTTCTTGAAGGTTTGAATGTCGTATCGGTCCGGAAATACCGCAGGCGACAATTCATTCCACAGTTTGGTTGTGCGAGGCAGAAAGTTTCTAGTGAAACGCACAGTTGTGGACTGCCAACCATCTATGTGATGGGGATGAATATGTTGTCGCGTAGAACGATGGCGGAAAGAGGCGGCAGGGATCAATCCGAACAATTCCTCGGAGCACTCCCCATTGTACATGCGATAGAGAATGCAGAGCAAGGCTACATCTCTACGCAGCGCCAGGGAGTCAAGCCGATCTGAAATATCCTGGCAGTCGACGATTCGAGTTGCCCTTCGTTGAATGTGGTCCAGAGGGAGAAGCTGGTACTGGGGTGCTCCTGCCCAGAGATGAGAACAGTATTCCATATGAGGCCGAACCTGCGCCTTATAAAGTTAGCGTTAGTTACGTGTGGGGCGTTTAGTTTTACACCTTCGCACACATCTAGTAATCAGATGTGCAGGTTTCCTCGCGTTGTTTTCTATCACCTTTAAGTTATCGGTTTGAAAATGTACATATGTTTCGAAAAACTCATTGAAACATTTTCCATGATTTGAATCTTTGTATCGTACGGTTCAAGTAACCCAAGGGAGTTTGTTTGTCTTTCTCTTGTATCGACATGATTTTCTTGCACAGAGATAGTTCACGAGATGGGAAGTGACATGGCATACCTAGGCTAAATTTTAGCCTGAAAGATAACAATTATTCCCTTGAACCCAAAAATAATGCATCTTGCAAACAAAGCAACGCATTTGCTATATCTACTCAACTAATTTCAAAAAACGTAGGTACAGTGTGGGGAATACATAGGATAGCTTAGTTTTATATATTTTTAACCGACTTCAAAACAGGAGGAGGTTCTCAATTCGTCGGAATCTTTTTTTTTATGTATGTTCACGGATTACTCGAAGACGCCTGAACCGATTTGGAAAATTCTTTTTTTGTTTAAAAGGGTATACTTCACACGTGGTCCCATATAAATTTTATCGAAATCGATTCAGCGGTTTTTGAGAAAATCAACAAAAACATAGCCAAATTAGAGTTGTTGCGATTGAAGTCGATTGTTTTTAACGTATTCAGCGTGGTCAGTTATTAATAAATTACTTTAGGTTAAGTAGAATAATTTCCAAAGCTTTCGAACAACCATTGAATATAGATTGAAGCCTCAAACAAAAGTGATTTTAGTTAGATCTAGATAAAACTGTTTATGTTTGGTTTTTGTAATAAAATACCCTTAATTGACAGTAATTCAATTTGTACTAACTAAAGTAAATTAGAAGATACGAGATCCACTTATTGAACGCCGCCGTAATTGTGTTTTACTGAATTGTTTATCCTATCTTATCCCTTACTGCGGGAAAGTTTCTATCTACCCGCGCCCGCTCCTACCCAGCCGAGTGCGAAATACTTTGCTCGTGAAACGCCACTTCGTATCGCACGGATCATCAAATTCGGTGGGAATAGATTACTCGGCGGAATTGAGAATACCTAAAGCTAGCGGCTGAGGAGGTTGTGTGTGAGGTGTTTGGTTTTGGCCGGGTTTGCGACGGGGGCTCGCCACACAGCCAGCTGGCGGGTCGATGCGCCCAAGGCCACGGCCGGGCGGTATCGATTTTATATAAATAGCTGCAGCCCTGTCGCCCCCGCACCTCACCCCGCACACCCCCGCGCGCCCTCCAGGGCTACACCTACAGGTTCGTGGAAAAACATGCCTCGCAATAAGGGTGGCGTGGAGGGTGAGATGGTTTAAATTGAAATAAGAAATACCTCTGCATCAAATCACATTTTCACAAATTATGCAAGACGAGGAATGAGCGGAATATCTTGGGTGTCAAATTGTTTTTTTTTTATTATTTGAAGGTAGGTGTACTTTCAGGAGGGATGTGAGCTGAAATGTATGTGATTTTTGTATTGAAATGTTCATGTTTACCTGTTTTCGAGCGTTTCAGTAACGAGACTTCAGAGTTAGTATTTATGTATGAATATTCCTCTCTACATTCTAGAAACTTCTAGTGCTTGATCCATTAATTTAAACTATTTTCATAAATAAAATACAAAATTACATCCTAAATTGTACAGCCACGCTATGCATACTTTCCTGTGACTGCTTTCGCAGTCTGGCATAAATAGGATTATTTGTAATGGCTCAATCAATATAGCGATAGATCAGCAATAAACATTCACAGTAATCAGTAGCAATGATGAAATAGGGCTCGTTCGCAGTCATGCCTGAGAAAAACTTAACGAATAATCTGGGTTTCTATGGGACTTATCATAATGCAATTTTTTCCGGAATAATAAACTACCTAGTGTAGTAGATCGTATAAAGTTATGGTAATGTACAAAGTTTTATCGTAGTCGTTAAAGACGGATACAAACCTTGTTTTGTATGGGGAGGTACGAATCACGCGGGCTTACCAAGATTCCCTAACGCCATGTGGAAACTGTATATCTTCGAGGTGAAACAGATAGATCAATGCTGTTCATATAGATATTTAGCGACAAGACTTGGACGAGATCAACGAGATGGTCGAATGTAATTATCGGTATCGAAGCGTGTTGACGCAAGTGGAGGCGGACGCTTAAATTAAAAGCAAACTTCACATGCGTACATAACCTGAAAAAAGTAACTTTTTTGTGTACTGTAGAGACTATATAGGTTAGGAGTTAGGTATTAGGCCTGCTTAGGCTTGTAGAAAAAGTAAATACAAATATTTGAAATGATAGAATAGAAAACAAATGTAATGACGGACTTTAAGTTGGTACCTCGCCCCGAGTGCATGTGAATATTCAAATAAAATATATAAAAAAATATCAAATTGTTTACATCGATCCCTACAGTACTATGTTTTCCTGTTTTACTTTAATATTGTGCAATTAAGTGTTTTCATTTATTCTTTTTTTTTGAAGTGGCAAACGAGCAGACGGATCACCTGATGGTAAGCGATTACCGCCGCCCATAGACACCCGCAAAACCAGAGGAGTCACAAGTGCGTTGCCGGCGTTATTCATTACCTTCTGCTTGGACGGTCGAGTAAAATCCACCTTGTCAAAATCCCAGTGCATCATCTCTGCCAACCCTATCGCTTCAGTCAAAATGCACGTGTAAAGATACTGTATGACCTAGGCTAGGGCTAGGTCTAGCTAGGTATCTATAGATAGACTGGCACGTGTAACGAAACTGCGGTACCTACTTGTATTATTAGTAACTGCATTTCTAGGTAATACTTACTAGGTAAAATAGGCCAAGCGTTTTGTACAGTAGAAGTAGAAAAAAGATGGTTACATGAAAATGAAATTATAGAGAATGAAAGCGTTAAAAAAACCGTCTTCAATCGCGTAACATACGGGTCAAACTGAGAACTCCTTTTTTTAAAGTCGATTAAAATACTAAAACCTTCTCCTAAATGTAACAAACACTTTTCTGAAAACCGCATTAAAGTCGGTTCAGCCAAACGCGAGATAATCGCGGACAAACATACATACAAACATACATACATACAGCTGAAACTGAGAACCTCCTTTTTTTTAAGTCGGTTAAAAATCAGAAAACTTTTGGATATCTTATATTTTTAACGCACGAAAAAAAGAAGTTTGAAGACTATGTGTATTGTGTGTCGATCTGTGATGTTCGTAGATCTCAAACAGGGGTGAAACCTTTTTTTATACGAATTTTTTTAAAGCCAGACTTCATGCAGTGCAGTGATTTTCTGCGGTTCAGTTTTTAAGTAATTTTAACAGCAAGGATTGGTAGAAAATGAAAATTTTGCTAGTTATTAGTAGCTGACCTATGATCCGAGAGTCGTGGGTTCGATCCCCACACAGGGCAAACTTCTCTGTGATGAGCAGAATTGCTTGCTCTGAGTCTGGGTGTATTATATCTATATGTGTATGTATTTAAATGTATATGTGTATGTATATCAGTCTCTGGTTCCCAAGATACAGGGAATCCTAGTTTGGGGCCAGATGACCGTGTGTGATTTGTCCCAGATATTATATTCTTATTATACCTATATTATAATATATTAAAATCAAAATATACTTTTTTGATATAAAGCCGACCACGCAGAATTTGAATTATACACTCAAAGTTTCGGGAAGTTTTTGCGAAGCGAAAAAAAAACGTCGAGCCCGAAGAAATTAGCTTGAACACATTTTTTCATAAAATATACTTAATTTCCATTACAGTATAAGCTAAAAGAGCAACGCGTCTTAAGAGCTTTTCTACATGAGACAAAAAAGAAAGTTAATTATCACTAAATGTTAATTATCACTAAATGTAAATTATCACTAAATCCTGTTATTCCTGTAAAATGAGTGTGTTCAAGCTACGAGCACTATTCCCGTAGCCACGTTACGCGTAGCGCCGCCGTAGCTCAAACTGTGTTTACTTAGTGTCTGTAGCGCGAGTACAGACAGACAGACAGACCTTATTACAATTTAGTACAGTAAATCAGGCGATTTATTTAATACCTATCTGTCTTTTTTATTCTTATTTGGTAAGTGTAGGTAGCCAGCCAACAGAACAAATGAAGTTCTTAGAGTTGTTACGCAGGAGATGTTTCGAGTGTCAGCTAATATTTATTTATTTCATTTAATCAATTTGTTATGTGTATACCTGAATACACCACACGTAGTCTTCTTAAGATGTGTCTTTGCCACTTCTAACCTAACGATGAAATGGGCGGTAATCGCTTACCATCGGGTGATCCGTCTGCTCGTTTGCCATCTATCACATAAAAAAATGGATCAACCAGAGAGTTATGGATGTTTTTTCTTCTTCATTTAAGTGATTTTTATCGATAACATATTTGGGATCTACTTGAAATTACATAGAATTGGGAGTAAAACCCAACCTGTGTGAAGGCCGACACAAAATCACGATTGTTCGAGGTGAAACGAAAAGTTCGATACGTAAATGAGTCAAAGTGAATGAAAATTGAGGAATTGCGTGTGACCATCAGATAGGGCCAAGGCCCAGTACAGCCTAGACCCCCCCTCCCCCCAACCGGCCATGTTGTTAGGGCGTCTAATCAGAGTGCGATAGCGAGAATTATTGTATTTGATGTCTAATTTCAGCTATTTTCTATTTAGGATTTCCACTGTCCTGGCCTAGTGCTGGTGATGTCATCAGATGCGGCCATGCTAGACTCAAATCAAAGTCACAATCATTAAACGATTGTAACTGTAAAATATTACTCAACAAATGTAAAGTAAATTTACGAAAAAATAATACTTTTCTAATAAATTTAGTATTGACGGTAATTTTTTTCGCGATTTGGCTATAGCTTCTTTAGGGAATGTTGTTCTCTTTCATGGGAGTATTAGTCTACATTTAAGGGAAATACTATTAGGGAATTATTATTTATTTAATTTGACAGATAACAGTGATCCACATTTTGTTAATTAGCATTTACATCCTGTACATTAGCCCCACAATCTCTACCAATCCGGACTTGGCCCCCGTGTGTGGAGTATGGCCTAACCTTCCTAAGTTAGTGGAAGAGACCCGTACCTCTGCAGTGGGGACGTTACTAACATACATACACCCTGTTATAAACACCTACAAACTTACATTTACACTTGGACACTTTATAAAACAAGCTTATCATGAAAATGGTAAACACAATTAATTTTTGAAGCTCGCGGGGGGCTCTCCTCCTTAATACATAATCCGATTAAAGGTTTTCTATTTAGAGTCGAAAATAAGGTGCTGTATGTAACTTAAGTGTTCGGCTTGTCTAATGTCTGATTTTTAAGGGACTGTACAAAGAGCGAATCGGCGCGATGCGAATTTGCAACACAGTTTGTATGGGTAAATCTGTTATTGTATGTGCAACTTCGCAGATTTCTGCGATGCGATGCGACGTAACATCGCCGTTTTGTGTACAAGCCCTAAGTGCGACTTAAAAGGCTGGGCTGCGTTCCATGGGTGCACTCCGATAGCACACACACATATACACAAACCTTTTGTACGTTCCCTTTCGCTTTTACGGGATTTATAGATTTAGTGTTCAGCGTGAACGGTTGCTGTCAGTGTGTACCCTCTGAACGCACTACTGAGGGTTGTAAGTAAAATAAAATGAGTTTGCAGTATCCTTTTCCTTCAGTACGTTGTGACAAAAGTTAGGTTAAAGATTGTCAGTTTGTACGGAGAGTCCGTAAATGTCGTTTGTTCAAGTATGTTCGTGTGTTTCACCAAGTGAGTATTGAGTTTATTTTATCAGGAGTTATACATTTTTCATCGAAAGTTCTGGGAAAAACGGGGGGGGGGATTAAAGGGGCACCTTCGTAGGGTGGTGGAGTGTTAGTCAGAGGTGCTCCACTGTTGTTAGTAAGTAAATTTTCATTTAAATACGGGATGTTTACTCGTCGCTTGTCAGATTGCGAATGGTGCGCGAAAAGGCGGCGCTACTCAACATAGGGGAGCAAACCACTATTAGCGACTACGCAGTCGGGCAGTATTAACCTCATCTATTGTCTCTCATATCGATGCGTATTGTGTAGGTATGTTTTTATTTCAATACGGAATTTTCCACGGCTTTCTCTAAACTCAACTAGATGGCGCTGATCAACATTGGAAATAAGAAAATCTCTAAAAAATCGGCAAAACTGATTGATATTACTGACTTATATCATAATAATGATGAATAGCTTTCGAAGATTAATTTTCATTGAATAATTTTTTGTATTTGATCAAAAAAAATATTTTCATAATTTTTGATGCGCAAAGTTTATCAGTATTGTTTATGTATTTCTTAAAAGAATTCTAACATGATACAAAGTTATAAATTGCTTTTCAATCATAAAAATGTATTAAAATCAGTTTAGTTTTGGTTCGGAAGAAGAAATTACATACAGGGAAATCTAAACGCACCCAGGTCATCCATACTTGACCAAGTTAAAAATGTATCGTTTCTGTTAATTCGATGAATAAGAATGTATGTTCATATATATGTGTGGCTTTTTATATATTTTCAACAATATTAAATCTATTTTGCTACCATAAACTCTAGGCTGCTTTTAAAAATACATTGTCAAAGCTTAGTAACGCCATCTATTGAGAATCTTATGAACGGTGTGACATACGTCATCTGAAAACTCCCTATTCTACGTTATTATTATTTATTATACTATAAATAAAACTATCTAATCTATATCTATCTTTTACATACAAATAGCATGATATGTTTTCGGAAACTGCATTAGCTATGTGATAATATGATATGACATAAGTTCTTAAGATTATTATTATTTAAAAAAAAACCTTAAAAAGTCCTGCAGTAAGCATTTGGACTTACTCAATCTTGAATTTTGAATAAATTATAACGAAGCGAAAGTTATCACTAAGCAGTAAAAAAATCTACACTGCTCCCATGAAAACAGCTCGGAATCTGCCGGTAAGGATAAAATTGCGGAAAGGTTCTCCGCTAATAGCGATAGCGTGGGGAAACCAATGATCACCGAGTTGTTGTGACTGCCGTTGTTTGGATACAGAAGTTCAAGGACGAGATAGGGATGTCAGGGGTCGGGGAGGGGGGTGAAGCGGCGCGGAAGGGGGGAGAGAGGCGTCGCCAGGGCGTGGCTGGCGCCAAAAATAGACACGGCAACATGGTTTGTCAACACACGCCCACGTAGCGCTGGGAGCGAGGAGTGGGGGTGTGAGGGGGAAGGTGGGGGGTTCTCAGAAATGCCGCTAGATTGCGGCGCTGGCCGCTGGCTTGATGAGGGTGGCTGCCGATGGTGATGGTGAAGGTTCAATCACTTATTGGTGATTGAGTCTTTGCTAATTTCCGAGAATTTTGATTTCTAGTTCCTTAACTAAGCTTCTTCCAAGTTGTTGCTAACGATAATAATAATACAGGTTGTTAAAAAAAGTGCGTTTGAAATTTTTAGGGGTTACTCAGAATCAAGTATAGAATCCAGGAAAAATATTGAAAAAATTCGCTCTTCAATTTTTTTTTGCATTTTTTCATACAAATTCTCGATTCACTATTTAGATTTAGGTAGTATGAGAATCTGAAAAAAATAATTGAAGAGCGGATTTTTTCAATATTTTTCCTGGGTTCTGTACTTGATTCTGAGTAACCCCTTCAAATTTCAAACGCACTTTTTTTAACACCCTGTATAACATATTTTTTTGAGGCAGTATGAACTTCTAAAATTTTGACACCCCAAAGTTCGTTCCTGTTTTCAGAAAACTTGTGGGAGGGAAGAGATCGGAATAAAGCTCCGCGATCGTGTCATATTATTACATGTCTCTATCTATTTATTTATGTATGTTTATATCATCAAGCAAATACTCCACGTTGATTGCCTCGAATGGTGTTCTGGGAAAGGTATTAATTATTCATTTGAAAGCTTTCAGTTTGAATTACTTGAAAGTCGCGATTAAGATTCATCTTCGTTTGGATCTCATTCGGTAGATAATAGGTAGTATTTTTTTATTATTATATTCGTAATTCTTAGTAACAAAGGTCTTACATTTTACACCGTATATTTATGTTAGTACAAAACATAAAAATAAATAATATAGCAATAATATAGAAATATATTTAAAGGTTTCATATGTCGATAGACATATAGAGATAGATAGAGAGGCTTTAGACTACCCTCCCACCCCCTACCCAAAATCACGTGTATTTTTTGGTACAAAATATATCTTTAAATACAGAAAGACATTAAGGTGATAGGTTGTTTCTGACTGCCTGAAGCCGTTTCGAACCTTGGGGAGAGTTAAAAACAACATAACAACAACAGTCCGACGTTTGGAAATTACTCTAGAAATCGCGCATTTAACGAAAAAATAAATTTATTATTTATTTGTTTTATTTTATTTGGAAAACAAACAGTATTACATAAATTTTTAGAAAAACTAATTAATAACTAGCAAATACACATGAAATCTCAGTACACCCCCTCTCCCCTTGTGATATTTCGTGTTTTTTTCTGAACACCCCCCCCCACCCTTTTGAGCCTCACGTGATTAATGGACGACCCCCAAACTGGTTTATGAATAAAATTATTTGTTTTTTTGTTTGCGCTCACCGCCCACTTTGGGAATAAAATAACAGCATCTGAAGCACATTTTGAAACAGTTTTTAGAAATATAATACATATTATTTTTTAAATATGCCGTATGATACGGATAGGGTAGATAGACCTATCTATCGCCCCCTGAAGGTCTTCAGCACTCACATGGAACGCTATCGCCCATTTTAAGGGACTGGCTTTTCACTATCCATTTCCATCCCACTGCTAGGCAAAGACCTCCCCTCTACCCTCTGATGCACCATTCATTCCTATCCTAAACTTAAGCTATTTCGATTTGTGCTCTATGATTAGTTTCTGTGTCCTATTAAGAGAATGTTCAACGTATAACAATCTAAACACATGGTTCTTAACCCTCTAATTACCTAATCACAGAGCACACATCGCAATCACTGCACCATGTAACCAACCTCAGTTTCCCCAACATTACATAACAACAACAGTAACGACTCCGTAAGGTTATTTTTAGACGCAAACAATGAGTTTCCCAACAACAGGCCGCTACGTATTTAGAGAAGTCCTCCCGCGTGGGTTGTCATTGAAACGTAATAACTAATTGCGAAACCAATTAACGTTTGCGCAGGAAAGTAGGTATACGTATTTTTGGACTCGTTACGTTTCGCAATGAAGCTGTACGAGTGTACAACTGTACAACTTATCCCGGAGTTATCAAACTTGGGGTTTATTTAATGGAGGAAGTTTAACGTTACATTAAAAACGTGTACTAAACATAGAACGACCGATACGACATTCAAACCTTCAAGAAAAGAGCGTACTCCCATATCAAAGGCCGGCAACGCACTTGTGACTCCTCTGGTGTTGCGGGTGTCTATGGGCGGCGGTAATCGCTTACCATCAGGTGATCCGTCTGCTCATTTGCCACCTCTACCATAAAAATAAAATAAAAAAAAATATTATGTAGAAGTGGTCTCACGCAAGTTAACTGACAACAGACACGGTAGTTGTCTGGATTGGTTTGGTCGTTTACCGTTTTTAGATTTTATAGGAGTCTTGAAATCTGATAGTTGAGTTGGCGACAATGACAGTTAAGTTGGCAACCTATCTTTTCCCGGGTATGAGAAGAGACCCTTGGCCCCAGTAGTGGGGTCGATATGCTGACATAATTGAAAGAGGTTTTTTTTCTACGTGGATCTTTTTGCGACGAGATAGGTTGTACCACAGCACAAGTCATCATCATCAAGCCATTAACTTTTAATTTTGTTAATTATTTTGCTCTAGAAGAATAAAATGTCTAGGAGCAGAATTTCAACGCGTAAAGATAATTTGCAGTTGTGTTGATTTTCTCGTAGTTTTTCAAAAGATATGCCGATTAGTTCTAATTTTTTTTGGTTTAATCTCTGAATATGAAAGGAAAGGAGTCTACTATTAGGCGTTCCCGATCTCTAAATTTTCTTCTGAATTCGATACTATTATAATTATTATGAAATGGACAGTTTGAGACGGCTAGAGTACGGTTGAACTCAAATAAAACGAAATCCCATATATGTATAGGTTGACATATTTGTCCATAAGCGCTCTCACGATCTGTCAAAGCACGTTCAGATAGGGCTGTGTAGGACGACTTACGACTATATGCGCACGAGTGCGAGATCGCAGTGTGTTGTGCCTCGATCTAGTTCACACAAATGTGCCAATAACGCGCTTCTCGGGCCACGAGATCAGCTGACAGCGGAACGGAGGCAAAAATCTGTTCCTCGGTAACCCTGCTGCCGTGCCGGTTTCCTTCCAAGCAAGTTGTACTACACCGATCACCATATCTGGTAATATGACGTAGAAATTGTAATAAATATAGTTGAAATAACCTTATAAAAATCATAAAACTGTTTTGGCTGCAAGCAGAAACGGACCTATATGATATAACATATTTACACCCGAATAACACTTGCTTAGGCAATCGGGTAAAAAGTTAAGACCCAGTTTAACCCCTCTCACTTGCAACCCAGTGGCCGCACACCGCGAACAAGCGCATTTAAACTAGTTTACTTGCACAACTAGCGAAACGGCATTACCGCGCCGCAAATAGAATATCTCAGACAGGCCTCCAACTGCACTCGCTATAGTAGCAACACTATAAATAAACCAATTGCTTTATTTTATGCACTGCAGTAGCAAAGCTTGCGACCGGTTATATATCGGGCGTAATCTGTGCCTTAGCGCTAAAAATAGCTGCAACAACCCTCCTTACATAATTATTGGTCGGAGGCTGTTCTGTTCTTCCTGCAGCTACCCCCACCCCCACCCACAGGACGCCACCACCGCCACCGCCGCGCCAGTCGCGATTGGGCCGTCGGCGAGGAAGCACGTGTCCGTGACCTCATGCTCGGTGGCTCACATGCTATACCTACCGACATTATAAATTGAGATTAAGAATGGCTCTTTATGAAGATGTTTGTTGTATGTGAAATATGTTATAAGTAGAATTGTTCGTGTTGACTTAAAAACTGTGAGATATTTTTAATTAAAAAAAATAACATTAGAAATAAGAATAAAATGAAAATAAAATTAACGAATAACATTAAAACGTAGAAGTGGGTGATTTGGTGACTCAGCAAGAGCTGTCAGACCTAGTTACTATCATGTCGGTCAACCCGCCTGCCGTGGCAGCGAAAGGTAAAGTAATAATAAACAATCGTTGCAAACAATAAATGCAATAAATATTGTTATGTGCTTGTTGCATGGATGAAATTATTTGTATTTACGTTTTCGTAATACATCGGAATAAATAAAGTGTACGTAGTAAGTTTATTATTTACACTGAGGTAATACTATTTATTAAATCAAAGCAATAAAGTTATTTATACATATAATTCTTGACATTACCACATTACCCCAATCTAACAATTTTGAGACGCTGAAACATTTTTAATAAGAAATCCTTATTGAATTTTCTAATACATTATTTTCTTGTTTCTGCTAATACCTACTTACTGAAATTAAGGTGTGATAAATTAACAATGATTTAATCTTTGAGCACTTTTTTTTGTTGAATTAAGAATGATTGGATCAATATATCGAAGGTTGTTTACGACTTTAGCGTAAAGGTATTGGAATTGGAATTGAAAAGCTCAAGATTGAAAGAGGGCCGTGCATTACAACAGGCCTACAACTCTGCGTTGTCTGAAGAATGCGAATTAAATCTTAGCAAAAATGTACCTTATAATATTCTTAACATTTGTCTAAAGGTCTTTGAACTCAAGATATATAAGGTGCTACTTTATTAGTGCCCGATATTTTAGTCAGTGCTCCTACTCCTGATTCTGATCAACTTTCCTCAAGGAACCCATAGTCAAATCGCAAAAAATTTTTTGGGCTCTTCATACTAATTTGGCCGCTCGCTGATCGATTTGTATGAAGAGTCCAAAAATTTTTTTTCGATTTGACTATGGGTTTCTTGGGGAAAGTTGATCAGAATCAGGAGTAGAAGCACTGAATAAAATATCGGGCACTAATAAAGTAGCACCTTATATATAGAGACCACACAAATTCAAATTAATAGGCAGAATCAATCGTTCGAAAATAACAGAACAAAAAATGCCAAGCTTGGCAACAGAGTCAATGAGCTTAATAGAATAATCTATGTATAGGATAAGTAATGAAAAAAATAGACTTGGCAACAGCCTCCATGCTCTTAGGGTATGTCATGGCTATCTCCATGCGATCTGTTGTCCATTAGTGGAGGCTGGAGGCTGGAGGCTGGAGGTCAATGCCCTTCAAGGCTTTGTGATAGATAATTTGATCATCTAGTGTGCGTACCGTGAGTCACACGCCCCGTGCGAAAACTATTAATGTCTGTTATAGCGCCCGGAACATTAAGAACACATGACTCATTTGACACATTCTTAAATTCAGGTTAAATGCCAGTTGTCACATGGAAAAATACAGTATTTTAATTGCATCAAAAATAATTTGTATGTCATTCTCTGAAAAGTCTTTTCAAGCCCTTTTGTTGAAATTATTAAAAAAACTTACTGATGTTATTAGGGTCACAAACATCGTCGTCGCTAATCTCAATAAAACATTTCCTTTTCAAGACAAAATGATGGTCTTGTCTGTAAAGTCTTCATCAAGCCCTTATATTAGTTTTCTTTTTATTTATTGCTTCTTACATTAAATAATGTAAATGTGTACGTGTATTTGTATATGTATTAGCAGAAATACCGAGGCCGTTTATTGTTCCATGACATTTGAGAGCCTTTTGACCTTTCATGAGAACCATTAAAAAGTCAAAAGAGCCAAAATACTTTTTTTTTTTTTTTTTCGGCAAGAAGTAAGAAGTGCGAACTAGGGTGCGTGAGTGCGTGACAATTTGGAACAGGTTCGTGGTCATATTGAATAAGATCGCTACTGGAGCGCACGCAAAATTCACAGATGGGCGGTTGAGGGTTAAAGTTGAATCGTTGAAACGTTGTCTCTTAACATCTCAGTTACGTTAGTAATTACTATCATAGCGAGTTAAATTGGCAATTGTTTATTGCAACAAATGGTACATTATTGGTTTGATAAAATTAAGAATTCACTGCACGACTGAAGTTAACTAACCAGTCACGCACGATTATTTTGGGTCTCTCTCTAAGCAAGTGAGATGTAGTCAAACGTACTTACATTTTTAATAAAATAAAAGCATGATTTAAAAAAAAATCAACTGCAGTGTTGTTTCTCTTAAACCTGGCAATACTTTGACTTTTCAGACTATTTTGATGTTAAATGAATACCGCGGAGACGTAAATCATCTTCTGCCTAGGGGCTCTAAGCAGTAAGGCATTCAAAAACCACCATTAGACAAATAATCGAAAATAGGTTTCAATAAATAAAAAAACTTAAACTCGAAATTTATTTCACTAAATTTGTCTAACGCTGATTCTGAAGGCCTTACTGTTTCGAGTAATTTTGCCCTTTGGATACAGAACCCACAAAAAGGGAATGCCAATTGGCAACTTTTCACCGATATCAATAACAAAGACAACGACTCCGGGTCGCCCCAAACCTCAAAGGTCGCATGACGTCACCCTAGCAACCCAGCGACGGTGACGCGTCAAAGGGTTCGTGCTGACTTCGCGTGACAAGGTGCCGCTAAGGGCCAGGCCTTGAGACTGTGCCTTGGTGGGACCCTGTTTGCAAAGGCGTGGAATGAAGATTGATTGGTGGTGGTTACTCTGATCGCGGTATATCATGATGTTGCTGATAAAAGTAAACTGCTGAGTATCTACTTGGTGTATTATAATATCTTAAAAGCATTAAGAGGTCCACATTTAGTTATACAAAGAGCAAATAATGGTTGTTAAAGAAACAACCTTTTATAATCCTAATCCGTGAAATTCTAAAGGTCCTCTAAAAATTCAAAGGCTTACTCAAAACGAAGGTTACAAGTCTCACCTAGGATTATAGGGTGCGGATCACGATTATTGAAAAGTAACCTGATATCACAGCCACGAATAATCGTAGAATGATTGCTTTCGTCGGAAGTTTCCTTCGGATCCAGTTTACCACTTCGTTACATTAACACAAAGGAACGTAATTTTATTTCTGAATTGTTGTCCATATTTTACTATGATAAGCCTCAGGGCTAATGACCGCGACCTACGCATCTTTCTTTCGATGCTTTCTTTTCTAGAGATTTTTGCGTATTAGCCAAAAATTAACATGTTGTTTCTGTGTATTTATGCATAGTCTGTACTAAGGTTGTGATCGGAGGCAATCATTGTAGCTTCAGAACAAACTACAATTTTTCGGAGATGATTTTGGGGTTCCTAGGAATCTATTCAATTTTCAGGAGACTTTCTCTTCGTATCGCTTTATACACTGTATGAGAGGTTATTTCGAGAGTGGGTGTTGACATCAATCCGGGTGAGTCAGCGGGAAACCCCGGTGCCGCCGGACCGGCGCAGACGCAAGTCGGGAGCGCTAGTGCGTCAAGCGCCACTAAATATACCGAGTCGTAGTCGTCGGAGCAGTTAGCTTCCGTGTATCATGTAGAAAGACAACTAGTCATAGATTACAAGATGAAATGTGACAGGTGGTTTTTATTTATTAAGATCTGGAAGGTTACGAAAATCCTTGAGATCGTTAGAGAACAGAATATATCAAACTTTTTCCATACGCTGAAAATACGTCAGTAACGATGTCTGGTTCGTAGTGTGATTGCGATTTATTATTAATATACACTGATCGCATCAATAACTTGCGATGTTTACACATTGGGCACATGAACGGGTAATAAATTACAAGTAAATAAATTACCGAACCAATAATTATTGATTGCATAAAATATGTCCGAATCTGAAGATCGTTCGAGACGATTTGACGACACTTCTTACTCCAAAATTCATTATTTTGGCTTCAAGCTATAACAGTGGACGTACACTGGCTGCTGCGTAAATTGATGGTAACAATAAGGCTGCACTGCACATTGTATCTTATTTCCTTTTGTAAATTTAAAAGGTGGATCAAATTTTTCACTGTGGTTTCTGCTCACGACACTGAACAACTTTCTCCGTGGAAACCATATTGCTACGATTGAATTGATTCCATCAAATATGTTTTTCAGTGTCATGTGTTTCAATTATTTCAGTCTCTATGTGTTATAACAATATATTGAATCTAATTGTAATACAGGTGTAACAAAATTGGTGTAGGACCCGTTAACTGGGGATTCTACTCATCGTACTGAACAACTTTTGTTCTACAACTCAGCTCTAATCACAAAAAAAATCGTATTCCATACAAATTGATCATCGGTTTTGCCACTTTTGTATGGAGAGTGCAAAGTCGTAGAACAAACGTCGTTGTTCAGTACGATGAGTAGAATCCTCAGTTAACGGGTCCTACACCAATTTAGTTACATCCTATATACTTACACCAGGAAATCATTACGCTCCGGTTGGGCAGTCCGCTAAAATGTTTCGGATACTGATAAAAGTGCCCGATATAGAACAAATCACGAAATAATTAGAGATGAAATAATTTCAATTAATTGTAATTGGCAATTGTTGGCATTTTAACGATTAATTGTAATTGTCACGTTTATGACCATTATTTTAACAGTTACGATTAAGTACCACTTTTTTATTAAAATACCTGTCTATTAAAAAGACAAAACTTTATCGCGACCGTTCTGCTCACTATAGAATTTCGAGATTCTGATTATGCCAATAAATAGTGTATTTTTAAAGTGAATCGACATAAAACTTAGCTTTTAGATTTGACGGGTCATGTTATGTCGTGTTTTAGGTCCCGTAATACATAGTCTTTTAAAGATCCTGGCACTGGCACTTTATTACAACACTATCCCTCCTAAATACGATAAAAACCAATTTGAATTTCGATAATTGTAATTGTAATCGTAATTGGCAATCATTTCAAGGAATAATTGTAATTGTTGCATCACTATAAATAATGTATCGATAGTGTAGACGAGTCAATAAGTATAAAACTTGAGAGTTGAAATAAGTACTAGCCGAACTTTAAAAGTTACTGTCAAACAAAAACTATCATCGACTTTATTTGATGAAATGGGAACGCACACTATCTATACAGGGTGTTAAAAAGTGCGTAAGAAATTTTAACGGGTTACTCAGAATCAAGTATAGAATACAGGAAAAATATTGAAAAAAATCCGATCTACAATGGGGAAGAAAACTGACAAAGCTCGCCGATAGAGGCGCTGATATCGCTTGACTCATACTAACTGTCAAAACGTATAGAAAAAACTGTTTACGTGAACTAAACTTAAGATTATTAAAAAATGCCGCGTTGTGTGGCGATTGGTTGCAATAATAATGGAAATCATTAATTAATAAAAGATTCTCGGATAAAGAAAACGTGGGAAAAGTTACGTTTTCAATTATGTACTTTTCAACTTCGCCTGTAATTGAGGAACAGTCCAAGTTGCATAGATTTTCCATTTAACAATTTTACAGAAAAACAACGAATTTATAACACCTCAATAATAAAAAATGCAAACTAATTGACAGTTGTTATGAGTCAAGGGTTCGTAGCGCCATCTGCAAATAGCTTTGCGTTTTCTTCCCCATTGTTTTTTTCAGTTCCACACCCTAAATCTGGCTGGATAGTGAATCAAGAATTTGTATGAGTGTGTGTGTATGTGTGTGTGTGTGTGTGTGTGTGTGTGTGTGTGTGTGTGTGTGTGTGTGTGTGTGTGTTGTGTGCGTGCGCGTGTGCGTGTGAGTGTGCGTGTGCGTGTACGTTTGCGTGTGCGTGTGTGTGTGTGTTTGAGAGAGAGCACTAAGAATTCATTTTTGAAAAAGGCAATTTAATACATACTCGATGGTCTGTTTACATTCGAAGTCTACGCGGACGAAATCGTGGGACTTCACTAGTACATTAATATAACCAACTAGTTGTACCAAATAGTCGAACACGAAAAAGTCCAACAGGAAGAACTGACAATATACAATACCTAAACAGCCACCATAGGCAATATGGTGAAGTCACCTAGCGTTGGCGCCGGAGCCAGTGGAAGGCATTCAGGCGTGAAAAATGGCTTCTGACAGCTGAGTCAACATTGACGTTAGACAAGCTATTAGTTATTGAAGAGAAATTTATATATTTACAGCGTATAAACTTTGGTATAGCATTAATTCTTCAGCGTTCTGACCTTTATCGACGTGAATTAAAGTATATCTTAGATATGCTAAGCGTAACGAAACAATAATCGCATTTAATTTTCAACTACCTTAGTCATGAAAATTATGAATCTATCAAAATGTAGCGCTTACGAAATTTCATCGCTCACTAAATTAAATGTCACAGCAGCAAGCTAGCGAGTGACTTTATCATGATCCAAGTAAACAAAGCACCTTTAGTGAGAGTCAAGCACAGAATTATCCAGTGATGTGTTCCGCCGCGTCATCCTATCGCAATAGAATAGTCCCGGCGCCACGATCCACGTTTCCTGGAAAAACTAAATAAAATTGCTCTCTTCGCGCCGGTACAGACGGCGCCTGCTGACATTGAAATAATGGCCCCTGTCTTAGTCACCGTTACGATATATTATTTAACTGATATAATGTGTGAATATTTTCAGTGACAGATGTCATTGTCACTGATAAGTTTGCTGGTAGTGCCGAATTTTGTTGTCAGTTGGCATAGTGAACAGAAAACGCGCGCAAATCCTTACTTATTTATTTAAAATGGAACTTAAAAGTTGACTTACTCTGAATCTTTCTAATTATTGTACTCACAAAAAAGTACAAAAAGGAAAATGCATAGGTAGGTGAATATGGGGAAACAAAAACTTATTTCTAACTAGCTTCCACCTGCGACTTCGTCTGTATGGACTTAAGAATTGGTCCAGTGAGAAAGAAAATGTTTAGGTGGCGCCATCTAGTGACGAAGTAGAAATTTTAAGTTTTTAAGCATTCCTTCGGGAACCCTTTAGTTTTCCGGGATAAAAAGTATCCTATGTGTTACGCGAGTGCTTTATCTATCTACCTACCAAATTTCATCCAAATTCGCATTTATAATATTGGTGAGATAAATAATAGTAACTTTTCCCGCGGCTCCGCCCGCCCGGTGTGTATCGTTGCTATATTGACGTTAAGGACGCAGTGGATTATGGGTTATTTTGTTAAAAAAAAACATTTTTGTTTATTTGTTGTCGTTAGTTGGAAATGTAATCATTAAAACTGTGTTTAAATCATAAATTTTGGTTGCCACAAAAACACTATGATATTTCGTTTTAAACTTGATTGACAAAAACCTCTTGTTGGTTTACCTGCTGTGTCACTAAACTCAAACTCTACCTAACGCCCTGAATAATGCATCGGTACTCAGTTTACAACTTTTTTATTGGACTTAACAGTTTTCGTAACTGTGTGTAGATACTTGTTTTTGCCAAGAAAGCGGCGCCGTTGGTTCACCAGATATATTTGTCCCCAGACTATGAGCACAGCTCGCATCATCACCATTAGTTGTGTGTTGAGCAGTTAACTGGGTTCCAGCTTTGACTCATCGATTTGGCAACTTTTTATATTGTATTCCATCTCTCCATTCATACTGCGTATTCAGGGAGATGATTAAATCAAAGACTTGAGCTACAATAAACAAAGTGGGTTCTTTGACTCTCGAATCCCGTTCAAACAAAGTGATTGGTTGACTGAAGATAAATTTATTTAGTTAATCTCGTTAATTTAATCATGCAAATAACATAGAGAGTATGTTTAAAATTGAAATAGGGTCTCAAGTCTCAGAACTCAAACTTAAAATGTTTTTTCTTAAGTAGATGCTTTAAAATCGTGTTTTTTTTCTACTAAGTACAAATTCCCTACCATTCGGAACTTGTATACACTCAACGTTTCGGGAAGTGTTTGCAAAGCAAGAAGAAAGTTGAGCCCAAAATAAACTTCAACGCGTTTTCCATAAAAATACTTAATTTCAGAGGTAGACGATTACGGTACATTTTGTATACCTATATTAATTTCAACGCCTGTTTTTGACATGTAGGTCCACTGCCTCTTCCTCAAGGCTCCAGTCAAACCAATAAAATATCCCAAACATAAACATCCGTGTGACATAGAACTTGTAACAGTTTTGACATCTTCCCCTGTCGCCTGAAGGCCGATGCGTCACCACCGTCACCGCCGGCCAATGACGTCCAGTGGCGAGGCGGCGGGAATTAGAACGGTGAATCAAAGCCAAGAAAAAACAAGTTGTAGTGACATTTGACACTGTTGGGTAAAGAAAAACCATTGTTAGAGGCCTTACACCAAGTTGAATACACTGGAGAATATGTCGGTTTTACCATAAGAAAGAGCGCAAATATGTATAAGGGCATTGTTGTTAAGGTAGTGTTATGAATTGAAAACCGCTGTGATTAATGAATAAACTGGTGAAAGAAATATTGTAACTTTGCAGTAAACAGCGGGATGAAGTAGGTTGCTAAACCGGACTTGTCCCCCGTGTGGCTCCGAGTATGGCCTCATCTACCCGAGGTATGGGAAGAGACCCGTACCCCGGCAGGTTCAGGCTGTCGAAATTTGGCAATACCGAATGTGGAACCAAAGCTAGATCCCTCTTAAATCACTGAATAAATGTATTTTTCTTTCTCTTTCCAGTGTCTGTGTTGTCGCTTCACTTATTTGACGTATGTTTAATGTTTTCAGTCAGCGACAGTTAAGAGTTGTAAATATGTGTTTTTTGGAGAAATGTTTCATGTTTCAGTAACTTTCCTATGAATACTATGGAAACAGTGAGGAGCGTACCGACCGCTGGCCTGACACTGATAGGGATATTTGCGCATTTTTTCACAAAAGCTACGTTTGGAGCTTCTAAATGTAAAGATATGTTCTTGGTAGAAAAAAAATACGATTTAAAATCTTAAATAAAAGAACATTTTGAATTGAATTTTGAGTTTTATGGTGAATTATCTTAAGTTACCCAAATTCCCCAAACTTTTATATCTCAATCTAATTTTCCTGTTGACCATTGAGATCCAAACGTGTTATTGCGTAATTTTTCCTTCTCAAGTAGTTTGGAGTCGCAGCACATATTCATATTTTATGCGCATTTCACAATTCGCCATGCACACCGGCACGTAAACAGGTGGTTTTGTAGCGAAGCCTTCGCTGTTTGTTTACTGCCTTCGAGCTTTTCTTTGCCTTCGAGCTTTTCTGCGCCATTGTCTCGAAACTGCCTAATTTCGTGCATGGTCATCTAATACTAATAACGTAATCCATTTCATGCACGTATTTTAGTAAATCATTCGTAAGATTTGACCGATTGTTATCGAGGTTGATAGAGTTTGCAAATCAATAACTTTAAAGGTTTACGAACTTTCATGTTTCAAACTTTATGCGCTTGTTGTATAGCTATCCAGGCAAGCTCGGAGAAAGAAAGGCTATCATCACCAATTAAAAAGTCAACAGCTTTAGTTCCCAGAATTCATTGTATTGCATTTACACTTGCAAGAATTGTCTTTGCCGTTTGGGGCCTATTGCCAAGTTTTCGTTGTTTTAGTGAAAATGCGTCGTGCTTCACGTTTCTTTCAGCGGCTGCAGGGCGCGGGCAGCGCTGAGCGGTGAGCGCTCGCGGCGGCTCGGGCGCGCGCCGGCCGCGGGCCGCCAGTCTGTGTCCGACCGCGAATTCGTTCACCTGCCGCGTCTAGTGCACAGTGCCACGACACAAAGTTCCTCGCCGTCCGCCACACGACGGCAGTGCCAGTGCCAACATAAGATGCTCTTGTGTCTCCCAGCGGATCCTATTTGTGTTACTATTTGACAGTGTTGTTCAAAGTGGATTCCGGAGGACTGTACCCGGCGGTGGAGCACGCCCAACGGCTCCAGCGCTCCCAGGCCATGTATGTCATCAATTTAGGTGAGTCCGCGATCCACGTTTCTCGCTTCAATTCTCCGTGGATTGCCGTGGTCCACATTGCTTCTGTTGCGGTCCTGTGATTGGTACCTACTAGACGAAACCGGATCGTACCCAGTTAAATGTCTTGATGACACCAAATGGATGGTTAAGTATTCGGACTAGTTTTTTTGCAAGGTCTTCGAAAAGCTTTCTCTTTTGGTCGCCTTCGCGAATGCCGGCCTTGCCTTCGCCTCCGGAGGTTGCCACTGCGCATTCGTAGGGACTTGTGGAATTGGCGCACAGTGGTTCGTTAACTCGGCCACATAAACAACTAGGTACCATTCCATTACAATTTGACTTATTCATAGCGCACCACGCGCGTGTGTGTTTTTATTACAGTTCACGTACATCGCGTGGGCGTGTGTTGGTCTGTTTGCGCTATCTGTGTTACTATTTTTGTCCTGCGTTCTAGTGTGCGTATCGGTTCCTGTGTACATACATCATTTTTATCGAAGTGTGCGTTTCGTATCCGCATTCGCTCTTATCATTCTCTTCGCTTGATATTATAGCGGAAATTACAAGATGTTTTCGCGAGTTGTTAAGTATAAATCTGATTTTCTGTTCACAGTAGTAGTGTTTGTAAACAGGCACTCCCAACTCCACCTGGGCACGTTAAACCTCCTTCTTGGCGTATTGGTCAGTCCCCTCACTTCTATTTTTAGCAGACGGATCACCTGATAGTAAGCGATTACTGCCGCCCATAGACACCCGCAACACCAGAGGAGTCACAAGTGCGTTGCCGGCCTTTATTTCGCATCATGATATTTCGAGTTCGATTACCAGCAGTTTAACTTTTTTTAACTCAGATTGGTTAATGGCGAGTTACAATCGTTTTATCTAAGTATTGACACCAGGCATCAGTTTTATTCTGGCACGGAGTTAAGATTCTATTTGCTTTAGATAATCTCTATAAACTCGCTTTCATCTGCAGCGTCATCTTACCCTATTTACCATCAAGTACGATGATGCTAATGTAATGACTTAATGGTTTAATAAAAAAATTGTATCATTTATGGTGGACACTTTTCTGTTTTCGAAAACAGCACGTTCTCGAACCACATTTGTATTTCTGTCATCGATAACAGTATTATTTAATAAAAGAAAGTAGGTACATTTTATAGGGTTCGTTTATTTTGTCCGATTAAACATATCAGTTGATTCATTTTTTTTTTCTATTGATACAATGTAAAAGGTAATCCTAAAACAGATGAAGCTAACTGAATGTGTACTGAATTTGTTTAGGATTGATAAAAACATAGTATTACGCTTATTTAAATAAGTGGTTTGTTATACTTTGTTTTGGGTTATAGAAACTGTTAAAAGTTTATCAGCAAAATTTTTTTTGCGTTTTTTACTTACAAAACATATAAAGTATGAATCAAATCTCTTTTCTACATCTTTATGTCAAGCATATTTTATATTCTCGATTTATAATGTAATGTTCTACACCTTGCGTATGTAACGTTCTAGCAGAGACAAGTTATATATAGACTGTTCACGTTCATACTAAGGTGCGTATGCAGAAATTTTGGAAATAAACTTAGATGGCGTTACTGAGTTGGTTAAGTTTCCATTTGTTTTCTTCAGAGGGCGCTATGACGGGGTTCGGAACCCTGTGCGAATGATCAGAATGAACCTCGCCTCTAGCGTCCTCTTGTGACGATGATTTGTACTAGTTAAGTCTAAGAGGCAGGTAGCTTGCTCTGTTACTTTCTCTTTTAGATGAAATTTGTATAGATGGCGCTACTGTTAAGACTATTTTTTTAAAAGCTTAGGTTTCGTTCCAAAACATATCAACGTACATTAGTAAACCAGAGACAAGATTTATACCATATTTTTTAAACTGGGGTTGTTTAATAAATATTTAAAGCCCATATCAAGATTTCGTAGTCTGTGTTTGCATTTGTTAAAATCTGCTCCCAAAAAAACGTAAACTCATTTCACCTATTTCTTGCGAGGCAGTAGGTATTTCATTTACCCTTAAGGCTTCGGCACACCAAAGGCAGGTCAGACGCGGAGCAGGTCAGTAGCAGCGCGGGAGACGGCACACTGAATGCAGACGGCAGTTCCAACGCGGTTTTAACGCGGGCCCGCGTTAAAACCCCGTTCAGTGTGACGTTGACGGGTGGAGGACTGGAGGTTAGTTGGCTGCAAGATGTCGAACAGACTCTTGCTGCTTTTGGCTCTAAGTCGAAAAAGAAAATTTTACTTGAATGTTATATTTCTATAATATTTTTCTCGAAAATAGTATATATTTTTGTTCCCACTCATTAATTCGAAATTTTTTTCGTTTAAATCCAACAAGCGGTTGTAAAAAAACACAACTGTTGTGTAATCGCGTCGATGCGCTGCGCTGCACTGCGAACGATCGCCCGCCCCCGCCCGGTGTGGCATGCTGACATGGTTGCCATAGTTATACAGCCGCGCGGGCCCGTGATCAAACTGCGCCGCGCTGCTTCTGACCCGCGCCCGCGCCGCTTGGTTTGACGTCCGGCAGTTGCAGAGCGGCACGGCGCAGCGCAGTTTGAGCGCGGGCCCGCGTTTAAATACGTACTTCATATAATTTCTTGTATTACAACATGCGCGGGCCCGCATTTAAACCGCGCTGGTACTGACCTGCTTTTGGTGTGCCAAAGCCTTTATTGTTATTTCATTCATAGACGTTTTCTTGTATAAGTTTATAAAGCCCCAGTAAAATGTATATACGGTGCTACTTTATTAGTGCCCAATATTTTAGTGAGTGCTTCTACTCTCGATTCTGATCAACTTTCCCTGAGGAACCCATAGTCAAACTGTCAAAAAATTTTTGGACTCTTCATACAAATCGATTAGCCAAGCGGCCAAATGAGTATGGAGTTCTAATTTTTTTTTGCAATTTGACTATGGGTTCATTGGAGAAAGTTGAGCAGAAGCAGGAGTAGAAGCATTAACTAAAATATCGGGCACTAATAAAGTAGCACCTTATATTTTAACTTTTTCTGAACATGTTTTGTTACAATTTGATAGATATTTTCACCAGCCAAAATTGGACACCTGTATAATATATATAATAATATGAAATAATAGATAGAATAGAAAATGTTTTTTTTATAGTCCTTATATTGTAACACGTGGCTTTAGTATGCCTGAAATAGCCATATACCTAGCATTCGTAGCGAGGGTTATTCCTGTTTGTCCCAACGAGCCTGTCCCTGCTGAACGGGGACAAACAGAACTTTTAGTTTTGTTTGTACCCTAAAATTATTTTTATCATAGGTAATTCAGCTCTTTGAACATTTCTTATTGTAAATAAAACTACTATATAATAAAAAACATGAACATTTATTACGGAATCAGCTTCTTTATTATAAGATTTTATATCCTTTATGTTTATTTCACACCTACAATCTGAAACAAAATAATTGTTCATTAATACAAGCACTAAATTAAAAGGAAAAATATCAGAAAACATGGTGCGGCACCACCACCATTAAGTACCACCATGAACACAGGCACTAAATCAACCAGGAAAATATCAGATAACATGGTGCGGCACCACTACCATTAAGTACCACCATGTACAACAAAATAATTGTTTATTAATACAGGCCCTAAATCAAGCAGGAAAATATCAGATAACATGGTACAGCACCACCACGATTAAATACCGCCATGAACAACAAAATAATTGTGATTACAATCACTAAATAAACCAGGCAAATTCAAATAACTGGTTAGGCACCACTACCATGTACCACAGAATGGCTCGTGCACTTATACAAATAAAATCATCATGATCATTATCAGCCTCAAGGACATCCACTGGAGAACAACACTATAGGCTCGACGCGCCGCATGTCACCAACGTAGGTATTAATTGACGTGGCCTTACTCGATGGTCAGGCGCCTTTGGGAGCCGCAGCTGCCGCAGCCACGGCCGCCGCGACCGCCGCCGCCGCCGCCGCCACCGCCTCCGCACCGCCCGCCGCCGCCACCGTTACATGCAGCACAAATATGCTGTTTGTTTAGGAACAATTGTCAAAGTTCAAAAAAAGAAAGATTTTCATAGATTCAATTAAATAAAAGCCTTTCATCAACCACCATTTTTGTAAATTTTTTAACCTCTTGAGGAACATTGATATAGTAAGTATTGTATATTACATATATTACAGATTTATTATTATTTTTTCAATAAAATTGTTACTGTGCCCACTTGGAGGTACTTATAGCAGAAGCACAGTTGGCTGGAGGTCAGGTTGTTATTATTATAGATTACCTATCAGGCAGGCAATGTTTTACATGGTTTCTACTATCGCCAACAATGAAAGCCAAAAAATGATAATTCACTCTCTGCACAGATCACATAGACGGGGGATAAGTGTTATCAGTGTTACTAAATAATTCAAAGAAATCAATTGTGTTTGGTCTTGTTTTACTTAATGTATTGATAATGACCTATTTAATTTATACAGAATAATGACCTATTTTTTTATCCACTAGTGACTCACTAAAACCATTGCTTCGAAGGCAGTGCAGTTTTTTGTCTGTACAGGCTGTTGATTTGGCTATTGCTAGTTATACATAATGGTTATAGTAATAAACTTACAACGTGAATCTCTACTATGTGTGGTGTTGGCGATGCTGGCGTCGTCGGCGGTGGTGGCAGCACTACCACCGGCTGCACCGGAAGAGCCGTTGCCGCCGCCGCCGCCGGCAAGTAAATAACTTGTTGAGCCGGCGCGGCGGTGCCGCTGCCGGGTTGTAAAAGAAGATGGGCTGCTTCTTGAAATTAGCAAAATAAAACAAATAGATAAAGTAACTATATGTTAACACGTTTTCAGTATTCGGGGCGAAGGGCTTTTTTTAAAGTAAAATTTCACTGACGATAACTTTCAGGACGTACCAAACAACCAATAGAATTAATTTTTAACTATTTTACGGGTCAGTACGTACTTCAGAAATAAAAAAACATAATAGTCAAAGAGAAAATACATACCTCAATCTCTTAGAATTTGCAATTTGCAGTAATCTCTGCATGTAGGTACATTCATGTCTATAAACTTGTTCGGTTCGAGCTGTCGCGGTTGGTCAGTGCAGTGTTTTTTTAAAATTTCTTGGCCTGGATTCCAGTCCTTCAACAGAATCATTGTTTATTTTATTTTTACACAAGAACCATATGAAGAACTTAGGATACCTATCTATTTTATAACAAATGATGGACAAAACAAATTTCAGTGGTCGTGCCATGTAATCTAGTACCTTCCTGCCTTTTTTTGGCATACCTATTCCAGACAATAGGACATAGCTTTTGCCTGTAGCGCACACTTTTGGAAATGGTTCATTCCAATCAAAAAAAAGCAAAAGGTAAACAAAAATAGTATGCATCTGACATTGACATGTGTTATTTCCATAGTAAGTTTGTTTACCTTTTGCTTTTTTTGATTGGAATGAACTATAGATAGATACTTACATTCATTTCATAAACATGAGAAAAAACAATGACATACCGTGATGCTCTATTATCGTTTATCTGATATATTACTGCAGAATGGTTTAAAATAATTTTTACCTCATTTTTGGTGCCGGTTTTGTGCAAGCCAGTAAAATAAATTGTACAGCCATGCTGTGCACACTTTCTCACAAAGTTTACACCGTCTGATCTCTAAACCATTCTAAACATTGCAGTGAGTTTAATAACAGCTTGTAAAAATACATATCGATCTCGGGTTGATATGGAATGTGTATTCCAATTTATTCTGGAATAACGATTATTTATAAAAAAATATATATATAATCAGTAGTAAGGATAGTGATAAGCATAGACCTAGTACTTGCGCTACGCTCAAGACGACCTAAGCGTCGAAAAGAGATATCACTATCCTTATGGAACCCCTGCATGACAGAAAGAGATGCAAAACGAAGTACCGTTATGGCAATTTGTTTTCTAATAAGACGCCATAGCGGGCCGCAATGGATTTATTTGCCTGCGAAATTGAAAAAAAAAAAATCATAATAATGCAATAACTAAATAGTGGTTGGTGCAGACATGGTATCTTGCGCAGTGCGCAGTGCCTTATTGTGATGTGACAAAGGGAAATAACCCAAATAGTTACACGTTTCACAGATAAATATAGTATATTTTGTTTGTTTCAGAAATTAATTTTTCTTCCTTAACTGTGAGTTCATCCAGTGCACGGCACACATTAGTTTCATACAAAACTGTCTTGATCTATATAGTGACCGGCGAGTCATAAGAGACATTTGAAAATAGTGTTAGTAGGTGTTAGACATGGGCGTCGACCTTATATTTGCCGGCGGCGGCGCGCCGGCCTAAATTGGTCGGCGTGGTGGTGCTGCGCCGCGGCGCGGCATTACTTTTTATTTTTGTAAATGGTAATAAGACACACATTTTTCTACGTATATAAATAGAAAAAGCTTTGATTGCGAATTGAAAAGGTATATAAAAATAATAATTCATCTTCCGCAAAAGAATGGCAAGACAATGAGACAGGTCTACGTTTCTCTATGTGAATCGGTAGTTTCCTATTGCATTACATCTTGGGGTGGTGCTGCTAAGACTCACCTAATCATCCTAGAAAGAGCGCAAAGGATACTTCTTAAGGTGTCACTGTTCAAACCGTATCAATTCCCAACGAGGGAGGTTTACACTCAAACGGATGTACTTTCTGTTAGACAATTGTTTATTCTGAAACTGATACTGAAACAACACTCGGCCATGAAATACTGTCATACCACTGAACCCACGTCTAGACTAAAATATAAAGTATGTAAAACAGAATCATACAAAACAAAATTTACGAACAAATTCTTTTGTTTCCAGGGGCCCAGACTTTATAATGAAATGAATAAAATTCTTAATATCTTCCCTATGTTTAAAGTTGAATGTAAGAAGGTTGTTATAAACTGGTTGAAAACTTTAAATTATGATGAAACGGAGGACCTGTTGAAAGTTTTATCCTAGATAGTATAATCACAAAATAAACACAGAAGAGCCGCTCATGTATGTACCGGCATATAGGTACCTACTGCTGAGCTCGCGCAAGGGCTATCACAATATTCACATTTTTAAAATCAAAATCACTTAGACTGAACTCGTCGAGATAACATAGGCATTGCGAGACTAAGCGCACAGACAGTCACTAAAGAGAAATCAACCAAGAAATGCCTAGGTACGGTACAAGGAGAAGTTCTAAGTCTTATTTTTATCATAAGTATTATCATTAGCCAAATGACGTTCACTTTGCGTTCACCCACCATCCTTCCATAGTATTTTAGGTACGAGTACCTAATTCTGCTAAAGTAAGTAGGTACCTACGTAACCATTAAAAACCTAATCAAAATATTTAATTGAGTGCGTGCGACATCAAAGATCGCCCTCCCCGCCGCATCGCGATCGCCGCGCCGCGGGTCACGCGCGACTCCTCAGAGTGATCGATCATATTAAAACCGGCGAATCTGCCAGACACCGGTAAAAAAACTACCTAACTCGACTCCAGAAAATGCCAAAATCATATTATTGTTATTATTGCCTTGATTACATGCGGAACGGAAATAATAAATAAAATACATACACGTATTCAAAGTAATTTATTTATCCAACCTAAAATATTTGGAACCTCGATCAGTAAATGAGAAAATAAACCTTACTACTGTTTCATTATTATTCATAATAGCTGGTGTGCCCCGGCTTCGCTCAGGGAGTTGGTAGGTACCTATTTGTTTAATTTTCTGGGGCTAAACTTGCTTTAGCGCGTTCTTCGCTATCATATCATATCATAATTATGTATTTTGAACATATTTCATGTAATACCATAATACCTATTTTTCTTTAATCATTATTAAAAAGTAAGGTTACGCAGTCTGGTAAAAATACCCAAAAAAATATACACGGACATAGGTAGGTAATTGTTAATTCCTTACCTGTCCACGTCAGCTGGCAAAGAAAAAAAAAGAGAATTTACTATTTCTATTACTATTGAGACAGCCGAATACCGAACAGTTTCTATAATATTTTTGTTCACTCGATGTCATAGTGATTCCGTTCCGTTCCCGTTAAAACAAACAAATCTCGTTCTATAGTTCATTCCAATCAAAAAAAAGCAAAAGGTAAACAAACTTAGTAAGCAAATGACATTGACATATGTCAGTTCCATAGTAAGTTTGTTTACGTTTTCCTTTTTTTTTGATTGGAATGAAGTATAGGTATATCGTTGCCGCGTGCGGCGGCGTGACACTCGCGATCGCGACCTTGCCTTGAACGACCGTACACTTCTATAAGCATGTATATGCTTAGGATTTTAGTGGTTTGTACTGAGCGGCCACTCTGTATTATACTTTGTGGTATAATCCACAATCACTCTTACTCACACCAATGTATTCGGATACACACACACATACACATGCACACACACACACACATACATACACACGCACACATACACACGCATGCACACACACACACACACACACATACACACACACACACACACACACACACACACACACACACACACACACACACACACACACACACACACACACTGTGTTTCTCTTGAGTTCCTAAATTCTGTCTTATTTTGATATAATGTGCATGTACATAATGAATTAAGAAACGGTAATCCTAAATTTAATTTTGTAAAAACATTGTTCAGGGAGATTACCACCGGATACCCATAACACAAGTAATTTTTTTTACTTAGTATGGGTTGATGGAGGCAAACATTTGATACCATATGAAAACATGTCTTTGTATATTACCGATATGATTGTAAATTCCTTTTTATGAATAAATAAATTATTATTATTATATTATTATTATTAATTCTACAATTTGATACAGAACTACCCCAGATATCACGCCAACCAGTCTTGCGCTGCCTGTATCCTGCGGCCCGCAACCTTTACCAGTTGTCGCGACAGTCTACCGAGTGAGAGGTCTGCCTATGCTGTGTCTTTCGGTGTGAGAACTTTGATAACCCTTATGGTCATCTGTGTTCTGCCCACTGCACTGCCATTTCAGTTTAGCGATTCTATGAGCTGTGTCGGTTAATTTAGCTCTCCTCCGCATCTCTTCATTTCTGATTCGATCACGTATAGAATTTCGGATCATAGCACGCTTCATCGTCATTTGGGCGACCTTGACCTTGAGCCTTCTCATGAGGCTCATAGTAAGCGACTATGTCTCACTTCCAAATGTTATTCATTGGAAACACACACTGATCAACTTACCAACAATTTAGCTTTGAAACACTGTAGTATTTCGGATGTTTCGGACCTGAAGATACTGCAGACTTTCCCAAACGTGGCCTAGCCGAGATGGATTCGACGATTGAAATCGATTGATTTTCGAAGTTGGACCTATCCAGCGTTGGTTCTATCTATGGTTGAGTTATAGGAAAATATGTATATTCATATTTCTTCTTTCTTCAACTTCTAAAGAACTTTAAGTACCGGTTTTCGACTGGTTTCAGAAGTTTAGCCGTAACTCCATCATCCATCACCCAGTGCTTTATTGTTCTTAAGCTGTTAAAGAGCCATTCTAATATTCATTAACAACTTAGAGTGTAGTCTCTAACCTTCAGAGAAATGGGTATGAAACGGATATTGATATTGAAATCCACTTATTAAGATGATCTGCTGAGAACATTGTGAATTTTACATAGGACATCCAAGATATCAGCTTATCGATAGTGGTTAATTTACGCTATGAATTTTGAGTCCTCTCCAGTCCATAAGCTCTGAAACATCTTGCAGGGCACTGGTGAACAGTTTTGGATATTTAACGTCTCCCTCACTCCTGGTGTCACTCCTCACTGCAGCCATATATTTTTATAATTCTGATCCTGGACGCGGGCCGACATAGTGTTGTTTTACTAAAACACTTCAATAACTTCGTAGTTAATTTGACAGCATTGGAGACACTGTAACACAGTCCAAGTCTCGACTGAATGAAAGGCTTTCTTATAGTCCACATTCTACAAACGCGAAGCATAGTGGCCGATTATACCTTTCATTTTTTGTGTTGACAGCTTCAATGTAGAATTGAGGTCTATGGTACTGAAATCTTTTCGGAAAAACCCTAGAAATTCATAAAACAAGCGTCCAGACGATTTGTGATGACTCTCAGAAACTAAATACAGTGATGTGGGTCTGTAGGGTCTCACAATCAGCAGCTCAGCTGGGTCGTTACCATTTTTGAAGAAGTGCACCACTTACCACAGTTTTGGTTTTGTGCTATGTGGTAGGCGTTCGTAATGAAATTAAGCAACTTCTGAAGAGCTTCAAGTACCGGTTTTCGACTGCTTTCAGAAGCTCAGCCGTAATTTTATCATCCATCACCCAGTGTCTTATTGTTCTTAAGCTGTTTAAGAGCCATTCTAATCTCGTTTAAGCGGATGTCCGAGATATCTTCGTTACAGTGTCGATGTCGGCTCGATTTGGATTAAAGTTAACTTAATGTTTGAAATCGGGTCATGCCAGGTATCTCCAACATTTTTGTGTAAAATAAGGGCAATTAGAATTTACATACTCGTTGATGCGGTCTAAGAAAACCGACACGAGTTGTATTTTGTATCTCCATGCATGAATCGATTTCTTTCTATGTTTGCATCTGAAATCTGCTCTAATTGATATGAGGTGCGATACTTTACCACATGTTGAAAAAAACTACATTAAATTTAACCAAAATTGCTTCCTGCTTGGTCTGATCGGCGCGAATTTTGAAAGAGTTGGCGGCGGCGGCGCGGCGGTGCGAACAAATTTAATCGGCGCCCATGTCTAGTAGGTGTCTCTCCCGGCCAAGTTTTTTGTTATTTTTTCTCAATAATCAACGCTGAACACGTTAAAAAACCGACTTCAATCGTAACAGCTACAATTTAACGTTTTTTTTTGTTTTTGATGATTTTTTTAAAAACCGCTTAATTTGTTTACATAAAATTTATATGGGTCCACCTCTGAAGTATTACCTACCAAACAAAAAAGAATCATCAAAATCGATTCATAATTGGCGGAGTAATCGCGTAACAAACATACAAAAAAAAACATACAGTCGAATTGAGAACCTCCTCCTTTTTTGAAGTCGGTTAAAAATAGCTATAACGATGCTAATGAAACTTTGTACCTTTTAATAACTTTATGCGGCCTATACTAGGTCATGAATTATTCCAGGCCATACCAGGATAAGGTACTTCCTACACAAAACAACATTGTTAATTTGTGAAGTGTAATTATGGGTGTTTATTTCTGATGTAAGTTGAACGATGTCAATCTAGTATATGGGCCATTATTGTATTTAGGTGCCAATAATCTGTCCGTTTCAAATAAAGGCGATTTTCTTAGCTCAACAGGCAAATTATTTAATGAAACTGCTATCAGTAGCTCCTGAAAAAGAAGTCTGGTGTAGAAAAACAGTAATTAAATTAAAAAATGAATTAATTTAAAAATTACGGTAACTCAGTTGCCTAAGTAACGCAGTTGATTTTCATATAAATATTGGCTGTCTTTCTGTGTTTTTTTAAATTTTTCACGTAACATATATATTGAAATTTTTCAACGTATACACTATTACTTGAACTTCACTTCTACGTCATTAATCACTATACATCTGCCATAACTTTTTAAAAATAAAATATGACTGGCCGTGTCCACGTTGCTACAGTCCGACTACGATCTTTTGGCAGGTGGTGAAAAGCCGGAACTAACGCCGACATCTTGAAAAATGACACTATTTGTATGAAAGAAATGATAGATTTGCGACTAAAGCACCGCCCTGTCAATGTCATCCATAAGCCAAAAGATCGTAGTCGGATTATAAGCAAAATTACCTACCCTGTGTTACCTTGGGAAAGTACCTAAACTTTAAATTAAGTACATTTACATTTTGATAGCATCATAATTTCTTTAGAATTTATATCCACATAATTACGACGTTAAAATACGTTTTATTTTTACAGCTGCATTACCACTACACTGCGTTACTCCTAGTGGTAACACAGATGTAGCTTAAGTGACGTCGCCGTGGTTTTCCATATATTTTTCAATTGGGGAATTTCCGCACCCTTTCCAGCCGTAAGGCAGCACTGTTTACAAAGTTCAGTCGGTTCGTTCCGTCCACCAACCACTGCAACGATTCTCTATTTAGAGCGCTTTTATAGTCACGCGGGTTTTTGCCCGCAAGCGTGCCGCCCGCAACCTATCGTTTCAGTAAATTTTTTAGGTTCCTTTCCGCATGCGTGCAGAAACCCGCGTGACTATAAAAGTGCTCTTAGTCCCATAAAAAGTATGAGTATGAAGATGAAACTGCAGTAGAGGCTGGAAGAGATGGCACATTTTAGAGCAGCAACAACTATTTAGCGCCATTGAACGATTTAGCGCTCAAGTATTTGTCAGTGTCAGCAAAGTTAGTTTCTTTTGGAAAAGATGTTCTCCATATTTGGGTATGTGCTGTCATCCAGAAGAAGCAGGTTGTAATCGGATGCTGTCGATTAAATCTTTATTTTTAACTAAAATTACGACTTTTGCGTTTGGTTAAGTATTTTTATTTAGAAGTTATTAAGTTCGATGTTCTGTTTTCTTTAAAAAAGTAACAAAAAAGCTTAAAAATATCTGGTGTTTTCCTCAGAGTAATCGGTAAAAACCTGTTCTCAAATTTGTAGTCGATTCACATCACTAGGATACACCTGTTAAGTTTCCGGTTTATGTTTTGTAAATATTTAGTGGAACAAGGGGGCTTAAACCGTGGACTATTTACTGCGTATTAAAAAACCGAATCATTCGGCCGAATGTTCGGTTCGGCACATTTTGGACCGAATATTCGTAATCGGTTGAACCCACATTCGGCGCATCTCTAATTTAAATAATATTTTTGCGCTTGCTTGTCACCGAAAATATATCTGCCGATTGCCAGCATCATCAGCCGATCTCCAGTAAGGAATGATTTAGAGAGTAGTCATTCTTCATAAAATTTACATGGTGGAAACTTTTTATTTTGTTTTAAGAATATGTGATTATTTTTATGTTCATTGATAGTATTATTAGACTAACTTCCAGAAAGTACTAAACTATGGTTCATTCCAATAAAAAAAAAAGCAAAAGGTAAACAAACATAGTATGCAGATGACATTGACATGTGTCAGTTCCATAGTAAGTTTGTTTACGTTTTGCTTTTTTTTGATTGGAATGAAGTACAAATGCTTTAATTAAAATAACACTATGTTACTTATATACCACCGTGTAACTGTATTTTCCTTTGATTTTTGATAACGTTTAGTGCCATATGCCTAATTATAATTACAGTAAAACCCCACTATACGCGCCCCCATTAGGCGCCATTTTGGTTTTACGCAAATTTTTATTAGGTTGGCAACTAATAAACCCGCCATTTTTTCCATCCATTTCTAGATTGACGTAGAAATTTCTCGAATAATCTTATTAGGAAACATAAATAGAGCGACAGTTGCGCAATCCGATCAGTTGACAGCTGACTTTCGAATGGTGAAGTTAACGAAAAATATGGATATTTCTCGCAAGGAACTTCGTCTCCTTTTACTTCATGAATTTCGTTTGGGCCGAAAAGCAACCGAAGCTACTTTCAATATATGTAAAACGATAGGTGACGGTGTGATCTCTTATGATATTACCAAACATTGGTTTAGAAAATTCAATAATGGATATTATGATCTCACTGATCGGCCACATCCAGGACCAACCTTTTTAGATGTGGAGGAATTAAAACGACTAATAGAAGCGGACCCAAGATTAACTTCGCGCTGTCTGGGAGAGCAGCAACTTCAGTGCTCTCATACTGCCATAGAAAATCATCTTCATGCTTTAGGAAAGAAATGGAAATACTCGGTATGCTTCAGAGCAAAGCGGAAAGTTACAAGGCTCTCTGTCTTGGATGTTTTGTACGCTGACGATGTCTGCCTGATGGCTGACTCAATGGAAGCACTCCAAGCCTATGTGGAATCTCTGCATAAAGCGTGCCGCAGATTCGGTCTGGTTATAAGTATAACTAAAACCCAAGTTATCAAGCAGTCTTCAAGAGGATGCGATACGCCCTGCTCTAAAATTTATTTGGATGGTAAAGAGTTGGAAGACGTAACACACTTCAAATACTTGGGAAGCCGGATCAGAAATGACAACACCTTGGCTTCAGAGATTCCAGCCCGCATAGCAAGTGCAGCAGCTATCTTTGGAAAACTAAAACACCGTGTATGGGACTCACATGACCTGAAGTTACAAACAAAAACTTTTGTCTACAAAGCGATTGTCTTGCCGACGCTTCTGTATGCTGCAGAAACCTGGTGTTGCAACAGAGCAGATATCAAGAAACTAGACACATTCCACTTAAAATGCCTAAGAGCCATACTGCGAATTAAGTGGCAGGATCATATCCCTAATACGGAAGTACTTCGTCGAGCGGAGATGCCTGGCATAGAGGCGCTGATAATGAAATATCAGTTAAGATGGTGTGGTCATGTTTTGCGTATGGACGATAATAGATTGCCCAAGGCTGTTTTCTATTCCGAACTTTACCTTGGAAAGCGGAAGCAAGGTGGGCAATACTTACGTTTTAGGGACGTCCTCAAGCGCCACCTCAGTGATTTCGGCATACCTAGCGATCGTTGGGAGGATCTCGCAAGTCTTAGACCGGAGTGGCGCTCTACTAATCATAAAAGTGTCGACCGCTTTGAGCAAATGTGACTGGAAGATCTCGAAGTTAAGCGCCAGGTACGGAAGACTAAACCGAAGTCCTCCTACACATACACCTGCAACTCTTCTGGCCAACTTTACTGCGTGCCTTGTGATCGTGTATTCAGAACGAAGTTTGGTTTTGCGAGTCACATCAGAGCACGACATAACCACTGATTAGCTGCAGTCAAATAATGAAAATGAAGGAGTCGCCGTTGCCGGTCACGGCATGGAGGACATGATGATAACGCCGACACAACTTCAGAAGAGAGCAGATTTTGTGTGCAGTTTGTGTGGAGTTGCTTAGTTCCCATCGCACTCATGAGTGGCTGCGGAATCTTATTACAGCCGATGAAAAGTGGGTCCTGTACGTAATTTTTTCTCACAAGCGGCAGTGGTTAGGAGCGCACGAAACGAGCGTACCGACTCCGAAACTTGGTGGCGGAAGTAGAAAGTTCTCTTAAGTGTGTGTGGGGAGTAAATGGAATCATTCATTGCGAGCTTCTGCCAACTAAAACTACGGTCACAGCTGATATATACTGCGTACAACTAGACCGGGTTGCAGCTAGTATACCGAAGAATCAGTGTAAAGTATACTTTTTACACGATGACGCCCGACCCCATATAGCGAAAAAATTCTCTCGCTGGGTTGGACTGTACTACCGCACCCTCCGTACTCTCCCGATCTTATGCCTTCGGATTACCACCTATTTCGTTCGCTCGCCCATTATTTATAGGACAAAAAGTTCTCGGATGAAGACCATCTTAAAAGTGAACTAACAAGTTTCTTCAGTGAAAAGCCCAAAGAATTCTACAGAGAAGCCATGTCTTTGCCGACGCGTTGGCGGCAGGTTATTGAAAGTGATGGTGCATACATAACTGACAAATAATTATGGAATTAAAAAATAAAATAACATAAATTTACAAACTGAGATGGCGGTTTTATTAGTTGCCAACCTAATGAATTCATGTAAAACCGAAACCTCACTATAATACCTCGCTTTACACGGATGGCCGTGTTATGAAAATATTTTCAATAGATACACTTCTCGTAAAACAAATGCGCAATGTAACTCTGCACAATGTGTTTTTAGAATTAAAGTATTGATGCATTTCTACTGATTTTTGACTATGTTTAAACGCAAGTTTAGTTTGCGTTCAATAAAAAATACCTCTTAGATTATAAGCTTTCTCCTTTTATTCCAACTACCACGCGATCTCATACCAACTCCCTAACTGAAGCCGGGGCACACCAGCTAGTTTAAAATAATATTCATTTTTTACAATGAACGAAGCTATTGTCAAAACGTTGAGCATTAAGTCTTATTATTTAGTCTTATATATTTTGTAAAAAAGAATATGTATATATCCTAACTTAAATTTTGGTAACAGAGTGATAAACTTAATTATAAAATAAATCTTTAGACTACGACAATTTGTTATTTAACATTATTAAATTACTCTTAACTGTCGTAAGTTTATATGTGATATTTTAATTTTAATAAACATTCCTAAGAAATTTAAATAATTTTCTAAATAAGTAACGCAGTTGTTATTTTTCCACACCATTCCTAAAGTAAACGTTAATAAATATAAAGTATGAAAAAACATCGCTGCAAATGTCTGGGATGTTTACTGTGGCCGTAGATAATAATGAACAGAAATCAACATAAATAGTAAATAAACATAAATATCAACTTCACTTTTCAAAAGTTTCTACAAACGTTGTCTAAATTGTACCCTAAATAAAATAATGGCTCAATTTGCCATTTATGGGATTCGCGAGAACGTATGCACAGCGTGGCTGTACAATTTATTTTAAATTAACACAAAACTGCACTCTTTTTGCGTACCATTGTCATTGCCATTGTATACCTAAAAATACCTATCTATAATCATAAGCTATTATATAGGTGACTTTAAATTATTTCTTGATACGAAAGAAATAAAGCAAAGAACAGCGGACTCTCCATATAAATCGATCAACTGTCCGGCCAAATTAGTATGAAGAGTTCAATTATTATTTTTTTGCGATTTGACTATGGGTTCCTTGGGGAAAGTTGTTTGTTATCATGAGCACTTGCATAGCCTTTCGTATCAAGAACTAATTAAAAGTCACCTATATAATGTCGGTATCTGGTCGGAATTAAAGTTGGGCAGACTGTGGGGCGGCGGGCTGGGCGGTGCGGCGCGGCGCTCTTTTGTTTGTTCTTTTTAACATCGTCGCCGCCGTGCCACGCCGCTCGTCACTGCCGCCGCTCGTCACTGCCGCCGCCGCGCCGCCGCCGCCGCGGGGCGCACCGGCCGGGCCGACCGCGACCGCCGCCGCCGCCCGTACCTACATACGCGCGAGTGCGACGTTGCCAGCTTGCACCGGCGGCGTGGTAGCGGCGGGCGGCGCGCGGGGCGCGGGCACTCGATGTCCGTCGCGAACGCGGATCACTCCATCAATGATGTTTTAATAGATGAAGTAATAGAATACCAATTAAATAGTTTTGGCCGTCGCGGTCCGGTCCTACTTTTTTACAACAGCTGAGGCAGCAAATACAAAACGCGGGAAATTATAAATTACGTACTTGAGTATCGTATAACGATTTTTTTTTAACTGTGCAGGTCGAGCTGTCAAAAATGTATGGGATTTGACACTAATTTAACGTTGTTCTATCAGTTCTACAATTTCGACTATTTTGACAGCTCGATTTGATAAGGTCCGCACAAAATAGGTCGGCGTTCTGGATGCGGACCGCGCGCGGTCCGCCATTTAGATTAGATTAGATTTATTTATTTCATATTATCAATGTCAAGTTTACAATAATATTACAAAAATGTCAGAGGATAATATGATCGTCAAGGCAATAATTAAATAAATAATAGGAAAATTTGAAATTACACAGAAAAAATATAAGTATAGGTACCTATCTAAAAATTTCAAATAAAAAGTACATTTCAAAATGTATGTCAAACAAAAATATAAATATCAAATTAAAATACATGTCAGTACTACAACTTGTAATAAAATCATAAAGTAGGTAATAAGATGTAAATAAATTAAGTCATCTTAAGAGGCCTTTCTCGAAACGCAAGAGCTCAAGTTTAGGCATCCACACGGAGCGTCGTACGCTTGTTTGTATAATCGCGTTACTCCACGCATACAAACGTATCGCGCGACGGACTAACAGATTTTGATCCTTTTACGAGTATCAGCTCGTTCTAAGCTAGCCGTGAAATGAAACAGCCGTTGCATTGTTTTACGTGTATTGGTTTAGATCTTATATAAATGTAGAATTTAATTTATTTTATCTATTAAAATCAGAATAAACCCATCTCTTTTTATGTTTATTACATTTCAGTTGTGTATTCCGTTCTCTGAAAGAAAAAAAAGAACCTTTAGAAACCTGTGTTTTTTCAAGATTGTGAAATATGATTAATTTTGTTTTTTATTTACATCACTACTCAGAATGAAGTATAGAATACAGGAAAAATATTGAAAAAAATCGATCTACATTTGATCTCGACCTCCGTTTCTTTTTGCAAAAACTGCAAATATCTGGGATAAGGTAAATCTGACAAAAAAATTGAAAAAGTTCACGGAGGGCGTGTATTACATAATACGCACATTGACTATGAAAAAAAATAAAAGGCTAAACTCATATTTTTTTCAGTTTTCCATACAACTACTTGATTCACTATTCAGATATCTCGACCAACGTTTTTTTGTGCAAAAAGTGCAAATATCTCTGAAACGGTAAGAGATATCGAAAATCTAACAGAAATTTTGAAAACCTTACATAAAAGCATATAATACATGAGATGCATGTTGACTATGTGAAAAATGGTCTAACTCATTTTTTATCAGATTTCCCATACTAAATGTAAAAAGTGAGTAAAGAATTTGTATTGGAAACTGAAAAAAAATGAGTTTGGCTATTTTTTTATAGTCAATATGCGTCTCATGTATTATATGCTCTTACTTCAGTTCATGGACGTAAAGTAGCCTTATTGTGCTATTAGTCTATTAAAAAACGGGCTAGCCGCTTTATAAACAGGTACCATAAAGCAAATTTTTTTTTTTTTAATATATTCTATATTTATCTCTCCCACAATCTAAGAAGAATCTAATTAAATTTCATGTGTGGAAATCAATCAAACGGTTAAGGCTGTACAGCGCACCCTTTGGTGCATAAATACATACATTCGAAGCAGGGTAAAAGATACACCTACTTCCTTTTTAGGGTTCCGTAGCCAAATGGCAAAAAACGGAATCTTTATGGATTCGTCATCTCTGTCTGTCTGTCCGTATTTCACAGCCACTTTTTTTCCGAAACTATAAGAACTATACTGTTGAAACTTGGTAAGTAGATGTATTCTGTGAACCGCATTAAGATTTTCACACAAAAATAGAAAAAAAACAATAAATTTTAGGGGCTCCCCATACTTAAAACTGAAACTCAAAAAAATTTTTTTCATCAAACCCATGCGTGTGGGGTATCTATGGATAGGTCTTAAAAAATGATATTGAGGTTTCTAATATCATTTTCTTCTAAACTGAATAGTTTGCGCGAGAGACACTTCCAAAGTTGTAAAATGTGTGTCGTCGTCCCTCCGTAACTTCTAAAATAAGAGAATGATAAAACTAAAAAAAAAAAATATGATGTACATTACCATGCAAACTTCCACCGAAAATTGGTTTGAACGATATCTAGTAAGTAGTTTTTTTTTAATACGTCATAAATCGTAAACCGCAATTTAGAAATAGAAACTCTTTATTTAATGTAAAAACACAACACCTTAAAGTAAGACATTCGTTCTTAAGCTAAAAATAAATGTAGGTGCTGCATAGTGACACTAAAAAATGGTCCCCACTCAGCATTAGTCGTAACAGGCAGGTGCTGCTACAACGCTGGTTTTCTGTGGGGCCTTGTTATTAATTTACCTTTCATTCAAGTTACAACGAACTACAAGAACTTTTATATTATTTTACATGCTGCTACGGAACCCTTCATGGGCGAGTCCGACTCGCACTTGGCCGCTTTTTTCTTCCGTGGTAAATATACGGGCTGACATGTACCTCAAGGATAAAAAATTACAAGCATGTATGTACTTTGTATGTTCATATGAAAACGACAAAGTATTTTTTCCATATTTTTTAATAAGAGCGACCACCCTAGAAAATATGGAAAAATTACAATTTTATTTTTTTATAAATATAATATTCAAAGTACCTATATGTTTAACATTTCTATGCGTAAAGTAGATGTCACTCAGAATATTTATTTAAAAAACATATATATTCACAATGATCAAAACGTTGCGGGGCAGCGTATAATTAGTACTATCGGAGCGCGGCAAAACGGACACAGGTCCTTCCTCGACGGGCGCTCGCGCCGTTCTGATCGATCCACGCGGAGGCAATGAAATATATCGTAGATTTCTGGTACAATTTAATTTATTGTATTTTTGAAACCTTTTTAATTAATGCAGACATATTTCTTGATTTTTATTGGGAAAATAACACTGTTTATTTTGATGTCAGTTTCAATCAAAAATATTTTGGTTTTATTACAAAAAATCGCGCTTTAGTATAGACGTATTTCGCTGAAATTGATGTTAGAATTTTTTTTTTACAAAAGATTGTGACGTTTAATCTAAAAACGAGAACATTAACTTACAATAAATTTATTTAAGTGATTTGAAGATATTTTTTTCTGGTACAATAAATGTTTTCTAGTTAGAGAATTAGGGGCTTGAAAATGACCGTGCGAACCTTTTTTGCGAAAACATGACTGCGTGTTATTTTTTAAATAAAACAATGGAACAAATGTTTAAAAATCTGAAACATTAACTAACAATAAGAAACACGAATCTACTGAACACATATTTTTTAAAATGTATAACTCTTTTCGAAGGTAGAAAATTACGAGCTTAAAAAGTGCGATTTCTCGAAAAAAATGTGAATGAGCCCTTAATATGATGTGCGAAACTTTGCTAGAATAGTTGCATTGGAGTTGGAGCGCTTGCCAGAAAATAGCGTCTTTCAGCCTATTCAAAATTATTGTACACCATTGAAACTAAGTATTCAGAGAGAATTATCATATGTTGGTGAAGTGAAACATCCTTGCAAAGATGATAATACTCTTGGTTGTGTGGATAAAATAGAAGAAGAAAAATATAGATTGCTTTAGTTGAGAGTCATGAAAAACACCAAAAAAATATATGTCCAATTTTTTACTGTTTCTTTGTTTAATTGCTTTAATAAAACAATATGTAAGTATTATGAATGTCTTTAATCAGTTAAACAATAAAACAATATTATTGTAAGTATGTATTTTCTTTAAATGTTAATTATTAACAATGATGTTAAACAAAATTCTCAAATTTGAAAATGATTGTGATCTCAATTCCCCCCGTTAATAGTACTAACCTTTTTAAAAACTAATCATCCAAATAAAAGATGTTATAATAAATAATCATTATAGAAGCTATCTGCTTTAGTTATAATGCTAATAATGAATAAATCATACTAAAATTACAAAAATCATTGTATTATTTGAAACCCTAAAACTATCTATTATACTGGGCATAAAAAGACGGTTTTCACTAATATCAATTCTATATTATCTTACATTATGAGGTGTTAGGTACTAAAATGCCCCTAAACTGAACTGAACAAGCTGCAGCTAGAGCAAAAAAAAACGAAAAACGTTTCTTTGAAGAACTTGACAATTTTAATTATTAAAAATGCACTTTTAGTTTTCGTTCTAATCGATAACTTTAATTCTTCTTTCATACATTTTAGTATGGAACGAATACCTAGATGATTTTTTTACATTTTTTTTTTCTCAAAAGCTAGTCATAGGATTGTATTGCTCTTCGAGGATTTGATTGTAATCTGACCTTTGATTTTTAATATAAAAAAAAAAACTTAAACAATAAACAGAATAGTAAGTCTTGCAATGATTAGAAAATAATTTGAAATGATTTAAAATAAATAAATAATCTACAAACATGTCTGGAAACTTTGACTAAAAAGTGCACCCCTTACTTTTACGCTGGACGCTTGAGATGTTTTACAAGTTGTACATATTGTGAATTTATAAGAATACCTAATTATTTGTTTATATCAAATTCAGTTAGTTTCTAGTCAGCCACATATTCTCTTATCTTGAACATTGATTCTTGACAATCAACATCTAGATACATGACTGACATGACACTGGCAGGCAGCGCGTATCGTTTTCGATGCCTGAACAAAATAAAATATTGCGGGTTTCAGTAAAACCGTAGAATGAATGTACTTACCTATTTACAAACGAATTAGTAAAAGTCAATAAGTCCAATATATAGGCGATAAAAAAATGTCTGGCAAATTGCAATACTTTAACTGTGGCTTCTACTCATTAAACTGAACAACTTTCCCAGGAAACTCATACTCAAAAAGCGAAACTTTTTTGAACTCTTCATACAAATCCGTCAGCTGAAACTTCGTATGGGAAGTCCAATTTTTTTTTTACATTTGGACCCTGAGTTTCTTGGGGAAATCGTTCAGTTTGATGTATTATTTGCTTTTATTTAAGCTTTTCAAAATTTTTGTTAGATTTTCGATATCTCGTACCGTTTCAGAGATATTTGCATTTTACAAAAACTGAAAATATCTGGGAAAAGGTAAAATATATCGAAAATCTGACAGAAAATTTGAAAAGGTTAACGAAAGGCGTGTATTTCATGATACACACATTGACTATGAAAAAAAAATGGCTAAACTATTTTTTTTTTATCAATTTTCCCTACAAATTCTTGATTCATTTTTCAGTTATCTCGACCACCGTTCTTTTTTATAAAAAATGCAAATATCTCTGTAACGGTAAGAGATATCGAAAATCTAACAGAAATTTTGAAAAGCTTAGATGAAAGCAAATAATAAATGAGACGCATGTTGACTATGAGAGAATGGCCTAACTCATTTTTTTTCGGATTTCGCATACTAAATGTGAAAAGTGAGTAAAGAGTTTGTATGGGAAACTGAAAAAAAAAAAATTGAGTTTGGCTATTTTTTTTGTAGTCAATATGCGTCTCATGTATTATATGCTTTTAGTTAAGTTTTTCAAAATTTCTGTCAGACTTCTGATATCTTTTACCGTTTCTAAAATATTTGCATTTTTGGCAAAAAAAATGGAGGAGATTTAACAAAAAAAAAAAACCCTGTCTTGGAGCGAGCTTCGTAAATTAAAAGGTTTTTGACATGGACGTAAAGTAGCCTTATTGCACTATTAGTCTATTAAAAAACGGGCAAGCCGCTTTGTAAACAAGTACCATAAAGCAAACTTGTTTATTTTTATATTTTAATATATCCTATATCACTCCCACAATCTAAGAAGAATCTAATTAAATTTCATGTGTTGAAATCCATCAAACGGTTAAGCGCACCCTTTGGTGCATAAATACACAGACATTCGAAGCAGGGTAAAAACATGCATCTTTTGTCGCCCTAGAACACTACATATTTTCATACTTTTTTATTTCTTGTGTCGAGAACGTCAGGTATAGCAAGCTACTGATAATTAACGCGAGTAAGCACTGTAGTGCTAATTTATAACACGAAAGATACAACTACTTCCTTTTTTCTTCCGTGTTAAATATACGAGCTGACATGTACTTCAAGGATAAAAAAGATAAAAAAGATACAAGCATGTATGTACTTTGTATATTCATATGAAAACGACAATGTTATTTTTATGTAAATACAGGGTGTAAGGGACAGGTTTCCGAAAACTTTAAGGGCTTGCTCAGTAGACGAAACTGAACAACTTTCCACAAGAAATTTTTTCAGGAAACGAAAAAAAAAATCGGCTTCTCCATACAAAATTATAAATTTGATTGGACAGTTTGTATGGAGAAGCCGATTTTTTTTTTCGTTTCCTGAAAAAATTTCTTGTGGAAAGTTGTTCAGTTTCGTCTACTGAGCAAGCCCTTAAAGTTTTCGGAAACCTGTCCCTTACACCCTGTATAGTATTCAAAGAACCTATATGTTTAACATTGTATGCTTAAAGTAGATGTCACTCAGAATATTAATTTAAAAAACATATATATTCACAATGATCAAAACGTTGCGGGGCAGCGTATAATTAGTACTATCGTATAATTAGTATATAGGGGCTTGAAAATGACCGTGCGAACCTTTTTTGCGAAAACATGACTGCGTGTTATTTTTTATATAAAATAATGGAACAAATGTTTAAAAATCTGAAACATTAACTTACAATAAGAAACACGAATCTACTGAACACATATTTTTTTTAATGTCTAACTCTTTCCGAAAGTAGATAATTATGAGCTCAAAAAGTGCTATTTCTCGAAAAAAATGTGAATGGGCCCTTAAGAAAGATGAGAATGTAGAATATTATTGTGTTTTAAGCTGTAAGGAAATGATTATTAAAGGTTATAGATTTTGAAAAATATAAAATTTATAACATATAATTTTATTGGCTTCTTTAGAAATCGTGCATATTTTTTCATGAAATTCAGTCGATTTCAGTTGATTAGTTTCTAGTCAGCCACATATTCTCTTATCTTGAACATTGATTCTTGGACAATCAGCCGCTAGATACAGTAACTGTACCTACTGTGTATGGTGGCAGGCAGCGGGTATCGTTTTCGGTGCCTGAACAAAAGAAAATATTGCAGGTTTCAGTAAAACCGTAGAATGAATATGCTTACCTATGTACAAATGAATGAGTAAAAGTCAACAAATCCAATATATGTCTATCTTGACTGTTAGTAGTATTTATCTCAAAGTTTCCATGCTTTGCAAGGCACATTAAGCCATTTGTGCCGGCTGCTATCACTAGATGGTAGTTGTTGAGCCATGTCAGATACCATATAGGCACCTTGAAAACTTCTGACACTGGGGTTGGCCACTAGGCTCACAAACTCCACAAATCCGGACTAGGCCCCCATGTGTGGAGTATGGCCTAACCTTCTCAATGTATAGGATGAGACCTGTGCTCCTGCAGTGGGGACAATATATGTTGTTAATAATAACTTTTTTACCAAATAGAAGTGAAGCTGATAGGTATGGTTTACATGGAAACGTAACAAATCAAATAAAAAAAACATTAAATAAAACAATACTGATATCTAAAATATACTTACCTAAGAAGAACTGATTCTTCATAGTACCAAAATTATCCTCTAAAACCTGACTAACAGCGGCGCTGGTGCTTGGTGCAGGTTCTGTTTCATTTTTGGTGTATGCAACAGATACGGCAGGTCCCAGAAGTCTCTTTCTTTAAAATCCAATACTAATGTTGTACGTCAAAAATGAGCTTCGCAAATTCGCATTTATTAATGCCAAAAAATAATCATTGCCTAGAAAAAAAAAATATTTTTGCATTAGTTGGATAATTATCCTATCTCTGATCTATACTGACTGGCAACTTGGTAGCTTAGTGGTTAATGCTGCTGACCATTAATGATTTAGGGTTTAAATGGAATGTGTTTTATCTTCATCTCAATCAAATTAGATAAGTAGGTAGGGATAGTGTTTTATTTGCTAATTTATGAAAGTTGGTAATGGCAATGTAACCAAATTCCACGGGACAAAACCAAGGGAGGAAGGAATGTTAGTGTCAGTATAAAGCAGGCCCTCTTTAATCCATACCTCTCTATAATCCGAACCATCCCTCTACAGTCGCTGCCGTTTCTCAGTAAGTCCCTGTGCCATGGGGCATTTCAGTACCGAGTTATACCTGGTTATACATTTGAAGTAGTGTGATAAAAGAATTGTATCTGACTGGCCCGAGTTATGTGTTTGCATAAATTAAGGGATATAGCTATACTGGAATTTGTTTCAATAATAAACACCTTTGTTTTCACCATCAGCTAAAAGACATCCACTGCTGGACAAAGGTCTTCCCCAAGGATTTCAGCACAGACTGGTTCTGCGCTGCCCGCATCCAGCGGCGTCCCGCAACCTTCAACAGGTCATCGGTCTACCAAGTGGAAGGCTGACCTTTGTTTTATTGCCAGAATTGCCTTTCAAAATGTGTACAACATACCGACTCCGAACCGATCAGAGCGCGAGGTACATTTTAAAGAGTATTGTAAATGATATTAAGTTTTACACTCCTACAAAAGTTGCTTGGAGAAATTTGGTTCACGCTCAGCGTGGCAGGCAATTGCAACGATAAAATCAAAAGAACCTATAACCTCCTCGGTACTCGCGTACCCTATAGGGTACATTTTCGGTAGGGCTTTCCCTGGCGATATTTTAAATAAAAAATATTGCAATGCATTGGAACTAGATACAAAAAAAGTGTTGCATAGAGGACAAACAAAATATATATTTTAGTTATATAAAAACCCCTTAGTACGTCGAAGTAATTTTTTTTGTGTTACAAACGAAATAATGCTTCAGGACTGAGGAGGATAGGTAGGTACTTACTCGAATTTCCACATGAGAAGGCGATCCTTGTCGAAGAAAACGGAGCAATGATACATGACATGTTCACTGCTGTTAGTGCACTATCTCACAGACACGATTTCGACTAAACGCTCTGATAGCAAAAAATCTCGTTGATCGTTCTCATTTCGTGTAAAAACGAGATATTTTGCTTTTAGATATTATATAGTATTAACCTATACATATAGCGACAATTCGTGCGTTCGAGCCGGAAACAAAACAAAACAACAAAACATGCCGATTGCTGACAGCAGGATAGCCTATTGGAATCTTTTAAGTCTGAAAGGGACAACAGATTCAAACTTGTCTCTGGAAGGAAGCAGCTTGCAGGTAGCGAAACTTTGTATGGTGTTGCCAATAATCATTTTTAGGGCGCCCACCAAACCCCGTCGTTGAATTGCTAGCCGTTTGCTAGGCTCTCAAATAAATAAGTCTTAAATCTTATCCGTTCCGTTCCGTTCCGTTCCGGTGGCTCACTGACCAGAAGTTCTTCTGCAGGGGCGTTGAGGTCAGAGCATAAGGGATCATGGGCGAAGTTGTAACACTCTAAGTGAGTGGCTCGAGCACCGAGACGGTGTTCAGCATCCAACCGGATCCTGAGGGTACGTGGATGACACAGCCTCAGGTTCCGAGGTCATTTACTGAATCCTGCCGGCAGCACAGGAGACCGTTCACCTGGGGACGTATCAACTCTCGTCCTTGTGCCTCTATGCAGCTGAGATCTACCCAAGACACCAGTGGCCACGTAGATAGGATCAGGAGTGTAGGTGGCTTTTGCAGTCGGGATGGGGGCGGGGGGACGGATAGGGCCAACAAGTATACCAGCAACGAGTCAGCATGTGGAAGATAGATACTATACTTGGTGTGTAACATTTACAGGGAGGAAAGTATGACTGCTTGTTTTGAAGTAGTTGCAGTAGAAGGGTGTCTTCAGATTCCATTGTACTGTCTTTTTATGTTCTATGCTTTATCAGTAGGAATTTTGCGGAGATGTTTCATGTATCAAGTTATCGGATGGATGAGCTGTGCTCTTTAATCCGTTGCGACTTGACGCTTTATTCTTTGTCCTGCATCGGTGTTACAGTTTATCCTTTTTTCGGAGTTGTATCTTCCGTGTTTCGTCGAATGTCTCGTAATTTTGATGTTATTAAATCGGGCCTAAAGCTTTTTTATCGTAGTTATACTATCCACTCTAATAGTTTCTTGGTTTTTGTTACAACTTTAACGTTATTACCAACCATGCTAGACCAGATGTGGCGATTCTTTTGAAAGCTGCACGCGGCGCAATATTATACAATTCAAAAGGCGCAGAAAGTGGTATTCAAATACTCATTTTTTACATCCTGTTTGCGTTCCTGGGAATCTCGTCGCCTAACTGTAACTTAAGGCTGTCTCATGTCTTTGTCTAAAATACAATACAGCACAGCAATTTATAAGAATAACAGCACAGTCCTGTAGTTGAACCTAACTATGTATTTATGATTTTTAGTGCACTAATTCGTATCACATAACATTGCATTATCTGTATACACTATACACTTCACTCTCAGTCTAGAGATGATATTTTAAAATGCACAGAAAATATTATTTCCACAAAAAAACTTATATGTCACACACACATAGCACTGCTTGTTATAAACGAAATAAAATAAACACATTCACACTTTTGAGTTTGTTTTTTTGTTCGCATATCAACGTTCAGTGCCATTGGCCATTATTCTTATGGCCTACAGATGTTTCTTCCTCGTTGTTAGGAATTCTTGAGTAGGTAGCGAGGATTTTTTTGGGTTCTCAGAATCCGCAACTGATGTCCTGCTGTGTCGAAGCTTCTTGAAATTAAAACGAAACTTTTTTGAAAGGTGGACACTTATGGATTTTATAATCAGTTCGCGTTTAGCCTGCTTTAATGACACGAGAAAATCCATGGAGCACAGCAAGAGCACGTGAAACAAATAAAAAACACACCCATGACACTTGGCACGCACAAATAATCACAATCATATAAATTGTGTTAAGTGAACAATGTAAACAAGTACCTGTAATAGTGTAGTATCCCTACCTAGGTCTTCTATCTATAAAAGAACTCATAACAAACAGAGATAGATCATCTACGATGTAATTGCTTTCTACCATCATCATTCAAAAACTCTGATTGCATCATTAACCCAGGAGGTAATCGTATGTTTTCAAAAGTTTTACAGATTGAAAATGTTGTCAGTACAAATCATGCATTGCAAAATCAGAACGGTCTCACCGGGTTCCATATGGTTGTTTTCTTCTCCTCTGCAAAACACCTTTGAATTTTCGCGTATGCACTGCGGCGGTATTTGTACGATATTATCACAAGTTATTGTCAATAAATCTTAATTTTCACCTCGAACTTAATTTACGTCACACCGCGATTAGGATGCGCAAGCGCTCGGGCGCAAGGGCCATTGTCACAAGTTATTGTAAAGCAAGCGTTCGCAAGGGTCCTGCAATAAACGAAAACAAAGGAGCTTCTAAACAAAAGCGCACCCGCGCCGGACGGACCGCGCGGCGACAACGGCGCGGCTGCGTCCGCTCTCGACCGCTGCCCGAACAAGACTCCTCCTAAATAAGTCTTAAATCTTATCATAGAAAAAAATAATTATATCTTATCTCTGTCTTAATGTAGCGTCAAAGTAAAAAAAAACTATGCAATGTTTTTTATAGTTTTCATTCTGTTTTATTACACATTTCATATTATCTATGTTTATGTATTGTGCATTTGTAGTATATTACTTATTTATATTTAGACTAATTAAGTATGGTGACGATTCCATAAATTGTATGACTTTTAGTTTTGATTCTATTATATTAGTGTTTTTAAGACTGATTTGATGAAGAAATAAATGAATTCACCTTTTTAGGGCTCGCATGATATATATCGTAATATGGAAGAGCGAGCCCTCCTGTCACAGGTTTTTATAAAACCTAAAAGGAGGTCTCAATCATGATTAAGAGATGTTGTTATATTCAAGTGTCCCAATAAATATTTTATTTTTTATTTATTTTATTATATAGTATGAATGACTATGAAGTATCTAGTATTGCAATTTTGGCTATTTCGAAAAAAATATAAGGATAGGAAATTAATATGTAGGAAGTTAATACTAAAGCTATATGATATCGGATATTTACGAACCCTGCCTTTTGATACTATTGAAAAATGTGTCTCTTTGCTTATGATATTAATTTGAAAAAAGAACGAAACGGCACGCGCACGCTCTTGTCTGCGCTGCGTGAACACAAGTGCACGTAAAAGTCCCCTAAAACACGGTAATTACGTTACTTTGGCAACACTTAGCAAACACCTTTATTTTTTGTTAAAAGCGTCATCTAGCTTTTTCTCTGGTTTACTAAATACGTTTTGAAGTACAGCGCCATCTAGCATCAGACTTAACAAACAAATAATCGTCGCCACCTACCGTAATATTTTTTTACTAAAACAATGCTAGGTAAACTACCTCTCTACTGAAGATCGGTTCAAAAACCTCAGAACGTACGAAAATTAGTGAAATTGTTGAGGTTTGAGACTGGCAGCGACATCTGTTTTACCCGGCAGTACTAAAAAACGGCTCACGCAAATGAGCAAGGCGTGGCCGTTCTCGTTCTCCTTTTCTCTGGTTCTAGACTCCAATTGTGTATCACTGACTACTTTGATCTAATTCAATTGTTTCCACTTGTTGTCTGTAAAGTCGTATTATACAGGGTGTTAAAAAAAGTGCGTTTGAAATTTTAAGGGGTTACTCAGAATCAAGTATAGAATCCAGGAAAAATATTTAAAAAAAATTCGCTCTTCAATTTTTTTTGCAGTTTTTCATACAAATTCTCGATTCACTATTTAGATTTAGTATGAGTCCTGGGTTCTGTACTTGATTCTGAGTAACCCCTTAAAATTTCAAACGCACTTTTTTAACATCCTGTATATATCACAGGCATATTTACTATTTCTCGAATTCTCTATTCTAAGATAAGATTCTTACCAGTAATTAGCCATACGGTAAATAATAATAATAATCGTATTGTAACCCCAGATTACTGTAACACACTACTTATCTTAACTATTTCATATAAATAGACTCGTTTGCATCAGATATCTCTTTATAGTAATGATTGGTTTTTATTTCAGATTTATTAATGGCCTAAATCCTGAGAACAGTCTTCTTAAACGTCATTATTGTACTCCAAAATTTGCGGGTTGTTTTAATTGTTTAAGCTGATAAATCATTGTAATAAATAACTCTTGACCTCTGCTAAATACGTCATCCGCAAAACTAATTCACGGCTCTAGGGTTGGAGAAATAAGAAATTAAAAGGAACTAACAATTCTTTTAGTGGACTATGGAAATTAAATTTTGACTGAAATAGTTGTGATGTGCTAAATATACAAGTTCGTTCACCAGTATGTTTGCGTAGATTTCTTACCAGATTCAGTAACTACTTGCTTACTAAAATTGACTAATAACTAAATGACAGCCTGACAATTTGCAATGCAACCAATAGTATGTCAGACCAATCTAAACTAAATCTCAGCCTGACCAATTGTATAATGCTGTGTTACCGTATCATTAAAATAGTTTTTTATTTGTTTACAGGTAATACATCTCACAATACCGTTATAATCAACAGTTTAGAGGTAAATGATACTGCAGGTAGTATATTGACTTCAGTTAATTAGTTCACTTACCTAGTGTTACATTACAAGTAAGGTCTTCATTCTCAGATATTACTTTTTGCAACTACTTCTCTGTACTCGCTATCATTCAACGATTTTAGATTCCGTTATTTACTTCGTATTTTATCTTGTTAATCCTTTTTATCACTGATCTCATTGATATTATATCATTAGTAATTTAGTAATTATCATCGACTTCTTCATTGATAGATAGCATAATAATAGTTTTCGATGGTCGAGTGTTTGTTTTTGTGCACGCAACGTGCTTCATCGAGACTGCGCTGCGGCGGCCGCCACATCGATATGAAAAGTCGGCCACAAGGCAAAGGTCACGAAAGCTTGGTTTTGTTTACGGGACGCTAATGTCTTGAATGGATTTGGGAGTTTATTCGATGTTGCAGCAATATTTCTCTTTGAGTTTTCTTGTCCGTGTCGCAAGGTAAAGGTTACTCACTGTATCTTGATATTTTGTTTACAAGACGCTAATGTCCTAATGGAGTTTGAAAGTTAATTTGATGTTGAAGTGCTCTGGGAGTTTAGTGCTGCCGTGGGTGTAGCACATTAAGGTCAAAAGAATTTTCTGTTTGTTTACAAGACGCTAATATTCTGAATGATATGAGTATTTTCAACATTGAAGTAATTTTTATGATCGTTTTTGTCTGTAATCTGTATGCAATGCAATGATCACAAATTCTTTAAACACTTAATGGGGCATGCATGGCAAAGATTATGCGAGCGTAGACTTTTGTTTACAAAACATTTTTGCTTTAACTTTTTGTCTATTGATCTGGTGAAGCTTGCATAGACATTCGAATCATGCTGAGTAAAAATCTATGTTTTGTTGACGGATTCCTCCTTTATATTTCCTTATAAGCCTATGATATACCAGTATATGATATACAATTAAACCATTACATCAACTGACTTGTAGCCCACTTAATATTTGCCCCTGTTCTTATAAAATGATCAGTGACACGATTCCCTTTACCCGTTACTCGGAACCTGTTGGGTGCGTGTGCGCAGGGCTGTTGAAGCCGCGCAGACTCCTCGGCGGCACTTGTATGCGGGGCCACTGACCTCGGAATTGCATTGCTTGGTCAATGGCTATACTTTGTTTGTATTTTCAATATATTTATTTTAATATTTTTATCTCTTCGGCAGAAATTCTTTCATCATATTTGACATTTTAAGTTTTATTAATTAATTCGACTATTTTAAATGATATCTTCGTTCTAATTTGTACTTAATAACGTTGATACTTTTCCTTGTTTGTAGTAATTTTCAACTTATCTGCATTCGTGAGTTGTATGTAAAGGATGTTCAGCGGTAAACACCAAACAGTTTAGTTCCATTTACAGGTCGCGTCAAACTTTAAGATCGCTGAAGGGTACTGAGTGGGGGAAGTGTGCGTTCACTTAGAATCCTCACTTAGGACCTGTACTTAGTCATATTTGCGTTGTTCGGGAACGGATCAGGCGCGCTGGCGATGGCGTGACATTGCAAACTACATTTCATTAGTCGGCACTGTGTCATTCTTATACCCGTTCAGTAATACCTGGTAATACGATACGAGCTGTTCTTTCCCGCTTCGCTGATAAGCCTGAAGAATTGTCATCAACGTGTGTTGTGTGGAAGCTGCTGATGCAGTGATACTCGGCGTTCTTTTAATATTTATTTTGAAATATTGCGTTTATAATAAAGTGCGTAGAATCACACTACAATGTCTGTGTATTCTGTTTTATGAGTCTGGTTCATTGCTTATGTATTCTTTCTGAAGCTAGTTTTAAATATATATTTTTTCAAGGTAACGAATACTTTTAGTTGATTTTTTATTCTGCCTAAAACAATGTTGCTGTGAGTTGGAACTCATTTGTTCGGAAATTTTGCGGTGTGAGAAGAAACTGCCCAAACTGAAACTTTAATTTTTTTTAAAGCAAAACAATTTACATCTTATAATTCAAGATTTTCTAGTGAAAAACGGCGTTGAAAAATAACGCGTGAAGCACATTTTAATAGACAACATTTTGAATTTGAATTTCTGTATCGACGGACAGGTTTTGTGTTAGGTCAGTCCTAAAAAAATTACCGTCAGAACGAATGTTATTCTCATTAAAATTAGAATTCATGAATTTTAGAAACAAATGCACGGCTCATTCGACTGCCAGCCTTGCATCTCATTGTACTTGACTCGTGTGCGACTGTCAATTGGGGCGTTATTTTTTCCGCGTTGCGTCAAGCGCGAATGACGCACGCGCATCTTGCCACCAAAATAAATACAGAAAGACGTCTAGACAGCACACTGGTGCTTCCGTACAGTTTTGACTCTCTCAGTGAATTGAAGCAGCACACTGGTGCTTCCGTACAGTTTTGACTCTCTCAGTGAATTGAAGATTAAGAAATTAGAAAAAATACGATTTAAAAGAATATGTAGAGTGTAAAACAACTACTTAAATAAATAAATAAAAAACAGATTGAGAAACTTTCCTCTTCATCTTAGCCATGACAAAACATCCATTTTCATGTCATAAATAAAATGCCATTTTCTAAGAATAACTTGTATTTATCATCTGTCAAAAACTACATTTTGGTCTAAAAATTTTGAAAAACAAACTAACTTTTATACAAAAAAATTGACAACTTAAATAAATAAATAAACGATACTGATATAATCGTGTTGTGTCATACATGCGGTAGAAAAACACATGATTAACATTGAATCTGAATCATTCCCTACATTGAAATTTGTTGAAATTAAATGTATTGTTTCATTTTAACCTGGTTTCGCCACCGACCGCAAAGACTCAAACGTTTATTGGTAACTTCGTAGAATAACAACAGTTTACTTTGGTAGGTATAGGATCCCGTTTATGACGCAAGACTTCACTTGGTAAGCATTATTCCTCATTTTATCGAGTACCTGCTGCAAAGCAACGCGCTGCGACTCGGTACAGCACACCTAAAATCTACAATATTTAAAACTATCGTGTGTTTTAAGACTTTTTGAGCTTTTGAACCTCTCAGTAGTAATTTTATTGGTTTGCTAAGTTAGAAATAAATGTAGATCTAGGTCACACGTTTTGCTTGTTACAGCCTCGTTAATTTTAACAACACACCATTGTCAGCTGAAATCTTTTTTGATAGAGGCAATTAAAAAGCGCAGCACATTTAGTTTGCCCCACTTTCTCGTTTTATCGATCGGTTCTACCATAATCCAGGGAATTTGGCGTTGACTCCTCTTTGCGACGCCAAGTTCCGTACTTTGAGGATGGAAATACAAAGAGAAATATACAGGAAAACATATTCCTGTCATCGAAAATCTTTTATAATCGAGATCAGTACATATGCTTTTTGTGCGTTTTCTTAAGTATAATGTTTCGTATTTCATTGACGTACTTGTATCAGAAATACTCGTGACTTTTATGAAACAATTTCTGCTGAATATTAATCGGAATTTATTTGCGTAGTTTTGTGGTCATTTCAATTCCCTCATTTCAATTTAAAAGAAATGCATATTGTTACTTTATTTTTCAGATCCTATAAACGATTCATACCTTTGTATTCATGAGGATTGAGACGAATGATTCCGTACTTAATTTCTTCCGCTATTGAATCTCAATCTTATTCGTTTGCGTAGGTTTCGCGACTTCTAACAAAAAATGTGCCAATGACAAGCAAATTTCTTCCCCATCAGAGCCTTTGTGCTCTTCAAATGCAAGTTCAAGTTTCCGCACTGCGTTCTTTCCGCGTTGGTCAGTTATTTTTAACTGTTCTGTTCACTGTTGCGTATTAGATATTTTTTGTTGATTGCTTTCGTATTTCGTTTGTCTCTCGTCATTTCATTGTCAAGGGATTTCCCGTCAAGAAATAACAGAAATTAAATTTGGAAATCAAGACGTTACTTCTTTTATGTTCTTTCTTCATCGTTGTTATAATTTTTGTATTTAATTGTTTGTTCCTTTTTATTTTACAACTGTAAGCTTTACTGTCTCCGGTGACTTCAACTGTAAACTTTGTAGTTTTATCAACACGTTCGATCTTTGAAAAAGTTACATCACGATGGACTTATCCCGGAACTTCGAGGAGTGTGGAAGTCGTTAGGTCACGTCTCAGAACTACGTGTTCGCCGTTCAGCAACTCATTGTGACCCGGTGGTGCGTTAAATTGCTTCGAATAACTTTCGACTTCTCTTATCGAATCTCCAGGAAAAGGAAGTTTAAGTAATCTGTGTTTTTGTGTCTCCGTGTTGGCATTGAAACCCTTTTAGACGGACTTTAGGAAGCGGCCTTGGTAGTTTCGTAACATGCAATTTCTTCTTTTTAATTAATTTTGCTAGTGACCGTCAGTTTTTGACAGTGTGTATTATTATGTATGATTAAGTACTATAATTTACCTACTAATTGAAGCGTTTCGTGGCTCAGTGCGGCTTAGGTGCTCGCGTTGATCATCCTTATTAACTGACTACCGACACGGACATAACCTGGATGAGTTTGACTATTAGTGGTATTTATCTCGACCGTTTCTGTACTTCGCAACAAAATAGATCGACCTTCGCAACAAGATACATCTGACTCGGTGGCTAAGTGGTTAGCGATCCTGACCTCTGATCGGAGAGTCTTGGGTTCGATTCCCACACAGGGCAAACTTTTCTGTGGTGAGCAGAATTGTTTGCTCTGAGTCTGGGTGTATTATATCTATATATGTATGTATTTAAAAGTATATGTGTATGTATATCAGTCTCTGGTTCCCAAGATACAGGGTATCCTAGTTTGGGGCCAGGTGACCGTGTGTGATTTGTCCCAGATATTATTATTATTATTTTATTACATCGACGCTAGCAAGGCACTTCAAGCTATTGGGCCGATTGCTATCATTATCAGAGGCCTTATAAGCGGCTTGAAAGCTGTTGACAGTGGGGCTGGCCACTAGCCCCACAACCTGCATCAACCCGGACTTTGTCCCCGCCCCGTGTGTAGAGTAAGGCTTAATCTTCGGGAGTTTTAGGAATCTGTGCTCCTGGAGTAGAGACGTTATAGCGAGATATTGATCTGTAGGACTCACGCCATTTTATGTTACTATAGCAATAGTCTTTTGTTAACTTCAAGGTCTGATATCGTTTTGGCAAAACTGTATAAATTATTTTATAACAATTTATTTATTTGTGAAAATGTCGCACACAAAGTACGGTGTAGGACATTCTGCCATTTTGTTGTTTTGTTCGATAAGTAATGCGATGTTGTGTAGCTATCTCTCTCCACACAACTTTGTAACAATACGAATTTTTGAAACGATCGTTTCTTTGTAATCACATATAGTGCACTTATTAAAAAAATAACGAAAGTACCTATGTATTTCGAATAAGTATTTTTTCATTTTAAATGTTAAGTGCATAAGTATCTGTGTACCTATTTTTTTTTTCATAACAGCTGTCTGCCAAATCCAGAGAAAATCACGTTATGATATTAATATTACTTAATGGACGGTCGTTATCACTAACAAAAACATCTACTTATGTAAGTACATAATTGTTTAAACAAAACTGCAGTATCTGGTATTACAATGTCACATTTTAATCATTAAGTTTCATACCTACAGTCTATAAATAACGGTCATTATGTCACCCACCACCACCCATGTCAAATGTCAATTTTGACGCGTTATATAAAAAGACAATGACATCACCTTTTATCGTGAATTGTTTTTAGCGAACGCGCCTAAATCAACTCTGCTCTGGTTAAAACATTGTGTTTTCACTATTTTCTGGTAACATTCATGAAAATCTAGGTTCGGATAAAAATACTGTCGATCGTAACATTATGTAAGGATCACGTGGTCAGTGTTCTGTCGTTATTTTCATGAATAGTGTACGTTTTGGTCCACTAATTCTTGGTGAAAAAAAAAACCTTAAAATTCAAGCCGTATTTAGAGTAGCGGCCCTATAACGTCACCTTGCGGAATGCTGTAAAATTATCTTCTTTGTTAAAATACAGATTAAATTTATAAAATTGAAAACTCGTCTGGCTTGATAAAAATGGACTAAAAAGTTAAAAACAAACCTAGCTTATGTATGACGTTACTCAGCCTTCACAAGGATACGAATGATACTACAGACATCTAAACTGATTCAGCCGTTTAAAATTTTTGGTGTAGGTATTATGTCCCTGCTTGAACATTTATTTAATAAAGAACATTTATAAAAAAAAAAATCTGTAGTACTTTCAGTAGGTATTATACGTATATTGGATGCTTTTTAAATACCTGCAAGGCAAAATTTTTACGTCACCTGGAGCAGATCGCAGGTATAAATACTACATCGGTTACGTTTTAATTCTAATTTCTAACTCGTTTGTTTATGTTGTAGCTCTTTTTTTCTGATTAACATTAACAAAGAGACATGCAAAATCCTTAAAATAAAATAACTATTGTAAATTAAAAATAATGTTTAAGTAAACTAGGTGAAGTGGTCGTAATGTTTACGATGTCTAGTCGCCTCGTCCCACTGGAATAGATCGCTACTGCGAAGATCGACTGATTGATATACTCTTTTTTGTACACACACAAAAAATAATATATATAACAACAAAACAACACAATATTAAAATAACAGTGGTACAATGTGGGCGGTCTTATCGCTAAAAGCGTTTTCTTCCAGACATTTGTTGACTGCTTCATGTATTGCATTGTTTTTGGTTTCTTTTAAAAGCTCAAAAATAAATTTCTCTAAAGTATTCTCCAAATGTAATCACAGCAACGTTGTGAATAATTAGAATCAAACAATCCCACAGTATGAGATGATTATCTATGGAACATTTCAGTCCTCTTTCATTACAGTAAGAGACAATAGAATAATAGATAAACTTGTTTATGTAGTGAAGAATTAGACCAAACACCGAGGTTAAGCATTCGGGCTATGAATTTTGATAGAGTAAGTATGAGGCATTACCGAACCGCAGAACAGAAACGTAATGAGAATGACCCATATTCCTCAAGACGCCATCGCCAGCAACACGCCATAAGCTATAATTGTGACATTAATAGCAAACCATGACGCAGCCGCAGAGGCGGAAGCCACAAATGGACGTGTCAATGGTTCAGGATCCACCTGCTAGTTTGGACAATTGATTGTCGTCAAGAAGCTTCTGTATATGACTGACAAATTTTGGAGTAAATATCCAACATCTAGGCGTTTACTGTTTAGAAAATGTGATCTTGGTTTATTTAAAAGAATCCCTCCTTCGCATCTATAACCACTAGCTTCTAGACGAACGTCTACGAGGAAATCCCTTGAATTGTTACAGTTCATTGCGAAACTTCATCACACAAAACGATTAATTGTGTAAAATTAACATATGAATTACACTGTGCAAGTCTATTCACTTAATCTTAATATAATTAAAATTTCTATCTCAGTTTCCTGTTAGTGTTACTCTTATGATCTATCTTGTCTCAATGTAAGTATTCTACCAGAAATACATTTCCATATATTAATTTACTAAGAAGATGATGGTTGCTAGTAAATTAGTTTCAGTCGAGGGCGGAGGTTACTAGTTCTAGCGGACCTCCGTCGGATTCCGGCTCGGCGGGTGCGGAATGAGATTACGTAACATTGACCTCCTGTTAGCCGGCTAGCTACGTAGGATTATGTGCGTTTGCATGGTTTATTATTAGTAGCAGTTTATTAGCAGTGGAATTTCTTGAGATTATTACGTTCTTCACTCAGGGCTCCCTCACTGCTGGAGATAGTGGCTATATTACTTACTGTACTTTTAACAAACAAAGAATTAGAATGCTACTTCGCTATTTTAATGCTATTTTAATTTTACTGTACTTTTTTGTTAAACTTTTTGTGTACTCTGCTTCTGTCATTTTTTATTGTCAGGCAAGTGTTTCTAGACTTTTATATGCGAAAACATATAAGTGGTTTATTGATATTATGTTTAGCCGTCTTATTAGTTAATAATAACCGTTTGTTTTCCGAATAAAATAAAATAAATAAATAAATAAATAAATAAATTACAGTCATCAAGTGGATGCGTTTTTTTAGATATGTAGACTGCCATATCGGTGATGCGGTCTTCTTTTGCGTTTACTTCATTATCTGTGGAAAAAAAATCATTTCCAGATCGATCTTTCAAGATATCTGTGTAAGCCATCTTTCCATTCAGGACCTATGCTCAATTTACTTTGTTTTTATATGTTTTATATTATCAACAATGTGATAAGTTTGATATTTTGTAACCCTTTCCTGTTTGAAATGTATGTCCTGAATTCATAAATAAATTGATTGATTGATTGATCTGTAGTAGATGATTTTGTGATAAAATATCATCGCTGGTTGCAACCACGCAATGCGTTGTCCTCTGAAGCATTCTAATTCTTTGTTTGTTAAAACCAAAGACATTTTTAATCCATGGTTAAGAGATAGTCGTAGCTTTGACCATATTTTGATGATTCATTCGTAACTGTTTCTTTCGTGTTATTTAAATATTTTCCTCATTCGTTGATATATGAATGTTTTCGTCCACGATGATCGATGTGATGGCAGTAAAACTATTGGTCAGCTATGATAACAGTTGTTTGTGAACTGTTATAGCATATATCAGCCTGCCGCCATATCGGAAGATTCCGTCGACAGTGACGTAGTTTCATATGATTGTGTTATAACGTGGCCAGTATCCCCGGTTGCTCAAGTTGTGTCCTCAGCTTCAGTAATGTTCTTGCAGTGATGTTATTCTTGAGTGGCAGAGTGTACCTGAAGCTTTAGTATACTAACCATATAGTATCAAGCAAGTTCGTGATTTGTTGTTATTGAAATACGGTATGTAATTAAATCGTTGTGTATTTAGGTGCGCGGGGTTAGGGTTAAAAACATTGTTATCTAAATTTTCCAACGTACTCTTATTTATATTTTTTTTCTTTTTGCCCTCAATTGTGTAGATAACAGTAACGAAAATAACCAGTTTTATGTTTTTATTAATTTAACTTGTTAGTTCTTTGGTAGGTAAATAAATAAACGTTTTCAGCGAAACCAGTGGCTACTCTTAATTTAGATCTACATCTTGTACAGTAACTTTAATATCATCAGTCATTCAACAAGATTCACCTGATTCTAAATGTCACGTGAAGATGACACCGACCTGCCTTACAGCAACAGCCATTCCCGCCCACGGCGCCGTACTACAGCCGCCCACGCAAGGTCTAGGGCGGGCGGCAACAGGTGGCCTACGTTGCGTGGGCGGGCGGATTACTGCTTAACATTTCACAATACAACTTGTAAACTTTTGGGAATTACAATATCTTTATAAAGTAATAGCTTCTTAAACAAGGACGTCGGAAAGTTCTATCTGATAAGACTGCTCCGCAGCAGGATGTTGATTGATTGATATACTCTTATATCATACTCTTATTCTTACTCTTACTCTTATTCTCTTCTCTTGATTGATGTTATATTATGATGAATTACTCTTTGTTTGATATGGTGTGTGTGATGCCGCGTGACTTTCAAAAGAATTCACATAAGGCGTGTCTACAACATTACTAGATTTATGTGAAGTGATATAGCGTAGGACAAATTCGGGATCAACAATGGTCAGTGTGCAGAATTGCACCTTTTTTATTTGAAATGTACCCCTTTTTGATACTTTAATTTACTTTTTATGTTCTTTTATCTTTTGGTACTGTCTTTTTGACTTTGTCTTTCTTCTTCCTTCAATATACTCAAGTTATCGGAAACCAGCGTCTATTATTTCTAAATACAGTCCAGTAAGCTATAGCTGGCTATAGTCAGTTTAGCCCGAGATTCAAACATAAGGTAAATCTATCCTTCCTTACTTAGACCAGTGTGTGGATAGTCTGTCTCAATGCTCCAAGAGGGGACACTATGGCTCGTTAACGTAACAACACACGTACAGCCTTGCGTTAAAAATTGTGTGGCATCAGTTGGGGAAAACCTAAATACTCTTTAGGCTACCTTAAAATGATTATATCTCTATGTATAATAGCCTTTTAAATGATCATACAGACTTAAATCATTAGGGATATTCGACATCATTATTGTTAGCTGAAATTTAATATCCATCTGGATATATATATTATCGACCTTTATACTCGTACAGTCATAGACGTAATGAGAATACCTTTACCCAGAGGGGAAATGTATATTTTATAGATTTTACGTACCTTACATGTCTGGGTGTGTAACAGCGAAGCGTGGGTGGTAGTGAAAGTGCCCAGTGTAGGTGGTGCGATGTTTTTCATGGGGTGGGAGCACGTGGGATGGACACGGCTCGGCTGGCAAACGATTTGATAAAGGCAACAACGGTGGCATCTTATGTCTTGAAATATCTCTTTTATATAGTTGATTTTTACTTAAATTCTTTGATGAAAGATCTTCTTGGAAATTGAGAAGTATAATAGTATCTAAAGGGGTAGGAAGATTTGTGGCCTATGACCTGTCAAATTTTTACGAAAGTGGTTTCGCAGTTTGAAACCTACTTAAATCGATAGAGGATACCTAAATGATTAAATATATCATTTTTTCGTAACATCACCGGTTGCAGAGATATAATTGATTTTTATTGTCCCATATGTATATGGTGGGGCCATCTTTGTCACTAAATATCTCTGAAACTGGTGGTTTAAAAACTAAACGACTTATTATATTTTTTCATCGTCTGAATGTTCCCTAGCAATTTATAAGGGATTCAAGGTGCTACAGCGACTTTGCAAAAAAATGGCGGCCATGGCCACCTTCCATAGTAAAATCATACATCCCCTTTATGTCCAATCACACCCCGGACACTTCATACAAATTTCGCGCCATTGTTTACTACAAAGACATTCATGTGTACGTGATGTACTAGGGTTGAATCTAGATTCAATTAGCCCTCATTGTTCTTTATTATTAGCTAGACTTTCACAAATAAAGTAAAGGCTGTATACACCAGACAAGGCTGTATAGCCTTAGAAGGCTTAGCTCTTTTCTTAAAAAATAAAATTGTCTTTGGTTATAATACTGTGCTTTGGAACTGTGCCAACCTCTTGACAAATGGTCACAGATCGGTCACACAGGGGGGGTGAGGTAGCCTTCAGAGAGCGACAGGGAGTGTCCATACTGTATAATTTCCTTATACTGTGATGTCCAATATACATGTTACCTTTGACCGCGCTTTCCCTGAGAGATATGTGGACTGCCCCATGTTCTCACGTGTGAGGCATTCATATTTATTTTAATAGGCATATCGCACTATGCTCGCGGCCTTCGTGCACATCAAGAAATCAGGTTGTGCAGGCTTCCATAAGATTTGTTTCCTTCACCGTTAAAGCAACCGGAATGTTTATTATGTATGTAAAATTGCGAAAAAAATCATTGGTAAATTAGCCAGGATTTGAACCTGGATGTAGATGTCTTGTTAGGAGGGCCTGGTCTCCCATTTAACGTGGAGCCCCTTTTTTTTCTAATATATTGCCGTGATTCTGATGATGTCTCCGATTTCAGTGTGCATCTGGCATCGGTAGGCCTTATTTATCAGTTTTCAGCCACATGCCACCCTTTTCCCGTTTAGTCCTGCAGTTAGTTTACTTCACTGCCTATAAACTGTCTAGATTTGTTTAGAATTACTTGCAGTTTAATAACCTTCTTCCAACCTTCCAAAACTAGATCTAGATCTAACCTGTTTTGTTGTTTACTTAAAGCGGCAACTTCTTTTGCATAAAAAATTGGTTTGTATCTATAAAAAAGTAATGGTGGCTCCATATTATAATTAAATATTCAATCTTTCAACACGTGCTATATAAGTGTCGGTTTGTCTATTTTCGATCGCGTCGGCATCGCCTCAAATAGCCGGCGGCCAGCCGCCATAAACGGACTTTCAATCTTGCGCCTAAATATGCGCTGCTCTCGTACAGTCGACGACTGAAGTGGAGACAGTCGGTGGAATAAGAGACTGTGTGTATTTTTCTGTGGTGGGACGAAAAAAGCTTTCAATTGGTGCGTCCTGCCCGGTGCCAATAATATACTTGGACATGGACACAGATAGTACGATTAGTAAACAGCGTGCTAATGGAGAGAGCTACGTTTAACTTTGGAGTGTCTCTGAGGGGATACAATCTGAAATCAATATACGCTGGCTGACATGTTGAAAGACGATACATAGGGCGGTACAGGAAGGTGAATAAAAGGGAAAAAATAAAGTGACTATGCGAGCTCGCAAGCCAATTTCAACTCTCATTTTACACATTTTAGTGTAAAAGGGACGGTCTTTTTAGGTTTTCCGTAGTTGTGTAAAAGTTGCTGCCACACAAACCAGCGTTGCCGCTTGTACGTCTATATTCTGATCCATAAGCTAGAGTTATTCTGATCGGTCTAAAAGCGGCGCCGGTCCGGGTGGACGGTATTATTAGAGATGGCCAAACGATGGCTTCTCGCACCTGATTGGAGGACCGCCAACGGTTAGCTTCACTTGCTTTTTGGAAGATTTCGATTTGGATAAGGGACTCAATATTGCATTGATGACGTTGCGCCACGAATGACGCATGAAATAACGAAGAAGGTAGCGTGGTGTGACCTAACGAGAGTGACAGACGATGTGACAGACGATGTGACAGATTTAGTATACGTGGAGCAGGGCATGAAACCTCTTCTAGAAAGCATAATAGTTATTTTATCGCAGAAATAATTTTGTATAATCATTAAAACATCACTTGACATGAACTTGTTTCTACGACGAATTGTTTTAGAATTTCGGTATTTGTTGAGTTTGCTTGTACCACGAGCCGGTAAAATTGTATGTTGAAAAAAGGTAATTCTCCGATACGATACGATGTAAATTGTAATGGCTTCGCAAGGAAACCTGCAATCATCTAATCTACGGGGAACCCATCCTTCCAAACTAAGTATTCTGAGAGCTGTTTTATACACTTACTTAGACGAAATATGCGGCGGGAGGCGTGTCGCGTCTTTATCTTGGCGTGGCGATGGCGGCCGAGGTCGTCTTAGGCAACTGACGGGGTCTGCCAACATGCCGACATCTGAAAGTCTGCTGATTTGGCTAATCTGTGACTACTTAATAATGAATGCATAAGATACTTCTACGTCATCACTTGGAGACATTTGTCATACCTCTACATCTCATCAGTCATGTTGTACAACTTTATTTGCCTCTTCTTATAGATGATGACATGGTTCCTAGCTCGTTGCGATATGCTGTAAGTTTCAGCTACGCTGACAATGTCATCTGTGCGTTTCCTTCATCAGATAATCTGATAAAATCGCAGAAAAGCTAACGCTTCATGTGGGCTAAATCTAAAAATTTTGTAAAATCACTTACTAAGAAGAATCCCTTGATGAGTAAAAGTCTCAGTGTGGTGTGGTGTAGCATGGATTTTGTATTTGATTCTGTTTTGTGGGTGTCACTTGTCATTATTGTTAACTCCATTGATCTCCGTGTATGTCTCGTTACAAATCTAGACCTAAAACTGCCAAGCCAAACAATAGACGCGGCCAATCTAAATCGGCTCGTCCATTTATCAACGCACATTGTTTACGAAGATAGCAAAGCGATCGGTTGGCTTGGCGCGCTTCACGATGCAGCATGGAGTGATGTATGGCCCAATTACCAATGAGATGGTATAAGTTCCGTGAATTATGGTACGTTTTACACTTGTCATTACTGTTTTGTGGGTCGCGCTGATTTAGGGGCGAAATCTGTTCACTCGCGCTTAGACAGATTTTGGAGCTCGCGCTTTAATTGTGCGTGCTAACCCTTGTCCTAAATGTAATTGTGTGCACTAACCCTTTATATGAATTTTCAATGATTCAAGATAAAAATATTCTATTCTAAGTACTGTCTGTTAGTTTCTTGATGTTTGTGGAGAAGGACTTTCACAACTTACACTATCTTCTGTGTGCTCACTCATATGCCCATTCCTCGCTCTGTTAAACTCTTGTTCTCTTGGAAAAGTATTTTCATAAAAATCGGGTCACCAAAATAATCTATTTGTGATGTGATGCTGTCCACATTTAACTGATCTAAATTAAAGACGACGATTCTATTACCTATTAGCGGAACTTCCTATAATCGATACTCAATGATGGCAATAAACTATTCAGTATTTAGTGTCGAGAAATGTGTATATTCGTGCCCCGGATTTCCCTTGCAGATCCGCATCTATGCGTTTACAATGCATCTTCTGTTCCTCTGTACCGTTGCCAAACACGTCCGTGAATCGAAAACATCCGTTCATAAATTTGAAATTTCACTGTTCTCATTGTGTGTACAGGACATTACAACAGGCATAGTTGTAACTGAAGAATTAGTAAAGCGTTCAGATGCTGTATAATTTTTATAATTTTTTTGTCTACCTATTATTTATTGATCGGCTCTTGGCATTTCATATTTTGATAGGTGATGATGTATACGTAGCCAATTTGAAAGGGTTAACAAAGCAATGGAAAACTGACTTGCTTTTTTTATCTCTTTTGGGTCACGCTGACAGCTTTTGCAAGAACCATAAGAAGTTTTTGGGTCAACATGGTATCCGCGATTCGGAGCAAGCTTTTCATTCACCCGTTCCCTCACACACATCCTGTATAGGTTTCAGCCGCCACGTGTACCTTTATGAGACTTTTATTGTGAGTTCCAGTTCCGCTGCATTACCGTATGTTTCCATTAGGTCATAGCTATGTTAGCAGAGTACGACGATTACTACTACATACTTGTTTTCGACTTTTTTTTTGCAAAGAGACTGAGAGCCCACCTGTGGTAGCCTCAGTGTCCGAGACGTAGCGGACAAATTGCAGGAAAGTCGTCTCCGATGGTTTGGTCACGTAAGCCGCAGACCGCCAGAGTACGTCGGTAAAAGATGCCTTGAACTTATCGTTGATGGCCCTAGATCCCGTGGAAGGCCCAGGAAGCGCTCTGGCTTGACGTTGTGAGAGCGGACATGAGAGAAAATGAACTCACTGAAGAGGATGTTGAAGATCGGGCAAAGTGGAGTAGATTGAGTAGGAAAGCGGACCCTGGCTCCAGCCGGGATAACGCTTAGTAGACTGAGAGCCCACCTGATGGAATTTAGCTACCGCCGCCAGCCTGTAGGCAGGGCTGAACCTTTCGATCACTTGTTGAAGAGTGCCATATCGTAGCACTCGAGAAAGACGTCGTAAGGAAGCTCTTTTTAACCGACTTCAAAAAAAGGAGGAGGTTCTCAATTCGTTGGAATCTTTTTTTATTTTTTTATGTATGTTCACCGATTACTCGAAGCCGCCTGAACCGATTTAGAAATTTATTTTTTTGTTTAAAAGGGTATACTTCACAGCTGGTCCCATATAAATTTTATCGAAATCGATTCATCTGTTTTTGAGAGAATCAACAAAAACATAACAAAATTGGAGTTGTTGCGATTGAAGTCGGTTGTTTTTAACGTATTCAGCGTGGTCAATTATTTATAGACAGTTAGTAAGCCCTTGGCATCATCTTACCTGGTGGTAAGTGATGATGATCATTTAACAATTGAGGATTCTAAAGAGGACACCTCTGCAACCAAATGGTTTTAGACTAAATCGGGTTTAGCTGATAGGCGTGGACAACTCCATGGAGCACATGCTGTTGTGCAGACTGCTTAGAGTTTAGCTGCTCATAGGTTGGCTGCTTCCAACATCGAATTTGTGAAAGATAAAATTAACTGATTGCTGAAGATACGATGCTGAAGAGCGTTGTTTGTTACCTGCGTATTGCTCTCTTTCATGAGCTGAGAGTTAGAACGAGAGGATCGCTTTATAGTGTCGTATCGTGAGCAATAAACGTTGTGCGGTGTAAGCTTCGATGTTTGGCTCCAATGAATGAGTGTCGCTTTTAGCCTGCTCTGGCAGGTGTTTATGCTGATACCAGGAAACAGTTCGCGAAGTATTTTAGTGCTTTTCAACGATTGTGTGGAGGTAAATTTAGATTTTACGATGGGACGATTATTGCAGGGACCTATTTGCTATTTGTGTGTTTGGAAATGTGATGCTAGTTTGTGCTTGCTGGGAAAAGTGAGGGTGAGAACATTCTGTAAGAGAAATTTTGATATCGTGCTATCATCCATGGATATAGAGTCAGCTTGGAATTGCTGTCGTCATCAATCAACTCTCATGGTGGTCATACATAGTTTAACCTTATTCATCCCTAACTTCAGAAGTCTACTCCAGTTTATTTATACCCTTGACATGATAAGATAATGATCAAAAGAAACATGTACCACATTTTAAAAACCACAAATTTATGTGTTGTATTTTAAAACACAGTTCTACCAATTTAAGCTCTGTAAATAGATACCTAAATTGATTTCCCTAGTTTGGCAATCTACAGATACTGTATACTGTTATATCTATTCAGCAGTTGTGCAATGATTTATTAACAGACAGACAGGCCATTCGTAACCTGACATACACGGTGTCGCCGCAACAAATTATCATGTGAAATAGTTTCGCAAAACAAAAGCTCGTCTCGCACTAAGCGATCGCGCGAGCGTCTATTTCGGACCGACTAGGTGTGCGCGAGATAGATTGTATTGTATTTAACTCTACGCCAGCGCAGCGATAGAATACTCGATAGACTTACAAATGCGAATGCGACGTATTAATAGTTTTGAAAACTATCCTGATGCCATATATTTAATGGTTTTAGCATGTCTTTTAGTTATGTCGGTTAACCTTGTTGGAGTGGAAAGTCTGAATTTGATATTTTGTCGCATATGTGTGCGTTAATAAGAATGGAAATGTTCTTTTCAGTAGCATCAACGTTGTTGCTTTTCTGTCGGATATTGTCTTTAGTGATGTGTGTTGTTACTTCGTCGACAGTGAGCGCCTAGTGCGAACGACATACGTTTCCGCGGTTGTAGCTGTAGCTATCCTCGCTGCGCCCGCGCACCTGGCCGAATGTCGCCAAACTGTTGTGATTGGCGACGGTGTTGTGCCGCACTAAGCTACGCCGATTTTCTTAATGGTGCCGGTGCGGCGGTACGGTACTATGCCGGAGTAGAGTTAAGTACTTTGCAAACTAAGTTTAGTAACTGATATTTTAAAGTGTTTTTTTGTATGAAGATAGTGGAAAAATTGTGGAGGGGAAGATGTAAAAAAAGAGGCAATATCCCCTTCATAATCCCAGTGTTTCGGTGCTGATAAATACTGTTACTGTTTATTTTTGACCAATTGTCAGTCAGTCATACATGCAATATGTTATTGTTTATTTTTCTTTCCAAACTTGCTCTATGTGTTACAGATTTGTTGGTGTTCATCACTGTATGATGGATGGATGTGTGAAGGTTCAGAAATGTCAGATTTTCACTGTTTCGAGATCTCTAGCCAACACATTTGTCTAATTAACAGTTGTTTTACGGTTGTTCGGGCGCTGAGGTGTCTAGTATAGTGGGCTCGCCTTGACCAAGATACGGCAGACAGCGAGACGCCTTTCAGGAGGGAGCTTCTTAAAGTTTCTGCTCGAATAATCGTGATTTATCATTGGAGGTGATATGTAAACGTCAACATTATTTGATACATGAAAACTAAGACCTGAAACAATATTTCCTGAAGAAGTGCACCTTTTATATTACTTTCCCTTTTTACTATTGTATTATTTCATACGTGTTCTGATAGATGTTTTTGTTTTGTGTAACAGTTCTTCAGTACGCGTCATATTGTCTACCGACCGAGTATTTGATATCTCGTACGATCGATCCTCGGATACAATTTATACGTGCTTTGTTCCTGGTTGTCCCATCCATTGTTATAGTACTTACGTATAAATAAAAGCACCTGTTAATTGAATTTCACCCACCTATTTCTAGCACCTAAATGTACAAATACAATCACGCTAACATTGCGAACTTTATCATGTTACACCGCTTGGCTGTTGTAGTCCTCTTCGATTTTTTACATAGGATTTCCCAATTCCAATTTAAATGCGGCCTAACTCGGAATGAACAAAATTCTGTCATTAAGCGACAAAGGAAGGACTTTGCATTTGATATCTTTATTGGCAAGACACGTTCAGATATATTGTTTTTTGTCGGGCCGTATAGGTATCATACTTAGGGATATGATCTAGCAATAGCAATACCGCCTCGTTTCGGATTGCACACATAGTGCAGAAGTAGAAGTAGAACGCATCGCGCGGTGCAAGAGGCGCAAGGTGACGCGCAATCAGAATAGTGCATTGTGCAACGCCGGCCAAGGTCCTGCATCTAGACCAGATGCACTATTTGTGGGTGACTAGGTCAGCGGCGGGTTTACTGATGTATTTGCAATAACCTGCCGTAAGTCATACAGGCAAGGAAATCGGAGTATTTGAAAAAGGAAAAGTGCAATTAGCGCGACAAGTAATTTGAATGGGCTCCACAAAGAGCTCAGAGCTGGACTCAAAAAGTGTATCTCGTCTAGTTCAGATGTATAATAGTGTACCATTATAAGACAAAAGGTCTTATACACAATTATATACAAACAATATTACAGGTGTGACATTTCGTTGGCTGATATGCTATAAATTACCATTTCCAGATGCTACATGTAACTGAACAACAACATCAGTCGATCTGCAAACTTTGGGAGAGTCGAACATTATTTTTGCTTGACTTATCAAAATGATCAGCCGCTGTATTCTTGCTCTAGCCACGTCATTTTTTTTACTCTGCCAATTAACACTAATACTCAATGATGGATCAGTCAGTTAACAACCACACATGGCACGACAATCCTATATCGCGAACTACATCCCACAGCGTTGTGCCGTGGGAACCCCTCTTCCCTTCCCGCTTTTGGCGCCAGCACTGACAGACGGATCGATCGGCCGATGATTTGCCTACGACAAGTATGTCGTCTATGTACGACCGCGAATTGGGAACACGATGTGATTGATTACAAAAGATTAACGTCGCTGATGGCTTTTAATATTGTTCATTATATTAGCGAAGCAATTAAAATGTGTTGGAGGGAGTTTCTTTAGGGCCCGACGTTTCTTCTCTCTCCGCAAACACTTCCCGAAACGTTGGGTATACGAGTTCCGAGTGGTAGGAACTTCGTATTAGGTAGAAAAAATATGACGTTCGAAAAGTATAGAGATACCTACTTCGAATAAATATTATTTCATTTCATTTCATTTCAATTGCAAGTTTTGAAAATATTTTAATGGATAGGTAAAAATAAATAGTGACGAGTAAGGTCTGGGGGTTCCCTTCCCTTCTGTATTAGGTAAAAAGTTTTGTTTCCTTACGGTTTTCCTGTATAATGATGATTTCATTTGAATTACTCAACAGGTGGTATATCGTAAAAGCATATCGGGATTTTTATTACTTTAATGACTACTCTGTTATCAGTATATTTTTCTTTTGCTAACTTAATATTGTTGTTAAATTACCTCAATTTGGAATTTCTTGGAACCAACCAAAATATCTGATAAACAATTTCGCATTGCATAATTATATGTTGGCTAATATTTTACCAGGATTCATTTATCATGACCTGCATCAAATATCTTATCTCAGAATCTATTAAACCGTGCCAATAGTGATGCTGAAGCCTAGATCTAAAAGTGACCCGCGCCTATCTCGTCGCGGTTCTAGAATTCTAGGAATTCTTCGCAGGTGTGCCTGGACGGGCCACATACATGTTGCGTGTCAATCTAAAGTAGTCTAGCAGAATAACAGCAATACTTTGCCATCCATAGATTATTTACTAGATCACCAAAAAGTTTTTAATTACTACGTTTAAAGTCACAACGCAACGACATCAAAGAAACCGGAACTCAGCACATCGTAAGAGGATGCTGCAATGTTGTTTTTCGCTCCGCTCTAGTGACACATAGTGCGCATTCTAGGGCTAACTTTTTCCAAACATCGATTATCTACTTTGTTGGTAAGTGCGCATCTTAAGGCTTAGTTTTTTCGACATCGATTACATACTTTGTTGGTAATCAATCAATTATCCAGTTTGTTGGTAATCGATTATCTACTTTGTTGTTAATTGCAAGTAAAGTATGTCGGTGTATGCGTCGTCGGTGTAAGCAGGTTTCCTTTAATAGGATAATTGAGAATACTTTTTCAAAGTAAATATGTTAGAGCAAATCCATAGATAGATTATAAAAATAATCGAGCTAAAGACTATAAAATAAACAGCCCAGATTAAAGTATACGATACTTCAAAGTCTCTCTCTTCATATTAGTCAAAAATAATCGCGAATGCCGTTTGTCTCTTAAATAATTTTGTCAGTGGTGAAATGCGCAGTTTTCTCTTTGTAGACATGATTCCTATACATATTAACAAAAATTATATAGTTACTAATGTATACTCTTAAGGAGCCATCCAAATTAAGAAGATCTATAGGGTGGAATTTAAATTGCAGACTCAAGGGGTAGGAAGATTTGTAGCCTATGGCCTGTCGAATTTTCATAAAAGTGGTGTCGCAGTTTGAAACCTACTTAAATCGATAGAGGATACCTAAATGATCAAAAAATAGAACAGGTAATTTTTTAATATTGCCGGTTGCAGAGATATCATTGATTTTTATAATCCCTCCATATGGTAAAGAAATCTTTGTCACGAAACTGGTGGTTGAACACAAAATGACTTGTCTATTATAATAGTTTTTCATCGTCTGAGTGTTCCCTAGCGATTTATAAAGGATTCAAGGTGCGACAGCGATTTTGAAAAAAAAAAAGCCGGCCATAGGCTACCTTCCATAGTAAAATGTTACTACCCCTTTTAAGTTGACGACTCAGCTCATCGATTTGTATGACTGAAGAGTCCAATTATTTTTTTTTGGGCAGAATTCCTTAGTTAGAGAAAGTGGTTCGGCTAAAATTTGGTTCGCAATTTCAATTTCACTCTGTATAGGTAGTGGTTTTTATTGTCAATTTAATTTAAGTGTCAATTTGAAAAGGCCAAAAAAGGTATTTAGTTAGACTGTCAAACTATAATGAGGACCAAAAAAGATTGTAACAGTACAATTATTGGCGCCTTGAGAGATCCATTTATGTCGTCTATGGACAGATTTTTTGCTGATAGTTTCACTGAACATCATTAAGTAATCCTTTAGCGGTGTGATAAACAAACAATGCACAATAGAAGCAGTACTGAAGACCTCAATGAATACGCGTACACACGTGACGTCATCAGCCGACCGATAGCCAGCCGGAAGGGCATTGACCTCCCCGGATGCTATATCTTTCCCTGGAATCCACTCCGTCACTCACACACACACCACATTAAACTTGGAACAAAATGAATGTCGAACAAGACAAACAAACACACAAAGACATGACGAAACAATGCGTAAAAGTTAAGCGTTGAGCGTGTGTTTTTCTCTAAGGTTTTGTGTTTCAAGGATCTTCGAAAGGAAAGTGTGTTGTCATTGAAAAGTAAAGAAATATTCGGGAAGAAGTTTCCTATAATCACTTTTAATCTAGATGTTAGTCAACCATTTCGGCATAATCTCTACAGGTGATCAAACAAGCTCTCCTGTCGAAGTTGTGCCGTCCTTCCTGGAGTTTGCTAGAAAGCATGTCCCCAGCCCACGCGTGGGAAAGTGTGGGCTTGGCGGATGTGACCAAGTGATAAGATTTTGCCGGTAGGTAGTGTTTTTGCACTTCATTCGGTGCTACGTCAACGTTTTTCATCATAAAAAGTTTTGATAGACCATCCCGAGGTTCAAACTACTATAGCGGTTTTATAGATCCGATAAAATTATTGTAACAGCAATGACGTAAAATCCTCTGAGCATGTTACAGAATACTGACATTCATAGAGCAAAAACATAGAAAACAAAAATAACACGTCCATACATCATCACTAAATTTAATGAAGAAAACGCTACACAAGTTTACTCGAACACATCGCCGTCGCGAACTGCGCAGAGGCATTCGATCGAATAAAATTCCTACGGACATGCTCGAAAATAAATTTGCCAAGGAATAGACGGCGCGGACGGACGGAGGCGGTCAAAATAGACAGAAAAAATATGCACGCGGAAATCCTATTCCGATACATTCGAAAATAGAATTCGTGGAACATGGTGGAACGAAGCGACTGACAGAGTCTTAGCAAGCGTGGCTCGTGTATGTTTGTAGTAGAAGGACAAACAACACGAAACTTGACAATTTTAGGGGAAATATGGGTTTAGTTTGAATACCACAGAGCCGTTAAAAATAAATGGTGCTCCCTAAAATCTACTTTCATCCTATTAAGCTAGATTGGTACCCATTGACTCATGTTGAAGATTGGTTAGCTTGCTTCCACCACCGTCAGCTCTTTTCAACGCAACATCATCCATCACTACCACATACTCCATCATCCATAACGCCACGGTATCCCTTACTACATCCTTAGATATTTGTAATGTCGTTGTTCCCATAACCTCTGTGACCTGCCATAATGGCACCATGAGTCGTATCAACACTGAACACCACACCTTAAGGTCGTTGAGTTTGTCCAGCTCACGTCCACCGCGGGTGACTGCCACGCCACATTGAATGTGAACTGTAAATCATCATGCTGTGGGCTAATGCAAGTCAGGCCACCTTGGTGACCCATATGTCAGATGTCAAGCTGCTCCTATAACACCACCAGTATTTGCTTACATGGTTGAACCGCGTCGGTTATTGAAGCGTGCTAGATGTTGTTTTAAGAGTGTTTTTACGGTATTGTTGTTTCAGGTCAAGTTTTCGAAATAGTGGGTTGGTTGTATTTAACTATTTTATTTGTTGTTTGATTATGGTTCTTTTTAACAGACTTCAAAAAAGGAGGAGGTTCTTAATTCGACTGTATGTTGTTTTTTTTTTGTATGTTAAGCGATTACTCCGTCAGTTATGGATTGATTTTGATGATTCTTTTTTTGTTTGGTAGGGGATACTTCAGAGGTGGTCCCATTCAAATTTTATCAAAAATTGATTCTGTGCTTTTTGAAAAAATCTATAAAAACTAAAAAATCATTGCAAAATGGTAGTTGTTACGATTGAAGTCGGTTTTTTATCGTGTTTAGCGTTGTCAATTATTCGCTGTTATTAAGCCCTTTACTTCTTGACCTCCAACAATCCAAACTTGGCTTGTGTTTAGTAAGGCCCAACCTACCCTAGGCATGGAAAGAGACTCTTGTCACTGCAGTGGGGAATGGGGATAATATAGGTTAATAAATTAGGGATAACTTAGCCCTTGACTTGTCACCAAATGGATGGATGAAGGAAGCGGTATTACCAAGAATTCCCAACATTTTCTTTACCTTCATTAATATCATAAATGGGAAAATAATATGAATATTGCTTCCTTTTCCATTCATGATAATCAAGACAGGTAGACGTCCACCCACCCCGTATACATGCCCTCCCCATTAGCTTACAGTTGGTAGCTTTCAGTTGTCGCGATTCTGATCTGATACATCCAACTTGTGACCCTCACACCTTCAGTACTACTACATTCACTAACCAAATGAAACGCCATTTATTCAAATGTACAATATGTATTAACAATTCGTTTCGCTCTGTTCCAGGTAAGACCAAAGACAGCACTGCTGGGCGTTCAGCCTACTACGCATCTTCTTTACGATAAGTGACTCCGCCTATTTTTAACCCTATCCGTCTATCTATTTACATATTTATATGTATGCAGGTATTTAATTAATAAAGTATTAATTAGTCACCTTCAAATGCCTCCGCCGATATGTGCCGGTATTTTCATAATCTGTTTATATTATACGCATATCTATTTAGGTATTACAAGTAATAATGTGCCCGCGATGTCGCACGCGTAGACTTTGATGTAAACACATGTTTTTAACAGATCGATGAACCCGGAAATTCATTTTTCCATACAAACTTTAGCACTTCATTTCTACCCCGATAGGATATACTCTTTTAAAACAATAATGAAACATGTGTTTTTTAAGAGCACATATTTTATATAGGTTTTAAAAAAGGTGCGTTTGAAATTTTAAGGGGTTATTCAGAATCAAGTATAGAATAGATAAAGGAAAAATATTGAAAAAATCCGATCTAAAAGCTGTAGATCCGTTTTCATTTCAGTTTGTTGATTCACTATTCAGATTTAGTATACAAAGTTAATATAAATGTCAATTGCATGAATTATATTTGTACTGATCCTTTATCAATGTAAGAGTCAATCTCACGAACGCTTCGCAGTTTAAAATCATCAAGCCGGTTTAGTTACAGGCGGCCGACAACATTGAAACGGACATACATACACACAGACTTGCATACACCCGAATTACATTATCGTTTACTTGGGAACTCAAGTAAAAAATGTTTTTTTTTAATATTTTAAAACCCCTTTCACTCTTTAGGGATAGTTTAAATTAAAAAAAAACCTCCTTAGTGCTGCAACGTCTTCCTCCACTCAAAGTATATTTCCTCCAAAATCTCCTCAGTTTAGGATGTGCGATGTCTGTCAGTTTGTCGGTCAGTTACTGTACTGTTCTATATAGGTATAAGTAGGTTCTAAATACGTATGTAGTTGTGAAGTCTATATTTAGATACCCTACCGAGTACTTCCGCACTGTGATAAGACTTGTTTTAGCGTGGTCATGTAAAGCTATGGTCATAATGTTCAGTTTCACATGTACCGTTTTCATAAATGCTTTCAGGAGGTAGTTCATTTCATATAAGATGGTTTGTTATGAACTTCTGTGTTTATCTTCTTCTTTTAATCTTTGAATGACGTCATTTTGTCTTATACCCTGTGTTTTGGAATGTTATACAAACGTTTTAGGTATTAATAGTGGGTTTAAAGTATCCATATGTTATGATTATTTCTAGAACTAAATACACAATCAGGAATTCTATTAATAACCCCATACTAGCGAACTTGCCTACTTATAAGGGTATACGAGAATTAGATTCTAAGGGGCAACCGATTTTTCAATACGTAAATTGTTTGTAACAGTTGTTTGCACTGCACTGTGAAGGTGTGACCACACCCTTTTGATAAAGTAATGGCGCAGTATTTTCGTGTAACAGTTCGGTGTGGTTCGGTTTTACCTATGTAGGTACTTATTTATTTCTATTTATAGAGTTATTGGTTGGCACTCAACCGATGATAAAGCGTTCTATATTTAGAAGTGAGTAGGATGTTTTTGTTGAAAATTATAGATATTCAATTCAACGTTGCATACAATCTATTCGACGATAGTATTGAATAATGACAAACAACATTGGAAAGATTAATTTTATATTTCTTGCAAGAAAAGATAACAATTATAAAAATAATCGTGGCTTATTTAATATTCGCGTGGCCTTGCTTATCTATTTATAGAGGGACTTTGTGTTGGTTTTTATGAACCTGCTCATGGGTGCACCGGCAACGGCAACTGGTTTTAGATAGACGTAACTTACTGTTCTAATATTATTGGAATTTTAATTTTATTACATAATAGAACATAATAATGACATGAATGAACACACTGACCACTATATTATTTTATATTGATGACTGATGCTGACAATGAACCTTTGGTACTTACTCCTCGACAAGAGGGATTCATTTTCAAGTTTGAATTATATTTTTGTACGGGAGATGAATTCTTGTAGGGACTTAGGAAAAATAAGATTTAGATTAATATTCTTTGAATGAAAATTATAAATATTATAATAGACTTGCCCAAAGTGTTATCTATAAAGTAGTGTAACGCTATCTTGTAAGACTGTTAATCACTATTTAAATTTTACATATTTTTTCATGTTATAATTTGTTTGGCGTTTTCTTTACGTCACATGTTTCCCTAGTTCTTGTAAGTTTTGTAGTACATTTATTCTTTCAGCAACCATATTATATCATCTTGATTGGTGACGTCACCAGACCATAACACTCGCCCTCGCAAAAAGTTTATAGGGCTTACCAGTTGAGAGTTAAAAAAAACATACATATTTTGCTAGTCGCGAGTCGCGAATATTTGCGAGTAGTCATATTAGCTCTGCCGCGTCACCGTACCCACTAAAAATAGAATTCGTTATATTTATTATACCCATATTTTAGCTAATTGTTACTGTTGGGTTCGTTAATTATTATATTTAGCTTCGGCTCAGTTACTGGAAAGCAGTGGTTCGTGCTTGGTCACGGTAATAATATGTCTCTATGGTTTTTATTTGCATTATCCTTGTATTTGTTTCGATATTTCTTCTTATTTTGAAAGAACTTCGCAACGATAGAGAGATGTTTACTTACTAGAGACACTTTTTAAAAAACATCGAAGACGCTAACCAATTTTATTAAATCTCAAAAACTCGTTGGGGTTCAGTTTAGTCTATCTTCACCTCACACTACGAAGTCAGGCGAATTATAGAAACATACATGCACAGAAATACATTACGCTCATTTTGGTTCTCAATTCGTCGTTTCTTTTTTATGTATGTTCACCGATTACTCGAAGACGCCTGAACCGATTTGGAAAATTCTTTTTTTGTTTAAAAGGGTATACTTCACAGGTGGTCCTATATAAATTTTATCGAAATCGATTCAGCTGTTTTTGAAAAATCAACAAAAACATAGCGAAATTGGAGTTATTGCGATTGAAGTCGGTTGTTTTTAACGTATTCAGCGTGTTCATTGCATTACAAGCTTCAATTACATATTCATTTTGTCTACCTAGTAGTAAGCTTCTACGAAACTTGTACCTACAGTTCACTAATCGTTTTGAGACGTGTTAGCGAACGAAGCGAGCTACTATATTATCAATATAACATACAAGCAAGCTTATCTTTTTGTTTCGACAAAGAAAACAAATACTTACTTATTGTTATTTTTAATCTCTACTGACATTGAATTTATTTTTAACATTTTTAATTTGAGTCCTACTTGTTAAGCTTATCTCAAATATAAAGTCACATTTCGCCCCAACGTGCGTCTTACTTCCTACTGCGTCTATTTATAACCGCCACAGTCATAGTAGGTACTAATAGATCTAGCAGTTCTAGTGAATATCATTACGCGATTAGCGACAAAAAGTGGTCCGCCGTTTATCGCATCATCATCATTGTCATCATCGTCAATTATTTTATTTATAACCTGTAATTATTGTCGTTTGTCGCCTCTTTGTTTCTGGCCTGATTTAGCTAGAAGCTGCGTTGCGTCTGCGTTGCAGAAGGTTCACATTTTGAGAGACGACTTTGTCAGGTTATGATTTTACGGGATGTGTTAATATTTTATATATTTTATTCCAGAAATCTTCAATCATAGTATCAAAGTATGATGAGTAGATAGAAGCTCCAGTTTATGGATCCTACACTAGTTTTGTTACACCATTTTAGAAGGTCCTTTTGAAATATCTAAAGAAAATAAAATAACCATGGCTTCTTCTCATGAATCTCAACAACTTTCTTCAAAGAAATAGTTTTTCCTACCAATATACATAATACATATAAACACTATTTATGACACGTTAGCACAGCAAATAATGTTGTTTGAAAACGGACCTGAGACATTTAACTCGTTATGGAAGAGAAAGAGGAAAAAGTAGAAAACGATAATAATAGTAGACATTTCAAAGATGACATTATAAAAGGTTTGTTATTTTACATAAATACCTATCTTCAAACAGGCAAATCTACTACTCGGATATTTATTGCGAAGTAGGTAACATGTAACCAACTTTTGTCTAAAGATCTTTGGAGGTAAAATTCTTTGATCACTAAATATAGTCTTAAGATCTATAGACCCATCACATAATTTCATAAAATATTTTTTTCTAGAGCTAATTTATTAATATCTCTTGCTAAGTTTAAAGTGTAACCCGTGTTTATTCAGAGTAACCTCAAAAAGAACAATATGTCTGAATTGCGTAATTTTTTCAACCGAATTTATAAATATGTACACCCGCCTCCGGCTTTAAAATGTTTGCAAGTTCTTTTTAAGTAAACAGTTAGTAGATTTTTTAAAGATAATATAAAAACCATCCGGATAAAGATAAAGCATATGTATCCGTCAGTCCAGCAACAGTTTATATTTACTTGCCCTAACGCGAGGCAATTTAACATAAAGGGGCCCAGAATAGCTCCTTGTGTAACTCCGAGAATAACTTACAAATGGGAAAGTATCGAGCGGGTTATTATTAGCCGGGCCGAGCAACTTGCTTCTGCCTTTATACAGGCGAAAATAGCGCGGAACCCTCCACTGTTTGAGCTGGAATATCGATTGAGGTATTATCGTTCTCATGAACTAATCTCACTAAAAAGTTGAAGGCTTTTTTTCTCCTATATCGATCATAACTTCGCAAGACGCGTATATTTTTAGTTTGAGATGTACGCCATGCATAATTGTTTCTCTTTTGCCGGAGAAAGATTAACTTTGTCAAAATATAATTGCTCACCGACAACGCTTTGATGTTTTAATACCTGGAGTATGGAAATAAAACTTCAAGTGAAATTTTAAATGAAGTTGGTCCAAGAAATTACTTAGGGCAATTACGGAACAATCTTTGTCATCGTTTCACAAAAGCTGCAGCTGCGAGAATTGAAACAAAGCAAACAAAGAACAACTGACAGCAATCCTTCCATGGGGAGTTTCATCCAGAATTAGGTCTCCACTAAAAATATCGGCTTTGGAATGCGCGCGTCTGTTTATAGAGCGACGCTCGAAGCGGGGGAGCTGCACTAGTCTATTTCGGGAGAGAAACAGGTTGACAAAAACCCTGTTGACAGCTAACAAGTGATGCCACTTGTTGGGGCTGGAGGCGCAGGTGGGACGGGGAATGCTGAGGGTGGGGTTGATGAAGTGACTGCACCAGCGAACTTGTTTGATAATATAATAACATCGTGGAAGAAACAAAATGACGTGGGTGGGCACCGTGTAAAAAGAAGTCTACTAATAAGTTTTGATGTTGAAAATATGTTGGGAAACGAAAATTAACTTATAACTGAGATAAACACAGGCAATATTAATAGCAAAAAGTAACGTAAGACGTTTTAGTTAAAATAAAAAAATAAAAACTTCTTGCACCCCTGCGCCTGTTTGAACTAACACAATGAACTCACAGTGCAATGTTTTTCTTGTTTTTAATTAAATTCGATCTCCAGCCAATCTGTCTCCAGCCTTTACAAACAAACAAAGACATCCGCTGCCCACAGACAAGCTGTTGTTCGAAAATACTTTTTTTAATCACTTCATTTGTTCATTACGTATTTGCACGTTATGTCTATGTCTATGCCTGTTAAGTTGCACAATATTGAAGCTTGGACTGAATGACTAGTAGGTCTCATTTTGCTGAAAAAAAAAACCATTATCATGCACTATTTTAGCAGTAAACCTCTTATATTGAATCCTTTCGATAAAGTTATACATGTTTCCTTCAAAGTCTTGGTCTAAAAATAGTCTCGTCGGTTTTATCTCATATCCTTAAACCGTTGTGTGTGAGTCAGTGCTCGAATCCGTACAACTATGCCCTTTGTATGGTAAACTAATTACTGCTGCTATATTTAGACGTGATTCACGCATGCGCCTGGTCCCCACTTAAGACTCATGTCATCCATGTGATCGGCCTATTTTCTATTTTTCGAACAAAGGACTTGGGAACTTTAGGAGATGTTTTCATGTCTTTGTCTTATAATTTTATAACTAGAGGATATAACTAAATTGAAAAAATCATGTAAACACAAAGTTCATGATCATCACTACCATTATTTATGGTCAAATGATGTTTATCTTTAAAAAAGAATTTGTAAAATAAACGTTTCTTGAACTAGCTGCTTTAATGGTTTTTCATTTTACTCTTCCATTGTGTATTGTACCAATGCATGGTAATGTGTCTGTGTCAAAAATAGTTCACAAATAGACTCTAGCCTTTTTGTCTCGTCTTGTAGTCGTCATTTCTCCGTAATTACTTGCTAACGCAACAATGCCTTGTTTACCTTCGTTTTCGTCAGTGACATCGATTTTTTGAACTAAAGTTGTATAGAAGTCAACGGTTATTGATTGTGTCTGTGTTTACAGTCTATAAAAGATTAATCTGTTTTTCAGTTGCTTACGTCGTAGTTATGAATTTTATTTATTCTCTTTTGCACATTTGTATATTTCGTTTTTTCACGAGTTTTTTTTTTGTATTAGGTTTAATTAAAATTTTACAGCAGTGACATCTGTAACGTTTCACTGCATGCGTTCGTTACCGTGCAATCAATTCATGGTTGAAGAAAGGAACATTTAGCATTTATTTATTCAAATGCTAGTTTGACATTAACGTTTTGTGTTTTTCTTCAGCGGGCGTATCGCTGCTGTCCCTTCCGAGCACATGGTAACAGGGTTGATAATGACACGTTTAATGCTGTGAATAGTGATATTTAGTTTTGAAGGCTTCGGTTATATGGACGTTTTGAAATACTTGAACTGTCTCTAATATTTTATCTGAGGTTTCGAATGCAGCTAGTCCAAAATCTTCAGCCTTATCATCTGCATTTTCATCATTGGACAAACTACCATACCAGTTACGAGTATTTAGTCTCGCGACTGAGTATATTATATCGGGACGGACGGGATCGGGAGTCGTTACAATAAACATTGCCGCGTATTTTGGAACCGGACGCGCCGTTCATTCCGCCGGTTCACCGAAACCGGACGGGAATAGCCTGGATGCGCGTACGCATCGATATTGCGGGACGAAACGTTTCAAAGAGATGTTATACTTATTATTTGATATTTTTTATCTACATTTGGTAAGCCCTTGGCATTATTATCTCATTGAATATACGTATAAAGTTTACTAATTGTAGGATCTTATTAGGCGAGGTTCAGACGGGTGGGTTCCAGTGATCACCAAGTTACCACGCAACGCGCTGTTTTGTTGCGAGTGGGGCGAGATTGTCAAAGTAATTTCCGACATAAGAGGCATATTAGCCCTCAAAGATATCGGCAAGGCACTGATAATGATATGAGAACGATATTGTTTTTGATACGCAAGTTGAAATAACTTAATACATGTACATGACCGCGGGTCATAACAACTGGTTAACGCCGCTATCCGTCAAATGGTATATTGTGTTGTGTCACACTATAGGAAAATAAATAAATAATAAGATATAAGTTTAATTCTTAATAAAAGTAACGCGACGCGTTTGTGCGAATTATCAGTCCGTATGTTTTAGCGCGTTTATTTTGGCGCGTCCAAATAAAAAGCGCATTTTCGACGCGCAGGCGGGGGTGGGCGGTACCGTCACGAGTGCTGTGTTTTACGTTTGAACTTTTGAGTTTTCATTTGCTCTCGTTGTTGCAGTTTTTATGTTTAGATTCCATTCGTTGTCCTCACATCAGATAGCCAGTAATAAGTACTTCTAGTGTTGGCAATATTGAATTTGCGCAATTCTACCTGCGATATCACCATCATTCCCACTCACAACGATAGAGTGATAACGCCGCCTCTGTATATTTTGTATTTAAATAGCTACAAGTGAGAACTGAAGGATAAGTTTTAAATAAGACGTTCAGATCTGAACACAAATAACACAATAGCTCAAAAAGGCAACTATCCCAAACCAAATAACATCCTTTGGTCGCCGCATTTAGCTGTCGTCCAAAATAGCGCCGTCCGCGATCGCCTGCGCATCATAAACAATTACTACGGCCACGAATAGGCAGTCTGCTCCTGGACTATTTCGAGGGTTTCCGAGAGAAGATGCTCTCTTTGGTTTTTTTTTTAATGGTTGTCTAAAGGAGATTAGCGTTTGAATGACGGGAAGGGCTTGAAATAGATTAACATACACTTTGCGTACCTTTACCGTAGAATATTATTCTACGACACAAAATGAAAAAATAAAAACCGACTGCACATGAATTCGCAGCCCCAATGTTTCGATAGCTTGGACGGATTACGGATTATTGTACTAGCCCTGCGCCCGCGACGTCTATCTGTCTGGTAGTGTCACAGGTACAGGGCTGTCAACGCACTTTTGACTCCTCTGGTGTTGTGACTCCTCTGGTCTATGGGAGGCGGTAATCGCTTACCATAAGATAAGATAAGATAAATATTCTTTATTGCACACCAGTAGAACAGAGACATCAAAAAATATTTACCATCAGGTGATCCGTCTCCTCGTTTGCCACCTCTGCCATAAAAAAAAAGAAATAAATACGATCAAATTTAATGAAAAATTTAAAGGTGTATCGTAAGTGTATCATATTCATAACTCAAAGGAACATAATTCATCCATATGTATGTATGTAAGCCATTCGAACAGAGCCGCGAATTCTAATGCTAGTGAACAGTAACAGAATATTTATTACTGTTGAAGTTGCTAATTTCGAAAAACGCGTCCCTTCTTTACTTTTCACAATGGAACCTTCAAATGGAATGTCAAACAAACAAAAAAATGGATTCTCGTATAAAGTTGACTTATGCGGGTTGCAAAAAGCTCCAAGTTGTTAAAAATAATGAGAAGAAGGTGTGTTGGAGTGATGATCATAGTGGTCTATTCTTCTTCTTCTTCGCCGTTCCCTCATTGCTGAGGATCATGGACACATGTGATCCTCCACTGGATGCGATCTTTAGTCAAGTGGACGGCTCGATACTGACTGCTTCCCACTTTCCTCTTCACGGTATCGGACCATTTTGATGGTGTTCTTGCTCTTGCGCGCTTTCCCTCCATCTGCCCTAGAATAATCGCTCTGTCCAGATCATGACGTGGAGAGCGCATTATGTGACCGAAGAAGCCCAAGATCCATCTTCTATTAAAAAAATGTAAATTAGGAACTTACACAGTAATTTTATATATTTTTTTTTACCCTCAATTGGTAAGCCCTTGGCATCATCTCACCTGATGGTAAGTGACGATGATGCCGAAGGTGGAAGCGGGCTTACAAAGATTCCCCAACGCAATGGGGGAACTCGCTATCTTATCTTCATGCCGGAACACATCAATGCTGTTAACATTGATGTTTGGCGGCAAGACTTAGATAAGATGGTGGTAGCTAGCCAGGCGGGCTCAGAAAATGCCCTACCACCAACCAAACCGAGTCCTACAAAGTTGGACCCCGCCGGGAATCGAACCCACGACCTCCTGATGTGAAGCGAATGGACTAGCCACTAGGCTACGGTTATTTTAATTATTTTAGAAAATCTTACAGAAAATTTTGGTACTACAAATTAAGATACTTATAAATATAATATAATAGTGCTAATAAGAAGTTTCCACCAATAGGATTTCGGCAGAGAAAGGACGGACAAATAAAAAAATATGCATGTACGTACAATGGGGAGTGCTCCGAGGAATTGTTCGGATTGATCCCTACCGCCTCTTTTCGCCATCGTTCTACGCGACAACAATTTCATCCCCATCACTTAGATGGTTGGCAGTCCAAAACTGTGCGTTTCACTAGAAACTTTCTGCCTCGCACAACCGAACTGTGGAATGAATTGTCGCCTGCGGTATTTCCGGACCAATACGACATTCAAACCTTCAAGAAAAGAGCGTACTCCCATATCAAAGGCCGGCAACGCACTTGTGACTCCTCTGGTGTTGCGGGTGTCTATGGGCGGCGGTAATCGCTTACCATCAGGTGATCCGTCTGCTCGTTTGCCACCTCTGCCATAAGAAAAAAAAAACTTAGAATTTTACTTGAAACTAAAGCAGTACCTTGTCGCCAACGAAACAACAAAGCCTACCTAATTAAAATATATAAGCGAGAAACTGTAACATCTGAGTTAACACGTTACAATACAATAATACAGTCAATACATTATACCGATTTCACGGCATAATGTTATATCGAATAATGGTGACATATTCCAGTGCAAATCTTGAATTAAAAATTTAAATTATCAAAAATTGACAAATAAGTAATGAAAACACAATTGTGAACAATTTGATCTGGGTACCCCACGATGAAGCCTTCCGAACCCAATATTAGTATAACGTCTACTTAGCTTAGTTACACATTCACCTACAGCCTACAGACAAGCACTTAAAGTTTAAAACATGAGCGGTTACCGCCGGCCCTCAAACTCGGGCGCCCAAGGCCGGGCCGGGCTCCGCTAAATATAGCGCGCCCGAAATAGCCCCGGCATCCCCGCACCCCCGCGTCCCGCACCCCGCCACCCGGCCCCCGCACCCTGCAGGGGGTGGGGGAGGGGATCGCGACCTACTTCGGGCTAAAGCTGAATTGTTTAAAAGTTTCCATAATATGCTTTGGCAGGAGTGTGAAATGAAATATAGTGCATAATAAGTCTTTGATTAGTGTGTATAGGTGACTTATTGTTCTACGGTAAATGGTAGATGCTGCTACACAGTTTAGTTATCAAACTGACCCCCCCCCCCCTTATACATACAGGGTTTAAAAAAAGTGCGTTTGAAATATTAAGGGGTTATTTTAGGGGTTAAAAGCGCATTTTTAACCCCCTGTATAGGGGAGGGTCACAGTCTTGCAATAGTTGCAAATATACTAGTAAAGGTTTCGTTTGTGTCGGGGGTATGCGTCAGGTTAGGTTAGGTTAGTTAGACGCTTTTTAGCATAACAATACAAATGTTTACCGAGGCAATGCTGCGACCTGTTTTGAAAGTTAAAGTTCTCATTTATTTTACTAGTATCATTAAATCCATAACTTGTTTACTCTGAAAACATCGAGAGCGCCTTAACATAACTGGAGTGGAGTGTATTTCAATAGTAGTTTAGTTTAACCCCCCAGCCGCCGCCGCCTCGCGACCTGGGTCGCAGGGTCGGGTCGACCCAACCTACCGCAATGTCATACATACGTCTGGCTTGTGTACCGACGCCAAGTACCTGTAGTTTTGAACGGTAATGGTTTCAAATAACTCAATTTAATATGAAGTGTGGGCAGGGCTCCGACTCGATGGACCGACGACCTGGTGAAGGTTGCGGGAAGCCCCTGGATGCAAGCCGCACAGGACCGGTCAGTGTGGAAATCCTTGGGGGAGGTCTTTGTCCAGCTGTGGACGTCTTTTGGCTGATAGATAGAATATGAATTTCAGTTTTGTTTCTTTAGCGCTTTTTGACCGCCCGACACTCGGGGAGAGTGTAGTAAGTTAGAAGCGTGTATCGTATATATTTAATGCTGTTTTTTACTTGATAGCAGCTTTCATCGCTGTGATCCTTAGGTGGTATGAGTTGTGACTTGTGACTGTATTGGTGAATGTCTATGGATTACTTAGGGAAAGGTGTTCTGTTTCATGCGTATTTGCAGTTACGCCACAAAATACATGATACAGAAGGTCCGCTCAATATGCTCACTAAAATCCTAAGCATATACATGCTTATAGACGAATACGGTCGTTTTAGGCAAGATCACGTACTATACGATCGTGACCTTGCCTCGAACGACCGTATATTTCTATAAGCATGTATATGCTTACGATTTTAGTGGTTTATATTGAGCGGACCTTCTGTGTCTATTTTGTGGTTACGCCCTGTATTTGTTTATTTTAGGAATACTTTCCATGCTCGTTCCACGTGATAGATAACAGATAGGCCTCCGGTTATCATGAAGAGACGCCGATACGAGTTATTCCAGGAAGGATTATGATAATATATCCAGTTGAGTACCATTTGCTGATAAAATGGGAGTCTTCCAGCGTTGGGTTTTTTGTGACGATAATTAATTATTACTAAAAAGTTAATTTGTATTTTACCAAGTTTTTACTGAAAGTGCTAAACGAACGGTTTTAAAGGCATCAGATGAACTATGGAATTGAAACTCACATCGTAATAGATGGTCCATTAGTATTCATTACAGACTTAATAAGGCTGGTCGGCAACTACATATTTAAAAAGTTGTTTGCTCTACCTAAGGCTGTCTATATTTTATATTCTATACAGCAGCCTTAAAACACAAATGGGGAAAAATGCATGGAGAAATATGTTACTTTATTTAAAAAATGTAAGTATTTAATAATGAACTCGAATGTCTGTGGGATGTCTAAGCTATGGGACCACCTTTTTTCTAACAAACTATATTTTGCGTTTTCACAACAACGGAAAATAACTCATAACTCCAATGGGAGCTATAAATAGAGCCACGCATGCATAAAAACAGCACATCGCTCACTCAGTTCCATATAAATGTTTATTTTTATACGTCGATGATGCAATATACCGATAGCACCATGTATCCACCACAGACATCCTTTACAGGGCCTTACTTTACGTTAACACATGGGTTAACGTAAAGTCGGTAAAAAACTGTTACAAGCATTTAGTTCAACACACAGTTACTTAGTACAATTGTGTTCAGTTTTGTCACCATAATAATAGATAGATAAAACATTTATTTAACAAACAACAGAATGAAATTATCATTCGCATGTCAAAAATTGATAATTATCTGATAAATGGCAAATAAGTAAAGTATCCCAGCAGTTTGCGTCTCTTATACCTAGGGTAGGCCGAGGTGAATCGGATCACAGGGCGAATCGGATCAAAATTAGAAATAAATAAATATTTTAAATACCGCGCTAGACTGACCGTTGTCATAGCAACACATCACTTCGTCCCTGTCCCCCGCATCTGTTGTTATATTAAGTATTTTGATACCTCTCGTATTTTACTGACTACAACTCTCGCCCTTGATGCAGAAGTGACGCTATTGCAGTTTTTGCGCCTATTGTAAAATACGTAATAATGATTACTTGTTATTTTGTACCAAGACTTTGTTTTATAGTAAAAAATATTAAATAGTTTGATTAAGTATGGACTTTATTTTGAAAATAAAAACGCTTTTTGATAACTATGTGAATCGTATTCTGATAAAATGTTTTTTACGACCTTAGATATGGGGCGAATTGGATCATGTCCTGCGGGGTGAATTTGATCTTTACTTAAAATCTAAATATCATATTTTTATTTATTTTTTATGGTTTTAAATAATTCTGATATTTATTAAAAAATAACCAAGATCAATATTTTCAATAAGATGTGAGGAAATTAGAGAAATCAAGCCCTCTGTAAACAACGGATTGAGGACATGCAGCATGAAGGTTAAAAAAAGGACTATTTAGCCGGATTTTCGTGCCAATAACTATATGCCTGGTTCCTTAATTAATATGTATTTCTATTGTTTCATTTAAAACCATTTATTAGAAGAGTTCTCTGTTTAATTACTGTATATATTATGATCCGATTCGGATATTCGGGGGGCGAATCGGATATTTCCCAAGTTTTAGTTTTTCTTTCACAGAAAATTCGATTTCAGTACTATTCAAGTTTATGATTATGAATTTCGAACTAGAATAAATACTGAATACATCTAAAATAATAACCAACCAACGGAAGTTGTTTTTATTTAACCTCAAATTGAAATTGATCCGATTCAACCCGGTGTACCCTATTTATATTATTTTTATACTTACTGTATATCCGACCGATGTCTACCTAACATGTGTTATACAGGCTGTCTATGTGAGCGGCTAATTCCATAGTCTGTAACATTGTTGAGCGTCTATTTTAGTCAATGCCATCAAGTAACGCTATTTTTAGCTGCATACATATGTAGCTACGAACCGGACTCCTTCACCTATAAGCTATTGCAAACAAAGCTACATCAAGACTATTTCAAGAATTCTAGTTTTATTATTATCAGCTAAGACAATGTCAAGAGTTTCTAATACGAGGAAACCTACTTTAAACAAACACTTCGGCTGATTACTGATTACCCGTTATTGAAAATGTACATTTTTGTTATTGATAAATATTTGTACTCCTACTTTGTCTGCTGAAGAGCTGAGTAGCCTTATCGGTTAATTGTTTATTTATTTATACTATATTATTAAAATTATTTTAGCTTAAAATATATGTGGCAAGAGTCACTTCAGCAAAAGCACAGTCGGCTGGAGGTCAGTGCTGCGAGGAGAGAAAGCAGATAGTCATCCGGCACGTCATTAGCTCTGTTTACTCTAAACGTCTCCGCTCGATTTCTTCACACTTCTCGGTCCTAACCTAAGCCTAATCTAACAAAATCTGACAGCATCCCTTTGTTTCCAGCTGAGATGGCGCACGACAGCTCGGGCGGCGCTGACGGCTCCCCCCATCAGACGCCGTCGCCCCCCACCGCGCGACTGCCCCCCGCCGACACCAGCTTCCACCACCAGATCATGCAGGTAACACCCCCACGGTGGCAGCTGGGTTAGATAGCGCATACCACGCGCACTGTGAGAAATGAGCTCTCTTGCAGTAAGGGTCTCTGGTAACTAGTCAAATTAATTTCAGTAGATTAAAATTACGTCCTTTCCACCTCAAGAAACTGCTTTATTGCAGTATATTGTGTTATTTGTTTTCAGAAATGTATGTTTAATATTTTATTTACCCAGTAAATATAATTCTTAAATATAAATATTACTTTTAAACTGTTGTGTCTGCATATTTTATTTGCACAGTAAACACAAAGACAAACAGTTTAAAACTAAATCTAAATATTGGTTTTAAACTGTTGGCCTGGTCTCGTATTCTTGCCTGCGTGTGACCAGTTAACAGGGAGTCCTCACGTTAACTATAGTACGGATTGAATTTGATAGTGTGGTATGCGCACTCTAGCTATTATTGATTCATAAAATAATAAAACCTTTGGTGACGTTATCTTTTGATGTCTTTCCCCTTGATCTGTTTCTGAAGTTCTGAAGAAAATTATCGTCCAAGTACCTCAATTCTTCTCTTAATTCCCTTCCTTGTTCAAACTGGACTTTTATCATTCCAGGGAGCGAATATGTTACAAACACATAAGCGGCAGATGCTGCCAATAACAACACTTTTAAAACGCCTAAGAATATACAAAATTACACTGGAAGCGTAAATAAAACCAACCAATCGTGAATTCCCGTGACCTTTTCCCGAAATATGACTATCGCTATCCCTTTCGCGCTCGATATATTTATAAAAATACATGTTCCCGAGCGGCGATATAAATATAACTTCATCGTGTTATGTACATGTATAATTATTATATGCCGTCTATATTTACAGTGGGTATTGCGGTCCGAAATAGACGAGCGTTCGCGTCGGGCGTAGTGTTCTGGCGAATATCACAACATTTGCTAATAGAACGGCCTCACGGCTCGTATCGCAGATAAACATAATAAATATATCTATTGTTCGTCCCACCCCATCGAGCGACCCAGATTCCTCAGTCAGCTTTTATTAAAATAGAGTATTTTTTGCTTGTTGTTAAAAGATCGTAATCACGTTTTCTGAAAGAGATCCTTAGCTAAGGCAATTGTGCCGTTTATACCCAGGCAAAGAATACCTAATACATAGTAAGAACGTCGTTGCTGCACCAGCCATACATTAACGACAAACACAAAAGTCAAGACGAAACTTGTCAATATTTTGCTTGGCATCTTTGCTACAAACACAGAATTCGCCTTTCTCTTGAATGAAACGGAAGCGGAAACAGTTGTTGGTAAACTTGTGAGCCAAAATGATGGCGATTGACACGATGTTCAACAAGCTTTCACGGCTACCTAGCCCTGCCTGGCTGTAACCGAACCGTTCTGAAACCAATCAAGTGATGTTGTGGTCTGAGGACGCTTCGTTCGTTCCATAGCTGTCAATTTCACCTTCGCATTTGCCTCGCTATAACTGTCTTCAGAATATTTCTTAGCTATGTTAAACTAAGTTTGGTCTACTGGGTCTTCTTCTGTATTGCCTAAATAACTGCTGCAGTAAAAAAACGCATGTATGAACTTGCGGCACTACGCAAGTCTTGTTGATGTGTCCATTTTGGGCCCAACATGCATTAGCATCACAAAATTTATCCCCAAGCTTGTTTCCGCGCCCACTCCCGCGCACAACATCCGCTGCTATTCTCACCGCGTCCACGCGTGCCCCCGCCAATTTTTGCCGCCAAAATAATACGAAACGTAACAGCACGGAAATACAACGGTATTTTTAAAACGCGCAAACCGCGGCTGTTGGTTGTATATTTTTATCGCCGAATGATGAAGGAACAGAAACGAAAGAGAACTGTATCTGGCGGAGATGTTTACTTTTTTATTTCCACAACAAGACCGTGTTTACCGCTGCACATAATTTTATTATAATCGTGTACATATTTGTGAGCAGCCGAATCACAAGAACGAAACTTAAAACGATGACAATTTAACTTCATGGATTTGTTTATGAATGACGCAATTCGCTCCCTGGATAAACCGAAATTTTATTGGTCTTCTTTGCTTCAAAATGCTCCAGAATCATATCTACCTATCGACTATTTTCACTAACCAAAACAGTGAGGAGACATGTGTATCAAGGGTATAAACCCTTACTAAATCTATGTGCTTGATTTGGTTGAAGTTGTTGGTAATTCATTAAACCGATTCATTAAGGCATCGACTTTCCTTGTACTTATTGTGTTGTCTTACCAACCAAAGAGTTCACACACAGATCTCTCCTCTCCGTTGCTTTGGTGGAAATAGTCGACCGGCACTAGTCGGGTGGTCCTCTAGTCACAAGCAGGGCTGCCCCTACATTAAGCCTTCCTGTTTGTCAGAATGAGAGCCCCCGAAAGAACAGAATCGCCGAGAGGGCGAAGCAATCCTTAGAGAACACTTTCCTGTTGCAAGTGAGTCTTTATGCTTTTATGTTCGTTTGATGTTTCCAAACAGCCAGTGTGTCACATTCAAGTCGGTTTGGGGTTACTAGTAGTTACAGACTTGTAGTTTCACAGGGTACACCAGTTTTTAAGAGATGCTTCAGACAGATGCTTAAACTGCAAAATACAGGGAAAACATTTTTAATAAATATTTCTTTTTCTATTTAGGTATTTTATTTATTTAAAAATCAGTGCAGAAAAATGCATGCATGTTTGTTATTTTCTTCAAATTATGCGCAATTCGTCAAGATTTTGTCGCACAATGAATGTTTTCAGTTGTCTTGTTTAAATGGCAGTCTTAGAATTTTAAATGTATTTATTGTGTTATTGAAAAGAGTCTTTAATTCCATTTGTATCTTGTTTTTCCCCTGTTTTCATACCATATTACAAAAACACAAAAACAACATACTCAATTTATTCATACATTTATTGGTAAAATTCTAAGTAGGACAAAAAGAGGATGTTTAAAATTCGTCTATATATATTAATAGAAAATATATAAACTCTAAATGTTTTTACATATTTAAACAGAGACTGTAGACATTCTTTTAAACTGTTGTAGCGTCCCTACGCATACAACAACGATCATCGGCAGAATGAAACTGCACAGGTTTTTTTTTTCTTTTTTTTTTTTTTTTTTTTCGATAGGACATGTTTGTTGTTGGCCGTTGGGCCTTTACAACTTCACCGGACAGGGAAGGCGAGTACGTAGGGTACTCAGCCTAAGCAAAAAGATGCAACTGCCTAAGGGCGCCCAGGTGGGCACGGACCTCGGCTTAGGACGTTGCTTGGACGGGGAGGATCGGAGAGAATCGGCCCGGTATGTGCCGATAGCGCTGGTAGGCGCGAGAAGCGGGGGGACGCCGCCCTCGCCGGCGAGGGCAGTATGTCGGTGTGGTGTTACTCTGTGGTTGGGGCGGGGGGGTCATGGCTGCTACGGCTAGCGTGATAGGATCATCGGGATCCTCGAGTACGTGCCGGGGGCGTCGGATCACGCGTATGGGATTCGCGGGGAGGTCGTAAACTGCGGAGCTTACGAATAGGGGGTTGGGGTGATGGGGGGCGGAGTCGAAGTAGCGTTTTGACGCTTGCTTCAGGTATTGAGCTATGGTGGGAAGCTCTAGATCGCAATGGAGATTTTCATTGCGCACGAACCATGGGGCGCCCGTGGCTCGGCGCATGAAGCGATTTTGGATGACCTGAAGTCGGTGGATGAGACTGGGCTTTGTATGGGCGAACGCTACGCCGGCGTAGGTGAGAATGGGACGGATGCAAGTTTTGTAAAGTGTCACCTTATTTCTAAGGGACATTTTACTTTTCTTGTTCGTGAGGGGGTAGAGACGGCCTAAAACAAAGGCTGCTTTGTTTCGGACTCGTTTGATGTGGTCTTTGAACGTCAGTCGGTCATCTAGGGTGACGCCTAGATATTTGACAGAGCGTTCCCACGGGATGGGGCGATCGAACAGTTTAATGCTGCGATCGATGGGATTGGTCTCGGTACTGAGCCGTTTGAATGAAAAGAGCATGGCTGCACTTTTCTCGGGGTTCACTTCGATCCTCCAGTTCCTAAACCATTTGCCCAGGGCACTGGCAGAGGATTGGAGGTTTCGAAGGATGAGGCCCGCTGAGCGGCTGGATAGATAGAGGGCTGTGTCATCTGCGAAAAGCGCAAGGTTGACATTTGGGAATCGCGGCATGTCGCTCATGTAGAGCGAGAAGAGTGTGGGGGCTAGAACGGAACCCTGGGGGACTCCGGCTCTGATGGGTCGGGGGGACGAGTAGACTCCTTCTATGCGATAGCGAAAGCTCCGATTCGTGAGGAAGTCTCGTAGTATGAGTACGAGCCGGTCTGGCAGTCCCAGCTGATATAGTTTGTATATCAACCCGTTGTGCCAGACTTTATCGAAAGCTTTCGCCACATCAAAGAAGAGAGCTCCTGTGAACTGTCTGCGGGCGAAGCCGCTTATAATGTGCTCCGTTATGCGGTGCACCTGTTGGACGCACGAGTGTCTGGCTCTGAAGCCAAACTGCTCGTCTGGTAGAAGGCCTTTGGACTGGACAATGTCCTTTAGGCGGGCGAGGAGAATGCGTTCGTACAGTTTACCCAAGGCCTTGAGGAGGCTTATGGGTCTGTAGCTGGAGGGTTCCGAGCGGGGCTTATTGGATTTGTGGAAGCCTATGACGTCTGCACTTTTCCACGTGTCGGGAAAGGTGCAGTTGTCGATGGCTGCATTGAAGATGCACGCTAGAAGAGCAATGAGATTCGGGGAGAAGTACTTGAGTACTTTGTTGGTGATGCCGTCAGAGCCGGGGGCCTTCCGGGGTTTGAGCTGTTTAATGGCCTTCTCTACTTCACACGGGGTGACTGGGGCAAGAGACTCGGTCGGGGGGAGGGCTACTCGCCGTTCGACTTCCTCATCCACCTTCTGTAGCTGGATGGGCTCGATTGGGAGTGTACTGGGGGAGCATTGGGCCTCTAGGCTGTCGGCCAGGCACTCGGCCTTTTCGGAGTCGTCAAAGGCATCCGGAAGGTTGGGGCGTTTGAGAGGGGGCATGGGGGACTCGACATCCTTCTTGAGGGCTCTTGCCAAGCTCCAATACGCGACGTGAGATGGCGAGATTCCCCCAAGAAGTTCATCCCAACGGGTCTGCTGCAGCTCCTGCATGGTCTGCTTTACGTCCCTCTGTAAAGCTCGCATGCGAGTGCGGTTTTCCTCGTTTGGGAAGCTGTCGTAGGCACGGATGGCTGCATTTCTTGCGGTCAGCAGCGACCTCGCGTCTTCCGGCAGTCTCCAGCGGTGCTGGGGCAGCACTGGAACCTGCCGGGAGCAGTCTTTTACGACTGATTGAGTGTGGCTGCTGAAAGACTTAATGTCGTCGGGTATGTTGTCAAGGTCCGGTGAACTGGTAGCTTTGAGTTTGTCCTCAAGGCTGTCCCAGTCAACTATCGTCTTGGTGGGCGGGGCCGTGGGGGTTGGGGGACCTAATTGTAACAGGACCGGCCGGTGGTCGGAACATAGAGTTTGAAGCACTTCTATCGAGCACAACTGAAGGTTGATGTTCTTTAGAAGTGCTATGTCTAGAATGTCTGGGGTGTGATTGACATTGTACGGAAAGTGAGTGGGGGTCATTGGGGCAATGATGTCGAAGTTGAGTCGGTCAACGAGTCTGTCCAGGGCTCTACCTCTAGTATTGGTGGATACGCAGTTCCACCGTTCGTGTTTGCTATTTAGGTCGCCAGCCAGAATGACTGCGCCTCCTAGATTGAAAAGGGCCTCGATGTCGCTTCCGAGTAGTGGTTTGTCGCCACTACAAGGGAGATAGACCGAAGCTAGGGTAATGGGTTGGTGGCCGGTCATGACTAGCCGACAGACAGAGGCCTCAATGCTCGTGAGAGGGGGGGTGTCGATGGGTATACAGTGCAAGGACCTTTTGTAATAGATGAGAGTGCCGCCCTTTGCGGAGTTCACTCTATCGTTACGCACTAAATCGTAGTTGGGGATTTTAGGCCCGCGAGTGCAAGGTTTAAGGTGTGTTTCTTGCACTAGTAAGACATCGATTTGGTGTTCGCGAAGGAAATCTATGATTTGCCAACGCTGGGGGAGGATACCGTCTGCATTATAGAATGCGACGGTAATAGATCGGGGCTTGAGTCTACCTTTAGAGGGGTTTAAATCCATTATGGAGAATTAACATTGAACTCCGAGATGGCTGCGATGAGTCGCGAATGCTTAAGCATTGCTATGCAACGCTGTTCCGTGTTATGCTGGGTTGCTCTGAGCTCCCTAGCCAGGTCGCGGACCTGCTCCATGTTAATGGCGCTGGCAAAGCGGATGACAAGGCTAAGATCGTCTTCCTCCACCGTGTCTGGGACAGGCGCTGGAGGGGAGACCTTAGGGGGAAGGGGCGCTTTGCTGATCTTAGCTGGTTTGGTGAGGGGCTTGGGGGTCGGCTTGAATGCCGTGGGCATGGAAACTGGAGTTTCCATGAGTGGAGGCGGTGAAGCCAAGGCTGCTTGGCGTCTCCAGGCGGGTTGCAGCTCCTGAGAGGCTGCGATGTTGGGGGTGAAGGCGGGTGTTTTAGTCGGACGTAGAGGTGGGAAATCCTCAGTACGTGGGACAGCGCGGCGTGCGGGCCAGGGTTCAGAGGCGGGGGGCGCGGGGCCTTTTTTGCCAGGCCTACGACTAGCGCGTGGTGCCTTGGGGCAACCGCGATAGTTCGCTGGATGTCCCAGGGCACCGCAGAGTACGCAACCAGGGGGTTCCGTACACTCGCTCTTGTCTTTGGGACGGGGGCAGTCAGGGGTGCCGTGATTGCCTAGGCATTTGACGCACCTAGGCTTGGCGTAGCAGTTTCTGGCCGAGTGGCCATAGAGTTGACATCTATGGCACTGGCCAGGGGGGCCTTTTTTATGGGGCATCTCGATTCGTATGCCGGATAGCCGGCATACGGTAGTAAGCGTGTTGATGATACGCTTACCGGCGGGGGACAAGTCTAGTGTGACCAGCACTAGGTCGAAGGGGGCTTTTGTCTTGCCGCTATGCATGCGGTGGACTTCATGGGCGGGGTATCCTTGGGACTTAAGGTCCTCAAGGATGTCGTTGGAGTTAAGCTCCTTTGGGACACCTCTGATGACGACGCGCAGAATGCGCTCGTCCTCGAGGGCGTAGGTATGAAAGCCGATGCGTTCGGCTTTCAGGACGGTCGTGAGGCGACGATGGTCGTTGGGAGTGGGGACTTGGACCTTGATCCCTTGTTGGGTGGTCCGAGCAGAGGTGAACGCGATTTTGCGTTCGTTAAGAAGAAATGAAACATTGTTCCATTTCTCCTTGTCCTGAATGAAGAGGGGCGGGGGGCGTTCGATGCGGGGGGGTTGAGATGCGGGAGGGGCAGATTGGGAGGACTCCTGGTCAGAGTGCTCGGGTGGGGGGGTCGTCACTGAGGTCGCAGCGGTGGCGGCCTTTTTGGACGTTTTTGTGGGTACGGGGACTTTGCGCTTCCTCTTCTTTTGGAGTCGACGGTCGTAAAGCCGTCGCCGTCCTCACTCTCCGAAGAGGAAGATACGCGGTCTTGGACTTGGTAGTCCATGGGGGTAGTCGCGGGGGCAGGGGTTGGTGGACGTGAAGCCACCGCCAGAGGTGAAGCCTCTTCGGTTGGCTGGGGCGAGAGGGGAGAGTCGCGGCGGTTTAGGGCGGGCAGCAGAGCGACCATGACCTCGGGTGGGATGCTCAGAAGGAGCTGATCGAGAAACCCGGGTTTCTCGTGTATGAGGCGGAGGGCCTCTTGGTGGGCGGGGGACAGCTCTGGGTTGGAGGTCCCAGAGGTGTGTGCGGGTTGGTGGGTACCTAGGGTGTCCATCCTATGTGTGGTGTGTAGTGTGCCGTCAGTAAATCTTATTGTACTGACGGGTGAGTGCCTAAGTCCCTAGCAGCCTGAGACGCAGAGGGTAGTAGTGAACCGAAGCTCAAGCTACGCCCAAACAACGTTACAGGAATGGATGGTAGGGAAGGGCAAGGGTGGGAGGGAGATGACTGGCGTCGGCTAGGAGACCCCCCAAGGCCGGTGGTTCCAGTCCCATCCGCTGTTTACGTTTCCCAGAAGGGGAACCGCGAGCGCACGGGGCACGCTCTACCTAGCTTCGTTGGCACCGTTAAGTATCCACTAGGTAACCACTAAAGCGTGGATTTACAAAAGACAGGACGGATCCCGTTAGAAACAGGCCTGGCCGCGCAGTGAAAACTACACTCGGTTCGGCTGGGAGCGGTTCGATGACACGGTGCACGTAGGCAGCGGCGACGACAGCGGCAGGAGACACGATGCACGTCGGCAGGGGCGACGACAGCGAGCAGGAGCGGAGACGTCCGACCGGGGCGGCGAACGAGAGCGAACTGTACAGCCTGCACAGGTCGATATGCGCTATATTTATGCAGCGCACGAGCAGGAGGCAAATTGCGAAAGAGCGAGAGGGCAAGATCGCGCGGACTGATATGATAACACCGCGCGCCTTGAAACAAAACATCGTCTGTCTCATCTATGTGTGTCTTCAATTAATTAGTAGCAAGTTGTGTTACCTAGTTTTAAGATAAGCATTTTTCCCAAATAAATCATTCCATTTCTACGCTCTTCAACACGCTCAGTCAACTCGAATTTTCATTTCAATCTCGATCAACGGAGTCCATCTGCTGTCTCCAAACACGCTAAACTGTCATTATTTTCTACCTAGTTCCTGCCACTCGAAACTTGTGCTCTCGACGATTCGGGAAGTGGCATAATACAATAATTATGAGTGTTCTATCTTTTCATCTCATTGAAAACTGATACTGCAAACCTAAACTTTGCTCATTATAACATTATACATATGCCATTAGTTTTATTTTTGTGACACACACACATAAATTCACATCACGTTCTTCATTATGTGTCCAATAGTTCCAACAAAAAACTCTTAAACTCAGTAATTCCAAACCGCAAAACTATAGACTATTCGTTTGGTTTACGCGACGACCTGTTTATAGCAGGTGTTAAATCTCTTGAATGTGACAAATGGTTGAACTAAATTTATCTGTTTTGGTTTTTCTGTGTGGGATGTGGTTTTCTGAATGTCCTTTTATCTATATATATGGATAATTATAAAGTGGATCATTTCACGGGCTTGTGTAAGCATTTATTAGAAGCTGTTAAGTGCTGTTAAGTCAGCTAGAAATAGTTAGAAATATAAGGATTACTGGAGTTGGTACTTTAGTTGGTACGAGGAAAACCTCAATAACATGTTGTTTAGATCACCATTTTGGACCTTTAGTATAGATCTAAACAAAAGGGACAGCGATTTGCTGTATATTTGTTCAGTGTTAAAAATATTTTTTCCTTATTTATTAAATTGTGTATAAACTGTTCGAAGCATGAGAAAATATTGCAAGTTTTATAGTTTTAAGTTACTGATTTTTGTGCTAAAAAAATAGATAAAATACTTATCAAACACAATTTTATGGTTTGGAACTAATATAGAATTATGTTTCTAATAATACTAATTAATAAATGGCTAAATGAACACTGTGTCCTGCACTAATTCTGATCATGCTACGAACACTGTTGCGTGCGTTAGGTTGCCTTTGCGATAACATGGTTCCCTGGTGGTAACTCTATCTGAACTTGGTTTGCCAGGTAATACATGAGATTTGCCAGGCAAGACCCTTATTAACACGACTTCACTTGAGACCAAAGATGTAGTTTCGTAGTTCGCTTTGATAAAAAAAAAATTACAATTCCGATTCCGTCGAATTTTCTAATTATCTTGGTAAAATTTGATATGTAGATATATTTGCTGTGTGTAGAGTTCATATTCTGCACAGCAGTACGCGCAGCTACCTATCTTACTATCGTACTATCTTAGTTTAGCAGTAGACCTTCCAGTTACAATTCCAATTTATACATCTCAAAAGCTACCAAAGTTACAGCAGTCAGCAATAATAGTGACAATACTTATCGAGCGTGCCGCTTTACCTAAGCTGTTTCTTGCAGCTTAAGAAGCAGCAGCAGCTGCAGCAGGAGATCTTGCTGCAGCACTTCCAGCAGCAGCGCCAGCAGCTCGCCGAGCAGCACGAGCAGCAGCTGAGGCACCACCTCAAGGTAACTGTCAATGTGAGTCCCAACTAAGCTGTAAACCGTTCAGTAATTAGAAAGGTATAGAAATTAGTCTACAAGGTTTTTTAAAATTTTAATGATGATATACGATCAAGAAATAATATGAGACTAACTAAACATACTTTATTCTATACCATATTATTATCTCTATAATGTATATATGTCTCTATCTTATTATATTCGATTTGAATGAATTTTCTTTGTTTGAAATAAGAAATCCTCGATGCTACGATACCACAAACAATACAGACACACATAAACTGCGGAGGTTAAAAAAACGTCGGTGGCTTAACGACTCAGTCTCACCAAACCTAGTTTAAATCTCGGAAAGACTCGTGTAAAATATCCTAAAGTTTTTTGAAGCTCATGTACATTACATACCTACTATACTATCACGACGCGCCTATCAGATACTTGCCGCACCCGCAGGCTCAAATTCCTTGGACACATCGTGCGGAGAGAACCAGAGTCCCTTGAAAAACATATTCTAATGGGCAAAGTGGAGGGGAAAAGAAAAAGAGGCCGAGCACCAGCTAGATGGTGTGACCAAACTAAAGATTCGCAACTCCACCTGCACGAAGCTATTCACACCGCTGTGGACAGGGAAAAGTGGAAGTACCTGACTCGGCCCCCATCTACAGTTGTCACTGACTTAACCTCATGATGGTCACGATTCCCACTTCCTGGGGTTACGACTTAGAGGAATACTAGCAGAGTTGTTTAATAATGAATGAAAACATCGTGTGAATACCAGCATGTCTGAGAAATCTAATGGGTATGTTGAAGAATGCTTGGCAGTGTTAAAAAAATATTTGAATAATCGTCAGCAGTCAGCCCTTGGTTCGGTCATAGACCAGTAAATGTCATACCGAACGACTCGACTCTATTTTAATGGTCTATTTAAAATTCCATCGGCGGACATAATCTCTAGAAAATATGTTAATTTTGCGAGCCACTCAGCTAAGGGCCAAGGACGACTTCGTGTTAAAAATACACTTTCGTCCGCCACGCCATTGGACGCGGGCGAGGTGTTTATACTATTATTTTCTACAATAGAACAAGACTAAAAGGTGGGAAAACGGTGGACGGATCATCTGAAATATTGATCTCAAAAATATTTTCATTCCCTTGATGAGTCCCATACTGCTTTTAAATAAACATAATTAAATTATTATGTAGGTATATCGTTTCTTTCTGATGTTCATTAGTTTTAATCAAAAGAAGATCTTGATGTTTTAAATTTGACGTAACAGTGACTTAGCAGTTTCTAATTTCAAAGGCTGTTTGTGTACAATTAAAATTTCAAGTTGAACACGTGTCGCTTGTTACTATTCCAAACCCGCAAAATGTTATTTGCTGACAGCCTCAGAATACAAAGAAGTTTATTTAGCATTCTGAGCAGTCAGATAAAAAATCTCTTTACACGTAACGATATAAAAAAAAACTTTACAAAAACTTTGTAAACTAAGCATCTATTTTAATAAAGGCAAACGTGACTGGCCGTTTACGTAGGAATAAACAATCAAATCAAATCATTGTATCTTTAACATAAAAGTAGCAATAACCTGTAGGCAATAGCATGAATGAACATCACGTGACGTGGACGAGCCATCCTGTTCAACACGTGATTGACATGAATAAATAATAAAAAAAGTTACGTATATCGGGCGATGTGGTTGTTTTTCAAGCGGTCATGGCTCAGTGCCGCTTGCGTGGTCTCGTCGATCACGTAGGTTAACTGACTACAGACACGGTCACAACCTGGATGGGTTTGACTGTTAGTGGCATTTCTCTCTACCGTTTCCGTGCTTCACAAAGCACGTTAAGCCGTTGATGCCGGCTGCTGTCGCTAGATGGCAGTCGTTAAGCCATGTCGGAGGACTTATAGGCGGCTTGAAAACTTCTGACACTCCACCTCCACTCCACTACTCCACCAATCCGGACTTGGCCCCCGTGTGTGGAGTATGGCCTAACCTTCCCGAGTTGTGGGAAGAGACCCGTGCCCATGTAGTGGGGACGTAATGGGTTGCTAACAAGTGGTTGTTATTATGGCTCTAGGCTCGGCCTGTGGCAAGCTTCTCTGCTAGAACACTCGGTGGCGGTTGCTTGACAAGCTACGCAACATATACGTTTACAATACGCATGTTGTACATGCGTCAGAATCATAATTTATGTAGTAGTATTAGGTAATAAAAACGCAACATTTGAATGGAGGGAGCGTTCGAATATTAAAAAAAAACGAAGTAGATACTCGTATATATTTCTCGAATATACTTCGTTCTTTTTTCATTTATTCACAATTGGCAATCCTTGACATCGTCTCACCTGTTCTTGAGGGGCCTTATTGGGTTAAAATTATCATATTTAATTAAAATAATTGAAGAAATCGACAGACGGATCGAAAACGCTCGGAAGAGCTACTGGTCCATGAAAGAGCTAATGAAGGGCGACCTGCCTCTTTCACTCGAAAGCTCGTTGACATGTGCATACTGCTCATCCTAACCTATGGTGCACAAACTTGGTCATTAACCAAAGACCACTCGAAACTCAAAGTTTGCCAAAGAGCCATGGAGCGCAGCATGCTGGGAGTGAAAAGGATTGACAGGATCCGAAACACTACACTGCGCTCCAAAACTCGTATAAACTACGTCGGAGAGAAAGCTGCAAACCTCAAGTGGGATTGGGCGGGACACGTTCTGCCGCATGCACCCAGAAAAGTGGGAAAAGATTGTCACCAACTGGGCGCCGGAAGGCCGCAGAGGTCGCGCCAGACCAAGAAGGAGGTGGCGGGACGAGTTGGATGGGTTCCTCGAAGCCTGGATGGAAGTGGCCCGTGATAGAGATGTGTGGGATAACCGAGGGGAGGCCTTTGCCCTGCAGTGGGACACTAATGGCTAATAATAACAATAATTAAAATACATGAGAACTGAATCAAACAAAGACAACGGATAGTTAATCAAATAATCAAACATAGGCTTATCATGAGTGTCTGGTGAGAGAACCGCTAAGTTGTTTATTTAATTATCAATCGATCTTTTGCATATCTCAATGAAAATGTTGACAGCGAAACGTGTAAATATTCATTTTGAAATGAACTTACGGTATTAAGACTGCTTAATTAAAGCGACCAAGAATTAGATTTACCGGTGGTTTTGGAAATATGTTCATCCCTTTGCAGTGTCGCAGCCATTTGGTTACAAGACATTAGATGTGAGATTATAATGGAGACCTTCATCAAAATCCATAGGACTAAATAAACAAACTATGGTATAATGTGGTGCTATTCAAAAATATATATTTACGAGCACGCGGCGAAACGTTTCATTCATCGGAGCGCGAGATGGGCAATCAGCTCTGGAATTTGGCATCGCCGTATGTTCAGTTAGAATTTGCAGTCCGCACCCACGGCCTGGGGCACTGTCATCGGCTAATATAGATTGTCTTCGTAGACAGCTGGTTATATTACGAACGTGACGTCATTCATTAACGCTGGCCTGATAACAGGCCTGAAAGTAGATTAAGATATATCGCCATCACGTACTTAGTAGCGGCTGTATAAGCTGATCTCCAGCGTTTTAGCGAACGCCTTGCGCAAGCTTATGAAATGAATCTGTAAATCTATGAAACTTATGTTTTTGGCAACCGATTCACCTTCTAAAAATTATATGAATGTAGAGATTTCGTGGATAGAATCCAATATTGTGCGCCTTATTTTGGAATGAGTCAGAGGCTTGGTATGGTGATGGTGGTGACACACGGGAAAGGCTTTCCTTACTCATCCTACGATAACTCACCATAACCCAAATACCATGACCGAAAAACATGCGAATAATATTCTTGTTTTGTAAAAGACTCAAATTGATGTTGGTCTTCTTGAATTTTCGTAAATTCGGCCTTGTTTTGACGCACGACTAGATTTGCAGCCGGTATAGTAAAGCAAAATCAAAATGTTTTATGTATAGACGTTAAAGTATTCATTGTTCTCTTTTACTGACAACCACAATCATTCACATAATCTATCCCTCACCTGCAGTTATGGGAGCAACAGAAGGCGATGGAAGAGGCGGCGTTACGAGAGGCTCGCGAAGCGCGGGAAGCGAGGGAAGCGCGGGAGCGAGAGAGAGATAGGGCCGAGCTGCTGCGCAAGAAAGAGAAGCACGAGCCCAGCGCTAACGCCTCCACGCAGGTCAAGCAGAAGCTACAGGTTGGTATTCTTCTTCTTCTCTAACAGCCCGCTGACATTCCATATACTAGTCGATGTACGGTACGGTTATATCGTCACTCGTGACGAAGTGGCACTACGTATATGTAGGGCGAGGAAAAGTAAAATATTTATTTTCTTATTCTTTTCTTTTGAACAATATTTTTTGATTGTCCACTTCTTCTTTGAGATGGTTTCTTGACTTTCCCTTAATTGAAAGTGCAAATATTTTTGGATCAACACAAGAGATCATTCGTCGTCCGTCAGGTTTTAGTTCTCAGCTCCAACCACTATCTTTAATGGGTTTTACTGATACATTATACTTCTATTTTTCAGGAATTCCTAAAAAAGAAGCAGGCGGCTGCAAATGCCAACGGGACAGTGCCTGGTTCGCCCTATCGAAATTGGTAAGAAACAGCTCAATAACTCTATAATACAATATAATATAAACAGCTCAATACCTCTATTACAGTGTTACATGAAAACTACTGCAAGATTTTAGCAGGAATCTGAACCTCTTCCGTGTTCTAACTATTGCACATTTTGAGGAACGAATCAGAACACGAAAAATTACTGCATGTTTTAAATAAGAAGTGCTGGTATTTGGCACACAAGAGAAACTAAACGGGGACATTCTCTGTTACATGGTCAGCTCAGCACGTAATGCAACTCATAAACTCAACACAATATTTGAATGTTTTAAAATTTTAACATGCCTACGTAAATGTAGGCAAAATATGAATATTTTCTAGAATTTCAACGTTCTCTGTTATCTAGTCAAGTACGATATATGCTACGTTTAAACTCTGTATTGGTGACGTCACAGGGGCATAGTAAAGTCATCGTCTGGTGAGTCGATAACGTCCACCGGCGCGACGGCGACGGCGCATCCCTACCGGTTAGCTGCGCCGCTGCCGCTGGCGCTCAACGCACTCAATGCCGTGCCCTCGCCCAACGACTTCCCGCTCAGGAAGACTGGTGAGTATCTACATACTGTGTGTGGTTTTATACTGGGTGATATTGAATGGGATTGAGCTAATTTGAGGATGTATGTAAAATTTGGGCGCCGAATTATTAAGAGTGCTAAAGAGACAGATCTTTATGGGGTGTTGTTTTGATCGACATCCCCTTTTTGAGGGTGTTAGTATACATGATAACGTTAGCAGTAGTATGTAATTTGATTCTACTAAAAACCTCGTGCACTCTCGTTAATAATTGTCCTCTATTTATATTCCGTACCAGGGATTGTTTGGATGAAATCACTTTTAACAATAAGACCGCCTTTGTACACATAATTAGAATATTAATTTGTAAATCTGTGTGCAAGAAAGTAATTCTTACATAATATTTATTATACGAAATAAATATCGGCTTCTCCATACAAAATTATAAACTTTATTGGACAGATTGTATGGAGAAGCCGTTTTTTTTCATTTCGTGAAAAAAATTCTTGTGGAACGTTGTTCAGTTTCGTCTACTGAGCAAGCCCTTAAAGTTTTCGGAAACCTGTCCCTTACATCCTGTATATGATACTGATACAAAAAATATTTTTGAAGAATTCCTTTTCCGCAAAAAGTGCACATTGCATACAAATCAATTACATCTTTGTATACTAAGAACTCTTAAAAAGGTATTGTCGAACAAAACAACAGATTGCCTTAAAATGTTGTTTAATTTCATACACGTACGTCAGAATCAAAATACACAGTTCTCGTATGAGTTCAATATCACCCCGCATTGTGTGTGTGCGTGTGTGTTGTTGTAGATAGTTGTATGTAATGCGAATAACTCGTTAAACTGTGAAACATTAATACTCTCAAACACGACGTGTTCTTATCTTCGCCCACTGCGTGTGAATTTCAGTATTTTTTTTACAAAAAAAATTTCAAAACATTATGACATGACTATACTAACGTAAGTGTTCATTTTCATTGTTGATAATGGGCCGTAGTTATTCCATAATGATCCAACTGACTTTAAAGTACATTATCCCAAACTTACTTTAAAGTCAGTTGGATCGTTACGGCATAACTACGGCCAATTATTTTGAGATCAAATAAAATCAATTAAAATAAGTATTATTCAACATCCTGGGATTTCAAACTTTGGAAATTCAACATTCTGGGCCGGATTACACGACGAGTTTGTAAATCTAAGGTTAGGTTAGGTTTGTCATTCATCATCGTCAGCGGAAAGTCGTCCACTGCTGGACAAAGGCCTCCTCCAAGGATTTCCACACCGACCAGTCCTGTGCTGCTCGCATCCATTAAGAGTAGGCAACGCTTGCGCTGTGTTTCGCCGAGTGAGTGAGGGTACCGGTGGCCCAACCCCCCCCCCCCCTCCCATTCCCCCATCCCCCCATCTCATTTCAAAGGTCAGCAACGCACTCGTGACTCTTCTGGTGTTGCGGGTGTCTATGGGCGGCGGTAATCGCTTACCATCAGGCGATCCGTCTGCTCGTTTGCCACCTATCACATAAAAAAAAAACCTTAGGCTCTGCTGTAATTCGGACTTTTACAGTAACATATACAAGGAAAGTCAAGCGCCCAGATGTAAATATGAACTTCATAATACCCAGTTATTTGTACAAGTGTTAGAAAAACGCTCGGTGTGCTTTGCAATAACAATTGAGGTGATTGTGTTACTCTTACCACTTATTACTTTATTATTGACTTACTGATTGAATGTCACACCATCGATATGTTTTCCTATTATTTTTTGTTCGCAAACATATTAATATGCGATTATTATAATTAATAACTCTTGGTAATGATCTGTAAAGCACCGAGTTAAACTAAATAATAATATCTGGGACATAATATCTGGGACAAATCACACACGGTCATCTGGCCCCAAACTAGGATTCCCTGTATCTTGGGAACCAGAGACTGATATACATACACATATACTTTTAAATACATACATATATAGATATAATACACCCAGACTCAGAGCAAACAATTCTGCTCATCACAGAAAAGTTTGCCCTGTGTGGGGATCGAACCCACGACTCTCGGATCAGAGGTCAGGATCGCTAACCACTTAGCCACCGAGTCAGTCAAAAATGTGTGTGCTCAGCCGCAAACCTACTTATGTACATAGAGACATTACCTATCAGTGGTTACTGCTATCGGTAGACGCTTAACGCGTGTGGAACCATTATCTACCTCCCCTTCCGCGCAAGATTTACTATAGCCTGTCCTTTTGTAAGAGCGAACGGTTGCTATCAGAGTATAGATATGGAACGCAATACAGATACTGAAGTGCTGTTACTGCGGTTGCTGTTCTCTTGCATCAAGCGCCTACTGCTAGAAAACGTCTGCCTGTTAAGGGTCCCCACTAGCACTCGTCTACTATACAAACTTAAAATTCTTTGAAACATGTCGATTCTGATGAAACTTTATATATGCGTAAGCCAAACGCCAAATTTTAATAAGTTTTTTTTTTCGAAAAATAGTGTCGTTATGTAAAGGTAGGTACTTTTATACAATAGTAATTTCATAATTAGAAAAAAAACGTGAATGGATGCACTTACAATAATTTAGAGGTTACTTAAGTGTATAAAGTTTCTTTAAAATAAGTCTTTTCTATTTTAAGAATTTCGAATGATAATTTTGGGCTTACCTTTAGACATTAGACATCTTTAACTTAGCCATAAGCATAACATAGTTGTGTGAGAGTGAGTACCATTAACCGCATGGCGTGCACTAACAGCGTCGGAGCCCAACATGCTGAAGGTGCGGCTGAAGGCGCGCGTCATCGAGCGGCGCGCCTCGCCGCTGGCGCGCCGCCCCGGCAAGGCGTGGCGCAAGCGCAGTGAGTACCCGGCTTCTAGGACTACACAGACACAGATATCACTGCACACTGCACTGACTCTGATACAGATAGCCCTGCACACTGCGCTGACTCTGACACAGATAGCACTCCGCTGACACTGACACAGAAGGCCCCGCATACGGAGCTGACATTGACACAGATAGTCCCGCGCACCGCGGTGACACTGACACAGATAGCACTCCGCTGACACTGACACAGAAGGCCCCGCATACGGAGCTGACATTGACACAGATAATCCCGCGCACCGCGGTGACACTGACACAGATAGCACTCCGCTGACACTGACACAGAAGGCCCCGCATACGGAGCTGACATTGACACAGATAGCCCCGCGCACCGCGGTGACACTGACACAGATAGCCCCAGCATATCATGTCAGTACACCCTGGAGCTTAGGTTTCAAGGTTTCAAAGGAGCAGAGTGTTGTCACCGCTGAAATATGTTAAGAAAAGGGCTTCAGAAGAGCTAATTGTCAATTATAATTACTTTTTTCTTTTTGTGCATCCTGATGTTAATGTGTTAGCAAACTTTACCTGTCTCCTTCACCAACTCAATATTGGGAATGCGTACGAAAGTTACAGTATTAGCTGCGGTATGTCACCAAATGTGGGTTCATAGAATTTTTCTCTGATCTACGATATTTGGCATTAACTTTCAAAACAAGTATCTAATTAAAAGTAACTTCTTTAGAAACTTTTACGTACAAGAAACAAGTATCTAAAAGTATGTGCAAAACATCTACTTGAATAAAAAACATTTTGATTTTGATTTTTGACTTAACCCACTGTATTAAACTACATACAACAGATTATGTTGCACGTTGCAGACTGCGAGGCGGGCGGGTCGCCGCGCGGCTCGCCCCCGGGCGGAGGGGGCGCCGGTGGGGGGGCCAGCGCCCCCATCCGCGAGGAGGAGGAGGGGCCGCGCGCCCCCGAGCTGCTGTTCTCGTCGCCCTCCATGCCCAACATCTCGCTGGGCCGCCCGCACGCGCATGCGCCGCAACCGCCGGTCAGTCATTTTTCCCCCCTATGATTAGCTCCCGGCACCATTGTTACAGATCCTTGTACTACTGGGTCCCCTAAAGGACGTAAGTAAGTGGACACGCTACTCGAATACCGGGTGCCTATCTACCCAGTCTGGCCAAGCAACCGGGAACTTCTTACAGAGTGGTCTAATAGATACAGGCCACATCGAAATGCGCCACTTGTGCTGACTGAAAATTAGGCCCTGCAACGCCACTGTCTTGGGAACCATGCGAGAATTTCGTACTACTAATAATGGTCTAACATGTGTTCCTTGTCCTACCATTCCAAAATTCACGTTTCTAATATAGACGATTAATATGTACACGCGTTTGTATTGACAAGTTTACAGAGATTCGTATTTTGACAAAATATTTGTTTCCTTAGGTGACAGTGTCCCTCCCCCCGGTGTCGGAGGCGGAGGCCTACGTGCCGCCCGCGCTGGCGGTGGCGGGCGCGGTGGCGGGCGCGGCGGCGGGCGCGGGCGGGGGGCTCACGGCGGGCGCGCCGCGGCTGCCCAAGCGGCCGCTGGGGCGCACGCACTCGGCGCCGCTGCCGCTGGGCGACCCGTCGCTGCAGCCGCCCCTGGCGCACCATTACCTGCGCGACCAGATACGCAAAACGGTGAGTTTCATGTACTGGATGTCAAATGATATTTTGTTTGCTTTACAAGAAACTTTAAAGTGTAACCAATTTTAAATCCTTTGAGGATATTAACAAAATAATTTAATCCATTAATTCATATCATTTTAAATACATAACATAAAATGGTCTATGCAACTTCGTGAAAACGATTTGAACAGACAACGAAATCACATAAAAACTTGACCCGTAGGTCTTAACCCGCGCGCACGACGCAGCCGCCTCACAACTGCGGGAAGAAGAGGGCGAGGTGATCGACCTGACGGCGCGGCGGGCGCCGGAGCAGCCCCCGCCCGCCGCCGCGCCGCTCGCGAGGGCGCTGAGTTCGCCCCTGGTGGGCGCCCGCGCGCCCGCGACGGGCCTGGCCTATGACGCGATTATGCTCAAACATGGGTAAGTCCTGGCAGTGTTAAAATAACCGTGTTATCTTTTGCTTTCAGTAGTTTTTTTTTATGAACCTGAATTAGAAGCATCTTCGTAGCTTTCTGCGCTTCACGTTTTAATGTAACTCGTCAATCACGGAAACAAACAATGATCTAAGAGTGAAACGGTTAGTGGTCACAGATAATAGACACCGAATACAAGACAGCTAAAGATTATACCGTGCAAGTTTTGTTATTGGTACTATTGAATGCATTTTGTATTTGCCTAAATGTTGTTATTGGTCTTTAAAGCCAAATAAAATGTGTTATCCAAATTCGTGGAACAGGAGCTACAACTGCGTTGGATGTGCTTGAATCAGCTAATTTCAGATAACAGCCTTGGGGTTGGAATAAAGCTAACGAGGCGCTGAAGAAAAAAGAAAAATATATATATATTTTTTTGCAAAACCAACTATCTTGGATCCCCCTTGATCCCGCCTTGATCTGTCCATTCATCCCGCCCTTGTTCCGCCCCGAACCCCCCCGTGATCCTTTGATCGCCTTGATCCCCTTGATCCCCCTTGATTACTCTCTCAGTCCCCCCCGTGATCCCTCCCTTGATGCCCCCTTGATCCCCTTTGATCCTTTCCTTGATTCTCCTTGATCCTTCATTTGATTTTATTTGAATGTTATTTTTGTCAAATGATCTAATACAGTTATTTGGGTTAAAACCTGTTACGGCTATGTATTGTAAGCATTTAAATCGAATAAATTGAATTGAATTGAATTGAATTGATCTCCCTTGATTCCCCCTTGAATCCTCCCTTGATCCCCTTTGATGCCTTCCTTGATCCCCTCTTGATTCCTCCCTTGATCCCCCGTTTGATCCTTCCCTTGAACCTTCCCTTGAATCCCTTTTAATCCTTCCCTTGAACCTTCCCTTGAATCCCTTTTGATCCTTCCCTGACTTTCCATTGATCCCCCTCGATTCCTCACTAGAACCTCTTGATCCCCCTTAACCCTGAACTTTGAATCTATACTGTATCATGTGGTTCCCTCCCCCCCCCCCCTGGTTACTCCCACATCCCCCCGGATCCCGAAGGTGTCTATTGGTGTTACATTTTTTCGCAAAACTTTTCTGTCTTTTTCGCAAAAAAAAATGTGAGTCTTTTTTCCTCAGTGTCCCGTTTCCTTTACAGTGACGCAATTGAGGAGTCCCGCACTTTTCTCCAAATGTAAAATTGATTATTAATATAGTAATGTCTCACGATACGGTGTTACGGGCAGGTGCGCGTGCGGGGCGCATGCGCCGACGCACCCCGAGCACAGCGGCCGGCTGCAGTCCGTGTGGGCGCGCCTGTGCGAGACCGGCCTGGCCGCGCGCACCGAGCGCACGCGCCCGCGCAAGGCCACGCTGCCCGAGCTCCAGGTGCGTAGCCCCCACCCCGCCCCCGCCCCCGCCCCCGCCCCCGCCCCCGCCAGTGCAGCCCGTGTGGGCGCGCCTGTGCGAGACCGGCCTGGCCGCGCGCACCGAGCGCACGCGCCCGCGCAAGGCCACGCTGCCCGAGCTCCAGGTGCGTAGCCCCCACCCCGCCCCCGCCCCCGCCCCCGCCCCCGCCCCCGCCCCCGCCAGTGCAGCCCGTGTGGGCGCGCCTGTGCGAGACCGGCCTGGCCGCGCGCACCGAGCGCACGCGCCCGCGCAAGGCCACGCTGCCCGAGCTCCAGGTGCGTAGCCCCCACCCCGCCCCCGCCCCCGCCCCCGCCCCCGCCCCCGCCAGTGCAGCCCGTGTGGGCGCGCCTGTGCGAGACCGGCCTGGCCGCGCGCACCGAGCGCACGCGCCCGCGCAAGGCCACGCTGCCCGAGCTCCAGGTGCGTAGCCCCCACCCCGCCCCCGCCCCCGCCCCCGCCCCCGCCCCCGCCAGTGCAGCCCGTGTGGGCGCGCCTGTGCGAGACCGGCCTGGCCGCGCGCACCGAGCGCACGCGCCCGCGCAAGGCCACGCTGCCCGAGCTCCAGGTGCGTAGCCCCCACCCCGCCCCCGCCCCCGCCCCCGCCCCCGCCCCCGCCAGTGCAGCCCGTGTGGGCGCGCCTGTGCGAGACCGGCCTGGCCGCGCGCACCGAGCGCACGCGCCCGCGCAAGGCCACGCTGCCCGAGCTCCAGGTGCGTAGCCCCCACCCCGCCCCCGCCCCCGCCCCCGCCCCCGCCCCCGCCAGTGCAGCCCGTGTGGGCGCGCCTGTGCGAGACCGGCCTGGCCGCGCGCACCGAGCGCACGCGCCCGCGCAAGGCCACGCTGCCCGAGCTCCAGGTGCGTAGCCCCCACCCCGCCCCCGCCCCCGCCCCCGCCCCCGCCCCCGCCAGTGCAGCCCGTGTGGGCGCGCCTGTGCGAGACCGGCCTGGCCGCGCGCACCGAGCGCACGCGCCCGCGCAAGGCCACGCTGCCCGAGCTCCAGGTGCGTAGCCCCCACCCCGCCCCCGCCCCCGCCCCCGCCCCCGCCCCCGCCCCCGCCAGTGCAGCCCGTGTGGGCGCGCCTGTGCGAGACCGGCCTGGCCGCGCGCACCGAGCGCACGCGCCCGCGCAAGGCCACGCTGCCCGAGCTCCAGGTGCGTAGCCCCCACCCCGCCCCCGCCCCCGCCCCCGCCCCCGCCCCCGCCAGTGCAGCCCGTGTGGGCGCGCCTGTGCGAGACCGGCCTGGCCGCGCGCACCGAGCGCACGCGCCCGCGCAAGGCCACGCTGCCCGAGCTCCAGGTGCGTAGCCCCCACCCCGCCCCCGCCCCCGCCCCCGCCCCCGCCCCCGCCCCCGCCAGTGCAGCCCGTGTGGGCGCGCCTGTGCGAGACCGGCCTGGCCGCGCGCACCGAGCGCACGCGCCCGCGCAAGGCCACGCTGCCCGAGCTCCAGGTGCGTAGCCCCCACCCCGCCCCCGCCCCCGCCCCCGCCCCCGCCCCCGCCCCCGCCAGTGCAGCCCGTGTGGGCGCGCCTGTGCGAGACCGGCCTGGCCGCGCGCACCGAGCGCACGCGCCCGCGCAAGGCCACGCTGCCCGAGCTCCAGGTGCGTAGCCCCCACCCCGCCCCCGCCCCCGCCCCCGCCCCCGCCCCCGCCAGTGCAGCCCGTGTGGGCGCGCCTGTGCGAGACCGGCCTGGCCGCGCGCACCGAGCGCACGCGCCCGCGCAAGGCCACGCTGCCCGAGCTGCAGGTGCGTAGCCCCCACCCCGCCCCCGCCCCCGCCCCCGCCCCCGCCCCCGCCAGTGCAGCCCGTGTGGGCGCGCCTGTGCGAGACCGGCCTGGCCGCGCGCACCGAGCGCACGCGCCCGCGCAAGGCCACGCTGCCCGAGCTGCAGGTGCGTAGCCCCCACCCCGCCCCCGCCCCCGCCCCCGCCCCCGCCCCCGCCAGTGCAGCCCGTGTGGGCGCGCCTGTGCGAGACCGGCCTGGCCGCGCGCACCGAGCGCACGCGCCCGCGCAAGGCCACGCTGCCCGAGCTGCAGGTGCGTAGCCTCCCACATTCCACAGGCTTTCTCTTTGACTTCTTGTGTAATATCATGTCAAGCTTTAAGAAATCTCCCATTCCAATTTAAACAGAAAAACAGTTTAATCCATGCATCCGGGTCATTAATAGTTGCCATCGGCGTATGACTACATTAACTTTGGTTACATTCGTGGCCAGTCGCCGTTTACTTCAGCCTAAGCGTCAGTATTGTCCTTTTAGGTGTTGTGGTTTTGACACTGAATAAATGAGATTCTATTTCTTTTTCTGTTTCTGTTCATCGGTTAAAACGCCAATCTCTCCCCCCGCAGTCGGTGCACACGGAGGCCCACGTGCTCATATTCGGGGGGCGGGCCCGCGACGTGCGCGCCGAGGGCGCCGCGCGGCAGCTGGTGCGGCTGGCGTGCGGCGGCCTCGGCGTGGACTCCGACACGGCGTGGCTGGAGCACCACACGGCGGCGGCGGCGCGGGCCGCGGCGGGCGCCGTGCTCGACCTGGCCGTGCGCACGGCGCGGGGCGAGCTCACCAACGGGTGAGTGCCTGACGCTGTGCCGGTCGTCACTGATAGCTCAGCTGTCCAGTGGGTAAGACGAGTGCCCCATTGTGTTGGGGAATCTTGGTAAGCCCGCTTCCGTCTTCGGCTTTATCATCACTTACCACTAGGTGAGATGATGCTTGTAATGGTTGATTGATGGCTTTATACCGGTTGTCACTGATTGATAGCCCAATGCGCAATCCGTACTGCGTGGTCATAGCGTCGTGCTGGATTACGATATCGTTTACGGGCTCCTACTTGGCTTCAGATTCTATGAAATTTGTAAAATTTACAAAAACTCAAACATGACTGTACAATCTACAGATCTCACCGACATCACCTCATGATGGTCACGATCCCCAATTCCTGGGGTTGCGACCGACATGAAAGAAGCAACGTCAATGGCTTAATCTCTCAATCGTTGGCGCAGGTTCGCGGTGGTGCGGCCGCCGGGGCACCACGCGGAGCCGGGCCAGGCGATGGGCTTCTGCTTCTTCAACTCCGTGGCCGTCGCCGCGCGCATCCTGCACACCAGGCTGCATCTGCAGCGCATCCTCATCGTCGACTGGGTGAGCGTTGGCTAGCGGTAGTTTAGCGTGTAGCACAGGTAATCTTGCAGATTCAGCGTGTAAAGCGGCCAAAATAAATGGTAATATCATCATCAGCCAAAAGACGTCCACTGCTGGACGAAGGCCTTCGCCAAGGAATTTTTATTTTTTCCTTTTTTTACAAGACTAGATCAGACTACAAGACTACGGTAGAAATGCTACAACTAAATGTCTCTTTCCAATCCTATTTTATGGCAATTACCTTTATTCTTTCCATTAATCGAAACCAATGTAACTCAGGACGTGCACCACGGCAACGGCACGCAACAGATCTTCTACGAGGACCCTCACGTGCTGTACATGAGCATACACCGGCACGACGACGGGAACTTCTTCCCTGGCACCGGGGCCGCCGGCGAGTGCGGCGCCGGCCCCGGCCTTGGGTACACCGTGAATATCCCCTGGAGCTGCGGCACCGACCCGCCGCTGGCCGACGCCGAGTACCTGGCTGCCTTCAGATCTGTCATCATGCCTATAGCTAAGGTAGGTCACGTGTGAGAAAAGATGGGAATTGTAAGGATATCTGCTATAATTTTTTTGTTGTTTGGTTAAATAGTGTTGGCCCTAGTTAACATCCTTGAGGAACACCAAATGTGACATGAAGTTATTTAACGACGAGAGCGATATTTCTCAGTAAATTTTGGATGTTTGGTAACTTAATGTGATTGTTGCCGTTTTAGTCATTTCAACACCCTTCGAAAACGTCGATATTATTTATCAAAAGACTAGTCACTGTATCAAAGGCCTTAGCAAAATCCTAACCATACCCAAGTACTTAAATGACAATATAATGTAGTAGTAGTGGTGGTCGAGTAGTTATAATGTCAGAGGTATAAGACTGAGTAAGACTACAAGAGGCTGTCTCCATGATGCAGGAGTACAACCCGGAGGTGGTGCTGGTGTCGTGCGGGTTCGACGCGGCGGGGGGGCACCCGCCCCCGCTGGGGGGCTACCGCGTATCCGCCGCCTGCTTCGCGCACATGACGCGCGACCTCATGCAGCTGGCCGGCGGCAAGGTGACCGCCATTTCTTTGTTTTAATTGCATTTAAATTACGAGCTGAAGTTTTGACCGCTACAGTCGGCTGGGGCTAACAACTGGTTTCTGTGCCACAGGCGCCAGGATTTGAAATTGTCATATTTAGCGTTGGCTGCTATCACTAGATCGTTACGCCATATCGGAGGCCTTGGAGGCGGCATCAAACTTTCTTACACTGAATAATATTTATTTCGTTTTCGATTTTGTCTTTGATTTTTAATATAATATCATAATCATATTCATCACAAAATTACGACGTTACGTATTTTAAATATTTGCGGAACGAAGCATTGCTTTTGACACACTATCAAAAGTAACTCAAATGACTAGTAGTCGTCTACCCCCCTACTATGATTATTACGCGTATTGCATCGAGTGTGACGTGTAACGTATCGGTCCATGTGACAGGTGGTGCTGTCGCTAGAGGGGGGCTACGACCTGGCGGCGATGTGCGACGGCGCGCAGGAGTGCGTGCGGGCGCTGCTGGGGGACCCGCTGCCGGCGCCCCCGGCGCACGAGCTGCAGCGCCCCCCCCTGCCCCGGGCCCAGGACGCGCTGCGCCACGTGATAGCGGTCCAGGCCGCCTACTGGCCCGCGGTGAGTGACCCACTAGCTCACTAGCTATAGCGCCCCGCTGCCGGCCCCTAGCGCGCGACCTGCAGCACCCTCCCCTCCTGCCCTCACGCTGCCTAGCTATGGGCCACGTGGCCCCTCGAGCGCATTTGGTACGGTCGCGGGATACTGTGAATGGTAAGGCGAAGCGGCTTCAACACCTTCGAATACTAGCAGCGTCTAGGGGCTAGTCTGTTTGCTTCTATAGCGAACTTCTTCATCGAGCGAGCGAGCTTCTACATCGGGAGGTTTATAAAAGGAAAAATAATAACATATTCCACTTATCACTGAATGTTTGAGCGTTAGCAGCAGACTGACTTTGGCATCTTTATGTAAATGTATGATCTTCTAACTTCCTAGTTTTATGTTATTTTATTGTAATATTGATATGTGTGAATTCTGTGATCTATAAGGCCTCTCGGCACCAAAATGATCCTCCAAAATGAGTGATATTTGATTCAATTTAATTGTGATTTGACCGTGCGTCGTGGTGCGCGCAGGTGAAGCGCTACCGGGCGCTGGCGGGGCTGTCGGCGGCGGAGGCGGCGCCCGCGGCGGCGGCGGCGCGGCTCGGCGCGCTGCAGACGGAGCGCGACGCCGCCGACACCGCCGCCGCCATGGCCACGCTCTCCATGCGCATGCGGTCAGTGCGCCGTTTTTTTTTAAGTTTTTTAAGTTGTTTTTTAAGTAGACGCTGTACACATGACTTTTGTACTCGCCTTGTACAATCATCGTTTTGAAAAGTGTCAACGAGGCGAGGTGTTCAACAAGTTACGAGTTCTGCAAACTATATGGGGCATTCCCATTTATTAATTTTGAAAATAATAGATCAGTTATTTTCGTTCTTAGCGAGGATTCAAACAGAAGCAGACGGCTAATCTTTGTTTCGCCCTTCGCAGGTCACCGGACAGCTCGCGATCCGTGTCCGAGGAGCCGATGGAGCAAGACGAGGGCAAGTGAGGGTCGATCATCGTGCCCCCGGGGTCGGCCGGCCGCGCGCACTAGCCGCGTGACACGTGGGCACACGTGTCGCGTTCATGAGTACACGTGTCGGGTTCGTGGGAACACGTGGCGAGTTCATGAGCGGACTTCAGTCGTGTGTCGAGTTCGCTTTGGAGTTCATGAGTTAACTTTTGAAATTCATGAGTACACGTGTAGAGTTAATGATGAATACACGTGCTGAGTTCATGGAAACACGTGCAATATCGCCGGGCGTCACGCTCTTTAGAATTTAAGTTTTATGGATAAAATGGGGTAAATTACTATGGATGTTGCTCTGTTGGGGTCGAATGGAAACTGGCCCGGCGTGACCCGTGCGACTTGTAAATATTGTATCTTTGTTGTATAAATAATAAGTGTAAACAACACTCAACATTCCCCGCGCCGCGGATCTGCTAGTTAGGGAGCGTTCTTCGAATGCGAGTGCCATCTCCTAGTTAGGATACTCGAATCTTCACGCGTTTTGTAATTAATACAGTTTTCTACTCTTTCGTTTGTATATTTTATATAATATTGTGTAATGTCGGCCGTCGAGCGCCTCTTGTATAAACTCTGAAGATTATTTATTTAGATATGCGATCGTTACATTAAAATTATTGTGAATAAGCAGTGTGATGATATTTCGTGGTTGATAAGTTTAATGATGGATTTTAAAAAGAAAAAGAATTTATGTATATTTATGAAGATATATGATTATTATATATTTGAGTAGTATATTGATGTTTTGGGTCGTGTCTCTGATTGGTATTTACGCGACCAGCGTACGCTAGTGTGCCGGTGACGTGCGGGCGACGGAACCTGTCAGAATTCAATGTTTAGTAAATTAACGTAGGTTTTTTACGTGAAGATTGTCACGCCAGACTGCGGGTCGCCCCGCGCCGCACTCCGCGCCCCGTCCTGTTCTCAGTCTTGCCAGTGAGTGTTGTGGCGCGACATTCCAGCTATTGTATCTCAGTACTGATGCGTTGCTAGGCAACCGTTACGTCGTACTACTCTTGTTGGATTCGGAAAAAGAAAATGTAATTTTCGAAATGTTTATGGAGGTATTTGATTCTGAATCGTAAAGTAAGCCTTGGTGTTGTTTTTGTTCTTCGCGCAGTTTTGGAACTACGCACGGTTAGTATTTCAAGATGTTTTGGCAGACTGTTTGTCTCTTTTACTCACGTGGAGTGTTGTATAGCACTGTCTCACTCTGTGTCGGGCGGTAACCGACGAGTGAGGGTGGATCTGTCGTTTTATATAAAAAGTAAATCAAATATATAAATTTTTATATAACATGTTGTTTAAAAACATTGTAAACGAAACGTGTCCTGCCAAATACTTTGTTTCTGTAAATCGCGTTATATGTATAGAAATATAACATTATAAATGAATAAATAAATGATTGTTCGGTGTAATTCATAATGAATTTAGTTAATTTCTTAGAATTTTATGTGTAGATGGTAAAATTAAGACAAATCTTAATTTGAAAGCTTTAAAAAATTAGTTAATATAATGTGTACAAATATATTAAACTTAATATATGATATACGAAGCTTTTAAGCATATTATAAAGAAATATATAGAAATACATTATGTTGTACGTAAGTGTAGATGCGATCTAGGCTGCGGACACACGGTCACACACAACAAGCCACGCGGGGACTCCCATTTAGTTAGAAGCCTTTTATTTTGCGACTCTTCTCATAACACTGCTAACTTTTACTCTCAAACCTACACACAAATTGAGAACCGTGAACTAACTGCAAACTTTTTTGCGTTTTCAGTTAATTTAAACTTACTCCCTTACAATTTTATGAGTAGAATCACTTAAAAGTTGTCTGATTAATAAAAAGAGCCTTGTTTTTGTAAACGAAGTAGGTATATTTCAGTAATCTACGCATTTTGATGTTTGTATTCTGTAAAATTTGCGATTTTAGCGCAAACTGAAGTATGTAACTTACTAAAGTTTTGTCTAAACACACGTGTTTGTGTGTTTCGTCTCGTGTATACCAAAGATTGTAGACCCGTCGTTCTGAAATGTAGTTTGCGTACGAGAACAAATTTTAATTTCTTGATAATTATAATAATAATAATAATAATAACTGGGACAAATCACACACGGTCATCTGGCCCCAAACTAGGATTACCTGTATCTAATTAAACTAAAAATGATCGTAATTTCTCTAGAGTTGTGTCTGTGTGACCATTAAAATCCGCTATTGGTTAGAAACTGTATATGAGTATTTTTCTGTCCAAGTTTTTGTATTTACACAGTACGCCTTTGCACGTGGGCCTAAGACCTATCAGTTATGTCTACGAGTTCACAGGGTGAAACTGAAATCGAGGACCTTTTTATGTGGCGTCTAGTCAGGACCCGGAACATTTTGTCTAAGGAACCAATTTAATCGGAGCACAAAAGGACTTATGTGCTGATTAGCCAACTTTGTATGGAATGTACAAATATTTTTTTGCTTCCGCGATTTTAGTTTCACCCCGTCTAACAAGCAAGTCGTTTTCAAGTTTTCTCTAAAAGTTTCCTTAGTAAAAAGAAAGGGTGCTTGCTCCCGTAATGTTATAATGGGACTTGTGGAATTTAATACATATTTCGAACAAATTTTGAACAAATTTTTCGATTTTATAAATGTTAACAACGAATGTTATTATTTGACGAGAAAATATTTAAAATCTTAACTTCCTAACTGTACCCTTAGTGCAAAAAGCGAGTATCTGCATATTTTTATTGAAATTATAACTTAAATACAATCAATTTCAAGTCTGTTTATCTAAAATGATTTTTTTCTCAAATTTTGATGCAAATAACTGGTTTTTGCACTATTGGGAAATGTTGCATATAAAATTGTTACAAATCCAACCTATCTAAATATTGTAAAATATAATGATGAGCCGAGCTTTGAGTGACGAGTTGTTGGTTGTTTCTTTTGAAATATGTCGGATAGCCAGCCGCAAGGGTTAAGAAACTCGTTAATTATTCTTTTGTGACATTTCTGACCCTACATCGATAGCGTTGTCGCGACAGATTCGTCGACTATTACTCTTTTTTACTTGATGTGTCAATTATGATTGGCCATAGTTATACCATAACGATCCATTGACATAAAGTACATTATCCCTTACGTTCTTTAAATCAGTTGGATCGTTATGGCATAACTGACATAAAGTACACTACCGCTTACTTTTTTAAATCAGTTGGATCGTTATGGCGTAACTGTGGCCAATTATATGTCAGAACTGCAACGTAGTGATGCTACCGTCTGTCGCTGGTCTCTCGCTGCAGACTTCACTGAGGGGTCGAGCGTTGAGCGAAAAACCTGTTGTATATGTACTCTCGTATGATGGCTGTCCTCTGTGTGTGGGTGTGGTGGTACCGGGATGCGATCCCCGTACGGCAAACAGAGTTAAACAAATGTTGTGTCTTTAAAATTTTATTGTTAAATTGGAATACAGATGAAATGATTATTTAATAAATGTATATATATTTGGAAATACATATGTACTTTTATTTGTTCGCACTTACACTATTTTACAGATTCACCTTTATACACATTACTAGTGCTTAAAACTAACTAGTGCTTAAAACTAGATTCGTATAAAATTCTCATACAAAAATAGAGTCTCTTAACCAGATATAAAACTATACACATTTACAGCTAATACGAACTTAAATTGTAATTCCACGACATAAGGGCTATCGTGAGACAAGACTGCAGAAACCAATGCATACCAGCAATTTCCAGTAATTCCTTGAGAACTCAACACTCATACTTGCGATGGCAATGGTAAATTTATAAAACTATAAGGCAACAGAGTCGCGAGGCCGCTCTTTCTCTTATATTTAAGAGATTACAATATTTCACTATTATCAGCCTATTAAAACGAGATTTACTCATAGAACTGATGTTGTTTACGGTTAGCGTAATACGGTGGAATATAAATCATGCATGCCAGTATAATATTGGAAAGTCTGTACTATCTATACTTCACTTTTCCTTGTGTTATTTTTGAAAATATTATAGTTTATCTACTCACCATTATTGATATTTTATAGAGTTGAAAAGCTCTTTAGTAAGTTGATATTAATGACTTCAAAATGAGGTTTCCCAACAATATAAAAAGTCAATGGGAATGAGTAGGTACGCTATAATACTTTCAAAAATAAGACAAGTAAGAAAATTGAAGTATGCGTTCGTTCGGGAGAATTCAAATTCACCCTCTCTCACGATAGGTGTCAAATCAAATCAAAATCAAAATATTATTTATTCGAAGTAGGCATCACTGTACACTTATCATAGGTCATTTTTTTCTACCTAATACGAAGCTCCTACCACTTGGAACTCGTATACCCAACATTTCGGGAAGTGTTTGCGGAGAGAGAAGAGAGTCGGGCCCAATGAAACTTCCTCCAACAAATTTTTTCAATAAAAGGCTTACATTCTATTACATAATTGTGAAAAAGTCTGATCATATTTATATGTAGTTGCATACCATTAATTACTCCCTGGGGTGGAGGCCTGGTGACCTGAAATACAGAATTTTATATTCTAGTTTAGGCACCAGACTCCCACTACACAGTGCTGATCAACTTACTATTTGTTTACTTATTATACAATCTCTGTTTTACATATAATTTTGCATTGTAGTGGTGAGAAAATAAAGAATTATTATTATTATTATTAAGATAATGTACAGGATCAACAAAATACACAGGCACATACTATTATTAATGACTAGACAAACACCAATGACAAGAGTAGGCCAGTGACAGACTACCCAATATTGTTCATGGTCTTGAACGTTGCATGATTATATTTCTGACCTCATCCTTCCATGAAACACATGTAGTATCGTCCCTACGTAGGTACTAGCCATTTCCTTCGTTCCTTCCACCTGTGACCCATCTCTCTGACATTTCGTGCACGCCATTTCATCACGTGAATATTTTTGTTTTTTAACTTTTTTTGTTTTTAGGGAGTCTGGAATAGGAAAAATATGAAGAGGAGCCAACCCTTTAATGAGTTTTTGGATTTCGTAAAAAATAAAGAGAGATTAGAAGGGGAGGTGGAGACTGAATCTCCAGATATAATTGAGCAGGTGCTCGACCCCCCGCAGTCTCCTGGCTCGTCTTCTATACCTGAGAACGAGTGGTCAGTAGAATATTTAGACGAAGAAATGAATGGTAACTATACCTTTCTCATTCTTCTAGAATTATCCGGAAGTTTAGTCGTAGATCACCCAGGGGCTGTTCATTCTGGTCCAGCAATCGTAAACTAAATTCAGGTTCAAGGATAAAAACTACCCGGAAATGTTACGTCGTAGACCCCCCGCAAGCTGGTCATTCGGGACCAGCATTGGGGGAGAGTCGCAGACCACTTCTTTCGTAAGGTTTGCAGTAGTGTAAACTGTAGTCCATGTATAAACTGGATATTTAATCACTTTTCTGTACACTTAATAATTTTTTGTCATATTATTAAAGGTTTTGTTTTATTTTTATAGACCAATGAGGATTGAAAAAATTAAAAGCCCATCATTATTGAGGATGATGATAAACTCGATGAAGAGGTATTTAAAGTACTGGGTTCAGAAGTTGTAGAGTTACCGGAAAAAGGTGAAAAGATACACGCTGAACTAGCCAACCGCTGGAACAAAATCCTCAGTACTGGCCTCAGCAAGAGAAACAGGACCTAATTAAGAAATATTAACCTCCTGGAAACATTCCATGTATAGTCACACCTAAGTTAAATCCAGAGGCAGCTTTAGCCATGATCGATCAGAATTAAAAAAGAGATGGTTCATATATAAGAAACAACTTCAGGTTGCTGGAGGTATAGCCGCTATTTATTAATTCGCAGAATTTACGTTTGGGCGTACTTTGCGTTTGCCAAGAGATTTTTATGATACAAATACAGAAAGATAACCTGAAGACCCTAATAGTTTGGTACAAAAATTGCGTAAAATTATAGCTAGTTTCAGAGCAACTCAGTCGCATAGTAGCACTAAAACAATGTTTGTGCATCCTCACTTGAAAGACTGTGAATTCGTTTTTATTATGAGAGATGACGTAACTCATACATCTTTAAAGCGACCATACGAAGGTCTATTTAAGGTTCTAGAAAGAGGTACCAAAGTGTTTTTAATTCAGTTGCCTAACCGACAAGCTTACATTTCAATAGATAGGTTGAAACCAACTTTCGTGCTAATGGAACATGACACCTCAAACTGTGATCGTCAAAACAGTAACGATAATATGACATTCGTTGATGTCGAAACGAGTACGTGCTAATGGTGGTCTGACTTGGCAGATACGAATGTGAAAAATAAAAAAACAACTAGAAGTGGCCGAGTGGTGAGACCACCAGTTAGATTTATTTAGATATACTCGTAGGTACATAGATTTGTTTAGAAAACCATTAGTTACCAAAATTTTTCAATTTGAATGCAAATTAAGATAAAAGACATCAAGTTCCTGTGTCTTAAATCTTAAGTATTCCTTGGGATAATACGATTTAATTTGTAGGTAATACAAGTGTTGCTGACTTAAAGTAACAAATATGGTATGTTAAATTAAAAATAAAAAGATATTGCATTTTATTTTAAGCTGAGTAGGTAAACTTAATAAAACTGCATAGTAGCAATAAATATTGATATGTAGTTTATTTTAACACAGAGAGTTTTGTAAAAAGGTTTTTGAACTTGTATTTTTAGTACCAGTCAAATTTTAATTAAATACAGCAGTATCATTGATTAATTTTATTCTTTGTACAACTGTACTCAGTGTAACATCTTTCCAGTTTAATAAGATCTGTGAATATGGGCAATTTCGGGAGTAAAGTTCAGAACGCTGAGGCTCAAGCTCAGGCCCATGTACAGACGATGGCTATTGAAAACAAAATTCATATTTTTGGAATTGGAATGGGAATAATGATCCTGATCCTAGTGCTCATTTTGCTGTGCATAGCAAGGTCACATTGGAGCAAAGAAGAAATTGCAGTAGCCAATACACAACCCCTTTCAGTAGTTAGGGTTGAAAAGATGCGGCAGCAACCTGCCACCGTAACAGAGCAGCAGCAATATATGTGAAAATGTGTTGTGTTACCAACATTTTTTTTAACATTAGTGAGAAATAAGTGTGTTCAGTTCCGACCGGTCAGCCAGCTTACTACCAGTACCTTATGTTTCAGTGTATACCTAATGAAAGTGTTACATTTTTTTTTCAATACACCTGTATAGTCTACGCTCTTAAAACTTGTAAAATAGGTACCTTTTTACTTACATACTGTTTCAAAAAATGTTTCATACTTTTAACTGGTAAAATTATTTGAATATACCTAGTATATATGTAATTACCTTTTGAACTGTTCTAAAATCTGTTTCATTACAATGTTTATTTTTGTGTTCAGCTTCATTTGTGTAGTCTACAGAGAGCGATAAGCAAGGAGCGGTCATGTTACGAACCTGCTGACTGCATTTTTGTATCAATAAGCATTTTGTTGTGAAGTACATACGATGATACGACCGTGTTCAACTTTGGTAACATTGCTTAATTATGTGAATAAAAAATCTACAGGCTGTTGTTAAAATCTATAGGTTAGGTGCCTATTCGAGACTGAGTAAAGTTAAGAAGTCATTATGGGGTAGTGTGTAAGATTCTATAACAAAATACCCGAAAATGTAACTAGTTTGCCAGAAAATAAATTTAAATCGCATGTGAAAGTTTGTTTATGCTCTAAAGGGTATTACCAAATACTAGATTATGTAAATGACAATGATATATGGACATGTATAGATCCTCCAGCTCACAATTTTATTGTTGACATGAATTGTAGTAGAATTTAAGATTTTATTTAAAAAATGTGTTGAAGCGAGTTTCTTTTGGGCTCGACATTTCTTCTCGCTTCGCAAACACTTCCCGAAACGTTGAGTGTACAAGTCCCGCGTGGTAGGGACTTTGTACTAGGTAGAAAAAAATATTGACGATTTAAAAGATTGTGTAAAGCATCTACTTAAATAAAAAACATTTTGAGTTTGAGTTTATAGGTGGAGCGCTTCATAAAATAATTAGAAAAGTGGAGCCAAAGATAATTCAGAGCATCAGCGATGGCATAAGGCTAATATGCGATTATCATTTTATGGAGACAAGAAAAAGAAGTGTTTTAGCCTTGGCCTCGGTAAACAGAGAGTTGAAGGCTTCTCTTCAAGAAAGAGAACCAAAGTATTTCTTATTTGGCGAAAACCTGGCAGAAGGCATCAACACCGCAAAGGTGATAGCCAAGGCTGGAGACCTTCGGGTTAAAACAAAAAAACGGACAACTCAGAATTTAAACTATCAGGGCCCGTCTCGACCAAGGCAACTCACTGCCAATACAAACTCAAGGCACCAACTACAGAGACGGCTGCAGGAGCGGGCCCCTCAAATGACTGCGTCTCGACGATCTGCTGTGAATCTAAACAGCGTACGCCGATACCCCCAGCAATCGACTCGGCGGCATTTTTAAAACAGAGTAGCAGATTAAGGTATTTTTACGATTATTGGCAAACTATAGCTAGTCATGATCATACAATTTTGTACTGGATAAGGGATTGTTTTAAAATCCCATTTTCTAAAGAATCTCTTCGGCACATAGAGCCTTCTTTTTTTTAATTCGGTTAAAAATAGAACTTGAGGATTTGATCAAATCTTTACCAGACTTGTGCAGGACCTAAGATGAGTCTCAAGCCTGACAACTTTGATGAGAAGTCTGATGGTCCCTCATTCTGAGGAGAGAATCTAACGTTCGACAACACATAGATACCATCTTAAAGAAATCCCCTCCGAAACAACCTTCAAAAAGAAAATCTTGGAACCATCTTATAATGCAGGGTCAACACAAAATAAATTCTTGAACAAAGAACCGACAGCAAAACTGTCCAAGAAAAATGCATGGCTAACATTCAACCCACTCTAACTAATTCTAGTCTGTGGACCCCTAAAACGCCACACAGGTGTGATAAAAAACCAAAGACGCACGCGTTAATGCGCACGCACACCAAAACGCACTGCGTATAAGTCTTTGGCTTATACGCAGATAAAGAAGAGGCTGCTCCCAACCACAGCGAGTCTTCGTCGACACGAGTGCTACCGTCGTACCTCGTGACGAAGGTTGCAGCGGATCAGAGCGACGATGCTGCCCAACCAGTGGGGACTTCTATATCGAGCTAAAGGTCTAGGTACCGTTCCGCGTGAAGACGCGGTACGCCCCGAGATCGGCGAGCGTTGAAAAAATCACTTCAAGCTTTTATCTTTTGAAAATGTTTGTATGTTTATGCATACTGTAGTATTTAATTATAACAGATATCTTACCTACTGCGTATCGGTTGATGATAAGTAAATTAATATGTTTTCTTATTATTTCAGGTCTGACTCTGTGTGTGACAGTATCGTGCCGAAGAAGACCGTGACAGCGACGAACAGGAAGCCAAAAACATCAACTTCATCAACAAACAAACGCAAGCCTGCGACACCAGCCAATTCAAAGTTAGTTTTGTAGGTATACACGATCCTGATTATGTACTTGGACTTCCATCGCTGTGAACATTACGTATATTTAAAGTACAATGTATCGCCAACCGTTACATTAACTTAAGTATTTCTTTGGCGTTGACTTTACATGTTTTTTTTATAGGTGTGATAAAAAACCAAAGACGAACGTCTATGGCTTATATGCACATAAAGAAAAGGCTGCTCCCAACCACAGCGAGTCTTCGTCGACACGAGTGGCACCGCCGTAATTCGTGACGAAGGTTGCGGCGGATCAGAGCGACGGTGCTGCCCAACCAGTGGGGACTTCTATGTATATCGAGCTGAAGGTCTACGCGCGTGAAGATGCAGAATGCTTCGACATCGACGAGCGTTGTAAAAAAGCACTTCTACGCTTGCACTGTTCGTTAGAAGATGATTCCAGTCAGTGGAAGAACCTTCAACGATTTTTCAAGGCTATTGTATGTAGCAATCCAACTTCAGTGTATTGTAGTGTGAATCTACCCTTATCTAGTTAAGATAGCATAAGAATGTAGATTTAGCACGTATGTCTATAGTTGAGAACGAGTATATATGTTTTTAGGGTAAGCACTTTACCATCCAACACGGGAGAGAGTTACTACATTTAATAAACACATATTTAATTGAAGAGACTTGTGATTTGCTGAAGGGAAGTTCCCACATCTCATGGCGACCCTGCGATTACGTGACCAGCAGCGAGACAGCGAACGTGCCGTTTGTCGTCCAAAGGCAGTTCAGTGCCGACCAAAAGTGCTGCACTTGCAGATTGTCTGTGATTTTTGATTTATAAACTGTTTGTGTATAATGGGGAACTACACAAACAAAGAAGAGGAAGTCATTGTGGCTCAAACAGCTGCTGGAGGCAGCAATGATGCTGTGGTTACGCAAAAACAGATGGATACTAGGAATTCTATCTTATTTTTTATTACGGCGTGCATCATCTTGCTAATGTTGGGACTCGCATATTACCTGTATAAATTTGTCCGCGACGGAGCACGCTTAACGCAGCGGACGCCCTTAATAGTAAATACTCCACAGTTAGTGAGTTACTGGAAGATATGGGAAGTCATTTATAAGAAAAAAAATAATCAGAAATAGCTTTACAAACTCATTATATCGGGTTCGAGAAAGCAATAAAAGTATTCAGGGTTATGGAATTGAGAAAGAAAGGTTTTTAGTAGATTTGACAGTTGCATAAGCAGGAGATGAGCAATATTCTAGCGTCCAACGCTGACTATGCAGTTTGCAGGCTCGCTGGCCAGCGCCGTCGTACCTGTGTACCGACAGTCGCTCTCCGTCCCTCGCCCCGCTAGCTTGCCCATTTTTATAATATTTTAAATCCATGTTTGTGTGTCAATTAACTATCAAGTAGACTCTGGACGTTTCTCACTCAGCACTGGTCAGTGCTGAGCTTCCCCTTCTGACTCCGTATCTTGAACTATCAGTAACTTCTACCCTCAACTGTCTACCTAAATATGAAACCTAACATATGCGATAAATGATAAAGCAGTCACGCAGTCAGCATCTTGGTATAATTATTTGAAGGACGCTATTAAAGTTGCTGAAGACGAAAGTTATTTTTGGAGCAAAATGTTTTGACATTTCAAAATAATAAATTCCAAAAATCGCGCCAATTCAACCGCAGTTCTATAAATTACAATCAATATCAAAATTAGAAATTTCGTTACACTAAGCAGAACATGCAGAGCACTATGAGTTGTATCTTAATGCTGAGGAGGTAGCCCATTTTATGGGTTACCATCGGCCCTATCTGCTGCTTATTACAACACTTGGCGATGTAGAATTCTATCTCTGTTGAGGTGGGGTTCAACGATCCTCGTTATTATCGAAATAACCTTCTGCTTTTATGGGTTACCATCGGCCCTATCTGCTGCTCGACAACCTGCCCCGAGGTCCCTATCCACGCTTGGGATTATTTTTTCTACGCGATGGAAGGACGTTCAATACAACCCACATCGCATGGCGACACCCTTCCAGAGCTGACTCGCGCAGCGCTGGGTAATGGAAACCTTTGTGATGTGTATGAGCTTTGATAAAAAAAACGAAATGTAATAAAAATACATACGACAGAAAGAAAAAGGGAAAGGTATTGATCGATGGGATGCTACCGGACGGCGCTGGGAGTGTTCCTGACCAGGAGACAAGTCGAGGGGGTCCACAGCTGGGCACAACTTACTGCTCCGGTCCATGAGAGACTCAACAAGGGCAAGCTGTAGTGTGCATCTATCCTTATCTAGTTAAGATATCATAAGAATGTACATTTAGTAAGGTATGTCTGTATTTAGTATATAAGATAGACAGTTTTTAGACTAAGCGCGATCTACTAAGAGAGCATCAGACGATAGTCCGGTGCGTATACAGTTGTTTCACTTACCTCCCTGCAGCCCACATCGCAAGCGAGTGAAGTGCAGTGTGGGTACCAGACCGCTATCCTGTTTCCAGACTGATGGACTTCACGTACATCCTCGAGGGGAAACATTTTTCAGCAAAATCGACATCAGAAGAGCATACCATTGCAGGTCAAAGTTCCAAAGATTCATGGATTCAATACTTAGAAATCTTGATTTCGTATACTCTAACAATGTACAGAAGAACATTTTCAACGCCTAGAAATCATTTTTGAGCGATTTCAGTCACACTGCATACAAATCAACTTGAAAAAATGTGAATTTAAAAAAAAAGTTAGTTCATCTTGTCGAACACGGAAGAAACGACAAAACGCCTCCAACTCAACTGCTACGTGACATTCCGCAACCGCAGATAACCACCACAAAGTCAGGACGAACAAGCCTCCCCGTATCCACTTCACGAACTGCTGAATAAGCTATCTGTATCGTTAAATACGCCTATCTAGTTACGAATCATCATTCTACTCTCTTATTTTCAACCTCACACAATTCTGCCAAAAGAAAATGGGAAATCAAAACAACAAGGAAGCAACCACCAACAACAACATAATATCTACCAACGGAGATATATCCATGGCGAAAGAAGAGATATAAGAACTTATCCATGATCATCGGAACATCACAATCTATACCGTCATCGTCATCATCTTCATTATCATCGCAGCAGGGGTGCTTAAAGTTATCGACAGAAGAATGAAATTTCTAGCTCGAACAAATACGAAACGAGGCGGCGGCGGCAGCAGCTCAGCTCAATGCAGATGTCAATGTAATGTCTAAATTGAAAAGGGGGGATCTGTGCCGGCTAACAACAAGTAAACACAGCGCATATCTAACATCAACTGAATTACAAAGTGCAGAAGAAATGATCGTCAAGCAAATACAAAACTATGAGTTCCAAGATGACACCTCAAGGTTAATGAAAAAACAAAACATCAGCACCAAAAGCAACATTTTGAGTCTGAATCCAAAATTAGATAGCAAAAATATCTTGCGTTTGGGCGGTAGATTAAGTAATTCAGACCTACAAACATCCGCAAAACACCAGTTGCATAAGGAGATAAGCAAGATACTTAAAAGTTCTTACCCCCTGTCAATGAAATAATGTGTACACAGTTGCTAGCGTAGACTCTAGAGTGCTGACCATGCAGTTTGCAGGCTCGCTGGCCAGCGCCGTCGTACCTGTGTACCGACAGTCGCTCTCCGTCCCTCGCCCCGCTAGCTTGCCCATTTTTATAATATTGTAAATCCATGTTTGTGTGTCAATAAACTATCAAGTAGACTCTGGACGTTTCTCACTCAGCACTAAATCTTCCCCTTCTGACTCCGTATCTTGAACTATCAGAAACTTCTACCCCTCACTGTCTACCTAAATATAAAACCTAACATATTATTTTTATTTTATTTTATGCGATAAATGATAAAGCGATTCGCAGATGGGCTTCGCAGTCAGCATCTTGGTATAATTATTTCTTTCCGAAATATAACTTCTTTGAAGGACGCTATTAAAGTAGCTGAAGACGAAAATTCATTTTTGGAGCAAAATATTTTGACATTTAAAAAAATAAATTCAAAAATCGCGCCAATTCAACCGCAATTCTGTAAATAATAATCGCAGGCATCACAATAAATATCAAAATCAGCAAAATCACTACACTAAGCAGACCATGAAGAGCACTATGAGTTGTATCATAATGCTGAGGAGTTAGCCCATTTTATGGGTTACCGTCGGCCCTATCTGCTACTTATCACAACACTTGGTGATGTAGAATTCTATCTCTGCTGAGGTGTAGTTCAACGATCCTCGTTGTTCTCGTCCCGGCTCCAAGTAATGGTGACCGCTTTTGTGACGTTGTTTGTTCCCATCGAAACTGTCAGATATAACTACGAGTTGTATCTTAATGCTGAGGAGGTAGCCCATTTTATGGGTTACCGTCGCCCCTACGAGTATCTGCTGCTCGACAACCTGCCCCGAGGTCCCTATCCACGCTTGGGATTATTTTTTCAACGCGATGGAAGGACGTTCAATACAACCCACATCGCATAGCGACACCCTTCCAGAGCTGCCTCGCGCAGCGCTGGGTAATGGAAACCTTTGTGGTGTGTATGGGCTTTGATTTAAAAAAAAACGAAATGAAATAAAAATACATACGACAGAAAGAAAAAGGGAAAGGTATTGATCGATGGGATGCTACCGGACGGTGCTGGGAATGTTCCTGACCAGGAGACAAGTCGAGGGGGTCCACAGCTGGGTCCAACTTACTGTTCCGGTCCATGAGAGGCTCAACAAGGGCAAGCGAGTGAAGTGCAGTGTGTGTACCAGACCGCTATCTTGTTTCCAGACTGATGGACTGCACGTACATCCTCGAGGGAAAAATTTTTCAGCAAAATTGACATCAGAAGAGCATACCATTGCAGGTCAAAGTTTCAAAGATTCTTGGATTCAATACTTAGAAATCTTGATTTCGTATACTCTTACAATGTACAGAAGAACATTTTCAACACCTAGAAATCATTTTTGAGCGATTTCAGTCACACGACATGCAAATCAACTTGAAAAAATGTGAATTTAAAAAAATGTTACTTCATCTTGTCGAACACGGAAGAAACGACATCAACGCCTCCAACTCAACTGCTACGTGACATTCCGCAACCGCAGATAACCACCACAAAGTCAGGACGAACAAGCCTCCCCGCATCCACTTCACGAACTGCTGAATAAGCTATCTGTATCGTTAAATACTCCTATCTAGTTACGAATCATCATTCCACTCTCTTGTTTTCAACCTCACACAACTCTGCCAAAAGAAAATGGAAAAACAAAACAACAAGGAAGCAACTACCAACAACAACATAATATTTACCAAAGGAGATATATCCATGGCGAAAGAAGAGATATAAGAACTTATCCATGATCATCGGAACATCACAATCTATACCGTCATCGTCATCATCTTCATTATCATCGCAGCAGGGGTGCTTAAAGTTATCGACAGGAGAATGAAATTTTTAGCTCGAACAAATAACGATAGTGGCGGCAGCGGCAGCAGCACACCTCAATGCAGATGTCAATGTAAAGTCTAAATTGAAAAGGGGGGAAAATCTGTGCCGGCTAACAACAAGTAAACACAGCGCATATCTAACATCAACTGAATTACAAAGTGCAGAAGAAATGATCGTCAAGCAAATACAAAACTATGAGTTCCAAGATGACACCTCAAGGTTAATGAAAAAACAAAACATCAGCACCAAAAGCAACATTTTGAGTCTGAATCCAAAATTAGATAGCAAAAATATCTTGCGTTTGGGCGGTAGATTAAGTAACTCAGACCTACAAACATCAGCAAAACACCAGTTGCATAAGGAGATAAGCAAGATACTTAAAAGTTCTTACCCCCTGTCAATGAAATAATGTGTACACAGTTGCTAGCGTAGACTCTAGAGTGCTGACCATGCAGTTTGCAGGCTCGCTGGCCAGCGCCGTCGTACCTGTGTACCGACAGTCGCTCTCCGTCCCTCGCCCCGCTAGCTTGCCCATTTTTATAATATTGTAAATCCATGTTTGTGTGTCAATAAACTATCAAGTAGACTCTGGACGTTTCTCACTCAGCACTAAATCTTCCCCTTCTGACTCCGTATCTTGAACTATCAGAAACTTCTACCCCTCACTGTCTACCTAAATATAAAACCTAACATATTATTTTTATTTTATTTTATGCGATAAATGATAAAGCGATTCGCAGATGGGCTTCGCAGTCAGCATCTTGGTATAATTATTTCTTTCCGAAATATAACTTCTTTGAAGGACGCTATTAAAGTAGCTGAAGACGAAAATTCATTTTTGGAGCAAAATATTTTGACATTTAAAAAAAAAAATTCAAAAATCGCGCCAATTCAACCGCAATTCTGTAAATAATAATCGCAGGCATCACAATAAATATCAAAATCAGCAAAATCACTACACTAAGCAGACCATGAAGAGCACTATGAGTTGTATCATAATGCTGAGGAGTTAGCCCATTTTATGGGTTACCGTCGGCCCTATCTGCTACTTATCACAACACTTGGTGATGTAGAATTCTATCTCTGCTGAGGTGTAGTTCAACGATCCTCGTTGTTCTCGTCCCGGCTCCAAGTAATGGTGACCGCTTTTGTGACGTTGTTTGTTCCCATCGAAACTGTCAGATATAACTACGAGTTGTATCTTAATGCTGAGGAGGTAGCCCATTTTATGGGTTACCGTCGCCCCTATCTGCTGCTCGACAACCTGCCCCGAGGTCCCTATCCACGCTTGGGATTATTTTTTCAACGCGATGGAAGGACGTTCAATACAACCCACATCGCATAGCGACACCCTTCCAGAGCTGCCTCGCGCAGCGCTGGGTAATGGAAACCTTTGTGGTGTGTATGGGCTTTGATTTAAAAAAAAACGAAATGAAATAAAAATACATACGACAGAAAGAAAAAGGGAAAGGTATTGATCGATGGGATGCTACCGGACGGTGCTGGGAATGTTCCTGACCAGGAGACAAGTCGAGGGGGTCCACAGCTGGGTCCAACTTACTGTTCCGGTCCATGAGAGGCTCAACAAGGGCAAGCGAGTGAAGTGCAGTGTGTGTACCAGACCACTATCTTGTTTCCAGACTGATGGACTGCACGTACTAGACGTGTGCGCCGCGCCGGCCCGCCGCCGCCGCCGACCAATCGCACGCCGCCGCCGCCGCCGCCATCTTGATTCGGCGCGGATCGCGACGCGACACGAACGATCTAGTCGAGTTTGACTTTGTCGTGATTTGAAACGAAGTGCACGTAATTATTGTGCGTTCTACAAAATGGCAGCGAGTGACGCCGTGGATAAAAGTTATTTACAGAAGATTCGAATCGCAAACTATACTGTGCGTGCATTATATGATGCACGAAAGCGAAACAGTTTTGGGTGGAAACATTTTGGAACTTTAGTTCTACAAAAAGACAACAAAAAACTGATTGTTCTGGAGGAACAAGTGTTCTGTAATGTCTGCTTAGCAGAAGCAAAGTCTGAAAACGACTCAATATCCTTCGGATCGTAAGTAAAACCTTTTTTTTATTATCAGTTTACTTAATTACTGACTCTGCATATATGTAATTTCGATCGTGGTATTACACATTTATTTTTATTTATTTTATGTCCGGAATGTATTTTACATATATGTTTTTTTTATGTTTTAGAACAAAAATTAAGTGTTATAGTAAAAGCGTGAGCACTGGAAATCTTATGCGTCATCTTCGCGATGTACATGGTCTACGAGAGGAGGGTATATCTGCTAAACAAACAATACAAAGTTTTTTCACTACCAGGCCACGGCCGTCGACATCAAGCCAGAGTATATCATCAGAGTCGTCATCTAATGACAAGTGGTTCCTAGCGCGAGATTTGGCCCTCTGGTTTTGTCGCTCTTTGATGCCATTTAATTCAGTATCAGACGAAGGAATGCATGACTTTTTCATGGTATGTACGTACTACGTACGTGTCGTACGTAGGTAACTTAAAATAAAGTGTTTCTTTAATACATCTATAGACTTGATTTCAATAATTAAAGCTACTGCCCTTTTTTAGAAATACAAGATAATTGGAAACACTGCAGACTTACCATCTCGTTTTACAATATCTGGAACGGCATTAGACGATGTATTTGAAAGTTGTTTATCACATGTGAAAAAGACAATTCAACTGGATGCGTCAAGCTGTGGAGCAATAACCTTTGATTTGTGGAGCGATCAATATCGAAGGCAAAATTATATCACTTTTACGTACCATTATCTCACAGAAGGTAGGTATATATTTTTACTATTCTTTCATTCTGACATAATTGATTTTTATTTTGATACCTGCTTTTTAAGTACATAATATTGAATTTCCACAGGTAGCATGTAGAATGTAAAGTAAGAACCAATTTTTTTGTTATTTTTTTACAGATTTTCAACTCAAATATTTTACGTTATTAACGGCCTTAGTTACAGGAAAAAAAACTGGCCAAAAAATTTGTGATATGATTGCTGAAGTAAGGAATGACTTTGGATTGCTTGATAAAACTATTTTTGCTGTAACGGATGCCGGAGCAAATGTTAAACGTGCAGTCGATTTGGCTTCTTTTAACAGTCACCTCTGCTTAGGCCATGGGCTTCACAATTTAGTGAATGTGGATGGAATAAATTCGACCCCGGAAGTAAAAGCATTAGTAACAAAATGCAAAAAAATTGTTAAGAAGCTGCGATATAGATTACCAGAATTAGAAGCCGAAGCTGATAAGGAACAGCGAAAAATGATTATTCTACTAGAAAAAACAGGAGAAGATCTAGAAAACGACGAGAGGGATCCGATTCTTAATAATTTTGTGGAAGACAGTGAGATGAATGATGGCAATTCTAATGAAATCGAGGATTTGTTGAAGCCAGTACCAAGTATTAAAACTTCAACACCGACCCGATGGCACAGCGTTTTGGCCATGCTAGAAAGTTTAAATCATTCTTGCAATCGTCACGCTGTCAATACTTTGCTAGGCAAAATTGGCGAAGAAGAACTTAAATTAAACAATTTTGATTGGAAGTTACTGACAGATTTACTAACGTTTCTAAAAAAATTCAAGGACATTGTGGAGATATTAAGTTTACAAAAAGCCACATCTTTAAATGTTGCGCTGGTATTCCGATCCGAAATTAAAGATGCATTACAGTCCTTAGATGACGATGAACCACTTGTACTGTTGACTCTAAAAAGAAATATGATGGATAAATTAAATCACCGATTCCCGATCACAAAAATGATAGTGGCTGCTACTTTGTTGGATTGTCGCTTTCAAGGGATACGTGAAGTAGATGAGTATCTTGAGACTTCCAATCAAACAAGAGTGTCTTTCTTATCAAATTACATCAGAGAAGTTGTTAAAAGTCGTCCACATCTCATTCCTTCTATGGAGACTCCTGAATCTCAAGCGACAGCAAGACCGTCTACAACAACATCTGATACCGTTAGCTCGTTTCTAATTAAGCTTTCAGAAAAGCATTCTAGCATTGGAACTCAGTCTGCAGATGATCCAGTTGACCAAGAATGTTGGAAATATTTTGCAACATGCAAGCCACAGGATCTTAAAGACGGAGATCTTTTGAACTACTGGCTTGTAAACAAGGACGCTTTCCCATGGCTTTCTGCGCTAGCAAGGTCGCTTTTAGGAGTACCCGCAACAAGTACTCCTAGCGAAAGAGTTTTCTCGACCGCTGGGTTAGTTTTGTCTGCCAAAAGATCTAGATTGGATTATAATCGTGTGAACAAAATAATATTTATTCACGACAATTATAGTGCATGCAAAAGTGCTATTTTATAGTTGCAAAGATTTCTTTAATTTCACTTGTGTTAGCTAGGTCTCACTTCACATTTGTAGTTGATTCATTTACTACAAGATGTTTTTCTTATAAATATTTCTGAATGAAAGACTATTTTGTTACGGTTGCAGTGATTTTGTAAATCGATCTCGTTGCATGGTTTACAAAACTATTTTGAGTTATTAATAAAAAATATTTTTGTTACGTTGATGTTAGTACGTTAGTATTTACTAAGTCTATTGTTATTTTTATTTCATTTTATTCTTTATTTAGTATATGTAAGAGTTGATTAAAGCGATTTGTTTATGAAAACATAAGACTAAATTAATAAGACTGAATTATGTAAGTTAATTCATAATTTAAAACAGAGGTCAAATGTCTTTAGTTTTATAGCTTTGTTTATTTCACTGTTTAAAATAGTAAGTAATACAGATCATTTAATACAAAATAATCGATCTCAATATTCTCAATTAGCCAGAATAAACATTGATTTTCCAAAAAAAATATACAAATATTGTTTTATTTCATTAAACCTTCACAACTTCACAAGATATGTCAAGCATTCGACGTGGGACCCCTGGGTTCTGGACCTGATTTCTCTCTAAAAAAAAATAGTCACGCCGCCGGCGCCGCGCCGCCGCTGGGTTATTTTAGCCGGCGCGCCGCCGCCGACAAAATTGTAGTCGGCGCACATGTCTAGCACGTACATCCTCGAGGGAAAAATTTTTCAGCAAAATTGACATCAGAAGAGCATACCATTGCAGGTCAAAGTTTCAAAGATTCTTGGATTCAATACTTAGAAATCTTGATTTCGTATACTCTTACAATGTACAGAAGAACATTTTCAACACCTAGAAATCATTTTTGAGCGATTTCAGTCACACGACATGCAAATCAACTTGAAAAAATGTGAATTTAAAAAAATGTTACTTCATCTTGTCGAACACGGAAGAAACGACATCAACGCCTCCAACTCAACTGCTACGTGACATTCCGCAACCGCAGATAACCACCACAAAGTCAGGACCAACAAGCCTCCCCGCATCCACTTCACGAACTGCTGAATAAGCTATCTGTATCGTTAAATACTCCTATCTAGTTACGAATCATCATTCCACTCTCTTGTTTTCAACCTCACACAACTCTGCCAAAAGAAAATGGAAAAACAAAACAACAAGGAAGCAACTACCAACAACAACATAATATTTACCAAAGGAGATATATCCATGGCGAAAGAAGAGATATAAGAACTTATCCATGATCATCGGAACATCACAATCTATACCGTCATCGTCATCATCTTCATTATCATCGCAGCAGGGGTGCTTAAAGTTATCGACAGGAGAATGAAATTTTTAGCTCGAACAAATAACGATAGTGGCGGCAGCGGCAGCAGCACACCTCAATGCAGATGTCAATGTAAAGTCTAAATTGAAAAGGGGGGAAAATCTGTGCCGGCTAACAACAAGTAAACACAGCGCATATCTAACATCAACTGAATTACAAAGTGCAGAAGAAATGATCGTCAAGCAAATACAAAACTATGAGTTCCAAGATGACACCTCAAGGTTAATGAAAAAACAAAACATCAGCACCAAAAGCAACATTTTGAGTCTGAATCCAAAATTAGATAGCAAAAATATCTTGCGTTTGGGCGGTAGATTAAGTAATTCAGACCTACAAACATCCGCAAAACACCAGTTGCATAAGGAGATAAGCAAGATACTTAAAAGTTCTTACCCCCTGTCAATGAAATAATGTGTACACAGTTGCTAGCGTAGACTCTAGAGTGCTGACCATGCAGTTTGCAGGCTCGCTGGCCAGCGCCGTCGTACCTGTGTACCGACAGTCGCTCTCCGTCCCTCGCCCCGCTAGCTTGCCCATTTTTATAATATTGTAAATCCATGTTTGTGTGTCAATAAACTATCAAGTAGACTCTGGACGTTTCTCACTCAGCACTGACCCTTCCCCTTCTGACTCCGTATCTTGAACTATCAGTAACTTCTACCCCTCACTGTCTACCTAAATATAAAACCTAACATATGCGATAAATGATAAAGCGATTCGCAGATGGGCTTCGCAGTCAGCATCTTGGTATAATTATTTCTTTCCGAAATATACCTTCTTTGAAGGACACTATTAAAGTAGCTGAAGACGAAAGTTCATTTTTGGAGCAAAATATTATGAGATTTAAAAAAATAAATTCAAGAAGCGCGCCAATTCAACCGCAATTCTGTAAATAATAATCGCAGGCATCACAATAAATATCAAAATCGGCAAAATCGCTACACTAAGCAGACCATGAAGAGCACTATGAGTTGTATCTTAATGCGGAGGAGGTAGCCCATTTTATGGGTTACCGTCGGCCCTATATGCTGCTTATCACAACACTTGGCGATGTTGAATTCTATCCCTGTTGAGTCGGGGTTCAACGATCCTCGTTGTTCTCGTCCCGGCTCCAAGTAATGGTGACCGCGTTTGTGACGTTGTATGTTCCCATCGAAACTGTCAGAATTAACTACTAGTGCTGAGGAGGTAGCCCATTTTATGGGTTACCGTCAGCCCTATCTACTGCTCGCCTACCTGCTAGACTAAACATCGTATCAGGTAGCACAGCATTAAGACTGTATGCAAGAAACCTACACACCCTACCTTCCCAAACAGTTTAGAACGGCAGTTTTTCACTCCATTCACAATCTACGCCATCCACGAAAGCGCAAAACATGAATATTAATCAAACAGAAATATATGGCGTAACATGAATAAAGATATAAACCAATGGTGTGAATCATGCATACCTTGCCAAAAATCTAAAGTACACAGACGTACTGTCTCGCCGATCGAAACATTTATGCCTTCGCAGCGATTTCAACATATTCACAAAACAAACGATACTTAATTTTTCTATCATTCATTATACAGGCCAAGCTGTACATTTTCTCGTGTCAGCGTAATTATTTTAAGCAATATTGTAAAAATATTTTACCTACTAAATACAGTTTACGTTCGGACAACAAGCGCTCCGCATGTGCTCAATAAATCTAATAATTTAAATTGTATCAATTTAACATTCACATTTAAAGTTTGCAAGGACACGACCAAGACCTTACAGGAATGATTGAACGACGGCACAGAACACTCCGCGATGTCAAGAACATTGGGTTAAAGAATTGGCTTTGCTCAAGAAGCTGTTCACGTGACGACACTGGATACAGCGCCACCGAACTAACCTATGGTACTCCCATCAAACGTTCAGGCGAATTTTTTGAACCCAAAAATCACCAAACATTCGATGACTACATTTCTCAGCTAAAATAATGCTTAACGAATATTACATCAGTTCGAAAAATAAAATGTCAACAAAAAGAAACTTTGTCCATCCAGCACTATCAAAATGCAGCCATGTATTCAACTGGCGTCCCCCGCGTCCGCTTCACGAACTGCTGAATAAGCTATCTGTTTCGTTAAGTATGCCTGTCTAGTTACGAACCATCACCATTTCACTCTTTTGTCTTCAACCTCACACAACTTTGTGAAAAATGGGGAATCAAAATAATAAAGAAGCAACCACCAACAACAACATAATATCTACCAACGGAGATATATCCATGGCGAAAGAAGAGATATTAGAACTTATCCATGATCATCGGAACATCACAATCTATACCATCATCGTCATAATCTTCATTATCTAGATTATCTATCTATCTAGTAGACTCTCATTATCTATCTATCTAGTAGACTCTAAGAGTGCTGACCATGCAGTTTGCAGGCTCGCTGGCCAGCGCTGTCGCACCTGTGTACCGACAGTCGCTCTCCGTCCCTCGCCCCGCTAGCTTGCCCATTTTTATAATAATGTAAATCCATATTTGTGTGTCAATAAACTATCAAGTAGACTCTGGACGTTTCTCACTCAGCACTAAATCTTCCCCTTCTGACTCCGTATCTTGAACTATCAGAAACTTCTACCCCTCAACTGTCTACCTAAATATGAAACCTAACATATGCGATAAATGATAAAGCAGTCACGCAGTCAGCATCTTGGTATAATTATTTGAAGGACGCTATTAAAGTTGCTGAAGACGAAAGTTATTTTTGGAGCAAAATATTTTGACATTTCAAAATAATAAATTCCAAAAATCGCGCCAATTCAAGCGCAATTCTGTAAATTACAATAAATGTCAAAATCAGCAAAATCGCTACACTAAGCAGAACATGCAGAGCACTATGAGTTCTATCTTAATGCTGAGGAGGAAGCCCATTTTATGGGTTACCGTCGGCCCTATCTGCTGCTTATCACAACACTTGGCGATGTAGAATTCTATCTCTGCTGAGGTGTAGTTCAACGATCCTCGTTGTTCTCGTCCCGGCTCCAAGTAATGGTGACCGCTTTTGTGACGTTGTTTGTTCCCATCGAAACTGTCAGATATAACTACGAGTTGTATCTTAATGCTGAGGAGGTAGCCCATTTTATGGGTTACAGTCGGCCCTATCTGCTGCTCGACAACCTGCCCCGAGGTCCCTATCCACGCTTGGGATTAATTTTTCATGCGCGATGGAAGGACGTTCAATACAACCCACATCGCATGGCGACACCCTTCCAGAGCTGCCTCGCGCAGCGCTGGGTAATGGAAACCTTTGTGGTGAGTATGAGCTTTGATTAAAAAAAACGGAATGTAATAAAAATACATACGACAGAAAGAAAAAGGGAAAGGTATTGATCGATGGGATGCTACCGGACGGCGCTGGGAGTGTTCCTGACCAGGAGATAAGTCGAGGGGGTCCACAGCTGGGTCCAACTTACTGCTCCGGTCCATGAGAGGCTCAACAAGGGCAAGCTGTAGTGTGCATCTATCCTTATGTAGTTAAGATATCATAAGAATGTACATTTAGCAAGGTATGTCTGTATTTAGTATATAAGATAGATAGTTTTTAGACTAAGCGCGATCTACTAAGAGAGCATTAGACGATAGTCCGTTGCGTATAAAGTTGTTTCACTTACCTCCCTGCAGCCCACATCGCAAGCGAGTGAAGTGCAGTGTGGGTACCAATCCGCTATCCTGTTTCCAGACTGATGGACTTCACGTACATCCTCGAGGGGAAACATTTTTCAGCAAAATCGACATCAGAAGAGCATACCATTGCAGGTCAAAGTTCCAAAGATTCTTGGATTCAATACTTAGAAATCTTGATTTCGTATACTCTTACAATGTACAGAAGAACATTTTCAACACCTAGAAATCATTTTTGAGCGATTTCAGTCACACAACATGCAAATCAACTTGAAAAAATGTGAATTTAAAAAAATGTTACTTCATCTTGTCGAACACGGAAGAAACGACATCAACGCCTCCAACTCAACTGCTACGTGACATTCCGCAACCGCAGATAACCACCACAAAGTCAGGACGAACAAGCCTCCCCGCATCCACTTCACGAACTGCTGAATAAGCTATCTGTATCGTTAAATACGCCTATCTAGTTACGAATCATCATTCCACTCTTTTGTTTCAACCTCACACAATTCTGCTAAAAGAAAATGGGAAATCAAAACAACAAGGAAGCAACCACCAACAACAACATAATATCTACCAAAGGAGATATATCCATGGCGAAAGAAGAGATATAAGAACTTATCCATGATCATCGGAACATCACAATCTATACCGTCATCGTCATCATCTTCATTATCATCGCAGCAGGGGTGCTTAAAGTTATCGACAGGAGAATGAAATTTCTAGCTCGAACAAATAACGATAGTGGCGGCAGCGGCAGCAGCACACCTCAATGCAGATGTCAATGTAATGTCTAAATTGAAAAGGGGGGATCTGTGCCGGCTAACAACAAGTAAACACAGCGCATATCTAACATCAACTGAATTACAAAGTGCAGAAGAAATGATCGTCAAGCAAATACAAAACTATGAGTTCCAAGATGACACCTCAAGGTTAATGAAAAAACAAAATATCAGCACCAAAAGCAACATTTTGAGTCTGAATCCAAAATTAGATAGCAAAAATATCTTGCGTTTGGGCGGTAGATTAAGTAACTCAGACCTACAAACATCAGCAAAACACCAGTTGCATAAGGAGATAAGCAAGATACTTAAAAGTTCTTACCCCCTGTCAATGAAATAATGTGTAGGTACACAGTTGCTAGCGTAGACTCTAGAGTGCTGACCATGCACTTTGCAGGCTCGCTGGCCAGCGCCGTCGTACCTGTGTACCGACAGTCGCTCTCCGTCCCTCGCCCCGCTAGCTCGCCCATTTTTATAATATTGTAAATCCATGTTTGTGTGTCAATAAACTATCAAGTAGACTCTGGACGTTTCTCACTCAGCACTAACTCTTCCCCTTCTGACTCCGTATCTTGAACTATCAGTAACTTCTACCCTCAACTGTCTACCTAAATATGAAACCTAACATATGCGATAAATGATAAAGCAGTCACGCAGTCAGCATCTTGGTATAACTATTTGAAGGACGCTATTAAAGTTGCTGAAGACGAAAGTTATTTTTGGAGCAAAATATTTTGACATTTCAAAATAATAAATTCCAAAAATCGCGCCAATTCAAGCGCAATTCTGTAAATTACAATAAATGTCAAAATCAGCAAAATCGCTACACTAAGCCGAACATGCAGAGCACTATGAGTTCTATCTTAATGCTGAGGAGGAAGCCCATTTTATGGGTTACCGTCGGCCCTATCTGCTGCTTATCACAACACTTGGCGATGTAGAATTCTATCTCTGCTGAGGTGTAGTTCAACGATCCTCGTTGTTCTCGTCCCGGCTCCAAGTAAGGGTGACCGCTTTTGTGACGTTGTTTGTTCCCATCGAAACTGTCAGATATAACTACGAGTTGTATCTTAATGCTGAGAAGGTAGCCCATTTTATGGGTTACCGTCGGCCCTATCTGCTGCTCGACAACTTGATAATTTTATTTATATTGCTTTTCTAAGAGCCATATGAAATATCACTTAATACAGTATATGTATTGCCACTGCGATTCTGTTTAGTTTTTTAAATATAGTGGTAATTTTCAAATGTTGTTTTTTATACATAAGAATAGATCGAAGTTGTTTAAAACGTAAGGAAAGATGTAGTGTAATAAATATTTAAGTAATAGAAGTGTAAAAATAATATAATAGTAATTACATTATTTTTAAAAAAAAAAGGGAAGATGAAGTGTGAATCTACCTGTATCTAGTTAAGATCTAATTGGTTAAGATAGCATAAGAATGTAGATTTAGCACGTACAAGATAAGCTACGTCTGTATTGAGTATATAAGGTAGATAGTTTTTAGACTAAGCGCATTCTACTAAGAGAGCATTAGACGATAGTCCGTTGCGTATACAGTTGTTTCACCTACCTGAAGCCCACATCGCACTACCTAGTGTCCATGCCCCGACAAATTCTGACTAGTGCCCGCCGCATCGTGACACATTTCAATCACTTGGGATATACAAAACTGGAAACAATTCAATCCTCTTTTAATTCTATCTCAGTTGAGGTGGAGTTCAACGATTCTCGTTGTTCGTGTCCTGGCTCCAAGTAAGTGATCACGTTTGTGAGGTCGTGTGTTTTTATTGTTTATTGTTTTGAAAAAGTATTAAAAAGCGAAATAATCGCTTCGTATAATTACTATACGAAGCGAGAGCTACCATATTTATATCCCTAGAATTCTCCGTAAGGTACAGTAAAAAAAAAGAATAAAATATCCGATATTCCAAGAACCTATGAGTGTCCATGGGAAAGCGCTGACTTTGTAGTGTTGCGCAAGTGTATGTGAAGTGAATCGTTCCTGAACTGACCGAGGGCCTTTCTGCTCACGACTGCCATCGCAAGTGGACATTTAGTTTAAGTTACTATTAGTTTCTTTATATTCTTCTAAGTTCGATTGTGAAACTTATAAAATTTAATTAAAAAGAACTTGTCTTTTTAAAAATTCCTACCGACAGTCAACTATCATTTCTTACTGAAAAACATATTGTGGAATTTCATGATTCATAAGTGGCAAAGGGTCCTGGGATGATGAATATTTCATACATGATGGACATGTCTTAATAAATTATATTATTTGTTTACTCATTCCCGACCAGAATATATTTTGACGAGCCAGTCTGACTATTTTCTATGTCACTGTGACTTGAATGAATTTTCTTTACAGTGCTCGGTCTCATTAAAATGGGAATTATAATTGTCATTTCTAAATACAAGGTTGTCTCTTGTATTTAATTAATGTCTAATTTTGTAAAAATCTGCAAACTTAGAATTATTGATGTTGAGATTTATTTAAGTACTATACGAAGCGAGAGCTACAGATAAAAAAGAATTGTATTAAAAATTACCATACGAAAAAAGCGAGAGCTACCATATTTTTGGTCCTACAATTCTCCGTACAGTACAGTTATAAAAATAATTTTATTAAAAAGTACCATACGAACGAAGCGAGAGCTACCATATTTATGTCCCTAGAATTCTCCGTACAGTGCAATAAAAAAAAAGTATTAAAAAGTACTTATACGAAGCGAGAGCTACCATATTTATGGCCCTAGAATTCTCCGTACAGTACGGTAAAAAAAGTATAATATTAAAAAGTACGATGAGAAGCGAGAACTACCATATTTATGGCCGCAGAATTTTCCGTACAGTACAGTTAAACAAGTTGATAAAAGCCTCTATTCCCACTAGTTCAGTTGTCCAGTTCAGTTGACTGGACAAGTGGGTTTTGTTTTCTCGTTTGTTCAGTTGACTGGACAACAGAGATTTATTTTCTCGTTTGTTCAGTTCAGAAATTATTACTCAAACAAACATTTTTACAATTTATTTTTTATACTACCGCAAGTGACATTCATATGTAGGTACTAGTAGGTAGGTATGTAAACTCTTTACTTCTCAACACTAGAGTGCTGGCCACTTAAAATCGATATGTAAACTCTTTGTCTAATCTGCTCTTCATAAAACAATTGGCTTTTGACTAGCAATGACTTTTCAGTACAGTACATGTAAAACAGTTTGTTGTATGTGTAAAAGCTAAAATAAATGAAAACGAGATTAAAATCATTAAACGCGGCAGAGGCCGTGTTCTAATATGTGCTGGACATGAATATTATCGCGTCTGTGCGTACGAAAACAAAAATACTTTGTGGCGGTGTGCGAGCTACAAAAAAACAGAATGCAATGGCACAATAACCATTTCTGCGGTATGTTTATCTTTTATTAAATGTTATCCCAACATACAGGGTGTTACAAAAGGTTCGAATACTTAATACTTCAGGACATGATAGTACCCATCAATATAAACAACTTTTACTATGGAGACAATTCTAAAATCGCGAACAATAAATTCCCTTTTGGTCGAGTAGGTATTGACATTTTCTATGGAACAGCCGATTTTTTTTCGCGATTTTAGAATTGTCTCCATAGTAAAAGTTGTTTATATTGATGGGTACTATCATGTCCTGAAGTATTAAGTATTCGAACCTTTTGTAACATCCTGTATACTAGATACTTTTTTATAGTTTTGGTTGATAATGCTATTACTTTTTGTTTATTTTAAAGGATGTACAAACAGCTGTTAAAAAACCTGAACATATCGATTTATGTGTGCCTGATATTAATAAAACGACGATGGCGATCATTATTAATAATAGCATACAAGAAATCGTTTCTGGTAGTGAAACAGCGCCTGCGGTGTAAAAATGTTTGTTTGAGTAATAATTTCTGAACTGAACAAACGAGAAAATAAATCTCTGTTGTCCAGTCAACTGAACAAACGAGAAAACAAAACCCACTTGTCCAGTCAACTGAACTGGACAACTGAACTAGTGGGAATAGAGGTACAAAAAAACAGTAGCGGGCTTAAAAGATTCTGGAATTGATACCGCCTTTTGAAAAAATAAAGTCTTCTGTTTATCGACAAAGGAACAAAGAACACCAAGTAAAGAAAACATGTTACATTGGAGACAGTGCTATGGCAGTGGAAGTGCCATCAAAGTATTCCGATTTTCTATTGGCAGATTTTAATGACGATGTACGCATTTTAGTATTTTGTTCAAAAGAGGCGAGGGACCAATTGCGTAAATCAAAAATTTATCTTGGCGACGGTACCTTTAAAATATGCCCAGAACCTTTCAAGGGAGGAGTGTACACCATTCACGGAGATTTAAATAGTTCAGAAGATAATACTGCGTTGATGCCATTAATTTACGTTCTTTTGAGTGATCGTACTAAGGAAACTTACCTCAAAATGTTTCGCATTATAAAATCTCAAATTCCTGAATGGGAACCTACTCTTTTCGTCACCGATTTTGAGGAAGCAGTTATTCAGGCATTTAATAAGTTATTCCCAAATGCAGAACACCAAGGATGTTACTACCACTTTACTAATACATTGTGGAGAAAAGCCAAGAGGTTTAAGTTGACACGTAAACGTAAAAATAGAATAGTGGGCCTATGTTGTGTTTTACCCTTGTTGCCTAAGGATTGTGTAACGGAAGGATTTGATTACATTGTTTCACAAATTGATGATTTCGAGGATAAATCAGATTTGAAAAAGTTTATACATTACATGCAGTTTTGGATGAAACGCCAAGATTCTTGGAATGTATTTGGGAAGCGCCACAGAACTACAAACTATGCAGAAGGTTGGCATCGAGCGATCAACGGAATGTTTAAAACGAGACCAGCAACAATTGTTCAATTTCTTTATAATTTAAAACAAGACGCAGCGTTTTTTGCAGTACGAACAAAAAACAAGTTGACCACCAAGAGGACCAAAAGCCAAATCGAAAACGACGCATTCATTCGTCATGTACAAATGCAGTTACTAAACGGCGATATTAATGTGGCTACCTTTTTGGAAAAACTACGCGTAAATTAAATAAAAAATATTAAATGTAAATAAATGTAACAATAACAAGGTGCAGAGCTAGTCTTATTTTTAACTGAACAAACGAGAAAACAAAACCCACTTGTCCAGTCAACTGAACTGGACAACTGAACTAGTGGGAATAGAGGGATAAAAGTACTTAACGAAGTGAGAGGTACCATATTTATTGCTCTAGAATTCTCCGTATAGTAATGTAAAAAAGGAGTAAAATACGAAGCGAGAGCTACCATATTTATGGCCCTAGAATTCTTCATATAGTACAGTAAAAAAAAAAGTATTAAAAAGTACTATAACGAAGCGAGAGCTACCATATTTATGGCCCTAGAATTCTTCATATAGTACAGTAAAAAAAAAAAGTATTAAAAAGTACTATACGAAGCGAGAGCTACCATATTTATGGCCCTAGAATTCTTCATATAGTACAGTAAAAAAAAAGTATTAAAAAGTACTATAACGAAGCGAGAGCTACCATATTTATGGCCCTAGAATTCTTCATATAGTACAGTAAAAAAAAGTATTAAAAAGTACTATACGAAGTGAGAGCTACCATATTTATGGCCCTAGAATTCTTCATATAGTACAGTAAAAAAAAAGTATTAAAAAGTACTATAACGAAGCGAGAGCTACCATATTTATGGCCCCAGAATTCTTCATATAGTAAAGTAAAAAAAAGTATTAAAAAATACTATACGAAGCGAGAGCTACTATATTTATGGCCCTAGAATTCTTCATATAGTACAGTAAAAAAAAAGTATTAAAAAGTACTATAACGAAGCGAGAGCTACCATATTTATGGCCCTAGAATTCTTCATATAGTACAGTAAAAAAAAGTATTAAAAAGTACTATACGAAGTGAGAGCTACCATATTTATGGCCCTAGAATTCTTCATATAGTACAGTAAAAAAAAAGTATTAAAAAGTACTATAACGAAGCGAGAGCTACCATATTTATGGCCCCAGAATTCTTCATATAGTAAAGTAAAAAAAGTATTAAAAAATACTATACGAAGCGAGAGCTACTATATTTATGGCACTAGAATTCTTCGTATAGTTGTAGTGTGAATCAAGTTAAGAAGCATAATAATGTAGATTAAGCACGTAGAAGATAAGGTATGTCGGTAGACAGTTTTTAAGCTAAGCGCATTACCATCCAACATGAGAGGTAGTTACATTTAATAAATACATATTTAAATGAAGAGACTTGTGTGATTTGCTGGCGGAAAGTTCCCACATCTCATAGTACAGTAAAAAAAGTATTAAAAAGTACTATACGAAGCGAGAGCTACTATATTTATGGCCCTAGAATTCTTCGTATAGTACAGTACAAAAAATGTATAAAAAAGTACTGTACTAAGCGAGAGTGGGTAGTGGAGAGCGAGATACTGGGTATACAAGTTCCGAGTGGTAGGAATTTCGTATTAGGTAGAAAAAGACCTGCGAAAAGTGTACAATGCTACCTACTTCGAATAAACATATTTTGAGTTTGAGAGCCTCCATGTTTATGACCCTAGTGTAGTGTAACTACTGACTACATAGGTATACTGTGACAGTGACGCGTATTGCTTGAGTTAGCAATAAGTTTTTATAAAAGTTTATGTATTAGTAATTTGTTCGCTCTTACGATACCAATCTTGGAACCGAATACATCATGTTCTTGTAAGCTGTCTTTTATTATTCACCTCCGACCTCTCTACGATCTACGAGACCTTGCAACATATCACATGGCGACCTGCACCAGAAGAACCTGAACCTGAAGAAAAAAAAATCGAAGATGTCAAAATTGAAGAAAGAAGACTATATAAACAAAATTAACGAAAAAACAAAAAAAAAGAAGACTGATATAAGAAAACTCATAACAATCTATTTGCGGAGAACATCAATGAGGAATGAAAAAAAAAGTTATCAAGACGTTCAATAATCAGAAACACAACCAAACACAGAAAAACGACATTTAGAAGAATGAAGAAAGAAGCGTACGAGGTGTCCAGGGTTTGCCCGGCCCACGGTGTCCAGGGTATAGCCCGGCCCAGTTCGAGTGGAGTCCAGGGTATTCCCGGCCCACGGAGTCCAGGGTATAGCCCGGCCCACCCAGCATGCAGAGCATCCGCAGCGTCGAGCCCCGCGGTCCCCGGTGCCCGGCGGCGGCCAGCGACCCGCGCGCCGCGCCGGCCTGCCCTACGTCATGTCGCTCCGCGTGCGACCTACTTACCCTGTCCGGTACATTCCTACTAATAATGTAAGTTTAGTAGTAGTGTAGTTTTAATATTGAAATAAAACTTAAAAGAATTCTAAATTTACGGTTCAAGTTTTTGTTAAGATGGCACATCCAGTGTGGTACAATTTTATTTATGCCACATCTAGTCTCTAAGGGAATTGTGTGTTATATATAGTTATAACTTATTATCTGTGATATGAAGATATACTATTATAATTGACTGGTGCAGTACCATGTTAGTTATGTATTTGCACATCTTTCTATGTTCATATGCTGACAAGCTGGCTTTATTGAAATTAGATACATCATACTTAGTCTTCCTAAGGTTCTATCTCTTCATTATAATCTGTGTCTCCGCAACGATCCGACCTGATCATAATGGAATATCTTGTTTCTGCCCCTGAAATTTTTATAAATTTTCTTACGTCTCCTGATGGGAACCAAGTCCCCATAGAGACCCTCAGGCACATGGGCCAATATTACTTTCACGCGGAGCAAGTGGGGCATTATATGTAATACCGGAGGCCCTATTACCTAATAGCCAACCTGCCCCTGGGTTCTAGACTGGGAAGTGCATAATATTAATTCTACACTGTCTGTCGGTCGTTTGAGGATTTCCATCGCTTTTTTTCCTTCGTACAGTAAAAAAATGTATTAAAAAGTACTATACGAAGCGAGAGCTTCGATATTTATGGTCCCAGAAATCTCCGTACAGTACAGTAAAAAAGGGAAAAAGAGTCCTGTGCGGAGTAAGAACTTCCATATTTATGGCCCTAGAATTCTCCGTACAGTAAAATAAAAAAAGTATTAAAAAGTACTACACGAAGCGAGAGCTACAACTATCCAACAATGGAAAAGTACTATACGAAGCGAGAGCTTAAATATTTATGGTCCCAGAAATCTCCGTACAGTACAGTAAAAAAGGGAATAAAAAGTCCTGTGCGGAGTAAGAACTTCCATATTTATGGCCCTAGAATTCTCCGTACAGTAAAATAAAAAAAGTATTAAAAAGTACTACACGAAGCGAGAGCTACAACTATCCAACAATGGAAAAGTACTATACGAAGCGAGAGCTTAAATATTTATGGTCCCAGAAATCTCCGTACAGTACAGTAAAAAAGGGAATAAAAAGTCCTGTGCGGAGTAAGAACTTCCATATTTATGGCCCTAGAATTCTCCGTACAGTAAAAATAAAAACGTATTAAAAGTACGCGAAACGAGAGCTACAACTATCCAACAATGGATCAGTATTTAGAAAAAAAAAGTACTGTAGGTGTACATTGCATGTACAATTGTCCACACAAAATGCTTTGTGTGTACAACGCTCGGATAAAACGATATTTCTTGTAAGTCCCTGTTCAAAAGGCTGGACTCGACCGTGGGAGACGTGGGCCTCACAGAAAACCGGCGTGAAGCTTGCGTTGTGTTTCGCCGAGTGAGTGAGGGTACCGGAGGACCAACTCCCCCCCCCCCCCATCCGCCCATCCCATTTCAAAGGCCGGCAACGCACTTGTGACTCCTCTGGTGTTGCGGGTGTCTATGGGCAGCGGTAATCGCTTACCATCAGGTGATCCGTCTGCTCGTTTGCCACCTATCACATAAAAAAAAAACCTCGAATGACTTCAACGAAGCAGCGACAGGTCATACTACAAAGCTGTTGAATTATATATATTGGTGAGAAAGGAGCACAGTGTTCACCCAAGCATATATTGTATATATTGGTGAGAAAGGAGCACAGTGTTCACCTAAGCATATATTGTATATATTGGTGAGAAAGGAGCACAGTGTTCACCTAAGTATATATTGTATATATTGGTGAGAAAGGAGCACAGTGTTCATCTAAGCACATATTTCACCAAAATACTGGAGCGATACCGCGACAAAGGTCACCTAGTAGGAATACAAAATTTTAATAACAAGATTGTTAAAGACAAAAAAAAAAAAACTTTATCGTATACGGCTGCGGTGGTTAGGCATTGTGGTTTTATGTTATATAAAATACTATACCTTGAATCACAATATGTACGGCTTACATTTGCAATTTCGTCTTTAATACAATTTATAAAAATAAAGGCGGCACAGTAAGCTCTTAAAGCGGCCTGACGTGGGCTTAGCCTCCCGCTCCGTCCGTTGCATCTACATATTTTATAGTTGATAGTATCTTTTCTAACCGGTCATTGGTTTCTGCAGTGTGGTATACAACAATTTAAGCGTGCACTTAAAGTTTTTAAACAACTCTTACTAAAACCATCAGTTATAGTTCGCGTCATGTAAAAAGAGCGCTGGCTGGCGTTCCGAGGATGCACTCTGACAGCAACTGTTTAGTACCCTCTCTTTCACACTTACGCGATTTATATTAAGCTATCCTGTTGTCAGAGAGAATTGTTCTGCCCTCGGAACGCCCGCCAGCGCTCTTTTTACGTGACGCGAGCTGTATTTTAGTTTTGGATATTTTGCATGCCTGATATTTTGGCAAAATGCAGGCACTTGTCTATCTTCATTTATACGTTACAGTATAGGTATAAAACTGTAGGTACGTACGAAGCCCAACAATATTATGAGACTAGAGTCAAACTAGTAACTTAATAATGACATATAACAGTCTTATTTATGTACAAAGCAATAAATTCATTTCATAATAACTCTTAAAATTACTTATAACCGCGTTTATAACAAAAAAATTTACTCTGTTAACACTTCTATTAGTAACATAACATGTAATGGTTTTACCGCCAATTTTATGCGTTAAAAAAAATAATATCTATTTTTCGATACATTTGCTTAGTTTAACATAAAAGTAAGAAATCAAGCGGCAGATCAGTCAGTTCGAACTAGAATCACGTCCTGGCTTACCTAGGCAGTAAGCAGCGTCACGGGCGCCTGCCCCGGCCCCCGCTAGAGGGGCGCGGGGGGCGCGGGGGGCTCGGCGGCGGGGGCCGGGGGCGGGGGCGCGCAGTCGATGCCGCTGTTGTAGGCCGCGCACCGGCAGTTGCACGAGCTCACCGGGCACTCCGCGTGTTCCCTGCGGACGACACACACATATCAAGTCAGACACAGTAGGCGTATCGGGAAGACACAGAATTCACTTGCATAACGCCTTATCGACGTTAACCTGACGTAGCGAAATTGTAAATTAGCCGTTTTGCAGACGAGCTAGCCGCTTTGTAAACTACTGTATAAAAAGCTTGAATAAAACTGAGACGGAAGGTACACTCAGTATGTATGGCACCACCGTAAAACGTACAGCTTATTTCTATTAGACATTTTTAACCAATAGTTTGCAAATGGGCTTACATTTGTATATTTGATATATTTTACAATTTGCCTACGAAATACACAACCATTACTTATATCGTATACCATAACCTATGTACCATTCCTGAAACACCTTCTGTTAAAAGCTGTGTCACATAATTTAAACCACCGGCACTCACTTGAACCAGTCGATCATGTGGAGCGCGTGGCCGCCGTGGCGGCAGGCGACGCACCAGCTGAACCACGTGGCGAAGGCGGCGCCCCCCCCGGCGCCCCCGCCCCCCCCGCCCCCGCCGCCCCCGCCGCCCAGGTGCAGCGAGCACACGCCGCAGCGCGGCAGCGGCTTGCGGCAGTTCGGGCACGCAGAGATTTGCTGCAAAACAACACTCAGTCAGTTTTTTCAACCGACTTCAAATAAAAGAGGTTCTCAGTTTGACCTGTATGTATGGATGTATGTTTGTTCGCGATTATCTCGCGTTTGGCTGAACCGATTTTGATGCGGTTTTCAGAAAAGTATTTGTTACATTTAGGAGAAGGTTTTAATATTTTAACCGACTTCAAAAAAGGAGGTTCTCAGTTCGACCCGTATGTTACGCGATTGAAGTCAGTTTCAGCGTTGTCGATTATTTTAATCCACAAATTACCCCTTACCTTACCCTTTGGCATCATCTCACCTAGTGAGTGATGATAATGCCGAAGATGGAAGCGGGCTCACCAAGATTCCCCAACGCAATGGGGAACTGAGTATCTTATCTCTATGTCGGAACATCCAAGACTTAGATAAGATGGTGGTAGCTAGCCAGGCCGGCTTAGAAAACGCCCTACCACCAACCAAACGAAGCCTTACAAAGTTGGATCCCGCCGGGAATCGAACCCGCGACCTTCTGACGTGAAGCGAGCGGACTAGCCACTAGAACACGGAGGCGGTTGACTCCAATTAAAGTGTCAGTTGGATACTACATTATTTTATTACCTATAGTTATATTTTCAATGCTGTATTGTAGTCCGATACTAGATAAGGAACGAGTTTGGAGTTATGAAGCTTGCCGACAGCCGCCGAATACACAGTGAAGGTCAAAGGAAATCAATTGTCACCAATGCTAACGACGCCCCCCCCCCCTTTCACTTTAAAATCCCACTTTAACTCTGTTTAGTCGGAGCCCCTCGACGATACGGCCAGTCGTTTCGTGATCTGGCCACGACATATACAGGGTTATTTTTGGACCCCCCACCAAAACTTTACAGTGGCTTCTACTCATGAAACTGAGCAACTTTCCCCAAGTAACCAATGGTCAATTCGCAAAAAAAATTGTGGACCTTTCATACTCGTACTAATTTGATCATTTGTGATCTGCCTACTTTGTATGGAGATGCCTATATTTTTATTGCGAATCGATCACCGGTTACTCGGGGAAAGTTGCTCAGTTTCATGAGTAGAAGCCACTGTAAAGTTTCGGTGGGGGGTCCAAAAATAACCCTGTATGTACACGGGTACCGGTGAAGAGTGGTCGCTGCAGTTAAGCATAGCTACCTTCATCTTGGCGGCGGGCGGCGGCAGGCGCACGAAGGCGGGGCGCGGGCGCGCGTGCGCGGGGGGCGCCGCCACCGACTTGCCGCAGTAGTTGCACACCACGGCCACGCGCCGCGCGCCCCCGCCCCCGCCCGCGCCCGCGCCCCCGCCCGCGGCCCCGCAGCCCGCCTGCACCCACGTGTCCAGCTCGCAGCGCGCCTCCCACAGACGCCACGAGTCTAGGATCTCGCGGTAGCTGCGGACGATACCGATAGCATAAAAAATCGACTCAAGATTTGCTGCTCGACTTTTGAAAAAATAACGCAGTCTACAAAACTGCTAAACACTAAAAGCAACAAACTAGAAAACCATCAAACTAAAATCATAAACAGTAAACACAGTTTTTGAACTTTTGGTTTAGTTTTATTTTGCTAGATTGAGTTGATTTTAATAAAAACACACGGCTTGCAGACCATAGACTAACTTTGATACTTTACTTTCTCTGTTTTCACATTTAAGACAATCAGGTATTTCCATATACACAGTTTCATCGAGGTAGCCATTTAAAAATGCTGTGGTTACATCTAGATGCGATATATCTAATTCTAGTTGTACACTCAAAGCCAACAATAGTCTAAGTGTTGAATATTTAAGCACTGGTGAAAAAGTCTCTTTATAGTCCACACCCTCCTTTTGGGTAAATCCTTTTGCAACTAATCGTGCCCTATATCTCACTTTATTATCACTTTCAAACTTCTTTTTCAAAACCCACTTACACTTCACAACTGTTCCTTTTTCTGGCTTCTCAACTATTTCCCATGTTTCATTTTCATGAAAAGACTGTAGTTCTTCTTGCATTGCTCTACACCATTCATGACGTTCTGGCCCATTCATCGCCTCCTCAAGAGTTAGAATATCCCCCGAAATGTCCATGGCCTCACCAATACATATATTGTTGAATCCAAAACGATCAGCTTGTTTCCGTTCACGTTTCCCTTGCACTAAATTTTCTAAATTTATATTTTGCAATTCACCCTTTGGCGATTCAAATTCTTCAGAACTACTTGATGAACTTCCTTGACTTTCATTTTCAACACGATATGTACTGTCTTGACAAACTTCAGAATTTGCGGATTCTGTTTCATTTAAAAGAGGATCACTCACTGAGGGTTCTTCCTCTTCCCTTTTTGATGAATGGCCTTCTAATGAATTTTCTATCTTTTCCTCCTTTTCTTCTACGACTACTATTGTCATGTCTTTTTCACATCTTTCCATCACTATGACATCTCTGCTGGTAGTGATTTTGTTTGTCCAAGGATTGTACAGCCTGTATCCCTTGATATTATCGGCATACCCCATAAGAATATATTCCACTGCTTTTCTGTCCCATTTTAGCCTTTTTTCTTTCGGAATGTGAGCCATGACTTTGCTGCCGAATATGCGTATGTGACTGACATCTGGCTTTCTGCCTGTCCACATTTCATATGGCGTCTTTTGGTGCAATCCTGAAGCTAACGACCTATTCCGTAAATAAACAGCCGTGTTCACTGCTTCACCCCAAAACTTTTTGTCTAATTTCGCTTCAAATATTAAACATCTCGCCTTCTCCACGACTGTCCTATTTAGCCGCTCACAAAGCCCATTCTGCTCAGGGGTGTACGGGTTTGTTTTCTGGTGTACAATACCCGATTCTTTCAAAAATCTTTCCATTTCCGATGAACAAAACTCGCCACCGTTATCTGTTCTTAAGATTTTTATTTGTTTACCTTTTTGTTTTTCCACAAAACATTTAAACTCTCTGAAGTACCTGAACACTTCATTTTTTGACTTCAAAAAATACACAAATGACATTCTGCTGTAATCATCTACAAATAGTAGAAAATATCTCGCCAAACCGATAGATTTGCATTCCATAGGTCCACATACATCTGCATGCACCACCTCCAACACACTCTCACTTCTGGAACTGCTGTGTGAGAAAGGTAATCTGGTTTGCTTGCCTTCGCAGCATATAATACAGTTGGACTTATCAATTTCTGCTCTTTCACGGTAGGATATTCCCTCTACAGCGCCATTTTTCATTGTATTCAGATCTTTACTGTTAATATGGCCTAATCGTCGGTGCCACAGCTCACTAGTAGTTGTTGTGACTGGTGCCGCTAACAATTTTTCTGACTTTATGTTTAATCTATATACTCCATTGACCAACTCAGCTTTTCCAATCAAATCATTTTGTTGATTATGAATGTAGCACATTCCTTCTTCAAAAGACACTTTGTTTCCTTTTTGAATCAATTGACTGACTGACAGCAGGTTTGTAGTGAGGTTAGGAATACACAAAACATTTTTTACAGGTATGACATACTCTGAATTATCTACAACAGTCGTTATCTCTGTGTCTCCTGAGCACAAAACTGGTACTCGCACTTGATTAGCCACTATGATATCTTGAATTTTCTGGTCATGCGACACATTCACCATAGCTTGAATCTAGCCTTTAACTCATTCTTTAATTTATCTGTTTCTAATTTTGAGTTTGAAAATACAAAAAAGTCATTTACAAACAAAGCTATGTATGTCTTTTCATTTCCATTACATTTTGTAAACAAACATGGTTCATAAACAGATTTTTTATATCCTGTCTTTTGTAAACAATCATCTACTCTTTTATACCAAGCCCTAGCAGACTGTTTGAGTCCATAAATAGCTCTCTTTAACTTTAATAGTCCAATAGTCGTGCATGAAACTTTGAGTCGATTTTTTGGTTATGAGTATATAATATGATGGTTGAGGATTTAGGACAAGACTCGAGTGCGTTTGGGAGTACATAGTCTTGCTTGACAGAAGACGATAATAAATAAACGCACTCAAATCCAAACTAATATAATAAATGTGACTCTGTCTGTCCTGTCTGTCCGTTAAGTTATTTTATTACATTTAAACCGTTGAAACAATTTTAATGAATTTTGGTATAGACATAGATGGGACACTGGAGAAAGACAAAGGCTACTTTTGTTTTTTGGGGAACCAAACATTTCTCAAGTTATGGAAGAAATCATCAGAATACCTAGTTCAGGCCCGTGTGTTTTCTGTACTCTAATAATATGTTTAGTTTTTAGTCATTATCTTGTCAATTAAGTTTTCTTTCAATAAATATTATTATATTATTATTATTATTATATTCTTATTAAGTGCGGGCATCCCTACGTGATCGAATCAGAAATGAGGATATACGCAGGAGAACTACAGTAACCAACGTAGCTAAACGTAGCGTAACAGAATCACTAAACTAAATCATATAGCTCGTAGAACAGATAGCCGCAGGTGCACTAAAGTTCTCGAGTAGCGACGGCGTAGGCAGGCCTTCCGCTCGGTGGACCGATATGACCCGGTGAAGGTTGCGGGAAACCGCTGGATGCGGGCAGGATCGGTCGGCGTAGAAATCCTTGGGGAAGACCTTTGTCCAGCAGTGGACGTGTTTTGGCTGAAGACGATGATGATCAGCTAGTGTGTCCCCGTCGCGTCCACCCAGCGCTGCAGTAGCGATGCCGCACCCGTGTGCGGGCTGCCTGTGTACCTGTCCAGCCACAGCTGCGCGCGCGGCTCGCGCACCAGGTCGGGCGTGAAGCCGCGCGCCGCCACCAGCGCCGCCGTCTGCACGTCGCCCGTCGCCTCCACGTAGCGCTGCAGCAGCGCCGCGCCCGAGGGGCCCGTGCCTGGGGAGGGGACGGGATGAGTTGTTTAGTGAAGCCAACGGAAAACAGGGTGTATAGGTTGCGAAATAAAGTATCTGCTAGGCTCAAACTAGGGGTTTCTACTCAGCAATCTGAACAACTATCAAGGAACACAAATTTGCAAAAAAATGTACGATTGGAAGTTTGTCATTTTTTTTGGGAAGACGTGTTCCTTGGGGAAGATTGTTTCAAATTCATGAATAGAACTTTGGCAGATATTTTAAGAGCAACCATGAAACAATACCGTGAAAGTTTATGTGAATTTCGTATTAGTTGCGTAAAAAAAATCCTTATAAAAATACACACATTTACAGTGCTACCTATTTCGATAAATGTTTTTCATTTTCACATAACCTTACTGAGGGTTAGAACAAATCTAACGACACCCTGTTATGATTTTGATGACAGGCGGAAACAATAGAATTGACATACATAATCTCCCCTCTCAAAAAAAAAAAAAACTCCACTCGGGCAGTCGGTTGAATACGTTAAAAACTCCAAAAAATAACAAAATAAATGCTCACCACTTAAACCGCAAAAACCCGAGATAATGTGATACCGACGCTATTCAAGAATTCAACACTAAAGTAGGTAATCTTTGATGGAATATCCAATAGAACTTTCTGTAACTAGACTGCTGACGTCGTCATATCCCTGCAAGCGCGCGCGCAGGCAATATTGAACAACTACATTCGATTTTAACTGCAAAATACACTTACCTTACATTTTTATATGAAGACGAGAAACAAAGACGTGCCGAGTTCAATCAAATAGGAGAGAAACATAAATACCGCACCTAAAAACGTGACGATAATTTCGTAACTGCGTGAGGATTTTGTTTACTTGTCACAATGCGCTGTGTGCAACGTACTCAATTGAAATGAATATTGAATTGAATGAAACTCGACTCAAACTAAAGCCAGACTTTGTAACAGTCGGTATGAAACTTGAGTATGCATTATAAATGCTGGCTCAGAATTCCGAGTGCTGTGCTGACACGAATCACTCTACACCGGCGTCAAATGCGAGCAAACAATTTTATGTCGATGTACTTCATCTACTATGGAATATCATATACCTACTAACAAATTTAATTTAATATAGGTACATAAATTGTTTTAGAAGTCTCATAATAATGAACGTTCTAAATCGATAAATAAAGTTCAAACTATCGACTTATACAGAGTGATTGGTAATTCGACGTGATCCTTCAAAGGGGTTATACTAGAGGTCATTTGCAACAAATTAAGTCCAGTTAACCAGGGGTCAAAAATGTATGGTTACTGAGATATTATACTGTTTTTTAGATTTTTTTGAAATTTTCTACCTTGTTACCAAAAACAATGAATTATGAAAAAACCATTACACTGTTTGCATTAACTTGATACTTTTTAAAAGCTGAGAAAAAAAGCTTTGAAAAAATGAGTGTTAGGATACAGATAAGTTAGTGCCTAATTTAGAGATACTGTAATTATAATCTTTAATATCAACAGAAGTATTGTACCTAGTTTCTTAAATTAGTTTGCGTACGGATGTGAGGTCCCTGGCATCGATACATGAGCGAGTTTTTGCAAGGTACCATCAAGTCAGTCCTTGATCAAAGCCCTTTGAGAGCAGGAGCGTCCACAGTAGACAGTGAATTTAAAAGTAATATCAGTTGTGCTGGAGCAAGTACGTCACACGAATCAGGTTAAGATTTTAATTTACATTATCAATTTTTAAGATTATTTTCATCTTCCTTTTAATAACATACAGTGGTGGAGATTGAGCGTATTATGTATCGTTGTTATAAATACTTGAGCGACTAGAGTTTAATGGAATAAATGCCTCTCTGCCTTAATAAAGTTGTTTCACTCAGCTAATGTTTAACACTCCTTTTAACTTCAGAAGTGGGATAGGCGAATACCTATATAATTTTCATATTCGCTTATCCTGCCCACACTACGCAATAAAATATAATATAAATAATATTTTTTTTTTTGTTGCACATTTTCCTTTAATAAAATAGTAGTATGTAATAACTAACTTTCTATTGGAAAACACGATACATAATACGTAAGTACCATCAAATTTTAATCAACAAGGCTTTACATAATTTAGTGACTTGATTTCCTTTCCCTCATATACTTAGTATATTAATACTAAAACAATTAAAAAAAAAACATAAGTCATGAGTATATTTGCGTCTGAGTATATAATATATTTAAATAGTTTTATTTACATATAATATTTTCCTATAAAAATTACCTGGCGAATAAACTAATTCTACTATCAATTGTTATAATAATAATTGATAATTAATTTGTTTATTAAGTAATTTATTACGATATAATGGAGAGGGAAAGTTGCTGTTTAATTTTTCTTTCAACCTAATCATAATTAATTAAGTATTTCCTAGTGCTTAATTAAAAATAACGGGGATATATTATATTTAATTAATATCTTACCTATTAAAATATTTCTAATGTTGTACATAATCATTGAGCTGAGACAAATAATTGTTCAGTTGTAAGACTAACAGTACTTGTACTGTTCGTATCTCGAATTACAATTTGGAGGCCGGCGACCGGCAGACGAACAGCGTCCGGCTGGCCGTGTTGTTAAGATAAACAAAATCAAGTACCTACGGACCGAGTCACTTCTTAGAAAATATAATATATACGGGATGACAAAAAAATACTTAGAGAGTGAATAAAAATTACATCAAGAGCTAAAGGCGTGTAAAATGTTAAGTTGTCTATTTATGCGCGTTAGCGCTAGCATTTGTTGAATATTATAGGTGCAAATAATACAAGTACCTATTGACATATAATTGTAATTATGAGTAGAAGCCCCGTCGACTCATTTCAGTGACTAATTAAATGTAATTATTTTACAAGGATGGAGTGCGAGACTCCCGACAATCCTGGTGAAGTGGTAACGCCTGCTGCTAACCATGCGGAGGCAGCGGGTGGCAGCTCTGGCGCGATGCGAGATCGTGAGTTGCCAAGTGGCAGCGCTGGCACGATGCGAGATCGTGAGTTGCCAATACCAATACAGAATGAAAGTGAGTGTGAGACTCGCGAAATGGACAACGAACTGAGTGAGGGAGCGGAAGGGAGCCCGAGAAATAGGCAAAGCCGCAAACGCTCAGGTTCGTTTAATTCTAATGTATTACCGGAGCGCCGTTGTGAGAACGTAAAACGTTACCGGAAAAGCCGCTTAGAGAACTTTGAGGAACGAATGCTACGTCTTTCAAGCGGACCTCTTAAATCAAATGTGAAACAATCTTCACCCACGAGAGCTGCGAAGTGCCGAAGTAATTCGGATAGTTCACAAGAAGATCGTCACCGTATTAAATGCAAGAAAAATAATTATCGACGCTCACGCAGTAAATCGCATAAGCTCATGCGTGAAAGTCGCATAACTCAATTCTGTACCGAGGGAAGCAGGAAATCACAACGACGCGATGACTCTAGTAGTGATGATAATTATGTGCTTAATTCAAAGCGTACCAAGCGGAATTCCCACTCCCCTCGGGACAGACCTAATCATCGCATACGAGACGATGTAAACAGAAGTGACAATACTACACATACTATTTTGGACAAGTTTCTTAATATTTTAGAACATATGAAGGGCTCCTCTGGCTCAAAACTTTCAGTTGCTAACGTTGTACCGGAGTTTGACCCGATGTCTAAAGACCAGACCGTTTTAACATGGCTTACAAAAGTAGAGGAGTGTGCTGAGATTTACGGATGGAGTGAAAGGGAGATAATACATTTCTCACTACCTAAATTAACGGGCATTGCGAAAACCTGGTACCAGGGCCTCGACACAGTCCTCTACTCTTGGAACGATTGGAAGCGAAAATTATTGGAATCCTTTCCGTGTAGAGACGATTACGCGGAATTATTAACCATTATGCTGGCCAAAAGGGCGCGTTATGGGGATTCACTCGAGCATTATTACTACGAAAAAAAAAATCTTTTAAATAGGTGTGGTATTAAGGGTCGCAAGGCTGTTGATTGCATTCTCCATGGAGTAGAAGATCGTACTGTGCGTGTAGGTGCACAAGCAGCCCAATTTCGTGAACCAGAGGAAGTACTAAAATATCTTAAAACTGTTAAGGCTAGTACAAGCGATAGAAAAATTAGAGTAGGATTAGGAAAAGATAGGGACTCATCATTATCAACACCAGCAAATAGGAAAAATAATTTCGTTAGAAAGATTGTGTGTCACAACTGTAACGAAGAGGGACACAAAAGCTTTAATTGTACTAAACCGCTAGTAAAGTGTACCACGTGTAATAGGGTAGGTCACCTCAACAACTACTGTAGGTTCCGAAATGATAATACACAAGAAAAAAAATATGATCCAAAGAGAAACGCCGTCGACGAAAGACAGGTGTCCGAACTTATTGTACCTGGTCAAATGGATAGAAAGTATGTATTTGATGTGATAGTAGAAGGAAGTAAGTTATTATGTCACGTTGATTTAGGCAGTCAATGTATACTTATAAGAGAAAGTGAAGCAAAACAGCTTAAGACTCATGTTAGTACGAATGAGTTGCCACTCTTAAGAGGGATAGGTGGCCATCACGTTGAACCATTAGGTAGATGCAAGGCTGATATAACGGTGCAAGGTATTCAGGAAAACGTTGAAATGTTTGTAGTTGAGGATCATGTCCTTAAGTATCCGGTCCTTTTAGGTCATACGTTCACAGAAAGACCTGGCATTACTATTACTAAAACCCCTGACGATATTATATTTGAAAGGACGGAAACCAAAAAACTATTTATGAGAGTAATAAATACCATCATATTAAGACCTAACGAAATTTGTGTGGTGCCAGTCACGTCATATACTAATTTCACAGGAGGAATTTATATAAATGGTTCGGTCAGAGGTGCCGTTAATCAAGAATACTATCTCCTACCGGGAGAGTATATGGTTAAAGCAGGTGAAACTAAAGTTATTGTCTTAAATATGAGCGATAAGGATATATTGCTAAACAAGGACATTCTTTTGACACGTGCGTACCCTATAAATAGTTATGATGTGTCAGTGATTTCATTTGATGAAACACATGTAGATGATAATGTACGCTGTGGCTCACAGTTATCGGAAAAACAGCGTTTAGAATTGCAACAGTTATTGTCAAAGTACAGCGATTGTTTCTCATCGAACCTGAAAGATTTGGGACTTACTTCGGCTGGGGAGATGGTAATTCAGTTGGAAAATACTGAACCAGTAGTATACAGGCCATACCGAATGTCCTTTTCAGAGAGGGCACTGGTACGTAACATGGTTGGGGAAATGCTAGACGCAGGCATAGTTCGAGAATCTTCTTCTCCGTATGCTAGTCCCATTGTTCTAGTAAAAAAGAAAACAGGGGAAAAGAGACTATGTGTGGATTACCGAGCTTTGAATCGGCGAATAAAAAAGGATCATTATCCGCTTCCTCGCATAGAAGATCAATTAGATCAGCTGGCTGGTAGTAATGTCTTTATTTCCCTAGATTTATCATCTGGGTATTATCAGATACCTATTTCTGAGTCATCCCGAGATAAAACGGCGTTTGTCACCCCAGATGGACAATTTGAATATACTCGGATGCCTTTTGGTCTGGCTAATGCGCCTTCTGTTTTTCAGCGCACGATGAATAGGATTTTAATGGAAGCACAAGTAAAATATGCGTTGGTATACATGGATGATATTCTTATCCCTGCACGCACGTTTGAGCAAGGCCTCGCTAGACTTGCAGAGGTTTTGTCTCTATTGAGAAAAGGCGGTCTCACGTTAAAGCTGGCAAAATGTAATTTCTTTTTCGAAAAAATTGATTTTCTAGGTTTTGAAGTTAGTTCAGATGGGATTAAACCAGGGTTGTGTAAAACTGAAGCTGTGTATAAATTTCCAGTTCCCAAGAACCAGCATGAACTTAGACAATTCATAGGGTTAGCAAGTTTCTTCAGAAGGTTCGTTCAGGGATTTGCAGCTAAAGCTAAACCGTTAACGGACCTTCTAAAGAAAGATTGCGCGTGGACATGGTCGCATGAACAAAATGAAGCGTTTAATTGCTTAAAAGAATCCCTTACTTGTAGACCGATACTTGCTCTTTATGACCCAAAGCGCGAAACACAGGTTCATACCGACGCTAGCAAGCATGGTATAGCCGGGATTTTGTTGCAGAAAAACGATGAGGGATTGTTTAAACCGGTTTCCTATTTTAGTCGGAAAACTACTCCGGATGAACAAAAATTACATTCTTTCGAATTGGAAACTCTGGCCGTTGTGGCCACATTGAATAGATTTCGAGTTTACTTGCTTGGAATTGCATTCAAAATATTGACTGATTGCAATGCCATTAGAACAACCCTCACGAAACGCGATCTTGTTCCTCGAATAGCACGTTGGTGGATTCAGTTACAGGAATACGACTGCGAAATTGAGTATAGGGAAGGTAATAGAATGGCGCATGTAGACGCGCTGAGCAGGAACCCGGTCGGGGAAGCATATGTAGAGGAACACGTACTAGACGTACTCACTGTAAATGAAGAGGATTGGATTACAACCGTACAATCAGGTGATGATGAAATATCAGGGATAAAACGAATTCTGAGTGATTCCGAGTCCCAAAAGATTGCGGATGTTGTAAAAAACTATAAACTAAAGGGTGGTAAGGTATATCGTTTGGTAGGTAATGATGATGACAGCATGCGATGGGTTGTACCCAAGGGTGTACGGTGGCAAGTGGTGAAAATGAACCATGATGATATAGGCCACTTTGGCTTTGAGAAAACATTAACTAGAATTCAAAAATCATTTTGGTTCCCGAAAATGAGACGTTTTGTAAAAAAATACGTGCAATCTTGTCTTGAATGTGCCCACCATAAGGGTACCACAGGGAAACAGGAGGGTGAACTGCACCCTATACCCCGAGTAGAGATTCCTTTCCATACAATTCATGCTGATCACTTAGGGCCTTTTGTACGTAGCTCTAAAGGTAACACTTACCTTTTGGTTATAGTAGATGGTTTCACAAAATTTGTAAATGTCACCGCTGTTAGAAACACTAAGACAGCTACTTCTTTGAAAGTGTTCCGTGACCACATAAGTTACTTTGGTGCGCCGGCGAGATTGATCACGGACCGGGGAACTTCTTTTACCAGTTACAGTTTTCGAGCTTTTACCAAATCAATGGGAATTAAACATATTTTAAATGCTGTTGCGACACCCAGAGCGAACGGTCAGGTGGAGCGTTTTAATAGAACCATACTCGATGCTCTATCCACCAAGTGTCATGGTAAAGACGACAAAAGTTGGGATGAGCATGTACCTGATATACAAATTGGATTAAACACCACGATTCATAAAACTACTGGTAAAACTCCGTCGGAACTTTTATTCGGCTTTAAAGTAAAAACCGGAACTGAAAACATACTTGGCGACGTTATAGATGAAACACTAAATAGGGTTGATGCTGAGGACCTAGCGAAAATCCGATCAGAAGCCGGTACATGCATTCGTAACCAACAAGCCAAAGATAAAGTAACGTACGATGCAAAACATAAACAGAGCCAATCCTATGTGAACGGTGACTTAGTAAGAGTAAAGAGGGAAATCTCTAACGATGGAAAATCAAAAAAATTAGTAATGAAATATCAAGGTCCTTATCGGGTAATAAAAGCTCTTCCGAACGAGCGTTATCTTATTGAAGATACTCCAATAACCAGAAAGGGTAATAATCGTCGCTATGAAAGTATTGTAGCCGTTGACAAAATTAAGCCGTGGTTAAATTTCGATAAAACTTTTGAGAGTAGTTCGGAGTCCGGTAGTGAATCTACTCAAGAATAATTATGTCCAAAATACGTATGTACTGAGGTAAAGAAATACTGCTTACAAAAAGTCTCAAAATAGTTTATTATAAATTAAAAATAAACAAGTAATTTTGTAACAAGAATATAAGTAACAAGTAATAAGAATTTTCAATTGATTGTACCGTTTTTAATATATTAGTATGTAAGAAATTAGATTATAAATTTCATTAAAATGTTTGAATTTGTGTTTGAATTTCAAAAACGATAACTATGTCTTTTATTCTGTATCTTAAAATATAAACTATCACTATTTTTGTAATATCTTCGTTAATAATTAAGGTTTCTTTTTAATTATTTTTCTTTTACTATTAATATTGTTAACTTTAAATTTGCGAAGGGACTCGCTCTAGCAGGATGGCCGACTGTTAGGATACAGATAAGTTAGTGCCTAATTTAGAGATACTGTAATTATAATCTTTAATATCAACAGAAGTATTGTACCTAGTTTCTTAAATTAGTTTGCGTACGGATGTGAGGTCCCTGGCATCGATACATGAGCGAGTTTTTGCAAGGTACCATCAAGTCAGTCCTTGATCAAAGCCCTTTGAGAGCAGGAGCGTCCACAGAAGACAGTGAATTTAAAAGTAATATCAGTTGTGCTGGAGCAAGTACGTCACACGAATCAGGTTAAGATTTTAATTTACATTATCAATTTTTAAGATTATTTTCATCTTCCTTTTAATAACATACAGTGGTGGAGATTGAGCGTATTATGTATCGTTGTTATAAATACTTGAGCGACTAGAGTTTAATGGAATAAATGCCTCTCTGCCTTAATAAAGTTGTTTCACTCAGCTAATGTTTAACACTCCTTTTATGAGCTTGCCCAAAACCAGCATACTTTCAAAAATAAACGGTCTTAAGTTGCATAAAAATATTATTTTTTATAAATTTTCCATAAGTACTTGAGTATTACTAGAAAAAAGTTTTGTGAACTTGGCGTATAAATTAATGACATAAGTTCCTTGTTTCATAAGCTTTCTAAAAAGGTACAAATGTTACCAAATTTTGCACGATATCGAAAAAAAACAATAAACCAAACAAGTAACACATTTTTCCATACATATCCTGCACGGTGTCGCCCTCTCTTTTACTCGTATCGTGCGTGACTCGTGAGCTTAACATGATTCGATAATTTCTGGCAATCTTCTTGACAGTTTGTGGTCACGAACTCGCACAGTTTCCAACCAGATCAGATGGTTAGTTCGTGCGGACAGAAAAGTCACAGTATTCGTTAAATTATAGTTAATATCTATCATTTGTCGCGTCCGATGGTCGTGTTTTTTATATGACCAGCGAAATGGGTTATATACCGTATACTGTTACTATTAAACTTTTTTTATTTAGTTTTACTTAAAAAGTAGGCCAGGGAGTTTATTCAAAGAATTCGAATATCAGTTTTGGACCAATAAAATGGTGCCATTTGTCGCTTCCGTAGGGACTGTCCTTTATTATATAAGTCGATGGTTCAAAATCATAATTTCTGCCAACCATTGTTAATCTAATTCATTTTCCGTAGCGACCTCGACCAGGCCAAACTTCCAAATTAATAATAATAATAATAGTTTATTTTCAAAAATGGATTAAGAACAATTAATTAGTAATCATAATTACAAAATGTGGCTTATTCTAAGTTCTTCAGAAATGCATGCAACACGTACCCATACTAAGTATAGTAATATACTTGTGTCATGGGCACGAGTTACGATCTCCCTCCGTGACATAGCCGTAATTTAGATGATATTGTTCTAGTAGAATAAGTTATACTTAACATTATTACAAAAGCTACAAAGTTTATTATTACAAAATATTTGTTAGTTGAATCTCTGTCTGTGTGTGTGTGTGTGTGTGTGTGTGTGTGTGTGTGTGCGTGTGCGTGTGCGTGTGCGTGTGCGTGTGCGTGTGCGTGTGTGTGTGTGTGTGTGTGTGTGTGTGTGGGTGTGTGTGTGTGTGTGTGGGTGTGTGTGTGTGTGTGTATTTTATTGTCTACAAATATGATGATGTGACTCGCACTTGCAGTACGATCGGTATTTCATGGTTTTCAGGTTCGTAGGTTAGGTAGGTACTTATTGTGATAGAAGTGGAAATGGGTTTGCTTTGTTAACCTAATATTTGTAATATATTTTCAGTGTCGTCATGCGACAACGTTTTGAGCCATTCCGTAAGTTTCATTTTACACTGGATTTTTGTTAGAGGGTAGATATCCAGGGTTTTGTTTATGTTATTATATAGTCTACTACCCTGAAAACAGAAGAATTTATTTATGAATACAGTTCTGTAGGATGTTAATTTACAGATATTGTAATGTCTTCGTTTTTTGCTTGTCTCTGAATCTGGGTCATAAGTTATTAAGGTATGTTGTTTTAAAACAGTGTGGAGAACGAAGAGCTTTCTTATTGTTAAAACATCAGAGAGCTTATATAATTCTGCGGTGGGAAAACGGTAAGGCTTAAATAGGCAAATTTTGAGGAGTATCCTTTGTGCGCGTTCCACAGTGATGAGGTGTGTTTTAGCACAGCCTCCCCAGGAAGATATACAGTACGAGACTATTGATTGGCATAGTGCCGTATAAAATTGTTTTAAAGTTTTACCGTCAGCGATAATATGTCTAAGCTGTTTGAACACCCAGCCTAGTTTCCGAACTCTGTTTGCTACATTTTTAGCTTGTTCAGCAAAGTTAAGATTACTGTCTATGGTTATTCCTAGGTATTTAATAGTTTTGGTTTTTTCTATTTGATTACATTGACAAGTACTCTCTGATCGAGAGTTACATGTATGGGCATATAAAATGTATTTAGGATTTGGTTTAAAGGGTGGGTTTTTATAGAAAATGCGATGTACTTAGTTTTACCAGAGTTGAGGGTAAGAGAATTCTCAGCAAGCCAGTGGCAAACCTTATCAAAGCCGTTTTGGGCTATTTCAAAAACCTTGTCCCAAGAGTCAGCATAAAATGTAAGGGTTGTGTCATCGGCATAAGTAATTATATTGCAGTTCTCAAGTTTTAATTGGCAAAGTTCATTTATGTAACACAAAAATAGAGTTGGTCCCAAGATGCTTCCCTGGGAAACCCCAAAATTTACTAAAACTTCTTCACTAATATTGTTATCAATGTTAACGCTCTGTTTTCTGTCACTCAAATAACTTAAGTCCAACTGATTCCCCCGAATGCCAAGCCTAGATAATTTGTTTAGATAATTTGTTCAGTAGCTTCGATCTAGTGTCATGCTAAATCACAGGCAGATTCAACCTTATTTAAACTAGACAGACCTAATCAGGGGATCCTATTTCGCCGTTGATTGACCGACGACGTTAAAGTCGAGCGCGGAGAAATAATAATAATAATAAATCATTTATTAGTAGGCAATAGCACATATGTAAAAAGAATGTTAAAGTTAAAAACAAACAGTTTCGCACACACATGCGTGTCGCATCCAGCAGCTTTGCGTGACCTTAGCCAAAACAATCCAACTCCAACCTTTTCAAACATTGCGGTATCTTGCCGGTATAAGCGGCGGTGATCGCTTACCATCAGGTGATCCGTCTGCTCATTTGCCACCTCTGCCATAAAAAAAAAAAAAAAAAAAAATAGCAATATTAAAAGCAGAACACGTTAACAAGGAAAATTTATAAATAAAAATAAGGAACCCAAAATTAAGAAAATTGTGTAATTAGAATAAATTCATTTTTATAAATAAAAACATCAACAATATTTATGGAATGAGACATTATAGATACTTACTGCCCAACTTACTAAATAGTCTACCTGAGGATATTATAAATGTATACTTAACAAAACATAACTTTAAAAACTCTGTAAAACAATATTTTCTAGAACAAGATATCATGAATGTAAAATATCTGTTATAAAATTGTTTAAACTAATACCCATTATAATATTTAAACAGTAATGTAAACAGAACTCCATACCTGCACATAAAGCTTTTATGGATTACGCAGATGTGATAAGACATGTATTTTATGTAATATTTTTTATGTTTTGGCCAATAAAAAAATAAAATGTAGAGGTGGTAATACACTTTTACTACTCTATGCCTAACTTGCGTAAAAATGTGTGTATTGCTGACACACATTTGCTACCCTATGCCTGCCTTGTGTAAAAATGTGTGTTTTGCTGACACACATTTATAACCCAATGCCTACTTTTTAGAATAAATGTGTATTTTACTGACACACATTTGCTAATACAACCTTTGGATGCAGTTATGTGTGTTTTCTATATCCTGCTTAGTGGTATAAGCACTCACTAACTCGCCCCGAAAAACTCAGTAGGTACTTATTTTTATTTTATGTTAAAACATTACTTTCAGACTGTATCTTGTTCAACACTACCAAGTTATGTTAGTGCCGCGATGTTTTGCTCGATATTCGAGGCGGACTCAGTCGAACTAGTTTAAATCTGACACGAACTGACTTGACTATACCAGCTATCGGCTTATTCACCACCTAACTGTGCCTCTATACAAGATTTTCTTCATTTAAAAAAAGTTTGTTTCAATTGAATCGGGTTCGATTCCTAGCGGGGTGCAACTTAGTAGGACTCGGTTTGCCTGGTGGTAGGACATTTTCTGAACCCACCTGGCTAGCTACCACCATATTATCCAAGTCTTGCCACCAAACATCAATATTAACAGCATTGATGTGTCCCGGCATAAGATAGCCAGTTCCCCATTGCGTTGGGGACTCTTGTTAAGCCCGCTTCATCTTCGGTATTATCATCACTTGCGATCAGGTGAGATGATGCCAAGGGCTTACAGATTAAGGATAAGATAATTGACCACGGGCCACGCTGAATACGTTAAAAACAACCGACTTCAATCGCAACAACTCCAATTTTGCTGTTTTTGTTGATTTGCTCAAAAACAGCTGAATCGATTTCGATAAAATTTATATGGGACCACCTGTGAAGTATACCCTTTTAAACAAAAAAAAGAATTTTCCAAATCGGTTCAGGCGTCTTCGAGTAATCGGTGAACATACATAAAAAAAGATTCCGACGAATTGAGAACCTTCTCCTTTTTTTGAAGTCGGTTAAAAACCGAGCGGCACTCACCAGTGAGCAGAATGCCGGACAGGTCGCCCTGGTCCACGAGCGCGTCGCACGTGGTCTTCACGTATTCATGCAGCTTGCTGTCTGACAGGAAGATGCACGCGAACGCCACGCGGTCCTCCAGACGCATCTCCGTCTCGTTCTGAGGACGCAAGTTTAATTGATTTGGCTTAAAGCCCGATTCACATTGGTCAAGTACAGTTATAAGTCAAGTAGAAATGTGAGATAAAAATCTTTTGAGATGTGGCTATACAGACGTATGTTAAAAATTTCGTGGTCAGACAAAATTACAAATGAAAGGGTATTGGAAATGATGAATAAAAAACTGGAAATAGTAGTAACTCTTTGCAGGATGGCTAAAGAGAGAGAGGAGTTCCGCATGCTGATCCCCGACATCCGCTAGGATATGGCACCTCGAGAAGACAAGAGGAAAGTAGAAGTCCATTGCTTGTCTCGCAACTGTACTCTTCGAAAAATACAGTTGCGAGAAAGCAAAGGACATCTAATTAGACTTAGTGTTTTCGCTGACTGTACAAATCTTTATTTGCGATGTATGTGTGTATAGATCGTTGTTAGTTAATAAACACATTCGACACGCAAACAATCTCGAAATAATTTAAAACATAAAATTTCATGTCAGTAACAATGATGTATGCCATGTATAGATGTTCCAATTAATAGATTGTAATACATATGTAGCAAGTATGTATTTATTGAAATAAACGATTTGGAGCCTGTTTCTTTTGACAATTTTTTTTTCATAAGGAGAGAGATAAGGCGTCAAAGGCTATAAGCCCTGTACACAGCAAAGGGCGCACTCATCAGCACAGCGCTGAGGTCGGGCTGCGCGGCGGCGCCGGCGGGGGGCTGCGTGGCTGCGGGGCGGGGGCGGGGGCACTCACCAGCACGGCGCTGAGGTCGGGCTGCGCGGCGGCGCCGGCGGGGGCTGCGTGGCTGCGGGGCGGGGGCGGGGGCACTCACCAGCACGGCGCTGAGGTCGGGCTGCGCGGCGGCGCCGGCGGGGGCTGCGTGGCTGCGGGGCGGGGGCGGGGGGGCACTCACCAGCACGGCGCTGAGGTCGGGCTGCGCGGCGGCGCCGGCGGGGGCTGCGTGGCTGCGGGGCGGGGGCGGGGGCACTCACCAGCACGGCGCTGAGGTCGGGCTGCGCGGCGGCGCCGGCGGGGGCTGCGTGGCTGCGGGGCGGGGGCGGGGGCACTCACCAGCACGGCGCTGAGGTCGGGCTGCGCGGCGGCGCCGGCGGGGGCTGCGTGGCTGCGGGGCGGGGGCGGGGGGGCACTCACCAGCACGGCGCTGAGGTCGGGCTGCGCGGCGGCGCCGGCGGGGGCTGCGTGGCTGCGGGGCGGGGGCGGGGGGGCACTCACCAGCACGGCGCTGAGGTCGGGCTGCGCGGCGGCGCCGGCGGCGGGCTGCGTGGACTGCGAGGCGGCCAGGAAGTGCAGCAGCGCGCGCAGGTAGGCGTCGGGCAGCGCGGGCGCCGCCGCCGCCAGCGCCTCGCGCCACAGACGCTCCTCGCTCAGCCCGGCCAGCGCCAGCGCCACCACGCGCAGCTGACACACACAACATAGCTGTTTACTGGGAATTCCTTCCGATTTGAGAGTTTCGAATTCCCTAACTCATATTTCGAATATTTAAATTATCGATTTGACTCGTGCCTCGTTTAAAGAATATCCAGCTTTAGCTACGAAATTTTAACACGGCGAATTCACGTTAATTCAAACGGTATAAACGTGGAAGGATTTAACTTCTGAAATTGAGATTGGCTATTATTCTTACAACCTCCACCAATCCGGACTCGGCCCCGTGTGCGTGTAGTATGGCCTAACCATCCTGTTGGGTATAAGCGCAATAATAAGTGTACGTGGGTATTTTGGCAGTGCATTAAAAACCGTTGAACTGTACGCACGTCTCGTCTTTTATTTATAACACAGCCCAAGGCAGCGCGGCAGGGGTGCAGGTGTAGTGTAGTGCAGTGTGGGGGGGGGTACCAGCGGGTTGCGCGCGCGCACCAGCACGTCGAGCGCGGCGCGCAGGCGCAGGTGGAAGGCGGCGAGCGCGGCGGCGCGGCAGGGGTGCAGGTGTAGTGTAGTGTGTGGGGGGGGGGGTACCTGCGGGTTGCGCGCGCGCACCAGCACATCGAGCGCGGCGCGCAGGCGCAGGTGGAAGGCGGCGAGCGCGGCGGCGCGGCAGGGGTGCAGGTGTAGTGTAGTGTAGTGTGTGGGGGGGGGGGTACCTGCGGGTTGCGCGCGCGCGCCAGCACGTCGAGCGCGGCGCGCAGGCGCTGGTGGAAGGCGGCGAGCGCGGCGGCGCGGCAGGGGTGCAGGTGTAGTGTAGTGTAGTGTGTGGGGGGGGGGTACCTGCGGGTTGCGCGCGCGCGCCAGCACGTCGAGCGCGGCGCGCAGGCGCTGGTGGAAGGCGGCGAGCGCGGCGGCGCGGCAGGGGTGCAGGTGTAGTGTAGTGTAGTGTGTGGGGGGGGGGGGGGTACCTGCGGGTTGCGCGCGCGCGCCAGCACGTCGAGCGCGGCGCGCAGGCGCAGGTGGAAGGCGGCGAGCGCGGCGGCGCGGCAGGGGTGCAGGTGTAGTGTAGTGTAGTGTGTGGGGGGGGGGGTACCTGCGGGTTGCGCGCGCGCGCCAGCACGTCGAGCGCGGCGCGCAGGCGCTGGTGGAAGGCGGCGAGCGCGGCGGCGCGGCAGGGGTGCAGGTGTAGTGTAGTGTAGTGTGTGGGGGGGGGGGGTACCTGCGGGTTGCGCGCGCGCGCCAGCACGTCGAGCGCGGCGCGCAGGCGCAGGTGGAAGGCGGCGAGCGCGGCGGCGCGGCAGGGGTGCAGGTGTAGTGTAGTGTAGTGTGTGGGGGGGGGGGGGGGGGTACCTGCGGGTTGCGCGCGCGCGCCAGCACGTCGAGCGCGGCGCGCAGGCGCAGGTGGAAGGCGGCGAGCGCGGCGGCGCGGCAGGGGTGCAGGTGTAGTGTAGTGTAGTGTGTGGGGGGGGGGTACCTGCGGGTTGCGCGCGCGCGCCAGCACGTCGAGCGCGGCGCGCAGGCGCAGGTGGAAGGCGGCGAGCGCGGCGGCGCGGCAGGGGTGCAGGTGTAGTGTAGTGTGGGGGGGGGTACCTGCGGGTTGCGCGCGCGCGCCAGCACGTCGAGCGCGGCGCGCAGGCGCAGGTGGAAGGCGGCGAGCGCGGCGGCGCGGCAGGGGTGCAGGTGTAGTGTAGTGTGGGGGGGGGGTACCTGCGGGTTGCGCGCGCGCGCCAGCACGTCGAGCGCGGCGCGCAGGCGCAGGTGGAAGGCGGCGAGCGCGGCGGCGCGGCAGGGGTGCAGGTGTAGTGTAGTGTGGGGGGGGGGTACCTGCGGGTTGCGCGCGCGCGCCAGCACGTCGAGCGCGGCGCGCAGGCGCAGGTGGAAGGCGGCGAGCGCGGCGGCGCGGCAGGGGTGCAGGTGTAGTGTAGTGCAGTGTGGGGGGGGGTACCTGCGGGTTGCGCGCGCGCGCCAGCACGTCGAGCGCGGCGCGCAGGCGCAGGTGGAAGGCGGCGAGCGCGGCGGCGCGGCAGGGGTGCAGGTGTAGTGTAGTGCAGTGTGGGGGGGGGGTACCTGCGGGTTGCGCGCGCGCGCCAGCACGTCGAGCGCGGCGCGCAGGCGCAGGTGGAAGGCGGCGAGCGCGGCGGCGCGGCAGGGGTGCAGGTGTAGTGTAGTGCAGTGTGGGGGGGGGGTACCTGCGGGTTGCGCGCGCGCGCCAGCACGTCGAGCGCGGCGCGCAGGCGCAGGTGGAAGGCGGCGAGCGCGGCGGCGCGGCAGGGGTGCAGGTGTAGTGTAGTGCAGTGTGGGGGGGGGGTACCTGCGGGTTGCGCGCGCGCGCCAGCACGTCGAGCGCGGCGCGCAGGCGCAGGTGGAAGGCGGCGAGCGCGGCGGCGCGGCAGGGCGTGCCGGCGGCCTCCAGGCGCTCCACGCCGGCGCCCGCGTTCTCCCACCCCCACCCCCAGCCGCACAGCTGCAGCGCGCGCGTGCGCTCCGCCGACCTGCGCATGCGCACACGCCCCGCACACACGTATGTCAAGTCATTTAACAGAATATAAGAATTTTTTAACATTAATTTTTTCGCCTTCTTGTACGGGTCCGTTAATTTTCAACTGAATTATATTGTAATATTGTACAGAAGACGGACTTTTGACACAAACTACAGATCTCCCCCTATAGATACCGCATATTAAACATTTTCTTCCTGCTCCAGGACATCAATATTAGCGGCATGAGCTGGTCACGAGGAACGAAAATGTGGCGGCTGTGCAGCTGTGATTAACTAATCCAAGAATACGCGAAAACTGTCTATTATTATCAGTAATTAAAATAATAATACTTTGAAATCTTAGTCGAAAGTGTCGACAGCCCTGTATGCGGAATCTATAGGGGATGAACTGTGATACAAGCTATATCGGACATGTACGAAAGCGTAAAGCGAGGTTAATGGGCCGCCAACTGACCGGTACAGCGTGACCCGCCGGTTGGGCAGGTCGGGTAACAGCGAGGGGACCATCTCTGACCGGTAGCCGCCGTCGCCAACGGACTTTAGCACCGTGCGCACGCCGGGGTGCTTCCACGGACTGTTGCGGATGCACCCTGCACAAACACACCCAAAACTTCATGTCTTACCGCAATGGAAAGGTACCCAACAAAATATGTATTGCCGCAATGGAAAGATAACTAAACTTAGGAAATAAGTAAATAAAATTAAAAAGTCGTTTAACTCGAAAACCAATGAATCGATTTAAACAAAACATGATATAGAACCGCCGAGGTAAAATCTGCTTTTAAGTAAAAGGTCGGTCTGAAAAAAAAAACCGTAATAGTCCACCCGTTTTAGAGCGACGCTGTTACAGACAGACCATACATCAATGCTTCAAACTTGTAACATCCCTTTCTGCGTCGGAGGATTTGGAAAATAAGTATAAAAATATTTATTGGTGTATACAAAATAAATGTTATTTTATTTCATACTCGACGTGTACGGACGAAACTGTATTTACTGATATGTACTATCAATAATACGCCTTGACACATTTCAATAAACTACATAAAAACAAAGCTCTCTCACCATCCTCCACCAACGACTTGCTGAGCGCCAGGAAGTTCCACAGGTTGCTCAGCACCTCGTCGTCGGCCAGGTCGGCGTTCTGCCACAGGTCCGGCTGTGGCAAAACGTATTGTCTCAGATCGGAAGGTCAAATAATCTTGGCTGGCAGAAGATTGAATTAATGCGTGATTAAAATCTTGGTTCGAGTGCGGGCGAATCCACTTGTGTCAGAAGATAAAATGATTTTGGCTCTAATTTATTGAACACGTAATTAAATTCTTTTGAGACGAGCTTCCGAGAAGCTAATGGATGTTCCAGGAGAATGATGTCCTTGTGGAAGAAGCTAGGCTGACTAGACTAACGAATAAATTGAACAGAAATAATAGGAAATTCTAGATTTTTAATTTATAGAGTGCTCTAAAAAACATCTGCTAGTGCCAGGGCTTGTGTGTTAAACTGGTGTGATTGTACAACTTTTCCCACAGTGAATTCGCAAAAAAATTTAATTTGTGCAAGCCACGCAAGACAAACATTTACGCATGTACAAATGTCACATTTCTATAGTAAATATTAGGTAAATAACAAGGAGTGTCTAGCAAGGGTAGTATGAGGAGTAGACGAAGCTGTTTTCTCAGCTGACTCTTTCTTTAGCTTAGCGTTAGAATGGACCAAACGCTTTTAAAACTCGGGTCACGCGCGAGATACGTCGCCATGCTACTAGGGCAGGTCCGGGTGCAGTGTGCGGTGCGCGGGGCGCTCACCTTCAAGCCGTAGTGCGTGGCGGCGCGCGCGCGCATGGCGGCGCTGACGTCGCCCAGCGCGCGCGGCAGGCGCGGGGGCGCCAGCTGCAGCGCGGCGCCGCCGCCCGCCCAGGCCGCGCGCCCCGCGCCCCACGCCACCGCCACGCGCTCGCACACCGTGTGCTCCGCTATGCCGCCTGCGCACAGCGACGTTCATTGTCAGCGTTATTTACTGTTACGCCTTTTAAATAAATAACTTTTGGTATTTATTTTAATATTTTATTTTTAATTTAAAACCTCTAAGTGCATGACTTTCTCTTTTTAAATCCAAGTGTGACCAGTTTAAGAAAACGAAATTATGACATTTACCATCATATCCTTCATTTATTTATTTAGAAAGCGTTCCAAATTAGTTTCGTTAGAAATAATTTTTACCCTGACGGCGGGATAGCCTATTATATTTTTTTTAAGTGTGAAAGGGACAACCTCTTATCGGGTAAATCTTAACTTGGTTATGGAACTTCTTCGTTAGCGTTAGCTTCTGAGAGTGAAAAATAATATATGTTAGAATCAAAAACATTGCGTTATTTTAAAATTAAATTTTCCTTTTTATAAATCGCTTTATAAACGCTCACCGGAGTGCGCTAACGCCAGCAGTCTCGCGGGGTGCGCGCAGTGCCAGCTGAAGGAAGCGAGGGGGACGGGCGCGGCGCCGCCGGGCGTCACGTCGCGCTCGATCACGGAGGGGCCCTGCGACTCTGTGTCCGAGTCCGTCCCTGTTGGCGTGGATGCCTGCCACAAGAGGAATATGGTATTTTTAAAAACTACATTTTGTTCTGTTTTTTTTTTTACTTTACAATTTGATTTCATAATCATATTTTTTGCTCAATCAAACGCAAGGTTTGCAAAAAATATTTTATTAATTACTTTTGATGCTATCAGTCAGATAATTTAACTGTACATTTCCTGACTTTAGTTAGAGGAACAGGTGTAAGCTAGTTTAAACAAAAACTATTTATAAATGATTTCACTAGACTTATTTAAAGTTAAGTTTCAAACATATTTCAATATACTGTAACAACCGTCTCACCACATCATTGTTCCTGGTATCACTGGCTTGTATATCGTGCAGCTTCAACGTGGTGGCATCTCTTTGCAGCGACAACAACAGACTCCTTCGCGTCGGACTCCACTGTATCTTGGCCAGCGCCCTCTGTTGGGGCATCGTCAGTATCGGGCGCTCGAAGCTGCGAGTGTCCCACACGCAGATGACGTTGTCGCCGCGGGAAGCTATCTGCCACGAGTTGAAGGGGTCCGCGCATGCGCCGTAGCAGTACCGGCTGGTGGCTGTGCTCACCGCTTTGTTTGACAAGTCTGGGGGTGGATAGATAGTGCTGTGATCGATAATATTGTCAGTAGGAATTTCAAATAGTAAAATGAGTTTTTAGGCAAATGGGAAATGCAATGGAGTTACCCAGTGAAAGCTTAGATAAATAGTTGAATATAATATAACAGTGGGATTCAAACTCCTGCTCAGCACACTAATCAACTTTGCTTATTTACAAAACTGCAGAAATATAAAAAAATATAAACATCACAAAGCTTCGGTTCACAAAGATCGGTTTATATTTATTTACTTATAGTTTTTGGAACATATTACGTCAGAATCAATCTGGGAAGGAAAAGCCTTCATTGGGACATATGGAATGTCTCCGTCTCACCTCTCAAATCAAACACCTTGATATACTTGAGGTTCATGGAGGCCACTAGAGTGCGGTCCGCGCTGTGCGTCCACGACACGCTGTGAGCGGTCTCCGAGAGCCCCATCTCGGCCATCGGCTTGTCCGCATCTACCGGGGACAGGGAGCTGCCCGTGCCTGCATGATGTTGACATAAATCCATAACAATGCTACGTACGATACAGAAAATGGCAGGAAACGGATGCCGCGCGGTTCGTAACGTATGACGACATAAAAAAAAACATCGCACGATTTGCCAAAATACTTTTTTATAGTTCACAGGATAATATGTCACCATGTAAACAATTATGAACTTAAAAATAACTGATGATGTCCATGAATTCTACAAAAAAAAAGGACGAACAATCATGCATGACTCTTAGTCTGAAATGAATGAAGAGGGGCAAATATATTTCTTTTGTATTTTGAAATAATATGTCTTATGGACCTCCAGACCACCAGATAATGTAGATATAGGCCTACAAACACCTATATATAAAGCATTTATCAAACTATGTACTATTCTCAAAAGGAAGTAATTTAGAACTGTCCTGCATAAGCTCACCTGCCTGATCCTCAGCCGGCAGCGAGCCCCGGTGCACATCCCACAGCAGGATGCAGTGGTCGCTGCGGTGCTTCTCCATGGCACACGCGAGCAGGTTGCTCTCCACGTGGCTCCACGCCACCGAGTTGCACAGCCGCGGGTATCGGGGCACTGCAAGGTCATTGTTTGCGATGAGTTTGTGGTTATACACTTTGTGCACAATTTTCATAATATTTACAATGTCAATCCAAGAATTCATATCTGTCATCTTGAAAATGTTATTAGTTTTGAAAATCAACTCATGGTTTACAAAGGAATCCACTTACTAAAAAATATATTGATTAAAATATAGTTTTTTTTTTCAAATTTCAATTATAAAGAAAGAATAAAAAAAAGGTTTATTACGCAAACTGGATACAAAATTATGCTTAGGTCAGAACTCAACCTTTTGTGATGGTGAAAAGGTGAATCCCCTACCAAAAATTAAATATTTCATCCTAATTACTTTCTTTTATATTGTAGATGGCTTCAGGAGCTCGGTGCATGCCTATTGCCCTAATACCCTCTCAACACTAAAAGTAAAACAACGAAATCTCACCAAACTCCCTGCCGACTAATCCTAAAGGATCGTAAGCTTGCTTGAGGCTGGTCAGCGCCACCTTCCCACTGACGTAGCCTAGCGCCAGCAGCGGCTCGGGCTGCTCGGCGATGGCACTGATGTCCACGCATCGCACACCACTCGCGCTCTGCGATGCTACCACTGCGGCACCGCGGGTTGGAGAGATCTGCTGATCTGGAAGATTTGATTTATCGCTTTTAATACTAGGGATGCTTGCATGAGTAGCATGCTTTAGGGATATCTAATTTCCACTTTGGTAAAGAAGTGAACAATACAAAATTTTAATAAAAAAATACGACTATCTTTTAGTTTGTGGCATGTTTTCTTTTCAGAGGTAATGTTTCTGGAATGGAACAATAAAATTGTTCCTAAATATATAGTTTGTAAATAACTTACAAGTGGTTTTGTTGTCTAAGTCTTTCAGTCGCGAAATCTCGTATAAGGTTATGTCCGAGCCCCATGTTATGAACTTCTCGTGGTGCACCGGTGACCATATTATGTCCAGTTTATTAGTCGACATTGTTTTAAATTAACTACACAAACATAGCAATCTTTTGGCAATGACTACACACTGAACTATTTTGTTTTGTTCGCATCTATTTGTCGAACCGAGATTATTGTTTTCTTTTCAATCTTGGGTGGCGTTCCAAAAAACATATAAGGAAGTGTTATCACCCGTAGTACGTAATAGTTCCATGTATTATCCTGACAACAGGACAAGGTATTAATAATCTATTTAGTAAGAGAAGGACAGACTCATTGCTAGCAGGGTAAAAATTACTTTAATGTGTTCTGGAACGCTGTCAAAAATACTGCTTTTTGTGTTTCTTTTTCTGAACGAAAGTTGAATACCATGTGATAAAAATATTTTTACCAACAGGACCAGAGGAAAACGCAGGTGATTGTTTCGTGGTATATGGTGGAAGGTCGATGGTACTATCGATCGGCATCATGGTTGGTTAGTGGTAACAGGTTCCGCAAAATCTTACTTATTTTCGATGATTCGATTCCCGTTCTCGTTTTGGTTCAACCTTCGATCAAAGATATATTTTCCCTTAATTTAGGGAAATTTAGTTTAGAGGGCGCCACTAGCGGTATAGACTTTTATCGCACGTATTTTTGACAGCTTTCAGCTTGCCTTGCGATGAAAGTGAGTGTGAGTGGTCACTGACGAAATATAATCATTTTTTACTGAAATAACCAAAAGTAAACCAAGGATAAACTCAGCTACAGCGTCGTCCGAAGCCGCTTTCATATTTTGGTGAGTTTCACTCAGTTTTTGTCTGCCGTTCGGCAGAGCTGTGCGCTATCTCGCTGCATTTAGGGTCAGTGACGTGATTGTTTACTACGACGGCAACGCCTCTCGCTCTCCCACAGTTCCACAGTTTCTCGCGCATTGTCTCGCGGTTCTCACGTGTAAATAAGCTTTCCCGACACGGTTTTGGAAGACTCCTCCATCAGAACGAACTTAGTGATTATCTGTGATTACAAACTCTGCCAGCCGTCTCCGCGGCTGCTTTGTGCCTGCTGCCTTGACTTAGTAGTTGCAGTTAGATCGATAGAGGCGGTCGTCTCACGGCGCTGGGACCATTGACTCACGCGTCTTTGACTGAGTTTCCGCGAATTTTCATTCGAGTTTCAGTCATATTACCTATTGTCACGTTTGGCTAAGTTAAAGGTGAATAATTGAGCATTATTGCTTGCAACTAAGTAGGTTGTACTGCTTGAAGACAGTGTGCGAAGTGTAATGGGTGTTCCACGGCTCTGCCTCGTCTCCTGTGAACAGGAGACAGTGTAGAAGCTGGGGGATGTTCTCAGCATTAGCGTACCAATTATCCACAAAATTTTTGGAAGAGCAAAAGGTATTATAATTGCTAATTTTACTAAGTTAGAACTTCATCTTTATTATTTTTTCTTCTCGGAATGTTGTTCTTTTATTAATTCATTTACATATTAACTTGAATGCTTTGCATCTGCAGATTATTCAATGTTTTATCTGGCTGTCATTCTGTTTAATAGCACTATTATTTCTGATTTAACTACAGGTCTCTTGTAAACTTCACAACAAACACTTCAATTACTGTCAGCACAAACATGTCTATTTTATTTGTGTTTGTCCAGATTTAGCAACAAACATGTTGCATGACTCATTAAATCTGTCTGTAGTGACTGCCAACTGTGGATTTCTTAAAATGACTTTCACAAAGCAATTTTGTTCCCCATTTTGGAGAAGATTGAAATTGTCCATGCAAGTATAAACTTTTTTGTAAGTATTATCTTATGTATATGCAATCTCATCAATAATGCATTGTTTATTTGATAGAATGTGATCGCAGTGAACAACCGTTTGATTTTCAATTTATTTTAATGACTCCATTGAATCCTATCTTTAACTGGATCTGTTATTGGCTGGCATTACGATGATTCATATTTCGGTATGCAAATGTTGGTTGGTATGGTGATATGGCTGAAATAAATAAATATTTAGTGGAATTTTTATTTAGTTTTTATGTTGTTTTGTTACTGATGAGATGACTCATGGCATATAAACTATTAACAAATAAATTATCAATAACAATCTTGTTCTCTATGTAACAATGTCTGTCTTTTGCAACCTCTAGACTGACAATTGGAACAATGATTCCCATCACCTTGATCATGCAGCGCTGTCAAGTGCAAAACAGTCTATTACCTGGCCTAGGTCTTGTTTAAATCAGACTCAATGATAGCACAGTTTATTTGGCTTTTATACTTAAAACCGATAGTTTAACAAAAATAAGTAAATATTGTTTTCCAAATTCTATTTTAAGTCATTTGTACACAATTGAAACTACATCATATTGATCTTTATTACATTAAATACATATGTAAGTCCAAATTTACTGAAATCTTTGTAACTTAATTTGGTAATTGTCAAAATGTAATTTTTTTGAATATGTGTTTATTTATTAGGCAATCAACAAGTAGAGAACTGTCTGCACAACTTATAACAAAAAACATTTTTAAATATTGGAATATACTGACATTCTTTCCTACTTAAAGGGGCAATTTCAATAAAGCCTCGAAATTTATAATATAAATTGCCCCATTGTCCTTCAATGAATGCTGATGAACTTTTACTTCTTGTTTTGCTGCTCTAGAAAGGTACAGTACTGTAGTGATCTGTAGCGTAGGTATTTGGCAGTTGTTTGTAAACATCACTCAAACTATATGGCACCATCAGTTTTTGCGAAATTTCTCGAAATTTTATGAATATCTATTATCTCTCACTATCTTACATAGTTTTAAATTGATATACTTTTACATTGTCTATCTCTATCTTAAAAAAAAACCGACAAGTGCGAGTCGGACTCGCGCACCGAGGGTTTCGTATAAAAGCATAATCACTCATGTCTTAAACTCTATATCAAATATTCAGACGTGCAATCCCTTAAAGCTGTGAAAAAAATCGAACTTAGTATTTGATATTTCCATGTTAACACGTCTACGCTACGCGTTCCTGAGAAACAGGATCTTGACAGACAGAGGGACGGACAACAGTGATCCTTTAAGGGTTTCTTATTTCCTTTTGAGGCACGGAACCCAAAAAATATAGTGTGTTATATTTTTAAATTAAATAACATTAAACTATGTTGTGTGTACAAGTTTCGACTGGCACATTGTATTGTACTAAGTAAAAACATTTCTTTGTTTTAGTCAAATTTATTAAACTATTTACAATTTTAAGATGGCACCAAGATAGTACACTAACGATTACAAACGTTTCAATATCGAAACTCGACTTAAACCACAGTAGCATAGCATGCTCATGTCATGCATGATATATGTATTATGTATTCATCGCGCTTCACAACGCACGTAATAGCATATAACTATTGAACAAAAACGCTGCTCCAGCGACCGATAAGATGGCATCGCGCGTAACACAAGAAAACGTCGTTTGCATCAGTTTTCCACATCACTTGCGAAGAAATAGAAACTTGGCGCAATGGTCGCTGGTGCATGCGACGCATTCCGGAGAGGTTAATGAATGAATATTGTAGATGATGCGATTTCTTCTGAAGCATCTTTGAATAATCACTTATAGGTATACAGTGAAAGGAAAGGTTGAGAGAAAGAATGGCAGGGAAAAAAGGATATGTTACTTGAGTTTACAAGTTATATAGATGAATTTGTAATTAGATCCAGTGCATATTATGTGGGATTTGATAAAAGTGAGGAAGGTTGAGTAATGAACCAAGTAAAGGAAATTGTAGACAGTTGCTCAACAATACGTAACTGTCGTATCTAAGAGAGTGCCGAGCGAAGACGAGCGCCAGCCCAGCATAAGTTTTTGAATCAATAATTAATTTTGTTAATTATTTGGTTAAAAAACAAAAAGTGAACACTCTAGTTAAACTTAATAATTAATTTTTAATGTTATGACGGCGCTAGGTCGATCGCGCCGTTCTTATGATAATCTTTTAGCATCCCTAAAAGATCGGTAAATACTCGTAATGTACATAATGTGAATTCATGCAAAAAGTTGCCTTGAAAGGACTAAACTTTAAACTGTCTTTTGTGTTTTTATATCAACATCTGCATATCCAATTTCGGCTTTATTAAAACATCATAAATGCACCTGCTACGCACAATGCTACTCACCTGGCGAAAGTCGGCAATTCCATGAATACCTGTTGCTGGAAGATATATTTGCATTTAAAACTCGTTAGTTCCGTTTTAATGGCTGATGCTGAATATTTTTGCGAATTGGGGGAGGGGAGGCAATCGATGTTTCTTCACTTCTCGGTTTGTGGAGTAAGGCCTAACTTTCCCGCCATTTAAGACGGAAGATACATAGGTGCTAAAGACCACGTATTGTAATGTAAGTTCTGTATATTGAAGTTCATTTTTGGGGTGATAATCGTACAGCTTATGTACGGAATCCGAACACGCGATATCGGTTTCGCAGTCTCGTACCACTGACCGCTAATCCAAACCGGTCTCCTTTAACGTTTAGCATGTTATCAAAATCAAATCAAAATCAAAAATCTTTTTTATTTAAGTAGATGCTTTACACATACTTTTAAATCGTCATATTATTCTACCTAGTACAAAGTTCCTACCACTCGGAACTTGTACACTCGCTTATGTATTGTACCTATTTATACTGTTTACTGTGATTAGCTTGATCTCTTACAGTGGTTGCATGCATGTTTTTTTTACGTAAACTGACCTTTGTTTTCAAATACTAGGTACGTCGGTAGGTACGATACACAGATGAGTCACATATCGCTATAATAGGTCCCGGAGGATGACTGCGGCTGATTGCGGTCAGTTTAGCGTTTTAATTACCATTAGTTTATTCCGCAGTAACCCAGATAGTAGACGCTGGTTGTTTTCAAAAATAGTGCTTGGCGGGAAAAGAGAAAAATAATGCGCAATTCATTCCCACGTAACAAAAATCTTGTAGAATACAGTTTTAAGTACCTACTGATACTAACACATCATGGACTACTTTGTCTGATATAAAGAAGTTTATTATTATTATTAAAATCTGAACTTTATTATTTTGCCGTGATGATAAAAGTCTTATAAGTAACTTCTGGATGAATGTTCATATTAAATAAGATCTACAATATATTTTTGAACGTGTGTCAGTGGTATGCTGTAGATATGAAACAAGTATAGTAATCTTTGAAAATGTGTGAAAATTCTGAGAATAATTCGAATAGTCGGAGTTGTAATTTGCAAAAAAAGGTAAGTCTGTTAACTACTTACTACATAAAATAAAAAGGTGACTTCAAAGCTTACTTATTGTGGATTTAAAAATATATATTATTAACTTTCGTAGCAAATGCATAATGCGCAAGCCAGTGAGCGCGGCCGCCAATAGAGCACTGTTTTGGAACACCCCTGTAATTGGGTCTTTCCCTACCCCTGTGAATGATATAACAGATTTTTCGATACCAAATTTTAATGTGTTACTTAGGGCGGAATAGCGTGTGGCGCTCATTATGACCCAGCCTTTTTTCTGTAAATTAAACACATATTTTTACCAACGACTCATAATCAGAACTTCTAAACACCGCCTTAACCACTTTGACGGATATAATGAGGTCGCAAAGGTTTTTATTTAAGTACCACCTCTGTATCATATCTAAAACGATTTAACTGTACCGTAGCTATAGATGTAATATCTCCGTACATATCTACTCAACCAGCAAATGCATCTCAACCGCTATCCATGAAGTCATCGCATTGATGACGTCACTCACCCCAGTCTCTGGTCGATATTCGTTCGCGGGGGCGTTGGTGCAATCAACTTGTTATCGCGAGCGTAATTAATACTCGTATTATCCCTTGATCATGTCTATTTAGAACTTAATAAGATAGAATTTACATGTCTCATAGCTGATATCGATATCTTGACAAGATATTTTTTATTGTTTAAGTAGTTGGGGCGGGCAGTTTGTTTTATAAATACATAAAATTAGGAGTCAATAACCTTATAGTTCATTCCAATAAAAAAAAGCAAAACGTAAACAAACTTACTATGGAACTGACACATGTCAATGTCATCTGCATACTACGTTTGTTTACCTTTTGCTTTTTTTTGATTGGAATGAGCATTAGATAAGAATCACTACAAAGGGCGGCATATTATTTAACTTTAAAGATAACCTATCAAAAAACGTGTTCGTCTTTTTTCGTCCAACATTTTCGATTTAGAGCGAGAGTAGGCTCAATGTAATATTATTTGATTTATTAGTCATCCATTATTCATTTCTTTAGTGGCTTAATCATTCCTATTTCTATTTCCTTATAGATATAGAGACCGCTAGATAAGTAGATAGTAAAACTACTAGACTCTTTACCTTGTCACAGTAAGGATATCGATGTTCTTAACGAGCGAGGTAACTTTTTAAAGGAATAGTTGTTTCTGGAAACAACCTATAAACTCCTTCAGTCTCGTCGTCTTTACAATCCGAAACTGATTATTATAATATACAGGATGTTAAAAAAGAGCGTTTGAAATTTGAAGGGGTTACTTAGAATTAAGTATGTAAAAAAATTGCTGGTATTATTTAAACTATGCAACTGAACAACTTTCCCAAAGGAACCCGTAGTTTATTCGCAAACAAAAATGTTTACTGCCCGTACTAAGTGGGCCGATCAGGGTGTCAGACTTGTTAGAAAAGTACAATTTTTTTTTTGCGGATTGACTATGGGTTCCTTAGGAAAAAGTGCTCAGTTTCACTAGTAGTACCAGCTAATTTGTTAACACCTTGTATAGTTCAGTTGGAGGAGCAAATGTATATGTAGTTTTAGACAGTGAGTGATCAGGAGTTCAAACATTTATTTTTCATTAGCACCAGGCACCAACCCGCGACTTTATCGGCATAGAGTTTGAAAAACGTCTCTTAATACATTTCCTATGTAAAATTACGTGCTTCCAGGTTTTTATCTACCATGCGCTCCACACTAATATTGTAGGTTCAGTAGAATTAGTGTTATTGAGTAAGACATGTACACTTTTGCGGCTTAAATGTTCAACCGCGTTGCTAATCAGACTAATTACTAGTGGCAAAGCACAAATCAGTCACTAACTATTGTATTGTGTGTCAGTGTAACGAGTTTACGGCTCTAACAGTACGCGCGTACGCCAGGGCAAACAAAACAGCATTGTTTCCGTGCGCGCGCGTTCTCATGAGATGGAAATCGTGCGCAACGATAAGTATAGTGAGCATATAAGTTTAGTAAGTAAATAATTGCAAGAATGGGCGCTCTCTCCCAAACTTTGCAATGGGATTGACCGTCTTAACTACTTGAATTAATAAGCCTTAAGTACCGAGAGCCCGACTTAGAATTTGAAATGTAATAATTTCTACAGCTGCAGATCTTGTGATCCCATCAAAATTTAAGTTATTACTTTATACATGTTTTGAATGTAAAAAACTGAGTCTTTTCGTTGCGATCAGATTTCTTTGATTGAATGAAAGTTGAAATTATTTGATACCCAAACATGTGGCAGTTGTGGATTTAATTTAACAGTATAGTGGTAGTTGTTGTAGTAGTTTTCAGAACACTCTTATTTTTCTTTTACTTTCTGTTAAGGAAGAGCGAGGCTTCCTGATACAGGTATTTTCATACTTACTAGGAAGTCTCAACCATGTTTGTATTAGCTGTGAGACTTAAAAAGGAAAATAAACATAGGTATATATTTTTTTTCAGTATAATCCTGAGTTGCTTCTTATTTTCGTATAGCTTTATCTAGTCTGTTGTATTTTGAGAAATCTCCAGAATGCACTACCCCAGCGAGCTCGATCTTACTCCAGCTAACGGGGTTGAGGCCTTGATTTGTAACTTACTTGTGACTTAATGAGGATCTTGCCCTTCCACACCAAGTTTTACCACTTTCCTCTGTCCTGCACCAATTAATGCCTATCGGCTCTTTAGAGGACTTTATGGTCGTTCTGCACTTCTTCGCTTCAGCTACTGCTACCATCATCACCAGGCTTTTCTCAGTTGGTCGATCATTTGATTGATCTGTTAACTATACTTAGATGATTTTCCGCGCACGCGCTGCTGAGGCTACCGGGTTACGTATATGTCAGTCAGTGCGCCAGACTGTTCTCATGGCTTTTGTTTCCATTTCAAATATGTCCAACAAAATAGACGGTTGTCGGAACCGGTGGATTTGTTTTATTTGTACATACATATTATTTCCTTTGCTCTGGTGAGCCGGTATTCGTTACTGACAATCAGTAGACTGTGACATGTTTTGTTTGAAAATTAAAATAATTTCACACACGGATTTGTGTGGTTGAAAGTTACGACTTGTTGCTTGATTTAATAGCAAAAATTGGACTACTTTTTGATAAAAAATAAGCGAGCAGTAGAGAGAGTGTATCTTACTCAGTCAAAACGGCATTATATATTGTGTTTCTTTTGCAAATCACTGACTTTTGTATGGCACTTGCATAATAGTCAATTAGTTAACCATGACTATTCAACAGCTAAGAGAAAGTGACATTTTAAGAAATCGATTTTATCAAATCGATTGATTCGCTGAACATATGTATGAACGAATTATACAATAAGATTGTTTTTTGCATAATTGCATTATCATAATTTTACACTTTAAGCATAGCATTATCATAAAGATAACTTTACGTAAATAATTACGAAAATACTATGTATAATGCTTTTTGTTGATACATTGTGTATTTACAGTTGTCAAGTTTCTTTGTATTCATAATCCACAGAGTCGCATCGCCCACTGATACACTATCCATATGCGAACTCTTTGGTAATGACGTCATCATAGTCACCATGGCCGCATCTTTATGGTGATCTTTATGGTGAGGCCTTCCTTATACAAATTAGGTAAAGTTCATTGTTCTGTGTCTTCGGTATCGCAATACAGGAGAGAGTTTAGATTATAAATATGAAATACACAAATAAGGCTTCGGAAAGTTTTTATTACCAGACACTTGTTGATAGCACTTGTTGCTTTGTTGTTTGTACGTAATCTGCTTCTTGTATCTTTTGGTGTTTACAAGAGTTACGAAATAATCTATACGTATACATAGATAATAAAATTGTAAAGTGCGTTTGTGCATCTCTAATCTCCAAAACGGCTGAACGAACATTTAAACTACGTAATTTACAGTAACAACTGAGATAGGTACTTTCTGTCCCGGAAAAATCACGGTTTCTTGGAGGAACGCAAGTAACTAACACTGAATGGTACAATAAATAAATTCCTAAATGATAGACGGAACCTTTTGAATATATATATATACTTTTTGAAAGCCCAATATGCATGCTTATAATGTCATGGACTTAGGCACGGTAATCACCTAAAAAGGTTTCATTCAACCAATAAGGCGCTCTAGCTTATCTGTGAATCAGCGGACATTCCAAACGCGATAACTCCGTAACGCTACACTCACACAACAAAGCAAAACCATAGTGTAACCGTTACAGCATTCATTTGACATGATCCGTGTAACTCTTTATCTGTAAACTTCTTGCCTGCAAATATGTACTTGCTGATAGCACTTTGAGCTAGTTTTTAATCCGCTTTCGAAATAATCTATCATCATGAAAACTGGAAGATGTTCACTGCTGAGCATAGCCCCTTGCCCCCATGGACATAGGCTTCGGCACATTTCTTAGACACAGAAATTCAATTCCTGCAAATCTGACTATACTCACTCATCAGTCCATTTGTTGAGGGATCGTCCAACGCTCCGTCTTCCTGCTCGTGTTTGCCATCCGAGAATATTTCTTCACCATTGGTTGTCAGTTCCTTGAGCTATACCAATGATCCAACCGCCATGTAATTTAGCATGTAACAGCCGCTGGTTATACCGTATACCTACCAGAAACTTGGCAAACAGGGTTAGTGGTTATCTTTATTCGCATTTATTCTTCATTTGATCTTTATAGGCTCAATTCCAGTTAGCTATTTACAGCCAATCTAGCATTAGTCTTTATGGGTATATACACTTTATTTACCCAATTTCTTGTCAGACTAGTAGTAAGCAGTTTGTTTATGAAGGTTGTGGTAAATAGTTGCGTATTTAACGATAGTTCCAGTGATAAATACAACAGTACGTACGTAGACTGAGAATTATTACGGTGCCTACCGCTCCAGATCCGAAGGAGGGTAATGATGGATTGGATTAGATGTATGTCTGGTCTGTAGCCTAAATGGCTTGATGTATTTATTTTAGAATGCGAGATGTTGATGTCGTTAGATTTATCTTAATCTAGTCATATCTGATATACCCTATTTCAATAAGTCAGGTTGTTTTAATAGTTTAGGTATTATGCGAAATTCCCCCTGATGCATAAGTGATTACGCTTGCTAGTGTTGTGATCTCCGAGGAATTCTGACTGAGACTCCGTCGTCTTGTATCCTGGCTGGTATAATACTTACACGTCGTCGTAAAAAGCACGCTTCATGTCCCTGTTGTACTGTTATGGATCGTAGATTGTCGTCGGAACCGTTAAGGCGAGCAGAGTCGTCGACTTAAAGACAACGGCGAGAAGTAACTGAGAAATTTAAATTTAAATAAACTTGGATAACTTATACCCCATTGCTGCGAAGGAGTTTGATTTTCTCGGTTTGTTTGGTTGATGAGGCTGTTCTTTAAACGGTTTGGTAGATTTTGAAGGGCGAGGTGTCGTTGGGTTCGTCTTAATCTCGTCAGTCTACTATTTATGGCGTGGTTTTTTCAAATTACAATAGTATGAAATGTTATCCAATATAAATACAGACTATCAAATATATTTTTCGGGTCACCTGATGGTAAATATACAAATACAAACTGCTAAGTGCGGCACCATACAACCGCGGTCTACTCTATAGGATGGTAGTTATGCCACACGACGAGAGCCCTACAACTTACCAATTCTAGAACTGTTAAAACGGTTTCAGTGCAGTGTAACGTTATGAAGCTGTAAGATTTCCCTTGTTATTTCTTGATTACATTAAAAAAAAAACACTCGAATAATGTCATTAGCACCGTAAATCTGTTGATGGATTCTAAGATGAGAGACTGTTTATTGACTTTCAAACACTTCTGTTCAGTATTGTAATGTTATTTTTGTAAGTAGGTACCTATTTGTGATGCATGAGCATTTGCGGAAAACTCATTTCTGTTCATATTTAAATTTATTTCAACTTCAAGGAAAAGGGATACCTATATTTACCCATCTCATACAGATAGGTATCGGAGTAGACGTTTAGTCAGTATCTTCTTTGCGAGAAGATACTGACTACTGAAGATATTACCAAACATAAGATTGACAATAAGTATAATAAGCTATATATAAGCTCTTTATATCCATAAGTTGGAGTAAATTAGCAGTAACTGCCCTCCAGAGATTTTAGAGTTCTGGGTTATGATGACTTCCACGTCTCATGCTGATGACATCAATAAACGTGATCGTGATTTATGTGGAGGATACGCATTGTATTTAAATACATTATACTAAACGTAGTTAGTTTGCGATCTTATCTTCAACGTTACCTCCCTTGCAGTGCACCCGCCTGCTGCCGCTGCCGCTGCGCCCGCGCACCATGTCGAAGAAGCCGGCGGCGGCGCCCACGCTGCACAAGGTCATCATGGTGGGCTCGGGTGGCGTCGGCAAGTCCGCGCTCACGCTGCAGTTCATGTACGACGAGTTCGTCGAGGACTACGAGCCGACCAAGGCCGACAGTTATAGGAAAAAGGTGAGAAATTAAAATATTTTAAAAACCACCAACCAATCGCCGAGTACACCTTTAAGGTACAATTCCGAGACGGGCTGCACGCGACAACCGCAGGCGACATTGCGGCCGGCCGCTGCGGTCGACCGCATGTCGCTGCCGCCGTCATTCCAAACGCGACTGCACTTCAGTCAGCTTTTGTACCCTGTCGTTTCCGTACCTTCGCGCGAGTCAGAATATCGGACGTGTTTAACAATAATTTACTGTGTCATTTGTTAGGGGAGGAAGATGACGACGAATTGTTGTTATTATATGCAAAAAAAGAAAAGAAATGCGTGTAACCGCTCTGCGGTCGGCCGCACTACTGGTCCTGAGACTTGCAGTCGCTGCGTGTAGCCGCCGCATGTCGCCGCGCTCGGAATCACTTTCATAGAGATTCATAGATACCAGTAGTGTAACTTGCGGTCGATAAATGCGGTCTGTCGCCTGTCGCGTGCGGTCGGCGACTTGCAGCCGGTCTCGGACTTGTACCTTTATAGAGATTCATAGAAACCAGTAGTGTAACTTGCGGTCGATAAATGCGGTCTGTCGCCTGTCGCGTGCGGTCGGCGACTTGCAGCCGGTCTCGGACTTGTACCTTTATAGAGATTCATAGAAACCAGTAGTGTAACTTGCGGTCGATAAATGCGGTCTGTCGCCTGTCGCGTGCGGTCGGCGACTTGCAGCCGGTCTCGGACTTGTACCTTTATACGGTGACACCAGTAACCCTACCTACGGAGTTTACTGATCTGGCCACGACTACTTATGCATTTCCTGTACCTCTGTCTTCGGCTTAGTAAACTTACTACCAATATCTCCTATTAGATGCGCCTCTATGCTCATACATATTTAGTTTTGGGTAACTATCATCTAATCTGTGGTTTTGCGTAAGCAACATACATTTTTTTTTTAACATAAAAGTCCCAAAAGTATAATAATTGACCGCGCTGAATACGTTAAAAACGACCGACTTCAATCGCAACAACTCCAATTTTGCTATGTTTTTATTGATTTTCTCAAAAACCGCTGAATCGATTTCGATAAAATGTATATGGGACCACCTGTGAAGTATACCCTTTTAAACAAAAAAATAATTTTCTAAATCGGTTCAGGCGTCTACGAGTAATCGGTGAACATACATAAAAAAAAAGATTCCGACGAACTGAGAACCTCCTCCTTTTTTTGAAGTCGGTTAAAAAATACAACAATGAACTCACCGATTGTTATCTCAGCAATGAGAGAGTCCCATTCACTGGGATGTTTGGAATTCAGCGCGCACGTCACTCGCAGATCTCACATGTCACAGTTTCTCTCGCTCGTTTCATACGTTCATTAGCATTCTATTCGTTCACACAAAATTGCTGTGTCCAGGCGCCGCGCCGGCAGAATGTCATATATAGCAGTACTTTTCAAATCTGTTTCCTGTTGCAATGTGCGTATGATAAATTCGATACTTCCTTAATATGTACCTGTCTCTTAAGAGTATTATAGACTCCCTCCTGATACAAAATACTACACTTTTTACACACTTCGCGGGTGGTAGGACCTTGTGCGAGGTCCGTCCGGATCGCTACCACCATCTTACTCGCTAATCCTGCCGCTAAGCAGCAGTGCTTGCACTGTTGTGTTCCGGTGTGGAGAGTAAGACAGCCGAGGAAATTACAGGCACAAGAGGCATTTCATCTTAGCCCTCTTCTAGGTTGGCAACGCATCTGCAATCCCCTCCGGGGTTGCAGGTGTCTATGGGCAGTGGTGATCACTTACCATCAGGTGACCCACTTGCTCGTTTGCCTTCCTTATCACATAAAAAAAAAAAAAAAAAACTTTTATGAACGGGGTATATGCTCAATAGTGGTCCCGTTTTTAATTACGGTCATCCTATCCTTAAAAGTATTTGGCTCGCAAGCTGATCGATTTGTATAAAAACTCCAACAATTTTTTTGCGATTTCAACAAAGTCGTGGAACAAAAGTTGTTCAATTCGATGAGTAGAAGCCTACCTTAAAGTATCACCACACCTTTTTGTTACACCCTGTATTGTATATCTATTAGGTCTGTGTTCAAGAGAGAGAGAAATGTTTTATTTGTTTGCCTTAAAGACAAGCGCTTTACTTTGCCAAACGAAATATGCTTTTATACTGATAAATAACCAGTCTGAATTCAATTTTGGAAATAAATAACTGATGCATATTGGGATTATTGCCTCATGTTAAGCCCTATATTTATGATAGATTGATAGAAATAAAGTTATGGTTCTGTAAACCCATCATAAAGTGGGTCAAGGTGAGTGTTATCGTGCAACCAGCACAACAGTACGAGGTGAAATCCCAGGGCGGCGGCATCGGTGGCGGTGCAACCTTCACCGGTGAAGCGACCCGCCTATCGATTTAACAGTCTACCGCGATTGACTGACTAACAGACAACACAGCCTGAACGATTTAAGATAAATAAAAAGTTGAAAATTGAAACATCCGTAGGAGCACTAAGAAGGGTTTTTTTTTCAAATGATAGAAAATAGAAAGAGGTATTTAATTTTGTCTTTGAATGAATTGGGAGGGGGAGGGAATGAAATGTGGTATTAGGGTTTATATGTAAAATTAAATTTTCAATAGTTCTATGGGCTTTTTACATTCGAAGTCCAAGCGGACTGTCGACGCTTCACTATGTACACAAAAAATGTGTTGGAGGGAGTTTCTTTAGGGCCCGACGTTTCTTCTCACTCCGCAAACACTTCCCGAAACGTTGGGTATACGAGTTCCGAGTGGTAGGAACTTCGTATTAGGTAGAAAAAATATGACGTTCGAAAAGTGTACAGAGATACCTACTTCGAATAAATATTATTTCATTTCATTTCACACGCCATAACTGTGTATTTATTTGGTGAATCACAAATAATTTTTAATAACTTTTTATTTGGTCTTTCATTCTTGTGCTGAATGACGATTACTATAAATTCTGTCAGGTCCTAAAAAAAGGGAACTGATACTTAATGTCAACGGTCGTTTGACCAGCATTCATAATACCAACACCAATTTGTTGGGATTTTAACTCATTGCTCAAATAAGCTATTGTCTTTTACACCTGTTGGTATTTTGAGCCATTGGTCATACGGTGTTGGTATTATGAATGCTGATCAAACGACTATTGAAATTAAGTATCTTTAGACAGTTTGCTGAATGATATGACGAACTAAAGAACAATATTTTATTTATACGGGTTCCGCCCTTTGTCCCAATTTAGTCGAATAATTTTGAACCTCGATTTCGTCATCGTTATATATTCATTACTGATAATATCGCCGTTTTCGTCTCGAGTGTGCCGCGTTGCGACACGCCTGTCACTCTGGGAAACGACGAGACGAATCATGAGTGGCGTGATACCGTGACATGCCGAAATAAGGCACAACACAGATGCTGGGTTATACTCGGTTTGAAACGCCTTTACAAGACAACAGCCAGAAGCTCACAAAGGCGCTAAGTATAGCCAAATCGCAATATTCAATTCAAATTCTTGAAATAATGGTTAAAGCTATCACCATGGAAAAAATATATAACATACTTGAAACAATAAAAAACAAATTGTATTGAACAGAATCATTAAAATCACAGAAACTTTGATGAAAAAAAATATCCTGTAAACCCTGTATTTTGCAAATTCTCTCGGAAACACAATATTTGTTTATGTTGAAACCAACACACAAAAATCGGCCAATTTAATACCTTCAATTTGTATTGAACGGATTTTTTTTTAACTTATTTGAAAGCCAAGAAAAGTAATAAAAACATCGGAATCTCGAGAATTTTGCGTTCGGCCTTGACGTAACCGCCGCGACGGTACCCACACTGATCTGAACTTAAAATGATTGGCGTTACGGTCGATTTTAAATTATCATGCATCAACCTGCTCAGATTGAGTGCACTTCCCGCCTTAAGAAGACAAAATACACAATCTAGAATTGGCTGGTATTTAAGTCAAACGTTAGATATGTAAATTAAGTTTTTCCTGAAATAGATTTTGGTTTTCTCCCGCAAATATTTTAGATAATTACGTCTGACGTAGTGCGTAGACTAAGGATATTTTAAAATGCAAGAATCATTTAACTTTTTTAAAATTTTCTGAGAAATTTCATTGTTTTTAACACACTGATTTATTTAATCTGTAACCAACTATGCCACTGCAATTCGTCTGTAATAGATGCAGAGGTAATTGACGACAGATTGGCGCTGAATGCCAAGCATATACAGTGGTATTCCTACCAATCGTGATAGTGATAGCATTTCATTCGAACAACTACTCGAAACTTTGACCCAAGTAAGGGAAGAGTCCCAACAGCATCAGAGACACGGTCCTTTGCTGACGTGAGCCTGTTGTACCTGTCGGCAGGTCGTGCTGGACGGCGAGGAGGTCCAGATCGATATCCTGGACACGGCGGGGCAGGAGGACTACGCGGCCATCCGGGACAACTACTTCCGCTCGGGGGAGGGCTTCCTCTGCGTCTTCTCCATCACCGAACCGGAGAGCTTCGATGCCACGCAAGAGTTCAGGTATCATCCCCAAAACAATAATATTAGTTAGCTCCTAGTGTAGTTCTGGGAGTAAAAAACACCTCTTTCAACGTGGAAATTTACGTGTTGAGAAACGCGTTTTGGAGGCAATAAGAGATGAGAGAAAAAAAAAAGATGAGAGAGAGAGAGAGAGAGAGACTATAGCGATATCATTATCATCCCCATATAAATTGTGCCACACGATTGCTTAATGTTGCTCGCGTTCTGCCTGTTCTTGCCTTTTCTCCGGACTACGGGTTGTCTGGAAGTAATCGCTTTTAGCGATAAGACCGCCCAGATTGTCTACTTGTTTATTTTAATATGTGCTTTTTGTATGACAATTAAGAGTATTTGATTTGATAAGAGAGAGAGAGAGAGAGAGAGACTATACTAATATCTTCACCTCCATAACCCTCAGAGAGCAGATCCTCCGCGTGAAGAACGACGAGACGATCCCCTTCCTGCTGGTGGGCAACAAGTCGGACCTGGCGGACAAGCGGCGCGTGCCGCTGGAGGCCTGCCGCGAGCGCGCCGGCAACTGGCAGGTGCCCTACGTGGAGACCTCCGCCAAGACGCGCGACAACGTCGACAAGGTATAGCACGCTTCTATCACTGTGTAGGTCTACTTTCAAGGCTCCTCTATACAGTGGGCCATCATAGGCCAGCTAGAGAGACAAAGGTATATGAAAGTAGAGTGAGGATGTCAGTACGTCCTATAATTTCGGCCTTCTGGCTGGCCCTTGATGGCCTATTGTAGAGGAGCCTTTAGGTAGTGAAGGTCGCGGGAAGCCGATGGAAGCGGGCAGCGCCGGACCGGTCGCCGTGAATATCGTTGGGGAGGCCTTTGGTCATCAGTGGACGTCTTGGCTGATGATAAGGCAAACTTCAGGAATAAGTCCGCCATTGCGTATTTTTACAGTTACTTTTAGTTTTGTACATTCATTTCTATTTGCAATAAAGAGTTTACAAACAAACAAACAAACTTCTGACGAACTGATTCCGTTTCTGGGCAACGCGAAATCTAGGTCATGTCCGCATGTCTAGCTGTGATATACGACTCTGTTAGTCAAGAGGGGGTAGAAAAGTAAATCATCAATGCGTCAACAAAGAAAATGAAGCCAAAATTATGTTATTGGGTATTGGTAACAACATATTTTGAAACGATGACATTGTTCCTCGGAAAAATATTGTGATACAATTATCTCGATAAAAAATGACGATGTTAGTGAGTTAACTATCAGGTGCTTTGCGGTTCTAATATAGACTGTACACTGCGACCGGGACGCGCAGTCTCTGTTAACTGGCCAATAATAACGAATCCAATCTCAAAGAAAATAAGTCAAAAAATTAATTGATTCTCATTACCTCATGCTGATCAAAGAGGTAGACCTGTGTCATGTCCCGGTTTTGTTGTCCATGGTTTGGTGGCGGTAGCTTATCCCGTATCGCTTGTGTGTTGTCTGTATGTCATATACTAAGTCGGTAAGAGGAAGCTAGCTCTGTAACACTGCGCAAACGGCCTCAGACGCGGTAGTTTTTGAAAGACTGGGTAGGGACAATGTTGCTGATTAATTATCGCAAGCAAAATCAAACTCAAGTAAACTTATACAGTTCAGTTATCAATTTGTTATAACGTTAAAATTTTACTACCATAATAGCGAGGCAACCGCCGTCTGTACCTCGAAGATAGCATGGTTAAATTTTATCTCATACTTATATGGATAAAAAAAGTAAATACCCTAGTTTAGATAGGGTGAGCGACCGCGCGCTGTGCTGTACCCGTTTGCGCAATTGCTACAAAGCAGCCAATCCTACACCGTTGACCCGCACTGTCCTGTGAGCCGGGGCCGCTGACGCCTGCTGCGTTGCAGGTGTTCTTCGACCTGATGCGCGAGATCCGCGCGCGCAAGTCGGACGACAGCCGCGCCACCAACGGCGACCTCAAGAAGGGCGGCAAGCGGCGCCGCATCAAGTGCAGCATACTGTAGGCGCCGCTGGCTGGGGCCGCCTTGTGTTAGTGACGCGATGGGCGGGGTGCGGTGTTGGTCGACGGCTATCGATGTTTTATGTGTACGATCGGTTTTTACTCCAAGCGTTTTTTCTAAGAACAATAATGGTGTTTTGTGCGTAAAAGAGAGATCAATTCGTTGACAAGTTTAAGGATTAAAGATCAATTTGTTCATATGCATTCGGATTTTTTAGGTTCTCTATACTTTTTTGACGCTACGAAAGATTAGCTAAAGCGGGAAAACTTATCGCGCTAAGTAAGCGGCGTATGCGATTGGTCTTCTCGCTCTAGTGAAGTATACTTTTAAGTGTCAAAAGTGAAGAACGGAATATATACGAATGCTTGTGGATAAATGTAACTTGAAGCTAAGACATTTTTGTCATGTATCTTGTATTATAAGTTTGTCTCTTTCTAAAGAATGTTCTTGGAGTAAAAAGAGAAATAAGATAGCAAAAAAGCCGATGGCTCTCGACATAATACGTCTCGACCTACAATATGTACGGTCAGAAAAAACGCCTTTTCCCTTTCCGACTTTATTCCTCAATAAAAAGTCGAAAAACGATAGAGCGAATTTTCTGACACTACATAAAATACTACAATTGTATTTTTGCGAATTTTTTGTATCTACAGCAAGAGCTAGCAGTTCATTTTTTATTGAAACAGATGAATGAATGGTTTTTGTATACAGTGATTGCATTTATAAATAATACGTGATTGTAAATGATTGTAATGGTCATCAGTTAGTGATGATTAGATGATCACGCAAGGCCTCCGCCCCCGCTGTGCGTGTCGCCTTGTGACTCAGTGTGAAGTGTCCAGATGGTCAGTACCCGCGCCGGGTTCGATCCTGTCCCGAGGCTAAAATGTGAAGTTATTTTTGTCAGTGAGTGATAGACAGACGCACAGTTCAGTTGCGAGTATGTGTAAGCAGCAAGGCTATGGAAAAATATTGTAATCAGTGCCTTGAGCCGCTCGCTCTTTCGCGCGATCAGTCGCGTGGTCTTAAGAGGGATATGAATTGTCCTTTTGAAATATCTGAAACGAAATTTAGTTACATTGGCTTCTATTCTTGAAGTTGAAAAACCGTTCGAAGGCATCTTAGTTTATTCTTCTTTATCTTAGAGCTAAGTAGTAGTCCGTGGAGCAAGCGAATTTCTCTCATTATCTTACACTTGTTCTCAAAATTATCGACAGCTGGGATTCCCTAACATACAAAATATATGGGAAGTTCAAAGATTATTTTTTTTCGTATACTTTTCGAGAAAATTTGTTCAGTTTTAAAGAGTACACGGTTCAAATTTTTCAGATATTTCATAAGGATCCATAATATCTTGTACTTCATTTCAATAAGATCGGCCGACTGAACGCGCCATAGAGCGTGCTTAAGGCACCTTATCAATGTATCGCCCGGTTTGGTGCTCTCGCCTTGCGGAATACTGCTTATCGATTTGTAAAAGATAACAATCTCTTTGCACTGCCTTCAAATTTTAAGATCTAAAAAGATTATATGTGTGGTCTATGGGCAGTATCCTTCAAGGTCGTTGTTAATATAAGCTTTGTGCTTGCATGTTAATGTGTATTTAATTTTATATTCTGGCAATATTCATACGAAAATAGCGCAATACACGATTGTTTCATTGTCAATTTCTTATCAAATAATTTCAAACATAGCTTTACAAATGGACGCTTTAAATGGCCACCGTAAATATATAGTTATAAATATTTTACTGTAATTTCTAAAGTTGACAATGAAACGAACGCACAGTCAAACCATTACTCTAGTTAAACAGACAATAAAACGGCCAAGAATATTTACTACTTTCACAGTTTGTTCCAAAATAATAGTTTATTAAGACGTATAGAGCTCTGCTAGTCGTAAGTCTGTGTCTGTCTAAGCTTTGTCTCTTTTCCACATTAAAATCCAATATGGATAAAGCATTACAACAAAAACCAAAGATCATTCCATCGTGGACTGCAAATAATGACTAATCATTGGTGTTATGCACAGTAGATAATGACTCAAATCGATTCTCAGCCTTCCTGTCCTATAACAATGATATCCCACCCTGTATAACAGAAAACTAAAAGAGGCAGTGCTTTGTTAATATAACTCAACAATTTGTGAAAGTAGTAAATATTTTCTTTAAAGCATTGGAACCCCCAGACTCGCTGGCTTTCGCGGGACGATTTATTGTAAAATAAAAGTCTGTATTTATTTTGTTTCGTTACTATTATTTAAGTGCTAAATGTGTCGTGTTGCGTGTCGGTTAACTTGTTGAGGGAGGGCGCGTTCACAGAAAAGTCACAAATGCTAACTTCTAATGAAGAAAGGGAGATAGCGATAGGTTGACCAAGTGATGTTTTAAGTGCGTCCTTGTCTAACCTCTTTGCTTTGTGATTTTCTTCAGTAAGGCGGGGTTTCTGTACTCGAGAGTACCGCATTAAGGACCTTAGTTCATTATTTTGAAATATAATAATGAATTTTGAATATATTAGATCAGAAAACAGTAGCTAATCCCAAGCTCCTTACGACCAAGTCAGTTAACATATGTCTGGAAGTACCATATGAAGAAATACTAGGTGTAGACATCCCATCGATAGATATTACCTCGTTTTCATGTGCGACACGCGAAATATTGAAATGATTATTGAATTTTGAGGAATAAGGCAATCAGAATTGTGTTTATTGAATGCTTGGTAAAACTGACCACATTGTACCGAGCATCGTGAGGTTATTGAAATAGTGCGGTTAACAAACGTTAACCGCTACCGACAGAGTAAAACACTCTGTCGGTAGCCTAAAGCTCATTTATGTAGCGGTTGACCAGTAATACAGTTCAGACATATTCCTCATGTAGGTTTCTGTGAACGCTCTCCCTCTCAAGTGAATGTTTGCACTGCTCATAGAACGGTGGGTAATATTGTTCAATTCCTAGTTTACGTGTCGCTTCACAAGTCTACTTAGGAGTTACGATGTGTATATTATTCTTGTATTAAGTACACGGTCTTTCATTCGGCCTTTGGTCTAGCCATTGAGAAGTCTCGCTAATAATATTCAGTCGTAAATTATACAGAAAACTATAAATTCAGAATACCTACTTATAAAAAATAACGTGACTAAAATGCAATGCAACAAATGCAAAGCAATATATGTGCCCAGATAACGTAGAATGCTTGGTCAACATTGTAAAATAATTCCGAAATATTCAAAAGGCCTTTGGCTGGCTAGATCAAAACTTGGCATCAATCAAAAGATATTGTCATGTTATCTTGATATCGAGACGAGCCCTTATATTAGGTTTACCGCTCCACTGAATAGACGCTCGTGCGATTGTCGATAGAGCAGTGCCAGCTCTGCACTGCCCTCATAAAAAATAAAGCCACAAAGTGTATGGAAACTTTGTTATGAGGTAAGTGTAGCGCAATGTGCGACTGATTTGTCGCGCCGCACAACAGTCTCTGTTAACTGGGAGTCGGGCAGGCGGGCAGGCGGGCTCGTCTCGCATGGCCGATGCCGCGTCACAAGCCTAGCGTAATGTTAGTTTGTATATTTATAATTATAAACTTAAATTATTTAAAAAGTATACTCAAATATCGGATTAACCGGTTTGATATTATTATGATTAATTATATTATCCTATTTTTTTCTGTGTATTGAGTGATGATTATTTTTGATTTATCCCGAAGTTAAGAATTTAAAATGCGTTCCAAGCCTGGTATGCGTTTGCAGTTCATCATGTTACTTGGAAAGTAACCAATCATAATAGTTAAATATTACAAGCGATCGAATTTATGAAGAATTATTTGGAAATGCTACCAGGTATTCATTGAAATTAGTATTTTCGTGGCACTTTATTTTTATAGTTATTCAGACTGTTTTTAATAGATATTCATGGTAGCCTTATATTCGGTGAGAAGCGCAAATGGTGGATGCTACTTATGGTTTTTTTTTTTTACTTATGACCATATTGACCATTAGAGCAAAAAAGGATTTGTTTAAAAGTTCCTTGAAAAACTTGTAGGGAAAGTAAAAACAAAACCGATTTTATAACTGGCATAGGATTATAGTAACACAGAATAATTGAACACAGTGTCAGGTGCAGCAGCTACCTACCATTTGCAGTTTTTCAGCGTTTCTTGTTTTTTATACCATACTATCCAAAAAGTTTTTTATATTGATTGCATGTTCTATTTTGTGTAAGTATGAAATAATTAATGCAAACTAAGCGTTCAATAATAAATTTTACAATTTGCACTGTTGATGCAATTTTTGTTTATCATTATGCCATTAGGTTTATTTATTTATTTAATTTCAGTCATCAAATATGTCGTATAACGTATTGAATATATTATATTTGGCAAAGCAATGTCTTCACTGCCGAAATTTTTGTAATGTAAGTAAAGTAAAATATTTGCACCCCCGTGGTTGTACAAAAAGTCCCATATTGTGAACAGCTATTGTTAGCTAGATCTACTACAATGACCAAGGTATTGTACTGTACTGTACAGGAATTCTTATTAGGCTATATACAGGGCGTATAAAGATCTCTCAAGGAAACTACGAGAGTTGTTACTCAAGATACTGAACAACTTTTCCAAAGGAAGTAATACCCCATTTTTTTTTTTTTTTTTTACTTTTTTATAAGCCGTTCAGTCAAAAATGTATGGGTGTGCAATATTATGAGTAGAAATTTCAATTTGTTTCCGTGAGAGGTATTTTTCTACAGTCTGTATACCTATACCGTATTGGTTGGTTTACAAATGCATGAGAATGTATGTTTGTATAATAATTGTAATTAATTAGCTATCAGTTTATCATACTCCGGAACAAGTTTATACATTGAAATTGAAAGAGAAGCAGAAATATAATGGTTTGCAAAATTATTTGTATTATTTCATTCCGTCAGAGAAAAAATCTTACTTGGAAACGAGACCATAAAGTTGAATTTGCAAAACCATCATTGTATTCGGTGCAGTTTTTTTATAGAATAGTCATTGCAACATGCACGAGCGAGAGCGACATAAGTATATTAGAAATAATAAAGTGTCTAACGTATCTAACAATAAATCTGAACGTTGTAATTACGTTTTTATGTGTAACCTTTTAACTAACGGTAGATCTTATTATGCTAGGTCGAACTGAAATGTGTTCTGGTGAGGGAGGGGCGCGATATGAAGCGTAACAGCACAAAATACATAGATACAGAAGGTCCGCTCAATACGCCCACTAAATCCTAAGCATATACATGCTTATAGACGTATACGGTCGTTGTAGGCAAGGTCACGATACTGTGCGATTGTGAGCTTGCCTCGAACGACCGTATATATCTATAAGCATGTATATGCTTACGATTTTAGTGGTTTGTATTGAGCGGACCTTCTGTGTCTTTTTTGTGGTAACAGCCAGCATAACTCTTGGGGCCTGCGCAGACGAGCGACTATCCGCGGGGCACTTTGTCCTTTGTGTGCGTGATTGGATACAGTTAAAATGGAATTTATTATTGATGGACAAAAAGTACCCCGCGGATAGCCCTCGTCTCGCAGACCCTTGGAGGTACATATGCCCTTAGGTGGCAGTAGCCAATTTCTAATACAAAAAATACCTATACAATTGTCAGCTCTCTCTCAGACAATTCACAAGCGGCGAAGGATACAAAGTCCACAACACATTACCGATTACCCCCACAGGCATTCCTCACGCTGATCCAGGAGATGTCGCGGGTGAAGCGAAGCCTGGCGCGCCCGCCGGAGCCCCCCGCGCCCCGCCGACAGCACTGCTGCGTCCTGTTGTAGCCTGCAGTACTGGGCTTGCAACTAAAACTAGCTGTATGGCAGCACTGGGCTTGCAGCAAATACTTCACATTGTTACAGATTGCCCAATTCAAGGAGAAGCTAACAGAAATCAACAAAATATTTAGTCATTTTTTTATATTTTTTATTTGGAGATAAGATAGCCAGTTACGCAATGCGCTGGGGAATCTTGGTGAGCCCGCTTCCATCTTCGGCATCATCACCACTTACCATCAGGTGAGATGATGCCAAGGGCTTACCAATCGTGGATAAAAAAAGATATTAAATATTATCTCTTATCGTGTGGCACAACACAGCTCAATTAACCGCGATATCCTCACGAATGATCACACATACATAATTAAATAGACAGTTAGTGCCCGATATTCAGCCTAATTCACAGCTAGAAATACACACGTCGACTCGTGAAAAAACCTATGGGTTTCTAGAAGAAAGTTGTACAGTTTTATGTTAAAAATCTTCACTAGTTGAAATTGTGATAGTACTTTTAAAACACTTCAATCACGCCATATTTCACCGTCGATTGCTGGTTCGCTTCATGTTGCATCCATGCCAAATGAGACAGTTATCTGTTAGTTTACTTCGGAAATCCTCGACGCATTTTAGGCTGGCATTACACAGCCGGAATGTATCTGTGAATTCAGATTAATGAAGGACAAAGCAAATATGGATCTATGGTCTAAATAAAATATTGTATTATTATTATTAAAGCTACGGGTAAGACAAGAATAGAATAGAATAGAAAAACTTTATTCGTAGTAAGAGGCACATTGTATATAACAACACCATTACAAAAGAAATTTATCCCTTTGTGCCCATAACATCCATTTCCTAAAATATTCAAATCTATTATAATTGATATGCTGTTTACCGGTGCTGCGTCAAGCACCTCCTACCAAGAAAGGGTCTCCACTCAGCATAATGCCGATAAAACGACGCCGATTTTCTGTGGCTGCACAACTTATCTTTTTAGTACGTCCTTGTCGTGCCTATATCTGTCCTGTGTTCATAATTTGAATTCAGAAACATCCCGGCTTTGTGAGACCAGCCTTAAAGTGAGAGACACGAATTACTACAAGTTGTCGAATTTATAGAAGGAAATTGGAAAATTTTCTGACCTACCAAAACCAAACTGACTACCAACAAGATGGACCTACATGTATGGGTGTATTGTTGTAAGCTTGTACAAACTTACTGAAATAAATCGTGTAAAAAATAATTTCAAACTTTTTTTATTTCAATCATATATTTTTTTATAATTAACATAATATTATCGTACAAGTTTTATTTTTACATTCAGTCTGTGTTGTTCTTAGAAATAATGATTTTTTCTTACTGCACCACATTATAAATTAAATATTTACAAAGTCTGCGACAAATCATACATCATATTAACTTTTAAATAAAGCATTAGTTAAAAAATATTTCTTTCAGGTTAAAATATCCTTTGTCTTTTTCTATAAAATGTCTATAAAAAACTATGTATGTTAAAACAAGAAGCGCTAATGTAAAACCAGACTCGTGAGAATTATGCTAGTTTCCTACGTTGGTTTTAGTTTTAAACTAACGTCCGCTGCTGGGTACATAAAAGGCATGAAGCAACATTTGTCGAAATAGAGTGAAATACGGTTCACAAGGGCTCGAAACTTTGTGAGACCAACAATATTATAGTTACTATGCGCGACTCATATAAGATAAAATAAACTGCAATCTAAGATAAAACTTGGAAGTGATGTTGATACAGTCAATATATATTTTTTTTCATATAAAAAATAATTTATATTTAAACCAATTTTCGCAAGCAAAAATAGTAAAATTTCTATAATAAGTGGTTTTCTATAATAACCGACTGTCGCCATCTAGTGACGCTAAAAGGAAGTTATACAGTCTTTATAGACAGTCTTTACCGTCGTGACACCTGAGGCTGCGGCGGTGTGGCAGTGTGGCGGCGTGGCGGCGGGGTGTGGCGGCTACCCGGTGAGCGTGCAGTGGTGGCCGCAGCCGGCGGGGCAGAGCGGGTGGCGCGCCGTCCACGCCTGCATGTGGCCAGGTGGCGGCGTGGCGGCGGGGTGTGGCGGCTACCCGGTGAGCGTGCAGTGGTGGCCGCAGCCGGCGGGGCAGAGCGGGTGGCGCGCCGTCCACGCCTGCATGTGGCCAGGTGGCGGCGTGGCGGCGGGGTGTGGCGGCTACCCGGTGAGCGTGCAGTGGTGGCCGCAGCCGGCGGGGCAGAGCGGGTGGCGCGCCGTCCACGCCTGCATGTGCGCCAGGTGGCCGCCGTGCGAGCAGCCCTGGCACCACGCGTATAGCCCGCGCACGATCTGAACGTACAACAACACAACTTGTGAGACCGCTGCGCTTTTTAGATACAACTCTGCCTACCTTCTCTCATATGCATGTTAGAAACTGTGCTGATTTACAGTTTCCTGTTTTATGTTGTGTTTCTTGAACTCGTGATGCTGGGATTAGAAATTATTTAGAACTTTCACCAATCCGGATTTACACAAAAATTACATTTGTATTTACACGTGTGGCTTGCATTAAGCGAGTGGCGGACCCTACCTGTAGGTGGAGTGAGGTTGCCTCTACAGAGGTGTAAGGAGCGGGGGGCGGCGGGGCGGCAGTGGTCGCAGGCGGCGTGCGCGGGGGCGGGGCCGCAGTGTGTAGTGTGGGGGCGGGGGGGGCTACCTGGCGGCATACGGCGCAGGCGATGGCGGCGGGGCGGCAGTGGTCGCAGGCGGCGTGCGCGCGGGGGCGGGGCGCAGTGTGTAGTGTGGGGGGGCGGGGGGGCTACCTGGCGGCACACGGCGCAGGCGATGGCGGCGGGGCGGCAGTGGTCGCAGGCGGCGTGCGCGCGGGGGCGGGGCCGCAGTGTGTAGTGTGGGGGGCGGGGGGGGGCTACCTGGCGGCATACGGCGCAGGCGATGGCGGCGGGGCGGCAGTGGTCGCAGGCGGCGTGCGCGCGGGGGCGGGGCCGCAGTGTGTAGTGTGGGGGGCGGGGGGGCTACCTGGCGGCACTCGGCGCAGGCGATGGCGGCGGGGCGGCAGTGGTCGCAGGCGGCGTGCGCGCGGGGGCGGGGCGCAGTGTGTAGTGTGGGGGGCGGGGGGGCTACCTGGCGGCACACGGCGCAGGCGATGGCGGCGGGGCGGCAGTGGTCGCAGGCGGCGTGCGCGCGGGGGCGGGGCCGCAGTGTGTAGTGTGGGGGGCGGGGGGGCTACCTGGCGGCACACGGCGCAGGCGATGGCGGCGGGGCGGCAGTGGTCGCAGGCGGCGTGCGCGCGGGGGCGGGGCCGCAGTGTGTAGTGTGGGGGGCGGGGGGGCTACCTGGCGGAACACGGCGCAGGCGATGGCGGCGGGGCGGCAGTGGTCGCAGGCGGCGTGCGCGCGGGGGCGGGGCCGCAGTGTGTAGTGTGGGGGGCGGGGGGGCTACCTGGCGGCACACGGCGCAGGCGATGGCGGCGGGGCGGCAGTGGTCGCAGGCGGCGTGCGCGCGGGGGCGGCGGCCGCAGCGGGCGCAGCACACCGCCACGGTCGTAGACTGCTGCGACAGCGCCCACACAGACCCCACCCACGCGCACTTGATCACCTGCGTCCAAACACACCGACACGCTTTAGCTGGATAATCGTCGTATAAAAACATTGATGGAAACTTTAAGGAGACATAGTCGATTGAAGCCAAACTTCCAAACTATACTCAATTTCTTAAGGTATTTAAAGAAATGTAAACAATCATGATATGTCTTTTTATTGATATCTGCATATTAAAATTCTTAAACAAGTAGAATGTATTGCGTGTTTAATAGAGATTAAAAGAAACTTAGCTCCTGCGTTTGTAAGAAATATTAGAATTTATACATGCACATTTCAATAAAAAAGACATGTCAAGATTGTTTACATTTATTTTAATACCTAAACAAATGGACTATAATATTATAAATGCGAAAGTAACTCTGTCTGTCTGTCTGTTACGTTTTCACGCCTAATCCGCTAAACCAATTTTGATGGATTTTGGCACGAGATAGATGGGTCCATGGAGGAGGCTACTTTTGTAGAAAAATAAAACTTGAAGAGTGTGAAATAGGAGATGAAACTTTGTATGGGAAACAATTCATCATATTTTAATCTAATTACGCAGACGAAGTCGCGAGCACCAGCTTGTGTCTGTATAAATCTAATTTCATTAATTTTTTTAATGACATATTGAATATAGTATATGAGGGACAAATTGTTTGGACTCCAAACTGCGCTTTAACATTCATATCGACCATATTGTAGCTAAAGCATATAAAAAACTAGGATTAATTCTTCGATTCGGAAAACCTTTCAAAAATAGCAATACGCTGAAAATATTATTTAATTCATATGTACAGTTATTATCACAAAAGCGTGGCGTGAATATCTCAAAGAATGTAACACGAAAAAAGAAAATAAAAGTGCGAAATAAAACTAGTTTAAGTGAGCAAGTATGCATTTTATTCAGTATACAGTCCAGTCGCCATTGTTGTCAAGTATAGCCTGGCATCGACGAGGCATGATTGCTACAAGATTTTCCGCGTATGATATAGGAAGGGATCGCCATATTGGTTTTATTTGCCGAGACAGTTGGTTCAATGTGTATACACGTTTTCCCTGAAGCCTATGCTTTATAAACGCCCACACGTTTTCGATTGGGTTAGCATCGGGAGAGTGTGACGGCCATGGTAAACGCCGGATGCCATTTTCAGCTTTCCAAGCTTTACAGATGCGACCGCAGTGCTTGGGATCGTTATCTTCCTGTAAAAGCCAGGAATCATTATTTCGACCAAACCACTTGTGTGCAGATGGTAACAAGCATTTTCGATAAATTTCTATCATGCGTTGTGCTGTTAAACAGGTACAGAATACCAAAACCTCGAACGTTGAAACAACCCCAAACATGGAGCTTTACGGGATGTTTTATGGAGCGCTGGAGCACAGGACTACCTCTCTTGGACCAAGCTTTTCTTCGCGGGACCCAGCCCCAAAATGACGCCTCATCTGTGAAGACGACGTCACTCCAATCTCGGTCCAGATTTTCTTCCGCCCATTCACGTCGTTTTTCAATATGCTTCTCGCTCAGCAAATGTTTCAGGCGTGTACTGCGCCAAGCAACACCGTGCTCCACTAGGCGTCGTCTGATTGTCATTAGGCTAATATTAATATTTTTTCGGGCTAGTTTTTTCCGGCCTTCTTCTAAGGTTAAGTCCGGATTTCCTTCGAACAAACGAACAATAGTCTTGTCTTGACGTTTTGTGGTTGTGTTGAACCTCTATTTGGCAAGTCATCGACAGTTTTTGACTCTGCATGACGCCGTATCCATTTTTGTACGAACTGCCGTGACTTACCCATGTATTTTGCCGCTACCGTAACAGTCATTTTCGGGCCTCTCGGGTGTCTACAAAGAAAAACCGTTGCTGCACTCATTTTTGTGAAATCAATCGCACTCGTACAACAGCTCACAGAATACTGACATAAGTATATTACATTTGAGAGTACACTCACACCAATACCTATAATACCCTAACTACGCAATATCTTCAATTACATAATAGTTACAAACGCCACGCTCTTGTGTTAATAACTGTACGAAGTGTTCTCGAGTTTGGCAGTGTGGTTTGGAGCCCACAGTACGCCGTGCACATAGACCGCATATTAAAAATTCAATTTTTTTTTAATCACTCGATTACAGAACAGGAAACATCTTTATCGATTACTAGCTTCAGCCCGCGACTTCATCCGCGTGGACTTCAGAATTGTGTCCAGAAAGAAAGAAAATGTAAAGATAGCGCCATCTAGTAAAGTAAAGTAAATCTTTATTTGCTTAGAATGTGGTACAAATTAGATACTAAGATAAAGCTTTAAAATAACATAAGTGCTCAGACACATTCAGTCTTATTTGAAGACATGCAAGTGAAGTGACGAAGTGGAAATTTTGAGTTTTTAAGCATTCCTACGGGAACCCTTAAGTTTTCCGGGATAAAAAGTATCCTATGTGTTAGCCGAGTGCTTTATCTATCTCCCTACCAAATTTCATCCAGATCCGTTCAGTAGTTTCGGCGTGAAAGCGGAACAAACAAATAAACTGACAAACAAACAAATATCCATACTTTCGCATTTATAATATTAGTGAGATGAGATGAGATAAAACTAGTGCTGCCACACATAAAATTGAATCATTAAAAAGCATACTTAATTCATTCAAAATTATGAATTGTTTGTTTGTTTGTTTCTGGTGCAGTTCAAAAAGTCATTCAGCGTGTTTGGAAGGAAATGCCGATGGAAGCTGTGCGTGCCGCGTGTGACGGATTTGAAAAACGTTTGAAGCTGGTGAAGACGGTTATAGGTGGATTTATACCAAACCATCTATTATAATTGTCAAAAAAATAATCAATTTTAATAAAAATATATTTTATGTTTAAATGAAGTATGAGAAAGTTTTATTTATTGAGTTTTGAAAGTGTATTCAAATTTATTGGACACCGTGTATATAAGACCTTTATTGTACGTACCTCATTTAAGCAATTGAATAAATAAATTCTATAACCGCTTACATAGCTGTTATACAAACAATTTGAGCACAATATAAAACGTTGCCTTCGTCCAAAAAGTGACTAACTTACATTGAACAAATGCTATACTTATTTTAAAAAGAACACGAGAAATAAAAGCTCTCACCATAGTAGCTTCGTTGTACAGCTTGTGCCTTTGCAACAGTTCGATGTAGCCCAGCAGCCACTGCTCTTGGAGACTTTCATCTATGTAGGGAAATAAGTCGTTCCTGCAAAACAAAACGATGCTTAAAACAAATATCGTCTGCAATAAACATTTCTCATGAAATCTTTTTAGAATCCAATATCCATGTCTCATGAAATCTTTCCAATACCTATTGTTTAACATCAATTCCGGAACGCTACCCTGACAGCAGGATAACGTTATGGCAGGTGCCATAAGTAAGAAAGAGATAGGAAGCGTAGGATGTGCTGCGGTCACATATTTTCTTCTAAGATAATACGAATTTTTTTTTTATTTTTTTTTATTTTACAGAGAAACAAACAGTCTTATAAATGAATCACTTAAAAATACATATAACAATGTAGACCTATAGTTTCCTATGATATAATACATACAATAGAGCTATAGAAAAAAAGGACTATCCTAGAAAGAGATCTTTTTGATACTAAATGTAAATATTACATTACAGCAACAAATTACTACAATATATTTATTAGTTTTATCCTATGTATTAGTAAGTATAACTTTTTTAATTTTAGTTTTAAATTGTGCTAAAGAGTTAGAAAATAAGTCAACGTCCAAAAACTTACTGTTGTACATTGTACAAGCTCGCCGAATAAAAACATTGTTTACATAACATCTCGCACTGGTAGGTACTGAAAACAACGTCCTGACACGGCAGCGCCTCTCGCGTCTGCGTGGTACTCTAAATAATACATTCCGCAATAACGGCGGTGAGATAATAAGGTTATTTACAATTTTAAATAATAATGTTAAATCAATATAGTCTCGACGATCGCTCAAGAGCTCAATCCTATGTCGGGCAGCCGATTGTTTATAATCCTGAAAATAATGATGACCCATCCTATAATCTAAAGTTTTAACGAACTTTTTTTGCAGTCTCTCGATTTTATCGATATGTACCTTGTAGAATGGACACCAGACACTACTAGCGAACTCTAAGTTGCTGCGTACATAACTATAGTACAATAGCTTGTAGGTATAAGGTAGTTTAAAGGATTTACTAACACGTAATATAAAACCTAACTTTTTATAAGCTTTATCTAAAACTGTGTCCACATGAGGAACGAATGTAAGTTTGGCGTCCATAGTTACACCCAGATCTCGAATTTAAGACACCCTATCAAGAGTAGAATTGCAGAGTGTGTAGCTGTAAACAATAGGAGACACTTTTCTAGTATACGTAATTATATGGCATTTAGTAGAATTTAGAAACAGATTGTTATTATTACAAAAAGCTTCAAAATTATTTAAATCTTCTTGCAATAATTCGCAATCGTGCGTATTTTTGATAATTTTGAAGATCTTTGTATCATCAGCATAGAGTAACATATCTGAATGAATTACTGATTGATTAATATCATTAACATACAAAATAAAAAGCAAGGGCCCGAGATGGGACCCTTGCGGAATTCCCGAACTGATAGTTTTATATTCCGATGTGTATCCCCCGAGAACAACAGCTTGATTTCTATTCTCTACGTAAGATTTCATCCAGAGTAGAAGATCGCCGTGTATACCGAGCCGCCAAAGCTTCTTCAATAACGTATCATGACAAATTTTGTCAAAAGCTTTGGCGAAATCGGTATACACCGCATCAACCTGATAGCCTGAATCCATCGCACTCAAGATAACCTGCGTAAAACTCAATAGATTAGTGTCTACACTACGACCCTTAGAAAAACCATGCTGGTTGGGAATGATATATTGACGAACATTGTCAAAGTGTCTCTGTAAAAATTTTTTCTAAAATTTTTCCGAATTGACATATTTTAGATATAGGACGGTAGTTCACTATATCTGGACTGGTAGCACCCTTAGGAATAGGAGTGATCCAAGCGGTCTTCCAGATAGATGGTACCTGTCCCTCACGTAAATACTTATTATATATAAGGTGCTTCCAAAATATATGCCACCGCTGCAATGGGAGTAAGAGTCATGCATATAGATTACAATAGTAAAAAAAATTCGTGCCCCGGAGTCGTTAAATTGATTTGGGAGACTAAACAATTTTTTTTACATTGATTCAATTTGGCACAACACGGTCCGTCAAGTACGTACGCTCCGTCATGAAGTCATGAATGAACTCGATGTCATTTCACTGAATAAAAGCAACGCACGCTCGTTTTTATTTTTACAGGTTAATTTAGTGAACAGCTGATTGTCTTTAAATTAAATGTAGAGCAGAATAAACAAACTTACCTGTTATTAAAACGGCTAATTCACGTAACAAGGTGATAAACTTACCATCGCACTTTAACAGGCTTTGTACTGTTAAATTACGTACTGAAAAGTATCTGTTAATAAAAAGTTTAGGTAGGTAAGGCATCTACTCAAGAGTAGATGCGTAAAATTAAAAAGAACGCGTATTACAGTAAGTAACTTGGCGTGTTTCTAAGTTCATCACCTTATTTACAAGGATTTGCACAACACAACACTGGTGGCTGGCTGACTCACACCAAACCTCTGTTCATACGGGTCTACGGCAAACGCAGGGATGTTATTTGCACTCGCGGTAGTAGAGTGTCGATCACCTTATTTACAAGCTATTTCACAACACAACAAAGTTTTACATCAGTTTTACAACACAGTAAAGTTCTCGAGTGGTGACCGCGCACTGGAATACGCAGTGTGGGCAGGCCCCCGACTCGGTGGACCGACGAAGACCTGGTGAAGATTGCGGGAAGCCGCTGGATGCGAGCCGCACAGAACCGGTCGGTGTGGAAATCCTTGGGGGAGGCCTTAGTCCAGCAGTGGACGTTTTTCGGTTGATGATGATGATGACACAACACAACACTGGTGGCTGACTCTTACACCAAAACTTTGCTCATACAGGTTTACGGCATGCGCAGGGATGTTATTGCACTCGCGATCAGAGGGTATCGCGGTAGCAGAGTATCATTTCAAGATACTCTTGATTCGTATGTACGTCTGGGTGACATGGTTATCTCACTCGCGGATGGGGGCGCAGGCGGTGCAGAACGTTCGCGTCACGCCTGCGCGTCACCGCTGCGCATAGCGAACTGAACTGACCTCTGACCTGTACGCAGGGCGCGCGGGCGCCACCCGCCCCCGCCCGCCGGTCGCGCTCCGCTCCCGAGTGAGTATGCGAAAGGGTGCGGACAGATCAAAGCCTTTTGCAGCACGACACAAGTGCCGAATTTGTTTGATGTCGAGCCGCAACGTCGGAGCGTTTAAGCATGTTTTCGCGCGCCTAGTTTCATTCAACACAATACGGGATGGCTTAATAAAGTAAAGCAATTTATTTTTATGATTGTTATTTTTTTGTATGGAAAAAAAAAGAATAGTTTCCGGACATGAATGTCTCATTTTCGTGATCACTATACATGATACTTTCTCCCATTTCAGCCGTGGCATATATTTTAGAAGCACCCTATATAATTGTTATAGGCACCGCCAGCGTAGAAGAACAAGCGCGAATTAAAACCGGATGCACACCATCAGGTCCCGCTCCCTTATTTACGTTGATTGATTTTAAATAATTATGAACGAATTCGGGTGTGACCTCAAAGGAATGTAAATTAATGAGAGCATCTTCACTTAATGTTGCTATATTATTGTTATCTAAGAAGCTAGAGGAAGAAGATGGTTCAAATACGGAATGAAAATGACTATTAAAAAAAATTACATATTTCTTCTCCATCGTTAATAGACCTATCTTTAAAATACATAGTTTGGGGTAACCCGTTATTTGATAAAACTGACTTAATATAAGTCCAAAAGAATTTGGGATGGGTGTTAATTTTTGACTCAGCATATTGCACATCATTATCATAACATACTCTTTCCATTTTAAGCGAACGTTTTCTCAATATACTGAACGTGTAATAGTCTAGCGGGTTGCCGTACGTCTTCCATAACTTGTGATACTTCCGTTTCTCTCTCAGTAATTTAATTAGAGGTCTGGTGTACCAGACGGGTACGGAATAGGAAGATCTAAGTTTACGCAGCGGAATAAATCTGGAAATTAAATTATTTAGTAAATTATAAAATTTTGAAACGCATTCTTCTACATCAAGCGAACCAAAAAACTCACACCAATTAATTTCAAATAATTCCATATTGATTTGATCGTAATTTCCTGCATGAAAATTCGGGACGTGTTTTTGTGCCGGCTTTAGCGGCGGAATGTAATCTAAAGTAATATCAACTAAAAGGGATGGGTGGTGCAAGTCTTCTGCCGTTAAAGGCGATTTCGACGAATTAACAATACATTTAGTGTTACAGAGTATTAGGTCAAGTATGCGTGAGTTCGAATTACGTATGGAGTTGTACTGTTGTAAATCTGAGAATGATAAAAGTTCTTCCAATAATTGCGATGAAAGGCAACCATTTGATAACAACGTCATACCACGGGAACAAGTGTCTATCCATTCCGCATCAGAAATGTTAAAATCTCCACATAAGAGAAAAATATCATCAGGCCTATCCGATATTATATGGCTAGTGAGATCGAAAAACGAAATTAGTGCATCACGGTACCCCGGGCCGTGCGGTATGTATACACAGGCTATATTTAAATAGTGTTCTTCACCGAGCCCGCCGCGCCCGCCGAGCCGGCCGAGCGGCACAGACACCCACAGCGCCTCGGCGGCGGCGCGCGGCGGCACGGGCCAGGCGCGGCGCAGCGGGCCGAGCGCGGCGCGCACCGCCACGGCCGCGCCGCTCGCCTCAGCTGATCGGTCGGCACGATGAACCACGTACCTATCGTCGAAGTATTCGCGATCATAAAAATCATCCGTTAGCCACGTTTCGGTGATACATATAAAATCGTGATCGGCCACTGCGACTTGAGCTAGAAAACCGTGCGACTTAGTTCGTAACCCTCTCACGTTTTGGTAATAACCATACAAAGTTTTATCAAACATTGTTACTAAAAACAAACCACAAAAAATAATACTTACCCTTAACCATACGGAAATATAGATTAAAATATTGTTTTATGCTATAGAGAGGTACTAAGTTACCAGGAAGACGCGAAAGTGAGGCAATAATCGCACTAAATAAACGAGACTTGTTACACCTTATTTTAATACTCATCAGCACAATATAATGTCCAGTAGCAGATAACTGATACAACATAATCATAATCTCTAAATTAACGCAGTTAGACGCAATAACTATACCGACAAATATCCATAATATCGATATAATCGAGTTAAACATGTAAAAAACTAAATTATTATTCAGATATAATTTACAACTAAGCAAACTAAATCTGCTTAAGTGTAATCCTACATTAAATAAAAAGGCTAGGAACACAATAATAGGAACGTTTAAGCCGTGTTGGCACGGCTTATTAATTGCAGTTCATTTTACCTTATGCAGATCTTTATCGTTTGAGATTCGAATAATACCTGACTTGTCATTTTTACGCATCAGTATTTTGCAATCGCGTATCCAGAGATAAGCATAGCCACATTCACTTTTTAACTCTCGGGCGCGTTTAAGTAATTGTTTGTTGGCCGGGGTCAAGTGGTCTCCCACGTAGATGTTGCTAGCCAGGCCGGCCAGCCCGATGTCGGCGGAGGTGAGGCCGCGGCGCGCGCGCACCGCCGATAACAGCTGATCCTTGCTTATACGCCTCGTAAACTTGACCACGATAGCCGGAATGCGGGGCACCGCCGCCGCCGCGCGTCGTCCGCCGTCGCTGTCATGGTTACCCTCAAACCTGCGCACGCGGTGAACACTGTCCACGTCTCTGTCATCCAACATAAATCCAACCTTATTGCAGATTGAGTGAAGGATGGATTTTAGGTTTTCGCCACTGCACTGGTTACTGGCACTCCCGATATTTCCACATTATTCATTCTCGCAAACTGTTCGCGTATATTGTTGGTATCCTGTAGATTCTGGATAGTATCCTTTGCGGCACTGAGTTCCGATTGCAACTTGGAGTAGCTGGACATCTTGTTTTCCACGGCGATAAGTCGGTCCTCCATGTTGGAAAAACGATTTTCCATATCCGTCCATTTGGTGTCAAGACTTTTTATAGTAGCAGTGGCACTCTGTAGGTCGAGTTTTATGGTGCTAAACTCATCCCTAAGTCCTTTGATCTATGAATTTATGGCTTTGAATGTATGGCTCCTGGACATTGTATCGAGCTTGTAATATCTGTGGTGTGACACTTGCCATTGAGACTTTGTACGAACGTTTCGCTAATAAATATTTTAAGAGGTTTTCAGCATTTCCATATTTTCTCCAATCCAACCGCTACGGGCAGAGACACCTATGTTTAATTATTTTTTACAGTGCGCAAGTGTAATGAAATCCTTGCAGTACCCAAGTGTCATGAAATCTTTTCAATACCCAGGAATATTTATGAAATGTACGGGACGCTTATTTCTTTTTTATTTTATGGCAGAGGTGGTAAACGAGCAGACGGATCACCTGATGGTAAGCGATTACCGCCGCCCATAGACACCCGCAACACCAGAGGAGTCACAAGTGCGTTGCCGGCCTTTGATATGGGAGTACGCTCTTTTCTTGAAGGTTTGAATGTCGTATTGGTCCGGAAATACCGCAGGCGACAATTCATTCCACAGTTTGGTTGTGCGAGGCAGAAAGTTTCTAGTGAAACGCACAGTTTTAGACTGCCAACCATCTAAGTGATGATGAAATTGTTGTCGCGTAGAACGATGGTGAAAAGAGGCGGTAGGGATCAATCCGAACAATTCCTCGGAGCACTCCCCATTGTACATGCGATAGAGAATGCAGAGCGAGGCTACATCTTTACGCAGCGCCAGGGAGTCAAGCCGATCTGAAATATCCTGGCAGCCGACGATTCGAGCCGCTCTCCGTTGAATGCGGTCCAGAGGGAGAAGCTGGTACTGAGGTGCCCCTGCCCAGAGATGAGAACAGTATTCCATATGAGGCCGAACCTGCACCTTATAAAGTTGCAGGCGATGGGCCGCAGTGAAATACCGTCTCGATCTATTGAGCACACCAAGCTTCTTCGAGGCTAATTTAGCCTTACCCTCTAGATGGCCACGGAACTGGACTTCACTCGATATGTCGACACCAAGAATTCCGATACTAGCTGAGGCATTTAGGGGAGTGTCCTCAAAACGAGGTGATACGACAAATGGCATTTTCTTGACAGTGAACGCGCTAACCTGTGTCTTAGTAGGGTTAGCCGACCCCATTCTGAGACCTTCTTTAAAGAAGCCTCAATTTCTGACACAAGTTTGTTTCGGCTCTCGGTGACGTTTTCCCGAGAAATGTTGGCACGGCCGGTATAGAAGGCATCACCTGTGCTGTCTCGTCTGTCACCTGTCATCTGCATAACAATGAGTGCTGCTGATTTGCAGCATATCATTGATATGCAGAAGGAACAATGTAGGCGAAAGCACACAGCCTTGAGGGACACCAGCGTTCACAGACACAGAATCTGAGCATGCACCGTCGACTACGACCTTTATGCTTCTGTCTGCAAGAAAACTAGTGACCCATTTGCATAATTCCTCGGGAAGCCCATAAGATGGAAGCTTCGCAAGAAGTGCTTTCACAGCAATAATACAATATTTCCGAGTATATCTGTACGGTTTATATAAAATTTTGCATATTCAGCGTTTTCGTAGTCTTTCCGCGAGCACCGGCGAACTCGAGTCAGTTCACGTCTAATCACCGTGTCGATCACTATCATCAATATTATTTAGCATTATGTGAACTCAGTAGCAATAAATCAGTTTAAAGTTACATTTTCTATTATTTATCACTTTAGCATACCTATCACTGTAAAGATTGTATGGACTATGTCACCGTATAACATCAAACGCCAATCTACCCAGATATGAAACGAATTGTTCATTCATAAAAGTGACAGGGCTTTTCATACAAATAGATTAGCTCGTGCGCCAAGCTTGTATGAAGATTGTACGAGTATTTTTACGAGTCATCATTTTAGAGGTTTAAGACCAGTTAACCTGTATAGAATGTGGTAGCTTTCTACTCGTTAGAAAAATAGACGAATAAAAAATTGTGTGCGGTGTTAAAGTTCTCGAGTGGCGATCGCGCACTGGAACACGTAGTCGTAGGCTGGCCTCCCACTCCGTGGACCGATAATCTGGTATATGCCGATGGATGCGGGCAGCGCAGGACCGGTCGGCGTGGAATTCCTTGGGGAAGGCCACTGCTGGACGGACGTGTTTTGGGCGATGGCGATGCTGCGCACCTGTGCTCCAGCAGCGCCAGCAGCACCGCGGCGGCGGTCTGCACGTCGCCCAGCTCGGCGCGGGCAGGGGCGCTCCCCCCCCCGCACTGTGGGGTACCTGTGCTCCTGCAGCGCCAGCAGCACCGCGGGCGCCGCGGGCAGGGGCGCTCCCCCCCCCGCACTGTGGGGTACCTGTGCTCCAGCAGCGCCAGCAGCACCGCGGCGGCGGTCTGCACGTCGCCCAGCTCGGCGTGCAGGCGCAGCGCGGCGGCCAGCGCGGGCGCCGCGGGCAGGGGCGCTCCCCCCCCCGCACTGTGGGGTACCTGTGCTCCAGCAGCGCCAGCAGCACCGCGGCGGCGGTCTGCACGTCGCCCAGCTCGGCGTGCAGGCGCAGCGCGGCGGCCAGCGCGGGCGCCGCGGGCAGGGGCGCGGCGCGCGCGCACCCCCCGCCCCCGCGCACCGCCAGCGCCCCCTCCTCCGACACGCCGCCCGCTGCCGCGCCACACAACACAACACTTATTTGAGAATACATTCAATCGGAGCGCGATTCAGCGTCACCGACTGATGGAGCCGAGTATAAAAAACTAAGTACCTATAAAGTATTTTTGAAATAATAAGTTGGAGCAAAATAATACTTCTGTTCCATAAAAAAAGTTTGTTACTGAACGAAAATTCTGAATTACTCTAAATTCTGGAAATATGGGTACGACTCTTGATACCGGTTGCCATCGCTTGTTAAGGCATGTCAGAGGCCTTGTATGCGGCTTGAAAATAAGTTGATACTGGAGTTAGCCACGCCCCACACCCACAACCTTCCCAAATTCGGACTTGGCCCCCGTGTGTGGAGTATCGCCTAACCTTCCTGAGCTTATGAGAAAATACCTGTGCTCCAGCAAAACAGTGGAGACAATATTATGGATTGTTAACGATGCGTTGAAGGGAGTTTCATAGAAACTGTCGACTCTCCTCACTCCGCCACTACTTGAAACGGCGGGTATACGATTTCCGAGTGGTATTAAGTACTTCGAATAAAATATTTTCATTTTCAACTCGCATTTTGTTCTTGAGAGCGCGCTTGTCTTAACGCGAGCCAGGCCGACATTGTAGGCTCGCAACAGTATAGTAGGGTCTAAACACAGAATCAGGCGCGGATCAAGGTTAGGCTCGCGCTTGCGTGAGCCTCACCAAGGTCGTGACAGCGTGGCCGATGAAACACAGTGTGTATATAAAACTTTTGATTTATAGGTATTTCAGTTGACTTTTAGTCTGTGGAGACTCACCGCCGTTGACGGGCGCGCTGCACACCGAGTCGGAGCCCGAGCCGCTCGACGACGGCGACGAAGATGTGGCGCTGCCGTTCCCTGCAGCCAACGTAACGAGAGTTACACGCTTTTGTGATGAGACCGTCTTTGTACACGTAATGTAATATTAAAATTCACTGCAAAAATTCCTGGGATAATATAAAGTAGTCACGTCTTGCTAAGTCTTGTCGCCAAACAGCAATGTTAACAGCATGTTCCGGCATGAAGATAAGATAGCCAGTTCCCCATTGCGTTGGGGAATCTTGGTATCTTTCCATCTTCGGCATCATTATCACCTACCATCAGGTGAGGTAATGCCAAGAGGATAAAAAAAGCAATCATACGTACTATCGAAAAACCCCTAGCTTGACCACTTTAAGGTCCAGTTTTCTGTGCAGTGGTTTGCAGCAGCAGCCGCTAGGCCCCGCCTCACCAGGTTTACACTTCCGTGTCCATGCAGGGTGCAACAAAATACGCTTAAGACTCGTAAACTAGAGCTTTTTCTAATTCTCATATCGGAAATTTTTTGTTGTACAAGTTTGCATTTTCTTGCTATGTCATAAAAAATCGATAAACATAAGATTCTGTACGACGCGACAGGATGAAGGTTCAGCTGAGGTGTCCGACATCTATATTGTCACACCTTTTTTGCTTGACTGGTGCCGAGGATAATTTTAAGCGGAGGATAATTTTTGAGCCCGTGAAGGCCTTCTCATCAGCAGGATATTCTGCTAAGCATCAGGCACCGTTTACTGAGAAAGGCGCACGGCAGATGAAACGTCTTCTGCAGTGTAACAAACAGGTGTCGCCATCTATTAGGTAACGATTGCAACACTAAAACTACGAAATAGGTACCTACATAATATGTTGCTTGCCGTCTTCTGTAGTATAAAACTCACGTGTCGCCATCTATTAACGACTTACAGCACTAAAAGGTCGATATACCTACATATGCTGCCTCTAACTTTGTAAAGCGTCTTCTGTAGTATAAAACAAAACACACGTATCGCCATCTATTAACGACTTACAGCACTAAAAGAACACCTATATCGCTATCTCTGACCTTGGCCGAAGTGTATGCTGTCGAACTTGTCGGCGAGGTCGTCCTTCTCATCAGCGGCGGCGGGGGCGAGGGGGTAACCAGGGGGCAGACCGGGGGCGCGCGGGGGGGGTGCGAGGGGCGCGGCGGCTCGCAGCGGGAACGCCTCCTCGGGCAGGGACCAGTCGATGGCCTCCACGTCTACGTAGTGGGCAGACGCGGCTGAAACCCACCCAGGCTCATCTTCTGTAACGACAACAGTTTCTTTGTCAGAACTGTGACGGCTAGAATTTTTAAAATATTAATTTGAGTGCGTTTGAGTACATCTCACCCGATGGAAAGTGCTGATACAGTCGAGGATGGTACACTCAAACTCTTAAAACATACACATAAAGCACCATAAAAGACAGTGTCTTCTGCTGTTGAAAAGTATGCTATTGATTTCACATGAGCATGTAACAAAAAGATGCCTAACGTAAAAAAACAGACAAGTCTGACTGGTGCACTGAACTGAGGGTTCCATACAAATAAACAATATTGATAATTTTACTATCGTAAGACCATAGACATTAGACATCTTATAGGTTTTTCTGTAATCTATCAATCTAACAAATAATGCCTTTTCACTCTCGTCTCGCAAAATCCCCGTGTTATTGGGAGGACTGACCGTCGTGCGGCGTCCTGCCTTTAGCGTACTTGGCGGGCGGGATGTAGACTGTGTGCGTGGGCAGGCCGAGCACTCCGCTGTACTGGAACTGCCCCTCCGCCCACTCCTCGATCTCCTCGTCTATGGACTCCTCTTCCACTGCGCTGTTTGGAAGGGACGCAATATGGATGGTAAATCAGAGAACAACACGTAATATCGTCCCTAGTGCTGGAGCTCGGGTCTCTTCTCATACGTTAACAACCCATTACGTCCCCACTGCAGGGGCACGGGTCTCTCCCATAACTCGGGAAGGATTAGGCCATACTCCACACACAGGGGCCAAGTCCGGAATCGGTGGAGGTTGTGGGGCTAGTGGCCAACCCCAGTGTCAGAAGTTTTCAAGCCGCCTATAAGGCCTCTGACATGGCTTAACGACTGCTTGCGACAGCAGCCGGCACCAACGGCTTAACGTGCCTTGCGAAGCACGGAAACGATCGAGATAAATGCCACTAACAGTCAGACCCATTCAGGTTATGACCGTGTCTGTAGTCAGTTAACCTGCGTGATCGATGCGACCACGCAAGCCGCACTGAGCCACGACCGCTCTTCTCATACATGGGGAAGGTAAGGCCATAAAGTCCGGATTGGTGGAGGTTGAGGGGCTAATGGCCACCCTAGTGACAGTTTCCAGCCGCCTATAAGGCATTTGACAGTAACAGCTGCCGACACCAACTTTACGTGGCTTGCGAAGCTCGGAAATAGTTAACATATCTTGTCTCTGATATAATCAAACTAATCCAAGTTATAACTATATATGAACAACATGTCTGTATTAAGTTGATCGACGCGACCACGTAAGCCTCACTGAGCTTCGAAAGTTTCATAATAAGTCAGTAATTAAAAAACCATTGCCAATAATTATGTATAAATTGGTAACACGTTATAACTTCGATGCGATTCGTTCCAAATAACAACACTTTCTTAGCTGGACAGACAATACCTATATGAGTCAAAACTGTTTTGTTAAACATTCATACATTCATAGATACACAGATTAGGGGCCGTCGATTAATCACGTGATGTTTTTAGCAACATTTTTTTTCGTGTTTTTTTCTGAACTCTCTCCCCCCCTTTTGAACCTCACGTAATTAATGGACGACCCCTTATCCCTCTAATTGCTAGGCTAACGATGTCAGATGATACGAATGTTGATTGCACCTAAAAATCTTCTTAGGGTGCAGTGCCTAATGGGCCCACGCTCTGTCCCCGGTATGGTGTCAGGTTGTGTCTGCACCGATCCGAATCAGACATATCTGACCGAAGTAGCCGTTAGCAGCTATTCGTATGTGGAGCTGCGCACTAGACTAGATTCGTAATTTTCTCTCATAGGATAATAGCTGTACAGCGCGGCAATGCAGCTAGTGTTATGCATACTTTTGCGTCAGGTTTGACCTGGGGTGGGCTTTTTGACCCGTAGTTTCATTTTTTGACGACACATTTTTTGTTTTTGTAGAATTTTGGATACTGTGAATAAATGTTTGTACATCTCATAAAAATAGTTCTTCGGCTATTCCCGCCAGACATGTCGCCCATTCGGAACGGATTTAGATCGGACTCGATGTAGAGACAGCTGAACAGTGTGTAGTAATAAACATGGTATAGCAGTGTAGGTGTGTGTGTGTGTGGGGGGGGGGACTCACAAGGGCGGCAGTGGCGGAGGCGGCGGGTGGCGCGGCGGCGGCGGCGCGGGCGGTGGCGGCGGCGGCGGCAGCGCGCTCCCGCTGTACACCGTGCGCACCACCTCCCACACGTGCGCCACCTGCCACACACCGGTCAGAGCGTCACTTTAGCCCCCGTCCACTAGATAGACGCACGGGGGAGTTTCCATCCCCGGGCCACGGGGCAAGGGGGACTTTAGCCGTTGTGACAGTTTCGCCACTTAGTCATGTTTGGAGTGGCGTGACACTCGCCAGATTGTCGCGTCAGCTGTGGAGCTGCGCGCACCACCCTACATGCTTTTGGGCGTGATCGGTTACGAAATTGTCACGGCATCAAAAGTCACTCGTGCGCGATAACTCTTAAGGTTTCTGTGTTAACTGGCTACGGTAAAAAAAAAAAAGATATGTACACGTATTATCTGACTTTCCTCTCAAACATCAAAAAAGTAAGTGGTTCTCACGATGCTCAGTTACTATCGGGGACTGTCTAAGTGCGGCAACGGAAACCAGACGTTTTAATTTAAAGAACTTATTTATTGGAAGCACACGAGTTTGCCAAGTGGTGGCTGCTTACAGACTGACTACGAAACTAAAATTATTTTACAACAAATATGTAGAAACAAAGGGATGGGGCGAGCCTCAGAACTACCTGGGCTGCCTCCAGACAATGCAGGCCATAAACACATTGGCACGGACGGCCTGTCGGTTTCTGTGAATACAGAAATACCACGAATATTTACACGTTTAAAACTAAATACAGTAAAATGTTACACGATAAAACTAACACGCTTACAAGCTAGATATAATATAATGTCCACAATCAAATCTTATATCTAACTTATACCTAACTAAGCCAAATGGAGGTCGTCGTCCGTAACATTCCACCCCCCAGTGGAGGATCCCGCCGAACACTGATCTAGTTCGGTAGGACGACAACTCCAGTCAGAGGACGACGCAGCGTCCCCGATTGTGTCGTAACAGTCACTGCCCTCACCCGGCCATCGGAGCCAGGATGCACTTCTAGCACTTTGCCTATTGGCCAAACATTTCGCGGCAGAGTTTTGTCCGCGACCACACAAATATCACCGCACTTCACCTTTTCACTTTCACTAGTCCATTTTTCGCGGCGTTGTAGCGTGGGCAAGTACTCTCGGCGCCACCTCCTCCAAAATTCATCTGCCAAGGCATTGACGCGGCGCCACTGGCTTCGGGTGTCGACATCGTGAGGAAGCGTCCTCACGAAAGGCTTTGCTCCGGTGGCGCTCCCCAGGATCAAGTGGTTTGGTGTAATCGCCACGGGCGCCTCCGGGTCATCAGCAACGTAGGTAAGAGGCCGGCTATTAACCACCAGTTCGGCCTCCAGCAGCAAGGTCATCAGGACCTCCTCACGAGGTGCGCGCTCACGTAGGGTGATGTGCAGAGCATGTTTGACAGCGCGCACGAGGCGTTCCCATGAACCACCCATGTGCGGAGCTGCTGGTGGGTTGAATCGCCACTCAATGCCGCGGCTCAGAGCCGCCGCGGCTACGTCGTCGTGTTGCAGATCCCGTAGCGCTGCACGCAGTTCTGAAGAGGCCCCCACGAAGTTGGTGCCTCGATCACTCCACAGCAGCGCCGGTTGACCTCGGCGCGCAATAAGTCGGCGCAACGCGAGGATCACGGAGTCAGTGCTCAATGTAGCCGCCAGGTCAAGATGCACGGCGCGGGTGGTGAGGCATGTGAAGAGCACACCCCACCGCTTTTCACGACGCCGGCCTACAGCGACTTGCATGGGGCCGAAATAGTCTACCCCACAGTTTACGAAGGCCCGTCTCGTGTCGGTGACGCGCGCTGCTGGCAGGTCGCCCATCTTTGGAGCGACAGGCATAGCGCGTCGCAAGCGGCACAGGCGGCACTTATGTGCCACGTCTCGAACGGCGGGCCGCAGTCGGGTTACCCAGAACTTCTCCCGGATGGCGTTCACCACAGCCTCGTGGTGGGCGTGATGAGCGCGTTTATGGTACTCCTCTATGATGAGGCGAGCTACCGGATGGTGCCCGTCCATAAGCACGGGATGGCGCTCGCCAAAGGTAAGGTCGGGGGCAGCGCTCAATCGCCCCCGTACTCGCAGCAATGGGTCCTCGCCAATGAGGGCCGGGTCCAGCTTCCGGATCCTACTGGACCGGGGAAGCTCACTTCCCGTACGCAGCGCCTTCAGCTCACCTGGAAAGGCCTCGTTCTGGGCCTGCACCAGCAGGCTTGCTTCGGCTGCACTTAGATCCTCTGCAGTCAGGTCGGGGCTCGTTCGTAGTCGGCGGCAGCGGGCTATGAAGATCCGAACGCGCGCCATACTGCGCACAACTTTTCCCCAGTGGGAAAAGCGCGTGTAGTCGAGGAGCGGCGATTCTGCTGATATGACACTGGCCACACACACTAGTTCAGGGTCCTGGATCGCCTCCTCGTTCACGGCGTCCGCGCTTACGATCGGCCATTCTGTAGGCAGATCTAAATCACTGAGGTGGGCACAGTTCATCACGTCCGTGGGTACCGATTGTGCTGGCAGATCTAAGTCCTTTATTGTTCTCACACTGATCGCGTGCTCGCGCCCGTTCGGTCCACACACTTTCACTTTTTCACGACGCGAGTTATTGTCCACTACACGTTGGCCCCGAGCGCCAAGTACGGTCAGCGAGGACAAGGGTCCTGTTGCGTGTTTTACGAGAGCCTCGTCCAGTAACGAAACTGTGGCTCCATCGTCCAGAAGCGCGTACGTTTTGACTCGCGATCCTCCCGCGAGGATTGTCACTGGGATCACTTTGAGGAGTGACCTTCCCACACCGGTCACTAGGTTCGTAACACTTTCGATTTCAGCCTCCGGGGCTGCACTTTCGTCCGGATCCGCGGCACTCACATTCACTGTTTGCTGCACGTCCTGATGTAGAAGCTTGTGGTGCCCGTAGTTACAAACTTCGCAGCGCTTCGCTCGACAGCGAACCCGGTGGTGCTTACGCTCTATGCACTTAAAGCAGAGGCGTGACTTCTTTACTAAGGCCCAGCGTTCATCGACAGTAAGGTCGCGGAACTTTGTACACTTTGGCAGTGAGTGGGTTCCTTGGCAACACGGACACTTCGTTTCTTCACTTTTGCTGGCTGACTGACTGCTGACGGCCACTTGCGTATGTACTCTGTGTACGGCGCGACGCTGTTGAGGTACCGGCTCTCTTGCGCGGCTCGCATTGGCTAGCTGAGCGGCAGAGTTCGTCACTGGTACCTTAAAAGGAGTCCAGTAAGCGGCCTCACTGGCGAGCATATTGAGATACTCGACAAGCGTTTCCATGGCCGGGTTAAGCCGCGAGTCAGTGCCACGTTCACGGTCTACCTTGCCGATGAATGTACCGTACAGCTGTTGCTGTATCGGTGTCAGCTAAGCCACGACCTCTGAGATGAGCTGAGGATTATGCAGGTAGGCCACCGCTCCGATGTTGCGCAGAGTGGATGCGCAGTTACGCACCGTAGCGGTAAACTTGATCAGCTCACGACTGCCATGAACGAGACGGGGTAGAGTGCGTATCTTTTGCATAACGCTGTCTAAAACATCACTTGGGTTCCCATATACCTTTTCGAGCTGTTTCATCACATCCCCGGGATCAGTACAGGTATATAAAATATCTTCGGCAACTGTTTTCGCTTCTCCAGTTAGTGCCTTTTGCAATCGACCAATGTTCGCGCACGGATGGATGTTAAAGGTGGCAGTCGACATCTCATACGCCCGTTTAAAGGCTAACCACTCTGCCGGGTTGCCGTCGAATGACGGTAACGCATTTAATTGTCCCGGCATTATAATTGGCTGCGGCCTTGCTAGGTTATTGATGGCTTCGGTAAGCCTCTCTAGCGTCGAATCCTGCGTGCTCGATGGCTTCGCTGTCTCCCATCTCACCTGAGGGGGTGCCGCAGCTGCAGTGTATCCCAGCGGCTGTCCCGGGCGTTGTCCCTCATTAACCAAATGCTCACGTGGTAATAAATCACCATGCAGGACGTTCGAAGACACGGCGGCTGCAGCTGTCAACGCGTACTCCCCCTGCCGGACATCACTACGCGCAAAATCACCACGCGGTAGTGGCGCGGAAGGAAGCGCTGAAGACGCAGCGGTGGCTAGTGCCATGTCACCCCGCAATAAATCCCCACGCGCTAAATCACCACGCGGCATGGAAACAGATTGGGCGACGGTATCACGTACAAATATATGACTCGCATGATTACTAGGCGCATTCCGATTGTCCAAATGGACGGCGACAGCGCCGACCGGTGCGAAAGTCCCACGCACATTATCACCACGAGCTAACTCACCGAGAGGAGGCTGCGCGTCCGGATTGACCACAACGGCGGATGCGGCGACGTTTGGTACGAAAGTCCCACGCACGAAATCACCACGCGCCGAATTACCGCGTTCACAAACCGCACTCACAAATTCACCACGCGGAGGCAGCGCGGATAGCGGGGCTGAGGGGGCGCGACGCACAGGCTCACGTTCACGCGGCGTCGGCGTACCCGCGACAACGGCTGATTCACGCAGCCAGGCGTCGACACGTTCGGTGGGGTCTGCCAACGACGACGAACCTCGGTCGCCATCCTCCTCTTCTTCAGCCTCGATCTCCGCTATCCGTACCTCCATTTTCTTCCTTATTGTCTCCTCTCGTAGCTTGGCGATCTCCATCTGAGCCTGCAGCTCTACTTGCTTCCTTTGCAAGCGTTTTGACGCCCGACTCGTTCGGCTCGTCCGACTTCCCTCCCGCGCTGGCGTGAGCGTTACATTGCGCGAGTTTGACGGATTATGGTCCGTAGCTACGCGACACGGATCGGTCTCGGGTAACAAAGGCGGCGGCGGCGGCATGTGCGATCCGGTGACCTGCACTGACGGCAACCCGACCGCGGCGTTGTCCGAAAGGAGACCCGAGTCTCTTACCACGTCCTCAAGCATGCGACGATGCATGGCTCGGGTGGTACGCGACGACGGTAACGACATTTTTACACTTTTGTATACACAACACGTCAAAACTCGTTCACTCAACAATCCGGCTCGAAGGACCAACACTATCGGGGACTGTCTAAGTGCGGCAACGGAAACCAGACGTTTTAATTTAAAGAACTTATTTATTGGAAGCACACGAGTTTGCCAAGTGGTGGCTGCTTACAGACTGACTACGAAACTAAAATTATTTTACAACAAATATGTAGAAACAAAGGGATGGGGCGAGCCTCAGAACTACCTGGGCTGCCTCCAGACAATGCAGGCCATAAACACATTGGCACGGACGGCCTGTCGGTTTCTGTGAATACAGAAATACCACGAATATTTACACGTTTAAAACTAAATACAGTAAAATGTTACACGATAAAACTAACACGCTTACAAGCTAGATATAATATAATGTCCACAATCAAATCTTATATCTAACTTATACCTAACTAAGCCAAATGGAGGTCGTCGTCCGTAACAGTTACTGCAGGATGACTTAGATAGGCTGTCCATATACTGTAGACAGGACAAACTTGATTTAAACGTTCAGAAATGTAACATTATTACGTTCACTAGAAAGGCTTCTCCATTAATTTATAATTATCATATAAACAATAACCCCCTTGAGAGAACCCAAACCGTGAGAGACTTAGGAGTTTTACTCGATTCTAAACTATTATACAATCAGCATATTGCTAACATTGTCTCAAAAGCATCTAAAATACTAGGTTTTTTATTCAGACTATCCAAAAACTTCAAAGATGCTAAAACTTTAAAAATTCTCTACTGTTCACTAGTTAGAAGTCATTTAGAGTACGCATCACAAATATGGAATCCTAACTATAACATCTACATTGATGTAATTGAAAAAGTCCAACGTAAATTTCTCCGATACCTCAATTATAAATTTAGAACGAAAATACCTGATTATCACCATCGCTGTAAACATTTTCATATACTTCCTCTCTCACTGCGAAGGGAAGCTGCTGACTTGACACTTCTAACAAAACTTTTTAATAGTCATCTCGACGCTCCTGACCTTCTAGCTCTACTTGGTCTTTGTGTACCTGCTAGATTATCTACTAGACGCAACTACATAACGTTATACGTCCCGCGCACGCTTTCAAACTACAGGCGCAACTCCTATCACTAGAGTAATAAGCACTAGAGTAATTAAAGACAGTGTAGAAGAGTTATTGCCTGTTCTCACTCATCTGATTAATGTATCATTCGAGTCTGGAATCTTTCCAGACTGTTTGAAAATTTCAGTAGTCCAGCCGCTTTTTAAAAAAGGAGAGAAATGCGACATCAATAATTACAGACCTATAACTTTAATCCCAATTTTTTCCAAAATTCTTGAAAAATGTATGCTTAAGCGATTAATTGAATACTGTACTAAGTTTGACATCCTAAGTAAAGATCAATATGGATTCCAAAAGGGGAAGTCGACGACAATGGCTGCGGCGTCTTTGTTGAAATCTATATTGACTAATACTAACTGTAAGAAGCTGACCACCGCTCTATTTTTTGACTTATCAAAAGCCTTTGACTGCGTTTCCCATGACATTCTTATTCACAAATTACAAACCATTGGTGTCAGAGGGCCTGCTCTGGCGTGGATTTCATCCTATTTAGCTAATCGACAGCAATATGTGGTAATTTCAGGAATTAATGAAAAAAACTTGACGTCGTCTTATTTATCTGAGTTTAAATTTAATAAACAAGGTGTTCCTCAAGGAAGCGTACTGGGCCCAGTTTTGTTTCTTATTTATATTAATGACATTACGAAAATAACAAGACATGATTGTATCTTATATGCAGATGATATATCAATTGTTGTGACATCAAATAATGGAAATATTGCCAATAGAATTAATCAGCATGAATCTGACATAGTTAAAACTGTACATGACATAATTGAATGGCTAGATATAAATAATTTAAATATAAATCTATCCAAAAGCAATTTCATACAATTTAACAATATGAATCAAATGAATCTAAATATTAATTATAATAGTACTAGAATTGAGGAAATGTTGCAAACTAAATTTCTGGGTTTGATACTAGATAAACAATTAAATTGGAAAGCTCATGTGGAAAATGTATGTACTAGAATTAACAGGTTTGTGTATGCGTTGAAACAAGTAAAGAATGTCACGAACCTCAAGACAGCGACGGTCACATATCATGCATATATCGGCTCTATATTACGATACGGACTTGTTTTTTGGGGAAACAGTACTGACATCAATAGAGTCTTTATTGCCCAAAAAAAATGCGTAAGGGCTATGTTCGGGGTTCCTCCATTAGTTTCCTGCAAACCTCTATTCAAAAAGCTTGGTTTGTTACCTCTACCTTCACTTTATATTTTTGAATGTAGCGTTTTTGTGAAATCACATAATACCCTATTTAAAAAAGCAAGTGATGGAAGTACTCGGAATCGCAGATATCCTGACAGACTTGTGTTTGAAGTAGCTCCAAATAACAATGCAATTTGATAAAAGCTATTTATGTATGTGCGTCAGGGTATATAACAAGTTACCCGATGACTTAAAATCGCTCAGAATAACGATTTTCAAAAATAAATTATTTAATTGGCTATCTGATAATAATTTCTATTCAATTAATGAATTTTTCAACAGTATTTAATACAGAATATTAATTTCAAATGTATTTTCATAGTTAATAAGATTAAAATGAACAATGTATTTATTAGTATTATTACATTATTATTTTTTACTTATAATTTTAACTGTTTTATATTTTATAAATGTCATTTGCATGCTAATTTTGTTTGGCTGTATTTTAAGAATGGCAACATTTATATACTCTTTTTTTTTCTTTCTAAAACCACTTGTATTAGCTTCTAACGGGGAAGAAAGCTATTTGCAGATGGCGCTACGGACGCTTGACTCATAACAACTTTCAATTAGTTCCCGATTTTTATTGTCGAGGTGTTATAAATTAGTTATTTTTTCTGTAAAATTGTTAAATGGAAAATGTATGCGACTGAGACTGTTCCTCAATTAAAGGCGAAGTTGAAAAGTACATAATTGAAAACGTAACTTTTCCCACGTCTTTTTCTTTAGGAATCTTTAGGAAATTAATGATTTCCATTAATTATTGCAACCAATCGCCACACAACGCGCCTTTTTTTTAATAATCTTAGTTTACGTAAACAATTGTTTCTATACGTTTTGACAGTTAGTATGAGTTAAGCGATATCAGCGCCTCTATCGTTGAGTTCTGTCAGTTTTCTTCCCCACTGAGCTTTACTTTTAGCGTGACGCACTATGCATTTACATATCAAAGCACGTACTATAAGTGAAAACTTGTTATTGGCTATAGTTTTTATATTAATAATTGTACCATTACAGTGTTAACTGGCTGTAAGTTTTCCTGTGAAATAAAATAAAATAAAATAAACATAAATTTGAATAGGATTTATGTCTTCTGACGTGAAGATAGCCAGTTTTTTTATTGCATTGAGGAAACCCCGCTTCCATCTTTTGTATCGATCTCTCATACATTTTCTATATAGGCACACGAATACGGGCCCGTGTAAGTCGAGGGTTTTGTATCACGTTATCAATACACCTTTAAATAAGACATGTATAAATTATGACAACTTCATGATTTTTAGCTAGTTATGTGTAGAGGATCCTAGAATACATTGTATCAAAGTACATATTTGCAAAACTAAATGTAATTCACAATTAAATGGTCATTGCAAAATAAGAACTTATAGCTTAGTCACGATTTTCAGGCACAGCAAAGGTATAGGGGGAAGGAACGTCATATTAATTCATGTTTGGCACACGCGACTATGGGACCGCATCGGTATCGGCCCATCGGTCTTATACCACCTTATAGAATCAATATTTCCAGACCGTAACAAACACACCACTCACCAGATGGCAGTTGTTCTCTCTTGCGACCAGCACTGGTAGCATGGCGACATATCTCGCGCGCGACGCGAGTTTTAAAAGCATTCGTTCCGTTCTAACACTAAGCTAATGAAAGAGACAGCAGAGCCGTTTTCTCGCGTTCAGCGCGACAAACAGCTTTGTCTACGCCTAATGCTATACCCATGCTGGGCGTTGTGCTTTGTGAGCTGGTGCGTGGGCGCGCCGCGCAGCGTCAGCGCGCAGCCGGCGCCCCGGGGCACAACACACACTCACCAGATGGCGGTCGTTCTCCCTAGCGACCTGCGCGTTGTGCGCGGCGAGCTGGTGCGTGGGCGCGCCGCGCAGGCGGTAGCGGCGCGCGCAGGCCAGCAGCGCGCCGTGCGGCCGCGGCGCCGCGTAGCGCGTCAGCACGGAGCCCGCGCCGCCGGGGAACGCGCGCTCCAGCGTGGCCTGCGCCGCCGCCGACAGCGACCCCGCCGTCGGCTGCTTGCGCCTGCGACACGCGGTCGACTTGACAAGTAATTATCGTACAAGCGTAGGTCTGGACTATTTTGAGTTGTTTGATTTTTGTAATGGATAGATAGATTTAACTATTTCGAGTAGATTAGAAAAGGTTCCAAAATATGTTTGGATTCCTTAAAAAAAAATCAGTTTCAAAATACTAAAGTATCTTCCAATATTAAACCTAAGCTCCTAAGAGAGATTAACTAGAACGAAACGAAAGTTATTTGTTATAACATTAAAAAGACTGTTTGATTCAGTCACAATAAAAAAAAAAGAAACGAAAAAACTTGTTGTTATACTCAATTACGCAGACATCATTTTCATTTAATTGCAAAATTAGTTACAGCGAAGCGATAGTCCGCCGGCATCTTATTGCGTACATTATCGCTATAACGTGATTATCCTAACGTCTGAAAAAAGAAAACTTTTGTACACATTGGTAGTCGTATTTTTTAATCGGTGGAATCATAACTCTATCTCAAAAAACGCAATAAGACAAAGATGGCAATCTACAATATCATTAAAGAAACAAATAGCAAGAAATGCTTATGAACAAGCTAAAACAAGACGAGAGGTACTGACGGCAGCGTGGAGTGGTGCGCGTGGCGGGGCTGCGCCGCGTGCGGGGCCGCGGGGGCCGCGGGGGCCGCGGGGGGCGCGGGCGGGGCGGCGGGCAGCGCGGGCAGCGGGCGCTCGGGCGCGGCGTGCGCCACGTCCCCGCGCGCGGACACGCACACGCCCCACGGGTTGGCCCACAGCACCGGGTGCGCCGCCTCGCGCCACACGTGCCGGTACAGGCTGCAGTCCTGGTGACCGCCAACAGGGGGTATCAGGCGCGGGACGAACGGTGGCAGGGCTGCGTTCCGAAGGTGCACTCTGACAGCAACCCTTTTGTACCATCTCTTTCACACTTAAACGATTTATAATATGCTATCCTGTTATTAGAGTGAACGGTTGCTGTCGGAACGTACTACAGCATCGGGAGTACTCCAACGCGAGACATATGCGCCGCCACGTGGCAAATCAGGCGGGGACGCACAATAGCTACCGCCGTGAGACAACAGATAGTAAAATGTTTCACTCTCTCTCATCATCATCAGGTGAGAGATAAGGATTACAACCGCCGGTTGGCGGGAGAATTCCAAGACAAGAGACGAAGGAAATATAATTCTACTCTCGACTCCATAGTTATCGTAGCAGCTAACGGGAGACCAATGGAGACTAGAAGAGATAACAAAATATTCCACTCTCTGTCTTCATATTACCAGGCGAGATTCAAATTAACCGCTCCAGAATCAATCGAATAGCAGAACAATCGAGAACGATGGTTTTATATACATATATGGTATCTGCAGTGATTCGCAAGTTACGCTAAGCCGTTGTTGGTTTCCGCTACTTTCACTAGATAGCAATCGTCAAGCCATATCAGAATCTTATAGCGTCCGCTCGAAATCAGATCGGTAGCGCTTCACCCCACCGCATCTGCGAAAGCGAAGCCGTTGCGATGCTAATATGTAATGAGCCTCTTTAAGAACTAATTTCTGAACAGGGTAGGTTCTTATTTAAAATTAAAATTAAATGAAAATTTAGCCAACTTAGTACAACAAAAGATTTACTTCTTTATTCACATACATATATGAGATAGTGCCACGGCCAGCTTAAACTTATATTTCTATAGATAATTATTTAAATAAAGAACTATGCTAAATTATCTTAAGTGACTTAATTAATGTAAATAGAAGAAACTGCAAGGCCATGGATTTCGCGAACTGTGTAATAGTATTGGGGCAGATAGACAGCCAGACTATTATCCTCAAATTTCATAAGGGGCATTTCGAAAGGCTGTAACAGGAATAAACGAGGAAACTGTAGAAAATTACATGTTTTTTACAACATCATATTTTTTAAGAAAATTATGTAGGTAGTTATCATTGAGGTCTATTTGCAGCGAATTAAATCAAAAAACTTACCCCATGACATTTCCAAAAGGACACTAAATATAGGACAACACTTCCATAACTATTTTACTTTAGTGATCAGTAAATATGCAAGAAAAGTTGTGGATTATATTATTATCTTAAGAAAATTCAGACACGATACCATCTGTCATTTTCATTTCTCATAAGTCAACCTCAGAGACCAATCTCCCAACAAATTACATGGACAAACTGCGCCACCAGCGCCATCTGTTCGGAAATTCCGGAAGTAAATATATGAAGGTAATTGTAATAATAAATTGATTTAATCATTACAATATCCCCTCTCCTCAAAAGAAACCGACACGGTTTCTTACAATCAACCCAGACGTTTAAGGTCCGAGACATGCCATTTACCTAAATTTTTTCCTCTTAGACTTTTAAGCATATAAACGTCTGAAGATAGTTTGTCTGAAATAACTACTTTCTCGTATTTAGGGCAAAGTTTGGCCATAATGTTTTTATCCGCACTAGACAGATGTTTAGTACGTTTCCAAACTACTTCTCCAATGCGAAAATTACAAACTCGATGTCGAAAATCGTAAGGTTTTTTATAAACTTCATAGGAGTGTTTTAGTTTGCTTGCGACATCCTTGTATATATCATTTCGAAGTTTCATTTTCTCTTCAAATTTTTGTCTATTAAATATGAAAGGATCCTCCATATTAAGATTATTAGACTTTTGATTTTGAATGTGCGTCTCTCGACCAAAGAAGAGGTAGGATGGCGTTTTTCCCGTTGCTTCATGAACGGCAGTTCTAATAGCGTGGCCAACGTGAGGAATGAATTTATCCCACTCTTTATGATTTTCCTCAACATAAGAAGCAATTGTCGTTCCGATGACTTTATTAACGCGTTCCGTTGGATTTGCTTGTGGATGGTAGTATGGTGTATACCATGGTTCTACAGAGTACTCTATTAGTAAATCTTTAAACTGATTCGAAACAAATTGTTTTCCGTTGTCACATATAATTATTTTAGGTACACCAAAAACTAAAAATACCTGTTCTTCTATGATTTTTACGATGTTGGATGTTTTTCCATTTCTTAAGGGGTATAATAGACAAAATTTACTAAACCAGCAAGAGATTACCAAAAGCATTGTATTGCCCTGTTTAGAACGTGGAAAGGGCCCCATCAAATCCATTGATATAATTTGGAACGGTTCAGAAACTTCTCTATGTCGGCCCATTAATCCGCTAGGTTTCGAATTGCTTGATTTGTATTTCGCACAGGTTTCACATTTCCTTACGTAATTTTTTACATCCTGAATTAGCGAAGGCCAAAAGTAACTTTGTCTTACTCTGTTAATTGTTTTTTTGACACCAAAATGACCAGATGTAGGATCATCGTGACATTCTTTTATTACATTAGCTCTTAGTTTTTCTGGTAAGACAAGTTTCCAGTCGTCGTTTTCATCAGGGAATTGCTTTAATTTTAATAATTTCCATAGTTTATTTTGGCTAATTATCCAATCACTTCCAATAGAAGCTTTCTTTACTGCCTCTTCTTGTGATAAGTACCAATCGTCTTTATCATTTTCGTTAATTTCTAAAATATTTATTTCCTGTATATTAATCCTTGATAAGGCATCTGGTACTATGTTATCTTTACCTTTCCTGTGGATAATTTCAAAGTCAAACTGTTGCAAACGCATTGCCCATCTTGCTAAACGGCCATGCGGATCTTTATTCCTATGTAGCCATTGTAAAGCGCTATGATCAGTGATTACTATAAAATGGCTTCCTTCTATATAAGGGCGAAATTGTTCAACGGCGTGAAGTACACTGAGAAGCTCACGTTCTGAAGCTGAGTACTTACATTCTTGCTCCGATAATTTGCTGCTTGTGAAAGCTACTGGCTTTTCTAACCCATCAACTTTCTGAAAAATAACAGCTCCCGTACCCTTATTCGAAGCGTCACATTGCACATAAAAGGTTTTGTTAAAATCAGGGACGCCTAAAACTGGAGTGGATGTTAGGGCAGTCTTTAACTCAAGGAATGCTTTTTCAGCTTCATCATTCCAAACAATACGGTTACCTTTTTTCATTCCTTTGGTTAGGTCATGCAAAGGTGCGGCAATTGAAGCGAAGTTTTCCACAAAACGCCTGTACCAGCTGGCTAGTCCTATAAATCTCTTAAGTTCCGTGAAGGTAGAAGGTCGAGGATAATTTAGAATTGCCTCAACTTTGTCCGGATTAGTGCGTAGGCCATCCTTATCAATAATATAGCCTAAGTATTTCATTGTAGGCTTTGCGAATTCACATTTTTCCATATTTACAGTTAATCCGGCCCACTTGAGTTGATCCATTACCCACCTTAGAGATGATAAGTGATCACTGAAAGTGTCATTACAAATGACAATGTCATCTAGATAGGCAAAGATTTTTCCTTCAAATTCTGGGCGAAACAGACGATCCATCAGTCGTTGTTGAGTTTGAGAGGCATTAATTAGGCCGAAAGGCATGACTTTAAACTGAAATAGACCTTTTCCCGGTAAACCGAATGCGGTCTTCTCTTTGCTGGACGAATCCAACGGTATTTGCCAGAATGCGGATTTAAGATCCACTGTAGAGATGTATTTCGTATGCTTCAAATTATCGAGGATAGTGGATACCCTAGGTAAAGGATATGAATCCTTTTTTGTGATTTTATTTAATTGACGACTGTCCAAACATAGCCTATTCTTACCATTAGGTTTCTTAACTAGCAAAACAGGAGAACGCCATGAACTAAAGGAAGGCTCAATCACATCTTTGTCTAACATATCTTGTATTTCTTCTTCGAGCTCTTTCATGATGGGTGGTGCAAAAGGATATTGTCTCTGACTTACTGGTAAATGGTCTTCAGTGTTTATTTTATGTTCGATTAAATCTGTCCTTCCAAGACCTCTACCAATGTTTTCTTCCATTTCTTGTATAAGTTCTTGGAGTTCATTCTGTTGCTTATCTGTCAATTCCTTACGAGAAATAATACTTTGAGACGAACCAACCTCCAAAATTTCTTTCGAATTTGAAACAAGTTTATTTATTAAAAGGCTTTCTCGAGTAGATAGAGTAAGATCAAAAGCATCAAAAAAATTCATCCCAAGAATTACCTCATGATTGAGATGAGACATGACATAAAATGTAATGACCTTATATTGACCCAAAAAGCTTATTGGCAAATGAACAACCATGTCCACAGTATATGATGTTCCATCTGCTGTTGACAGTGTTTCTTGTTTTACGTTTTGAGCTGTAAAACCTAAAGACAGTAATTTTGAGTAAAAGGAAGACGAAACAACTGACGTAGTGGCACCAGAATCCAGTAAACCAACAAATGAACTGCTAAGAATGTTAAAGGTTGCATAATAGCGTTTGTCTTCTGTTTTTATTTTGATATCACATATTTCACCTGATTTAAAGAAGTTTGTAATGACATTTAACCACTCCTGCCAATTATCATTTTTATGACTAATATTTACGGAGGACAATTGGCAGGTCTTGACTCCGTTTTGTCGTTTCCCGTGCTACAAAAATTGCAGTTTTTTATAGTGACACCAAACTGACCACACTTGAAACAAAATAATCTCTGTTTAGGAAGAGAGCAGTTTCGAAAGGCATGTCCCACCGCCCTACAATTCCAACATTTTAAACCCGAAGATGCTGGTGGTCTGCGAGTGACGGAGTTTATTTGATTATAAGACATCTGAGATCCTGCACACCCCTGATATGCTAAATCCGGCTCTAAAGAACCAATGCCTTGGCACGGCTCTTTAAAATTGTCGCAATTAATTTTGGTATTTTCCAATACTCTTAACACTGTGGTTAATTCAGCTACTGATCGGAACGTTTCTCTACAGAGAGCTTTCTGAAAGTAAGGCTGTAAATTTTTTAGTAATATCGCTATTTTTTGATGTTCAAGCAATTTGTCTGGTAGTCTGTTAAACATATTTTGCATAACCGAAATATATATTAATACGCTTTCCTGTCTACCCTGTGTGCGTTTCTTAATTTCGTCTAACAATTCTTCCTGATAATAAGGTTTCTGAAAAGTTTCAAGAAGAAGACGCACTAAATCATCCCAATCAGAAACGTTATGACGATTAGCCCGAAACCAAATTAATGCATCATCTTCAAATAAATCAATGGCGTAACGGAATAAATCATCATCGTTAGCGTTACGAGCATCTTTCAGTTCATGAATCCTCTCAAGAAAGGCATTTACACTCATGTTTTGACATTTTCCATTAAATTTGATTCCCCAGTCTTTGATTGGAACTAGTTTTCTTTTAGAATTATCAGTATCGACGGTAGAGGAAGTGTCACGCGGATGTTTAGCTAATGAATTTTTGCCTACAACATAAGCAATTTCGTGGAGATCTGAGGATTGTGAGAAACCAGGTTTATTTTTATTTTCTACGGCATTTTCCATGTTTTGGATGATTGTTTCTGCATCATCGCCTAATGACTCATAAAGGTTTTGTTTATCTTCCTCCGTAATTTCATCAGACTCATCATCTTCTTCAATATTACTGAGAGAGTCAATTTTACAAATAGCATCCTGAATGTTTTTTAATAAAGAGCTATGTTTAGAGACTAAAGTCTCATCAGTTGACTTAATGAGGTTCACACGATTTAACAAATGTATCAAGCGTGACTTTATACGTCTTATCACAGATCTTTCTGGCTTAGACACAATTTCGGCTAATAAGGCAGAAAGCACAGAGAGTTTTGATTCACAGGTTTTAATCTCGCTAGATGGATTGTCTAAATAGCAGCTAGGGACTTTTAATTTGATGGAAGTGTGTTCCTTAGTTTCCTGCTTTAATATTTCTCTCAGAATTTTACGCATGGCCTTTGCAGTTTGACAAGATGTGATTCCACGACAAGCCAACTCGAACTCGAGTTCATCTTTAAACAAAGAATTTACATCCATGATTAACACTTAATATTACACACAATGAGTTATAAAATTTATTTACCCTGTGGGCGCCAATGTAATGAGCCTCTTTAAGAACTAATTTCTGAACAGGGTAGGTTCTTATTTAAAATTAAAATTAAATGAAAATTTAGCCAACTTAGTACAACAAAAGATTTACTTCTTTATTCACATACATATATGAGATAGTGCCACGGCCAGCTTAAACTTATATTTCTATAGATAATTATTTAAATAAAGAACTATGCTAAATTATCTTAAGTGACTTAATTAATGTAAATAGAAGAAACTGCAAGGCCATGGATTTCGCGAACTGTGTAATAGTATTGGGGCAGATAGACAGCCAGACTATTATCCTCAAATTTCATAAGGGGCATTTCGAAAGGCTGTAACAGGAATAAACGAGGAAACTGTAGAAAATTACATGTTTTTTACAACATCATATTTTTTAAGAAAATTATGTAGGTAGTTATCATTGAGGTCTATTTGCAGCGAATTAAATCAAAAAACTTACCCCATGACATTTCCAAAAGGACACTAAATATAGGACAACACTTCCATAACTATTTTACTTTAGTGATCAGTAAATATGCAAGAAAAGTTGTGGATTATATTATTATCTTAAGAAAATTCAGACACGATACCATCTGTCATTTTCATTTCTCATAAGTCAACCTCAGAGACCAATCTCCCAACAAATTACATGGACAAACTGCGCCACCAGCGCCATCTGTTCGGAAATTCCGGAAGTAAATATATGAAGGTAATTGTAATAATAAATTGATTTAATCATTACAAATAATAAAGCGAATGTATTCCAGAAAGGAATCCAAACAAATAATTCTTGAGGCGCGGCGCTGACCCAGTGCAGAACCAATACTCGTGACAAAACGGCTTCATTTATGACATCGATGTAAACTTTTAAGCCTACAACCTTCTCCAATCCGGACGTGTCCCCCGCGCGTTAGTGCGAGTTGCCCCAGCAGTCCCACCCTCGCTCGTCGCCTGGTGTGCGGCACTCACCCGGCTCGTGGAGAGGAAGGCCCCTGCCACGCGATGGCGGTGTGACGTCACTGGTGTGCGACACTCACCCGGCTGGTGGAGAGGAAGGCCCCTGCCACGCGATGGCGGTGTGACGTCACTGGTGTGCGACACTCACCCGGCTGGTGGAGAGGAAGGCCCCTGCCACGCGATGGCGGTGTGACGTCACTGGCGTGCGGCACTCACCCGGCTGGTGGAGAGGAAGGCGTCGGGCTCGCCCTGCCACGCGATGGCGGTGTGACGTCACTGGCGTGCGGCACTCACCCGGCTGGTGGAGAGGAAGGCGTCGGGCTCGCCCTGCCACGCGATGGCGGTGTGACGTCACTGGCGTGCGGCACTCACCCGGCTGGTGGAGAGGAAGGCGTCGGGCTCGCCCTGCCACGCGATGGCGGTGTGACGTCACTGGCGTGCGGCACTCACCCGGCTGGTGGAGAGGAAGGCGTCGGGCTCGCCCTGCCACGCGATGGCGGTGTGACGTCACTGGCGTGCGGCACTCACCCGGCTGGTGGAGAGGAAGGCGTCGGGCTCGCCCTGCCACGCGATGGCGGTGTGACGTCACTGGCGTGCGGCACTCACCCGGCTGGTGGAGAGGAAGGCGTCGGGCTCGCCCTGCCACGCGATGGCGGTGTGACGTCACTGGCGTGCGGCACTCACCCGGCTGGTGGAGAGGAAGGCGTCGGGGTCGCCCTGCCACGCGATGGCGGTGTGACGTCACTGGCGTGCGGCACTCACCCGGCTGGTGGAGAGGAAGGCCCCTGCCACGCGATGGCGGTGTGACGTCACTGGTGTGCGACACTCACCCGGCTGGTGGAGAGGAAGGCGTCGGGCTCGCCCTGCCACGCGATGGCGGTGTGACATCACTGGCGTGCGGCACTCACCCGGCTGGTGGAGAGGAAGGCGTCGGGCTCGCCCTGCCACGCGATGGCGGTGTGACGTCACTGGCGTGCGGCACTCACCCGGCTGGTGGAGAGGAAGGCGTCGGGCTCGCCCTGCCACGCGATGGCGGTGTGACGTCACTGGCGTGCGGCACTCACCCGGCTGGTGGAGAGGAAGGCGTCGGGCTCGCCCTGCCACGCGATGGCGGTGTGACGTCACTGGCGTGCGGCACTCACCCGGCTGGTGGAGAGGAAGGCGTCGGGCTCGCCCTGCCACGCGATGGCGGTGTGACGTCACTGGCGTGCGGCACTCACCCGGCTGGTGGAGAGGAAGGCGGCGGGCTCGCCCTGCCACGCGATGGCGGTGTGACGTCACTGGCGTGCGGCACTCACCCGGCTGGTGGAGAGGAAGGCGTCGGGCTCGCCCTGCCACGCGATGGCGGTGTGACGTCACTGGCGTGCGGCACTCACCCGGCTGGTGGAGAGGAAGGCGTCGGGCTCGCCCTGCCACGCGATGGCGGTGTGACGTCACTGGCGTGCGGCACTCACCCGGCTGGTGGAGAGGAAGGCGTCGGGCTCGCCCTGCCACGCGATGGCGGTGTGACGTCACTGGCGTGCGGCACTCACCCGGCTGGTGGAGAGGAAGGCGTCGGGCTCGCCCTGCCACGCGATGGCGGTGTGACGTCACTGGCGTGCGGCACTCACCCGGCTGGTGGAGAGGAAGGCGTCGGGCTCGCCCTGCCACGCGATGGCGGTGTGACGTCACTGGCGTGCGGCACTCACCCGGCTGGTGGAGAGGAAGGCGTCGGGCTCGCCCTGCCACGCGATGGCGGTGTGACGTCACTGGCGTGCGGCACTCACCCGGCTGGTGGAGAGGAAGGCGTCGGGCTCGCCCTGCCACGCGATGGCGGTGTGACGTCACTGGCGTGCGGCACTCACCCGGCTGGTGGAGAGGAAGGCGTCGGGCTCGCCCTGCCACGCGATGGCGGTGTGACGTCACTGGCGTGCGGCACTCACCCGGCTGGTGGAGAGGAAGGCGTCGGGCTCGCCCTGCCACGCGATGGCGGTGTGACGTCACTGGCGTGCGGCACTCACCCGGCTGGTGGAGAGGAAGGCGTCGGGCTCGCCCTGCCACGCGATGGCGGTGTGACGTCACTGGCGTGCGGCACTCACCCGGCTGGTGGAGAGGAAGGCGTCGGGCTCGCCCTGCCACGCGATGGCGGTGTGACGTCACTGGCGTGCGGCACTCACCCGGCTGGTGGAGAGGAAGGCGTCGGGCTCGCCCTGCCACGCGATGGCGGTGGTGACGTCGCGGTGCTCGGCGAACGTGGCGAGCGGCACGTGTGGCCGCCGCACGTCCCACACGTGCACCGCGCAGTCCAGCACCAGCGCGCATGACGCCACCTGGTACCTGCCCACAAATTTCCTAAAGTGTCACGTTTACGAGATATATATAAGCTATCAAAGTTACAGCTGGTTGAGCCATCAGTGGACACACTTTTATCTCGTAAACGTCACTTTAAAAAAACTTCTGTCCATAACAATGTTTTGTTTAGATTACTGCCAACTTTAGATTCATGATTTAAAGATTTATTGATGAACCAACAAAAATGTGAACATAATTGATATTACGTAAACAGCTACAGTACTATAAACGTGTCGCAGCTGTTTACGCCCAGCTCCGAATGAGAGTGGGTTCAAACTTTAACAATTTTAGTTATAATTGTATAAAAGTACAGTTAGTTACTAAATACATATTATTATACAATTTTCATAACACAGGAAATATAAAAAACATATAAAGAGGTAAAAAACATGTGTGTGAGTGTGTGTGTGTGTGTGTTTGAGAGCGTGTATGTAACTATCTGTGTATGTATGTGAGTGAGTTAGTGTGTGCGTTTGTGTGTGTGAGTGTACGAGTGTGAGCCTGTGTTTGTGTAAGAGCATGAATGTGATATGTAGGTAGATTAGGTCATATTGTGTCAGTAATCAAGTTTTCTGTTTCAGCTTAAGTGAGGGTCTGTAACCAGTTAGCTACTTTTAGTTTACATTCCTTTTAGATTATATGAGTTGTAAATGTACCAAATGTAGGAACCTCGTATAACGTAAACAAAAAATGACCTCTGAAAGGAGTTTACACTATTACCTACGTAGAATTTTAAAAAAATATAGACAACGTGTCCGGCAGACCTACAACTGACAGTGAAGTGTCAAATGTCTCACTTTTTCTGAGGGCGCCACTTGACGTGTCCCACTGAAGCTATCGTGTATATAGTGTGCTCCAGGGTTGGCTTCGCGTGCATGTCCCACACCTGGAACCAATCAGGACTATTAACTCATTGATACAGAATAAGGTTAGCTGCAATTTTACACGGCAGGGTGGGTCTCATCTCAAGCATTTTGCCATGCGAGTACATCAAACATGATTTCAAGTTTAGCGGTTGAGCTCGCAAGTGACGGTCGCTTACGTAGCACGCGTTATCTACCTACATATTACGAGTTATCTTCAGAGGAATTTCGCAATTATTGTTTACAAACATTATTAGTGTACATTTATAAAGTGCATTTAACTGTAAAGTGTACTGCCGTACAAATTTAGAACGCAGTGAGTGATAGATTTGTGTAACTCTCACGATTCGCGATGTCTTGTACAAAGTGTAAGGAAGTAGTAACTGACGGAGTACTTTGTGGGCAGTGTCAAGGCAATTATCACTACAGCTGTGCAGGAGTTGGTGAAACCACATATCGTAAGATGGGTCCAGAAAAACGAGCCCAATGGCGTTGTATTACTTGCCGAAACTCACCTTCTTCTGAAATAAGCCTAAGCCAATCCGCCCTCGAAACAAACACTATCACCATCGCTGAAGTGTTTCGTGAACTGAAAAGCTTCCGTGCAGACTTCAATGGCATAAAAGTCGATCTCAGCGCAGCCAAAACAGAAATTTGCAGCGCCTCGCAAACCATAAAAGACCTAACCTCAAAATGGAGCGAGTTAGAAGCTCGCTTCAACGGAATGGAGGAGAGAATCTCAATTGTGGAGGAAAAGCTTGCCAGTTTGTCTACAATACAAACTAATTTCGATAAAGCTAAGGAAACTATCGCAGAGCTCAGATACGAGAACAATATGCAGGATCAATTCTCAAGACAAAATAATGTAGAAATTTCTGGAATACCCTCGAAAAACGGAGAAAATTTGTATGCCGTTCTGAACGATATATGCGCCGTAGTGGGATTCAAACTCTCAGAAACCGATGTCGACACCATTCATCGTGTGCGACCATTCACCATCACCAGCACCAGCGGTACCAGCAGCGGGGGCGGAAAGCAGTTTTCACGCCCGCCTTCTATAATTGTGCGATTTACCCAGCGCCGGCGCAAGGATCAGCTGATCGCGGCCGTTCGAGCCCGGCGTACCGTAACAACAGCTGATATCAAAATGAACGGCCCGTTATCAAATATTTACGTCAACGATCATCTGACACCAACAAATAAACTATTGTTGAAACGTGCACGTGAACTTAAAACCGAACTAAACTATTCTTTCTTGTGGGTAAAGGATAGTAAGATCCTGATGCGTAAAAGTGATAAATCGAATATAATTCGTATTGCGAGGGAGTCGGATCTAAAAAAAATTAAGTGACTAAATCCCAATTCAATTGCTGGTTTTACCCTTTCACTCCCTGGCAGTAGCAAGTATGTATTATATTTGTTATTATCTGTTTGTATGGTTTACATAATGTTCATGTCATTAACAAATGTGTATTGCAACAAAACTAAATTAAACTATTTGCCGTCATATTATTATTTTCAAAAATGGCTCGCTATTCTCGCAACCAACATAAACACAAACAATACAGTCACGATGTCAGCATTATTCATTCTCTCTCGCAACTATGTTGTTTTATACTATATTTCCGCATCGCACGCACCCATTTTCTATCAAAACATACCTATAATAATATATGTACTACTGCGATGCAACTTATTAACTGTTTTACGCCTGTCCCCTTTTATATCTAACCTCCTGATTATACAATGGATACTTTATTGAATAACCTTAGCATTTATTATCAGAACGTAAGAGGATTACGTACTAAATCACATAGCTTTTTAACTAATGTACTGCAATCAAATTACGACATCATATGTTTAACAGAAACTTGGCTTACACCCGATTTTAATGACGCTGAATATTTTTATCACAACTATGATGTATATAGGCGGGATAGAACAGTAAGCGGTCAGCCTAATGCGAGAGGGGGAGGGGTGCTGATAGCGGTGCGCCGCGAGCTGTGCGCGCGCCGCCGCGACGAGTGGTGTTCTGCGACCGCCTCCGAAGAGCTCTGGCTGAGCATCGAACTGCAGACCGCGGCGCCTGCGTACGACTCGACCGCTCCCACGCCCACTGCGCCGCCGCCGTACCCACTGAATGCTTCCCATAATCCATTGTCGCGTCGATATGGGCAAACAAGTATAACGCTTCATGTAGCCACCTGTTACTTCCCGCATAATAATAACCATGTAAGAAACTTGCAAACTTTTTTTGATAACGCTTCCGAGTTAATAGAAGCAAACTCAAATGATAACTTCCTTATTTTAGGTGACTTTAATATCTCGTACGCTGAATGGTTTTTGAATGATTTTGTCTCTTTGCAACTAAAGTCAAGCAGTGATAGCAAGGTAACAATACTTTCTGACTTTATGAACTTCGCAGACTTAGCACAGTACAACAATTGTGTCAACTTTAACGGGCGAATATTAGACTTGGTGTTAAGTAATTGTAAGTGCACAGTAACAGCCAGTCAGACCCCTCTTACTGCCGAGGACCTCCATCACAAAGCACTACAAATAAATTTTACATTACCCATGAGTGTTTATTTACAGGAAAATACCCGTCTTAAGTATATTTACCACACTGCCAACTATAGTGAAATAAGTAAAGAATTGATTGAGATTAACTGGATGACAAAGTTAGCTCCATTGAGTACAGAAGAAGCGGTTAACTACTTCTATGAGATATTGTATAGTGTACGGGAAAAACATGTTTCTAAAAAAATTGTACATTTTAACAATAATCAGAATCACCCACCATGGTATTCTCGACCCTTAATAAAATTAATACGTCAAAAATTAAAAGTGCATGCAAAATGGAAAAGATACGGAAACGACCGTGATTATCAAACCTTTTCTATGTTGCGAGCTCGAGAAAAACGACTTGAAGCGGAATGCTACAAAAACTATATTAATTTTGCCGAAGAAAAAATAATATCAGCCCCACACTATTTTTGGTCTTTCATAAAATCCAAATACTCTGCGAACAATATTCCAGCCTACATTAAGTATAAAAACGATACCTCTACTGATTCTACCACGATCAGTAATATGTTTAATGATTATTTTCATTCAGTTTTTGTACCCAATAATAATAATAATGATGTAGATTTTGATGGGCATTGCTCTTGTTCACCCATTGATATCTCTTCTGTCGACATATCCCAAAATTTAGTTAAAAAATACCTAGACCAAATTAATATTCACAAAGGTCCTGGTGTAGACGAGATTCATCCATTATTTATTTCCAAATTAACTGAAGAGTTATCCTTACCATTAACAATCATTTTTAGAAAATCACTTGCAGATGGGTGTTTCCCGGAAATATGGAAGAACGCCCTTATAACTCCTATACCAAAGGGTGGTGACAGGCATGACGTTACTCAGTACAGACCTATTTCAAAGCTTTGTATATTTGGAAAAATATTTGAGAAAATAATCACACAGTATTTAACATCACATGCTCGTCATCAAATTGCAATAGAACAGCATGGTTTCTTTCGTGGTCGTGGCGTTAACACAAATCTGGTGACCTATACCGACTTCATTCTCAATGCTCTTGACGCAGGGTGTCAGGTGGATGCCGTGTATACTGATTTCTCAAAAGCCTTCGACAAAATTAACCATTGCACGCTTATTACTAAACTCTCAGAACTGGGTATACACGGTGACCTGTTGAGGTGGATTAAGTCATACATTACTAATCGTAGTCAGGCTGTGGCACTGAAGGGGTACTGTTCCAGGTTCTTCAAAATACCGTCCGGAATACCACAGGGTTCTCACTTGGGACCATTTCTCTTTACACTATATGTTAATGATGTTAGGACGTGTTTCGAGAACTCCTGCCACTTACTCTATGCGGACGACACCAAAATCTTTAAGGTTGTTCAAACACAGGTGGATTGCCTTGATTTGCAAAGTGATTTGGAAAGGTTTGCGACATTCTACTCCAATAATCAACTATTTCTTAACGCTGACAAGTGCTACGCTATAACATTCACTCGAAAAAACAACTCTATTGCATTTAATTACAGTCTTTCAGGTCAGTCTATAAAGCGAGTTACCTCGATACGAGATCTAGGTGTTACTTTGGACTCCAAACTGCATTTTAACATACATATCGACCATATTGTAGCTAAAGCATATAAAAAACTAGGATTAATTCTTCGATTCGGAAAACCTTTTAAAAATAGCAATACGCTAAAAATATTATTCAATTCATATGTACGAAGTGTTCTTGAGTTTGGTAGTGTGGTTTGGAGCCCACAGTACGCCGTGCACATAGATCGCATAGAAAAAATTCAAAATAAATTTTTAAAATCACTCGATTTCAGAACAGGAAACATCTTTATCAATTATAAAACAAGTGCTGCCACACATAAAATTGAATCATTAAAAACAAGACGTAACTTTTTAGATACAATGTTTCTCTATAAAATAATTAATAACTATATAGATTCAAATTCCCTTCTAGAAAAAGTTACCTTTAAAATACCACGTACATCCTCACGTTCAAAAGATACGTTCCATATTTCCTTTAGTCATACAAATTATGCAAAAAATTCATTTATCAGGCGTTCCTGTGACTATTACAACAAATTCTTGAATGATGTTGACATTTTTGGCTGTAGTTTAAACACTTTTAAGCGTAATGTGTACAAAAAATTAAACAAAAGTTAAAATTAAAGCATTGGTACTAAATTCATTCAAAATTATGAATTGTTCGTTTGTAAACTCTTTATGTATGTGTTAATATATTAAAAATAATTAATTCATTAACCTACAGATATTATGTTGTGCTATTGTTAAGTATCTCATTTATAAGCTCAATTAACTTTGTATTTCTTTGTGTTCTGTTAATGGACCTATAGGTCATGTTGTAAAATTTATTAGTATATAGTATAGTATAAGACTGTCTGTGTCCTAAATAAATAAATAAAAAAAAAAAAAAAAAAAAAAAAAAACTTCCTTGTAAATCGTCAAGTCAAATCGTCGTCAGTCGATGTAGAAAAAAAAAGGTATTAATCTCTGTTAATTCAGAAAAACTGTTCAGTTTCATGAACAGCATTAATCATTTGCCGAGATTGGATGAATATAACATTCACACCTGCGTATATTTAATCAATAAGCCGGATTACTGTTCGTTCAAACTAGCAAACAAGTGCGTTCCTAAAATATATCCCACGAGTTAGGTGATACGATAAATAAAGAGTTTATTGATAAATAGTAAACCGGAGCTTCGACCTCTGGCTTAAAGTATGAGCAATACTCGTATTTGGGTTAATTGACATAGTATCGTCCGCGAATTAAATGTTGATAACGCCAAAAACTAATATTTACACGACTAGGCAATGCTCATTTTATTTTATATCACTAAACATGTGTCTAAATAACATTACCAATTTAGCACAAAATAAAAACCCTTCTGCATAAAATGTAGGTCATCCGTATATGCTAGGTAACTCTGGAGAATAAGACGAATGTGATACTCACAACCCAAAATTTATATGACGCTTTTTAAACTCCACGGTGTAACTGAGACAGATACATACATACATAAAAAATACCCTCAGCTAAGACAGTCGAATTACTTTGGTATTACACAGCGACGGTATCATAAATACAATGGATAATGTTTTTACCGATGATAACAAACTTGGTGGACCTCTGCAGGCCTTTGGTCCTCAAAAATTTTATATGCGTTAGGATCGATTCGATAAGAAGAAGATTACCTACTAATTTTAAAGTCTCATTAAATTTCGTGTTTTAGTATGAGACCTTTCCTCAATAGCATCATCAGCGTACCAGCCATAAGATGTTCACTATTGAACATAAGCTTTCTCTGATAGTACGCGTATTTCATCCAAGCATACAGGCGTGCAGCAACTAGCTGCAAGTGTCACCAGAGTTTAGCGAGTTGATACGAAGACATTACTCCTACAAGCAACGATTCAAGGTACTTAATGTGCCAAAATATTGTAGTATTATACAATACATAGAACGTAACAGACAAATGGCAGACACGTCTGATACACCGACGTACATTGCGCATGTCGCGTTGATAACTTTGCATTATTCATGTACCGGCTATACAGGGTGTAACAGAAAGGTGTGACAATACTTCAAGGTTGGCTTTTACCCATCAAACTGAACAACTTTTGTTCTACAACTTTGTTGAAATCGCAAAGAAATTTTCGGACTTTTCATACAAACTTGGTTCGCCAGCTGATCGATTTGTATGAAAATTCCAAAAAAAAATTTTGAGATTTGTACAAAGTTGTAGAACAAAAGTTGTTCAGTTTGATGGGTAAAAGCCAACCTTGAAGTATTATCATACCTTTCTGTTACATCCTGTATAGTGACTTATCGACACATGGGCATAGGAATATCAATAACTACTAGTAAGTATTGAAATAAGTACTGAATTATGACTTTGTTGGGGAATATTTTAGGCGTTGTCTTTCATGCTGGGCAGATAAATGCCTTACAATAGGGTTGATAATGTACGTCACTGTTTCTGTTAGGTGACAGGCGCATAGGAGTAAGAAGTGTGCAACGAGCTACACGTGAAGAAGAGATGACTTGTGCAAAGCAACTGGTGCTTGTCATTCAAATGGGCAATTCGGGAATAGATATCTAGAGTTAATCGCGTCAGGCTGAGAAACAAGTAGCGCGATGAAAGCAGTTACGAATTTGAGAGGTTCGGGGTAGCTCTGAAAATGCCTGAAATTGTACGCTTAAGGAAGACTAGACTCTTTCACCTGATTCATTCATGTATTAATTGGCGCCATTGCTCAAACCTTCAGCCTGGGATAGGCAAGGAACTGCGCGAGGCAGCGCTCGTGTGTAACGCTGTTAGGCTCTGTTCACACGTACCACAACCCCACCACATCGCAGCGACAAAATGTGGTTACCTGTGAATAGTTTCACTGCAGTTTCTTGTAGTTGCTCAATGCTCATGTGATCGGTATCGTCCACGCGGTTGATTTTGACGGCAAAATGTGATCCGTGTGAATAAACTATGCATTTTCATAAAAATTAGAGTCCGTCCACGACGTGGTTGTCGTTATGGTGTGGTTGTAGTGTAGTTGTGGTACGTGTCAACAGAATCCCACACCTGTTAATGGCTAGGGAGGCTACCTTAATGGTCTTATCTCGCGAGGCGGTGGCGAGGCGCGGCGAGGCGGGGTGCCAGTCGCACGCGAACACCGGGCCGGAGTGCGCCGTGAACTGGGCCAGGCAGCGCTCGTGGCGGCGCACGTCCCACATCTGGACGCCGCCGTTCTCGCTGACGGCGGCGAACGTGTGGGCCTGGTGCGGGCTGAATTGCACGTCGCGGATTGATTCCGTGTTGCTGGGGGGAGGGGAGAGGGGTCAGAGAGCAGGGTGGCTAAGGCGCTGGGCAGACGCCGTGGCACGGCTGGCTGGAGTCGGCCGCTCAATATTATGGTGGAGACGTTTTTGTGAATGTAAAGACTCCCCATAAACTTTTAAATAAATTATAAGGGTGTTATTTTATTACTGCCATATATTGCAAAATTCATAATTATTTATTGCAACCACAGGTACATTGAGCAGTCCGCTCCGGTATGCAGTCTGCTTAGCGCCTTAATAAACTGGTACTGGTAAGATGCTAGAAAAACAACAGTTAAAAATGCTGTCCTACTTTTGTAGGGCTACTCCTCATGATCTTTTACCAAACTAAAAACCACAGACATGCACCCCGCTCCGAGCAGAGCGACGATATAAAACTTCTTTGCTAAAAACAATCAACTACTATGATAAATATTATGAATTAATGAACATTCTCTGTTCAGTAGACAGACCGATTTTAAAATCATAACTAGTCAGTACCATACTGATAACTTTTAGGCAAAAGACAGTATAGTGAGTCGGTGGACAGTCATTTGCGACAAAATAAAAATAAAACATATTGCACTCTCACACACTATTCACCACATTAAACTTTTAGTCGTTAACTTTCTAAATAAATGAAGATATTATCTATGTCAAAATGCGTAGGTGTATGTATCACTGTATGTACAATACAAGTTAATGTCTTACTAATATGAACAGGTATGTACCTGATGAAGGTCCGGGCCACCTCCTTCATTCGCAGGTCGAAGCACTTCATCATGCCGTCCTGCGAGCCCGAGATCAGCAAGGAGGGCTCCGTCAAGTGGAAGCTTACCTGCACCAGAAGATAAATATTCAGAGAGGTAATTTCATACAGGCATCTAACCTCAAATATTTTCTCCAAGATTCACTGTACTATGGGAACCACAGTATAAGGACATTATACAGTATGGACACTCCCTGCCGCTCTCTGAATGCTACCTCACCCCCCTGTGTGACCATTTGTCAAGGGGTTGGCAAATCAAAGCACAATATAACCAAAGACTTTTTTTTTAAGGAGAGAGCTAAAGGCTCCTAAGGCTATACAGCCTTGTCTTGTGTATGCAGCCTTCACTTTATTTGTAAAAGTCTAGCTATCAATAAAGAAAATGAAGGCTAATTATTGAATCTCGATTTAACCCTAGTACATCACGCACACATTTACATGTGTACAAACATGAATGTCTATGTAGTAAACAATGGGCGAAATTTGTATGAAGTGTCCGGGGTGTGTGGGAACCAGACTGATTTGCATAGTTATGCATGTTTGTATACATACACACTGATTATAGATATTTAAAACCCCTTTCACACCTACACAACTTTCTATCTTTGCCAAGCGATAATGTCAATAGGAGAATATGGGAAGAGACCTTTGCCCCTGCAGTGGGGACGATATGGGTTGTTAACAGATACATATTTTACCAAACCTTATGGTTACGTAAAAAACATAAGCTTTCATGAGCTTTCCACAGACACTCCTGAAATCTGTAAATTTCGTGAAATTAACTAAACTTTCGCAAACTCCACACCAACCCATCTGAAACTAGCCATAATAAAGTAACAAACTTCAAAACTTTTAAAAATTTACAACTTTGAATGAGAGGAAAATGAGGTTCATTAATTATTTCGACCTTATTGACCGTCCTCTTGTGGTCGGAGAAGACGTGCTCCTGTTTGGACCGCCCGGAGCGGCCCAGGTTCCACACCACCACTGCGCCATTGGTGGCTGCTGTTGCAATCGTGTTCTCTACAACAAAACAGTTTGTAAGGATTTATTATAAAGTTTATTCCAATCGAACTTATGAGGCAACTGATGTTGACATGTGTCAATTCCATAATAAGTTTGTTTACCTTTTGCTTTTCTTTGATTGGAACAAGGTATAGATAGGTAGATCACTGATCACTTAATAGACATTTTCTTAAAGTTCCTGGCAGTAATAGTCTTGATTCGACTCTGTTAACTTATCTCGAGAACCATAAGTTTAGTGACTCTGTTTTTAAATTAGAGACAATTCACGAAAATGTTGTTGCTAAGATCATTCTGAATATTAAATCAAATGCGATGGGTCACGACGGTATCACTATGGACATGATTATTTTGACGCTTCCTCATACGCTTGGAGTAATAACAGCAATTGTTAATAAATCAATCGAACAGTCAATTTTTCCTAACTCGTGGAAGATAGCCGTGGTGAAACCTATCCCCAAAACTCGCGAGCCAGTTGACGTAAAGGACTTAAGACCAATTAGTATCTTACCTTACTTATCTAAAATTGTTGAGAAAGTGGTTTATGATCAAGTTATTAAATTCTGCAACTGTTCTAAAATCCTTCCTGAGCTCCAGTCTGGTTTTAGGCGGAATCATAGTACTGCGACCGCTCTTCATGATGTAGTTGATAATATTCTATCTAGTGCTGATACAGGGTTGGGTACTCTACTTGTTCTTTTAGATTTTTCGCGTGCCTTCGACTCCATTAATATAAATTTATTATTGTCAAAGCTATCATACTACGGATTCAATTCTTCTACTGTAGAGTGGTTTCGTAGCTACCTCTCGGAACGGTTTCAGAAAGTAGTTTTAAGTAAACCTAATGGGGAAAACTTTGTGTCTGCCTTACTGCCTGTGGAAAGAGGAGTCCCTCAAGGTTCAATACTGGGTCCTCTTCTTTTCATTATATATAGTGCAGACATAACAAATGTTATCAAAGGTTGTAAATACCATTTATATGCAGACGATCTTCAAATTTTTGCAGATGTTGAGCTAAAAAATGTAAACGCAGCAGTTTGTAAAATTAATGATGATTTGAGAGCTGTTTCAAATTGGTCTAATGATAATTGTCTGGTATTAAATCCCTCTAAATCCAAATTTATGATACTTGGAACTAAACACCAAGTAAAAATCATTTCCTCTGCTTATCCGTGTATTATGATTAATGATGACCCAGTGGAACAGGTATCTGAAGCGCGTAATCTTGGTCTTCTACTTGATCGTCATCTACGTTTCGAAAGTCACGTAGTTAACCTCATACGTAACTGTTTTTATAGGCTCAAAGTCCTTTATAGAATCAGACCCTATATTAATTTAACTCTTCGTACGAGATTGTGTGAAGCTTTAATGCTTTCAAAATTAAATTATTGTTTAACGGTATATGGTCCTTGTTTATTTAAGAAAACATCAAAATTAATTCAACGCGTGCAAAATGCCTGTGCGAGATTTTGTTTTTATATCCCTCCTCGATCACATATCACTCCATATTTAAATAAATTCAACATTTTGAATATGGAAGGACGAATGAAACTTTTACTATCATCCTTGCTGTTTGGTGTCATAAAAAGTCAGCAGCCACTTTATCTCAGTAAAAAACTTTCATGGCGTTATGAATCCCACCGTTACGATGCTAGGTTCTGCTCTCATATTTTTCGTATCCCTCCACATAAAACAGCGTTGTTCCGTGGAAGTTTCCGCTTTCTGGCTTCGAAATGTTGGAATGACATCCCACCACCGTTGCGAATCTTGAATTCCAAATCTAGTTTCAAAAAACAACTAAGGGAACATCTTCTTTTAAATCAAAGAAGCAGTTAGCGGTACTTCCAACATACTCACCTTTCATATAACCTCTTAATTAATTATTATTTTTAATTAATTATTTTTAATTAATTATTTTTATTTTTCTTCTTAAACTTCCTTTGTTGTCCTTTATCGCTACGATGTCTAATAAGGTGGTACATGAGTTAGTAAAATAGATGTATAACTAAGATTTTGTATTTTCATCATCTTTTTTATTTCGTTTTTGTAGATTGATTGCAAACTATCTTCTTTTATTTTTATAATGGAAAACTGTTTTAAATTATTATTTTTCTGTCTGACAAAATTATTGTAAACCATCGAAGTGCGTTCATATCGTAATAGGTTACGGCAGAATCATCAGCGTAGTAGATGCCTTGCTTCTGCTACATATGCTGAGCTGGGACCTTTTATATTTCACTAGGCTAGTCTTAATTTTTAATTTATTATACAACAAATTGCATGAAATGGAAGATTAATATTTATAGTTTAATTAAGGTTAAGCTCCTATATATTGTGAGATACCCCTAGGTTAATGCTGTAAGTTGTATATGTTGTTTTTAATGCCTGGTGTGTATAATAAACGTTTTATCTATCTATCTATCTATCTATCTATCTGATTTTACGTCTCCAAAAACCAGTACCCAGCACCATACAACGATTATCAAATAAGAATACAAACAAACAAATAAAACAGTCGAAAGTATTTCATACACTTTTAAAAATAATCCATCAAAATATCTGAAATAATGTTTTTAACTTTCTACCTATAAAATAACATGCAAGGTCTGGCGAGAGAAAACACAAACAAACTATATAGCCTTAACATAATATTAATAATAATATGCCAATTCCAATCAAAAAAAGCAAAAGGTAAACAAACTTAGCAGGCAACTGACATGTGTCAGTTCTATAGTAAGTTTGTTTACCTTTTGCTTTTTCTTGATTGGATTGGATGATTGGAACAAGGTATAGATAGATAAAACATTTAGTTGTCGTCAGTATAACATGAAAGTATAACAGTAAGTAAATTGAATTACAGAAAAAAAGAAAAGAATAAAAACAAAACAATAAAAATAAACTGCAGTTAGAAAGTGCCTTATTTAAAAGCAAATAACGAAATCAATTCTTACCACTGTTTCTACCACTGTCTATAAAGTTTGAACACAGAAAAATTAAGCAAAACAAAAGCCATAAATATTATCAGAAGACCAAACTTGTACCAGCCAGAGACTTACCCTCAATAGAGCTCCACGCGACATCAATGGAGGAAAAGTTGAGGTTCAAGTTCTTCCCCACACGCAGGTTGCACACTTCCGTGAACTCGTTCTCACCGATGGAGAACACTTTGAACACTGAAACAAACCATAAATAAATTGCTATGCTATACTAAGAAGACTAACTTGGCAGTGCCGTAAATAGGGCGGTGCCGTAAATAGGTGCCCAGGCACAGGGCGTAGACTCTGGGGGGCGCAAGAATGGCCAGACCAGGCAGTACTATTATTTTTTTGGTTTGCTCCTGATAAGTTCCCACTGCGCCCCTAGTGCTCGATTCCAACACATACGTACCTACATGCCAGTATCATCAGAAACGTCTATTAAATTAGACAAAATATCACGCAAATTTTTTTGGCAGCGCAAAATATTACATAATTGGTCCACCAATGCCAAGTTTTATTTTATCACCCTTAATGAAATAAAGTAGGCCTATACATAGCATTGCTCTAGGGCAGTGTTTTTCAACCTTTTTTAATACCCGACCCCTTTACAAGAGAAAAAATTTTTGCGACCCCCCTAGGGCCATAAACATACAGGGTTGTTTTTGGACCCCCCACCAAAACTTTACAGTGGCTTCTACTAATGAAACTGAACAACTTTCCCTAAATAACCAATGGTCAATATGCAAAAAAAAATTAGGGAAAGTTGCTTGAAAAAAGAAGTTTGAAGGAGGGGGGGGTTGAAAAATAACCTTTTAGCTTAGCTTTAAAATAACCGTATAGCAGTTAAAAATTAAATAAAAAATTTGATATGTTATTATGGTAATTTTTAGATTAAAATGGCTGCCTTATAGGTGTTACAGGGCTGACTTGCTTTACATCTACAACTATGGTTCATTCCAATCAAAAAAAAGCAAAAGGTAAACAAACATAGAAGTCGTTCCAAAACCAAGGTAGGGTGAGGTAGAATTTAACTCGGAGAAATGAAAGAGATGTAGCTATTTTGAGAAAGAGAAAAAAATATGATTTTGGAATGCTTGCGAGTGATTCCAGAGTGACAGGGTAACAAACGTCATCGAAAATAATTCAGAAAGGTTTCTAGCTTTTTTGGGTAGTATTCTGTCTTATTTATGGCTTTAACACCTTCGCAGATACAAGCAATCGTATTTCAAAACAATTCCGAAGATAAAATGTTTGTATGTCTTAGTCTGTTTGACATTGACTATGAACTTCCCGCCGAATAAACTGTCAGGCGAATTTTAACGGTAATCAAACAGCGTTAAAAATCGCACTTGTCAGAGTGAAAATCGCATTCACGAAGGCGTTCCAAAATCCCGACGGAGAACTGTCAGGCGATCATTCGGTTACCCTCGGTTTCACTCGGCTCGGTTTTGGAACGATTTAGGGTAAAATTCGCATCACCCCGAGTGAAATCTTTGGTATTGGAACGCAACCTTAGTATGCAGATGACATTGACATGTGTCAGTTCCATAGTAAGTTTGTTTACGTTTTGCTTTTTTTTGATTGGAATGAAGTATACAGCTATTTGTTTTGTGATCTTTTTTAGAGTAATAAAAGTAACAATAACAAAAACAAAACGCAGATGATTACCATTCCGGCCGGCGATGACAACCTGCGTGCAGTCTTTATTAAGGGCGAGCGCGTTGGCCGGCCCCTCCTGCGACACGCAGATCATGTTCGAGGGCTGCATCACTACACTCCTGGACGCCTGGACGCCTAGTCCCGGAGGCAGATCCTCGCGGAAATGCCCGAAGCTCACAACAACACTCTTGAAAAGTCCTGTAGCGGTGGATTGGTAATTTATACTACTTCACCACAGGCCATATCCCCACTACGCTCCATAGGTAATCGCCCGCTACGATAAAATTTGTAAATAGGTCGAACAGATAGACATAATACCTAGTAATCAGAAAATGAAATCACAACATTACAACGTGAACAACAGATTTTTGACAGATAACGTGTGGTGCGTAAAGTGGGAACCGGGAAACGAATGAAAATAACAGCTAATCTGACAAACAGTTTTTTTTTCTAGGCTTGCTATTATTGTTATAGAAAGCATTCATTTGAGGTTTGCGTTCGCTGCTCGTGCCTTGATATTGATTGAATAACTATAATTTTTTTTACCATTGTATCGGGAGCCAGGTCGTTCCCTTCCCTCAAATATGGTTGATGGGAGCAATGGCTGACTCTCGCGTTATACTCGTGATCAGGTAATATACAATGAGAATATAGGTGCTGCTGTATGAACTGGCCTGCTCTTGTCATTGGTTTTTGTAATTGTTAGTCATTAGCTACAAATATCTTTTCTATCTTTTGAATCCTTTCTTTTTTTTATTCTTTTTATTTTTATTTACAGTCATGATATTATATAAATCATTCCTTGACCTAGAATTAAGATGTAATAGAATATAAGACATTTTCAAAAAATGTGTTGGAGAGAGTTTCTTTAGGGCCCGTCGTTTCTTCTCACTCCGCGGAACACCGCGCGAATTTTACAAATAGCTCTCGTTTATTCACCACGTAATGGCCAGTAAAAAAAATGTTTTCAACAAAAACAGCAGTTATTGGAATTATTTGTAATAACGTGATAATACCTTTTATTTTTACTAGCAGTAGCATCACTATAACCGTCAATGTCATTTTAGAAATCTCGTTTTTTTTTTGTGCTGGTTTTCAGTCATACACGGCGTATAAGTTTAATATTTCTTTACACCTTTTTTCCTGAAATGTTGTAAGAAAAGAAAGTTTCATAGTATTAGTTATTTTAACAAAATGTTGTTCAGCTAATTTTAAAAAGTAATATTTTTACAAGTTTTTACAAGTGGCTCTCCAGTGTCTCAAAATAAGCGCACTCCGTCAAAATTCTGAAAAAAAGACAAAATACGTCAATCTCAAAAGTGGATTTTTCCTGAATTTTCAGAGATAAATTAATGAAAATCTTTAAAAAAGACTATTTCAGATCACGAAACAAATAACAGGGATAAATTCCCAATGGTAACTTCACAGTGCAGTGGCGATAGGAGTGGGACGTGTTATTGACATCTCGTAACTCGTTACTTGGTGGACCATGGAGAGCGGAGACAGGATCCTTGTGGCTGCAGGGCTGACGGCAGCCGTGGTGGTTGGCGCGTTCGTCCTGTGGGGGCCGGGCGGGGCTCCGCGCGTCCGCAAACGGCGGGGCCAGATCGCTGGCCTCCAGAACCTGGGCCGCACTTGCTTTCTCAACACACTGCTGCAAGCGCTGGCCGCATGTCCAGCCTTTATCGACTGGCTGAGCCGGTACGCGAAGGCTGATGGACCTAACAGCATGATAACTACACTCTACACTGTTATTGAAGGTTAGTAAATGACGACTTACTGCCATTTCTGGTGGGGGGCAACTTATCGTAACATAACTTATTAACTTTACGTTTTCCTGCTCACTTTGTGAATTCAGATCCTTCTTTTCCTCACAGTTAATAGTTCTACGAGCTGAATGGTCAGCTTAATGTTACTCAACTTATTTATTTTATGAGTTATGTTGGTGACTGTTCTTTTATGGATTTTTTCATAGCAAACATGACCCTCCATAGCCTGATGACCATGTTTCAGTCATTAATTTTGATACTTACTGATTAGACTTTATTAATGTGTTTAAACTGTGCTAAGTGGGTATTTTTGAGTGCCTTGTTACAGTGAGTGTGTACATTTCTTTTTGTTTATTAGTCTTGAAGTTATGTATAGATATTTTTTCTTTGTATTAGGTATCTTTTCGTTAGTTGCTCATGTCAAACCATGATAGTACACTTTTCTACACCAGAAGTTTTGTATGTTGCTATAAGTATAAGTTTTTTAGACTATCTGTTTTACAGCCCATTTGTTTAAATAAATAAATAAACTCATTTTACCTTGATTACTTCAGTCCAAGGCCATAAACAAATGCTTTCTTCAAAACATATCCATCTCTTTATAAAACAACATCTTCATCCAGTGGTGAACGGTACGCACGAGTCGGCCCGCGGCACGCCAGTCTGCCCGCTGGGGGTGCTCCAGGCGCTGCGGGCGGCCGGCTGGGTGGTGCCGGCCGACCAGCAAGACGCACACGAGCTGCTGCATGTGCTGCTGTCCTGCATCGAGGAGGAGACCAATGCTATGTCTAAGAAGGTACCAATGGCTGTTGAGGATTTTGAGGAGTCGGTGGGATATTATGAAGAAATAATTAAACAGTCAATAATTTTTATCTCAGGAATTTGTTTGTAAACTCTTTATTGCCATAAAAAATAAAAAATCTAAATCATTCAGAAAAAAAACAAGGTGGACTTATGGGACTTATGGGAGCTCTCCAGTCCACTGAACAGTGTTGACAGGTTTTTTCAGGTTTGTCTTAATTAAGACTACTTAAAAATTTCTATCAATAATCACCACCAAGTTGAGCTTCCTTAAATGTGGTATGTTTTAATCTTCCGCAGTATTCGGAAGTAGCATAAAGAGCAGTTATAATTTCACTCCATTTTCTTGTCTAATTTAAGAGCTAGGCTCTTCTCGGTGCAGCTCACATCTAACTGCTAAAGTTTTTAGAATCTTGTTTTTTTTTTTTTTTTTTTTTTTTATTTAGCCTTTTTATTTCCTTAACTTTATTACATTTGAAAATATTTGTTAGTTTTGTTAGTTAAAGTATAATATATTTAATTTTAAATTATTAATCTGGTTAGTTTTTTTCTTTATCTAAGTTAAGAATCCCTTCTTGGGTATAGGCCTCCTCCAACCCTTTCCACTCGTCTCTGTTTTGTGCGATGTGTTGCCAATCGCTTCCTGCTGTTTTTATTAAGTCATCACACCATCTTTTTCTTGGTCTTCCTATTTTTCTTTGTCCTACAGGCCCCTTCCATCCGGTCACCTGTACTGTCCATCTTTCGTCTATGCATCTAGATATATGTCCTGCCCATTTCCACTTCAGTTCGAGGGCATGTTTAAGGGCATCCTTCACTTTTGTTCTTTTTCTAATGTCTTCGCTTCTAATTTTTTCAATTTTCCTAATTTTGAGAATACTCCTTTCCATTGCTCTCTGGCATGTTCTGATCTTATTTTTAACTTTTTGGGTATATACCCATGTTTGGCTGCCATATGTAAGGCAAGGTAGGATGTTTGTGTCTAGTATTATTTGTTTTAGGTTTGTTGGGTAAGTTCCTTTTAGTATTTCCTTTTGGGCCCAAAATTTATTCCAACTTATAGATATTCTTCTTTCAATCTCGTCATCAATATTTGTTTCATTAAAAGATACCTGTTTTCCCAAATAGACATAGCAATTTACATATTCTAATTCCACACCTTCAAGGCAGATTGTATTTTTCCTGTTGTTTGCCATAATTTTTGTTTTTCCTAGGTTCATAAATAGCCCAACCTTGCGGCTTTCTTCGTTAAGGGTGTTAATCATTTTTTCTAGTGTGTTGCTCGTGTTAGAGAAGAGAACCACATCATCTGCAAATCTTAAGTAGCTTAGCTTTTTGTTCTTGATTCTTATTCCTTCTTGTCCCCATTTCAATCTGTTGAATACTACTTGTAGGACCGCAATAAATAGTTTTGGTGACATGGGATCTCCCTGTCGTACTCCTCTTTCTATGGGGAAGTCTTGGCCGCTTCTTTCGAGCCTGATTTTGCTCTTACTGTTATTGTATATGTTTTTTATAACATTCAAGTACATTTCGTGCACTTTACATTCTTCTAGTGCTGTCCAGATAGAACTGTGATATATGCTGTCGAATGCTTTCGTGTAGTCTATAAAAGCTAAGTACAGCGGAGCATTATATTCTTTGAATTTTTCTAGAACTTGTTCTACTGTGTGAATGTGATCTGTCGTAGAGAATCCTGAACGGAAGCCTGCTTGCTCTGACGTTTGAAAGTTATCAATTTGTGGCTTTATTCTTGTGAGCAGTATAGAAGTGAACAGCTTGTATATACATGATAACAGAATGTTGTTAATAACTATAAATCCCCTCAGCCGGGATGCCTCTCTGACGCGCTAGGACTGAGCGGGGTGAACAACCGCGCGTGGTCTGCGCTGGCGTCTCCCGCCTCCCCCCCCTCGGGGCCGCTGACCCATAGGGCCGAGAGCACGCCGCCCACGCCCGCCGCGGGCCGGCCCGCCTCCGCCGCGCCCGCCGCCGAGCCCGACCTGGTTTCAGGTAGGATTGCTGTAGTGCTAAGAAAGGGACGCTGTTGGACAAAGGCCTCCCTAAGGCGCGCAATTTATACCTATCTTCAGCCATGCGCATCCAGCTGTTACCAGCAACCCTTCGCAAATCACAGTACAGGGTATTGTCCATACAAAAGATTAATCATTAAAATATTGTTTCTTTAACAGCATTCATTGTAATGTGTTCCATGATCCCTTTTATAAAGCAGCAAATTAGTTCGTCAGCAATATCATGAGTATCGTATGACGGACATCATATTTGTGTAAAGCAAACAGTTTCAGAAGAAAAAAGTTATTGAAGCTGACTTTAAGTAAGTGGCAAGTGCATCATGGTGGTCTCCCCCCCGCACAGAGCCGGCGCCGGCGCCCGCGCGGCTGACGCGCGTGTCGCGCTCGTTCTGCCACCTGTCGGCGGCGGGGCTTGCGCGGCCCTGGCTGCGCGCCGCGCCCGCGCCGCCCCCCCCCGCGCCGCCCACGCGCGGCACGCTCGCCTCGCGCCTGCAGTGCACCGCCTGCTCCACCAAGGTACCCCCACCCCCCCGCCCCCGCCGCCCCCGCCACCTCCAGCACCGGTAGCATGAAGACATTTCTCGCGCGCGACGCGACGCCCTATGATCATGTTGTGCCACACCATTTTCAGTCACACTGTTACTCAACGGGAAAAGAATTCCTGCTACGTTACATGTGTGGACAATTTTTTTTTTCCCAGTGACAGTGTTACTCAACGGACTGAAAATTCCCGTTACTCAACAGTGTTTATTACTCTTGTTCCCAAGCGACTATCTCACTCTAACGCCGAATCAGCGAGAAAGACATGCAAACGTTTTCTCTCGATGAACGCGACAAACGGTTTTGTCTACGCTCTCATGCTACCCGTGAAGGTGTAGGCTACGGTCAACTCGCAAATGTTGCCAGCAATCAATTCAATACCTTTATTGCATTCCATATAATCACACACAGTCATCTGGCCCCAAACTAGGATTCCCTGTATCTTGGGAACCAGAGACTGATAACTGATGATGTATGTATTTAAAAAGTATATGTGTATGTATATCAGTCTGATATACATACACATATACTTTTTAAATATATACATATATAGATATAATACACCCAGACTCATACAATTCTGCTCATCACAGAAACGTTCGCCCTGTGTGGGGAATCCACGACTCTCGGGTCAGAGGTCAGGATCGCTAACCACTTAGCCACCGAGTCAGTCATATTGTTTTTAAATATCGATATAAAATGTAGACCAGTACAACATGGACCCTATGTAATATCTTAAATGTCACTCAGCCGCAACAGCTTTTATGTGCCGCGCTAAAATAAAATAAAGCCAGGCGCCGCTAACCGGTGCGTCTGTCCCCGCAGAGCCCCATCCGCTACGACAAGTTCGACAGCATCTCACTGTCGATGGCCAACGCGAGCGCCGGCCCCTCGGGCGCCTACAGCCTCGCCGGTGAGTTATTGCTACCGTTATACAGCTGTTATACAGCGTGTTCAAAAAGTGCGTTTGATATTAAGGGGTTACTCAAAATCAATTATAGAATAGTTTTATCATAAATGAATTAGAAATATGTAAATGTCAAGTATAGAATTAGAATACAGATTTTTTTTTGGAAAAATCAGATTTACGATTTGTTTTTCAGTTACCCATACTAAATCTGTATAGTGAATCGAGAACTTGTATGGGAAACTGAACATAATGTGGATCGGATTATGAGTACCTTAAAATTTCAAACGCACTTTTTGAACAACCTCTATATTAAGATGCTTTGTTGCAGTGTATTCGAAATACATCTATTTGTGACACATCAATGTTACATCAATATGGTAACTACAATAGTTGCAGATTACATGCGCCATTATCCTAACTGTGTTGATACGTATCAAACTCGCCCAAGTCTACTTACAAATATGGCCGAAGTCATGCCAACTGACATAAAGTAAGTTAGGGATAATGTACTTCATGTCAGTGACATAAAGTACTCAAAATGTCACTTTGATATGTGTCAATCTACAATCATCATCATCATCAGCCGAAACACGTCCACTGCTGAACAAAGACCTCTCCCAAGGATTTCCACGTCGACCGGTCTTGCGCTGCCCGCATGCAGCGGCTTCCTGCGACCTTCACTAGGTCATCTCTCCACCGAGTGGGCGGCCTGCCCACGCTACGTCTTCCGGTGCGCGATCGCCACTCGAGAACTTTAATTCTACCATTTCCTACCATTATGCAGCTTCGTAACCAGCGTGCTTATAATGAACCTCGTTGTGGACACATGAGTTACATCAATATGGTAACCTAACTACAACTGTTGCAGATTGTACAATGGACCTTATAAAGCCGATATATTGAAACAGAGGAGCAAAGTTTGTGTTGACATTCGACATGGTTTCGAGCCACATTTATCTAAAATAGTAGCTTTCTGCAAGCCAGGAGGCTAGTCTAAAAGTCTGCTGATATTATAAATTTAAATATGATATTAATAAATATGTGCACAGTAGTCTTCCTCTCTATTCTGTCTCTGGTTACCCTAAGCCACAGTGCTCCAGCAACCGTCGTGATATCGTTGGACCATCTTTTGATATAGGTACCTTCCTCTTTTTCGCTTAATGTTGATAATAGTCTGTTTAATAACAGTCACATTTTATTTTATTGGGGGAGCTTTCAGCTATGTTTACAAAATGAATAATCAGTATACTAACAAAGTGCTACATGTTGATCCCCCCAGGGCTCCTGCGAGCGTTCACCGCGCCGGAGATGGTGGCCGGCGTGCGCTGCAACAAGTGCTGCCCGGAGCCGGCCGCCGCCGCCGCCGGCTCCCCTGCCGGTGACAACGCCTACACTAAGCACATACGGTCCACGAGCTTCGGCAAGGTATGCCTAACAAAAGACGATTTAAAAGCGTTTGTGCCCATAACATCCATTTCTTAAAATATCCAAAGTATGTGCAAAACATCTACTTAAGCAATAAAAAACATTTTGCAGTTTTGAAACATTCGCTATCCTTAAAAAAACTGACGTTTCAGGGTGACTAAAGAGCCTTTTCTAACAGTAAACTTTTTGGAGTGGATCTCGTTTTCTTGTGCTATAGGCATAGCTATAGGGTGTAGGCAATAATATTTTTTTATGATAATTATACAAACAAACATATATACGGGCTAAAATCATAACCCATCTTCTGGTTTCACCGTAGTCGAGAAAAAAAAACGATTAGTTCTGGTTGATTTGAAGCCGGATATAGTATTTATAGCTTTCCCAGATTTCTTGATTGGGCCACTGGTTCAAAATGAAAAGTTTCCTTTAGAAATACAAGAGATGTAACAAGTGGAAACACTCATTGCATCCGCGTGATCGTGTCTCATGTTTACGGTTTGCAAAACGGATTAGCTTACGGGAAAACCGCATACGGGAATGTTTAATAGAATATAATGTGGTCGGCTGATCGACGACGGTGTGCATTACATTTTTAAATACACACAATACAACTATCTTCTATTTATGTAAATACTAGCTTCCGCCCGCGACTTCGTCCGCGTGGACTTCAGAATCTAGAAATTTTTAGTTTTTAAGCATTCCTTCGGGAACCCTTAAGTTTTTCGGGATAAAAAGTATCCTATGTGTTAGTCGAGTGCTTTATCTATCTACCTACCAAATTTCATCCAGATCCGTTCAGTAGTTTCGGCGTGAAAGCGGAACAAACAAACAAACAAATAAACAAACAAACTGACAAACAAACAAACATCCATACTTTCGCATTTATAATATTAGTGAGAGTGAGATGAGATTAGTGAGACATACAATATTGGTACAGTAAAAGAGCTATTTATTGAAAAATCTTATAATGGATTGGGTAGTCGACGAAAGGCTCTTTTATTGAAATTGGCTTGTAAAGAATGACGTTCGAAAAGAGTACACTGCTACCTACTTCGTTTACAGTATTTTCATTTCATTTCATTATTGAAATTGCAGAAAAACTTACTCTCTATACTAAATTGTGACGTCATAGTGTAATGTTTTAGACATTTTCAGAACGAAATGTCGTTTTCATATTGTTACTGTTCTTCTTCTCGGGGTGCCATATCCTAGCGGATGTGGCTACTGGCTCGGTGGCTAAGTGGTTAGCGATCCTGACCTCTGATCCGAGAGTCGTGGGTTCGTTCCCCACACAGGGCAAACTTTTCTGTGATGAGCAGAATTGTTTGCTCTGAGTCTGGGTGTATTATATCTATATATGTAATAATATGTATGTATTTACAAGTATATTATTATTATTATATATGTGTATGTATATCAGTCTCTGGTTCCCAAGATACAGGGAATCCTAGTTTGGGGCCAGATGACCGTGTGTGATTTGTCCCAGATATTATTATTATTATTTTTATGTCGGCGATCAGCATGCGGAACTCCTCTCTCTCTTTAGCCATCCTGCAAAGAGTGGCTGCGTCTTTCATTCCAGTCCATTCCTTTGTATTGTCACACCAGGTGATACGTGGTCTTCCTCTTCCTCTTCTGCTTTCAATTTTGCCTTCTATAATATTTCTTATTATATCGTATTTACTGTTTCTGTATAAGTGTCCCAAGTACCCCGTTTTCCTTTTCTCGATTGTTACTACTATTTCCAGTTTTTTTTACCTCATTTCCAATACCCTTTCATTTGTAATTTTGTCTGACCACGAAATTTTGTTGTTATACTGTTGTATTTTTTAAAAAAAATATTTCAAATGACTAGCAGTTACTATCTTCCTATTATGGTTGTCTGTGCGGCAGCTGCCGGGCACGCTGTGCCTGCACGTGGCGCGCGTGGAGTGGGCGCGCGGCGCGCTCGCCAAGCGCGCGGAGCACGTCGCCTTCCCCGAGACGCTGGGCCTGGCGCCCTACTGCGCGCGCGCGCCGCCCAGGGTGAGGCACACACACACACACACACACACGTCACAGTGAGCTCGCCAAGCGCGCGGAGCACGTCGCCTTCCCCGAGACGCTGGGCCTGGCGCCCTACTGCGCGCGCGCGCCGCCCAGGGTGAGGCACACACACACACACACACACACACACACACACGTCACAGTGAGCTCGCCAAGCGCGCGGAGCACGTCGCCTTCCCCGAGACGCTGGGCCTGGCGCCCTACTGCGCGCGCGCGCCGCCCAGGGTGAGGCACACACACACACACACACACACACACACACACACACACACACACACACACACACGTCACAGTGAGCTCGCCAAGCGCGCGGAGCACGTCGCCTTCCCCGAGACGCTGGGCCTGGCGCCCTACTGCGCGCGCGCGCCGCCCAGGGTGAGGCACACACACACACACACACACACACACACACACACACACGTCACAGTGAGCTCGCCAAGCGCGCGGAGCACGTCGCCTTCCCCGAGACGCTGGGCCTGGCGCCCTACTGCGCGCGCGCGCCGCCCAGGGTGAGGCACACACACACACACACACACACACACACACACACACACACACACACACACACACACACACACACACACACACACACACACACACACACTGAGCTCGCCAAGCGCCCTACTGCGTGCCCTACTTACCAAGTTTCAACAGTATAGTTCTTATAGTTATAGTTTGGGAAAAAAGTGGCTGTGACATACGGACGGACAGACAGACAGACAGACAGACAGACAGATAGACATGATGAATCCATAAGGGTTCCGTTTTTTGCCATTTGACTACGGAACCCTAAAAACGAGACGTTAAGACGTTATATTTGTGCCAGGTCTAGAGGTACACTGGCTGAAATAAAACTATATAAAATAAACGTTATTTAAAAACTATGTTAAACTTAAATGCTGCTAGTGAAATTATTATTAGGCCGCGATCGATGTGCAACGACGACTAAATAGATAAGATGTACATGCTTCGTACAGTTGTAGTATCGTGTAGTGTTGAAGTAATTTGCACGTGCACCTGCACAGCTGGAGCTAGCGTCCCTGGTGAGCGAGGGGCGGCTGCGCAGCGCGCTGAGCGGCGCGGAGAGCGCGGTGGCTCGCGAGGCAGAGGAGGCGCGCGCGCACTACCGGCTGGCGGCCGTGGTGGTGCACGTGGGCGGGCCCCGCAGCGGCCACTTCGCCACCTACCGCCGCGGGAACGGGTTCGAGTCCCGCCGGTGAGTTCTCAACCCACTGCGGTCTCCCCGTGCCGGCTCTCTGCCCATTTTATTATATGGGGGTAAAGGGGTATAGGAGTAAAGATAAAGAAGATTTATAGGTGGGCCCTATTGGATCATTGCGACCCGGGTAGATCTATTGTGACCACACTGTTATATTACGATATTATTTCCTCGAGGCCTTTTCTTTTTTCCTTTGTTCTAATTCTGCCCATACATAGATAGATAATCAGTTTCTTGTATTGCACACGTTACAGAAATAAAAGAAGACATACAAAGTAAACACAGGACACCAAAACAAAAACTAACCTAAAATTGCACTAATAATTTAAAAGCACTACAACAGGGTCATAGCTCAGTGTAATTTACATCGGGAATGTTAGGCCATACGTGGAGTACGAGTCCGGGTTGATGGTTGTGGAGCTGGTGGCCAACCCGAGTTTCAGAAGTTTTCAAGCCCTATAAGGCCTCTGACAAGGCTTAACGACTGCCGTCTAGTGATAGCTGTCGGCACCAACGGCTTAACGTATCTTGCGCCGCACGGAAAGCGCGACTTAGTTTGACAGTAAATAGAACTTTCTAATGCCCTAGGGGAGAATCTTGATTTCAAATTGCAAATCATTCGAGTTGTGCAATGATTTCAAACTTATAAAATGTCGACCACATAATGCAGACGCTGCAAACACATTTGGGGCCTTATTGGAAACAGGTTAATGTTTACATGAGCATGGGCATGTTCTTTTCCTTCAGTGTTTACTGCAAAGATTGAACCTACACGAACAAAAAAAGTTGAAATACACTCGCTGCGTGGTTTCTGGACATACAGGAACTTTTTGACTTTTTGCGGTGAAGAAGGCAGATGTCATCGCGTCATTCGGCGTCATGTTGACAATGTAGTCACCGCTATAACCACATAACCACACTCCACAGTACTGTGAGCTCTGCGTGGACTCGGAACGGTTCAGTTTGCGTCGGCAAGTGAGCTAAGTGCCGCTGTTGCTACCTGCATTAAGCTGAATGTTACAGAATTATTACTCTGAGCTCTGCGCTGACTAGGAACGGGTCAGTTTCCATTGCGAAGTGCTCACCTGACCGCTGTCACTGCAGATGGTGGTACACGTCAGACACGCTGGTGCACGAGGTGTCGCTGGCGGAGGTGCTGCGCTGCTGCGCCTACATGTTGTTCTACGAGCGCGCCCCCGCCCCCGCCGCCGCCCCCGCCGCCGCCCCCGCCGCCGCCGCCGGCAAGCCGCCGCTGCCGCTGCCGCCATGTAACTATCCAACTATAGACCTACTTTAGTTACACACATCTACATGTATCTCTGTCTCTCATTTACGTCTGTCTCTGTCAATCGCCTAGATCTATCTCTTGATACTTCATGATCAGTCGAATGACGTTCACTGCTGGACAAAGGCCTCCCTCAAGGATTTCCACACCGACCGGTCCTGCGCTGCCTGCATCCAGCGGCTTCCCGCAACCTTCACCACGTCATCGGTCCACGGAGTGGGAGGCCTGCCTACACTGCGTATATCTACTACACCTACTTTAGTTATAATCACCTACATGTGTCTCTGTCTCTCGTTTACATCTGGGTAAGCGAGCTAGCTGGATAGATCTCTGTCACTCACCTAGATCCATCTGTGCCACATGTCCTGCAGGCCTAGCATGCGCACCGCGACAAAATTTTCTCGTCGCATTATCTCGTGCCTAGACGAGATATGTCTACTTGTCGACCGGTGCTAACATGGCAGTACACAGAACTCGTTTCGAGCTGTCAAAGTTGTCGAATTTTATAATCTGTGGTAATATTGTCGACGAACCCTAACATGCGCGCCGTATTTTATCGAATTTTGACACTTCGTCGTGATAAGTTTGTCGTCGATACTTAATATCTTTGTTGATCGTCCCGAACCATCTCTTTGATGGTTGAATGAATCAGTGACTTCAAACATCTCGTCCCTTAGAAACGAATGTTCTGTGTGCATTTTATTTTGCCATATTGTTGTTTTTTCAGTTAAAACGAGCGTTCCAAAACCACAAGACAACGAAAAACTGAATCAAGAAGATCCTGTTACGTCAGCGTAAAAACTTTACTGTCTATGGAATAGATGGAACGTGTTGTCAGCTCTATGGTATTAGTCCTCATTCCTACAGCTACTTACCAAAATATTTCAAACTCAAAAAAAAAAATCAAGGAAGTTTGGATTGTTTAAAAAATTATAAAAAATGTGCTAATTACATTATGAAGTGACGAAGATTTCGGCTGTTTTGTGACACGTATTACATTTATAATACCTTGATAGGTAAAAAAAATAGTATATTGTAATGATAAAGTCATAAAAAACGACTTTTCTGATGAAAAATTATGTCACTAAAAATAATTGTTGTAAAAAAATTGTATACGTAAGCGCAGGATGTAAATGATCACTCCCTGAAGCTACCTGAGCTTTTCCATCAATATCTGATTTTCACTATTGCATTTAGAGCAGCATTTTAAGACACTGAAAACCACAATCATCCTTATTGCTGGGGGAAAAAGTTATTTTAGATTCCTTTAAAAGTACAATTTGCATTGTACTCAACCGTCCCTCTTATCTAGTCATCACCACCTCAGTGTAAATAACATTTCGGCGTTCACAGTCCAATCCACCCTTGTATAAGATTTCTGTAAATATGGTTAACGCACAGATCTGCTGTACAATTGTATTTTAAGAATTTATGAATTTTCTTCTGAAAAATAAATACCTCTGTCTTTGTAATGCACTTATAAAATGAACCTACTTTTTGAAAATTTGACTAAAACTCAGAAGTTGTATTTTATTGTAAATAATATTCTATTAATGTTCTGTGATTGTTTGTTACGGAATATTTGATGAACTTTTTAAGAAATTGGAGTCTTTGAGCTCTAACATACCCAAGTATTACTCTTATACTCATATGTGTTGCTTTTTGGGTTTCAATTTGTGGCAATTTGGCTTATTATTAGTGCCTTAATTTCTATTTTGAACAAAGCATTTAGTGCATACTGCATACCTAATAGTTTTAAATAAACCACAGTACAATAGTACCTGTTTTTTATAATCTTTTCGTAGGAGGTTATTATGCAAGTAGAGAAATTCTATGGGTTTTGTTGCAAGTAGCTTTATCAAGTGTTGAATTGTGTTCCTATTTTATTTGTTAAACTTGTAAACTTTTTTTAAGTCAGCGCCAATGTCCTACATTCAAATGTAATGAAAAACATTTTAATTTGAATCAATCAGACATATTTATTATTATTTGTGCCATTTTGTATAACATACTTGGTGCTGACAATTTCCCTTAGGCCTTAGTCTGTATGAAAATAATAATTTACATGATGACTGTACTTCCAAAAGTGAAATGTATGTGGCAATGTAGATAAGATGAACTGTTTGTGTTGATCAAGATGTTAATAAATTGTATCATAAGTATGGACTTATGTTTTTGTTACTGCCTGTAATCAGAGATAACTGAAAGGTGTTAGTCACATATAGGGATGCATCGATACGCCTTTTTGCCGTTACGATACCGATACTCTTATAAAAATATCGGCGATACCGATACCGATATGCTTGGTGAATTTAAATAAAGGTTAAATAAATAAAATACAAGTTGGTTTTTTAATTAATGTTAAAAATTACATATTTAGAATGAGATTATTAGTTATTGAAAGTAATAATTAAAGTTAATAGTGTTCGTAATTAAAATTAACATTAATAATATAATTGTTAAAAAATTATTCTCAAGTGTTATGGAGACAGGTGATTTTGCAGATCTGTTTGAATAAGACCTGCGGTGGAAAATAGTCTGTCAGATGCGAACGAACTCATTTGGAAATTAAAGTACTTCTGCGCCATTTTTTTCAAGTTTGGGTGTAAGACGTCATTGCGCCAGAAAACAAGCGGATCTGCATCTCTCGATATACAGGGTGTAAATCCACAGGTGCGTCAAATTTTAATCAGGGCTTCTACTCCTGATTCTGATCAACTTTCCTTAAGGAATCCATAGTCAAATCGCAAAAATAAAATTTGGACCCTTCATGCTAATTTGGCCGCTCGGCTGATCAATTTGTATGAAGAGTCCAAAAAATTTTTTGCTATTGTCTATGGGTTTCTTGGGGAAAGTTGATCAGAATCAGGAGTAGAAGCCCTGATTAAAATTTGACGCACACGTAGATTTACACCCTGTATTAGACCTTAGGTACCTCTCGACTTTTTCATTGAGAGAATTGCAGCTCAGAGTGGACAGAAGCTCATCTTCCTCGGACTCTATAAAAGTATCGTTGTATCGGGAATAAAAATATTGCCGATACCAATATATCGGCAACCCCGAAGTATCGCCAATATATCGGTATCTGTATCTGATGCATCCCTAGTCACATAGTTTAGCTGATTTCAAATAGATTCTGTTAAAGCTTAGATTGACCTCTTTTAAAATATTATTTACAATTAGAATAATAAAAATACTGCAATTACATACAGTGCAGTGTAATTTTGAAATGAGAAAATAGAAACGCACAGTTACACAACATAGTGATTTTTATTTACTTATTTATAAACGGGTCAGCATTCATTGGTTCATGTTATGTAATCTGTTCAACAGAATTCATATCCTATCGATTGGTGCAATGTCAGAATGGACTTACAGTAAAACAATATCACAAAAAGATCTGACACAAAACGTGCCAATGTTATGACATGCTGTCAATGAGTGACGCTCGCATTGTTGAAGTTATCGCTGTAGGCTTGGCATCGTTTAGTTTGAATACACTCTCGACCACAGAAATTTCAGTAGACGTAGTGTCCATGCCACAGAACGCACACCAATCGTTGACCACCATGCCGGCTGCTACCACATCACTGCCTCTGTTCACTGTGCCGGCAACTAATGGTACTTGTAGTAGTGAGGACAGCTCGTCTTGGTCTTGTATGGTCGTTTTAGGGTGGACGAGACCACCGCGGTTGCTGAGCGCCGCATACGACCCGACGAGCACATTCCCGGCTATAGTCTGCCGAAAGACTTCGACATTGAGAGTATCGGCTAGAATTTCTTCCGTGTCGCGATCCAAATCGGGGTGCACTAGCGCAACGTAGTCGTTGCACGCGATGACGTTACCGAGAGCGCTGAGCCGCTCCTCTACCCGTTGGACCTTGACGCTGTCAGGCAGGCTGTTTCGGATGTGCTGGAGCTCAGTGTCGGTGGTGGCAGACGGCACCAACAGTCCGTTCTTGTTGCCTACGGTCATGCGGCCGATGATGCGGCAGCCGGCGACGCTGGCGTGCACCACAGGCACCGCCTCCGCCAACTCCGCTTCGAACACGCTGTAGAAGTTCTCCGACCCCCCGATGGCGACCAAGCAGTACGAATTCGTCAGCTTACTGAACACCCCCACTTCGTTATTATTCTCGAATTGGACACGGACCGCCATGGTTTTGGAAGCTTTTGTAAAACGTTTACGTGCAAATTTCAAAGTATTTCACAAGAAAAATGAAACTTCACGTGGGGATGAAAGAAAACATCGAGCGTGACAGATTATTGACAGTGACAGTTGTCAGTTTGACAATCCAACGCCATATTCTTTTTCCCACAAGGAAAAGCAAAGGCTTCTATGATCATACAGCCTTGTCTGCTGTATTGAATCTTCATAAAATCTGTCATTTTGAGTTCATGTCTGTCTGTATGTATCAGACAGGTAGCTTTTCGGCATAAGCTCTCATATAAAGTTTCTTTAGTCTGAGACTCTCATCAACTGTCATGGTTCGCGAATCGCGAGCGTGCGTGCGTAGTTGAAGTTGAGGTGATAAAACATGACAAACTGCGCAGCATATGCGCAAATCACGTCAAAATGATTGCATGAAATTCAAATCAAAATTTTATGTGATGGATTTGTAAAATAAATAAACTTACGTACCGATTTTATTTACAAGGGACCAAAAAAATCAACAATGAAAACTTGACAAAATGTCCCCGGATATTTATTAGAAAATGCCAAAATATTTAATACTGGACTGTTTAGTTGATGGAGATGATAATCTATACGCGTTCCGAGGAGAAACTGTGCAGAATTTTCGTCAAGCCGTCCTGTTCCCTGTGGTCTACAAGATAAACATACTGAGGGCGCTGCAAGTCGCCAACTTTCAGTTTCATAGATCTTGTAGTGTCTCCAATTTGGTCCAGGTACCTTCTTATTTTATCTGACTACACGTTACACGACACAAAGTTTAAATAAACAAAGAGGACTATTTTCTTCGTAAATGTGGGGGTCTTCCTTTCTTTGTACCAAATCTATATGGTATCTATCGAAAATTCAATTCTGCACCGGTACAACAGGTCTGTTCACGCATATTAAACCAGAAGACTTAAAATGACTTTATAGTTAGATGACAGTTGAACTATCCTACTACATAAAAACAAGCTAGCTCTTTGTTGACAGGACTGCGATGTGGGCGAAGGGCAGACGCTGCTGATGTTCTGGGGCTACGAGCGCTCGGAGAGCCGGGTCACCACAAGCATGTCCGCCTCCACGTGCTCTTCAACGGTCTTGCCTGTTCGTATCCTCAACTACTCGTAGGTACTTACACATGCAGACAAATGATCAAGGATTTTTAATTATTATCCTTTCAATCTCTCTGTAAGTACCTACCCGCTACTGTAACATCCGCGATCAAGAGTAGTCATGATGCTTTATTTGGATTCAACTTTGGACGAAGTCCTTTTTAAGACCCACAGCACGTCCTAGAAAGTAGGAGTCCTAAAACTAGGTTTTAATGGACAATGAGATTCTTGATCGAAAATCAGTTAATTTTCTTAAGTTCTAGACAAATAGCGCCTCCATGAGCCAAATATCTACGTTTATGCGCAGAACCAACGGGAGAAGGAGCTGCGAACCATCGCCCAGCAGACCGACATCTCGTGCCGGCATTCGCCCAACGTGCCCACGTCTCCTGGTAAAGCTGCTTTTTATAGTGTGATTGTTAGTTATCCTTAGGGGCTACAGCGGCTCCGCATCGCTAGACGGTGTGGTGCCTCACACACTTACAATTACTCGTATCGTGATATTCCAATAAAGGTTTTATGAAGGTGTTTCCAATATCGCCGTTTTACTCTTTGTCACTTACAATCACACGGTGGGGTACATTGATAAGTCTGAGAATGGATCTATCTACACACGAAGTCTATAAGAGGTCTAATTCACTTATTTGTAAATCTATGGGTGACACGAAATCTTTCATACGAGCAAGAAGTCATTTATCAGCGAGCCTATCGGAGGCGGAGGAGCGCGTGATGCGCGCACGCATCGCGGACTCGTTGACGTTCTCGTCGCCGGCGTCGTCGCTGCTGCAGCCGGCCGGCGCGGGCGCGGGCGGCGGCACCGGCCGCTCCATGTCCATCCTGGGCTCCGTCTGCGCGCTGCTCCTCAGCAAACAGGTTCACTTGAACAGGCTTCATTCTTTCTGCTGTATACCTAGTCACTAAACATGGAGTATGTCCAGCCTTTTATCTAGGAACGCGATCGTGAGACAAAATCTCGAGAATAAACGATTACCTATTAAGTATGTATTGGTGTGCTTTTTAAGTTGCAACTTAATAAGTTCCTTGTAAGATTATATTATAGCAATTTAATGTACCTACCTATTTTGTAAAAAAAATCTCATCAATGGTAAAATGACTTATTCTTTATTGGTTGGTGTTATAGAGAAGCCACCTGGCCCCTGGCCCCTGGCTAGCTACCACCATCTTATCTAAGTCTTGCCGCCAAACATCCTGTTAATAGCATTAATGTGTTCCGGCATCGGCATGGAGATAATATAGCCAGTTCCCCATTGCGTTGGGAAATCTTGGTAAGCCCGTTTCCATCATAGGCATCATCGTCACTTAGTCACTTACCACCAGATGAGATGATGCCAAGGGCTTACCAATAGAGGTATGGTATTTTCCCTAAAACATCGATAACTTCACATAGGGATCAAGGATAGCTCCAAAGGAGGTGTCGAGCTTGACTGGCACCCCGCCAGCCAGCGACAACATCTGCCGCATCTGCTTCGGCGGCGAGTCGGCGGAGCGGCTGGTGCGGCCGTGCTCGTGCCGCGGCACCATCGCCGCCGTCCACCGCACCTGCCTCGAGCGCTGGCTGCTGCAGGCCGCCACCTCCTACTGCGAGCTCTGCCGCCACCACTACGTCGTCACCCGGAGCCATAAGTGAGCCTCGCGATACACTGCAGCACGCCTAGTGTAGTAATCCCTCGCTCCATGTAAGCATCAGTTGCGCTGGGTTTTGCGTGAACTTAACAGGGAATAAAAATGTATTGATTTTTTTTACTTTGAACTTTGGACGAGTAAGGCTGTCACAAGACTTGGCGTTACTTATCCTTCATTTGACAAAAGATTCGCAGCCAACTCAGATGCAGATTTTTACCGAAAGTTGTTTCGGTGCTGGGTATAGGGATAAAACATAGCAACTAGGACATTATAACGCGTACCTATGCAGGTGGTCGTGCGTGGCCGATGTCGCTATGCGCGTGGGCCATATCCATTGATCCTCCTTGGTTGCGTTAAACGTCATGACTAGGACAACATACCTTGTGTGCCTGCGCGCAGGTGGTCATGGCTGGTCAGGCCATGCAAGTTCGGTCGTCCTCGTTCTTCGTTCTCTAGCAGACTATTGGTTGTTTAAGTGTAGGATGACATAGGGATTAAACATAGTAACCAGGGAATCCTAACGCACGTGCCGGCGCAGGTGGTCATGGCTCATGTCGCTGTGCGCGTGGGCCGTGTCGGGTCGCGGGCGGGCACTGGCCGCGGACCTGTGGCGCGGGCTGGCGCTGGGCGCGGCCTCGGTGCTGGGCACGGCGCGCGCGCTGCACGCCTGCGACGTGGTGCTGCAGGCCGGCGCGCGCCGGGGCGGGGGCGCCGCGCTCGCCGCAAACCTCTTCTCCTCACTGCTCATCGGCGTCATCGGTCCGTATAACTGTGCGTTTACTTGGACGACGATGTGACTATCTGTAGATTTTAATATAGTTTGGCCTGGCTATTTAATTAAAAAGCTAGAACATGTGTAGAAAACTACGTAGTCATTATAGCTAAGTGTCGTTCGTGCTTTTAAGTATAGTAGTATAAAAACAGGAAGAGCCGCACGCAATAACTCGTTTCGCATCATTCCTGAAATTATAATTTAAAAAATTGACCGCCCCTATTAATCATTTGATCGATTAGTTTAAGAAGTCAGTTTATTAATTAAAAATATGTTAAGTTTCATGAGAGCAGTATTTTTACTACCTTGTAAGTATAATAAAAATAAAAAAGATTATTATTAGAGATCAAAGTAATCGATACTTTTTAGAATAGGTTCATATCATAGGTACAGCGTTCCTGCACTACGGTGCATGTGGCAGAAATTTCCTAAGTTATCATAAAATAAAATCGTATAACTAGTAGAAAACTATTTTAGCTTAGAGGAAAATATTCCTTTGAATCAAGACAAAACCTCCACTATCGATTTTTGCAATTATTTTTTGCTCACAAAAGACATAAATGGGCTTCATAATGAGAACAGCTTACCAATTTAGAGATGCACGGGTTCCAACCATGCTTTACAATGCATTTGTCCGGAGCAAATTGGAATATAGCTCAATCGTATAGGACCCGTATGAAGGCAAGTATACTCTCATGATAGAAAGGCTACAGCGCAAGCTAGGTATCTTTACAAGCGGATATATGGAAGTTACCCTTTTACTATCCATCCCTCTTTGTGTATGGCATGGTTGGGCTCGATTCCCTGGAGCTCAGACGGAAATTACTGCTTGGTATCCATTACTGTCTGTTGCTGCGGGATAGCATCAACAATCCTGAAGCAATGGATAACATTCGACTGTTCGTGCCGGACAAGTATTTGCACGCGGGGCGGCGGCGGCACCAGCTGCTGGCGGCGGCGGCGGCGGCGCCGCGCACGGGGCGCGCGCTGCACGTCACTACTTCCAGAGCCATACATTTGCTTAAAAGATTTGTTGCCGACGTCCAACATATTGACATATTTGTGGATAGTATGCCTAAATTAACGAAGCATCTATATGTTTTCCTTAATAACATTTTATGAATGTAATAAAACAATGGAGCGCCTTGGGAAACTGTAAGCTCTTATTGTAAATAAAGAATAAATAAATAAACAAGTCAGACAAAGAATATTTTTTCCATTACCTTTTTATTTAATTTTTCAGATGATTTATTTCTGGTGCGTTATAATATAAATTACCTATGTTAGGTAGACACTAAGCGGCTTCCTGCAACCTTTACCAGGTCGTCGGTCCACCGAGTCGGGGGCCTGCCCACACTGCGCCTTCCGGTGCGCGGTCGCCATTCGAGAACTTTAGGTAAGGTTGCAGGAAGCCGCTGGATGCGAGCCGCACAGGACCGGTCGGTGTGGAAATCCTTGGGGGAGGCCTTTGTCCAGCAGTGGACGTCTTTCGGCTGATAGATAGATAGATAGACACTAAGGCAATTCATAAAAAAAACTCACAGGTAAAAAGGCAATAGACTAACAAAAATATAATTGATTGATGTGTAAAGTCATTCTTTCAGGCGCGCTGAACGGCCTGCTGACCACGTGGATGCTGCTCAAGATCCAGGAGCACCAGCTGTCGTGGCAGGCGTGGCGCGACAGCACTCTGCACGTGCATGTCACCCTTGATGAAGACCGGCCTTCGCCGCACGAGTCCGTGGTGACTGTCGTCGGCAGCGCACGCAGCCTCACCGCTGACCGCGCCACCAACATCGCCGACCCCTTTATGGTGGCTCTGCCCTATTCCCTGCCGGATCCATGACTACGCAACGTTGTTCTATTCTTTCTTCTTACTGGCATGATTATCCTTCATACAGTTTAGGTGTTTCCTATTATCAATACGAATGTTCTTATTCTCTCTATCTCACGTAGCAGATTATTTCATTCTTATCAGCCATATTTTTGAGTTGTGGTGTATTGTATCATGAGCATGAAAATCCTTAATATAACTTAATACACACATGCATGCAGCTTGATTCGGTCTACTTTGGCCTTGATCATTTACAGCTCAGCTTACATGCATGGATATCAAGATCGTCCATATAAATTGCTGGGGCTCTGACTCTTAATTTTCACAGATTAATTGACTTCTAGCAGCGTGATTAATTAGTATCATATCTGAACTATACAGGTTAACTGTTTGACGATGAAGAGAAATTTATGTTCACGAAATGTAATATTATGATAGGACAAGTCGAGGTATTATGAGTTTCATGTGGGTATGTGTGGTGGCTACATCATTAATATTTTTCATTGTACTTTTGTTGATAGTAGCACAGAGAAGGCTTATGGCAAGTTGAGGACGTGATAATTAAGGTAAAATATATTTAATAAAAATTGAACAAATATCGTCGATGTCTTCTTTATAACTGAATTATCTGAATAATATACACAAACGATTGTTAATCATATATTTATTTTTATTGGTATAAATTAACATATTTATAACTAGGCATAACATATTAATATTAATAATTATTGTCATAATAATATCAATTTATAAAATCAGTAGGAAAATTATACTTCAAGCTGCTGTTAATGTCAATTTAAAGATAAAATAATAATAGCGATAATGTTAAAATAATAAATGTCATAATGGTCTGTGCACTGGCAATTATGCGTAATGCGCGGATGCAACTTCCTTATGAGTGTATAAGTCAAAGCGATCCCGCAACAGCGCTCTCCGAACAAGTCAGTAGTGATAATTAAACATCTAACGAGTACGACCTATTTAATACGTATAATTAACCGCTCACAATGTAATAACTGTTAGTCAAACTTAGAACTAATGTAAAAATCACATACATCTTGAGATTACAATAAATAGGAGGACTGTTCACGAGACAGCGCTTGGAGAAACAACGGGTCGGGCGGACACTGACGATAAACATCTTACAAAACATTAACACAACAATATCAACAACATACGTTCTTTGGACAAAACATATTCTTCCAATACATACACAATAATATATTTTTGTGACTAAAGCGTTTGACTACTCCTAACTTAAGTTCCTTTTGTGCCCAAGATCGGAAGACTATAGAATTGCAGGAAAACGCGTTGATAGTAGATTTGATAAAAGTCATGTCATTCCAACGTTTTTCTGCGACACTATAATCGATTTGAGTACATTGCACGGCTAGTGGGGGCACCGGTCAGGGCTGGTCTTTAAACCGGCGATGGATTGACTGCACGTAGGTGAAGACGCACTTCCAGTCAGGTTTGCGCATCGCCACCATATCGTCCACGTCTAGTAGAGGATAGATGCCCGCCTTCTCTCTGAAATAATGGAATCTCGTTGAAGCGCTGTTATTATTTGCATTGTTTTATAATTGAAATGAAATGAAAAACAATTAAATTAATTTTAAACATAATTAATAAGGTCCTATTAGGTAATAAAATGATACTGAATTGAACAGATTTTGTATTATAGTTTAAGGAAAGGAAAACAAACGAACCGCTAATATCCGTTGATATAATAATATATATGACGTCTACTCTTTTTGAAACAAAGAGTCAGCAGGCACTTACTCAGCAACTTTGAAGGCGAGCGCGAAGTTACGCCGGCGTTTCTCAGGGGTCAGTTTGGAGTAGTCAAATGCGTTGGGCAGGAAGTGATGCACGAGCGCGCAGAATGCGAGCCCGTCCGCCCACGACGTCGAGAAGTTCTCCAGCTTTACATTCTAGACAGAAACGAGCAAGCATTAATATATGCTTAGAGATATATCAACTGCCATACATTTTCCAAGGTGAATCATAAATGTGGCCGACAAGTAGACGTTGTACTGTGTTGGGACGGGCCACAGGATGTTTTGGCTTGAACAGGTTAAATTAAAGGGTGTTTATAAATCTATGTGCTCTCAGTATTTGAAAAGATGGTTAATTTCACGTTGCTGCTGGAATATTTACTTTGAAAAGGGAGACATGAGTAGTAGAAGAACACAATTGGAAAACCATCGCAAATTCTGACACTGAACCACACAAAACCATAAGATAGTAGGTATATACTTATTTCATGCACTTATTCACACATATTGGATACTTTTACAAGGACACAACAAACCGTAACGAAATAGGTAGGTAATTTTAATCAAATCATGCTAACCTTTCTTGTAAGTCGTTTAGACATCAATATTTTATTTAAAAATACACAATAACAGATATAAAAGATAAATGTATGATATTTAACTGAAAAGATGGAAGAACCAAAGTAACATAATTTGGCCATGAGATGACTATGATAGATACACAATTGATGTTGAGGAAATAATGGTAAACAAAAATAAAATACACGAATAAGCAGTTATAAAAAAGCTATATAAGCGTGTTGTGTGTGAGTGCGTGTTGTGTTATAGGGTGCACGTGCGCTGGTTCGGCTGACATGCTATAATACCGAGAACGCGATCACTCCGTTCATATTGCTCTAAAAAGACAGATGAAAATTTTCTGGTTCTCGCTTAGGGTTACCAACAAATAGATGTGACCAAGATGAATTCAACTTTAATCTGTCTTTTGGGAAATTCCAGTAAACACCCCGATACGTTTTGTTTTAATGAACAAAAATATATGTTATTCATAAATTAAAAAAATACATTAATTTGGACCCAAAATCTCTATACGGATTTATTTCGATGATATTATTTGTTCAGCTGACGCACTGGGGTGTTTGCGGGCCGTTTCTGTTTGTGGTGTGGTGTACCTCGTAGTCCCGGGTCTTGTCGCGACACCACTGCAGTAACCGTTCTTTTATAGTCATTGCGCTGGCTTGCAGCGCGGGGTCGGTGAACTTGAAGAAGGGTTGCGCCGGAGAGCCCGGGCTCTGCGGGGTTTGCGGGGTCTTTGGCGAGCTACAACGGGGACGCATGTTAGTCTTTTTCTTTCATAGACTGGCTCGAAGTCTACACTTCGCTCGAGTTATGTTTTGTTTAGTTGTGGTTGTGTCTTATCTAACGCAATATTAGTTGTGCGCTATCACATTTGCGTGCCATTTGATAACTTTATACGAGGTATGAGGACTCGCTTGTTATTCACATGTCGTTAAAACGCTTAATATTAAAACTGGAATTTTACTATGCGACTATTTTGGAACAGATAATTACAATGCACGTTTGTACACTTCACGTTTATATGGACAATGGTTAGATGCACTTGAAACGCTACATGGAGCGCGATGTAGCATTATAAAAGGTATTGCACAAGAGTACAAATTTTCTTTAAGCGGTAAGAGCTCATTCTGAGCGGTGTTTCGTAAATAATGGAAAAATGCAGCCTGCATAATATACAGATGTTATAAATAATAATGTTATGAATATCATCAGCTGTATATTTACTTGTAATAATCCTTATTGGTATCCACAGATATTTCTGCCAAAAACAAATATGATGCATTAAATTACGTATCATAATTAACAAGCCATACATATTCGTTTATGCATATATATGAAATAGATAATTGTCGGTGTTGCTATGTTTACGTGGATTATCTATGTTCGTTGTGGTGGACAGTGTATCTGATTGCAAAGGACGTAACGGTATATGGTGATTATAATTTTAGCTGAAATAAATATTTTACTCACTTGGGGGAAGTGGTGGAATTTTGTTTCTCAAGCTGCCGGAACTTGGTGAATGGCGACACGGGCTTGGGAGCCGGCCGAGTCATGCTCTCGACTACTGCGTGACAAAATTTACCAGATTGATATAAGTAGCCCATTTCAAAGTATAATTTTTAACATTGCACTTTCGAATTTACCGTTAAACCTTATTCTATTATAAATCTTATACGAGTAGATATTGTAACGGTTATTGGTGACATTTCAGTCTACAGTACTTAGGTGTGTTTCTATTATTCATTTGAAATTTGATCATGATATGTTGATGTTGATATCACTAATCTGTATTCAAGTTTTAGGAACACTGTATCTTCCGAGATATAGAGACTGGGAAGAGACCAGTGCAATATGGGGCACTGTGGATATTTTTTTTTTTTTTTTATCCACAATTGGTAAGCCCTTGGCATAACCTCACCTCATTTTCAAGTTCAACATACCTTTAGAAGTTTTCGTGGTTGTGCTACTGCTAATAGTTTTCTCGGTCTTCTCGGACGAGTCTCTCCTTACGCTCGATGTTACAGTCACTTCCTCTTCCTCTGTAATAACACCGCAGATATTGTAATACTTGTCATATACAGGGTTTCAGGGACAGGTTTCCGAAAATTTTAAGGGCTTCCTCAGTAGATGAAATTGAACAACTTTCCACAAGAATTTTTTTCAGAAAACGAAAAAAAAAATCGGCTTCTCCATACAAAATTATAAACTTGATTGGACAGTTTGTATGGTGAAGCCGTTTTTTTTCGTTTCCTGAAAAAAAAACTTGTGGAAAGTTGTTCAGTTTCGTCTACTGAGAAAGCCCTTAAAGTTTTCGGAAACCTGTCCCTTACACCTTGTATAATAGTAAGTCACAAAATGAAATTAACGTTCAACATAACTCGAAACACTAGTAACACAACAGCAAGACAGTGACATTTACATCGATACTTATAAGCTATTAGTCAAAATAAAACGGTTACGGGACTCGTGAAATGAGCTGAGTTATACGGAATATGTACACGTGACGCAATGACGCGGGGGTGGGGCGGGGCGGGGCGGGGCGGGACGGCATGCGCGCGACACAAGCAGCAGCCCACACACACACGACTCACGCGCGTCTCGCTCGTCTCCGCTCCTAACTAGTGGAATGTGTCTGCAGCGCGGCTACGCCAGCCCCGACACCAGGTCCTCGAACGCGTCGTCGGCGTTGCTCTCGTCGAGGAACTGCAGCTCCGAGACCGTGGGCATGGTGCGGCTGCGGCCCAGCGCGAACGAACCCGTCACCTGCGTCTGCGAGCGCTGCGAGCGCGCCCGGATCGAAGCCGCATGCGACTTGCTTTTCGTGTTCGTCTGGCCCGCGAAGTACGCCTCCACGGTCTTCTTCTTTATATCGACTTCCTCACTCTTAATTCCCCCCTCGAACAGTTTCGGCACCGATAAAAGGTGCATCGACTTGGCGCGCGAAACGACTCTCCTGGGGGACGGTGACTTGGATGCAGGTTGCTGTACAGTTATCTGAGTCCAGGAACCAGAGCGTGCGAGGGGGCTGGACGCCGAAGCGCAGCTCGCCGGTGACTCGCTTGAGATAAGTGACTCTCGCGACGCGGCGAGCGGGCTGCGGGTGGGGGCGAGCTCGATGGTGGGAGGGGGGGCGTGCGTGTGCGCGGGAGGGGCGTGGCCGTTCTGCACAGGGGGCGCAGGTACCTGCGTACGCGCCGCCTCACGCTTCCTTCGCTCCTGGCCGCTGCCACCGGCGTCGCGCTTGGCGGCGGAGAACTTGTCGAGCACGCCGCGCAGGTTGGAGGCGGCGCCCTCGTCGTGGCGCGTGCGGACGCCCGCTGTGATGGTGGCGGCGCCGCGTACCGGTCCGCGCATCACGCGCGTCTCCACGCTGCAATGCTCAGTAGTCTCCTCGCCGCCTCCGTTCATGTGATTGGAGTGACCATTCTGTTGAGGTTGTGGCTGTGGTTGTATCGCTTTAGGTTTAGAACCACGAGGACTCGAAAGAGAACGGACGCCGTATGGTGACGTTGGTATCTGTTGGTTCGTTTCATTCATAACGACATCGGGCAGGTAATCGACTTTATGTGCTCTAGCCTTCTCGATATCTGGCGTTTGCTGGAGCGGGACAAACGTGGAGACGAGGTTGGCGGGCGTGTAGTCGGTGACGGTGTAGGTGGGCTGCGAAGGTACGGGGGGCGGTCGCGACGGCTCGTGGTAGCCGTTAGGTTCGCGACGATTTTTTTCGCGGATTTGTTTCTCATAAAACTCAATTTGAAGCTTCTGTGCATCTATTTTTGGTGGTTCGTAACTTTGTTTTTGGTGGTCATAAGATTGCCTAGGAGGTTCATATGCCGACCTGGAATTGTCTATCCTTTTGACGAGTTCAGGTGCAGCAAGGTTATTTTGACTTGGGATGGATTTCATCGGATAACTAGGGGTGTGTTGAAGAGCATAGCTCGGTGGCGTGGGGGGGTTCGAATTGTAGCGGGGAGGTGTAGACGGTGGCGGAGGAATTCGATTCAGTCTTTCACCCTCAAATTTTGAAGCGATATTAACAGTTCGCTGTGGCTTGTCTATCTCGTTTACCCAGGGAGGGTTTTGGACGGGAGCTGGAGGACTTGGTGCATAAGGCTTAGGACTTATCGGATACGAGGGAGCTTGGTCGGTGTTTGGGGAAACAAGATTCGCAGTAGAGGGCGGACTCCACACGTGTGCTGTCGGTGAAGTGATCTTCTTCAGAGGTTTGAAAGCTGACATAGGGGCATGTGAGAATTGATTCACTGGTATCGGTTTCGCTACAAAGGGTTTGACCACTGTTGATTTCGTTGGGGATTGTGGGATGTGTGAAGGCGGGTGATTTTGCGGTACGTATTGAGGGGCCGGGAGGTTTTGGGATGCAGATGGAGGGGGTGCCATTATCGGTTTGGTGGGGGACTGCGGGATGTGCAGATGATTTAGAGGAACTATGGGGGCGGGGGGAAGCTTGGGTGGTAAGTATCCACGAATTGGTTCTCTACTCGGGCGCTCGGCAACCCACGGTGGTTTGATCACTTCAGTATTATTCACATCCGCGAGAACCTTTCTAACTGGGCGGAGCCCTGGAGTCTCTTCAGCTGCGTGCCAGAAGCGCTTGGCGGAGGACGAGCTCGACGACCTGCTGCGATCGTCTCGCTCGCGGTTTTCAAATGTATTCTTGATGTTACCAAACCTACTGCTCCAATTAGTTTGGCCATTAACATTGACATTTGCATCATTCTTTTGCATAAACGCAACGAACTTCCTATCGTTTTCTGTCTGAGGCTGGAAGGGTGGCAGCATGGGGCCGTTGCGATTTTCGTCATCAGTGTCGCTGTCCACGCGATATCCACCATATGGTTTGCCAAAACTTATAGTGTTTGCACGCTTCATGCGATTACGTTTGTTGTTGTTAAATCGGTTTAGGGGTTTCGAAAAGTCCTCAGCAGGAGGAGGCGCTGCGAAGTTGTAGGTCGGTGGAAGTGGCTGGTAAAGGGGCACAGTTCGTTTCTGTTCTTCTCTCATTTTCTGTTGCGGAGGTTGCACTGTTGGCGCGGCTGGTTGCTGGTGGTATTGCGTCGGAGCTCGTCTAATAGGCGGTTGTGCCATTTCCTTTTGTATTTGAGCGTTAAATTTATTTGCTATAGCTGCAATACCACTTTTGGAGTCCCGACGTTCCATGCGAGGTAGTACCGATGAAGTGTGCGTCGGTGCCCGCGATTGGGTATCGGCAATAGAATGACGGAAGAAATCAGGTTTCTTCGGAGCCGGTGCTCGTCTTTCGACAACTTGCGCATCGCGGTTCACCTTCGGTCCAGCTTCAAAGCTGGCCGAGTGCGCCACCGGAGGCTGCTTTTGTCTAGAAGAAACCGCATCGTGGAAGCTCACCTCCTCCTCAACGCTCATTTTGCGATCTGGCGTGCGCGGTTCCTCGCTGGGATCCTTGGACATCGATGTCGAGTTGCCTCCAGAGGACGGAGTCGATTCGACTTTCTCCCGTTCCGAGTTAATACCTAAGTGATTTCTGTCGACGAGCCTTCTCGCTTCCTCGAGTTCTTCCTGAGTGACTCCAACCGTATGTCGGTTGGCTCGACTGCGGCGTCGAGATTTCTTCTTGCAGCCGTCTAAACGGTCGGCGGCTTCGAGCGCATCCTCTAGTCTATCGGCGAGGGTGAGAAGGGCGTGGGCCTGCGGGTGGCTGGTGGGCGGCGCGAGCGCGGCGCGCAGGCGGGCCAGCGAGCGGCGCACGTCGGCCACCACGTCGGCGCCGGCCGAGCCCAGCCCCGCCAGCAGGCGCTCGCCGCCGCCGCCCAGCAGCCCCTGCAGCAGTGGCAACAGCAGCGACTCACCGCGCGCGTCGGTCGCTTCGGGCGCTTCCGTAGCTTCGGGCGTGTCCGGCGCCTCGCCTGCCGCCGCCAGCGCCTCCGTCACGGCGCTCGCGCATGCTGCCGATAATATTCATGTTATTAGCACTCTTTGATAATAATATTAGGTTACAAACTTGAAGAGGTAATTGAAGGCAGCACCGATAAACCGTAGGAAAGATAGGTCTCGAGATGTAATTGTATGAATAAAAACGGCCGGCCTCATGGATGACGGACGATCTAGTGAAAATTGCTGGAAACTTCTAGATCGCCTCCAGCCATAGCTGTTCACGAGACGCGTAGGACGTTTTCAGAGAGAGAAAAATAAGAGTAGATCTCCCCACCTTCCTGTTCCGCCATGAGTGAGCGAATGCGTGCGCGCAGGCGTCTTCGCTGCTCGTAGTCGGTGCTCTCCTCCAACTGAAAAGGGAACGGACACCGCTTTAGTTATCTGGAAAAAATTGAATTGGTTTGTATATGTAGAGTGTTTTCGTTGAATTTAAGGGATGATTGTACTTATGTTTCGTTAAATATTATGTTAATTATTCTATGCAACTCACACATAATTCACGAAATCCAGATAACATAGTATAGCTGGACAAAACTTTGTATGACAAGAAATCTTATTTCTGCCTTTGTAACTTGATCTGCTGCTAAACTGTGCTGCAGTCATCGACGGTCAATGCTGCAATGACCGATAGCCGGTGTTGTACACTGCGCGCCGAGTGGAGTGGAGCGGAAACCTGCGCAGGCGTGCGCGGAAGCCGGAAGTGGCGCAGCTGTCACAGATAACTACTCACCTGGAACGGATTCTAACAATGCTTGGAGAACCATGGTACCATGGTTTTGGACATAAGTCTGTGATGATAGAAATCGATAATATACAGTGTACTAAGCCATGCTTTACTATACAAAAAAAAAATAGCCACTAACAATCTCGAATGACTTATGTTTATGCGCGAGTATAAGACTTGCCCGGTTTTGTATATTTGAAATTGATATACCGTTTCGGAAGTATCGCAATACCACACTATAATCATATGATATTGGCGGCACCATCGTCATAAGTATGAAATTGAAGTTATCTATTACTGTTTCGTGTCTAAATATTGTGTATAATATGTATGACTCGTCGGTCGCTCGACTCAGTGACTCGGCTAATTGTGCAGTTCTCTATAAGCCGCCTGGCCGGTGACGGTCACCGGTCACAATAGGGTTGCTCGTAGAGCCAGCCAAGTGTGCCATCATAATTTTTTTTTTTTTTTTTTTTTTTTTTTTTTTATTAGCAAACCAACAGCTTTTACATATTTGATAACTTAAAATTAGTAATAATAATAGTACAAGCCAATAATAGGTTTACCTTAATTAAACCAAAAAGTAATAACAATATTAGTCGTAGGTATATACATGCATTCTTTTGTATTAAGTATGTAGTATAAGTAGTGTAAGTGTAAGTACTTAGTTGTGGAAAAAAGAGATATTAAAAGAAAACCAAAGAATCAGATATTATAATAACTATAAGAAAATAAATATAAATATGGTATATATTATATGTATATGTATATAAATAAATATGTATGAGTAAATCATATAAGTCCTCCGTCTCTTTTCGCGAGTAGGTATTTGTGGTCTAACAAAAAAAATAGTGGATACATACGCTCGTAACATTAGTGGATACATACTTCGCAATAAAAATTGACTAAATAGTATTTATGTATTCAAAATGTCACTTACTATGAGATTTTTAAACAACGGCTTTGATGTATGAAATGGGTCAAATTTACTAAAAGATGTATTGTAAATACGAGGCATGCGCGTTAGTACTCCGTTACCGGCATAGTTGGTGGCGTGACGTGGTACATGCAGTAGCGGTGTGTGGCGCGTGCGACGCCGCGGTGTGCATAACGCCAGCGCACCCACAAGTTCACTGCAGTCGATGCGGCAGTTCAGTATGTCGTGAAGAAAGCACATATCCAACACCTGACGTCTCTCCTCAAGAGTTAGCATACTATAACGGTGACAATCTTCAGTATATGAATTTGTCCACGAATGAGAACGATAGTTTAAATGCTTTATGAATACTTTTTGAATTCTTTCTAAGCGTGATTTATATACAGAGTATTGCGGGGACCAAATCGGACTTGCATATTCTAAAATGCTGCGTACATAAGCATAATAAACCGATTTTAGTGTACAGTTTTGTTTAAATGGTTTACAAGAACGAATGACGAACCCTAAATTTCTATAAGCTTTATCTACTATATATTCTATGTGATCAGATAGTAACATTTTGCTATCAAAATGTACGCCTAAATCACGAATTCTATCACTTCTGTTAATAGCTACGCCATTAAAAGAATACGAAAAAAATATGGGTTGCTTTTTACGAGTAAATGTAATGCATTCGCATTTTTTTATATTAACTGTAATTTTGTTTTTGATGTAAAAACCACTAAGAGAATCGAGGTCTTTCTGAATACTGAGACAGTCCTGAAAGTTATTTATTTTTAAAAAGATCTTTTTATCGTCTGCGTACATCAAGTGTTTAGCAGTTCCAAAGCAACTTGTAATATCATAGAGATATGCATTATAAAAAAGTGGGCCCAGGTGGGAGCCCTGGGGAACACCTGTTGGAATCTTAATAAAGTTTGATCTGAAGCCACCCATAACAACAGCTTGTGATCGATTGGATAAATATGATTGAATCCAACGGAGTAAATCACCTCGAATGCCTAGATTAAATAGTTTGTTGAGTAGTATGACGTGATCCACACGGTCGAAAGCCTTTTCGAAGTCCGTGTAGATCACGTCTACCTGACCTCCGTTATCCATGTTCTCAAAGACATAATTTGTGAAACAAGCCAAGTTAGTTATAGTTGATTTTTTTTTAAGAAAGCCGTGTTGGGTATTTGGAATTCCATTAGAAATAGTGGGATAAATAATGTTAAATATAATTTTTTCAAATAATTTAGCAGCAGTGTTCAAGATTGAGATGCCTCTGTAATTTTCGACCTTAGTTCTGGAGCCTTTTTTATGCAGTGGAACAATATGAGCCTGTTTCCACATAGTAGGCATGTGACCCTCAGTTAGAGATTTGTTAAAAATAATATGTAAAGGAACCGCGAGTGACTCCGCACATTTGACCCAAAAAATAGGAGGTATGCCATCACTGCCTGCTCCTTTGGAAATATCTAACTTGCTTAAAGACTCCTTTACTATTTTTAAAGATATATAAATAGTGGATAATATAGATATATTATTGTGATTTGTATCAGTTTCAATAAAATCAGCTTGAGCAGACGGTGGACCGAACACACTAGAAAAGAAATTATTAAACGCTTCACAAATTTGTTCACCGTTAGTGTACCTGACGCCATCATGCTGCACTGCCTTAGGATAATTAGATCCACCTCTCTGAGATTTTATGTATGACCAAAACGTTTTAGCCCTTAATTTTATCATTTTTTCAGTCCTAACTATGTGTTTATCAAAGCAATATTTTTGCACTCTTTGCTGCCTCTTTCTCAATAGGGAGAATTCGTCGTAATCACGCCTATTGCCATATTGTTTCCAAATCCTGTGTACTTTGTGTTTTTCTTTTATTATATTTATGAGTGCTTTACTATACCATATTGGATATTCATGGTGATGATTGTTATAAGAAAGAGGCACAAACTTGTCAATGCAATCGAAAATATATTTGTACATAAGATTAGTAGCATCTTCGCAATTAGAAGAGCCAAAAAGCAGTTGCCAGTCAAGATCGGAAAAATATTTATTGATGTTATCATAATCAGCCTTCAAAAACTTCCGCCTAGGTGTATCCGCTTCTTTGAGAGGTGAGATAGAAAGGTCTTCTACTTCCATTGTCAGGCTAGTGTGAGCTTTATCGGGGTTAACTAATGAAAAAGAATTTTCTATTAATAGAACGGGTAAGTTGGAAAAAACAAGGTCTAAAGTATTGTCTGCATGATTTCTTGAGAAATTATATTGAGTAAAACCATTAAGTCCAAGGCCTTCAAGTAAAAATTGACTGGAATTTTGCACTTCCGTTGGGCCTTGTCTTATATATGATGACCCATCATTATTCCAGCGCAGGCAAGGTAAATTGAAATCACCCAGTAAAATATAATTAATATTGGGATCGCTTTCAAATGAAGAATCAACTGTACATAAAATAGCCCCTATATCCGAATATAGTCGATTAGGTTTAGAAGAATCGTATGGAGGTATATATACTACACTGATATATAGATCATTAGTAGCGGAGAGGACATTGGCAGGAATTGTAACAGTTAACATTTCAGTGGGCCCACCGGCGTCACGCACACTACGCATGGCATTAAGCGATCTACGCACCAACAACAACACGCCACCTCCCGTTTTTTTGCCGGTCAATGCTATGTCACGGTCACACCGGAACACGTCGTACCTGTCATCACATAGTTCCCTATCAAAAATGCCCTTATGTAACCATGTTTCTGTGATTGCAATAATGTCAAAATCACTGGCCAAAATACTGTGACTGAAATCGAGACATTTCGTCCTGAGCCCACGCACATTTTGATAAAATATTTTTAAGTTATGGCTCACCATTTTTAAAACATAAACCTACCATTTGTTTAAATGATAATACATCTAAGTTTGGCATTCGCAAATAATGAATGGTCATCTTTAAGAAAATTTGTGCGTGGGATATACATAGGTATATAATCACATAATATGTATAATTTTTATGAACCATTATATTTATTAGTACAATGCTATTCTTAATAAGATTAGTACATGACCATCTGTAAAACAGTGAAAAATGTATAAGTAGTATGGAAATGTTACATAAGGTATGTGGGTAGATTATATTATAGAAAAATGTGATACGGGCGCAAACATAACAGTGTAACGTAGTATTAACCTGTAAAATATCGTATATTCGGTATATTCCTTGACTTCGACACGGGAAACTTATAATCGACACTTTGTTATAGATTGAAAACTGCACTGGTAGTGAAAGAAACTCCGAGTCGCACATACCTACGCATACCACAATAATATAAACCAAAATTGACCACATTACGTACTTTTGTAATAAACTCCTCAGGCTTCGATCAATATAATTTATAGTGTATTGTATTAAAGATGCTAGATAAGAAAACTGCTGAATATGTTTATGTCGCATCATTAAAGTCTTAAACCACGGTTTGCTATTGTAACAGAAGACAGTGAGATCTGCATTTTCGAGTGGCATTACTGAGATACTTAAATAATGTAGTGATTTGAAAATATGATGATATATATCGTACAAATAATATATGTAAATATAACATAAAAACTCTAAATGTTTACTGTATTTACTTACTTGATTTTTTCCACAACCAAGCTTACGATACAGGCACATGAGCATAGCTATATGTAATATAATTTGAGAGAACGTCTTGTCGCTATGCATGGGCAAAGAATATAAATGCCCTAAAGAAGAGCAGACAGGTAACAATGAACATAGCACTAATATCAAATACTTCATGTGATTTTCACTAAGTCGACTTCCGAAGTTATTTGCTGGGCGCGTGAAGTATCGTTCTTTCTTATATATATCCTCCCATTTTTTACCCATGTGAGCTGATATCCCTTGAGCTTCGTCGTATCTTTCACCTTTTTTAATAGTTGTTTATTATAAGGGGTGAGATGCTCATTAACGAAGATTGACGTAGCTCCGCCAGGCAGATCAAGGTCCTTGGATGTTAGACGTCGTTTCTTTATTCCAGATAAAATATTGTCTTTAATAAGCCTTGTCTTCATTTTGGCAATGACAACTCTAGGACGATCCTTCAAACCAGTTCGAGGGGTGATTCTGTTAATTTGAATGATATCATATGTTGTTATCTCGACACCTGCCTGATTTGCTATTTTGAACAAGATCTCGCTCAGATTCTCATTCTTAGACTCCGGAATGCCAATTATTTCTAAGTTCAGCAGTCTGTCTCTCTGATCGTTCGCATTAATTTCCAGTTTTAGTTGCGTGTTATGTTGTCTCAGATCATTGAGCTCTGACTCCAAACTTGTTATCCGCTTGGAGTCACCTGAGAGTGAGTCTATTTTCTTCTTAAAGTCCTCAGTTTGGTTGTTGTTATACTGAACGGAGCACTGCAATGACGAGATGTCATTTTGGATTTCTTTGTGTTTTATGTCTAAATTTTGAACCGCAGCTTTCATCTCAGTATATTCTTTCCTGATGCAGTTGATCTCTGATTTTAATTCGGTCGATGTTTCTGTCAATTTGGTGAGATCATTTTTAATTATGTTATCCAATTTATTGTTTATTTGTGAAAAATCTTTTTCCAATTCAGACTTCCATTTATTTAAAGTCGCTTTCATATCCTTTGTAAATTGATCGAACGATTCAGTGAGATTATCATCGAATTTGCGTTTCCTAATGCCATCCGATTGTTTAGTGGACTTAGGTATGTCCGAATCGGAATTGAAATCTTTGTTCAAGAACTTGTCCATGTTGATGTGATTGTCTGCTCTGCAGGCTGCAGGTATAATCTATGAGACAAACGCAGATGCGCTGTGTGCGAAGAGGATGAATTGTAGCAACCGACCTTGTTACTCGCGGGTGTGAGGGGAGCCCCGGTAGTCCGTTTGTCCTGAATAGTAACTTCCGCGATGGATTAGAACGAACACACGAAACTGCACTCTGCGTCAACTGCACTCTGTTTATTATTTATTACGCAGTGAAAAGCATTTATTATTTTAAAATGACTTTATCATGCGCACGTCCACCTTTGACGACGACTTGAGAGAACAGCGATAATACTTAGTTTTAAATATTCAGAGGCTTTTATATATTTCTAAATAATCAAATAAATCGACAAATACGATGGAAGCAAATTTTAAATACAGTACAGGGTATAACAATCACGGTTACTTCAAGACGGGCTTCTTTCTACTGCTGAAACTGCACTACAACTGTGCCTAACTCTTCTTCTTATCGTGTGGCACATTTAACCGTACTATCCACAAGGGATCTATGTATAGACGGCGGCGGTTGCCTGCTGTCGAACTTAGTATTACCCGCGGTCAGGTGTGGGGCATTTAGATTTACACCTACGGACGTGTTCAACGCGACCATCATACACATCTAGAAATCAGATGTGCAGGTTTCCTCACGATTTTTTCCTTCACCGTTAAAGCAGTTGGTATGAAAATGCACGTTTGAATCGCTGAAATTGCATGTTTCGAAAAACTCATTGGTGCACTGGCCAGGATCTGAACCCACGATCTCCTCTAGTTAGGACGAACAGTTTTCTGCATTCGCATAAAAATATCTTGAATAAAAAATACTTTTTATACCAAACTATCAGTTAATTAGTCGAGTTTGTATGGAAAATTCAAATGTTTTTCTGCCATAATATAGCAAAGTCAAAGAACAAATGTTTTTCATGCAGTTTCATGAGCCCACCACATTTTCACTTTTACACCTTGTATAAGTTTCCTAGGCCTTTAATTGGACGAAATAATCGATAATTTATTGTTTTAGGTCTTGCAAACCTCGCGAACAATATATATTTTTTAAACTTAGTACGTACACGTTAAAAAATATATATATATGTTTCCTAAAACTTATATTTTTAGTGTAAAATATATCGATATCTGAGGAAGTGTGATCCACTTTAAAATCTATCAAGCCGTTACAGCTACAAACTTAGATGAATAAACGAATAAAAGTAACAAAGACATGCTGTGAACCCTGAACAGCTGATGCTGACGTCGAGTGATAGCGAAAGTGCTATCTAACGCTGTACAAATAAGCGCTATTCATGCTTATTTGGAGTCACCACTTTCTTGTCGTTCTCCATGGACAGTTATGAATAATTAAGAAGCTTTTTGTTAAGCTTGAAACTGTTCGCAGCTTGCGAATGTATTCAGATACCTATATATATGTATTGTATAAGTTTACTGTTATAGTTTTGCTTAATTGTTAGCTATATTCTGATTGTACTTAAAGTATGTATACGTCGTATGCCCGTAATTAAACTACCTATTTACTATCGTTTTGGGAGCTTCTCGTCTACATAGAGTAATAAGATCTTGTGATACTGGAAGATGACGATTGTGAACGAGTAAAGGAATTACATACTCCCTCGCTCGTATTTGTTGAACAATTAAACGCCGCATTCGAGACAGGCTTCCTCATAAATCAGATGAACGTGAAATTGTAAGAAATACGGATGGTCTTCCAAACTTGGTTGCTGATAGTACCAATGCAGGTAGGGGTTAGTCAGAACATCAGATTGGTTGTCTCTTTCATTCGATCGGAGTTAGAATGGAACAAGGGGTTTTATATCTGGCATCGCGCGTGTAACGTCGTCGCTCGTTGTCTCCATGCTGCAGAGCTAGAGCTGGAGGGCTTTATAACTCACATGCTTCCTCAGGAGCTTCTCGTCCCAGCAGTGTTCTGGGTCGAACTGCTGCACGCTACGCGTTGTCTCCCTGGTTTGCTTGCCGCCGCTGGTGCGTACTGTCTCTTGCTGGGGACAAATAATTTTGGATAACCTAGGCTATGCTGGAGAAGATTTTGGTGAGCTTGCTACCATCTTGGGCATCGTCATAAGTTGCCATCAGGAAAAGATGGTGCTAACAGCTTATAATTTGTGGATAAAATATCGTGTGGAAAAACAGCAGTCTAGCTTGGTTAAAAAATACTTGTTTATATTCCGAGTTAATATCACGGGTTGGTAATTTTTATTATTTTTTAATGGACAGAAAATCATTGACGATTTACCAAGGTATTTACTAAACCAATGCCCATTTAGATAAAAGCTTGACTTGAATACTGTCCTAAGTAGAGCATATTTTTTATTTTGCTTGCGATTTGCATTTATCTAGATTTGTATTTCATGTAGGGTAGGTATTATACCAACCATAAGTATTTTAAAAGTGTGTTATTACAATATTTCTACTACTACTAAACAGAACTGCTCTACATTTCCAGTTTACAAAAGTTCACCTAAAGTGTTGAGTAAACGGCAAATATTTTTCATTAAACTATCAATTTCTATATTTTGTGAACCTTGTGTAGTGTAATAGTCATAAATCTCTGCCGAAGTATTGGTAAGAGTAGCTATATTTAGCTCCACACGTAGAATCGTAGTGGAAAAGGCCTTGCTTCATCTCTCTCACCTCAACGCTTGCCCTTCAGTTTTTATTTTTAATTTTACTGTTTTCTGAAGGAGATCGGCTCTGAAAAGCTTAGATAACGATCGATTTAAAGCTTTCAAAAGTTTATAGTAGTTTGGCGGTTTCAAGCTACATGTAGGTACGAGTATAGGTTTATTAAACGTTAGCAAGCGTAGTAAAAGTAGTAAATAAAAGTTTGTAATCTCGACACTCTAATGTAGTAGTGGTAGACAAAACTATAGTAGTAATACATGTTCGTTGTGCGTAATTAGTATCATCTCATTCCCGCGGAATATTAATTTGAAGTAATTTAGTATAACCCCGGTGATATTACGTACATATATGCAGTCGGAAATCCATCTTTCCAAACTTTTCATTAAAAAAATTCTGTCCCCTAAAATAAACTTAAGCATAACCCTACAGATATTTTACTTTTGGAATCTATGCTGTTTTTTCCGATCTCAAGAATACGTATGACCTATGAATTTTCTAGCTCATTGGTTCTCACTTATAAAAATATCAGGAGAAGCTGACATTGAAATGTGTAGGTAATCATGTTAGTAGCGCATGTTGTAATAAAACGTCTGAAAAATTGGATTCAACGTTTTTGTTTGTTTCGTAGGCGTAGCGGCGCGGCGCCCGCGCACCAGACTGACCGTGGAACGGATCGAGAATGTTAAACAATTAGCACGGAGCTCTAAAGAAAAACCGAAAAAAATTAATTGAAGTAAATGTATAAAACAAATGTGTAAAATATTCCTTTAAATCGTTAATATATTTTCTACCTTTTACAACTTCTACTACGCGGAACTTGCACGCTCAAATTTTTTCCCCAACAGGGATTTAAGAGACACTGATCAGATTTTAAGAAATACACAAAATGTTTGAAGGTGTAGTGATATTTGCAGAAGACTCGAAGTGGCTCAAATTCGTGGAAAACATTACAAGTCATGATAGTTAAATCCCAAGTAACAAGACCTGCATGTTGTACTACATGTGTCTAAATGGTAATATTGGGAACGAAGCGTGAAGAGTAAATATACATTGTAAAACAAACAGGAAAATCTGTCAATAGAATTCACGAGTAGCTAAATTCAAAAGGAAGATGACACACATTGACTGCAGCATTAGTTGCGCAAATACGATATTTTGTTGAATGAATGACCACTTGTTTGCAGATCTTGTTTATTTTATCACTCGGTTATCAATTGGCATTTGGCAGTTGTTCCACGTTTTGAATTCGCATTTATTTTACGTTTTTATTTAGTTTTAAGAATATAGAGTGTGTAACAAAATAGGTGCACTGCAAAATATTTGCTCCACCGCTTTGCTGAAATAGCAAAAATGTTAAATAAAAAAAAAACACCTATTTTGCAAATAGTGTATGGAGAGTTTAAAAATAACCTACAAATTTTAACAAAGTGGTAGAAAAAAGGTATTCAGTAAGATGAGTAGAAGCCCCAGTTAACCAGTCCTTTATCCTTTTTTTGCGTCGGTGCTAACTAGCTCTTTTGGGGTGATGGGAGCGCTAGATCAGTATTTTTCAACCTGGGGGTCGCGACCCCCCGGGGACATTAATATAATAACTAAATCATTTTCTAATTGAAGAAAATTATGCGCCAATATAAACGTAGTCTTTCAAATTACTAACATATTTCATGTTTATGGCTCTAGGGGGGTCGCAAGAATGTTTTAACTTATACAGGAGTCAGGTATTAAAAAAGGTTGAAAAACACTGCGCTAGATGATTGGTGCCGCGTTATATACCGCGCAGCTTGTTCCAAAGCATTTTGGGATATCTTATAACGATGAATATCTCACGAGATCTCCCGATGTGTTAATGGCGTCACACCCAATTAAAAATAAAATCGTGAAAATATATTCTAAAACTCTAGGGAACATATTTATTGGTCACTTTTAGAAACTTTATAGTATTCCATTCTCTGTCTAGAAGACATGTCCACCTATCAGATCGCGGCTACGCCCACGCCACCACTAGTTTATGTCCACTGCAGCTCCACAGCATGGAGCACTGCCAACTGTGTGACTGCTTCACAGCATGAGGAAATGGTTTTCGGTAGTTTGAAGTTCTCTTATAGTTAGTGAAAACTATACTTTGAAAGGTTGGAATAAGGCGACCATTCCTGTAATGTTTCTAGCTCTACATAATGTTATTGTACCACTTTGTTAGCGTGATAAGGGGTTCAAAAATGTACAAAAAATAATTTCATTCACAATTCGTATTCATCAACATCACCTCACCAGATCTCAACAATCTTATTTGTCTAATTAAATAACAACATATAATTTTCTATATATTTATTATTTAGCAGAATAGTTGGAGTTCTTTTCTGATGTCTCTATCGCGGATATCACGCTAAATTGTGGCACTCGATAAGAAGCAGAAGTTGATATTTTTTGATATTATTAGTTACTTTTGCGGCTGTTTGTTGCACATCATCATCAATTAAAATTGCTCGTCATAACTCGCATCTGGGAGTCTCAGAGTCCAATACTACAGAAAAAGTTTCAACTTGCACTTTGCAATTTCCTCGATTCCAGGATAAGTGATTCTGCTAGTATCTTCCAAATTCATTGGTATAGTCACATATTCACACGGTTGTAATGGCACCAACTAATATTTCCTGAACTTTTAAACATTACTTAGCATGTTCTACATTTGTCTATTTACTATCTACTATCCTACATTTGGCGCAGTAAGTCTTGTGACTGTTGTAAACATGAAATCATCAGGCGTCCAGTACATAATGCTCAGCGTGAAGTGACACGAGTGTTGGCAGGGCTGGCCCTGATCTGATCTGCTGTGATGGATGGAGCGAGCCCTGCGCCAGCCCTATGCCGGATATGTACATGATTTCATACCTACTCATTTTTATTGAATCAATCAAACGGAATCAGCAAAAGCAAATTTAGAAGAATCGAGAGAAGTAGAAGATCAAGGCAACGTGGAAGCGACATAGACTAGCATGAAGCTTGATACTCATCAAATGGATACGATGTTCTCAGTAAGCGCATATTGTAAGCTTTTTTGGGAACTTGACATAAATAAATGAAACCGTTGCTATTTATAAGTTTGTGTAGGTATTTCTAAGTGGAAACGCATCGTGATAAAGCATTTTGCTTTATATTTTTATAGTCAGGTCAATCCACTGACATCGAACATCAGAAAGCTTTGAGCGATCTGCGCGCACGCAGCTATTTTTAAAGACTGCGCAGAGCGTAAGTAGTTCGAACTTCGTACTACTGTTGCGGCGTTCCAAACAGAAAATTTCAAATCGAGAATAACATGAATATAAATCTTTTATGAATCTCATTAGCTGACAAAAGCAAGTGCTACCGATACCGAGGGATAGCACCAGTTAAAATTTTGTCATACGCCAAGAGAGGGCTGAAATAAGGACTACAGTTACAGGTGATGTTGATCAAAAACAAAAATGATCAACGAAAGTTTTTGTTGTTTATTTTTTAGCCACTTTAACTTATTGAGCTTTATCTGTACAGGAAATAGTGTTGAGTGTACAAGTTCCGAGTGGTAGGAACTTTGTACTAGGTAGAAAAAAAAGACGATTTAAAAGTATGCGTACAGCATCTATTTAAATAAAAAATATTTTGAATAGTGTTTCGAAAAGAATGAACTAACTAACAGTGCTACCATGCCGCAACTTGTGTATTTCTACACCTATAAACGAATATCAACTTGAACATAACAAAATTTTGACATATTTATATTTTGTTGCAATCCAACTGTCAGTCGCAATGTTTACATTGCAAGATTGCACTCCCAGATGGAATCCGTGGATCATGAAATCATGACAAATGTGTAGGGTGCTGATTTGAACACGAGCATAGTATTTTTTATAGAAAAACTGTTTCCGCCGAGATGGTATAGATCACGATTTGTTAGATACGAGCACATTCTTAAGAAAAAAAGAATGAATTTTAAACCATCCAGAGTTTTATTTCTTTTATAGCACATTTTAAAAAAAGGTTTACACATAACACAGCGACCATTGAAAACCTGTGATTTGTTGATCGTTGATTGATCTAAGCTATTTAATTATAAAATACCTTTAATTATAAACCTATTAAGGTTACCTGCGGAATAATGTCCGTTCGTACTACGTACTCTCTTATAAAAACATATGCAAATACGATACGATAACTAATGAAAGCCTAATGCACCCAAACAAGTGGCCTGGGTATTTGAGCAAAAAAAAGCTGATAATACTTTCTAATTAGAAACACTTTGTGCGCACTTTTCTGTCTTTGTCCATCAAGGAGAAAGACAAGGCCACCTAGCTCCGGCAGTGGAGCGATGTCCAAAAGCGGCGATGGAGGAAGCGCGCGCGCAGGTCGAAGCCCCGTGCGCTGGCGCAGTGCCATCAGCTGTGAGCGACACTATGTGCGCATGACTCGCAGAATCGACCGCGTTCTGCTTTAGACCAGGGTGTTGCCTTGGTGTGATATGATATAGGTATAGATAATAAAGGTATCCCGACACAAACAACAATGTCTGCACAGCGGCTAACCGCCGTATTGCTTGCGGACGAAATTGCATTGATAACTATCAAAACCGTTGACTGCAATGCAATGCATACTAAATCGTCTCTTGCAGACGTAGATGTTATTATTCATGTTAAAATGTTGACAATATGTCTGTAAAAGAAAGATAAAGTCTTCTTTGACAGAATCTTCTTCGCGTCAACGCGCTAATTCAAAGATCCAATTCTTTAACTAGTTTTTTATTCTTTATCAAATAAACTTTTATAGTTAACTATACGAAATTTACACATTTTAACAAAATTATGGGCGGATTTCCTCGAAACATTAATTTGGCTTCCCTTTAATATTATAACGTCTTTAACTGGCATTTCTAGAAAATTTCTTCGAAGTTGGACGTCATACATCATGTTTTAAGGTTTTTGGTGATATATGTGAATTTCCTCTTGGCACTCCCGTTTTATATTCATTTCACGACTCTGCAAATAGTACTTAGATAGCGTTGACTCAGCATAATATTTTCCTTAGTGCTATAGCGCTTCGTGGTGCTTTTGCCAAGTCGACCGGGTTCATTGGTGACGTCACTAAAGGCTGTAGGTGGATCGTTAACACTGCCCACTACAAATTCTTTGTGGATTCTCCCAGCCACTGAAAACTTTTGTTATGTCATCGTCTGTCCGCTATTGTTGGTAAATAAACGTGGTTCTGTCTGTCAGTAGGTCACGTCCCGCCGAGTCACGCTCAGGAGAGTCCAGACAAGGCTGTGCAAAGTCGTTCTTCGTTTCTTTGTTGATAGCAAAAGTTGCGTATTTCGCCAGTTTTTTGTGAAACTATGAGTCACGTTTTTGCTTTGTGAAACTTTCTTTCTTTGATTTTTGTCATCCAACTGTATTATCTGTAGTTTCTTGTTTTACGTAAGTTTAAATTAAAAGAAAGGAGCAATAAACGTGTTTTTAATAAAAGACTTAATACATAGAAGGTATATTTATTAAACAAAAACAAGCTAAGGGAGTCACCTTGTAGTTCGTGTATCTTGGTCAGTTCCTTTGTTCACTACTCTAGGTCTTAAAAACAGTGATCAAAATATTTCCCTGCAATTTCATCCTATTTTAGAACGATTTTAATAATTTGCAGAACAACATAGCGTTCTTTCTGCACTCTAAATCCACATCTCCTTAAAAATAAGATTGGGGTAAAACAGTTTTTATAATACAGAATAAGAAAACAGACACTGGCAGGTCAGGATTGTTTACAACCGTACTACGGATATGTGGAGCAAACCGAACTTCACACCTTTCCGCGGACAACTCGCCCCACTTTGTATCGAGTGTGCGTTTGGCAAGTGTCAGATTCGGCGTTAGGCGTATTATTAACGCAGGGGAACGCCCTATCGGCTCGGGTTACGATCGGCCTAGAGATTGACCTGTGCAGCTGAGTGTGCGCATAGCGCACCCGCGGGAAGCCAGTGTAGAGGGATCATGGTTTGAAAAATTCACACCTAATTAGGTAGTGGCAGTCGCGAGTGTGCTTGTAAAGGGAGATTATAACAACTTCGAGCCAATTTCAGAGGTTTGGCGGTGATACTTCCCAGATGTCGGTAGCGAGACTATCAGCGGTGAACTAACACGCATAATGAGGGCATTCAGTTACATGCAGGTTACAAGTGTACAGAGTGTAACGAAAACGTGAAACAGTACTTTAAATCGGACTTCTATTCATGAATGAAAGATTAAGACTTCACACAAATCGATCAGTTGATTTGGAAATCTAACTTTTTTGTTGAGAGTACCGGAAAGTTAAAGAGCAGAAGTTTTTCAGTGTTATGAATGAAAACTCTTTTTGTGTCATTTTCTATGATCAGGGTTGAGGTGAAAACTACAGAATTGATAGGACATAATAATAAAGATTATGTAATGTAATTAAACTGTAAATAAAAGAATCGTAGATTTTTTTTAATGATGAAACTTCGAAACATTGGATGAGCCAAATCGTAGACGTAAATGGGTAAGACGATATAGAAATTCGAAAAACTCCATGATTTTAGTTAGGAAAAATAATAGAAGACCAGATATAATATACAACTTTTGTATGTCGAGTCTGCCCTGTACACAAGGCGTAGTAACTGGTTCATTACTTCTTGGCACGTGCGGAGACAATATCATAATGTGATAGCGATCATCGAGTCATTGCCTCATCGGGTGCTGATCAACCGACCGGCGCGCACGCATGACCGACCGCACTCTCGCTCTCGTCCAGATGTGCCCCAATATTATTTTTTATTAATGTGTTTGTGTTTATTGATACGGTTAGGATTTATATCGGCTTTGACTGTCGCAATCAATATTAATAGAAAAGAAATAGTTACATTGTGTTGTTAAGTTTGATTTGTTTTAACTAGGAAGGAATGCGTTCGTTGCTATATAGGCAATTGTTGTTTCTGGCTAATCGATGCTTTTAGAGATAGCTAGGTATGGTGCAATATTAAGAATGTCAAAACTGCTTTGGAAATTAAACGTTCGCTAGGTAGGTTTTTATGTAAATCGGTAACAATCAAACTTTGAAAGTGTTTAAAATATACGGTGAAAGATGATTGTGCTGCTAAATATAATTTAGATATCTTATTTTATGGTCTTGGTGGCTACATTAAAATCAGAGAGAATTATTGTTATAATTAGACAATAGAAAGTTAAAAACGAAATAAATAAACATGAACAGAAAGTCACGTAGTGCGCTGCACATCGGCACACATCGGGGACGTAGCAGACGATAATGATTGCAAATTAAGTTATCTTGCAGCGATGCAACGGCGGCGCGGCGAGTTGCGCAGACGCCGACGACTGGCGAGCAGGCGCAACCCAGTTTGGAGTGAAGGAATGCTCGGCTAGTCAATTAATGGTGTAATTAACAGATGTAATTGGGTGTTTACATGTGTTTATATGTGGATGTGAAATCAATTGATGTTTCTAGCGTGACCAACTGGGATGTAAGTTTAGTTACTGTTGAGAATCATATTTGCCAACTGTTTATATTTTATTTTATTTTGAAAACTTCCATTCACCGCTTCCTTTACCGCTGTGCTTGCTTACATACAGGCTGTAAGAAAAAGTGTAATAATATTCAAAGGTGGGCTAACTCATCAAATTTAAATTGAAAAAAGTCACCTGTAAAAACAAAGTGTAGAAAGGCCTCCTAATTATTGCTACACACTTTGTTAATCCTGTATTTCTAGACGGTATTAGTATCTACAATTCTGCAGATTGTCTATGGCGCAACATAGAGTATAATTCCGTGTGGTGGTAGCCGACACCTGTTACAGTACACCTCCAAGAAGAAGAAGAAAAAGAGGAAGAAGAGAAAGGGAAAGAAGATCTTCAGTTTATAGGCACTTCACGAATCTTGAATATAAACTTGAGACATCATATAACAATAAGAAACTACTCTACTATACTCGTAAAGAGCACCAACTGAAAGTTTTATAGTTTTCGCATTTTGCTGCGTAAATATGTTTTCCTTTTTAAATCATACCAGAAGCTAACGAGTGCTTGTTTTAAGTAAACGCAATAACTTACAACCACACATGTCTAATAACTAGTGAAGTAAATGTGATAAGTCATTTGAAGAAAGCAAAGTGGTTTTCATCCATAAACAAAGCCATAAAGAATCATTTCCGCGTAAATCTCAACTTTCCTCGCGTCTCGCCGGCGTTTGCATAACAGAGAACTATTACTTACAATTATAAACATAAAGATGTACAGATTACGCGCGATGAATGATAGGGTAATAAGTAAATAAATGATCTCGGGTGGCTATTAGAGTGGGCAATTGAAGTAGCGCGGGGTATGGACCGTGGCGGCGGCGGCGCGGGCGCAGTGGATGAGATGTGGAGTGGACCGTGTAGCGCGCGTAGAAAGAAGCAGTTTAGGAAATAAATGTCTAGATGTAACTAAAAGATAGGAACTAGGAACGAGCAGCAAATAAAAGTTTAATTTGGTTTCGGCCAACAGACCGATAAGATTGCTTCTCCTTTTTAGGGTTCCGTAGCCAAATGGCAAAAAACGGAATCCTTATAGATTCGTCATGTCTGTCTGTCTGTCTGTCCGTCCGTCCGTATGTCACAGCCACTTTTTTCCGAAACTATAAGAACTACACTGTTGAAACTTGGTAACTAGATGTATTCTGTGAACCGCATTAAGATTTTCACACAAAAATAGAAAAAAAAACAATAAATTTTGGGTGTTCCCCATACTTAGAACTGAAACTCAAAATTTTTTTTTTCATCAAACCTATAAGTGTGGGCTATCTATGGATAGGTCTTCAAAAATGATATTGAAGTTTCTAATATCATTTTTTTCTAAACCGAATAGTTTGCGCGAGAGACACTTCCAAAGTGGTAAAATGTGTCCCCCCCTCTCTGTAACTTCTAAAATAAGAAAATGATAAAACTAGAAAAAATGTATGATGTACATTACCATGCAAACTTCCACCGAAAATTGGTTTGAACGAGATCTAGTAAGTAGTTTTTTTTAATACGACATAAATCGTAAACCGCAAATTACCTTTCATTTAATCAAAACAAATATAAAAAATATAGAGTTCAAGACATGTGTGATTATGAATTTATACGGAACCCTCGGAGCGCGAGTCCGACTCGCACTTGGCCGGTTTTTATTATACAGGTGTAATTGAAATCGCGGACCAAATTTCAACCGTGGTTTCTGCCCAAGAAACTGAACAATTTTCTCTAAGGAACCAATTCAATCGGAGCAAAACAATTTGGACTTTCCATACTTTCAAAGTTGGCCAATCGGTTCATCGATTTGTATGAAGAGTCAATTTTTTTTTGCTCCGATTGAATTGGTTCCTTAGAGAAAATTGTTCAGTTTCTTGGGCAGAAACCACGGTTGAAATTTGGTCCGCGATTTCAATTTCACCTGTATAGTTTTATTTAGGGTTCTTACCTTCCCGATGCAATGGGAAGAGACCCGTGCCCCTGCAGTGGGGACGATATAGGTTGTTACCACAAGTTCTTTTTAAGCGTAAGCGTTGCATAATGAAAGATGGTAAACAGATAAAATTGAAGGAGTTTTCTGACTTTAACCAAGTAAAACTGATACGGTACGAATCGATATCCTCCTGTTTTCAACACGTCAGAAGAAATATGTATTACGAGGGACTGAAGCTACGGATATTAAACGAATAGTATATTAAAGGGTTATGTTAACCGTTAAACGAAGGTTTTTTTATATTATCTTTACGGTACTAGGATCGCTAGCAACTTTTTTGCACTCATTGGAGAAAGTTGTTTAGTTTCATAACGGACTATGGTTATTTTAATTTTATTTTGCCCTAGACATGTTAGCAAGATTGCGCATTATATAGATAAAGTCGTAAGTTGGTTTGGTATTCCAGCTCCACGCGTATTACTCAACGAATCTATTTGAGAGCACAACACTAATATTGGCTGACATATACAGATATTTCCCGACCACATGTCGTTTGCATTCCTCAGTCACCGAGGGCAGAGTAAAGTTGTTACTGCGGATGTTGTATTTATATTTTCATTCTATTTTTCAGTGTTATGTTGCAAGAGGGTGACCTCGCGAGAAGCGCCGGAGTTGACAGTTACAATGTCATATCACGCTATAGCTATCATAAACTTTTGCCAGGGTCAACACCTGGACTACATAAATAAATAAATAAATTCACAATAGAAAAGCTAAACAGTTTAAAAAAAGATTTTTTTCAGATATGTAACACCAATGTATTTGTTACATATCTGAAAAAAATCTTTTTTTAAACTGTTCTTTATTAATCTTTTTTTAAATAAATTCAAAATGAAATTGCTAGAACAATTTCTAGAAAATTTCATTTTGAATTTATTAGGTAGCACGTAGTCTACTTAGTTCATATTAAGAACCTAATATTGTTTTTTGAAATAAATCTACGGTTCTGTTTAGAGAGATTGCGATGATGGCAAGACAAGAGGATGTATAGGTGCATATACACATAGCTTGATTACCCAGTTCTCGGAAGAGTTGGCAACGTTACCACTGCTAGGCGTCAAAAAATTTAAAAATGATTTTTTTTCAGTTTTTTCCTATTTCATAAGTATCCAGGAAAAAATATCACACGACCTGTCATCAGGTCCCAAACTAGGTTTTCTTTACTTTTGGGAGTCGCAGAGACTGTTAAACACATGACATAAAAAAACACAAATGAAATCAAATAAAACCGTTCGTCACACAAATTTAAGCCTTGGATGAACAGTTGAACGTCGAACCTACGCCCCTTCCCGGCCTTACAGGCTAGGGAACGTTAACCATAACACCGCCGCCGGCCCGGTCATCCATCATGTAAGTAATAAGTCCAAGTTATTATAAATTCAGATTTAGGTAATCTTGTAATTAACTGGTTATTTAGATACATAAATTATTGATAAAAATATCTTAATACGATGTACTTATAGCTACGTGTTTCGGCGCAAGATAGTGGATAGGTGAGTGCTAACACCTGATATCTTGACGCGAAAAAACCCAAAATTTATTTCAAGGTGCGATTTGAGTATTTTTCAAAATATATTTATATTATATAATTTTATTAAACTCACCTACGTTGCTGGAGACAAAGCGCAATCCTTAAACCTTCGGATATCACTATTTTCTACTAACCACGTATTTATATGCGGTTTGCACTAAAAATTCTAACTCTATTTGTAAGAAATAATTAAACCATATAAATTTATGGTTATTTTTTTCAGTTATGTTTCATGTCGTTTTGGCGCGGACCGCATCGCGCGCGCTGGCGGGCACACTGCGCGCGCGCCGCCCGCCGGCGTCACGGCGCCCGATATAGCGCGCGGGGCGCCGCACGCGAGTTTTCCGCCCACCACAATAAGGGACAAAGGCACTAAGTTCAATTTCCTCTGTACGCTGGTGTAAGATACGCCTTTCGGGCGGCAGGGAGGGTGAAATGTCGGCAGCTCGCGGTGTTATTTTTGCCGGCGATTTTCGTCGCTTTCCGCAGCGCGGGCTTAAAACGGCAATAAGCACCGCCGTCCGTACTATGCGCATTGTTTACTAGATAATTAGGGCAAATATTTCTGGGAAATAGGTATTCGATGATAAGGAAGTTATCGATGATTTATCATTATACATTTCAATAAGTGTATAAATATTAATATTTTTTCTGTTTTTTTCTATCTCGCGCTCACTAATCTAACAGGTAAGTTTTTTATTTTTAAGCGACTTGAAAAAGGCGTTACTGTCTTCGGAAGTTAAATAGGTACTTATACATATCCACGGATTTGAATGGACTTTTTTAGAAAGAACGCATTTAGCTAGAGGCAGAACCTTAGGTTTGCTTCTCACAATGTTTGGACAAAATAATCAAAACTTTTAGTGCACTGACTGACGGAAAGTGACGACACAATTGGGGATGTTACTCGCAAATTCTAATAATGTTTGTTCACTCTCATTCACATTCCTAAGTAACAGGGGGCAGAGGCGCACTACACCTCATTAGGTAGAATAATAATAATAACCGGAACAAATCACACACGGTCATCTGGCCCCAAACTAGGATTCCCTGTATCTTGGGAACCAGAGACTGATATACATACACATATACATACACATATACATTTAAATACATATATATATATATATATATATATATATATATATATATATATATATATATATATATATATATATATATATATAGATATTATACACCCAGACTCAGAGCAAACAATTCTGCTCATCAGAGAAAAGTTTGTCCTGTGTAGGGATCGAACCCACGACTAAAGATTAAACAGAAGTAATGAAATAAACTTAAATTTTTATTTGAATTTATTTTGAAACAAACAAAGTAACGTACAGTCTATGTGAAAATTGTGAAAGGTAATTTATGAAATGAAACTCTCTTTCTACTGACCATTAAAATGCTCTTGAATTTATTTCATTCAAGAAGAATTGTACCCATTAATTTGAGCCAGAGCCTACGAGTGGTAGGGGGTCGTTCATTAATCACGTGAGGCTCAAAAGGGGGGGACGGGTTCATAAAAAATCACGAAATATCACAAGGGGGGTGGGGGGTGTACTGAGATGTCACGTGTATTTATTTTTTCGTTGATCCAAACGTCGGACTGTTGTTGTTATGTTGTTTTTAACTCTTCCCAAGGTTCGAAACAGCTTGAGGTAGTCAGAATCAACCTGCTACTTTAATGTCTGTCTGGAATTTTTTTATCACGGTGTTTAATTTTCCAGAATTAAATTACCTTATACCTGTATTTAAAGATAATATTTTGTACCAAAAAAATACACGTGATTTGGGTAGGGGTGGGGGGTAGACTAAAATCTCACCACGTATCACCAGGGGGAAGGGGGGGGGTCTAAAAAGTTGCTAAAAACATCACGTGATTAATGGACGGCCCCTAGGAACTTTGTAGTACGGATAGGTGGAAAAATTGAAGATTTAAAAGAATGTGTAAAACTATGCATATGTGCTTGCATATTTAAAATAAAATAAAATGCTTCGATTTAAAAATTATGAATAGGAATTTGAAGAATATAGGATGTTGAAATTAAATAATTGTTTGCTGGAGCTGATGACGTCACTCGACACCCACTGCTCCCGGAAATGCGACTTGCAATGTTTGGATTAAAATGATTCAATCTGTTCGTGAAGACAGGTCAGATTTCAACAACACTTTTGACAGTCTGATTTGAATGGATCTAAATAAAACCCTCCACTTGTGAAATGAAGAAGTTTCTAGCCGTGTGCACGGATGTACGAGTGTCATACACGCCTTTTTAATAATTATTACATTACGATATTAATTGGCCGTAGTAAGGGATAAGTAAGTAAGTAAGCGTAAAGTAAGTTAGGGATAATGTACTTTATGTCAGTGACATGAAGTACATTATCCCTAACTTACTTTATGTCAGTTGGATCGTTGGAAACTACGGCTAATTTTGCTTGAAAACCGGTACATTAAAAACTTGCTTCATCCACAGTTTACAAAAACACCCGTAGATTTATTTAGAATTCTGTGGCCCAGTTTATAAAGCTAGTGAAAATTTAATTTAGTGCTTCCACTCGCGAAACTGGAGTTCTTTACTAAGATACATGACTGATATACTCGTGTCACAGACATATAATACAACTCGTGTTATGTTGGCCGATAAGCTATTCGATATGTCGAATCGAATTGATCATGGGTTTCTTGAGGACAATTTTTCAGTTTCAATAATAAGATATTTTCTCGTCAAAACGCACACAATTTGTAGCTTGTGTCTAAAAAGTTACATAGAATTTAACCCCTTATATTTGACTTTTTTGTATTATTTGTGTATTTTCTTGTTTATTGGTGTGTTTATCTAATCGAAATTGTTTGAAGCTAGTAGTGGAAACTTTATTGGCTTATGTTTATACCTTTATAAGTAAGTAAGTAAAGACTTTATTGCTTTTAAACAAGGTATGTACCTAAAATGTGATATTAATAAATTTAATATAGAATCACTTGTTTAGCCATAAATATAGCATGCAAATTATATTACAGTGAATGTGGCCAGACAGTTTATGTAGTTGTCTTGTGGCTTAAAAATTAATCGATAGAGTAAAACGTGTTTTGAAGAAGCCATTCGTGTAAGCACTTCTTAAATCTGTTAAAAGGAAGATCTTTTATTGATTGAGGTATTTATTATAGATTATGTGACCCATCCAGTAGCAATTTTTCTTATAATAGGTTGTCTTAGGAATATCGCTCATAACCAGCCTATTTCGATTTCTTTTTACTCTGGCATTTACTTCCCACGCTTCTTTGTAAAACAATTTCTTGTAAATTTTAACAAATTTAGCCATCTCGAATTTATATTTGCATTTATATGCATGGTAGTGGCAAGATTTTTAAACTCTTAAATAGCGGCCTACACGATACGTCTTGTGCTACTCCGAAAATTGCGCGTATACATTTCTTCTGGGCAATAAAGACACTTTTGATATAAGCACCATTGCCCCAGATTATTATCCCATAGCGAAGGATGGATTCGACATGAGCATAATAGGCCGTGATTGCCGTGTTTCGGGATGCAACTTTTGTCAGTTTATAGATCGCAAAGGAAAAGCTGTTAATTTTTGCGCATGTTTTATCTATTTGGTCTTTCCAATTAAATTTATCGTCAATTGTTAGGCCTAGGAATTTAACAGTTAATGCAGTATGTAGAGTTTGTCCTTTGTAACCTATATTTAAGTTATTTTTATTATTGTAATTAATGTATGTCGATTTGTTAAGATTTATTCACAAATTATTGTTTTCTAACCATTCGATTATTGATTCTATTGTATTATTAATGTCAGATGCGTGATGATTAACCGATGTCCAACTATTATTATATATCAAATTATTATTAAATGTCAAGGAATTTTTGGAAATCAGATTTTTATTGCATATTATGTTATTTTTAGATGTTACAATTACTGAAATGTCGTCTGCGAATAGAATAGTTCTATGTCTTGTTACGTCAGGTAAATCATTTATATAAATTAGAAATAATAATGGACCGAGCACACTACCTTGTGGTACACCATAAGCATTTGTTTTATATTTAGATCTGTATGCACGTTTTACATTTTTATCGTCTAATTTAGTTATTTCTACGCACTGTGTTCTTCTCGAGAGATATGTTCGTAGCCATGAAAGTGCAGGTCCTCGAATTCTATGACCTCAAGTTTTTGTAATAACTGATTATGTGATACAAAATCAAAAGCTTTCGATCGAAGAAAAGAGCAGTCATGAGTGATTTGGAGTTTGTACTCTGCAGAAGGTCTTTAATTAAGTTAAATATTGCTAGTGTGGTTGATTTTCCTTTCTGAAACCCAAACTGATCATTTTTGATTATGTCATGTTTTACAAAGAAACTCATTAGCTGCGTGTGTATTACTTTTTCGAAGATTTTCGAGAAAATGGGTATAAGAGTGATTGGTCGGTAGTTTTCCATAACCTCTCTTGGGCCTTTTTTGTATAAAGGTTTTACAATGGAAACTTTTAGCTTACTTGGGAAGATTCCTGTTTCCATAGACAAATTTATGAGATAAACCAAGACAGTCTTTATCTGATCTTTACACGACTTAACAATTTTAGTACATATATTATCGTACCCTTCAGAGGTGGTTCGATTTAAGGACATAATGATTCTGCTTAAACAAGTTTCGTCAATAGGAGCAAGGAAGATCCGAGTTATTTTGTACATATTTATTACCTGTGTGCTTAGTGTTGTATGTCGTTTTGTTTGTTAAATTTATATAGTAATTATTAAACGCTTCAGCTATTTGTGTAGGGTTACTTAAAGTATACAATCAGGGCGTCTTTAGCCTAAAGTACTAGTACTATCTATTAAATTTAATTTAGCAAAATTGTTATTTAATATAAAGATACAACCTTTTTGTCCTATTACTGTTTGTTATCTTTTTTAGTATGTACTTGTAGTGTCTTGGAGTATTCTGTTATGCTACAATGTATCTTTATAAATAAATAAAAACTGCCTAAAAATTGTAAGCCTGAAAACTGTACAGTCAGATTGTTTTAGTGTTTACGTCTTTTCAGGCACGAAATAAATAACAATGGTATGGGCACAGCGAACAAGGCGCGAGCGCAGCGAGCTCGAAAATTATTGTAATGAACTAATCAACTGCATCTATACGGAACAGAAAAACATGAAATTGCTCATTTATGCCAAAGAAGGGCCATCCAACCTAGAGAATTTTATGTTTACGTGTCAAGCGTTGAATAAAGGTTAAAGGATGCTGATCCGGCATGAACTACGGGGCCCCATCTGATCGCGGGGCCCTGGGCACGTGCCCAGTGTGCCCAGTGGGTAAGAGGGGCCTGTATGCAATATTCTTTTATGTACTATTTAAAGCTGTTATTTACAAAAAAAAGAAGTCCTAGTTCGAAGCTTTAATTCACCTAAAACTCTTTTAATGTTAAATAGGGCTTTACTAGTTTTGTTGAATGTGCAAGATGTCACCTTTATAGGTACAGAAAGTTAACTTAGAATGCAGAAGTATTCCTTTGCATCAAAGTAACTTTCATAGTCATAAGCTGAAAATCATAGCTAGTCAAGCTGCGCCAGAGTTTGTTTACCTCTACTGCGCTGGTGCACGTATTACGCGTGCGCCAAAAATAGGTGCGCCTTTATTCGCACTCCGTCAGACTTGCATTCACCTCTCCTTCACTTCGTGTAGCGAAACACTCTCTATTATACGCGTATCACGCAGTTTTATTTAGAATTTTTATTTTAGTTTTGTTTATTTAGTTGGTCGTCGTCGTGGAAATTCTTGCGGCGGCTTTTGTTCAGCAGTTAACGTCCTTTGGCTAATGATCATTGTTGTTTGAAGTAAGCATATAACTTGTTACACCACATCGTCGTTAGAATGCGGTTCCTGAATTTAATTGCGATGCAAATGTTTATTTTTATATCACTTACATAGAGGTTTTTCTTTTTTATCATTTCCTTTTTATTCTCTTTGGTTAATAATCTAAATCAAATGTTCGTTTAGTTACGTTTCACATTAGGTGAGGTAGAATATATAAAATTGGTGTAGGACCCGTTAACTGGGAATTCTACTCATCGTTCTGAACAACTTTTGTTCTACGACTTTGCTCAAATCGCAAAAAAAAATTCGGACTCTCCATACTAATTGATCATCTGTTTTGCCATTTTTGTATGGAGTCCAAAAATTTTGCCATTTGCGCAAATTTGTAGAACAATAGTTGTTCAGTACGATGAGTGAGTAGAATGCTGAGCTAACGGGTCCTACACCAATTTTGTTACACCCTGTATACTTTGCTAAAAGCACGGTTATGTAGTATTGGTAAGTCTTTAAAGTAAATTAAAATATTTGTTCCAAGTAGAAGTTCTCTTAGCTGCTCGGAACTCGTATTAGGTAGACAAAAAAATCCTTACAAAACCCAAATCTACAGCTCCTCATACCGCTATAGGTTACCTTTTTGCGTATAGTATAAAATAATTTGTTTCGGAAATTCGGAATTATTTGCCATTGGATGCCGAGGCTGTAATACATCTCACCCCTCCCGCACCTCTTCACTACCCCAGATTTCTTCTCAGTTATGCGCTATGCCTGTAGTAACTGCTATGTAATCTGTGCGCGAAGGCTTTCTGTAAGAGAAACCCTAACCTCGAGCACACATTTTTTTCTATTTTACTTTCTCTGTTTCTTTTTCTCTCTTGCACTGACCTGGTTGACGAGGAGCCTGCCGCCGGGCTGGTCCGCCACGTAGCCCTGCATGCCGGCCATGAGCACGGTGGCGCCCAGGAACTTGTTGAGCAGCGCGCGCGCCTCCGAGTCCTCGCTCGTGTCGCCCTCCTGGATCACTGCGCACGGAGCACGCGCACGGGGACATCGTGTGGGTTACATATAGATCACTTTATAGAATCAGAATCAGACATATAGCACCTGGTTCGGTCTTACGTGGTAGCGGATCTTACAGAGTGGCTGAATTTGTTGCATTTTGTTGTTCTTTGAACTGCACGTAATTTGATGTAATAACATAAATTATTATACCTATAGATACGTTATTATTATCATCGTTGGTCACAGAGCGTCTCATCACTAGCTTGTGGCATCTTGTCGATCTTGTTGTGGATCTTCACACGTTTTCGAAGCTTTACTTATACGTACTTTTATTCATAGAACTATAAGCTACCATGAAAAATAACGCCAACTCACCGTCACACTCACTCGTCAGACACTCACCTATATCAGCGTTCCTCATCCGGGTTAGTATGTCCTGCACGCCGGACACCTTAGTGGTGCTGTCGAGGAAGGACTTCTCGGTGTGGCGGCTGGTCGCGCTGGCGGCGGTGCGCGTGCCGGCGTGCGCGGGCGCGGGCGCGGGCTCGGCGCGCGCGGTCACCCTCGCGGTGTCCTCTATGGAGCCCAGGCTCTGCGCGCTGTCCGTGCGCCCCAGACCTGCGGCAACGGACATTTGCACTGACCAGTTTCGTTGAGTGTACAATTCCGAAGCGGTAAGACTTTGTAAGAGTAGAGTAGCACATTTTCGATTTAAAAAAATGTGCAAAGCACCAGTTTTGACGTTGTTGGTGCGAATTTTTTTTTCGATAAATGTGTATTTTTTTAAGTTTATCAGTTAAAAAATACAAACAAATACGTTCATGTGTAATTATTTATTGCGTCTGATCTAATATAAAACCCTGAGTTTTGAAATTTTGACAACAAAGCGACGAAAAGTAAACTCCTGAGATTTTCATCATAATATCTCAAATTGGCAACTTCCAACAAAAAACTATAGACGTTATTTCATAAAACACTCAAGAGCAACCACTTCGACAAAGTTTGCATGCATGACATGCGGTGGTGTTTGCGATCAGCCGCACAGTTTTCCAGTAAATTTGCGGTTTGCGAACAGATCTTCGGCCCGAAAGTTATATTAGCATACTAACCAGCATGTGCTGATGAGTCGCTGGAGATGCTATCCCGCATGGTGGTGGTGCGCAGGATGAGTCCCGCCTTTGGGTAGGAAGGTCGCTCGCTCTTGCTGGATTCATCTGTAGGACAGAAACACGTTCGTCTTTATGAGTTGGATGCGTTGGACTCGCTGATATAACTTCTTAAATACCAGGTAATTCCAATAAGTAAGAACGAGGTGATGCCAAAGGTAGACTGTTCTGCATCTGCATCTCCTCGGCAGATCATTTGCCTTGGTGTCGCAGCAATTGCTGCCTGCCCTCTGTGTCAACTAGACTATGCCACTTAATGTAAATATCTAAACGAATAAGAATCTTAATCATTATTTATATTCTTCTTATAATTTGCAATAGACTTTACGGCTAATTATGTGATGGATGATTATTTATTTATTTATTGAATGAATGAAAATGTAAAACAGTATACGCAGAAAAGAAAATTACAGGTTACAACCTTCACCTTAATTAACAAATCTTGCACCAGTTTAGTCGACACACAAGTTAGTAAAGTAACTTATACTCACTTGCACTTTTAATGTATTTCTCGGTGAGCGACTTGACGGAACTCTGGCGCACAGTTTTCTTGTCTTCTCTCTTTTCTATCCTCTCCTTTCTCTCCATGCTCTGTCTGCTCTCCTTCTTGTCTATGCTTCTTTCTATCTTGTCTGAGCTTCTCGTCTGCTTGTCTGTGGCCTGTCTGCTCTGCGTGTGCGACTTGTCCGCGCTCTGTGTCTCCACCTTGCTGTCTATGCTTTTCCTCTCCACTTTGCTGTCTGTGCTTTTCCTCTCCACTTTGCTGTCTATACTCCTGGTGCTCTGTTTGTCAACGGCGTGTTCGAAACTTCTCATTTCTGTAAGGTCCTCTATCCCAGTGTCGGAGACTCTTCTGTCATTGTGTGTGAACTGGTCTAAACTGGCGCGCTCCTCTTTCTATAAAACAAACATATTCACAGATATTTGTAAGTAATATAAGTTACCAATTACATGTATGGTTACACTGCATTTACACCTAAACTTCGTTCTTCAACCGACACTGTGCTGTGTGCGCGCGCAGGTAGTCACAGACTGACGGTCGCCCGGCAGCTCTGGTGTTGTGTTCAGTAGTAGTTCAATATCAATAACTGCTCAATCAGCCGAAGCGATCGTACAGTCAGCGGCTCGCATCGATTGACTCACCACGCCTAGTCGCCTATACAAAGAGTGTAGCGGAATAAGCATGGGCCAGATGCCCCTCGGGAAAGTTAGGTTGATATTTTTACCATGACATCAGCTTCTCAAGAGAAACATTTCCCTGAGCTATCAAACCTCAGCACGCGCTAGTTTTTGAAATAAATTTTTTTAATTGATTTTTGAAAAAAATATTTTTTTCCCTTACAACATAATTTTTTTTTGTGATCTTTTTGCAAACGCTAGATACAACAAAGAAATATTAAACAAAGTACTTTTTAGTGTTCGCAGAGATTTATATATCGAAATACACGAATTTAAAAATTTTCAAAAATTAAAATGTCACGAATTCTGTGCGACACCCTCACGATATTTTTTTTATAAATTACTCTTACTGTGCTCTATAACATATATTTTTTTCAAAATTTTAGTAAGGGTAGAACAGTGTTAGAAAAAATATTATTTCTATCCATATATGAATTTTAGAGCAGCGAAGTGAGTAATACTGCTCTGATTTTTAAATGTAATTTTAATAATAATATAGATATAATACACCCAGACAGAGCGAACAAATCTACTCATCACAGCAATGTTTGCCCTGGGTGCGGACGAACCCCCAACCCTCAGATCAGATCCGTATGTCACAGCCACTTTTTTCCGAAACTATAAGAACTATACTGTTGAAACTTGGTAAGTAGATGTATTCTGTGAACCGCATTAAGATTTTCACACAAAAATAAAAATAAAAACAATAAATTTTGGGGGTTCCCCATACTTAGAACTGAAACTCAAAAATTTTTTTCATCAAACCCATACGTGTGGGGTATCTATGGATAGGTCTTCAAAAATGATATTGAGTTTTCTCATATGTTTCTTTTTTCTAAACTGAATAGTTTGCGCAAGAGACACTTCCAAAGTGGTAAAATGTGTGTCCCCCCGCCCCCTTAACTTCTTAAATAAGAGAATGATAAAACTAAAAAAAATATATATGATGTAAACTACCATGCAAACTTCCACCGAAAATTGGTTTGAACGAGATCTAGTAAGTCGTTTTTTTAAATTGGTTAGAAATCGTAAACCGGAACGGAACGGAACCCTTCATGGGCAAGTCCGACTCGCACTTGGCCGCTTTTTTATGTGATATGTGGCAAACTAGCAGACGGATCACCTAATGGTAAGCGATTACCGCCGCCCATAGACACCCGCAATACCAGAAGAGTGACAAGTGCGTTGCCGACCTTTGAAATGGGAGGGGGGATGGGAGGAATTGGGGGGGAGGGGAGGTTGGGCCTCCGATGCCCTCACTCACTTTTAGGCCGTGGTATCACTCCGGTCGAGCAGGCCCATTCGTGCCGAAGCATGGCTCTCCCACGGTTATCGTCTCCACTTCCGGATTTCGACTTTAATCTTCATAATTCTTCAGTAGTTGCTGAAATCGCCTTTTTGTTTTGTTTGTAGTATGGATGTAGGTCTTCTTTAGCCAGTAATAAAAATAAATCATCGCAGAAATATTTGCCCTGGATTGGGATCGAGCCCACCACTCTCGGATCAATAGTCTGGAGTGTAAATCACTGAGTCAGTGATAAGGGTTATTAGTAAGAATAACTGTGAAAATGTCGAAGTATCGACATCGCGCACACTACACCGCCCGCCGCAAACCGAGCGATCTCGCCGCTGCTGGCGTCAAGAAAGTTCCACATCTATCGCTCGCGCCGCCCCGCCCCGCCGCCGTACGTTCTGGCCGTGTCGCGTATTGGAACCACAGAGTATTGGAGCGCACGATTAGGTACTCACAGGAAACAAATGTAATCAAACAATTTTTTTTAACTGGTTCGGTGACTTAATGGTGAGCGCTCCTGACTACTGATCTTGAGGGTCGGGGGTTCGTCCGCACCCAGGGCAAACATTGCTGTGATGAGCAGATTTGTTCGCTCTGTGTCTGAGTGTATTATATATATATATTATTATTAAAATTACATTTAAAAATCAGAGCAGTATTACTCACTTCGCTGCTCTAATATTCATATATGGAGAGAAATAATATTTTTTCTAACACTGTTCTACCCTTACTAAAATTTTGAAAAAAATATATGTTATAGAACACAGTAAGAGTAATTTATAAAAAAAATATCGTGAGGGTGTCGCACAGAATTCGTGACATTTTAATTTTTGAAAATTTTTAAATTCGTGTATTTCGATATATAAATCACTGCAAACACTGAAAAGTACTTTGTTTAATACTTCTTTGTTGTATCTAGCGTTTGCAAAAAAATCACAAAAAAAAATTATGTTGTAAGGGAAAAAAATATTTTTTTCAAAAATCAATTAAAAATTTTTATTTCAAAAACTAGCGCGTGCTGAGGTTTGATAGCTTAGGGAAATGTTTCTCTTGAGAAGCTGATGTCATGGTAAAAATATCAACCTAACTTTCCCGAGGGGCATCTGGCCCATGCTTATTCCGCTACAGTCTTTGTTAGAGGAATCCCAACAATTTCCAATGCGGAATCAATTTTAATCCTTAAGAAAAAGCCAATAAGGAGTTATTAGGACCGTCGGTGGAACGGAAAATACAAGTCGTGTACAGCTGAAGCAGACAACGATGTTCTGTTCTAATGAATTTGGTGACTCTGTTCTGGCGTCAATCATGGTAACTAGGTGTTAGGTGTGAACCCTCACATCTATCAACCCTGCCACGGCGATATTCATAATGTGAGTGTTCTGGTGCCTATATAATGTATGGTACCGAGTGTATTGCGACGCAAGGACGCGATAGTGAAAGCTATACTATTGTAATTGTAACAGATCCATTACAATTAATAGCTGGAATATTGTTAGACATTTAAACACGAGTTAAGAAATATTTGAAAACAATCAAATGAAGGTTCCGATTTTGTAAACGTATTGGAGTAGCTTACAATTTTAGTTATAATTAATTAATGTTGTAATAATGTTTTTGGTGGAATAATGGGAGCATCGGCGTACGTTGGCAGTCTCGTTGATGTCTTTTGTACGACTGTTTTGTTGTTGCATACAGAAGACATCAACGAACGCGTCACAAGTATATTTGTAGTGAACTAAAGGTATAGGGTCCTTCTAGAACACATAAAAAATAACAGTAGCCTCTACTCATGAAACTGAACAATTTTCTCCAAGGAACCTATATTCAATTCGCAAAAAAATGGACTTTCCATACAAAATTGGTCGATCGGTTGATCAATTAGTATGGAGGAATCCAAACATGTTTTTGCGAATTGAGTGAAGGTTCCCTTGGGAAGGTCATTCGGTTTCATGAGTCGAAGCCGTGGTTAATTTTTTTTACAGGTGTTGCTCGAGGATCCAATACGGGGTGTTAAAAAAGTACGTTTGGAGTTTTAATGGGTTTCAGAATTAGGTATAGAATACGGGAAAAATATACAAAAATCCTAACTTTTTTTTTTAATTTCCCATACAAATTCTTGATTCACTATTCAGATTTAGTATAGGAAGCTGAAAAAAAAATGTAATTGGATTTTTTCAATGTTTTTCCCTTTTTTCTTTTGATTCTGGGGTCACTCAGAATTAAAATTTCAAACGTCCTTTTTTAACACCCTGTATATCAATTAAACACTTAACTAGTACCTAGGCTGGACAGTTACGTAAATCGTGCATGTTTAACAGCAACAGACAGTCGCACAAAAGACATTAACGAGACTGTTAAGAAGCATTACATATAGATACTTCTGGGCTCAAAGGGCGTATACGCTAAATAGAACTTAGGTTTATACACCCTTTGAGCCCAGAAGTATCGATATTTCTTTATTTATTATACATACATACATACATATTTAGCGCAACCATTATAGGTGAAATATTATAAACATTTACAAACTTTATTGTTTTATATCTTAGTATTAGACAATTTTAACGCGACAATTGGCCGTAGTTATGCCATAACGATCCAACTGATTTAAAGTAAGCGAGGGATAATGTACTTAATGGCAGTGACATAAAGTATATTACCCCTTACTTACTTTAAAGCAGTTGGATCGTTATAGTATAACTATGACCAATTTAATCGAGTGTTGAGGGATTGGCCTTACGATAAAGCAGAAATGAGACTGTGTACTTACAGTGGTAGAACTAGTGATGCTAGTTCCGGAGTCTCCTCCGAACTTTCTGGTGGTGGTTATCGCAGCCAGCCCGTGTATCCTGGAGGTCCGGTCCCCCTGCGCCCGCAGTAACTTCTCCAGATCCTGGGGCTCGGTGGAGTAGGCGGTGACGGAGACAGTCCCCTCGGGCTCACCGCCGTTACGGCTGTGGAACTCTTGGCGGATCACCGTGCCTTTCACTGCGGGAACAATAAACAAGCTACTCATTTACTGGTATTCAGCTAAGTAACATAAGCGTTATGGAGTCTTCAGTTCAAACAGAGAGTAGTATTAGACAAGAGGAACAGTCACGAAATAAACGACGAGATTTTTCATGGAGGATGTATTTTATTTATTATATTCTAGGTTTAAGGAGCTTTGGAAATTGTACCTACACAAGACAAAATCACTTAGAATTCATCAATCACTTTTGTTTTCATGGACAATTGTTACAGATTTGGGTTTGTAGTGGTATTTCAATAAAAAACGACTTTCATTTGTTTACAGTTAAAACGGCAGCTGCTCGAGATGTTAATGAGACAACTGTTAAAAATATCACTGATAAAGATAACCGCGATAACCGATTACAAATGTTACGATAGGTACAGCAACACTCAGCTGGGCAAATACGTGACTCAGTAACATACGAGAGTGAGCCACATTCCAAGCCTATGCCTAATAAAGGAGTTTACTTTCTTTAGTCATTATAGCTTGTACCTATTATAATATTGTGAAAGTTTGCGCTGTTAACTAACCATAAGAACCAGAATAAACACTTATTGTCATTGAAAATATTGTAAAAATAACCTTTTAGAGAAGCCCAGTGCTGTTAACGCCTCGACCCTGGGTGGATCCGGGAGAAGATTTTTGATTTTGATTTTAACCTTATATAAGTTTGAATTCCTGCTGAGGAGTTCATTAAAAAATACATAAATAATATTTTTTTTTGCTAGAACACATTTGTTTTTCATTTTATTGAACTTTTATGTCAGTTATTGAATTGTCTATGGAAATAACGGTCATTTGTTGCTCTACGGTAAATTCAAGCTACGTAAATTACGTAAATATCTTGTGACTCCATACGGAGTCATGGACTCCTGGGGCCGTCAAATTTATGACTCTTTTTGGAGTCATGGGCAGTGAATGTGTTAAAACAGGTAGTATTTATTTTGTAAGTCCCGTAGAACGTTTATAACTTTTCTATCTTTCCGGTGTGTAGAAAGAAATAGCCAGCGTGATTACAGGAATATACCACTGATATCAGTAATAATTTCAAAGGTTTTTTTCGACCTGATGGAAGGTGAGCTGCCAGTTTTAAGTATCTTTTCAAAATGATAAAAAAAGGAAACATGAATACATACCTTGGTAGTTGGTGGAGCCGTTTCGAAGCGCCTTGATACCAAACAGCGGGCGGCCATCGGCGTCGAGCGGGCCCGGCCCGTAGCTGGAGGTGATGACGTCTGTGGGCCGCGCCACTGTCTTCACCGGGCTCGGCGCGCGGTACCGCGGCCGTTCAGCCTCCGTCTTCTTGCTGAACGACCGGCTCTCACTTGACGTCTTCTTCAAATTCCTACTGGTAACCCAAGACGGCTTCTCTTCCTGTACATGTTTGCCCGAAAGTTTTTTCTCGGTGTCGTATGTTGTCTTTATTATTGTCTCCTTTTTAGTCGTTTCAGTTTTTGGATGGTCTTCGATGATGGTTTTGATAACGGTCTCCTTTCTAACAATGTTAGGCGACTCAGTTTCATATACTGTTCGTGTTATAGTTTCAGCCTTATCAGATTTCGTCCTTTTAAAATCTGGACTTGGAGTGCGATAGTAAAGCTTCTCATTGGGGCTTTGTGGTTCAGTTGTTTTGCGTTCAGGACTGCGCTTCTTTTCAGGTGACGATGACCTTTTTCCATTGACGTGTACCACTTCTATTATTTCTTTCGAAGATTTTCTCTCTGAGAATGATTTTGTTGTTGAAGCTGAAGATTTTGTTTCTCGAACTTCTTCAAATTGGCTTTGATTCTTGGTAAATTCAGTTTTGTGATCGTCTATTATTGTCTTTTTAGCTTTTGTGTCTGAGAACTTCACATCACTTTCTTTCAACCCTACCTTTTTCATATACGCAGAAGCGTACTCATTAAATCGGTTGGGTTTAGTTTTAGAGGGAGTTTTGCTCGGTGATGTCATTCTAGTTCTTTTATCAGGACTCGGTTGGCGCACTGGACTTCGTGTTTTAAGGGTTGTTTTTGATTTTTCTGGACTTTGTGGCCGACGATTTTCTGACAGATTACTGGGCTCCTTGGAGTAGCCATTCAAAAGTGGTTTTGGTGATTGCATCGATTCAGGTGAAATTTTGTGAGGTGTAGACATAGGACGTTCTGGTGATGTACTTTTAAGAGGAGTAGATTTTGGATGACGTTCAGGAGATTTAGTATGTAGTCGAGGTTCTGGAGACTTGGCCCATCGTTTGGTAGAAACGGCATGTCTACTAATCTTTACCTGAGCTTCAATTTGTTCGGTTTCTATTTTCTTCTTGACTACTCGTATCTGCGCCCGAATCCTTCGCCGCTGCTCGTAACCCGTGACCTTTTCCAACTGAAAATTTTAGTTTAAAAATAAATATGAAATTGAGATTATGATAATTATAATCATGCAGCAAAGAGTTTGTTTACTGACCCTTTGTTCAAGGAGGTCCAGGTCGAAGATGTCTTCGATGCAGGGCTGGTGGTGGTCGGAGCTGCGGCGTCGCTCACTGCTAACAGTGCTTCTCTCGATGCTTGTTCTTCGCAGCTCTACGCCAAACTTTCCACTACCACGACGAGTACTGACTTCTGTGTTAGTCTCCTCAATCGTCTGTTCTTCCTTAGTTTGATTAGTGTACGCTTGCTTTGTCACCTTCTGATCGGTTTCTTCATGCGTAGATTGATATTTTGGTACCTTTTCTTGAGACTTACCAACTTTTTCATATTTTTGGTGCTCGTTACGTGCAGCTGGATATCTTGAAAGCACAGATTTTGTTGTTGTAACGGTTTCTACTGTAGTTCTTACTGGGGATTTAGCACGAGGAATTTCCGGTGACTGTGTGTTCATGCGAGGTGGGCTGCATGTCGGTTTCTCGTTATAACGCTCGGGTTGATGTCGTGATGGAGTATTGCTTATATGTCGCTGTTTAGGACTTGTAGTTCGAGGAGCATCTATTTCACTTTCGTTACCTATCGGTCCTGGAGTTTTTATTTCTTTTTTCTGGACTCCAATATCAGTCAACTTAGTAGATTTTGTATCTGCAGTGCTGTGAGTAGAGGCGATATTCTCAAATAAGGCTTTGGCTTTTTTCACAGCTTCACTACTTCGTAAAGTAGTAATTTTTCCAATAGGTGCTCTTTCTGTTGGCTTTAGATTTGGACTGGGGTAATCATTGACTTTTTTATGTGACGACATAGTTTCTTTAGCAAAAGAGGGTATTTTTTCTTCGTCTGATTTATGCTCTGTTGTTTTAACTTTTTCTTTTGTAGTTTTTATTTTATGTACCTCCTCATCCTCATCTTGGGTAAGTTGTTTCATAAACTTCTCATATTCTTCCTTAACTTTTCTCTCTTTTTCTTCACTTTCTTGCGTTTCTGTTAGGAATTGCTCCGCAGTTTTAACAAACTTATTCACTTTGTCAGATACACTAAGCAGACAATCATCAGTTTTCAATGAATCGTCAACATTGCTCAAATCAGGTCTTTCGACTTTCTGGGTTGGTTTAGTTTTAGTTGATTTGGCGTTTTCCGCAGTTTCTATAAAGAAGTGAGCTTTATCGTTAACACTGAGTTTTGTGTAGTCATCAGTGTAAGTTGTTTGTGTATCATATTCTTCTGTTATATTCTTTGAAGTTATTGCACTATCTCTTGAGTCCGATACACCTGTAGCAAATCTATTCACTTTCTCAGTCACTGACATTAAGCGCTCGTCTGAGTCTTGATTATCATTTGCAAAGTCGGAATGAACTTTTCTCTCTGTATTTTTAAACACTTTAGAAGATTCTTTTGGTTTATTTATAGATTCAATCTTGTTAGTGAATTTAGATACCTTATCATTTACACTCAGCAGACATTCATCAGGCTCAGTGATGTGATCCATATCGGTTCTTTTAACAAATAGTTCATCATCTTCGCAAATCTCTACGATGTCGTCTACAATAGACTCAGTTTCGTGAATTGTGTGGTGTGTACGTCTGCGAAAATCGTCATCAGGCTCACTAACTTCGTCGGGATAGCGTGGTGTGCCTACGTCTTCCGAGAAACCTACAGGTGTAGGACAAATGCGGTCAGGCGAGTTCTCCCTCGAAGACTTCGCTTGCTCCATATCAATGATAACATCATCTTCTTCTACTGATGTATTGAGTGCAGTGGCCGACTTTGGTTTAGGAGCCATTTTGGTATGTGATTCACGAATTACTTTTTGAGTTTTTGATAAGGTTGTGGTTTGTTTAGTTGTAGAAGATAGATCATTTACTTGTATTTCAGGTTTTGATTTCATTCTTTGAGGTGTAGGTGAAGTTTTTTTATACTTTAGTGTATTGTCACTAGAAGTACGAGTAAATCTAATATCATCTTTTTTCGGGCTTATATTTTCCTTATTATTCTTAGGAGTAGGAGCTCGTTTTAGGTCTGGCTCTAGTTTGGTTGGAGATGAAACTTGAGATGCAGTGGATTTCGGAGATATCCGCGTGAAGCTGTTTTGTTTTGTCACCCCTGAAGTCTTCTTAATTTCATGAGAATTTTTTATCGGTGATGGTCCTGGGGTCGACTTTTTATGTTTGGGTGATATTGGCTCTCTTGGCTTAATGCCACTTGGTCTGGAAACTTGTGGGGACTGTGACCGCTCAGTTGGCGATACTGGTTTTTTTGGGGAAATGCTTCTGGATTTACTGTTTTCAGGAGTTTTATCTGGTCTTGTAGATGAAAGCAAAGGCTTTTTCGTGGGAGAGGCAGTCCTAGATGGTTTATTTCTTATTTCATCAGATTTAGGTTTTGTTGAAATGTTACGCTTTTTAAATTCATTTTCTCGATCATTTATTTCACATTCTTCTTTCTTTATTGTTTTTTCGCTAATACAAGATTCGTTGGCCTGCAAACTTATTTTTGTTTTGTCTGGACTTCTTTCACGGCTAGGAGAGCGTTGATCACGATTCGGTGACAACTTCCTCAGCGAACTTTGCACTTTACTGAGAATCTCTCGTTCCCGCTCCGATTGAATAAATTCCGTCATGTCTTCTGTTATACTCGATTTTTTCTTTGAAGGAGATGGTGAACGGGAACATTTAAGTTCTTCGATGTTTTTAGAAGTTAAGTCAGATTTCGTAGATTTGCACTTGTTTTCGGTAACCTTTGAGAAATTTTCCTCTTTTATATCAGTGGTTGAGTCTTCAAACTTGTGAATAGTAGATGCAGTAGTTTTCATGTAACCTGGTGTTCTACTAGGGCTTACTGAACTCCTTCTAGGTGTTTCTTTAGATGGAGAAGGCCGTGAGCTCTGTGTAGAATTAGGAGGAGATGTTGCATACGAGTAGCCTGTTTCCCGATCAGTATTAGAATACGCAGTTTTAGTAGAATATGTTTTATCAGGACTCACTGAAGACCTTGGCGATTGATGATTAGTTAAGTTTCGAATAGGACTAAGACTTAATCGGGCTTCCTTTGTTTTATAATTATTTTCCCTGTCCGTTATCTGAATTAAGGTGTCCGTTTTATTTTCATCGCTTTTTTTAGTAATTGTAATTGATTCATGTTTCTTGGTTGTGGATGTAGTAGGCTTCATATAACCTGGTGTTTGATCTTGAATTACTGGAGATCTTATATTTCCAGTCTTTTCTTTTGATGGTTGTTTCCTTTCAGGACTAGCACTTGATGATCTATCATGGATCGTTCTTTCAGGACTTATGCTAGATATATCTTTTTTGGACTTGGCAGAGCTTTCAGTAACTACTAATTTTTTTGTTTTTATTTTTTGAATATCTGATTCAACAGTTTCGATATCTTTATTTTTCGCAATTATGTCATGGAGTTTTGTAGGAGAACTTTCTCTTGAAGGAGTTTTAGATTTGTTACCAGTAATCCAAGTCGATGTCTTTTTAATAATGTCTTCTTGCTCGTTTTTGATAAAATCTTTATCCGTCGTCAGAACTGTTTTCTTCTTTAACGAAGGTTCTGGACTATGAAATAAAGATTCTCTAGGAGGACTGAAGTCCGATTTGGATTCCTTTTTAATCTGATAATTTTCTTTTTTTATTGAAGTGTTCTCGTCAATGTCGTCACTTACCATTCCGAGAATTTTACGGCACCTTTCTTCATAGGTCTCCCGTCGTTCAAGTGGTGGTTTGGGTTTCACATCGGAATCATAAGATTTTTCAGGACGGTCTTTTTTGACGACTTTGTGTTCTGGGTAACTTTTTATCTCTTCCGTTGGGGAAATACGAAAACTTGAAGGTGGTTTTTCAGTTGGTGATACTGGAGAAAAGTCTATCGATGGTTTCTTAAGAGAACTTTTTCTTGGAAGATTTTCTTTCATAGGAGATGCATGCTTGCCTGGAGAAGGTGACCGGCAAGGTATCTTAGATGGCGATGGACTCCTTTCAATATTCAGAGATTCAGGTCTTTTATATGTAGAAGTAGTCTCTTCAGTAGTTTGTGTTTCAGAGTAAATATTACCATCTAAGTCAGTAACAGGTTTGTTTCCTTTAGGAGAACTAAAGTAGACAAATCCACTCACAGAGGTAGTGGGGGAGCTCTGACCAGTAGAAGGAGCTGTATCCGTCGCTTTAGGCTTACGTGTGGGACTTGTAGAAGGTGTCACCAGCTGTCTAGGACGATCTTTAGATGCTGTTTTATTCATCATTTCAGTTGTTTTCTCAGTTCTAATGAAATCAGAAGTATGTTTGTATTTGTCATCTTTAGTGGGAGATTTCGCAGGTGAAACACTATGATAACTTTTCTCTCGACGGCTCGTCGAATCATATTTGACATCTGTTAGATCTAATCTAGTTGTTGTTTCTTCAATTTTTTCACTGCGATGTTTTTTATCGTAAGTGCCATACTTTGAGGGAGACGGTTCTCTTGAAGAATCAGCTAATTTAACTGGTGATACACTATCTCTGGTAAAGGTTGTTTTGTCACGACGCGTTAACGAATCATATTTTTCAGTACTGTCTGTTTTTGTAAATTTTGTTAAATCTTCAAATTGTTCGATATTTTTCTTTTTATCGTAAGTTCCATATTTAGATGACGATGATTTTGTAAGATCATCCTTCTCTGGAGATTTACTTAAATTCTTGTGATACTGTGTAGTAGTCGTATCTTCGGTTTTTTTTGTGATGTCCCTTAATTTAGTGACACTTTTATTTACCTGATCAGTCTCGAATGTTACGGGTCCTTTGGGTGGAGATGGTGATCTGGAATCTTTCCTTAAAGTGGGCCTCATGGAAGGTGACTCGGGGCGGCAATCAGTAGTGTCTTCAGAAGTTTTTGTTGATGAATAATTTCCATCCACACGAGTGTACATTTTAGTTTCCTCGTCAATAAATTTGTAATGATCATCTTGAATGTTGGTTTTCCGATCGGGACTTTGAGTTGGCGTTTGCCTTACTGGTGATTTTTTTGCAGTTTGATCAGAAGATGGCTTACAAGCAGTAGGTTTCCTATAATTTGGGTTGTTGTCTGGGCTCTCTGATTTACGAATCGGAGACGATTTTTTCTCGGAGTCAACTCGAGTAGGTGAGGATTCCTTATAGGTCTTATTTGGCGAGTCTTTACGTGGAGATTGATACCCGGGTTTTCTGTCCGGACTTTGACTAGGTCTCGTGTGCTTTTCGGGGCTCATGTTGGCTCTTGGTCGATCTTGAGATTTCCTGTCAGGACTGCTATTGTATCTGGTCGGAGACACGGGAGGTTTTCTATCTGGGCTGACATATCTATTAGTTTTAGTTTCGTTCACAGAGTATGTAGAGTGAGTAGAAAAGTATCGGTCAGATGTGGAGCGAGACGGAGATGCGCGATCAATCTTGCTAGGGCTTCCGCCGCGACTGGGTGGCTTCCTGCAGGATTTGTCCGGGCTTACGCTGCTTCGCAAAGATGAAGTGCTTGATTGATAAGTCTTGCTGCCAGGAGAGGAAGCTCTAGTACTGGGACCGGATGGCGATGGTGAGTCGGCACGTAGTGTGCTAGCCCAAGCTTGGTGAGAAGGACTTAAATCTTGGCTGATTCGCTTCTGAGTGTAATCAGATTGATAAGTTGTTTGGTATTGGTCACTCGATTTCTTTTCAAATCTATCTTCTCGTTTTTGTTCGGTAGTTTCCTTTGTGTCTCTTCGGACGCTGTCATAGATAACATTACTTTGGCCAGTTTCACTAACAGTGATGTCATGTGACTTAGTTTTTTGAGTTGTTGAGTAGTCTTTCTTTAAGTTTGAATTATTCATTTGTTCATATTTGTTATCGTTTGATAATGCAATGTGACGTCTTTCAGTATCAGTAAAGTTGGTTTCATGACGTATATCCCTGCGCTGCTCAGTTGTATCATAGTCCTCTTTGGGAATTAAGTATTCATTTTGTTGATTCCTTGTGACGTCTATCACATGTGAGCGAGTATCTACGGTATCACTAGTTATCTTAAAAAAATTATCTCTTATGTCAGAATGTTTGGTTTCATATTGGTCACTAGAGTGGCTCATCCTTGAAGTGTCATTTTTTGTATTCGTATATTCGATTTGATTTTTCTTAAAGTCGAATTCATCAGCATGTCTCTGAGAATCTACAATGTTACTGGCATGACTCTCGTATTCTTTTGATATTTTTGATGAGTTTAAAGCAGAGCGTTGATGCAAGGACGATGAATACTTGTTTTCAACTTTGGATTGTTGTTCAGTGCAGGTGCTCTGGACTGGCGTGCGGAACTCCTTGCGTGTGCTCGTTACTCTAGTACCATCTGGAAGTCGCTTAGTCTCTACAATCACCTTGGTGTTTTCATCAGGATATTCAACCTTCCTCGACACCAACTCTGCTCGTTCTAAATCACTGCTTCTGAGGTTTCTTTCGTAATCACTAGTTTTAGTAACTTTCGTCAAATTATTTTCTCGGTTAGTCTTTTCGGACAGGTCATAGTCGTTAGTGTATGGCACTTCTTGTTTGCTTGAGGAGATTTCGCGAAACTTGGACGTGGAGGAGGATGACGTGGTCGAGCTGAGTTCTGCTCCGTCATCTGTTTTGCGGACAACTTGTTCGTGAGCTTGAGTGTTGGAAGCGCTTTCGTTGCGCTTGAGGCTGGTGGTGTCATCTTGGTACTCGGTGACGGCCTGCCGGTGCTGGTCGACGGCAGCGAACTGCCCCTTCCCCCCCTCCACGTCGTACTTCCCCTCGATGTTGGCGTGCACCGAGCGCACGTGTGTGTGCCCGTCGTCCGTCGTCCTGTTCTCAGATTCCACGTTCCATCCCGCGTTCGATAGCTCCTTGAGATCTGGAAAGAGTTATCTGCTATTAATATTCTGAAAAAAGAATTAAAATACGTGCATGTGACCAGGAATTTGTTAAACTCAATGCTTCAGTGACTGTATATTAGTGACATATTAGTTGTCAACACCTGGTTGCCACTAAAGTGTCTGGACCTGGCCACATGAGACCTCGACTAGTTAATAAGCAGTTAGTGTATTAGCCGGTGCGTTGAGAGGGGGCGGTAGGCACCTTGGCCACGGTAGCTGATCTCCTTGGGCGGCGAGCCGGCGTCGCGCACCTCCTTGCTCTTCAGCCCCTGGAAGCTCTGGTCCAGCAGTGATTGCACGTGCGTCTGCGCCGACTCTACACCTGGGGAGAACCTTGCGATTGGACACTACTGATCTTCTGTGCAATAGGCAGTATACTAGATTGTAATGCAGGAAAGGACTAATAATTGTAGCTAGATTCTGAACACAAAACTATATTGATTTTAGAAACGGATATACTTAGTTACATATATGATATATCGTCCCTCGCACGATTAACTCTCATATCTCATTTTTCGGAAGTTTTTTAAAAACAACCCTATTTCAATTAGATAAAGTCCAAACTCAAGTAATCAAGGTTATGAGATAGAAGAGTTAGCCGTGCGAGGGACGATATGAACCGGTGGCTCAGAAAAAATAGTTACTAAAATCGTGTCGTCATTTTTTCATTACTATGTTTCTTGTTTATTTGTAGGAAAAGGAAAGGGTGTATGAATTTTCCTACAGTTTCATACCTAGTTTTATATCATCTCAGAATAACAGTGTACATGAAGTGTCATCAGAAGTTTTAGTAACTACATCGCCGTCCGATATCGACGAATTATACACATACAGGGATATTGGACTTATTGAGGTGCTTGGATTTGGATGCACAAACAAACTGTGTGAGAGGGACATAAAGAGTGTTCACCTTTCCCGTGCGTTGCGGTGGGCGCCGGCGCGGGTGAGTACAAGGTGCGCAGGCGCTCCTCGCGCAGGCGGTACATGTGCGCGCGGATCTCTTTCTTGCGCGAGAAGTCCTCCGTCTGCTGCCACTGCGACATGCAGACACAGGTGTCATCAGGTATTACAAACAAGCGAATCAACCAATGAATATCAGCTGGACAGCGTCTATACCCCGCACTAGGATATACTTATTAAGATTGTTTTAAATTACTGTTATCCTATGATGGAGCACGACTAAGGTGTTTGTTCCAATGCAACCAACTAATTGTTCCGATGCCCAATTTTATTTTATTTTATTCCTGACAGTCGGTGCAACTGAGCTTCAAAAAAATCCTAAATACGCAACGAGGACTATACACAAACTGTAAGAGGGCAATGTTTGTATGAGATGGCTTTTGGTGATATTTCCAGTAAAACAAGTAGGTATGTTGTAGTCATGTAGTAGTATATCCTAACTGGGTGTCTGTCATGACTCCATCTGTATCTATCGCCAGGCATAGTATATTTTTTGCCACCTTACATAATAAAAAAATAATCAAAGCTTACGCTTAGCTTTAGTTTAGTTTAGCTTTAGTTTTAGATTTTATCATTGGCTTCACGCATCTATTTCGGATGGTTTAAGCTAAGTAAATTAGCTGCAATAGCTTTGCATATACTCCAGTCTTCGAAGAGGTTGAAGTATGCAGTAAAACTTCTGTGTATTCCATAGATATGAGGTATGCAAAAAACCCCGGAGATGTTACGTTTCGAACTAGGTATTTTGCACCTTAATATGAAAATCGCCTTTTTATAACCACGATTGGTAAGCCCTTGGTATTATCTCACCTGATGGTAAGTGACGATAATGGCGAAGATGGAATGGATGTCTTACCAAGATTCCCCAAAGCAATATTAAAAGTGCACTCTCACCATGCGCCGGAGCACGTCCTCGTCGCGGATCAGCGACACGTCCCCCTCCGACATTCTGCAACAACCACAGATGACGTCATTAGCTATCACTCCTGTCTAACATTAGTAGGTACTTAGATACGTAACATGTCACAATTATAATAGCTTTCAACGGATAATCGTTTTCTTCCTTTCTTTGTCATAATGCCTTGTGTTTATAATAAATGATTTAACTATTTATCTAACTAAGTATCTATCTATGTATTTAAACCTTATTTTTACTTTCGTAATAAAAGATTTAAGAGATTCGGTTGAAGACAGGCTAGATTCACGTCGTTACTGGTTTCAGGGATATTAAGTACCTAAACATAGCTCTACCTACTTACTCTAAGAGTATTTTGATATACTTATTTCTTGCTTTCATCAAAATTGCAACAACATTTACTTATAGAAGTACAGCGTGTCGGTAAGCGCAAGCACGTGCTCAGTTAGACTTGCAGTTTTTATAAATGTATCGTTTAGCTTGAGACACAAATCGATCACCCACTTGGGATGGTCGCCGGTCGGGGGCGAGACATTGACCGCGGGCACCTCTCAATGGAGCTGATTGTCGCCTCGTCACAGTCTGCCGTCTGCCCGTGTCCTGCTAACTAAGGCCTGTTACATAGGTACCAAGATGTTTGTGGTTGTTATTATAGAAGACCTTAATTACAGATACCTAAGCATGAAAGACATTTGAAATTTTGTCGTTTATTGTGTTAAAATAACCAATAACTGTGTTAAAATCTATTTGGTTTATATAGTTTGAGATGAGCTTTGACAGTATATTTTACGTTTAATAGATAATAGAAGCACTTAATTTAAGAATACCTATTGCTATATTAAGAAAATAGTATTGTTACTGTAAATTAATATCTTGATTTTATAACATATCTCTGAAAGTGTTTTGGGGCATTCAGTATACATATTGCAATTTTGTACTTTATATGACTAACCTAGTTCGTTTTTAGAAAAAGGCAACATGGTGCCAGTCATCGTTATTGTGCTTTGTAACGTATCTGTCTACCAGTATGAAGTTGTAATAAATCAGTTCAAACCATACAGTATTCGTTGGTTTTATTAGTTCAGAAGGAGGGATATTGAACAAAATACGCAAGGTTGAGTATTGTAGCTAAAAATTTGGTAAGTGGAAAGCTTTGAATTATCTAAGTGTGTGCGCATAAAACAGGTGGATAACCAACCAACACATTCCTGTTGATCCGTGTTTTCTAGGACACCCCTGATAACTATTTAGCTAAGGTAACAAATCGATTGATTAGCATAATACGTTTTACTTTTTATTTCATAAAATGTGTCAAATGAAACGTTGGTAGCACGGGTTTCGATTGGCGAAAACTTGGTAGGTATTTACTTAAAACATGTTTCTAAAAAGACAGTGATAGGCATAACAGGCTTAATCACTTGAATAAGTCATTTGTGGGGCATTGTTAACGCTATTACCTACCTGACTGGTGTGAACTACCAGAACGAAAATTAATAAAATGCTGATGTACCTACGTAAATAAATAAATGATCTCGATATTTTTCTTTATCTGAATGATTCTTCTTGTAGCAGGGTATACAAACTACTAGTTTTAGGAACCTCGTAGACAAGATGGCCTTGGAAAAATTTACACTAATCTGTTTCAAATAATTCCATTTTATTTTAATTTCACTATCATTATTTTTAAGAAGGGGTAAGTAAAGATTCGAAGGAATGTGTGAAGCATTTGCTTGATTAGAATACATTTTTACTTTATTTTAATTGTAATCAACTACAGTTTATTTTGATTACCGTGCAACTTTCTTTCTTTCTCTTTTCTTTCCCTGTGTTGGTTTTATTAGAAATAAATTATATTGTTTTCGTGAGAAGGCATTTCCTCGTTGCTTTTTTTTTGCTGAGTAAATTATTACAAAAAGTAACTTCTTACTCACTTAACATTTTCCGTTAAATACTTACTTATGTTAAGTTTGTTTGGAATAATTTAGAGATGATTTTATTTAGAGAAGAGATAATGCCGAGGAGATTATATAAAGATATATTATTTCAACAAATGTAAGTATCTTATACAAAAAAAGGCTGTCGTTGCTGTAGTGCTGTGAGCTACAAAGAAGTAATATCAATTGAATGACGCATTTGGTGGTTTATGAGTTGTTATTTTACTGGAGTGTCTTTTGGTAGATGTATACTTATAGTAGAGGTGGGTCGGTACGCGATTTTCCAATACCGAAACGTAACTGGTTATCAGTATCCAATAACGGGTTTTGAAACTATTTATTTTGATAACTATGTATCGGCGACCGAGAAAACGATACTGGTATTGGAGGGTATTGGTATTTTTACGTTACCAGTTATCTGTGGTTATCGGTGTTATCGCGTTATGGTGGTAAACATGGTATTATGTGATATTGCTGTCCCTTTCACACTTGCGAGATTTACTATAGTCTGTCCTGTTGTCAGACCGAACCGTTGCTGTCAGAACGTAGACTTGGAATGTACTCCTCTGTTGTTTCGTTGCTCGTGCGTGTTCCGAAATACTTTCGCACGAGAAATTGTTCTTTGATAGCAGGACGGTCTTTTGCAAACCTCGTAAGTGAGAAAGGGACACTCTTGTCAAATAATGCATGACTTGCAATAACTTAAGATTTGAAACATGCTTCTCAGTTAATCCCAATAAATAGTTTCGGGAAATACATAGTTTTCGTAATACCGAATACCGTATTTCGGTTATTGTACCAATACATAGTTACAGAAACTATTTACGTTTTAAAACGCCCATCGCTAACTTATAGATTGATTTTGTAGCCGGTTCTAATACATATTATTTATTTCAGATTTTTTACTAGTTTGGCTCAGAATAATAAAACAAAAAAAAAACACATATTTTTACTTCAACTCCTTTCCTTGTCTCCTTCCCTTTCCTTTCCTCTCGAGCAAGGTTTTTGTTCTTTTTGCATGTCATAAAATAGGTTTAATCTTGTAAATATTATATTTTCATAATACTTATTTGTTAAGGTTTCACTAATAGTAAATATATATATTTAATACAAATACCCACCAGCGCCTTTCGAAAATGTCTGATCGTGGTTACACTCCTTCTGTACCTCCAGTACGTAAGAAACGTACATATAAATTACCGAGTAGGGATTATTCGGTGGATAGGCAAAGTCGATCACGTACTCGAGCTAAAAGACGTCGTTATTATCGATGTTCTTCGAGTGATTTTTATCGAGCATCCGGTGATACGAGTGACTCCTCGTATTCACGTGAGAGGCGACCCCGTCACATTTGTAACCATCAGTCTCAGTCCACCTCACGGCGAACTGCCACCAAGAAGCGCCCTCGAAGTTCGGCATCTAGACGACGGCAGTGTCATCATAAACACCGCTCTAGGTCAGTTAGTTCTAACGATTCGCGAGCTAGACACTCGGGTAAACGTGCACGTACTTCAGATTCTGAATTACATAAAACACTAATACAAAACTTAGTAAGTGCTATACAAGGGGGTAATACTAATCGCGGAAATGTAAATAGTCATATTCAGGGAGCGCAAAATATTATTACTCAGTTTGATCCTAACTCCCGAGCTCAAACAATGAAAGACTGGATTAGGAAAATTAATGAGTCGGCTGAAATGTATGGTTGGTCAGAACAACAAATAATCTTTTATGCATTACCCAAGCTGTCAGGTTTGGCAAAAAAGTGGTACGACGGTCTTACCAGCGTAAAGTTTAATTGGGCTGAGTGGCAAGAAAAACTTTTAAAGACTTTTCCGTGTGACCAAAATTATGCAGATCAACTTACTGAGATGTTAAATCGGAAAAGTAGAAAAGAAGAAACGTTAGTTGAGTATTATTATGATAAAATAATGTTAGTGAATAGATGTCAGCTAAAGGGTAGGCAAGCGCTAGATTGTATCACTCATGGAATATATGATTACAATATGAGAATGAATATACAGGGTGGAAACTACGACGATCCTGAGCAGGTCCTAAATCATTTCCGAAATGTCTCTAATAAATTTAGCGATCCTGTGCGAAGTCTCGCAAATGATTCTCGTGACCGCGACCGTTTAAATTTTGATGCACAAAGTAAAACAATACAAGACACTCATGATTCCAAGAATAGATTTACAAATAATAACTATAATAATAATAATAAACAATCAACATATAATATTACCTGTTATAATTGCGGAGAATCGGGACATACTGCAGCGGGGTGTACAAAAGAAATAATTAGATGTACAAAGTGCAAGCGGTACGGTCATAAAGAAACAAACTGCAAATTCAATTCAGGGAAAGCTCCTAATACATAAACATAATAACAAATACTACAACTAAAAATGTTATTAATATTGAGGGAACTAAAGAAGAGAATTAAAAGTATTTTAAACATGTAAAAGGTCAATAATAAAGGGTTACTTCCATTTCGGTAAAAGTAGTATTACACATTTTGGTAAAAGTCAGATTCACGTATCAGTTAATCTAGTGCAGGTACAGTTAATGGCGTTTATACTCCCTCATAAATTATTAGCGGCAGATAAATAAATAATAATGGGTTGTTACCAAATAAATATTCGGGACAAATCACACACGGTCATTTGGATATTTTAATAGCTCAGTTGTTTACAACATTCCACAGTGAGGGTGTTTAAGACAGAGAAAGAGTTATTTTTATATCAAGGAACAAACTATGCCGTTTTAGGTAACGAACAATAATTATGAAGTTTGTAGTGTAGATGGATTTTCCAGTAGGAAGTATAATAATGTTTACTCCGCTGATAAAATAAAGCCTTGGATACGTTTTGGACCTCAGTATAGATCTGAATCTGAAAATGTCTGCTCAGAAACCAATTAAAATACTAAAGCGAATCACGATTTATTTAAAATTAATCATTCTCCTCTTTCCTTACTCACCCTTTCTATTAGTGCCTTGAACCAAATTAGCTCTGAGCCAAATAGTTCTCTGGAGGACTACTATCAGTCGGGCAGAGGCCGATACACCCTGTGAGTGTACGCGGTATCCCGTTTCTTCAGTCGGGAGGCCGATACATCCTGTGAGTGTACGCGGTAACCCGTTTCTTCAGTTGGGGAGGCCGATACACCCTGTGAGTGTACGCGGTAACCCGTTTCTTCAGTTGGGGAGGCCGATACACCCTGTGAGTGTACGCGGTAACCCGTTTCTTCAGTTGGGGAGGCCGATACACCCTGTGAGTGTACGCGGTAACCCGTTACTTCAGTTGGGGAGGCCGATACACCCTGTGCGTGTACGCGGTAACCCGTTTCTTCAGTTGGGGAGGCCGATACACCCTGTGAGTGTACGCGGTAACCCGTTTCTTCAGTTGGGGAGGCCGATACACCCTGTGAGTGTACGCGGTAACCCGTTTCTTCAGTTGGGGAGGCCGATACACCCTGTGAGTGTACGCGGTAACCCGTTTCTTCAGTTGGGGAGGCCGATACACCCTGTGAGTGTACGCGGTAACCCGTTACTTCAGTTGGGGAGGCCGATACACCCTGTGCGTGTACGCGGTAACCCGTTTCTTCAGTTGGGGAGGCCGATACACCCTGTGCGTGTACGCGGTAACCCGTTTCTTCAGTTGGAGAGGCCGATACACCCTGTGCGTGTACGCGGTAACCCGTTTCTTCAGTCGGGCAGAAGCAGTTACACCCTGTAAGTGTACACGGTAACCCGTTTCATCACTCGTACTAGCGCGTTATTCAAGATCTAGCGGCAAACAAATGGGACAGATACCCCCTGCGTGTTTATGCGTTTTGACAAAGAAATACATGTGTTTCAGCGTTTACACAGTTATCATTTATTGAAAAGTTTAATAGTGCAGATTGATAAAGGTTTTGTTGTTAACGTATTTAAAGTAAAATCAATCAATTGAGTTTGTTATAATTGTTTTGTTAAGTGATGGTAATTACATTTTTATTTCGTGCATTTGTAAGAGTGAATGAGGTCATTCAATGAGCTAGGATGGCCGAAAAGAAAAGTGGATTTAAGTTACTGTAAAAGCTAATATAACAGTTATTTTCTCTAAAGAATTTTTAAGGGTATAAATATTTTTTATTTTATATGTTTTTTGATAAGAATTCATTTCATGATTATTATTTTCTCATAAAGTTCTACATATTATTTTCTCCTAATTTACGATAGCAGTAATGTTATTTTTAAATAATTTTATGTATAAAATTACACATTTCTATCCACCTATAGTCACCTATGCCTGAGACAGGCACTTGTCAGAATGGCCGACTGTTAAAATAACCAATAACTGTGTTAAAATCTATTTGGTTTATATAGTTTGAGATGAGCTTTGACAGTATATTTTACGTTTAATAGATAATAGAAGCACTTAATTTAAGAATACCTATTGCTATATTAAGAAAATAGTATTGTTACTGTAAATTAATATCTTGATTTTATAACATATCTCTGAAAGTGTTTTGGGGCATTCAGTATACATATTGCAATTTTGTACTTTATATGACTAACCTAGTTCGTTTTTAGAAAAAGGCAACATGGTGCCAGTCATCGTTATTGCTTTGTAACGTATCTGTCTACCAGTATGAAGTTGTAATAAATCAGTTCAAACCATACAGTATTCGTTGGTTTTATTAATTGGGCAGTATTACAGCAGAATTATGATAATTTAGATGTATAATCATATTTATGTATAGAACTTTGCTAATTACAAATAGAGAATTGAAAAATAATTCACCAAAAAATTTTGGCTAGCGAATAGGGGTTAACAAATTGAATACAACTGGGGTATGAAAAAATAGGCTGGCAAACATTTTTACGAGTACCTAAACCAACCTGACATTAGTGTCGTGAGAAGTCCCTGTGTTTCATGAAAGGGGTTTATAATTTTAGTAGTCGGTTTTTTTTTTAAATTATTAATTATAAAGACGGTGAGCCGTACTGTCGTTACAGAGTATTGATAATCAACGTGCTAATTGTACTTAAGGACGGACATGTCTATAAACCAGTGGGCCTATGAAACTATTGTTAGCAAATCTCAATTATAATCCTCGCTATTATATGCAGGATGTTTGAAGTTTAAGGTAAATGTATGGCTATTAAATTCATGGTTGACGCGGTCGCGGCTATTTTACATTAACTGCTTATTAGTGGTGCAGTTGGCTAGTTCACTATACCCGTACCAACTGATGGTGCTGACCCCCCGCGCATATGACGTAACTGAAAACTTTTTCCAAAAATATGTTGGGTTTTGTTGAAATCGTTCTTACAGTTCAAGGATAAACTGTCTTGTTCTTAGAGTTCTTGGTCTTTTTTGGTACTTTCTATCGTTTTCTGTCTAAGTATTTGTACTAGTATAGGCCTCTCTACCGTTATGTTATTTTATCTTAATAATATTATAAATGCGAAAGTGGATGTTTGTTTGTTGGTTTGTTGCACTTTCACGCCGGAACTACTGAACGGATTTGGTAGGTAGATAGATAAAGCACTCGGCTAACACACAGGATACTTTTTATCCCGGAAAACTTAAGTTTCCGGAGGAATGCTTAAAAACTCAAAATTTCTACTTCGTCACTAGATCGTGCTACCTTTTAACATTTTCTTTCTCTCTGGACCCAATTCTGTTTTCTACGCAGACGAAGTCGCGGGCGGAAGCTACTATTTATTATAATCAGGCGTCCCTGGCTGTGTCACGCCGCCGCGCCGCCCGATTGCGGGACTTATAAGCGTTTGGGTCAATTATTGTCAAGTGTACAATGTTCGGTACTGTAGCATGTATTGCGATGTTGACCTCTGCTTACGCAATAATTAGACGCGTGCGGTGCGGTGATGGAATCTTTTGAACAAGTCCATTAAGTCAATAGGTATCGGCACTGAAGTTAGGTAGAGACGGTATGAAAATGCAGATGAAGAAGAAAAAGATAGCTGAACTAGGCGCGCGCCTAATTAGTACCTAGATAATATGTTTACCATAATCTCTAAAAATTCCTTATATTTGAAAGAAAATACATATTACGTATCGTTTCGTTCATTTGGCCACGTCTCCTAATTCCTAGTCTATCATTTATTTCGGCATGTTGAAGTTTTAACTGCAGCGCCCTATTGTGCTGCAGTATTTATTTCTATTTCATTAACATTTTTTCGCACTATTTTCATGATGAATCAAAATAAGTAGTCGTTTTTTTTGAAGACAGAATATTTTTAAGACACTCTTGTTAACTTTTAGAAACCCGTCTTTAAAAGTTTTGAAAAAAGTACGTACAAGGGACTGGTAAAGTTCTACTACATATTTAACTCTATACCGATGCCCACACTCGACACGCCTACTGCCTGGGCACTAATGAACAAATCGGAAATATACTTATTTTACCATTGTTCAGAGTACCTGTCTTTACCTTGTTAACTGACCATTTATTAAGAACCAATCAATGAGGCAAGCGGCCCCGGCGCTGGCGAGTGAAGCAAGTGTTCCAAAAACAATACCACTTTTGAAATGTCATAAATTTCTCCTGCACCTTGACCTGCGCATGAGTTGACAACAATTTAAAGTAACGAGGCCTTTATCTCGTAGCGGCCAGTACGGAGTGCGACCATATGTTCGCACACGCGTCTGCGCAGCCACTCGAGGAAGGTTACTGCCTTATTCGGCGTCACCCTGGCCCGATTCCGGGAACCTCCATCCATCGCCACTCTATAAGGACTCTCTGCCTTTTAACTCGCTATTAATATTGTAATTAAACTTCATTGAGGTGAAAAAATGTGGGATACCTACGGTGAGAAGGTCACTAGATCTGGTGGAGTAGTAAACATGTGAGTACTTCACTTGTTTTATAGTCAATATTGTATTTCAGAACTCGTAAACACGGTTTTACTTGTTCTTTTATTGAAAGATAATGCAAATCTTTGCCCGAATCTGGAGTCGAACACCTTGGCACATTTGTAATTCGTATTATACAACGAGACACCTGACGCCTGATGCTTTGACACTTAGTAGTCGAATGAAAGTTACAAGGGTTTTAAAAAAGAATAGCTGTTAAACGCACTGGAAGACGTCAATGCATGTTTTATACACAATTGAATGATAAGCCCTTGGCATTATCTCACCTGGTGGCAAGTGGTGATGATGCCGAAGATGGAAGCGGGCCTTACTAAGATTTCCCAACGCAATGGGAAACTATTAATTAATTCTAAGGTTCATACATATTACTTTTATTAAACCATGCAGGACCGACTAAAAGAGGGACAAAGTTACTGGTCACAGTTATAAAAATGTACTGTTACATAGGACAGCACATGATAATTATGCAATTATAGTTATCATTCTCACGTCACAAGAATGACATTGTCAGAGTGACTTGAAGAAAGGGGGAGCAAGCGGTCACCCACCGCGCGCGGCCATTGTGGTCGGCGAACACTATAATGATGTTATTGTCACGCAAATCTTGCGCGCACGCATGTCGCAGAATGCATAACCTACTTAACGTGACTGAATCGTGTATCGGATTGTGTGATTTTGATCGTCACCAAATTTGTATGGAGCAAAAAGAACATAGTTACTCATACGCATAAAATTATGAATTTACAAATGAGACAGTTCTCTTTCTACCTTGTGGCGGACAGGCGTTAGTTTAGGTTAGATAGATGGGGGAATACCCATCTATGCGTTTAGGTTTGTTCATAATACAGGGTGTAATAAAATTGGTGTAGGACCTGTTAACTGGGGATTCTACTCATTGTACTGAACAACTTTTGTTCTACGACTTTGGCAAAATGGCAAAACAGATGATCAATTTGTATGAAATGTATTTTTTTTTTTGAGATTTCAGCAAAGTCGTAGAATAAAAGGTGGTCCATACGATGAGTAGAATCCCTAGTTAACGAGTGCTACACCAATTTCGTTACAACCTGTATAAGAACGAAACTTTGGCGACAATCCTATATAGTTATAAATGCTATTAAAATCAGTAAATCAGTATTGATTCAGAGATGTTGTAGTCAATAGTCAGTGTTGAAGGAACACGTTTTTGTGCTACACACCCAATTCTTCTATTTCTTATGTGTATTTGTGACTAATCCGAATTGACACGACTTTGTGTCAGGTGTAGAATTACGCCAAGTGATCAAGATCATGCATTACACCAGCGATCGGGTCTCGAGTCTCGGCAGGTAGGTACTTGCTAGACCAATCGGTTTATGGTTAATTGATTTTGATACTAGTTTGGTAGTTAGAGGATTAATAACACAGCTAAACCGGCAGTGGTAGGCTTAAACAAATATGACACAATAGAAACGCCGAAAGAACAAGAACAATTTATTTTAAACTTTGTTTGTTCTATATACAAGTTTATAGGCAATGTTTATAGGCAAGAGTGACCATCAGGTGCTGTTAGCTACACTACAATTCAGACGAAAACTTACTGGAAAATCGCTTACACAAACACTTAGAAGGAACTTCCTCAATGTAAATTACTCTGAAATGATGACACACACACTAAACGAAGAAATTATACTTGACAAAGATATAACTGACGTTAATACAGCTTGGAAGAATTTTTCACAGAAAACACACAATGCTATTGAAAAATATATACCACTCAAAACTAAATGTAAAAAACCAAACCTAAACAAGCCCTGGATAAATCATCAAGTTTTGGAAAAAGTAGAATATAAAATGAGTTTATGGAGACAGTATACATTGTGTGGCTCTAAAAATACATATAAGAAGTATAGGGAAGTTAATAACCAACTTGTAACCATGGTTAGAAATCTCAGAATGGAATTTGAGAGAGGAATTGTAAAAAGTGGACCTAAGTCATTTTACTCCTACGTACGCCAACAACTTTCTTCAACGGTATCTGTACCACCATCACTAAAAGACGACAGTGGGAACATTACTAATGATCAAATGAAAGTTGCCAACCTGTTCGCTCATCAGTTTGAGAAATCCTTTGTAGTGGAACCAAAAAATACGCCTGTCCCTCAGGTACAAATGCCGAGAGTACAAAATTCAATCGAATCACTAATTATCACACCGGATAAAGTTTCCAAAGCTCTAAATACGTTTAACGATTCTACTTCGATGGGGCCAGATGGTTTGCCCTCAATATTGCTAAAACAATGCAGCAAGGTCCTCAGCACTCAGTTGGCTTACATAATGAACCTTTCTTTGGAAAATGGTAAATTACCACAGGAATGGAAAGAAGCCCATGTCACTCCTATATATAAAACAGGTGATAAATATGCTGCTGGCAATTACAGACCAATAAGCCTCACAAGTATAGTCTGTAAAACAATGGAGAAAATAATTGCGAATGAACTGAGAACTTTTATGGCTAAAGAGAATATCATTATCGACGAACAGCATGGCTTTGTACCAAAGAGATCCACGGTCACAAATCTTCTCATGTGTTTAGACAAATGGACCGATAACTGGGATAAACGGCAGCCAACAGATGTCATATACCTGGACTATGAGAAGGCTTTTGATCGAGTCCCTATTCACAGACTGACAGTCAAACTGGAACACTTTGGAATTCGTGGGCAGCTCCTGCAATGGATAGAAGATTTCTTAACCAACAGGAAGTTCAAAGTAAGGGTAGGAGAAACCCTGTCAGATCCTTTCAACGTTCACAGTGGCGTGCCACAAGGGTCTGTCCTTGGACCAATTCTGTTTGGAATTTTCATCACCGACCTTAAAAGCGCCATTCAGTCTGACTTATCAATTTTTGCAGATGATACAAAAATATTAGGTAATCCAGTCATCACCCACAATATCATTCAAAAAGACTTGGACCGTATCGTACAATGGACTAAAGACTGGCTGATCTCACTAAATGCTACAAAATGCACTGTATTGCACATAGGCAACACCAACCCTTAAACTACTGTCACTTGTACTCGCCCCTGGTACGGCAGAAAAACAGCGCCAAGCTAAATAAGCGTGGCATTATGCTGAGTCGTACCTTTTCACCACTACGGCACAATAACAAATGTACCTACGTTTTAAGTTTAATTGTAAGATTTCTATTGTTCATAAAATACTTAATACTTGTATGTAAGGTCCAAACTCCTAATGTTCTGTAATTGATAATATTGTATTGTATGTGTCGTTGTGATGAATAAATGATTTATCTATCTATCTATCTATCAACCCTAAATTTAGATATTACGTGGACAATGTACCTCTTCAGGCTGTAAATACACAAAAGGACCTAGGAGTTACAATAACATACAATTTAAAATGGGATGTACACATAATAAATATAACTAAACGGGCAAATTCCATGCTGTATATGATAAGGAAGGCATTCCATACCATCACAAAAGAACTATTAATAAAAATGTACAGAACATACATCCGTCCATTGCTGGAATATGCGTTTCAAATCTGGTCGCCTTATTTCAAAAAAGATATTGAAATGCTGGAGAAGGTCCAAAGAAGAGCAACAAAAATGGTAGTATCTCTTAAAAACAAGTCCTACGAAGAACGGCTCATGGAACTCAACTTAACAACACTGGAGCAGAGACGTAACAGAGGAGACCTCATTGAGACCTACAAAATACTCAGTGACCACTACAACGTCAGAAACCTGAAAGAGTTATACATGATGAATCAGAACAAGCATCTAAGAGGCCATTCCCTGAAGTTAACCAAACCTCCATGTGCTAGCAACCCCAGAACACACTTCTTGCCATATCGCGTGATGAACTTATGGAACTCTCTTCCGGAAACTGTTATAAGTGCTCCAACAGTTAACTGTTTTAAAAATAGACTTGACAAACATTTAAATAATAATTAAAGAACACAAGTGCAGTGATATACACGCATCAGCTCATAGAGCTGCTAGTGTATAATAATAATAATAATAATAATAATAATAATAATAATAATAATAATAATAATATACTATAGCCATGTAACAGTAAGGAGTCTTATTATGTTTGCAATTGAAGTATCCCATCTAAAGTTTTACATTTTATTGAACAATAGTAATTAAATACTTAATTACATTTATAGTAAACAGATAATGGACGCAAGTCTGAACGTAGAATGAAAACTAGTTCGATTAGATATGCGAATCAATCTCAAGCTGTCCATTACGAAGTCATGAGCTAGTAGTGCTATCGTCCGACTTCACCAAAGGCATAAAAGCCTGTCTCGTCAGTCACAGAACTATTGTTGCCACTATCAGGCCACCCATGCGCTTGCGTCGCCGCCGCGTCGTCGCTGGGATTACGATAAGAAGAGAACTGCCCGCGAAGGCTGTCAGTGGAGCATTAGGGATTAACCGTTTGGCAATTTGGAATTCGGGTCATGTCATATGGAGAAGAAGTAAGATAGGTCCGAAGAATCGATTGGTATAAAGAAGCGAAAATATTAGGTAGGTACCTATATAGAAAAAAACATTTACGATCACACACAGAAAGATATAGAAACAATTTTAACTGAAAGAGAACACTCCATCATAACCGTTTTCATGTTTTTTTTTACCGTAGTGTGACCCAATCTACTGTACTATCGTAAAGGATATACAGTAACTTTGCCTGGTGTTGCACCTTTTATAGAATAACTATAATAATAATTATTATAATATCCGGGACAAATCCCACACGGTCATCTGGCCCCAAACTAGGATTCCCTGCATCTTGGGAACCAGAGACTGATATACATACACATAATATACTTTTAAATACATACATAGGTATATAGATATCATACACCCAGACTAAGAGCAAACAATTCTGCTCATCACAGAAAAGTTTGGCCTGTGTGGGGATCGAATCCACGACTCTTGGATCAGAGACCAGCCACTTAGCCACCGAGTCAGTCGATTAATAAAGAATATAGGTGTCGATTCGGTTTTCACGATTAAACTTATTCGACCAGATTAAACTTAATTTAAGTGTTCTGTCTTATTTCTTCTATATCGAAAATACAAGGACAGGACGCTTAAATTTAGTTTAGTCCTGTCAAATAAGTTTGATCGTAAACACCGAATCTATACCAATGTTTAGCAAAAAAGGTAAGTGTAGGATCTGCTAACTAGGGCTATTCATCGAACTAAAAAGAAATATCCTATTGAACAGTGTTGAACTCGCAAAATGAAAACTGGGACCAGGACTGAATGTGAGAGTAGGGGAGCCGCCAGTAACTATTTCATGTTCTGTAAGATAAAATATAATTCAGAAAAAAGTGACAAACACCTAAATCTTTGTACACTTTACGTGGCTGTCAGAGGGTCAGGACGAGTAGCGATCGCGAAGGGCTACGCTTGTTGCATAGAGCACACCGGTACCGGTGGGCCTTGACCCTGCGCTGCGCGAGCGCAGAGCCGGCGTTTGTCGTGACTCACTATAGTGCTGACCGGACCCAGGCCGGCCTGATACGGTGTAACAGTCGGAACGGAAAAGGCTGTAACAGGATATAAGGAGGGGATTTTAGTTATTTGGATTTAAGTGGGCTACAAATTGGTTGCTTTGCTGTACTTTTTATATTCCTTGGTGTTCTTTGACCAGAGTTTTGTAGAATGTAGCAAATAGATATAAAACAAAACAACTTTCGCACGTTATGGAGAGACTAATTTAATTTCGAAATAATGAAAAATATGTTTAATTCCTTCATTTTTTGCTCAAGAATCGGGAATTATATCAAGGTGGCATAAATTTTGTGACATTAAGTTTTACGTATTTCATGGGTTCCAACCCGACTACGTAAACGGTTCAAGTGAAGGAGCATTCCACGGAAAATGATAATTTAGCTATGAAACAAGAGTTTGTCCCGTACATAGAATGCTCCTCAAACTGGCTGAGGAATTAGTACCTAGTAGTAGTATAATGGACTCATCACGGTGCAGTCTGTGACCGGCGCAGTGTCGCAGGCGCAACTCGCAAGACAGCCTAGCAGGGAAGGAAGGACGAGTAATGGCCCAGCATTTGATAATCCCAGCGCGCCGTTTCTCTTAATGGGTATTATTTATGGGACTCGTTTGTTCCTAGCTGTTTTTGATAAAGCTGGTAATATTTTATCTATAAATATTTTTACTAGTTAACAAATCCAGTCATCTGTTTCCTTATGAGAAGTTTAAAAAACATGGATAAAATTTATTTACTAGTGATGCAAACACGAATTCTTCCATTTTGTTTCGCTTAATTAGGTCCTTTGACTTCTTGAGGAGAATTGGGCCTCAAAACTATAGTTTTCTACTGCTTCTGATCGGCAGCGCGGCGACAGTCACAATCTCTGGACAGGTGTTCCCCAGAGAAGTGGCTTCTGGTACCGCGGTCCTCCACCAAGTATATACACTTTGACCACGGTTATGTATGTGTATATCCGTGAAACATATATTTCAAGGGTTTAACCGACTTGGATTCTTTATCATTGCTTAACAGCATGAACATGACAAGCATAAGAGAATGGGATAATTGGGAATAGCCTGGTAAAGCCGGCACGGCAGGCTGTACTATAATAATAATAATGTAGAGCTCTACAGTCTATAATAATACTATAGACTGTAGAGCTCAAGCCAGCTCATTAACATTCCTGGCCAGCGAGTAGGGGCCGTTAAGATAAACGCGGTGATCAGTTTCTATGAAAAATCTGGAAGAAGCTTGTGTGAACCGGAAATTTCGTCGATACCTAATTTACATGAAACATCGGCTGGTTAGTGACTACATTAAATCCACTCCGGAGTCCGGATAGATAAATAATTGGCTTTAACAAAACTCTAGAGATAGAGATATTAACTCCCAACTTATTTTTTCTCGTTTTTATACGCTGTGCTATACAGTTGCTCATACGTCAAAGCCAAGGTGTGAGTTATTTTACTACTCACTATTAAGTGCTTCGAGGAGTTTATTATTTTCTCTCTGTGTGAACAAGATTCCTCTCGGAGTTTAGTTATTGTAGTGGAGAATTTTGTGGGGAATGCCGGAATGCGGCCTTCCCACCGTCTGACGAAGTAGCGAGTGTGACGTCACACCTCGGGCTTCTACAACAGCGCGTGTTTTGGGAAAAGCCACTGCAGACATGCTGCTAATGTCAACAACACAGCGCTGACGACAATCAGGAGAACCAATACTAGACAAGTTATCAAGATTATTAGGCTGTTAGCAAAGCTTAGTCAACTTTAGTGCAAGGGTGAAAGAAAATGTAACAATCTAAAGGAAATGAAAAGGAAAACTGATATTTATTTAGCACTTGTTACTTTGTGAACTTCTTTAGCATTCTTGATATCCCTTAGAACTTTCTACTACTCAAAAATATTTAACTCCTCAATTACAATGCAAAATTGTAGGTAGGTTCTTGTGGTAAAGCATCGATTGTAAATACAAGTTGAAAATTGAGAAAAGGAACTGTAAGGAATAGAAACAATGAACAGTTTATTTTTATAAAGCCTAAAAACAAAATGAAAGCAACACTGCGCAAAAACATGTCCTTAAAGAGCGGGCACGTGATCTCACTGCTCTCCGTCCACGCGAATATGGGACTACGTTCACAGGGCTGTCTTTACCAGGAGAACACATAAGTAAGGAATGTCCGGAAGAGGAAATAATGGCGAAAATATGAGAGGTCTGTACCCTGCAACCTGCAAGTTCAGCCGAAAATTTCAGTCTATGAGTATGCTACACACGTGATGTATCATAAGTATAATCGGTGATATTCTACGTGCTCGTGCTATAAAATATGTGCCGCAAAGTTTTTTTTTCTATGCGAGTCCCTGTTAAATAAATACTTAAATACTCGACTCCACTCGACTGCACAGTTAAGAGGGTATTGTTTTGTGAATATTATAACTAGGTTTTAATAATTATTATTATAGCTAGCTGATATATTTTAAAAGCGTTTTTAGTCAGGTACTTTATTTTTGGCAAATTTTGGAAACGTTGGCAACCCTATCATAGCTTGTCTCTCAGTCAATAGCTCAATAATGAAGAGCCAATAGCGAATAACGACAAACAAACTTGCACTTGTGACTCAGCACCGCCTGCGCAGACTCGGCCGCGCATGTGGGAAGGGGCCAGTCTGTAGGCTTGCGGAAACCACGAGAAAATAAACAGCAGATGGCAGTAGGCAGGATATTAGATAGCTTTTATTGCTGTAGGAGATTAGCGAAATAAACGTAGAATTAGACAAGAGAATATGTAGAAGTTGACCACAGTCCACTGAAAGAGTACTGTGCCACTAGTGCTTCTTTCTGTAAGGGAAGCTGGCCGAGATTCTGGCTGTCGCTGGAAGCAGTGAAAGGTTGTAACTGCTCTCTTGCTTTTAGTATTTTTGGCATTGTGGCTTGGTACTTTGTATGGTATTTATCTTAAATTAAATCTAGTCTTTGTGTCTTCGACTTATCAATGTCAATAATTATGTTGTAATTGTTGTCGTACTATATTTCGTGTTTTCCGATTGGAAAAGCCAGTTTGTTCAGATCATAGTAAACATACATGCGCCCGGGCGGCGGCGGCGGACAGATGCATTGATTCACGTTCGCCACCGCCCACGCATCCCTGTGTTGATGATTATCCGCTTCCTTACAATGGAACTAGCATAAATCAATTTGTTTAATGTTTTGTATTGAATAAGATAAATGCGTCGCAATTTAAGACAGTACACAATCATACGGTTAAGCGATTTGAGATACAAAATAAATACCTAAACTAATAATAAAATCGTATTATGATAATATTCCGAATACCTATTCCGTGATTTCAAATGGCTACTGCGATTACAATTTTAAAGGATACTGCCCTTTACTTTTGCAGAATGCCAAAGAAGTTCTATAATTGAGCTTGTGGTACGGATCTCTAAAAGTTTTTTAGTAAAATTCAGAACGTGTTCTGTAGTTAAAAAAGCATCTCTCATTTAGAAAACAATTGTGTTTTAGAATTAGCGTAATATTTAGCTGACGCGGCGGGTGGCGCGCTGCGTTACCGGCGGGCGCGGCGGCGTCTGCGTCGTCTGACATTCACACACTCGCCGGCCACACACCGAGACAAAGTACAAGTACAAACGAATGCTAATGAATGCTTAAGTTATTGCCTATAAGAAGTTCTCAAAAAGCTTCACATATGGACCGCGTAGTAGAAAGTTAAACGCACTTGTGCCGTGTTTCTTTTCTAAGATAGACCACAGTCATCATTATCAACAATAACTGTTCAGAATGTCAAAGTACCTTTGTTTTGGCACATACTATTTTCATCTACAAACAATGTGAAATCATTTAAGCAAGTGAAAATATATAATAAATCAGTTAATGAAATACTGGGTCATCAATCTAATGTCTAACATGGATAATTTTCAATCAATTTCATCATCAGCCGAAAGACGTCCACTGCTGGACAAAGGTTTCCCCCAAGGATTTCCACACCGGCCGGTCCTGTGCGGTTCGCATCCAGCGGCTTCCCGCAACCTTCACCAGGTCATCGGTCCACCGAGTCGGAGGCCTGCCCACACTGCGTCTTCCGGTGAGCGGTCGCCATTCGAGAACTTTACTGCCCCAACGGCCATCTGTTCTACGAGCTATGTGCTCCGCCCACGTCACTTAAGTCTAGCGTTTCTGTGAGCTATGTCGGTAACTTTAGTTCTCCTACGTATCTCCTCATTTCTAATTCAATCACGTAGGGAAAAACCAAGCATAGCACGCTCCATTGCCCTTTGGGTGACCTTGAGCCTTCTCATGAGACCCATGAGTAAGCGACCATGTCTCGGATCCATATGTCATCACTGGCAACACACACTGGTCGAAGACTTTAGTCTTGAGACACTGCGGTATTTTGGACGTGAAGATATTGCGGAGCTGAACCGAACCGAACGCTGCCCAGCCGAGTTGGATTCGACGATTGACCTCTTTCTCGAAGTTGGAACTACCTAACTAGACTGTTTGTCCCAGGTATACAGAGTCGTTAACAACTTCGAGTTTAGAGTCTCTAACCTTCAGAGGAATGGGTGTAACACGGACGTTTGACATAATTTTCATCTTGTTCATGTTCATTTTAAGACCCACTTGTTGGGAGACTCTACTGAGTCCATCGAGCATTACGCCTAGGTCCTCCAAGGTCTCAGCCATGATCACGATATCGTCGACAAATCGAAGATGAGTGATGTAGGTACTCGCCATTGATGTTAATGCCGAGTCCTTTCCAGTCCAGAAGCGTGAAAACGTCTTCCAGTGCAGCGGTAAACATCAATTTAATCTCTTTGAAATCGAAGCGAAAACCTCAAAGAGCCACATTACATGTAAATGTCCTACAATACTCACAGTGTGCATAAAGTCTTCTTCAGTACATAACAACATGCATATGCATACCTATTTTATGACCATTCGCGAATCAGTACAGTATGGTGTATGGTCCAAGGTCCAGAGTCCGGCCAGACAGATCGCAGAACTGGTTTGCAACGCGCGAGCGCAGCACTTTCGTTGTGGCCCGTGGCCGCGGGACGCGACGACCCTCTGTTTGTTTTGTACCTGCGCATGCGATGTGCGCGATACCTGCCAGCTCGTCCCGTATAATTTATCTATAGCTAGAAGACAGATCCTGGATGAGGTTCATGTGAAAAGTTGTTCAGTTTTAAGCGGACCAGACACTATCAGTAATAATGACAGTATTTTTGCTACAGTATAATGACATTCCATCGTTTAGTATGCGTCAGAACATTATTCCAACCACTACACTTTCAGTATAATGTCAGTATATTGTCATTACTTGAAAATACTGTCATTATTACTGATAGTGTCTGGTCCACTTTAAGCCATAAGGGAAGTAAACGAATTAAACACCTGTAGTTATAAAGGGGAAATTAAAATGGCGGACCTAACTTTGTCTTCTAGCCATGACACTAACAGATTTCCCTATGAAACCAAGTGAATCTGAGCAAAACTTTGGACTCTTCAAACAAATCGATGAGCTGAGTAACAAACACCTGTATTCAGACGCGATAGGCAATTTGATATGGCTTAGATAGATACATCCTCTAACCGTACCTGCCGTATCAAATCATAACCTTTAAAGTCGTTAACCTAACAAGGTAAGCGCGTGTAAAAAAAACATGAACTTGGAAACAATAACTATACAGTTACTTTGCGGTTATGCCCATAAATTATCATTCTAATTAAGCATTTGGGTAAAAGTAACAGCTATCTAAGTAAATAAGACGAAACTGGACGTGCCGTGTGGATGGATGTGTGTGTTACCTATACGGTGATACTTTTTCTCCCAAATATTATTTATTTATTTTATTAGGAAGATTAACAGTCAAATAACAAGATTTAGGTAAATTCAAAATGGATTAGATAATGCTAATTATTAATCTTCGCCAACAGATATTACAATAGCTACTGTTACTATAAAAATGTACATAAAATAGGTATCTATAGAAGAAACAAAAGTCTAGTAGAATAATATCGCATCAAAAACATAAATGTGAAAATGGGAGCCAAGTTCAATATGGTGTGGTTGTCAACTTGACTGAGAAAAGAATTGAGATCTAAATGGATGCCAAGTTCTGTAGATAATCCTGAAATTTATTTATAAGAACGTATAACATTCTTAAGTAAAAAAACACAATTTCTTGTTTTTTACTGCGTCAACAATGTTTGCTATTTAAAAATATGACTTTCTAAATTTAAACAGTAGAATTATTTACACAAAGCAAATAACTTATGATCTGTTTAACCTCAACTTTGACTTGGCCAGTTTTCACATACTAGTCATCTTAAATTTGGTTTATCAACGTATCATCTTCATGTTATACGCAAGTTCTTATTTTTATACTATAAGGTTCTATTCTTCTGAATATTTCAGGTGCTGGTAAAAACTAGCCAAGTCAATGATGAGGTTAAACAGATCATAAGTTATTTGCTTTGTGTAAATAATTCTACTATTTAAATTTAGAAAGTCATATTTTTAAATAGCAAACATTGTTGACGCAGTAAAAAACAAGAAATTGTGTTTTTTTACTTAAGAATGTTATACGTTCTTATAAATAAATTTCAGGATTATCTACAGAACTTGGCATCCATTTAGATCTCAATTCTTTTCTCAGTCAAGTTGACAACCACACCATATTGAACTTGGCTCCCATTTTCACATTTATGTTTTTGATGCGATATCATTACTTTTTGTGAGTACATTTATTAATATTATTTAAAAGTGATTTACTAATAATAAAAAAACCTGCGCTTACGCTGTCACACCCCGGACACTTCATACCAATTTCGCGCCATCGTTTACTACACAGACATTCATGTTTGTACACATGTAAATGTGTAAAACTTTTAGTGCTTGATCTGATAAGTGTACGTAGTAGGACAATTTCCATGTTCTACCGGCAGTTGTAGGAGCCTATGTATTGTGAGTCAGTTTATATTTAAAGCGGCAATGCCAGTGGATGCAGCTACTGCAAGTCATTTGTTCATTCGCTTCGTAACCCAACTTTTAATGGTATTGATATAACTTTTTCCTGTGCCACCTGTCCTACTAGCAAATTCTCCAAAACTGCAGTTTTGTCTAACAAAGTCTTACAAATTGTATCGAAAATACGTTTCTGGTCTAACATTTAGACCTTTTATCATTTGTTCGAGCTCATTTTCTGATATGAAATCTTTGGTATTTCTGAAATCTTCCATTGCATTTACAGCTTCAACAGGTCAGAAGTCCAACGGGTTCTCTAGACCGTCATCTTTGTGATCATGTTCCTGTCGATTTCTTTCAATTTCTCCTACTTTTTCTGCAATCATTTCAAATGCTCTCTCTGTATTGTCTAATATCACTGACATTGGTTGCGCCAATGCGCCTCTTTTCTTACGCGTCTATTCTAAATTATTATCTTTGCTTTCAATTCAATGTTTTTCAATGTCTTCTCTATCATATCGTTACCGCATCGCATCGCGAATAATAAATTATTTCTAAAAACCTTTTAAAGTGAAAAGTGAACCGCATCATCCATTTCGCCACACACAGATTTACTCACACAGAGAAACTGTCCACACAATCATCACTCCACATTCCATATTATCGTCAGTCATAAACATACACCTCATACTTCGGCTCCATATCCGTAAGTTTCATTTTCTCTTACAAATTTATTAATCTTTAAATCTCCCGCCTGGTTTGGCACTCAACGGCCAGCGGGTGAAGCCGCTGCCCGGCCCAACCATAGTTTTGGTGCCTCCTGTGAGGAATTATTTGCGAATCGCGAATTTTCCTTTTTTTAAAATTTTGATTTGGCCATTGCGCAACCATAGCCCCTCGCCGGCCGCCGGAGTAAAGAAATTAAAACGGGATCTCGCAATCTTTACGGGATTTCGGGATTTGTATATAAACCGCATGCAAACGATTTATGAAAGATCACTTAATATTAAGGATCCTATGTCCAAAGATATGTTCATCTCGTCTGCCGAGTCAATTGATGAAATCCGCGCCCAGTTTATGGAAAACATAGAGAAAATAAATTCTATACAAATGCAGTTAGATTCGAGTTTTGAACCATCTTTCAAGGAATGGGAGACCATGGAAGATCTCTACTGTAAAGTCCGCCGCGTTAAGAATGAATTGCTGTCTCCTAAGCCTCTCGAACATTCAGTAAAGCAAGAATGTCTTACTAAATCTCATCTTCCTAAGTTGCCTCCGATTGAAATACTAGATTTCCATGGTCAACCCAATCAATGGAGTGTGTTCTACGAGACCTTTCGAACAGCCGTTCACAATAATCCGCAACTTTCTGATTCAGAAAGGCTTTATTATTTACTCGGGAAACTGAAAGGCAAGGCTCAACTCGTGTACGCAGGTATATCGCCGTCTAGTGAGAACTACGACTCGATTTGGGACGCACTTGTTCAGAAATATGAGGACAAAAGATACCTCGCATCGGTCTTCCTGGACCAAATTCTCGAAACTAAACCGATTCCGAGCCCTGCAACTGCGAATCAGTTAGAAAACTTTATTGATAAGTACGCAGCGTCTGTTGCAGCTCTTAAAGATTTGCAAATTCCTAACTTGTCCGATTACATTTTTGTGCATTTGGCTCTGAAACGTTTAGACAAGGACACTTCCACCGCGTTTGAAATGTCCTCTCGACACGTTGAGATTCCGGTGTACGACGATTTCGTGAAATTCGTAAAAGGTCAAGCTAAAATACTTCAACGTGTAAACTCTGCCCAAATTCATAGTCCGGCTTCTCAGAGTCAAAATAAAATTGATAATGATATAAGGAAACCTGAACTACCTAAGATAACACACGCTTTTCTAACTTCTGACATGCAATATAAAAAACCTACATTTACATGTCCGCTATGTAAAAATTTGCATGAACAAATATACGACTGTAAGGAGTTCCTGTCTCTTTCACCCGATGAACGCTTCAAGTTCGTAAAACAGAATGATCTATGTACAAATTGTCTTAGTTCGCGACACAAATGGAGTGCATGTAAAAGTACAAAAATGTGTAAATTTTGTGGTTATAGACATCACAGTCTTATTCACATGCATAAAAATAAAATTTCACAGGACTCGTCTATAGATACAGGTCATTGTTTGCAACTTACTTCTACGCACTCAAACCGCGCATCTGTCACTATGGCTCATGTCAGTACTGACTCGCCATCTTCGACAACGACACCGCATAATGTCTCTTCCGAGTCTACGCCTCAAGGAGAACTCAAACGCGTTCTAGCGACATCTGGTGGAATCTCTTTAGTTTCTGCTGATAAAAGTGTAAAAGAAAATTTTTAAACTCTCAAAGTACATCTTCTTCGTCATGCCGCGATGTCTTGTTAGGAACTGCAACTATAAATGTTTTAAACCGCGAAGGTAAAATGCAATCTTGTCGTTGCATTATAGACCCGGGGTCTCAAAATCATTTTATTATGATGGATTGCTGTCGCAAATTAGGTCTGAATATAGACCAGTTAAACAGTAAAACTGTTGTCAAGGGTCTGGGGGATTACGCTTGCTCCACTAAAGGGAAAGCTCGATTCTCGTTCTCGTCACGTATTAATCCAAATAATTCATATGACATAGAATCTCTTGTCCTAAACAACATAACCGGAAAGATATCGACAGCTCTCGTTGATATCAAATCATTGGATTATTTAAGGGGTATACCTCTCGCCGATGAAGCATTTGATAGACCGGGATCCATAGACATATTAATAGGCGCGAAACTGTTTGTCGATTTACTTTTGCCTGGCAAACTTACGGGTCCTCCAAACCAACCATCCGCCTTTTCGACAACGCTAGGTTATGTGGTGATGGGAGAAGTTGACGTCGTTACGAAACCCAAGGATTCTGTATCTTATTGTGTAACATCAATAACCACTAACAGGGTAAATGATGATTTGTGTGTGAGTGTTGGAGAAGATATCGCACAACTCAGGGGTGGATCCCCTTTCATGGTAATGGGAGATAGGTATAATCACAGACGTTCATCCCGGTCAAGATGGAAATATTAGGGTAGTTACCGTAAAAACAAAGACGTACAACAGGGTAAGTCTTGCACCGCTGCCTTTGCAGTAATATAGTTTAAAAGATCTTTCATATTTAAGTTTGGCCTGCGTTTTGGGTCTTAGAATATTATTTTATTTGAAGCCACGGTAGTGTACACCGCCAAGTTCGAGCCCCTTTCTTTTTCATAGGATTAACTTTATTTAATTTGTATTTTTGAGAGCTTTTGAAAGCTTAACCTTTCAAGGTGGGGGGCTATGGTTGCGCCAATGCGCCTCTTTTCTTACGCGTCTATTCTAAATTATTATCTTTGCTTTCAATTCAATGTTTTTCAATGTCTTCTCTATCATATCGTTACCGCATCGCATCGCGAATAATAAATTATTTCTAAAAACCTTTTAAAGTGAAAAGTGAACCGCATCATCCATTTCGCCACACACAGATTTACTCACACAGAGAAACTGTCCACACAATCATCACTCCACATTCCATATTATCGTCAGTCATACTTCGGCTCCATATCCGTAAGTTTCATTTTCTCTTACAAATTTATTAATCTTTAAATCTCCCGCCTGCTTTGGCACTCAACGGCCAGCGGGTGAAGCCGCTGCCCGGCCCAACCAGACATAAGTACATTATCCCTTACTTACTAAATCAACACAAGATATCTCTTCTACTTTGGGCATGACAGCACCCACCGAATCTTATCATTATCAGTTACAACTTACAACAGTACACCTACTGGCTACTATGTGTAACTGTGCTCTGTTTGAAAGATATAATTTTTCTTAAGTTACTTAAGTACCTACTGCAGAAGATGTGTTTCACCCCGTAAGGAATCGACCAACCGGTAGGCCGGTATAGAGGGCGGCTTCAGTGAGAAAACTCTTGGTTCAAATCCAACATGGGCAACTTTATATTTATTATATTTTCAGCTTATTGTTATTAATAATGAAATGCTAACATATATTTTTATTCTGTTTATATTAAATGAATTAAGTTTATATGTAATAGTTTTTATTTAAATATTTAGTAGCTAGTGCTTTTATTACACAGGTTTTTTATACAATTCCAAGAATCTTTTATTTTTGTTTCGTCTTGCTATTTTCCTGTTTTCCATTTACTAAATTATTTAATATTATCTTTATTTCACCATTACCATAACAACCTCGATAGCTCACTTATGTAGGAGTCGCACATGTAACGCACAGGTGTGAGTTCGAGCCCCGCGATAAGTTACTTTTTGAGCCTTTTTTTATTTTTTTAACACATGGTTTTTTTTAATTTTTCCTTTATCAGTACATGAAATACTAGCCGCACACCAAATTTAAAGCTCGTAGCCTTGCTAGAAGTACCTTATCTTTTTGATGACGGTGAGTGTGTCTTTAAATCATAAAAATATTGTTTTTAAAAAAAAATGTTTCTTAGAAATTCAGTGTTTTCTGATTTTTTCCTTTTCATACACACAATTACCTAGCTTGATACAAAATTTGAACTTTCTAGGTCATCTGGAAGAGGGTAAGCTTTTTGATCTATATGTCAGTGAGTCAGTCATAAAAATGTCGATTTTCGGACGTTAAAATCTATACCAACCGTTTGAGCTGTGTTTATAAAATTTTGAGTGCTCGTTTATCTAGGAAGTCTTAATACATGAACCAAATTTTGTGTGTTTATGTTAAATAGATTTTGAGTTATGAAGGTGACAAAAGTGGCTCCAAATGGTTCGTGTAATATTACACACGGAGCTACTCGCTAGTTCTTTTTTGACGTGAACTTGGCTGGACACGCTCCGCGTGTCTAGATAGTCTAGAATACACAAAGTTACCACTCAACTAGTCATCCGTTCCGAAAAATAAATTGAACATCAAATAACGGTACGAATAATAGCTAACAAAGTGAATATAATAGGTAGGTGACATAAAACACACATTTGACATTCGTGCTCAGTATCGTACGAATTCGCACTCATTTTTATCTGTTCTTCCAAGAAGAGATCTCAACGACAATAAGTTTAATATGCAACACAGCATAACTTATCGAAGCTAAACGTAGGTACTCGAAGTTCTTCAAATACATTACATATAAGCTTTGAAACCTAGCGTAATAACAATAACAGATACGAGATCAGTTGTAAGTTTTTACTCGACTCGATAATGTTAAGAAGGAAGGGTTATTATATTAGTTCGGCAACTTTAAGCCTTAAGCTTATAAGTAGGTACCTAAAATTTGTATTGATTTATCATATTTTACTTTAAGAAAGAATTTGACATTAGATTTTTATTGAATCAAATGTGTCCTAGATTACATGCGTTTATCTGAAAACGCTCATTATTCGGCTTATAGATTTGCGTTTTCATTTACTAATTAGTTCTCACTCTAAAACAGTCAATAAAGTTGATAAGTCTATGGTTCATTCCAATCAAAAAAAAAGCAAAAGGTAAACAAACATAGTAGGTATGCAGATGACATTGACATGTGTCAGTTCCATAGTAAGTTTGTTTACGTTTTGCTTTTTTTTGATTGGAATGAAGTATAGGTACTTACTTTGTTATGTAAAACTGGCACTCGACTGCGACTGATGGTGTGAGAGTCGTGTGCGAGTGTTCATACAGCCGACACACTGCCTTCGACAACAGTTGAATAAATAACGATTATGTTCCCAATGATAATTACTTACGTTTTACGAGATTCGGCTCCATCTTAACCCGGTCACATAGGTACCGGCTTAGTTACACCCGTAATGGCATTAAAAAGTTTCTTGACCCCCGTGTCTATGGGAATGTTTAACATGAACCGACTTTAAGGTTTAAGGGCTTTAACCGCAGTTTACTTAGAGCATAATGAGGTTGAGGAGTTCTAGGTAAACAGGTTCTTGAATATAGCTTAGGTATGACACTGACTTAAGGCGTTTCGTTATTACGTATGGTTTCATTATAATATTATACTTCCAGGGTTGTTTTTAATAAAACCGAACGTTATTAGGGAGAAACTACTACTGATGAAACTGAACAACTTTAGCAACATATCAGTTATTTTAAAACGCAAAGAATATAAAGAATAAAATATAGGATTTTTCATACAATTCGATTAGTTAATTGATCAACTTTGAGCGGTAAGTCCAAAAATGTATTGCTTTGTTTTTGGCAAATAAAATCGTAGGTTATAAAAATTGTTCAGTTTCGTGAGTATAATCCAACAACAAGTTTACATTAAAAAATTCAAAATTCAAAATTCAAAATTCATTTATTTGTGGAACATAGGTGAAATAACAGATGTATCGTTTGTATGTAGTGTCCAATATGTCCTGCCATAAAAGGCGTACAAATATAGAAATTGGATACACAAAAAAAGATAAGATTAGCTAAGTTATTGAAACTGATGATTATGAATTTACTTATTACATTAATTTAATATTTAAAAAATACCAATTCATTTAATTAATTAATAATTATGTCTAGTAACTTTATATTATAACATTTTAACGATCTTATCATAAAAAACTTTGATTGATTTTTAAAAAACATACAATTCGTTAAGATACATTAAATTCATACAAAATACAACACATTACAGATATTATCATTTCATTACATTTATCCACAATTTATGCTAATTTGTCAGTGAGAAAGTCATTAATGGAATAATAACATTTATTTAATAGAAATTTATTTAATGCACATTTGAACAATCGTAGGTCACTAATTTCACGGATAACTTTAGGAGTCTTATTATAAATTTTTGGTGCCATTGCAAAAACACTGTTATGAACAAGTGATGTCTTCGTGGGCACAAGACAGAGTTTATCACAGTGTCGCTCTCTGGTTACAAAATCAAACTTTTTGATGTTATTTTTCACAAACATGACTGTTTCAAATATATAAAGAGATGGTACCGTCAATATCCTGAGATTTCTAAAATGTTCTTTACAGCTGTCAGTACGCTTAATATTACAAATTGCTCTTATACACCGTTTCTGAGCCTTTAAGACCGTATCCTTGTATGGTGCATTACCCCAGAAAATAATTCCGTAACGTAAAGTTGATGCTACATAGCCATGATAAGCAGACAGGACGGCAGTTTGGTTAACAACCTTGGTTAGTTTGTGTAACACAAAACTAAACTGATTAAGTTTTTTGCATACCTCGTCCAGATGCGTATTCCATTTCATTTTATTATCAATATTCAATCCCAGGAATTTTGTTTCAAAAGTTTCCCCTACCCTTTCGCCGTTATGACTAATGTTTAGGTCACAGTGATAAGTATCGCGTTGTTTAAAATTAATTATCTTAGTCTTTTCTAAGTTTATTTTTAAATTGTTGGATTTGAGCCACTTTTTGTTTATATCTTTTTCGATTTCACTTAGTTTAAGTCCACTAAACATCACTGTGCTGTCATCAGCAAATAAAACCATATGATGAGGTACCGCTTTAGGCAAATCATTGATATAAATCAAAAATAACAGCGGCCCCAATACACTCCCTTGTGGAACTCCGTAACTAACAGTACGGGGGTTAGATGCATGGGATTTTACGATTTTAGACTTGAAGCATAACCTTTCTATGTGTGTTATTTGCGTTCTGTTACTGAGGTATAATTTTAATAGGTCTAAGACGTTCCCCCTTATGCCATAATGTTCGAGCTTTGTCAATAATATTTCATGATCAACGTAATCAAATGCTTTTGTCATGTCCATTAGTAAAGCCACAATCGGTAGTCTGTTATCCATATGTCTATAGACTATTTGAAGGAAATCATAAATGGCCATGTTTATCGTCATATTCTTACGAAACCCTTTTTGTTCTGGAGCCAAAATATTATTAACCTCTAAATATGTATTGAGAGCAGCATATATAACTTTTTCTATTACTTTTGAAAAAATTGGTAGTAAAGCTACTGGCCTGTAATTAACTAGTTCACATTTATCTCCTTTTTTAAATAAGGGTTTTACTACAGAAATTTTAAGTCTAGAAGGAAATGTGCCGGCTTCAATACATTTATTAATAATTTCACTTAAAACTGGGGATATAATATGAGCAACTATTTTTACAATCTTGGTGGAGATATTATCAAATCCTGTGCTATTGGTAGATTTTAAATTCTGAATTATATGAAAAACATCTTTAGGGGTAGTTGGTTGCATAAACATGGAATTCAGGCTATGATATTGGCAAGTATTATTTGTGCAACTGTCAGATGTTGTCGTAGCTGATACTTGATCAATATAGAAATCATTAAAAGCTGTAGCAATTTTACTAGGGTCTTTTATTATTGTAGCGTCTTTTTTAATAGAACTTATTTCAATCTTAGGGAAATTCATTTTGGTGGCATTTATGACTCCCCAAATGGCCTTTGATTTGTTATTGGCAGTTTCAATGAAGTAATTGTTTTGTGCCTTTTTAGTGAGTTTGATAATCTTATTATATCTTTTAGAGTACGACTTGAAGGATTCCTTATTCGTGTCACTTGGCTTAAGCCTGTACTTCCAAAGTAAATCTCTTTTTCGTTTGCTCCCCAATTTTACACATTTAGTGACCCATTTAGGTTTCTTGTTTAATGACATTGACATTACAAGTGGCATTCACAAGTTTTGGGTTAACTAGAAAGCCTCCAGCGCACTTCTATGTCTTACCTAATAAACCCGGTTGATATAGATGTGCACAATTCCTCAAGGGTTTCTGTTGTTAACAAAGTTGTGGGTTGACCTACTGAAAACCATCAAATGGAACTTATCAAAAAGGGATTCAAATAAAATAAATTATCCAAAGGAAAAGTATAACAAAAAGAGCATTGGTTTGGAATGAGATCTACAAAACTCCTCAGATCGAACTCCTCAAATAATAGTTTAGTGATGCCTATACAGAGTGTAAGGGACAGGTTTCCGAAAACTTTAAGGGCTTGCTCAGTAGATGAAACTGAACAACTATTTACAAGATTTTTTTTCAGGAAACGAAAAAAAATCGGCTTCTCCATACAAAATTATAAACTTGATTGGACAGTTTGTATGGAGAAGCCGATTTTTTTTCGTTTCCTGAACAAAATTCTTGTGGAAAGTTGTTCAGTTTCGTCTACTGAGCAAGCCCTTTAAGTTTTCAGAAACCTGTCCCTTACACCCTGTATTCTAATACGGTAAATGTGTATACTTCATTTTTTCTTACTTGTCTTATTTTTGAAAATATTAATTAAAGCATACCTACCTACTCATTACCATTGACATTTTATACGAGTAGTGTTGGGAAACCTGGTTATGAAGTTCGTCATATAAACTTACTAAACAGCTTTTCCAACTCCATGAAATGTCAATAATTTTGAGTAGGTACGCTATAATATTTTCAAAAATAAGACAAATAGGAAAAAAATAAGTATACGAACAGTGGTACTGGTCTAATCCAGTCCAGCCAGTGCACAAAGACGCAGCCTTCACGCATGCGCTCGTTGCGGCCACTTCACACCTTCGCTTTGTGCAAGTGCATAATCGCATTACGTTCACACTGCCTGTTCGCAGGCGCCATCGCCACCGCCTTCGGCTTAGATACTTTTGCATAACTTCTAATCTACATAATCATAAAATATATTTTACTTAGTAAAAATAAAGATAACATGTTGATTACTAATCGCTTGAGTAAGTAAATTGCACTCCAACATAAAAATACATTTTAATTAAGTAATCTCAAACTCGAGTAATTCGATTGCGCGGCCTGCGCGTGAACTTCGAGTCCTAGATGAACTAATTTGAAGATTTTAACAAATGCATAAATTCTACGTTTGTCCGAAATAAAGAAATATTATTATTATGTATTATAAATTACTTCAAATAACCTTCAAATCGAGTCATATCTTCGATGGAATTTTGTAAAATTTCATATTAAATACTATTTTTTTTTTAAAGTTGACATCATCAAGCAAATATTATATCACCTGCTAACATCAGTTTTGAAGACACATGAATGGAGCGCCCAATAATGTGTAATCGAAAATGCGAGGCAAACCGATCAATGAAACTCCTACGACTAAAGTAGGTATCTTTAGTAGGTAGTTACTAGCCTAGAAATCTATACTATAATAAAACAGTAGAAACCGCGTGTCTGTACATTGAATATTTTTACCAAAAATAGTAAGGAGGTGATAAAATAAGAGTAATAGAACACAAATAAACAAATTTAAAATTTTTTGTCTGTCTGTCTGTCTGTCTGTCTGTCTGTTCACGCTAATCTCCGAAATTACTGGACGGATTTTCATGCGGTTTTCTCGAGTAGATTAAGCTTAGTTTGGAGCATTATATAGTCTTTGTTTCATCGAAATCCAATGTCAAGAAAAAAAGTTGTCGTCCTTTAAAGATAATTTTAAATTCACCGCCTGCCAAAAATTACATAGCAAATGGGTCAAAAGAATGTTCGGAAGCTTAATTCATGTAGGCAATCGATTATAATTTTAATTTTAACATTTTTACATAAAACAATAAAACATCTAATTATTTAAGGTTCCGACCCTTCTTTCGACCTATTTACTATGTAATAGTATAGATAGTAGTAGTATAGTATGAAGAAGTGGCTTACCGAGCAGGCATTCTATAGCTTTGACGAATTTTTAAAATTAAAAGTTATTTAATTTTTATTTAATTTATTTAAAATTATACAACTATATAATTTATTTTATATTATTCTATTAGTTAAATATTGACTTGTAATTAACAATTATCAATAAATAATGTCTATGTCTATGTCTATGTCTATGATGTAATTTTGGGCACACGAGCGGCGAATTTATTACTATGTTGGTAAAAATATGTAACATCTATACACATAATAAAACTGTAACGGGGCCAATCCTGTACATGGATTTTTTTTGAAAATAATACCTGGAGGGGACATGTCTATCTATATAGAAACGAAAACAATTTAATTTGGAATTTTTGTCTGTCTGTCTGTCTGTCCGCGCATCACGCAAATACGGCTGGGCCGATTTTGATGAAACTTCGTACTATTATACTACGTACCCCGAAAACCATCTTAGATAATTTTTGTCCCGGGAAATTCAAGGGTTCCCGAAGGAATGCATAAAAACTTTAATTCTTAAAAGCCTTATTACTCATAAACTACGAAGCCGATTTTATTGTAATTTGGCACAATGATACTTTATCATAACTACTAAACATCCAAACCTTTTCATCTAGGTTTCATGAAGGGTTCCCACAGTAAACGACAACACCGTATCTCCACAATAACTCAGTTTATTAAGATAAAACCTTAACTTTTTGAAAAGGCGTGTCGATTACGGTATTTTCGTATCATTCGATACATACTATTGGTCCTAGAAATTCAAAGGGATTCCGAGGGAAAAGCTGGAAACTGTATCTAAGTATTAAGGTGAAACATTCACTCTTAGATTAGACGAATCAGAGGTATAATTAGTTAACATTCTTGACTAATTATACCTAACATCTATAACCTAACATCATTACATCTTACCACTATCCAAACTTGGACCCTGTGTCCTAACCTTCCCTAGCTATTAGAAGAGATCCATGCCCCAGTAGTATTGATTGTGAATATAAATCCAATGCATTTTCATTTTCTTTCTCTCTTTGTTCTTATTTTTTATTGTTCTTTTTCCTTTTCTTCTTTTTTATTTTTTCTTTTACATTTTCTTTTTTCTTTTTCTTTCAGTCGTTTTATTGTTTACTTAATTTTGTTATTTTCTTATTTCTAAAGAATAATTTAGTAAAACATATGAACTATTGGGAAAACCCTAACACTAACGCGTACGAAGTCGCGGGCACCAGCTAGTCTAAAAATAAAGATGGTTATGCATTCGACGCAAAGGCTAAATTAAATACGTAAACAAATTGGTCATGTCTCATTTCGGAGTCGCATCATCACAGCGTCCTCGTCAGAGAGGCTGTGGTTGTGGTTTGGTTTGGATCAACTTACTGTTTTACTATTATTTGTGCGAAAAGTGATGTCATTTTAGCAAATCAAGTCTTCAATTCTTGATCCTGCGAGCTCTAATCGCGTTGGTGTAGTTTCTTTTATTTTTATTTTTATTTTGTAACGTAAATTGTTTCCCTACAATATCGCGAGTCATTGATATCTCTAGACTGGAGCTGCGTTTTAGAAGAAAAGAAGCTACATGAAGATCTTAATATATTCAAAATATCTATTTAGTAGTAAGCTACAGTGTAATTAATATCATCTCTCATCATGGTTATCCCATGATGGACGCGGCCATCGATGGGATTTTTCAATTTCGATGGTCACTGCCTGATAAGAACGACTTTTCAGTTAAAGAATGAATGAATGAATGAAAACACTTATTGCAGAACATAAATAGGAGAATTTTAACAATATCAATGAAAAGAAGGCTGATGATGATGATGAAAAGAAAGTTATACATGTAGGCGGTCTTATCGCTAAAGAACGATCTCTTCCAGACAACCTTTAGGTGGAGGAAATCGTGTAAAAACATTTAAGGGGCAGTGTGCATATAAATGTTGTTACAACCCAATTTTTTTCTTACTACTTACTGCAGGGACACGGGTCTATTCCCATACCTCGCTCGGTAAGGTTAGACCTAATTCCTAGTTCTTACTCTTTCTATTGTGTTCGATACTATGTCTTCTTTGTAAAAAAAAAAAACAATATACTATGTTTAATTTTCCCAAGCCAGTGAATCCCAAAATGGCTACCGTTAATAAATATGACAGCATGCACATTAATCCACTCCACGGAAGTCCAGCGACAAAAAACTTAGTAAATCTAACTGAGTCTAGTCTAAATAACTTTTATTGTACAAAGTTGATTGCTTACTTGTAAAAAAAGTATTTGGATTAGTTTTTTTTAGGTACGTACCTAATGGAATTTTTTTCATAGTTATATGAATATTAAAACCAGAACCGGTCGACGTGGAAATCCTTGGGGGAGGCCTTTGTCCAGCAGTGGACGTCTTTCGGCTGTTGATGATAAGATGATGAATATTATATGCTTAGGGATTTTTTGATTACCTGATCTAAAACCAATGAGTTTTCATTAATTAATATAGTTAAATAATTTTGAATGCTTAAAATTTTCTAAGCGTAAACAAACACTGACAGACTTATCGTATCATAAACAGCATAAGCGCAGTCTCAGAATAAACCTACAATACCTACATACCAAAATATTACCTTTACTTGACTGCACTCCAAAAATACATAGGTTATGTATGACGTCACACTCACACACACACCGACACAATAATACACACAAAAAGAAATAGTTTGCACAGACTGAAAAAAAAACGAGATTCCAGTGCAAACGAGACCGATTTTCTTGAAGTGCGAAGACGAATGACAGATCTGAATGTCTCCTCGGTGAAGTGAAATGATCTACCTATTGCAGCTAGACATCGGCGGGGGAGGCAGTCAGAGATAACGATCGTTCGAAGATCCTGCGCCCACGCATGGATGTAATGTAGCCATATGTCTCTAGTTTTTTCTAAGAAGGATAATAAATTTTGCGTAAAAGAATAATAAATTATTTAAGTAAATACTCAAATAAATAATAAAATTTTCAAACAGAAATCACACACTGTCATCCAGGCCCAAAATAGGATTCGCTGTATTTATGGGACCTTGGGAATAAGATTTACCAGAGATCGATATACCTACACATATGTTTACGTTTAAATGCAATGTAGAATATAATACACACTGGAAGAGATTGCTTATAGCAATAAGACCGCCTACCTGTACAGTCCCATAATGATGTACGTCAGGAGTGCTAACTTAACTACTGAGCCAGTATGTACAATAATTTAAAAAATGTACATCTACCGACACTAAACAATCGGTATGAAACTTGACAATAATAACAGCAACTATGTAGAATATTTAAGTATTATACGTCAAGCCTACAAGTTAATAAAAATATAGAACTAATTGCACTCTGTTAAATAGTTATGAATATCAATAGGGGATGATTATAACTAGAATGGTAAACATGGCTATTATGTGTTCTCAGCGGATGTGTATACTGTAAAGCTATATGTATATGACCAGGTCTTCTTATAGTTAGTACTAGATGACGCCATCCTTTGATTGTGATCGGATGATCAGAAGACCGTTTGATATCAACGACTTAGAAGTAATGTTCTAATTAAAGCGTTTAGACATTGTAGTTTTTAGTAATTTTACCCCCAACGCGATGACGGCAAGGCGGTGTGATATTCGATACTTCAGGGCTCAAAGGGCGTATACGCCTAAGTTCTACAGAAGTATCGATATGTTTGAACCCTATGGGTATATCTTTGTCGTATCGCAGCTTTCAGATAAGTGGGCCGAGTTCTTAGCTATTTTTCATGAAAATCTGTTCATTAGTTTTCAAATTATTCGATTTGACACAACGTGTTTAGTCACATTTTATAATTTGTTAGTAATTAATATGGTAACAGTAGCATTTATGTTCATTTAACTAGATTTGTTGTTTTAAATTTTACATTAACATCGGTTTTGGATTTCTAAATACATACATAGATTTGAAAGTAACTATTGTTTAGTTTAAAAAGTCTTAAATTTTCTTTTTCAACAGGCCAGCACCAGCTAGTGATATGATAGTTGATAGCTGATTCTGGTTAGACTATTAGATTGCATTACTAGCGACTATACAGGTGCGTGGGCGCAGCGCGTTATATGCGGCGATGACTGATGACACGACCGGCTGCGGTGGAGGTGAGGACTGAGGAGGAAACCTTCAGGTGCAGTGTAGGCACACGCGTCAATAGGCACTAGCGGCCATTTGGCGGCGATGACATCAACGGACAGTCACAAGACGACAGTAACAGGTGTAGGTAGGAGAAAACCTTCACGGGAGAATGCAATGCAAGTGCCGAGTTCTGATACTAGGATTCTTCGATTGACCAATTGCGATAGAGCTGAACTTGATTGGTAAAAGACATGGCAAGCTAACACAGACAGTTCCTCTGTCTATGTGGTCGGTCCGTTATTCATTACCTACTGAGAAACGCGGTTGAGGATCGTGGTCTCGTTTCAAAGTCAAAGTCAAAAGTATATTTATTGAAATTATAGGTAACAAAATTGGTCTTACTAATCAACAGTATGTATGTACTATAATTTGCCTAGCATGGCGTTCAATAATTATAATCAAAAAACAAAATTTGTGTGAACATTAATTACAGTCAATACGAATTAAATACATTCCAATCAATACATAATAAATTATACAAATTCAATGTCAATTTAATACGATATCATAATTTCATATACATTCCAAATTCATAGTTACATTAAATCGTTAAAGTTATAATTATTTATTCATATCATTAAAATTTCCGAGTATTTCTATCTCACGAATAATAATAATAATTATTATAATTAATATTATAAATGCGAAAGTATGGATGTTTGTTTGTTTGTCAGTTTGCTTGTTTGTTTGTTCCGCTTTCACGCCAAAACTACTGAACGGATTTGGATGAAATTTGGTAGGTAGATAGATAAAGCACTCGGCTAACACATAGGATAGGATAACACTTTTTGTCCCGGAAATCTTAAGGGTTCCGTAGGAATGCATAAAAACTCAAAATTTCCACTTCGTTACTACATGGCGCTATCTTAACATTTTCTTTCTTTCTGGACACAATTCTGAAGTTCACACGGACGAAGTCGCGGGCAGAAGCTAGTGTCTGATATACTTTTAGAGGAGGTGCGTTTGTCGGATCTGTATACAGTTAAAGTTCAGAGAAAGGAAACGAAAACGAATGAAAATCAAGAAAAATCATAAAATATGTTATTATAATACATATACAGAGTATGTACTTACCTATAATAAAAATCGGCGTGAAAACCATTAATGTGGCTTCTATTTCTCGTAAAAGAATTTCAGCGATTTTAGCCAAGTCTTAGAACAAAAATTCAGTATGATTAGTACACCCTGTATATATACAGGTGCACGTAAGAGATTTTCAGCGATTTTAGCCGTCTTAAAATAAAATTTGTTCAGTATGATTAGTACACCTAGGGTTACCAACCATACTTTAAAATAACGTATCCTAACGTTACTCCCTCTTACTTTATTTTTTTGAAAAAAAAAGTATTGAAAATACTTAATTTTCACCCGAAAATAAAGTATTTTCAATACTTTTTTACTTTTCATACAATATACCCATATTGTATGCGTGAAATGGAACAAAAAATATGTTTTAACAACATGAATAAATAAATTTCAATAATACTTTTTTCTTTTTTAATTACTTTCGTTCACACATGTCAGTTTAAAATACATATGGGTGAGGCCGTTATTTTTTGCTGATTTGGTGAAAAAAAATCTCCGCAGTCAGTAATTTCAAAAGTAGGACACTTATTTTATTTTGGATGATTTTATCGGAATAAGCAACAAAAGGGCCCTACTGGACACTACAATCATTTAATTTCAGTAATTAAACAAAAAAGATATTTCAAACGAAACGTGATAAAATGAAGAAAAATTACACTAAAACTCCTATCCGCCAAAGTAGAGGTGCACTTTAACTGTCGCTGTAGTAAAAAGTACGATAGTTTTTGAGATATGGCTGATATTTTAAGAATACCCATCTATATGGCTATCATTGCTCTTAATTGTGCAATGTCTTTCCTAAGACTTTATTTAAAAACTATTCCAATTTTTAGTTTTGTCATAAAACTGTAATTATACGTCACTTTGTCAACGTCACCAATATTATCTGTATCTATCAAAGTTTAGAGTTAGGGAGATTAAAATCAGTAGGTAGCAAACACTGGCTTTGGATTGTCTATGGACAATTGTTTGATAGCGGCAATTTTTTTGACAAAAGACATGTGACTGTTAGTTTAAGTAAAACAGGCACGCTTGCTTCGACGGAAGATTTATGTGTATAAAAATGTAAGTTTCAATGTTTTATTAAAAACTATCAGTGTGCTATGTGTGTCAATATGTAAGCTATGTTTACTACTAAAATACAACTGTAATAGTACGTTATTTGCAGAGTTGTAACTTGTTTTCTCAACGCGACGGTAGCGGAGAAGTAAAAAAACGCCACCATTTTGTTACTTCAACGCCACCAGTAGCGTAGATATTCGTCACCTCTTCTACACCACCAAATAAAGGAGAATATTCACTTGTTTTTTGTGCATAAACTAGACGTGTATATAATCGACGCAAAAAAAAGCATAAACGCTGTAACCCACAAACTGTAAACTTATTTCAACGTTGTAAATTTTTTTCGTTAGTCGTCGTAGGGCTGCACGGCCCGGACCATGAGACAGTTTTTTATTTATGAAGCGGACCAGACACTATCAGTAATAATGACAGTATTTTTCCATCAGTATATTGTCATTCCATCGTTTAGTATGCGTCAGACCATCATTCCAACCACTACACTGTCAGTATAATGTCATTACTTGAAAATACTGTAATTATTACTGATAGTGTCTGGTCCGCTTTAAGAATCTGCAAAAAAGTTTTGCCATATGAATTTTGGCGTCAAATAATAAAAAATAAAAAAACATTTAATGATAATCATAAAAGTAGGCACCGACTCAATGTCGTGTAAGTATAGTAATAGCTAGTAGCCAGTGAGCGTATGTCTTATTACAGGAAATTAATCTATTTATAATTTATTACAGATGTCTGAAACATCTAAAAGATATAGGGAGCGACTAAAAATAACCCAGGAAAATATAAGAATTCTAAATAAAAAGCAGAGCAAGATCTGCTAAACAGAATCAAAAAAGATGAGGGAAATAGATGAAAAAAAATAATGAGATTAACATGGTACCAACAATATGGGACTTAAGCGGACTTATTAAAATTATAATTGTGTTTCAATTACTAAGGTTAAGGTTAAACGTCAGTCACCCTATTTCATACAAATTTACCTGGCTATTAACTACACAAATAACCACTATATTTTCGATTTTATCTGTCCAACGTAAACTTTGCAACCTTTTATTTTCTCCAAATGTATATAATTATATTATTTATTTCTGTAATATCATTAAAAACTGCAGTAAAATATCATAAATTTTACGCATGTAGTGGTGTATAATTCAGCACCACCTTTCTGATATTACAGTAACTACAATCTCAACTAGTCTGTTAAGCTTTGTTTAGCCCAGGATTTCGTTTTTAGCGCCATCTTGCATTTTGCTTGAGCATTACCAAAGTAGCAAATTTATTATAAAGACTTTTTAGTCTGAGTAATTTATGCTGGCAAACTTTTTTTTATATTCAGAAAAAAAGACGCTGTCAGTCTCACGTCAGGGACATCTGAAAGACGAAAATATTGTTCACCCAACAAGGTCTAGTTGTGAGTTTCAGCTCGATATTTGTGATATACAGGCTGATATTTTTACTTATACAGGATTGATGTAAAAAGATCACTCCTGGAAATTTAAATTATGGGATCCACTCATGAAACTGAACAACTTTTCCGAATGAACCTTAAGAATGCTGAATACTTAAGACAATTTTTGGACACACCGTACAAAATTGGTCGGTTAGCTTACCATATTATATAAGGTGCTACTTTATTAGTGCCCGATATTTTAGTCAGTGCTCCTACTCTGATCAACTTTCCCCAAGGGACCCATAGTCAAATGGTAAAAAAATTTTTGTGCTCTTCATACTAATTTGGCCGCTCGGCTGATCGATTTGTATGAAGAGTCCAAAAATTTTTTTTCGATTTGACTATGAGTTTCTTGGGGAAAGTTGATCAGAATCAGGAGTAGGAGCACTGACTGAAATATCGGGCACTAATAAAGTAGCACCTATTATGAAAACTTCATTTTTATGCAAATTTTGTATGGGTTGGTATGTTAAAGTTTCCGGAAGTTACAGCCTGTATAAGGTGCATTCAAAAAATTTTATACTCATACCATGCCCCATTTCAAATTTTAACCGCCTCCGCTTGTCCGCTCACTTCACATCAGGAGGTCGCGGGTTCGATTCCCGGCGGGGTGTAACTTTCTGGATTCGGTTTGGTTGGTGGTAGGGCATTTTCTGAGCCCGCCTGGCATATGCCACCATCTTATCTAAGTCTTGCCACCAAACATCAACGTTAACAGCATTGATGTGTTCCGGCATGAAGGTAAGATAACCAGTTCCCCACTGCGTTGGGGAATCTTGGTAAGCCCGCTTTCGTATTCGGCATCATCGTCACTTACCATCAGGTGAGATGATGCCAAGGGCTTACCAATTGAGGGTAAAAAAAAGATGATAGCTAACCAGGCAGGCTCCGAGAATGCTCTACCACCGACCAAACGGAGTCTTGCATATTATAGTTAGACTCTGCCGGGAATCGAACCCGCAACCTCCTGATGTGAAGCGAGCGACTAGACAACGGAGGCGGTTTTCCGGGAGTATTATTATTGTCTCGTTTGACAAAAAGTAAGTACACTCGACTTCGAAAAAATCGCACGTCCGTAAAAATAGGCTTCAAGCACTGTTAATCCTTAAGACAAGCAGTTATTCGTAGCAATATTGGTATCATTTGAGAGCCCTATAAAAACTCTTTAAAAAAATATCCATTTCAATTGATTAAAGAAAAAGCTTGACACTTTAAGTCACTGTGAATGACAATGGAACTGATTCTCCTCTTCAAATTTTGTTTGTATTGTTTTGTTTTTTGGGTATAAAAGGGTCGATACAGCTTATCGGGGGATAAATTTGCTACCAACAGTCGAAGAAGACACAGAAGAATATCTTTCATCAGAAAAACGTCCTTGAAGATGGACACTACTGCTGCTGAAGCCGCCCAAGTTATCGCGCTACTGCAATCAGGACTACGTCAGTGTGATGTTGCTCGGCAATTGCACTTGAGTCGCTTTTCTGTTCGAAGAGTGTACCAGCGGTTCCTGCAGACCGGTGGCTTTGTCCAAAGGCGTGGGTCTGGTAGAAATCGCTGCACTTCTGCGAGAGATGACCGATTCGTCGTATCGAAGTCTTTGAGAAATCGGTTCTCTAATGCTGTTGAGTTGCAACAGCAGCTTCAAGCAGTTCGTAGAAGGGCCGTGAGTGTCTCTACAGTTAGAAGAAGACTAAAGGAGAGAAATATTGTGGCTAGAAGACCTGCCACGGGTCCAAAATTAACCGCAGCGCATCGGCGAGCACGCCTGCAATTTGCTCGCGCCCACGTCAATTGGACCTTGGACCAATGGAGAGCTGTTCTCTTCTCAGACGAAACGAGAGTGTGCCTTTTCTGCAACGATAGACGCAAAAGAGTATACAGAAGACAATGGGAACGTTTTGCCCAAGCCTGCATCCAAGAGACGGTAGAATACGGGGGCGGTTCCTGCATGTTCTGGGGCGGCATATCTGCCGACGGCAAAACTGAACTTTCTTGCGTCTCTCGGACCGGCGGTGCTCGCGGGCAAGGGTCGATGACTGCTCACCGGTACATCACAGAGATCCTGGAAGAACATGTGGTCCCCTATGCTGGATTTATTGGCGACGGGTTCACATTAATGCACGATAACGCTCGCGCGCACACTGCTGGAATTGTGCAGGGCTACCTTCAAGAGGTTGGGATCCCTGTCTTGCAGTGGCCAGCGAGAAGTCCAGATCTGAACCCGATAGAGCACCTCTGGGACCAGCTGAAACGCAAGGTTAGATCCCGTGATCCCGCTCCCGCGACTCTTCAGGAGCTCCAAGACGCCGTTATTGAGGAATGGGACAGAATCCCTCAAGAAGAGGTCCTAAAGTTGGTGCGATCCATGAGGGAGCGCATGGAAGACGTCATTAGGGCTAGGGGGGGTAACACTAGGTTTTAGGTTAGTTTTAAGCAACTTTGTTTTGAAAAATTAATCAGATTTCATTTGGGTTTTTTAAGGATTTTTATTGTTTTGTAAATTTTTCTCAGTTCCAATAAAAAACATTGAATGAATTATTGTTTTTGCATTCTCTGTTTCCTTACCTTTCAAATGATACCGAACATTACCAATATTTCATAATACAAATACGATTGAAAGATGTTTAAAATAGATTTCTTAAAAGGTGCGATTTTTTTGAAGCCGAGTGTAGTTACCAGCAACCACGTGATAAAACCCGAACCTTAGACATGTAGATTTTCATACACGGAAAGTAAAATCCTGACAAAACATTCACATATCAAGTAAAAAGTCTTACACGTCAATTTTTATAGACTCGACTGTAAAAAGTAATGAATTCCCGCCATGTAGCACCAAGTTTCAGGTTATAGAATAATTTATTTCTCACAAAAGGATAAACAGTTATTCACTTTCACAATATTTTTTGTCACCAAAATATATTCCTAAACATAGTCGTCTATGTACAAAACCTCGTTTTATTCAAACTCACTTGTCAAACATGGTTATATGATATTTTTTTCCAAAGTATTTTGGCGCTTTCAATGTCTCCACAAGACAGGCATTCCAGGCTTCGAACGCAGTTTTCTTTTCTCTTCAATTAAAGGCTAAAAAACAGTATCACTCCCTATCAGAGCATGAAGTATGGGCAGCATTGTTGCTTTTTATGTTCTTGAAATTGTGAAAATCTTAAGGTTTTATTTTAAATTACTTACCTATACGAAAATTTTATTTTTAGATACATTTTGTAAATACGAAACTCATGATTTAATTCTATTACAAGACCAAAAAAGAAATAATTATGTCCTCATTCTATGCTCTAACAGGGTGTAACACCGTTCCAGCCTCTAATGGAGGAGGAAAGAAAACTGCGTTCGAAACCTGGACTGTTTGTTCTCCTGCAACTCTCGGTTTCAAAATGCTGGCTTGTGGAGAGATTGCAAAAAAAGCTTTCGAGAAATTTATCATAACCATGTACCTATGACAAGACAGTTTGAATAAAACAATATTTTTGTATTGTACATAGATTTCTCTGTTTGTGGTATAAAATTATTTTAAATTGATTTGTTTTAAATATGTTTAAGATCCAGCTAGTGCACCAGCTTAACCGATTGCAGGCGAGAAATATTCTGTAAAAGAGACCGACAAATAGAGAATATTCCATCAACGGACGAAAGTTCTCAACAACATCTTCTGAGAACACTATACCAGGGTGTCCACGTATGGGATCAGACATTAGTGTCCATTCAAAATCTTAATGCTGTTCACAGAATACATCTACTTACCAAGTTTCAACAGTATAGTTCTTATAGTTTCGGAAAAAAGTGGCTGTGACATATGGACGGACAGACAGACAGACAGACAGACATGACGAATCCATAAGGGTTCCGTTTTTTACCATTTGGCTACGGAATCCTAAAAAACTAGATGCTTTATCCTATACTATTAAACGAGTTAAATGTCCCGACGATTTCGAAAACGGCTTGAAAGCTTTGATGAAAATCTAGGATTAGGGGTTAAAAATCACCATAAATCCAGATCTACGAGGGAATTATCTTCGAAAAGATTCATTTAAGGGAGAATTCATTTAATAATCGAAATTACATATAAAGAGAACGCATATGATGCTTAAATTTAACCATCGCTTATAGGTAAATTGGTAGACTAGCGGTTTTGGTGCAAGCCACTTACGTTTTGCTGCTTTTAGGTCCGGATTCGAATACCACCCATGAGACTTTATAGTTCTTTGTTTTTAATTTTTTATTTTGTGTGAACTTATGTAAATATTATGAAAATAAATAAAAAGACTTAAGAGTGATAAAAAAAAATATTTTAACCTCTTTGTATTTTAGAGACAAATGGCGCCATCTTTCGCCATATAAGTTAATTACATACCTGGTGATTGTGCCGCTCTGTCCCGTGTTTGAAAATAGGAAATTTTCCACGGCTTTCTCTAAAGTCAACCAGATGGCGCTGATAGCATTTGCAATAAGAAAATCTCTTAAAAATCGCCAAAACTGATTGATATTACTGACTTATAAATGATGAACAACTTTCTAATATTACGTATCATTGAATATTTTTCTATTCTTTTTATCAAAAAAAAAGGATGATTTGCATGTATTTTTTTCAATAGAATCAAATTATAAAAAAATATTATAGATATTTTCAGAACAAATATTGCTTGTCCTTTCGTCCCTTAGAAGGCCACTACCGACTAAAACAACACCCTACAAAATGTTTCATTGAAAATATATCTTATATGTACTACTAAACAAGTTATCTTAGTTTATAAAAACTCCGATTGAACGAGCGACGCTCGGTCTCCCAGATAGTTCAATATAATAAGAAAATTATCAGTATCACTATTTATATTAGAATGAAAATTAATAAAAAATTGAATCTATTTTTCTCGACAATGAAAATGAATTTCATGCTGCCACTTCACGGAAGTAATAAGGAGGCCATTCCCTATGACATATACATAAAAATTATGGTAATCTGTGATTCCTAAGTTTGATACTCTCCTTAGCTTGCGGAGGCGCTACCGTGACTCCAAATAGCGTAAGACTTGGCTTGCAAAGGATTGCAAGGCCGTGCCTCCACAAATTTTCGACATCACTTCGTATCTCCTTGTATGATACGTATCTCCTTGCAGGCTATTGCTAGGCAACGTTGTTATTTAATAAATGTTATGTGACTGAACAGATATTTTATGTTTTTAATATTGGCGACGAGGCCAATTCAATGGATTTAAAGAAATTAAAACGTACAAGAAGCTCAGTACAGTTTATTAACGCGCACAGAAAATGTGCTTGACACTCTAGACCCAAGTAAGTATATAGCCCCGCTTGGAGTCACTCGACAAAACAATAAAGAAATTTTACGAAATACAGAACAACATAGAACTAGAAACCGAAGATGAACATCTTGAGGAAGAAACCTTCTACAGATTCGAGTTTGAGGAGTTGTGTATAGCACTGAAAACTACATTACGAAAACTAAGTATTACTTTACCACTCAAGGGGAAACCTCAGTCCGCTTGAGGCAGACAGAAACTCCAAGAGGGACTCCCTACCTACTGATGTTTGGAAAAGAGTTTAGAACTAAGCTACATGCCATGCTAGTCCCATACCTAGACTGGAGCCACGTAGTCAGAGGACAAGGAGGCATTTCTCTCCTGGAGACAAGGTGGCCAGGAGTTACTCCTCTCTTGCCCAGAAGTTTGAATTCGGCACAATAATCCGACGTCTAGGTGGAGTACATTATGAAGTCAGAACCGATAGGGGAACCCTGTGGATCCGTCACCTCGACCAGCTGCTGCTGTCTCCCCTGGTGTCCTGATTCGCGGGGGAGATGTGATACATATCTCCTTGCAGGCCAATGCTATGAATGATTGCTATGCGACATTGTTATTCAATAAATGATTTTTTTTCTTTTAAAAAATATTTTCTTTTATCGCTCTTGGGTCTTGTTATTTTCATATTTACTTATGTTCATACTAAATAAAAAAATAAAAAGACAAAAACAATAAAGTCTCGTAGGATACGAACCCGGACCTAAAAGCAATAACGTAAAAAGTTCGTACAAAACTTGCTACTTGCACCTCTGGGTTATAGACTACTTATAGAGGTAAGTCAAAAATAAGCATCATATACGTAAAAAAATTATGTATGTGTGGGTAATTTGAGCCCTTATTCATACGAGATAAACGAAAAACTATAATTGTAAGGGGACAAATATATCGAAATCCTTATTTAATTAACATTATTATGGTTTATTAGTGTACATTGATCTTGTAACTGCTCGCTGTTTTACGTAATATGGTTTAGGGTTATTTATACTATTTTTAAATCGAAAAACCAAGTTATAGTCAGATTAACGCCATCTATCGGATTTTTTCGACCAGGGAGCACTAACGTTTAACCTTAAGGTTTTACTATTAATTTAGTTGAGTGAAATTTTCTAATTCTTTTTATTTTAATATTTGTAATTAGTTAGGTAACGTGAAACTTTAAAAGTTGATTTTATTCTCATAATGAGTTTCCTTGTGCATTTATTACAATAATATAAATATAGAGTTATTCTAAAATACCTAAACAAAAGTAACAGCAGCTTTTACTATGAAACTGAACGACTTTCCTCAAAGATCCTTTACCAAATTCACAAAGAAATTGTTGGATTTCCCATACAAAATTGGCGGATCAGTTGATCAATTAGTAGGAGTCCAAATATAGGTATATTTTTTTAATTGAGCATAGGTCCTTAGATTTTTTTCAGTTTTATCAGTAGAAGCCACTGTTAATTGTTTCCGGTATTATTTACAATAAAATACAATAATGATTGATAGTGAATAGTATTAAAAAAGTATTAGTTGTTAAAAAGTTTAGTAAGACAGTATAAAAATTGGCATGTGTAGGTGTTCCTTTACAATTATTCGTCACTATTATACGTCACTCAACGTCACCGACGCGTAGAAGTGTCTACGCTACCAACATAATACTTCTGCGCCATATTAGCAAAAAATAGCGGCCTGACCCATATACGATTTTATGCCCAAAAAAAGTTGGCAACCCTAAGTACACCCTGTATATGTTCAATTGTACAGGTGCACGGAAGAGCAATCCTTTCAGTGTGAAGAGATGGTGAATCCCAATGCAATGTACCTATGAATATGGGAAAGATACTTAAATACAGATACTAGAAGGTAGTGTTAGTTCAGTGGTGGCTAGAACGAGCTACCGTAGTAACGATGTAATTATTATTAGGCAACTTAGTAACTAAGTACAGGCCCATAGATACATAAAAACTTATACAATTAAAATGACATAAATACTATAAATAAATACAATTATAATTATACATGACAGTAAAGTAGCTTATGCACTGGCCAGCTACATTGTATAGTCCAGTAAATAAAAGATTTGAGGTCGCATTAAAGACACCTGACTAAAATGGTTTGGAAATAAAAGAATTGGTGTTTTACTAAGCATTCGTGGTAATTTTGTGATTGTAAGGGCGTTCAACCCTTAGAAATACCTAAAGACGCCTTTTAACTTGTATACGCCAAACAATAAATGCACTTTTGGGGAAAACTGAGATTTATAACTATAGTTACCTTATAAATATGGTACTTAAGTTGTCTCTAGTTTAAAGCAATAAATTCTTAATATTACGATATTTTTTATATTATTGCGTGAAAAATAATACTTACAAAATGGAGCCTTCGGAGATTTTTATGTTTTTTAAGTCTAATTGTAAGGCTTGAACATGTGTTAAGTTTTCACCTAGGTGACTATTTCAGAACCCAGTTAAAAACTATTTTTTAAAGATTTCTGTAGTACACATTAAAGACACTACAAATATTTTCTTGGCTGTGCCGTAACACTAATATTATCTATTGGAAATCATCATCGTCCCTTGTACAAACAAAGAAGTTTCTTCTTAAAACGCATTTTAACTAAAATGTATTAGACATTATAATTATATTTCAAACGCCGAGAAGGTGCGTGAACTGCCACGTACGCATAGCCAGTGTGCGACAGAGACGGAGCTATTGGGTGCGAAAAAGACAAGTGCGCGGATAGCTAGATGGAAAGTGCGAAACGCAAATGTGATAAAATGCACAATATGATAGGTAGGTAGTAGTTATTTAATAATAATTTTGTCATACTCATTGGATTGTGGGCATCCAAACGTGATCATAGTACTACCGTTCTACTGATTTACCACATACGAGTAGATATACCTACTGCAAATTCAATTCAAAAGAAGAAACTTTGTCCTATTGATTCACCGAATATTTAACTCCAAAAATTATACATAATTATTATATTGTCATGACATGAGTGTCATCGCCATTTTTCCATGACTTTCCATGAGCCTGCCAAAGCAACCCCACTTCCAATGCCAGTGGGCCTGTTCTTATGAAGTAAAAGTAGGTAGGTATTTACGCTAAATTTCACGAATTAGATGCGACATATCGTCGTTGCGATTTACCGTAATTTTGGATCAAGAATCAAGACGTCAAACTTGGCTTAGTTGTTCCTTAGGTGGTCTTAAGTGGAATAAGCCCGGGAGGCATCGGGAGGCATCACGGTGGCGGCGTTATTATACCGCAATAGCTGTCCACTTTGCTTTCGCTTGCTCTCTCGAAGCTCTCAGTAACTGACACGTTTCGTAACCCAGCATACGAGTCACAAGACCACACCAACGTAATTTTCTTCGCTTAAGGTACGCCTCAATTCCGTATACGTTTGCACGGTGTAGAACCTTTGTATATATTATATGGTTGGACCAGTCGATGTTCATGATATCACGGAGGCACTTCATGTGAAATCTATCGAGGCAGCGTATTTCTTTCCTATTAGACTGGTGGCGAAAATAATAAAAGTGCTCTATTTACCGAGTTTGTTTCTCTGGCTCCTATATAGCTACAAAAATTATCAATATTTTCGTCTTGATTCGTAGATCATCAAATAGCCAGTCATAAGAAAGGGGGAGGGGGGCCGATATAGCTATGACGAAACAAACGACCTTACGACAGGCTATTTCGTAATATCTGTACCAAAATGAATCCATCGATCTATACCTGTCATAGCTCTATATAAACACTATGTCTCTCACGAATTGAGGAGGTTTGAAATTACTTTGGACATATACAGCAAGATCTTAGTAGCTAATATCATGCGACCGGAAGAATGTAGGTCTACGTTTGCCAAAAACTGCTAAAGCTGAACCAATCCCAATGATCTCAGGGTCGAGGTCACATTTGAATGTTATTGCACTTCCCAAATACTTAAACTTCTCCACATGCTTCATGACATTCTAACCGAGATACATTTGGAGTTAGATTGTTCAGTTGTCTCCCAACATACATAACATCGATCTTACTTACACTGTCAGTACAATTTTTTTTTTAATGACTCGTCAAAACTGGTCATCAGTTTTTGCAGAGATATTAGGGGATTCTGCTGTAAAACATAAGTCGTCCACGTACCTTATTGCTGTAACTATATGGCATAAAACTTTGTTACGTGCCTTCATTCGGTCTAGGTTGAAAAATTTACCGTCAGTTGTTAGTACGGACTACGGAAGTGTATAAAGATGCCTTTTGGGATGTTATGTGTGTGGCTCATAAAGTATGTTAACAACCCATTACGTCCCCACTGCAGAGGCACGGATCTCTTCCCATAACTCGGGAAGGTTAGGCCATACTCCACACACGGGGGCCAAGTCCGGATTGGTGGAGGTTGTGGGGCTAGTGGCCAACCCCAGTGTCAGAAAATTTCAAGCCGCCTATAAGGACTCCAACGTGGCTTAACGACTGCCATCTAGCGATAGCAGCCGGCACCAACGGCTTAACATGCCTTGCGAAGCATGGAAACGGTCGAGATAAATGCCACTAACAGTCATACCCATCCAGGTTATGACCGTGTCTGTAGTCAGTTAACCTTCGTGATCGACGCGACCACGCAAGCCGCACTGAGCCACGACCGCTTCTCATATAAAGTATATTTACTAAAATTAACATAAATTTGCTTAAATATATTATTGAACATAGCTTTTGGTCATACCCAATCATGGCAATTTAGTAGATCCTATCCATTGCTTTTATTAAACAAGTCATTTATGGATCAGATTTGTATTCCAAAGTACCGACGGATTATTTGTTTTCGATGTAAATAATATTTTCCTTCACGATTATAAATAATTTAAGCACTTATATTGCATTTCTTAAGTTAAGTGAATTTGTAATTCTTTTTGAGAAATAAATATCTCAAACCGTGTATGGATCTTACAGCTCATAATTTTATTGTTGACATGATTTTTAATAGAAATTAAGTGTTAAAAAAATATGTGCTGAAGTGAGTTTCTTCTGGACTCAACGTTTCTTCTCGCTTCGCAAACATTTCCTGAAACGTTGAGTGTACAAATTCCACGTGGTAAGGACTTTGTGCTAGATAGAAAAACTATTTGGTACTAGATAAATAACGATTTTTTTTTAAATATGTTGTCCACGTTATTCGGATTTTATGAATTTGTTATATTTTTTTTAGTGAAAGAACTTGAAAGAAGCCTTTATTTAATCAGAAATGAATTAGTCTTCCTTGAATTATCCGGAAATTATATTATCACACTTGACCTAGTACATAAAGTTATGGACGTATTAGCTCGAAAGAGGAGCGCGACTGAATCAAATTTTCCTTGCCTCTCCTCGCCACTTTTGTGATGCCTCTCGATGCCAATAGTATAAGGAAGACTGTTTTATATGGGGGGATTAGTTAAAAAAGTGTCCAACTGTAAGCAGTAAATAATAGTTCAAGAATCCATCAGAGCGGCGCTAATTTAGACAATATTATGAAAATAAAATATGAAAAAAAAATTCTTATTTTATGTTTTTTTGTTTTAAAGTGCGTTATAACAAAGCGGATTCTTTCCTTGTTTTCTTCTCTGTTTCTAATAACTTTTCTCGCTTTCTTTAAAATTTACTCTTTTTAGGGTTCCGTAGTCAACGAGGAACCCTTATAGTTTCGCCATGTCCGTCTGTCTGTCCGCGGCTTAGCTCAGAGACTATTAGTACTCCAGAGCTGTAATTTGGTACGGATATGCATATTAATCCTTATATACTTCCAGCCTCCCGAACAAGCCGGTTTCCGAAAAGGCTTCAGTACCATAGGCCACATACATACGCTTCGGCAGATTATACAGAAGACCGAAGAGTATAATCGACCACTAAGCTTAGCGTTTTTGGACTATGAGAAAGCCTTTGATTCGATCGAGACCTGGGCTGTATTGCAATCTCTCCTAACGGTGCCAGATCGATTATCGATACATCGAAGTTTTGAAGTGTTTGTATGAAAATGCCAGCATGTTGGTCCACCTCCAGGATCAGAATTCAAAACCTATCCGGCTGCTGCGTGGGGTGAGACAGGGAGACGTTATATCTCCGAAACTGTTCACCGCTGCACTGGAAGATGTTTTCAAGCTTCTGGACTGGAAAGGACTCGGCATTAACATCAATGGCGAGTACATCACTCACCTTCGATTTGCTGACGATATCGTGATCATGGCTGAGACCTTGGAGGATCTAGGCGCAATGCTCAAAGGACTAAGTAGAGTCTCCCAACAAGTGGGTCTTAAAATGATACATAGATAAGACGAAAATCATGTCAAACATCCGTGTTACACCCGCTCCTCTGAAGGTTGGAGACTCTACGCTCGAAGTTGTTGACGAATATACAGGGTGTAACAAAAGTGTGTGACAATACTTCAAGGTTGACTTTTACCCTTCAAACTGAACAACTTTTGTTCTACAACTTTGTTGAAATCGTAAAATTTTTTTTGGACTTTTCATACAAACTTGGTTCGCCAGCTGATCGATTTGTATGAAAAGTCCAAAAAAAATTTTGCGATTTCAACAAAGTTGTAGAACAAAAGTTGTTCAGTTTAATAAACTTGGTTCGCCAGCTGATCGATTTGTATGAAAAGTCCAAAAAAAAAAATTTGCGATTTCAACAAAGTTTTAGAACAAAAGTTGTTCAGTTTGATGGGTAAAAGCCAACCTTGAAGTATTGTCACACACTTCTGTTACATCCTGTATATACCTGGGACAAACAGTCCAGTTAGGTAGGTCCAGCTTTGAGAAAGAGATCAGGCGTCGAATCCAACTTGGCTGGGCAGCGTTCGGGAAACTTCGCAATATCTTCACGTCCAAAATACTGCAGTGTCTCAAGACTAAAGTCCATGACCAGTGTGTGTTGCCAGTGATGACATATGGATCCGAGACATGGTCGCTTACTATGGACCTTATAAGAAGGCTTAAAGTCACTCAGTCACTCAAAGGGCGATGGAACGTGCTACGCTTGGTGTTTCCCTACGTGATTGAATCAAATATGAGGAGATACGTAGGAGAACTAAAGTTATTAGCTCTTTTTGAATTTTTTTTCTTTTGACTATCCCAGGGTGTGGGGTATCGTTGAATAGGTCTTTCAAAAATATTGTGGGTTTGCGAATTTTTCGGATGAGTCATGGATTCGTTTTCGAAATATTAAGCTTTAAAGTGCAATTTTTTGTTAAAGTCATGTGCCCCCCCCCCCCCCCCCGACAGCTAAATAATTATTTCTAGAAATGTGAAAAAATTCACGGCAGTAGTATATTTAACGAAGTTAAAAGGAAAACTATCACAGCTAAGTAGGCTTTACTAGTTAACGAGTAGTAGTCAGTTTTGTAAGCCCGTCTTACAAGGTTTTCCCCTTGAAGCAGTGTTTGTCGAAGTACTAAGAAACCCTACACTGCGCGTGGTCCGACACACACTTGACCGCTTTTTATACAATAACACCACCCTTACTTAACGCGTTTTGACGGACACTTTTGTCCACAGAGACAGATCTCCTTACATGTACCCTCCATAGCCAATTTTTTTTCTAGCGATGGAAGCAATTATTTGTTCCAAATGAATTGGTATTCCTTTAATTGTCCGATAATTATCACACTTGCCCCAGTACATATAGTTATGGAGATATAAGCTCGAAAGAAGAGCGCGGCTGAACCAAACTTTCCCCGTTTTCCCTCGCCACCTTTGTGATGCCTCCCGATGCCTCCTGGGCTAACACTCAAGACCATCTAAAGAACAACTATATACCAAGTTTAAATCCTTGATAACACACACAAAACCCAATAGGTAGACACGTGACCGCGGATGATGCTAAGTGGAACATCAGGCAACTGCCATCTATATCTTGTGAATAGTAAAAAAACGTGCCACACGAAAAGAAAAGAAAGAGAGAGAGAAATATTGATCCAAAATTAAAAACAGTTCTCATACAAGATGTTGCATGAAATCCCCAGCTATAGCTTAGCTGAATAAAGAACTCGCGGGGTAGCGCGGGCGCCGCGCATGTCGCATTCCCCCGCCCGCGCCCGCCGCTCAGACCGCTCTCGAATTATAATTGTTATTAGATTATTACAGAAACTGTGCAACAGATTGACCGGGGATTTTTCTTAGTCTTAGTTTAAAAAAAATATTACTATTAGATTTCATGAAAATATTCGTAGTGTCTTTAATGTGCAAGGGTTAAAATCGAATAAAACTTATTAAAAAAATAAATAACGAAGTCACCTTGGAGATAATTCTCATGGTTATTGACAGTGGTTATGTACCCCCTAAGACAAAATATCACTCACCTTGCAGTATTTCTTTTCAAGTTATAAATTTTTAAATATATTATATTCAATATCTACTCAATGTTTTGATCTCGATCGGGTACGATTATAAATATTAATAAAACGTCTTATAAGAAGCCCTCATGTAAAAAATCACCAGTTTTCTATTTTTTGTTCATATTTAAATTTAATTTTGTTTCTTTAGGGGCTAATTACCGAAAATTTATCAAATACTCATAAGAGATTTTCATGAATTTTCATTTTGCAATTATTTAAGTAACATATTCTAAATTTTCACCCAAAGTGCATTAAATGTAACCTACTCCATACAAAAATTCGTAGATTGACTGGACTAGTAGTGAAACACCTTATAGTAAAGACCAACAATGTTATATCATTACTGACGCTAGAAAAGTAGAAGAATATAAAAAACCGTAACAAGAATTTGCTTTTCTTGTTACGGTTTTTCATATTCTTCCAAAGAAAACCAACAGAAACTGCCAAAATCCATGTAGGGGTAACATGACATCACTATGTGTCTATGTTCGCAATCGTAACAATCGTTCAGTACTCAGGAAAATACATATTATGTATATCTTATCGTGGTTTTAACACAAAAACTGCGCGTCTCGAGTTACAGGAAACATTAAAACTTATAAAAGATATTCTAGTTTTAGTTGTGCACAATTATAACACACGTGTACGTTCAATGAAGTGCAAATAAATAAGCCGGAATGATGAACTCAATGATCAGTGCCGCGTCTTGTCTTATTTATTGCGAGAAGCCAAACGAGGCAAGTGGAAAAAGCGATGATTTCTAAGGAAAAAATAGCATACAACGTTTTGAAGATTCTGACAAGAATACATTCTGTAAAACTTGAAGATCCTGACAACTACCTACATCCCATATCACAGTGTATTTAGAGATCTAGCAATTTAACTCCGAACGAACCAGGCTTTTTCTACAAACACCATTTTCTAACCAAAACCTATCACTTATCTTGTGACCCGACTGCCCAAACGGAGGTTAATGTTTTTGAAGTGTATGTATGTATATCCGCATCATTGTTACCGGCTATAACCTAAATGGCTCGATGGATTTTAAAATGCGAGATGTTTTTATGATTCGTCTTAATAATCTCCGGATTGGAATATGATAAAGCTTTTCCATTACCGTGTAGGTTATTGGTAAATGAAACAATGGAGGAATGCGCGATAAATCTGCAAGCAGTGGCCGACCTGGTGGTCCGTCCCCCGTAGCCACAGGCCATCCCATCCCAGGCCGTGTGGCGTCCATAATGCTGCAATAAAAGTTTATCTGGTCCTGCATTCCTAGAGCCGTTTACACCTCAGGTTATGAGGGACGGGGGCGTACTCAGGAAAGGATTTGTTGGGGCCCAAATTCCAGAGTCCACACATACATTCACACGTTTTTCACTGCTTACATTCTGCTTAGATTTTGTTTATCTATTAAACGAAAGACACGTTTTTGTGACAAAACTACTTAACTAAAAAATTACATTACAATCTTTTTAATTTAACTAATCAAACACAACTCAGACATTAAAAATTATGAGCCAAATACTTTTTTAAATTGCAATTCGCAAACTTATGGCTGAAGATTTCCGGTCTTGTTAAGGTCTCTTAATAAGTTCCTGTGTCAGTTTCAGCTAATCGGCGGGAGTGTCACCTGAGCGCCGAGAGTGCCGAGAGTGCCGAGTGCCGTCACTTCACTCTTCGCAGCTAATGGCTGCCCATTAGACACTTATCTATCGCTGTAATGGGACAGAGCAGCGTGGCTAGTTGGTCGTTTAGTTCTAATTCTTAAATCCGTAGCTTTTCAAGTCTACGTTGAATCTTTTGTACTGTATAAGTACATGTTTGCTGTTGAATAGATAGGTCGGGACATATCGCAATTATGGGCGAATAATACTTAAATAAAGATCTATATCCAACAATTATCTTTGTTCACCATACAAAAGTACAAAATCAAAGACTACAAAGCGATCAAATCGCTAATTATTTAGTTGAATTTTTGATTTGTTTTTCATAAATAAAAGCAAATATGTATACATATTCTAAAAAGGTTTAGCAATGAGTAAATTGACAGTAAGTAATCAAAGCCTACGATGTTTTACATACTTTGAAACTGCGCATGTAATAAAGTTGTTCAAAACGTAAACACAGTTATCTGTATTGCACCTAATAGCGAGCGGCCGAAGGAATCCGGAGTGTAAACAATATGGCATTATTGTGATATTCAGAGAAATGCTATGGTGAGATAACGCACGCGCTTGATCATGCGTGCTGCGTGCGCTATCTCCCACGTGATGTCCTTACACTTGCTAAATAAAAATGAAATTTAATTGATAATTGATAAGTATATTTTTCACCTTGTAGTGAAACTGTCTCGGCAACTTAGTGTTAATTTGGATGACCAATAGATGATCACCTATATTAGTAAAATCAGAGCATTACATGGTGTTAGGAAATAAAGTAAACGTTTAGAAAAATAATGTTAATTTTGTTAATACAATAATGTGAACAAACTCGTACAGGACGTAAAAATTGTATAGAATAAGTTATTATCTTTCTCTTCAAGAAACCAGTTATCGATTTAAAAAAAAAGATTTCCCTGTACAAAATTGGCTGAACAGCGACCGATTTGTACGAAGTCATAGAACAGTTCACTTTTACGTGTAGAATCACCAGTTAACTGGTTATACACCTATTTTATTACACCCTGTAAACTTTACCTCATGCTAGAGCTAATCCGTGTTAGTAAGTATAGGCAAGATTCCTTCGCCAATCGCGCTCTACTCGCGCCTTCCTGCTGGATGTGGCAACTTCACGACTCACGCGCAGTCGTGGAGATAAAGATGTTTGTAGATATTGCCTTTAACTGCAACCTTTATCGTAGTTTATTTTATTTGTTTGGTTACGGGCTGTGGCGAGATTGTTTTGTTGGTTAGTGGTTGGATAAGATATAGAATTTAATAGTTTTTTAACGTTTTAGCTTGAATACAAAACATAGATCAATGACAAAAAATAACATGAACTATAAGGATTTAAGCAAAGAAAAGTTTTTTGCCGCCTGACAAATATAGTTTTATACTGCAGTACTCGCTGAATAATTAATTGAAAACTACAGTGCAAAAGGTATTCGACCCATTAAAATGATTGCTGGGTAAAATAAAGAAATACATTTTTGATAATTAAGAAATATTGAGGTTGCTGACTGCTCGTTACGGCAATCCCAGGTGAAACCGGTCGATGGCGCCTTTTATGGGTTTATCATTTGAGCAAGTAATGATTCACGAGATTCGCAAAGTTTAGAATGAAAACCAATTACATATTTAAAATTGTGACTAATTTTGAAAAATGTAAAACTTATTGTGTGATTAGAAGAGAAAACAAAGTGGTGAAAAATTCGCAACTGATGTATAAAAAACATCGTCATTAGGCCTTATAAATCTTGACAGATAATCTAAGCAATATGAGCATGAGTGGAGTAACGGCGGTCGCAACTAAAAGTCAGATTCTAGAACGACATACACATTGTGTCATATTTTAAACTTAAACAACCTTCCCTTGGAAAGTAGCAACAATTATTACACAGATGTTCAAACACAACGATTTCTTGTTTACTTAGCACTGTACACAGACGAGGCGTACGGTGATGCGAGTGCAACACATAGTGCAACACATTCCTTCAGTGCATAGACAATAAGCTACTGCACATCGACACCAGCCGCCAAACATCCAGTCGCTTCCTGCGCCGGCCAAAACAACGGAAAGAGCAGCGAAAACATCAAGAGCAAATAACATTCAACGACGGATAATGACCGATCATGTTTCAATAATTTAAAATAAAATTATATATTATAAACAAATTTCAAAGAACATGAAAGTAACTATAATCCTTATTATTATTATATATAATATACAGGCTGTTAAAAAGTTTAATTTTTTTAGATTACCTTACTAATCGGACTAGTAAATCAAGAATTAGTAAAATGAAAATAAAAAGTAGATCGGATTTTTTCAATACCAATTTTTCCTGTATTGAGATACTTGTTTTTGAGTAAGTAACCCTTTAAAATTTCAAACGCAGTTTTTTTAATATTCTGTATAAATATATGCCCTAAGTCACCTAGATTCGGCTCTGGAGATTATACAATTCGTGAATAGGACAGGTATTCGTAATAGTATGAATTGATGGTTCACAAAACGCTGTTTAGGCCTTGTATCTATTTTGTTACTTTATGTTATAAAATTATGCACATTTAGCGAGTCAAAAAATATGGTTTGAATTAAATGTCCTCACATTTAAAGAAAGCCATGACATCACTTTGATAGAGGAATGCTCACACAAAGAAGTTGTTGATTGATTCAGACATTACTTCCGCAAACATATAACTTGAGGTTGTCGAAGTGCAGTTGTAGGTTCAGTATGAATACTCACTCATATGGATTAAATACAAGAAATAACGTCATATAAATTAAAATATTGCACGGCATCTGACTGAAGGTTTGTAATTGGGTGGGTTACACTGATTTAGTAACAATTGTTGCAGTTGCTGCAAATAATGGATGAATTCAATTCAAAATGAATTAAATATGGCATACCTACCTAAAAAGTATATATATATATATTTTTTTTTATGGCAGAGGTGGCAAACGAGCAGACGGATCACCTGATGGTAAGCGATTACCGCCGCCCATAGACACCCGCAACACCAGAGGAGTCACAAGTGCGTTGCCGGCCTTTGATTTGGGAGTACGCTCTTTTCTTGAAGGTTTGAATGTCGTATCGGTCCGGAAATACCGCAGGCGACAATTCATTCCACAGTTTGGTTGTGCGAGGCAGAAAGTTTCAGTATATTTACCTATATGGACATTTTTAAGTTTCAGTATATTTACATTTTTAAATTTATTTTTACTTGTATATTTAAAAAAATTCGACAAACTGCATGCTTTATTATTTTTTAAATTTATGTAATTTATTTTAGACAAGAATTGACTTCCTTTCTCCTAATTTTGCTGTGCCCTACTCAGGGTCCATGTTGATACCATTTTATTTTAAAACATCTGTATGTATTTTGTAAACACATGGAATGCAATAAAGAATTGAAACTGAAATTGAAGTTCGTAAAAAATATACTAAACTTAATGGTTTGGAGTGCGTTTAAGAGTGCTTTTAATTAAGCAGCACTGACAGTATATACAATCCAACAAAGGTATTATTGAGTACTTATTATAGAGTATTTGAGGGTGTAAACTTATTTTTTTACTACTACCTTAACACAGAAAATCGGGTTTCATAGGAAAAGACAACTACGATTACTTGTGTACGTCATAGCCATAGCATAACTACTCATAGGAGAAATATTTGTAAAATTACTCTGAATTACACGCGTAAATAGTTGTAAGATAAGATAAGATAAATATTCTTTATTGCACACCAATAGTACAGAGACATCAAAAAATATTTACAGACAGTGCAAAGGCGGCCTTATCGCTTTAAGCGATTTCTTCCAGGCACCCTTGGAAACTTATAGGATTGTATAGTTTTAAAAGCAAGTAATGGGTGGCTGCAATTATGGTTTTTATTTAGACATAATACATATAGGTATCAATAAATACATAAATAATATAAATAAAATATCAATATATAAGTATGAAGCCAAAGAAAAATGGTGATAAGTACTTAAATAGATGAGGTAAAGTTTCAGTACAAGTCAACAAACATACCGACCATCCAATAAGAATGCGATAAAGAATGTGGTCTGATGAATCCACTCGCGCGACTAATTTATGCGCAAACACGTCCCAAAACACAGCTGTCAAGAATCCCCATAGCGCCTTGTGGGTTCCTCTCTCATGTAGATCGTCTCAAGTTATTTATTTGCTATAATTATATCGACTATATTATAGCTCACCTGAGCGGGCTCCGAGCGGCGGCGCGGTGTTGGCTACACTCCGCCCGTTAACATTTAAAATTGCTCGTTATCTTCTTCAACTCTTTTGCAGTGCACAGTTCGTTGATTTTCGTTTTCACCTTTTAAGTTAATAATAAATTAAGAGTTAAGTAAGCTCACATTTGTTATTGCTAAGCAGGTTAGTTACGAGTTAGTAATGTATCTTCGCGAAGTCGTTTCGTTTCGTGTACGCCGCTCGGTATGCACTTTTTTGGGGTCACTCGGGGTCGGTAGATTTATTGTTTTTTTTTCGCGGGTCTAAGTGGTGGACTGACTGTGCGGTGCGTGCGGCGCGGGCGGCGACCGAGTGATCACTGCTGGCTGGCTGGCTGCGGCTGGCCGGGCGGCCGCGCAAGCCTTCGCGATGCTCCCGCGCACGCCGCGGCTCCTCATCCCTCGCCCGCAGGCTTTCGTGGACATGAACACTGTGGTCAGCGCAGACGTTCCGAGAAAGTGTCCAACTGAGATTTGAACACTCACTAATTTCATTTAAGTGTTTTATTTATTTTGTTTTAATATCATTAATTTTATTAGGACACGATAAATAATAAATCCAGAGTCCACATGCTATGAAAATAAATATTAGGTTTAAAGAATCGCAATAAATTAAAAATAAATTAAAACCTGATAGATTTATAAACATAATTTATAATGTTATATAATAACTATAACTAGTAAATTTTATTACACTTACTATTTATATTAATAACACTGAAAACAATAATATAATTTTGAAAGCCAATAAGCATTATTACAAAGTGACAGATTGATAACAAAATTCGTAACAAAAATGCGGAGAGTTGGGAGGGACGCGCACAGAAATAAGCATACGTAGTCGGTCCCATAATGAATTGGCCTGATATAGTTCTACGCGACATTTCGATACATGTTATGTTGCATTGAATAGTACGGTTCTCAGACACTTTATAAACGAACACGCATGGACTTGACGAGCGTAGTTCAGTTTAGCAGTTTGTTTGAACAACAAGTGTCGCGTATTTTTTCAAAATGTCGAAAACCGAGTATCGAAGCGTCATAAAGTTTCTATTTAAAGAAGGCTTATCCCCCGCCCAAATTAAAGAACGATTAGATGGTGTGTATAAGGAGTGTTCTCCCTCTTATAGCACAGTAAAAAATTGGGTGAAAGAGTTTCGCCTCGGGCGAGAAACGTCGAAGATATCGGCCATGACGGTCGACCGGTAGAAGTGCTCACTCCCGATACTATTGCTCAAATCGAAGAAGAGGTTTTGAGTGACCGCCGTTTGAAGATTAGAGAAATTGCAGCTAGACTTGGGCTCTCTAAAAGTACCGTCCATCGTGCAATCGATGAACATCTTCATATGAAAAAAGTCAGTGCAAGATGGGTCCCGAAACTTCTGTCAGCTGTGCAGAGACGGGAGCGAGTTCGCTGTGCTGCCGAGTTTTTAGATCTTTGTGGAGAAAACCCAAAGAACGTGATCGAGAGACTAGTGACTGGTGATGAAACTATGGTGTTATATTATGATCCAGAAAGCAAGCGCGAGTCAATGGAATAGCGTTATAAGGGTGAAAAGCCGCCTAGAAAGGCAAAGGTGCAACAATCTACCAAAAAAATCATGTGCACAATCTTTTGGGATTTTCAAGGTATTTTGATGGTTGATTTTAAAGAGCGCAATACAGTCGTAAACGGCGAATATTATGCTTCATTAATATATAAACTGCGAGATATTATAAAGGAGAAGCGCAGAGGCAAACTGAGTAAAGGCGTCCTGTTGCTTCACGACAACGCCCCCGTGCACACCGCCGGTGTTTCGAAGGATGCAGTGCGTCAATGCGGGTTCACGGAGCTGGACCATCCACCTTATAGTCCAGACATGGCTCCGTCCGACTATTACTTATTCCCAAATTTAAAGCGGGACTTAAGGGGAAGAAAATTTTCAAGCGATGAAGAGTTGCAGGCGGCCGTCTTCAGTCATTTTGAAGACAAAGATTGCGATTATTTTTATAAAGGATTAGAAATGTTATTTTACCGATGTCAGAAGTGTGTCAGTATTGATGGAGACTATATTGAAAAATAAAAATGATTGCATTTAATTTTCTTTTTTATTTCATAGTTAGGCCAATTCATTATGGGACCGACTACGTATGTCTAAGGCAATAAGTTATTATTCCACAATCAGCAGTTTAATACACAATCAATTAAAGCTGGACACAGCAAGAACAACACGTCACTATCTTGGTTTTTGGGGCCTTCTTTTCTCCTTAGTACGGATCTGGAGCTAAAATTTTATCGTACTTAGTTAGGTATCTCTTTTATTTTATTTAAGTGTGCATTATGTACAGTAGGTAGATACATACATATAACCACAGTGTTGAGCAAACTCTAGTTTCCTAGATAGAGCTAGATGGAACCTAGCGTGGGCTGACCGATACTCGTAATTTTGCTATTGGTTATTGTCATATAAACATCTGAATAAAGCGGCGCCAAGGTCGCTGCTCGTGATTCAGGCCATACGGTGATTTACTGAACTTATTAGTAAGCATACTTAAATTATTAAAGTAGTGATCAATATCAATACATATATGTTAACTCCTAGAATTACTACTAGGTACCTAGGCGATAGATCCGAGTAAGTAACCGGCTTATCTATTTAAGCCTAATTTTTATTAGGGATGAAAGTGAGGTAAAAGAGAACACCCTATACCTTTTTTAATTTTTTGTTCACTAAGTAGGTAGGTACGTTAACAATACATATCGATTATACTGCAGGTGCAGGGGCACGGGTCTTTTCTAGATAAAAAGGAAGGGAAGATTAAACAATATTCCACATACTGGCACTGACGGCTTAGCGTGCCTTGCGAAGTACGGAAACGTTCGAGATAAATGCCACTCACATTCAAACCCATCCAGGTTATGACCGTGTTTATAGTCAGTTAACCTGATCGATGCGACCATGCATGCCGCGTTAACGCACAACGAAGACTTCTAATAGAAGTCTTTGGCTCACAAGCGCTTCCGATTATTGACAAAGATTCGCATATTTTTTTGTCTGGTTTTTGTTGTTCAACGAGAAAATTAAGCATAGTCCTTTTACGTCGTGTGACCGTTATTAACTTTGGTCGGTCCTTCCTAAGGTCAGCTGCTGAGTCAGCAGCAGGGCCGCCGGTCGCTGATCCTGGCCTAGCCACGCGTTACCGTATAGATAAGAATTATAATTACTATCAAAACAAATGTACTGTGTTCCCGATTCTAAGGAGTCGTAGTAAATCTTAGAGTATTCCTATGGAAAGAGTGAATTCCTAGACATTCTTTCAATTTGCATGTATCTTCGACTGCATCATTTAAGATGTAAATGCCACGTAACGTACAAAATTTTAAGTTACACCTTTTAATTAAGTATGTATGTCAAATGCATAATATATTACTGGTCAAATGAATGTATCATGTATCATTAAGTGACCGAATGCGGTGTTCTATATTTATAAAACACACACTTCATTCACTTTAAATTGGTGATTTATAAAATTATTAAGAAGCTTTGTTTTAATGAACTAGCGATTGGAGCGGCTGAGTAATGTTATTTTGAAAATTGATTTATAAACGCGTTCGCGGAACGTCGCATGTTATTCTACAAATTGTTGAACACGACTGTTGCACTGTGGCAGTACCATTCTAAAACACGTACTTTATTTGCAATTTGTATAAATTAGTATCATATTTTTTACAAACGTAGGAATATTGATACAGGAAGCTAATAGCAAGACTGAGTTCTCGTAATTTACAAATGTGAGGCAAATTCGTCTTTACGCGTTGGCCTCTTACCACATTATTTATTTAATGCCAGAGACATCCCGGAGGATCTCGAGGAAAACTTATTCTCACTTGTGCCACACGATATTAATGGTATACAGGTGTAAAAAGCGGATGTTACGACGACAGGCTTCTACTCATTATATTGAACAAATTCTGTTTTTCGACTTTAAAAAAGTAACTACCTACTTAGGTAGCTATTATACATACTAATTACAAAGATCTTCGCAAAAATCTCCTAAACTGCCTAGGTGAATGAGTTGAGATCGTAGGCTGGCTCCATCTCCAATGTACAAACTCTTGGATGGTATGGAAATAATTAAGTAATACGCAGTGGGTCACATAACTTGCTTTTATTTAATAATAGTTTCACTTTACAATGATGGCTGACACTCAACACACGAACAGAGAAGAGACCACAGATAAAGGAAAAACTTCCTGCCATAGAGTATATTCCTAACACCCCCCTTCAATATTAAATTTATCAATTTAAAATTGCTTACACAAAAATCTAAAACTTACAAAAATATTTCACATAGGTAGTATCATCAGCTCTATGTGATATCCATTACAAAAAAAAACTTGACACAAAATTGTCACAAAACTCTAGCAGCTCTATATAGATATTGATAACAGAACGCATTTTGACACATCACTTCTTATCAGTAGTAACAGTGTGACAAAATTTTACAAAGTGGAAACATTTCTTATGTTATAATTATACTTAGTAAGTATATTTAGGTACACTAAAAATGTAATTAACAATTTATTCAAATAATAGTAATGTTTGACATAAAATCAAGTTCACACATATAAACATTAGTTTACACATACATGAGTTATTGAATTTTAAGTTTAGACACAAAATAGTTATGCTTTACTGAGTTTAATGATTTTGTGAATACATCTGCTACATTTTCATTTGTTGGTACATAGGAAATGGCAATTAATCTCTTATTTATGGAATCTTTAATGAAATTAAATTTTATATCTATATGTTTGGTACGTTTGCTATTCTCACAACATTCTATCATCTTGATAGCACTCTGATTATCTATTAGGATATAAGAATCTACCTCTTGAAAAGTAAAATCATTTACTATACCTTTTAGATATAAAAGTTCTGCCGTAGTCATAGCTGCTGCTATAAACTCTGCTTCTGCTGACGACAATGCTACTGTAGATTGCTTCTTAGAAAACCAAGAAATCAAGTTGTCACAATGATATACAGCGCAACCACTTACACTTTTGCGATCAGTCGCATCGGATCCCCAGTCTGCATCGCTGTAGGCAATAAGTTGGCTTGGCTCGTCTGACTTGCTGTACGTAAGAGACTTACTTGATGTTTCTTTAAGATATCTTAAGACTCTCTTATCTCTTTTATTACTACGAATAGATGAGATGATTAGGTGAAAAAATCCTTCGCAGCCTATCTGCTAACCCTGGGTCAACTCCATCATAAAAAGGTGGAACCGCTTGTCGCATCGTAGTGGGATCCAGCCCTCCCACGTTCGCGATATCGGTACACGCAAGGAATTTGTTTACAGAGCGAGCGTGACGTCACCGATTTGCATCTTAATCGCAGCACACAGCCAGTCCGGTGGTGCACCGTCACACGGCGACAAACTTGCATAGGTACATTACATGAATCAGCATGAGACTTCAGACTTGAAACATCCAGGAGCGCACGTGGAGAGAACGGCCAAGTTTGTGAGTGGATAAAGCTTTAAGAGACTGAACAAGAAAATATTGTGGGATTATCTATGCCGTCGTCTTCAAATTGTATTAGCGTTTCATGAGTAGAAGATACAGTTGACGAAAACGAAAGGACTAAAAAAAACTTTAAACTGTAAATAAAATTGGGTAAATAAGGACGCCCCATTCCACTCCAGATAAGAGGTCGTCTATTAATCACGTGATGTTTTTTAGCAACTTTTTTGACCCCCCTCCCCCGTGGTGATACGTGGTGAGGTTTTAGACTACCCCCCCACCCCCTACCCAAAATCACGTGAATTATCTTTAAATACAGGCATAAATAGGCTAGGTGGAGCGATAATATGCGCAAGGTTGCTGGTAACAGCTGGATGCGCGTGGCCGAAGATACGTATAAGTGGCGTGCCTTGGGGGAGGCTATGTCCAACAGTGGACTAATACAGGCTGATGATGATGATGACAGGTATAATGTAATGTAATTCTGGAAAATTAAGCACCGTGATAAAAATGTCCAGACAGATTAAGGTTGCAGGTTGTTTCTGACTGCCTGAAGCCGTTTTGAACCTTGGGATGAGTTAAAAACAACGAAACAACAACAGTCCGACATTCGAAACTTATTCTAGAAATCAACGAAACAATAAATACACGTGATATCAAACTCAAACTCAAAATGTTTTTTATTTAAATAGATGCTTTACACATGCTTTTAAATCGTCAATGTTTTTTTCTACCTAGCACAAAGTCCCTACCACGCTGGACCCGCACATCTTATCTCAGTACACCCCCCATCCCCTCTTGCGATATTTCGTGATTTTTTCAGAAAATCCTTCCCACCTTTGATCCTCACGTGATTAATAGACGACCCCTAACTTAAAATTTTGGTTTATCTATTAGCTGACTGGCCAATTAATGTATGAATATCCCAATTTTTTTGCTAATTCTGCATAGGTTCCATAGGAAACGTTGGCCAGTTTCATGAATAGAGCACCCTGTTGAACTTTTCCGGGGTGGGCTTTTTACACCCTGTATATCATAAACCAAAACACTTGAATAAATCTGCGCTTTGGAGTCCCATCCGAATATCGCTGTTCCGTAGAACATGTGTATAAAAAATACAACTAACTAATTCTGGTATTTTCTGCACGTAAACAGCCCGCAAGCTTATTTCGTGACTTGTGACACGTGATGTCGCCCTGAGGGAGTGGAAAAGTTGTATCGTGCGTCTGGATCGCAGTGTAAAGTTGTTATTCTGCTAAATAAGGCCTTCATTGTTCCTTGAGCTGACTGCAGTGTCGTAGGAACAAAGCTTTAGTTTATACTAGCTTCTACCCGCGACTTCGTCTGCGTAGACTTCAGAATTGGTCTAGAGAGAAATAAAATGTTAAGGCCAGCTAGCGAAGAAGTAAAAATTTCAGTTTTTAGCCATTCCTCCGGGAACCTTTAAGTTTTTTGGGATAAAAACTATCCTATGTGTTAGCCGAGTGCTTTATCTATTTACCTTCTAAATTTCATCCAAATCCGTTCCGTAGTTTCGGCGTGAAAGTGAAACAAGCAATTAAATAAATGAACAAACAAACATTTCGCCTTCATAATATTAGTGAGATGAGATGAGATGGACCTATTGCTTGATTGCCCTAGAAGAGGGTAATCGCATCAAAAACATAAATGTGAAAATGGGAGCCAAGTTCAATATTATAATATGGTGTGGTTGTTAACTTTACTGAGAAAAGAATTGAGATCTAAATGGATGCCAAGTTCTGTAGATAATCCTGAAATTTATTTATAAGAACGTATAACATTCCTAAGTAAATTTAAAACACAATTTCTTGTTTTTTACTGCTACAACAATGTTTGCTATTTAAAAATATGACTTTCTAAATGTAAATAGTAGAATTATTTACACAAAGCAAATAACTTATGATCTGTTTAACCTCAACTTTGACTTGGCTAGTTTTCACATACTAGTCATCTTAAATTTGGTTTATCAACGTATCATCTTTATGTTATACGCAAGTTCTTATTTTTATACTATAAGGTTCTATTCTTCTGAATATTTCATGTGCTGGTAAAAACTAGCCAAGTCAATGATGAGGTTAAACAGATCATAAGTTATTTGCTTTGTGTAAATAATTCTACTATTTACATATAGAAAGTCATATTTTTAAATAGCAAACATTGTTGTAGCAGTAAAAAACAAGAAATTGTGTTTTAAATTTACTTAAGAATGTTATACGTTCTTATAAATAAATTTCAGGATTATCTACAGAACTTGGCATCCATTTAGATCTCAATTCTTTTCTCAGTAAAGTTAACAACCACACCATATTATAATATTGAACTTGGCTCCCATTTTCACATTTATGTTTTTGATGCGATATCATTACTTTTTGTGAGTACATTTATTAATATTATTTAAAAAGTGATTTACTAATAATAAAAAAAACCTGCGCTTACGCTGTCACACCCCGGACACTTCACACCAATTTCGCGCCATTGTTTACTACATAGACATTCATGTTTGTACACATGTAAATGTGTAAAACTTTTAGTGCTTGATCTGATAAGTGTACTTAGTAGGACAATTTCCATGTTCTACTGACAGCTGTAGGAGCCTATGTATTGTAAGTCAGTTTATATTTAAAGCAGCAATGCCAGTGGATGCAGCTACTGCAAGTAATTTGTTCATTCGCTTCGTAACCCAACTTTTAATGGTATCGATATAACTTTTTCCTGTGCCGCCTGTCCTACTAGCAAATTCTCCAAAACTACAGTTTTGTCTAACAAAGTCTTACAAATTGTATCGAAAATACGTTTCTGGTCTAACATTTAGACCTTTTATCATTTGTTCGAGCTCATTTTCTGATATGAAATCTTTGGCATTTCTGAAATCTTCCATTGCATTTACAGTTTCAACAGGTCAGAAGTCCAACGAGTTCTCTAGACCGTCATCTTCGTGATCATGTTCCTGTCGATTTCTTTCAATTTCTCCTACTTTTTCTGCAATCATTTCGAATGCTCTCTCTGTATTGTCTAATGTCACTGACATAAGTACATTATCCCTTACTTACTAAATCAACACAAGATATCTCTTCTACTTTGGGCATGACAGCACCCACCGAATCTTATCATCTAGACACGCGGAGCGTGTCCAGCCAAGTTCACGTCAAAAAAGAACTGGCGAGTAGCTCCGTGTGTAATATTACACGAACCATTTGGAGCCACTTTTGTCACCTTCATAACTCAAAATCTATTTAACATAAATACACCAAATTTGGTTTATGTATTAAGACTTCCTAGATAAACGAGCACTCAAAATTTTATAAACATAGCTCAAACGGTTGGTATAGATTTTAACGTCCGAAAATCGACATTTTTATGACTGACTCACTGACATATAGATCAAAAAGCTTACCCACTTCCAGATGACCTAGAAAGTTCAAATTTTGCATCAAGCTAGGTAATTGTGTGTATGCAAAGGAAAAAATCAGAAAACACTGATTTTCTAAGAAAAATTTTTTTTTTCAATACAATATTTTTATGATTTAAAGACACACTCACCGTCATCAAAAAGCTAAGGTACTTCTAGCAAGGCTACGAGCTTTAAATTTGGTGTGCGGCTAGTATTTCATGTACTGATAACGGAAAAATTAAAAAAAACCATGTGTTAAAAAAATAAAAAAAGGCTCAAAAAGTAACTTATCGCGGGGCTCGAACTCGCACCTGCGCGTTACATGTGCGACTCCTATATTAAATGAGCTATCGAGGTTGTTATGGCAATGGTGAAATAAAGATACAATTTAGTAAATGGAAAACAGGAAAATAGCAAGACGAAACAAAAATAAAAGATTCTTGGAATGAAACAAAAATAAAAGATTCTTGGAATTGTATAAAAAACTTGTGTAATAAAAGCACTAGCTACTAAATATTTAAATAAAAACTATTACATATAAACTTAATTCATTTAATATAAACAGAATAAAAATAAATGTAAGCATTTTATTATTACTAACAATAAGCTGAAAATTTAATAAATATAAAGTTGCCCATGTTGGATTTGAACCAAGAGTTTTCTCACTGACGCCGCCCTCTATACCGGCCTACCGGTTGGTCGATTTTCATTTTGCAAAAAAGGGCAATTCGCGCAATCTACCAGATGCGATCCCGCGAGTCGTTGAGGAATATGTTTAAAGAAATTAATATTCTTACTGTTGCTAGTCAATTCATATACGAAAATATCATGTATGTACGTAAAAATTTGCACTTGTTTCATAAAAACAGTGACAGACACAATTTTAATCTAAGAAATATTAATAACATAGATGTTGCCTATTCGAGACTGAGTAAAGTTAAGAAGTCATTTATGGGGCAGTGTGTAAAATTCTATAACAAAATACCCGAAAATGTGACTAGTTTGCCAGAAAACAAATTCAAATTGCATATGAAAAATTGTTTATGCTCTAAAGGGTATTACAAAATACTAGATTATGTAAATGACAATGATATATGGACATGTATAGATCCTCCAGCTCACAGTTTTATTGTTAACATGTATTGTAATAGAATTTAAGATTTTATTTAAAAAATGTGTTGAAGCGAGTTTCTTTTGGGCTCGACGTTTCTTCTCGCTTCGCAAACATTTCCCGAAACGTTGAGTGTACAAGTCCCGCGTGGTAGGGACTTTGTGCTAGGTAGAAAAAAAATATTGACGATTTAAAAGCATGTGTAAAGCATCTACTTAAATAAAAAACATTTTGAGTTTGAGTCGATTCCTTATGGGGTGAAACACATCTTCTGCAGTAGGTACATAACTTAAGAAAAATTATATCTTTCAAACAGAGCACAGTTACACATATTAGCCAGTAGGTGTACTGTTGTAAGTTGTAACTGATAATGATAAGATTCGGTGGGTGCTGCCATGCCCAAAGTAGAAGAGATATCTTGTGTTGATTTACATAGTAAGTAAGGGATAATGTACTTATGTCAGTGACATTAGACAATACAGAGAGAGCATTCGAAATGATTGCAGAAAAAGTAGGAGAAATTGAAAGAAATCGACAGGAACATGATCACGAAGATGACGGTCTAGAGAACCCGTTGGACTTCTGACCTGTTGAAGCTGTAAATGCAATGGAAGATTTCAGAAATGCCAAAGATTTCATATCAGAAAATGAGCTCGAACAAATGATAAAAGGTCTAAATGTTAGACCAGAAACGTATTTTCGATACAATTTGTAAGACTTTGTTAGACAAAACTGCAGTTTTGGAGAATTTGCTAGTAGGACAGGCGGCACAGGAAAAAGTTATATCAATACCATTAAAAGTTGGGTTACGAAGCGAATGACAAATTACTTGCAGTAGCTGCATCCACTGGCATTGCCGCTTTAAATATATACTGACTCACAATACATAGGCTCCTACAGCTGCCGGTAGAACATGGAAATTTTCCTACTAAATACACTTATTAGATCAAGCACTAAAAGTTTTATACATTTACATTTGTACAAACATGAATGTCTATGTAGTAAACAATGGCGCGAAATCGGTATGAAGTGTCCGGGGTGTGACAGCGTAAGCGCAGGTTTTTTTTATTATTAGTAAATCACTTTTAAATAATATTAATAAATGTACTCACAAAAAGTAATGATATCGCATCAAAAACATAAATGTGAAAATGGGAGCCAAGTTCAATATTATGATATGGTGTGGTTGTCAACTTTACTGAGAAAAGAATTGAGATCTAAATGGATGCCAAGTTCTGTAGATAATCCTGAAATTTATGTATAAGAACGTATAACATTCTTAAGTAAATTTAAAACACAATTTCTTGTTTTTTACTGCTACAACAATGTTTGCTATTTAAAAATATGACTTTCTAAATGTAAATAGTAGAATTATTTACACAAAGCAAATAACTTATGATCTGTTTAACCTCATCATTGACTTGGCTAGTTTTTATCAGCAAATGAAATATTCAGAAAATAGAACCTTATAGTATAAAAATAAGAACTTGCGTATAACTTAAAGATGATACGTTGATAAACCAAATTTAAGATGACTAGTATCTGAAAACTAGCCAAGTCAAAGTTGAGGTTAAACAGATCATAAGTTATTTGCTTTGTGTAAATAATTCTACTATTTAAATTTAGAAAGTCATATTTTTAAATAGCAAACATTGTTGTAGCAGTAAAAAACAAGAAATTGTGTTTTAAATTTACTTAAGAATGTTATACGTTCTTATACATAAATTTCAGGATTATCTACAGAACTTGGCATCCATTTAGATCTCAATTCTTTTCTCAGTAAAGTTGACAACCACACCATATCATAATATTGAACTTGGCTCCCATTTTCACATTTATGTTTTTGATGCGATTATCAGTTACAACTTACAACAGTACACCTACTGGCTACTATGTGTAACTGTGCTCTGTTTGAAAGATATAATTTTTCTTAAGTTATGTACCTACTGCAGAAGATGTGTTTCACCCCGTAAGGAATCGACCAACCGGTAGGCCGGTATAGAGGGCGGCTTCAGTGAGAAAACTCTTGGTTCAAATCCAACATGGGCAACTTTATATTTATTATATTTTCAGCTTATTATTAGTAATAATGAAATGCTAACATATATTTTTATTCTGTTTATATTAAATGAATTAAGTTTATACGAGTATGTAATAGTTTTTATTTAAATATTTAGTAGCTAGTGCTTTTATTACACAGGTTTTTTATACAATTCCAAGAATCTTTTATTTTTGTTTCATTCCAAGAATCTTTTATTTTTGTTTCGTCTTGCTATTTTCCTGTTTTCCATTTACTGAATTGTATAATATTATCTTTATTTCACCATTGCCATAACAACGTCGATAGCACACTTAATATAGGAGTTGGACATGTAACGCGCAGGTGCGAGTTCGAGCCCCGCGAGAAGTTACTTTTTGAGCTTTTTTTTATTTTTTTTAACACATGGTTTTTTTAATTTTTCCGTTATCAGTACATGAAATACTAGCCGCACACCAAATTTAAAGCTCGTAGCCTTGCTAGAAGTACCTTAGCTTTTTGATGACGGTGAGTGTGTCTTTAAATCATAAAAATATTGTATTGAAAAAAAAAAATTCTTAGAAATTCTGTGTTTTCTGATTTTTTCCATTGCATACACACAATTACCTAGCTTGATGCAAAATTTGAACTTTCTAGGTCATCTGGAAGTGGGTAAGCTTTTTGATCTATATGTCAGTGAGTCAGTCATAAAAATCTCGATTTTCGGACGTTAAAATCTATACCAACCGTTTGAGCTGCGTTTATAAAATTTTGATTGCTCGTTTATCTAGGAAGTCTTAATACATAAACCAAATTTGGTGTGTTTATGTTAAATAGATTTTGAGTTATGAAGGTGACAAAAGTGGCTCCAAATGGTTCGTGTAATATTACACACGGAGCTACTCGCCAGTTCTTTTTTGACGTGAACTTGGCTGGACACGCTCCGCGTGTCTAGATATTATTGGGTATTGTGAATCTATATTATGTGTTCTGTGTACATCCGTATCATTGTTAGGTACCGCCTGGAACCAAAAGGGCTCGATGGGTTTCAAACATATTTCTAAGCGCGAGATGTAGTTCGATGTGGTTTTGTAGGTATCTTTTATGCAGCCGGTTTTTTAGGTAATAGATCTACTTAAAGTTAAAAAGGTGCAAGCTTTAGGTTTGTTATTGTAATGACTATTGCAATCACAATATAAAAACACAATAAACAAAACAAAATTGTTTAGGCGGATTTATTCCTTCCGGGATCTCCATATTTCATTCTTCAGGTATTCTTTTGACCTGTAAGATTTTTAGGCAATAGTTTCTTATCACTGCGGTAAATCGTATGTTATAAAAGCAGAGGCCATTGACGAGTTTCTTGTCAGATAACTATCGCAGTTTCCACGGACGGAGCCATACTGGCCCAGGAAGAGGCGCGGGGCGTGAGTGGGCGCACCGCCGTCTGCCGCGGCCGAGGCGCGGCGATGATCAATGATAGATGATAATATTATGATATGAGATCACACGACAACGCCTTTACATATATTTTGGCATTTGAATGGCCATAAAATAAGCGAAACATTGGTCTGGGAAGTGATGCTGTGTATGTGTGTCTATGGAGAGATGTAAACACGCCTGTACGGGGTGTGTTATAAAGAAAAGTAGCATTACTAAAGAAGTAACATTGACTGACTCGTTGGCTAAGTGGTTAGCGATCCGAGAGTCGTGGGTACGATCCCCACACAGGGCAAACTTTTCTGTGATGAGCAGAATTGTTTGCTCTGAGTCTGAGTGTATTATATCTATATATGTATGTATTTAAAAGTATATATGTGTATGTATATCAGTCTCTGGTTCCCAAGATACAGGGAATCCTAGTTTTGGGCCAGATGACCGTGTGTGATTTGTCCCAGATATTATTATTTATTACTTAACATATAAAACTAAACTACTTTTAAGTTATAAAACAAGTTTCCTGAAATCCAAAAAATTTGCTTTTCATAAAAATCAATTACCTTATTTGCGAACGGGTAATGGAAATCTTTTAAAAAATGCGAATTGATCGTAGGTTCCTAGGAAAAAAGTTAGTTAAGAGACGTTACGTTATTGCTACAATCTTAATAATAATGCAATCAAACTGCAGCGAGCGACAGTAAAGTTTAATATTTTACTTTATTTGTTAACATCTTTTGGGGCTCCCTCAGCATAACATACTTATTATAATTGAATAAGCTAAAATATTTTATACAAAACAATTAGCGAAGCGAATTGTTTTATGGCTCTATAAAGTTGTTTTATAACGCACAAATTCGAACCTGCGCTGAAGACGACGTGTCGCGTTATGGTCACGAACCATAAAAGTTATCAAATTTGGAAAGATTTACTGCTGTTCATCAACACATTGACAGTAACGTTTGATTTGACATGTTTCTCCAAGTTCTGACCTTGAAATCTTGCTATGTTTTATATCAAACAGGTCATACGAAATAATGAAACGGTGGAACATCTTATTTCAGAGTCAAGTTATCTTTTTAGGATGTATTTATTTATTAATTTTATGATCGTGGACTTCACTAAAGAAGATGCGCACGCGGTGATTGACGAAGCTCCTCGCAAATGTTTGTGTGCATCATAATTTAGACTGGTTCACAGTGATCCACATTTGTTAGTAAACTTAACAGCCTATATGTGTCCATTTAAAATTAAAAGATTAGATCTTGTTAATTGATTTAGTTAGTTTAATATTATATTTGTGCAACAAAGACCCAGGGCCGTCTTAACCACATTGGGCGCCGGGGTACGAAAAACAGACTGCGCCCCCTTGCCACCAAAAAAACTTAATTTTTGCGATCCATTTTTTATTTAATACTGACTCAATAACATTAGCGCTTTTCCGTATCTTATTGTGAACTTCTCCCGGAGGTCCCCGGACGCCCTCCAAACTAGGATAAACCGGAGAAACCCGGACGGATGGCAGCACTATGTGGATATAAGGCAATCGGCTTGCGCTCCCTAAGCCTGCCCCTAAGCCCCTACACCTGCGCCCGGGTGCCACGCAGCCCTTGCATCCCTTGCAAAGAATTAATATTTATTACCTGCATTTACTTGGTCCTATGCGTGTCCATTATGATCCAACACCGTAATCCTTACATCCGTCCCTCTGAGTGGTTCCTTGGAGTTAATTATACACAATATTGCATGAAATGAGTGATCAAGGGCGTAAATGAGTTTGCCGCCGCGCCGGCCATGCCATATAAGGGCCGCGCCGCGGGTGACGTCACATGCGCCTACGCACCGCGCACACAACAATGGCACGAACTTGGCGCACTGCTATCGCGCACCATCTAGAGCACACCGGCCGGGTAAATAAATACTTGCACCTCTTTATGGTAATATGAAGTTAACTTTAATATTTTTCCTGGTGGTTTGTTTGTTATGTAGGTACATACAAATATGCTTATGACTCCATGATATTTTAACGAAGTTTGTATAAAATTATTAAGAAGTTAAGGGTCGAAATGAATGAGGAATCTTCTTGAGATTTTCATATCTTTATTACCAAAATCATGTATCTTATCAATTTTACTGTCACATAACGATTCTATAACTAGATAATAAAAACAAACAGTTGCCTGGAAGAGATTATTTTTTACGTGTTGACAGTCTAAGTAATTAAAATTGATAACATGTGTGATTTTTTTACTAAAGTTCAAAACATTACGAGGAGGAGGATTCGATTCCCGGCGGGGTCCAACTTTGTGGGACTGTGTTTTGTTGGAGGTAGGGCATTTTCTAAGCCCGCCTGGCCCGGTGCCACCATCTTATCTATAATAAGTCTTACCGCCAAATTAATGTTATGAAGCAGCTAAAGTAATGAAAATCTCAAGCAAATATACCTAGTGTTTCTGTATACTTTCTCAGCCTTATAGCTTCAATTCCAATTTCCCATTGATTTGGGGGTGCGACTTCGGTAGGGTCATCGGTTCATTAAGTTCACTAAGGAATCTATTGGCATACAGTTTGTTCGTATTGATTACCGGGTAATTTGCGATCCCGTCACCTTTGCTCAACACTGATCAAATCAATTTGTGTAGAGTCCAATGTTTTTGTAAGTTTAGCAAATTCGTAGAACAAAATTGTTTAGTATGAAGAATAGAAGCTGCTGCAACAAATTCTACACTTATTTCATTATATCGTAATATTTCTTAATTTTAAGCTTTTTGGTTTTCATTCGGTGCTCATACATGAGTGTTTAAAGAGGTCGAAATACACTGGTGGACTAAAAAATCGACTCAAGATTTGTTGCTTGCTCGACTTCTGAATAAAAATAACTGAGTCTACAAAACTGTTAAACAAAACACTAAGAACAAAAAACTAGAAAACCACCAAAGTAAAGTCATAAACAGTAAACAGACAGTTTTTGAACTTTTGGTTTAGTTTATTTTTGCTAGATCGAGTTAATTTTCCAAAAGTCGTGCAACAAACCTTGAGTCGATTTTTTAGTCCATGAGTATAGTTTTAGCATTTCCGAAATACTTTTAAAACAGTACGCACCAATGCGTCGGAAGTAGACCCAACTTTACTAACATCACAGCAGAAATCAGAAGTCTGTGATGACAAGCAGAAAACGTACGCAGGTATATCAACAATAATTATTGTTGATTGTCGAGAAAATATGTATCTGCTCTTCTCCATCTTCTTATGGTTTAAATCATATTAGGATTTTTTATTTTGCTGGTGCCCGTATTTACCAGCGCAGTAGGTGACAAAAGTAAACAAAAGGAAGCTAATTGTGATGCGAAGCACTTGGTGCGGCGGCGGGCGGCGGCGGCGGCAGCACGCGCGGCGTGAGCGGTGCGCACGCGACCGCTGCGTTAGAGCAACCAGCCGTCTCGTTATGTATTGACAATTGACAGTAAGAAATTACTTACCAAAAGGGTCTTATCGATAATCGTGAGCAATTTCGTTAGCCTTCCATGTCATCAGAGTCCATCGGTCCAGTTGAAACTTAGCTTTGGCACAGACATGTCTTTATTAGCATATAGAAAAACAAATAAATAACAATTAATAGAAATCAGGAAACTTAGAAGGCTTTTAATAGTAAGATAATTTGTGCTAAACATGGCCCTCGTATTATTTTATTACACATAATATGTATATGGCTTAGAGGACTGTTCAAACACATGGGGCTACGCAGGATATTTCGCATCTACCCACGCTGAGCCACACCTTACAAAGAGGGTATAAAGACTAAATTCTCACACATTTAGATGTTTATGAGCGTAAACACCTAAACCTAACGAAACAGGTTGTTTTTATTCGCTAACAAGCGGCCAATTGTTGATGCTATTAATAAAATTGAACAACATTCCCTACGGTACCTCTATCCCTTCACCATCATCATCGTCTGCCTGCATTAGTCTACTGTTGGACCTATGTCCCTTCCTTTCACGGCACGCCAATACCTATCTTCGGCCATTCGGTCAGTGGATAAATCAATCACCCTGTATATAGTAAGCGCTGCTTACTAGAGTCATAGTTATCAGTGCATCTCTACAAACAACGACAAATATGAGTTTCCTGCCACGCGCACCGCGCCGCACGTAGGATTCGAGAGCATCATCCATCAATTACCTATATTTAGTGTCGTCCATTTGTTCTTCCATCCGTCAGCCGCTGTATAGCAAGGCTGCGCCTACGCACTGCCGTTGATGCCGTCGAGTTTGATTCATAATTTGTGGTGTAACTATGTATTGAGGAGTGTATTGCCAGCGATTGTCTGCGTTTGATGTAAACAGCCCGACTGGAATTGTTATTTTCCTTACAAACACCTCAAAATCCTTTTAGGAAAATTCCCTTCCTCTACTCCCGTGGTAAATGTGTTCCAAATGTATTATTTCTCTCTTTAGCCGTTTATGATATGCATTGTCTGTTTTTCTAACGGTCACGGAGTTTCTTTCTACAAATGTTATGTTTGTAATCAAGTCAATCAGTCAAATTTTAACCCAGTCACACATAAATAGTAAGATAGAAAGGTGCGCTGGCTGCCGGTGATGTGTCCATTGCCACCGCCAACACATTCTCATGCAGCTTGTTGGTGAGCCGGCTTTCATGACTGCATCGGTGCATCCTGCTAATTTATTGCAAATGACGCTGTCGTTGAAGTCTTTTATATGGCGCTTCCTGCCCCGTACAAAAGACATCAACGCGACCTACAAACTTTTTGATTTGACAAGCAATAAATTTCTGCAAGCGATGCACACCCGCATACATGTTGTTCGTTTGAAATATTCTACATCTAAAAATCCTGCCTTGTAAAAGTGCTTTGGCACCTTTTCCGACATCGATGTGTTACCTACATCCATTTAACAATCATTGTGGTTGTCTGAAATATGAATTGTTTGACTTGACAATATGTTTAAAGTAAACACACAGCGGTCGTGGTTCATTAAGGCTTGGGTAGTCGCGTCGATCACGCAGGTTAAATAACTACAGACACGGTCATAACCTGGATGGGTTTGACTGTTAGTGGCATTTATCTCGACCGTTTCCGTGCTTCGCAAGGCACGTTAAGCCGTTGTTAGTGCTGGCTGCTATCGCTCGTTAAGCTATGTCGGAGGTCTTATAGGCGTAGGCGGCTTGATCACGCTTATCACGCGTGCTAATGGTTTTTTAATTTTATTTTAGTACAATCGTTGTGGACTAACCACTTTTGAGCATATTAATTAATTATCCCTTGAGTTTTCAGCAGATCTCTCTAGTATTGCAATGAATTTATTTCGACACACTTTTTTTACACGCATTGTAAAACATTATTATTATCAGAGAAAAGTTATTATCCATCTGATTTTATAAAATGCATGTTAATTTACATAAAAATTCTTTCCGATATATTTGTGACAGTTGGGTAAAGCTGTGTCATAAATCCTATTCCCTAAACTGTGTCGAAACAGGAACAGGCTATTCGAGCGCGGTGCAGTGCGGTCGCGGGTGCGGGCGACAGGTAGCGTTACAGCAGTGGTGCAGTGTTACGCTTACGACTGTCTCCCACTAACACATAACAGAGTTATTGGTGTACCGCGGTGCAGCGGTCGGTGTAGTTGCGTCAGCGTAGCGCCACTCGCGCGCCCTACTGCGGTCGCGCTTGCGCCACCACCTGTAAGCGACACCCGCCCTAACAAAGCGATTGTTGCAGACCGTTGCTTAGATAAGATATTATGATCTATTTTTAACCGACTTCAATAAAGGAGGAGGTTCTCAATTCGTCGGAATCTTTTTTTTATGTATGTTCACCGATTACTCGAAGACGCCTTGACCGATTTGGAAAACAGGTGGTCCCATATAAATTTTATTGAAATCGATTCAGCGGTTTTTGAGAAAATCCACAAAAACATAGCAAAATTGGAGTTGTTTCGATTGAAGTTGGTTGTTTTTAACGTATTCAGCGTGGTCAATTATCTTTATCTTGTATTTATATTACAACATTTAACGACTCATGTAAAAATCCTCCTGATCTTACTTGGAAAATCTAAGTTATTTGATTTTTATTTGTAATTGTCTTGGTCAACAAGTAGGCTCGTAGTAAACAACTGAGTATGCGAACTCGTACAGGTGGTTTGCCGTGAAGATTCTTCAGCTGCGGTTAAGGAATACGCGTAAAAACATGTTTCTGTCCGTTTTCCTGTTGCCAGTAGTTGTATATAGACAGGGCGTTGCCAAAAATACTGACACTATTTAAGCAAGGGCTTCTACTCATGAAACTGATCAACTTTCCCTAAAAAATCCACCATCTAAATTCTCGAATAATTTTAATTTTTTATACATCCTTAAACAACTGGATCAGCTAGTCGGCCAACTTAGTATTGAATGTATTTTTGCGAATTACCTTTGGGTTCCTCGGAGAAAGTCGGTAGTAGTAGATTCCCTCAAAAACTTTATGAAAAAATCTACCATTACCAAGTTGGCCGATCTGTTGATCGAGTTCTTTTTCGAATTCAGTGTAGATTTCTTGGGGAAAGTTGTACAGTTTTATAAGCACGAGTTGAAGCCCAAATTGAAATAATGTACTTACCTTTAAGAACATGCTTTATGTATTTTATTCAACCATTACGTGTACCTGTAAGCTTTGGCCAAGTAATCGTGTGGTGTGCTAGCCTAGGCCATATTAGGCGCTGGCCGACCCCGAGCGCCGTGTGAAGCAAGCCGAGACCTCCGCGTCTTTACAGACACGACGACAGACCACAGACCCAGATGTTAACGTGAATTGCATCATTCTTAATTCAGTGACTTATTGTTTTGTATTATAAGTATCGCAATCTCACTTGTGCGTTGTTCAATATGGAAAACTGGCACCTGGTATTCAAGCTTCTTTCCCTACTCTCTACAAGTCAACAGTATACAACTTCCACACTAAAGGAACTTTGTTTTAGTAAGAGATATAATTATATTGGCACTGAAAGTCCTGCTGGCCCCACTAGTGGAGCATAACAGTGGGGACACGAATACTAATCCGCTAACACTTCCCGAAACGTTGAGTGTACAAGTTCCGAGTGGTAGGAACTTTGTACTAGGTAGAAAAAAAAGACGATTTAAAGTATGCGTAAAGCATCTACTTAAATAAAAAATATTTTGATTTTTTTTTTAATCTAGGAGAAGCGGCGTCAGTTTCTAATTTAAACGAACCTTCAGGCGCCAGGGGCCAGGTGCCTACCACCATGGTTGGTAATATGCGTAATGCGTTGCTTACACAGTATGCGTTATTTAGGTAAAAGGTCCTTACGGTTATGCATACTTACTATATCATTTTCATGAAAATAAACGCATACTCATATATTCAACAAGAATAACACCATTTTATGGTGACGGGAATCTTACTTTTCAAGTTTCATGTAATTTCAAGTTAAATAGTTCCTTTACGAGGGGGTAATATGTGCTTTATGATCATCCTTACCTTGGCCACCTATATTGGAGCTCCTTCGAGATCGAACGCAGACTTGGTCAAGGGAATTGAAATAAATTAAAAAGCCAGTACCTACATATAGGCTGCTTAACTTTAGTGCCTCTGAGATGAATATGTCTCGGAGAGCGGTGGTGTGTGTGACGAAGGCGATCCTAGCTGCCGTATTGGGCGACATACCGCCCTTGTCCCACTCGCGGCCCGGCGCGGCGTGCGCGCATCTGGCTACGAGGAGATAGTAGAACTGCAAACATTTTTTATTGAGAAGTCAGATAGGTATGTTAGTGTTTTTAAAAAGAAAAAGATTTTGAGTGGGCATTGGCTTTAGTTTCCATCAATAGCCTATTTCTCGCGATGAAATCGAATAGGTATCCACCAACCATATTGATTCCCCATATAGGGACTCCGAGTCAGTGGACAGTCTTACTTACTTCATAGTTATCACAACAGGTGACATTTAATGACTTAGCGGCATCTTATGTGGTTTTAGGTGTACTGTACCAGCAGAAACATTCGAGTAGACAACGTTCCCAATCATAAATGTAGAATATTCTTTTATTCAATTCTGTTTCCCATAGTCGTAATGTACACCATATGAGATTTGATTTATTGCTCTGCCTAAATGCGCAGGAGTTTCATTGCCTCCATTGTGGGTGAGCCGATGCGCCTGCGTCGCGCTGGCGTCAAAAGCCGATGATTTACGCGATAGCCTGCGCATGACACACGCTGACCTCCGATACTGAAGAGCTTATTTCATGTTTAAATAGAGTTTGAAATATACATAAATTATGTTATTTCATTGCGTACGGTGATGGGACTGTGCGTATGGTAGATAAAAGGTCCGAGTCAAACACTAATTAACACTAAAAAACACTAATAACTAAGGTAGCTTTTAAAAAAAACTACGAAAAAGGAGAGAATGACTGAAGTTTGTTCTTCATAGGTTACGTAAAAACAGTCATAGACAGACTTTATGGTTTCAAATCTATAAAATTTATAAAGAAAGCAGAAATATAACCGCCGAAAGTAAGGCTTCCACTTGATACGATTTGATTCTGAACCTAAACACAATACTATTTGTAATCCAGATGTTACAAGGGGCCTAAATGCAACTGATGTGCGAGATGCGTTGTTGACGCCGCGCCGTCACGGTCGGTCTCCCGGCTCCTGTCGACCTTCACATGGTAACTGGTCCTGCAGCTTCCTCACTTATTATTCTAGAAAACACAGTTTCCTGTAAACACAGAACCTACCATATAGGTGGTGGTCATTCAAAGGCACAGGATCGACGTGCAATACACAGGCGCGGATCCAGGATTTCGTTCAGGGGGGGCAAATTTTCAGTATACCCTTATTTATGAAGCGGTCGATGGTATTAGACCGTTCATATAAAAAAAGTCGCGAGCACGAAATTTTTTGAATAGTTAAGAAATGTCTCTGTTTATTTGCATTTTATAGAAGTTTTAGTACCTCGGTCAGGCTTCAGGGGGGGGGGGGGGGGCAATTGCACCCATTGCCCCCCCCCCTGGATCCGCGCCTGGCAATACAGGAATTCATTATTTTTACTTTTCACCACTATTACAACTAGGTATAGGTGGCCATTGAAACCTTTTGTTTTTCCACCCCTAATAGTGAACGATGCTACTAGAAATTAAGTTACCACCATCGCTGGTGGTGAGATGACGACTAGACACGAACACTTTTATTTATACGATGCGATGAGTAGTCTATAGACCTATAAAAATATAGAACTTCTTGAACCTAAATTTTGACAAAGATTAAGTACTACTACATGTACTTGGGGTGTTGACACGGTACAAAACTAGTTACGAAACGGTCACGCACGATTCTAGCGTGAGTTCTGTGAGTTGATACAGATACATATAAGATGCAAGATCACCAGTTTCATCGTTTAAGGAGAAGACGAAACTGAACAACTTTCTCTCTCCTATTGCTCAACTGATAAGTTTCCTTTGTATAAGAAGTAAGAACTGATGATTGTTTCTTTTGTTTTATTCTAAAGGAAGGTTGCCAACATTCGGCGTGTAAGTTCAACCCGTTGCGTTCAAAGTAACAACAAAAGATAAAGCTTTTTATTAAATTCGACTCGAATTTTTCGATTTATTTGAATTTATCAGACTTAACACAAAGCGGGCCAATTACTAAGTACATAATTGGCATAATGGTAGATTAATATTGTTACACCCTGTGTTGTGTAGATAGATGATAGATACATTGTGATCTCCGGATTTGGCGCGGTCCGGCGTCGGTGACACACATACTGAATTAAGGAGCCATATGCTGCGCCAGCCCAGGCCATATGGCTTTTTCGTGATGCAATATTTCATGGGAAATGTTCGCTTTTCTTAGCCGAGAGGGGCTCGCTTTTTCCAAGGGTAGGAAAATTGGGTAGCTATTAAAACAACAGACTTGAAACTCATTTATTCAGCTGTAAAATACTGTAAAGTACGAAGATCAATGATAAAAAAAAACTACAGTACGGCAATTTTGTTTGTGATACTTAGTACCCTGTATGTCTTGGGACAGGCGACAGTAGAATTAATTTACAAAATATGAATAAGTCAACACACATATTTTTTATTTATAATAAAATTGGAGTCACCGACGTATTTCGCCAACAGAAAATGATAATACAGTAAGTCATGGAGAACGAAAACTGAAATCATGGTCTTTTCTCTATCGCTTTGAAATTACCGAACTTACTAACACAGGCCAAGAGCTTTACTGCTTCTCTATCCTCGTTGTAAATGAAGACGCGTAATATTTAGTGTGCATAGGCGGAACATCAACAACAAAAGTATGAAATCCTCCCTCATTTGATTGTGCGATAGGGGGAACTGAAAGGTTTACGCAACTTTTACAATATACCTCTCAATGAATTCTTCAGTGACTTCCACCTGGCGGTCTCTGAAATGCATGTTTTGTAGGCAATATTCGAGCACGGGCTGGCTGCGCTCCTGCGTCAGCAACGTGTCGAAGGTCTCGGGGTCGTCGTAGACGCGGCGCGCCGTCAGCGGGTCCATTAAAACGTAAGGCAGGATGCCCATCGCCACCACCATGCCATACATCCGTGCGCGCTCCAACCAGCTCAGCAACTCTCCCACACTATACCCGAGCTTATCCAACCTTCTTCGCGTCGCCTCGTCTACATTACCTAAAAAGATTTTGTAGTAGTGCATGCAAATTTCTTTCTCGTGATCCTCTCTGAACTTTTTCGACGTTTGAAGATAGAGGAATATGGTTATGTCGAACGCCGGCGGGCCGTATTGGAGACACTGGAAGTCTATGAGCATAGCGTTGACTGGAACGTTGTTCTCGTAACGAAATAGTATGTTGTTGCACCACAGATCCCTGTGGATTACCAAATTGAGTGTTTCATGGTATTCATGGAAAGTTTTGCACGCGTTAATAAACAATTCGGTCATCTTTTCCTCCAAGTTTGGGATGTCTTTGTACTTGGAATACGTCTTTATGAGACAAGTGGATACCTTGGCGGCGGCCCGAAGCCACGGTGAATCGCCAAAGCTAGGTTCCTTTAACAAATCTTTGTACTTTTGGAAGAAACTGTAGTGCTTTCCATTGCTGGTTTTGGCTGTGTCGAAGTTGGCGTATCCTGCGTGAAAGCGCGCCATGGATGTCGCAGTGGCTAACGCGTGAGGCAGGTCATAGTACTCCCAGAGCGGCCGCGAGCTGTAGCCCTCGAAGGACAGGTCGGGCATCACTACGAAACTGTCCGTGCAGAGGAACGCTTTCGGGTGCCAGGGGTTGGGACCTGAAAATGTGAGAAGACTCAATGTGTGTAAGACTAGAGCTTCTTTTCTACAATAGTTTTGTATCTTTCTGGACTACGACCCGCTTACCTACGCTAGAGAAATATACTATCGAAACAGTTTTCGAATACGATAGTATCGTAATTAAATCTAAAAAAATACAAACCAAAATAAAAACCAGACTTACCGTCATCGCCACCGATATCCTCGAACAGGCGAAACATGAGTTCCTCTCGCCTGAAGAAGTCGGCCGACACAATGAAGTCTCTCTTGTCGCGGTTGGCCAACGGCAGCGTCTTCAGGAAGAGGCGCAGCGCCCGCTCGCCGCGCGGCAGGCGCAGGCGCAGCGCGAGGCGGTAGTGCTCGCCCAGGTAGCCAATGATACCTTCAGAGGCCGGTCGTAGCTCCTCAGATATAAGCTGGTAGCATTCCTCCCCTGTCGCCTTCTTTACAATGCAGTCGATATCTTTTTTCGTTAATATGTCGTTTAGGGGTATTGGCGCACTCATTTTTGATTACGGTTGAAGTAACTTTTTAACACTAAAAGACTCCGCGCATTACATTTTAATAATTTAAAATAACTAAGACGGAATTGTGTATTAATTACTCTTGTCAAAACAACAGATTGGTAATTAAAAAATAATTGGTGCTATAAAAAATAATACGCAAAGGGAAAGACGATTTCAAAGTACAAATTAAAAGCCAGTAGTGACACGTCTAGACGGGGAGACCCGTTATATACGAGGACCAGCCTGGTATGATAATACGAGATGCTGCCTAGTAGCTTGAATTGTCTGTAATGATAACAGACGTTGTTCTATCAGATCATTATCACAGCACAACAATAGCTAACATCCAGTATCAGTGTTAAGGCACTATGTCGTCGCGCTATAAGTCTCACTACCTATATACCTCTACACTGCATCTCCACAACAGTCACATTAGAAACTTTGGATCTTAACCTTCTGCTAATAAGGTATGTATTTTCGTACCCAACTACAGATAAGCATTAGATAACATAACGACACTATTTCACAGACAGTGGAACAATAAACAGAAGGCTGACACAACAGTGGAGTTTATTTGTAACTGTATAAGTATAGTAGGTAAACATTTGTCTATAGGCGCCTACTACATACTAGCAGCCATTATAATTTATTTATATGGTCACAGATTTTATAATACTAACGTACAGATACCTCATGTCATACAACGAAATGCGACTGCCGTAACTCGGGCTATTCTTCGGGCTATTTTTTTCACTCATTGATAACTACCGCTACTAGCGACATCTAGGGCGCGGGCTATAAATGAAGACATTCTGTTTACTTACCTGTAGCTTCATTTGCTTTTGTTGATTTTTTTTTGCACATAACCTACTAGTATTATATTATCTGTGATATTACTAAATAAAAATACATAATTTGAAATATGAAAAACAAAACGTAAACTACCCATTACGTTTTTCAATTGTATTGTATCAGCGCCATCTATCAATTTCACGCTATAAACTGGTACTCAACTAGTACGTGTCATTCCTCAACTCTGACAAGTTAAGACGAAAGTAGTTTTGATATGCATCGCCGTGATCAGATAATTTGTAGTAATTGATAATAAAGTGCATTATCGGCCTTTGTCAGTCTTTTTGTTTATCACAACAATCAAAACACTTATTTTAACAAACTTTATGGGTTTTTTCTTCGTTTTGCATGAACTTCGATTACAAATCGATACTTGTCGTGCCATCTATTGATATTTTAATGAACTAAGGTTTTCGTTGTATGCAATGAGACCCCGTGATATGGTCAAATTCATTCGCAGATCTAGTCGAGTGGTTTTCCATGCCTTATACACATACCGTTTTTTTTATTATAACTAATTACAAAGGATGTATCAAAACAATAGGATTTACTGCAAGACGTTACGTTGTGCGGGATACTAGCGGATCGACTTTGTATAACGCGTAGAGTGCGAAAATGGATAAATACATCTTCATTTCGGTCATCAGTAATTAATGTGTTACATACTACTAACCAGAGTTGAGCCGTCAAGATTTTTTTCTTATATGCACAACTAGTTGAGCCTATGAGAAAAAAAAAGTACGAACGGCTCAACCAGTTAAGCCTATGGGAAAAAAAGTCTGAACGGCTCAACCAGTTGAGCCTCGCAGTTGAGCCTAGGGGAACAAACGGCTCCTTCCTTAGCTTTAGAAGAATGAAATTCAAAAATAAAGGCATTTTCGACGGTAATAACTTCTGAAAGATATATGTATGTAAGGTCTAACAAAATAAGCTGAAACTATACGTCAATTAATTGGAGTCCGACTCATGAAGATTAAGAACTTTCCCCAAGGACCTTCTATAGCTAGTTCCAATTCAGCCGTCCAGTTTTATGAGTTTCAATAATTTTAGCTGATTTTGTTAGACTCTAATATATTATAGCTAAATAACCAAAGGCCTAGCCGCTCTGTAAAATGCAGGGTAGTAGGTAATAAAAAGTAGAAGTCAGGTCAGTACGGCTGGTGCTAGCGTAAGAAGAGTTCTCCTTCGCATCTCAACAAAAGCCGAATTTTCGAGATTTTTTACCAAGTAGTTTACAAAGAGGCTAAGCCTTTTTATAAACGGGCTTTTACAATTTGGCTACAACTGTGAATATATGCTCACGTGAGTGTCTTGAACAGATAAAGACTGAAGTATGTAATTAAACATTTTATTATCTTAAAATATAAATTTACCTTAAAATACTTAGCCAATGATTTTGAATGATAATACATTATATAAAGTAAATAAATGTCATTTCGACTTTCAGTCTAAAATATCAACTTAATACAGAAGATTTGCGTGAACAGGAAGACGTGACGATACTTACAATTAACAACTAAGTATAATAACCAACTATTCAATATAAATTTTCTACAAAATATAAGTATAATAATCACATTATTTCTTATAGCTCTAACACAAGGCACTTGCTGGCAAGATCAATATGTTTTATATAAATTGCAACTTCCTACAGTGCAGGGCGAAGTTAGAGTCATGGGCAACATTACATTTTAACTATAACATTATTAAAATTAACAACTTTCTCTGAAGAACTTAATGTGGTCAATATGCTATTATGTTTTCAACAAAAAATATATGGTACCGACATAAATATATCTTATTAAATTTATTTTAATACCAGTCGTTTAGTTCTAATTTCTAATAATACTACACGTATATAATATCAGAGCTGCAGGGCGCTCTCGAAATATTGCCAATTTTTTAAACTTCACCATGCAAAATTGCATCCCTAGTGACAGCACGGTTAAATTGTGCCATATGATAAGAGAGAAAACTACCTAGTCTAAATAATTTCTTCTGATAATACTTTTATAAATATGTATAAGACTACATGAATACATAATGCTGTTTATATCAGTCTCATATCGTAACAGTATCTGTAGCTACCTCGTCGATATTTGCTTAAGAAGCCGCTCAAGCTTGGAAGACAATGGGCGTTTGTTTTCGGAAGATACGCGAACATCACAAATAGTATCCAAACATTTACACATAGCTGAATGAATGTTTCATATAAATTAAATACACAGATATAGTTACATAACAAACAACAAAGAATAAATAGAAGTTAAGGAATTGAACGCGATAACTATTGCTTGGAAAAAGCATTTCTAGAAGATTTACACAGGAAATCAAAATAGTTTTTAACACTGTTCTGTTTGTTACAAAAATAATGTAAACTCATCGACGTATAAACAAACGTTTGTTTCTACGTCGATGTGTAAACTCATTTTAAGCAGTAATTCAATATAATGTTTATCAGTTCAGCATACACTTAGTATTTCAGCCATCAATATTAGTTTCTGAAACCACTGATTCGAATTTATAGATACCACTTATTTAAAACAAACAAAAAATATGGTCTAAATTTTCTGGGATAACAATTGAAGGGTCCACTGAAAAAATGATGAAAGTCCAAAATGATTTTAATTCTAAGTGGGTCATTCGTTTTTTACCATTTGTAAGCTTCAAACCAAATGAACGGTACACTACAATAATGATGAATGTCCGTTTTTTTCTTTGTTTTAAGATAATTTGGTTTTAAGTTTACAAATAGTGAAAAAATTACGAATGACGCACTTAGAATTAAAATAATTTTGGACATACATTATTATTGCAGTGGACCTTTCAATTGTATTTAATTTATTGCAGCTAGGATACCTATACGTGTTCACATTCAGGAATACCTAATTCATTCAATCGGTTCAGTGTTATAGGATGCGCGATGACGCAAATCAAAGGCACATATACACAGCATTTGAGATTCCAAACTTTACGTAGTATTGTCGTAGTCGGTTAAATGTCATGGAAGGCGAGATTCTTTCACGATATTTTTTAAATTAAAATAGCGAACAAAACTTGAACATGAACGCGCTGTAGGGATTTGTTGCAAGTGGCGCAACACTTGTCAGCTGCTTTTCAGCTTCTACTTTAAACTTTAGGTTTTTTAACAGGGAAAAAACATAGCATTACTGGCATCCGCTTGGAGGAAACTCCGTCAGAATTTTGGTGCATCAATTGGCCTCGAAGACATCTTTCCGTTTTTTTTTTACAGTTATGTAAAAATGAGTTCACAAAAAAACCTACAAGCCTTTGCAGCAGTGAGATGCTGAATCTTGCTCAGTTATTTTGAGACAACACTATATTGGGAATCTTTACCCACATCCAACTGTCTCTGTTAGACCAATCCAATTCAATCTTTATTGCACCATTTTTCAGCGAACGCTGTTTGTTGCATATTTTTTGTTGCATATTATCAGTAACAATAATATAATTAAACTACCTACATTACTTACAAATGCATAAAGTAGGAATATCATAAGGCCTTACAATTCACTACCGTTTATACTTTCTTGCTAATGAGAAAAAATCTCTAATACATTAAGTTTCGTTGTGATTTTTGTAACAATAAATATTCAATTATACATTATAATAGAATTAATTAGAATAATAATGCTCGTTTCCTACTGGCCTCGATGCCATAACTATAACATCGTATAATACCATAAATACTCGCGAAGGGAATGTGTAGGGTAACAATTTATCTATTTGAGCACATATATTTGTCACTTGTCGTAATTATTTAACCTTAAGCGTACATTTATCTATCATAGGAATTACTGTGGAAGCATTATTACATAAACTGTACAGTTTACAAAAAAAAAGTCTTGAAAACGGACTTAGTGGGATTAAAGTAATTTCTAATGGCAACCTCGAAATTCAGAATTTTCATTTGTTATATGTGCGCAAATGTTGCCATGTAGAAACGTCATTTACGTATTTTCAAGACTTTCTTGGCAGACTGTAATAGTCTGTTTTTAAGTTTTGAGTATTCTCTACAAGTTAGTCATATGATTTTGTGAATACAGAGAGCTTTTTTCATCTGGTCAAATGCTAATTATTGTAAGTTTACAAGTGACGTCATTTATCGCGTGGTGGCGTACCATAAACTATCTTGTGTGATGAAGACGCTGCAGCGTGCTTTGTCATCATACACAGTAACAACAGCAGTACCTTGCTCTCGTCGGTGGTGCTATGACGCGTCATGCGTGCGCGTTGCCATGGTAACGCGGCGGCGCAGACGCAGCAGTGCGACCAGCAGGCGGTCGCCATGGCAACGCGCACGTCACGCCAGCGCGTCGCCATGGTAACGCGGCAAGAGCGCGTGCAGGCGCCGCAACAAGGCTTGCAGTAGCCTATCTGCGGGGTCGCGGCGCGGGGGGTAGCCCCCGGGCGCCGAGGGGGGCGCGGGCGCGCGCCAGCACACCACGTGCTCGCGGCCCGTGGTCTGCGAGGCGCGCACCGTGAACAGGCTGCCGCGCTCCCACAGCCGCCGCAGAGCCATCAGCACCTGCGAGCGACACGTCATCGTCAGCACCTCAGTGTGTGCGTGCGTGCGTGTGCGTGTGCATGCGTGCGTGCGTGCGTGCGTGCGTGTTTGTGTGCGTCCGTGCGTGCGTGTGCGTGTGTACGTGTGTTGTGTGCGTTACGTGTTGTCTGCGTGCGTGTGTGTTGTCTGCGTGCACGTGTGTGTTGTCTGCGTGCGCGTGTGTGTGTTGTCTGCGTGCGTGTGCGTGTGTGTGTGTGTGTGTGCGTGCTTGCGTGCGTGCGTGTGTGTGAATAGTGTAATACTGAGCAGTGTGCTGAGCTGCTGACCTGGCGGCCCAGCTCGGTGTCGGGCAGCACGGAGTGGCGCGGGAACCCCACGGCGTAGTATGGCGCGCCCGGCGCCGGGTGCCGCGCGCCCTGCCGCCCCGACTGGAAGCTGCGCGCCCAGGGCAACACTTGTTACTTATGTACATGTTTTCCACTGCAAGCTTAATAAACTGCATTGATAAGAATGAAGGCGGTTAAGTATATGTAGTTTCCGTATACTTAGCCGCCTTCTCTCTTACGAGGGCAGTAAGAACCTCATTTCACAGCATGAGGGTTCGATTCTGTCGATTGTGATTTTCGATGTTTTTGAAGAACAACTTAAGTTCACAGGTAGACCTCAGGGAAAACCTCGAATAGTAGCTCATTCCACAGCTTGAGGGTTCGTTTCCTTCGTAACAGATTCGCACACTGACTCACTTGTAGGTCGGTTTTTTCGTAGACTTGTGAGGTCAGAGGACGCGGTGTAGGCAGGCCTCCCACTCGGTGGACCAATGACCTGGTGGAGTCGCGGGATGCCGCTGGATGCGGGCAGCGCAGGACCGGTCGGTGTGGAAATCCTTGGAAGGCCTTTGTCCAGCAGTGGACGTCTGTCTTCGGCTGATGGTGACTCACTTGTAGGTGACGAGCAGCGTGGCGGCCTCAGGGTGTGACGGCAGCGGCGCGGCGCGCGCGCACCACGCCATGCTGCCGGGGGGCTGGCTGCCGTCCGCCTCGCCCGGGGGGGCGGACGGCGGGGGCGCGGGCCCCGGGGCCGGGGGGGCGCGCGCCGGCCCGTACAGCTGGCCGCACACCAGGCACTCGATGTACAGCGGCTCCTGCGTGGGACAGTGTGTAATGTGGGAGATTGCCGAGATAGAAATTAGAGATGCCACGAATATTCGGCTACTATTTGGTATTCGGCTATTCGGCAACTTTTTTCACTATTCGGTATTCGGCCGAATATTGAGAACTATTAGGCCGAATACAGAATACATTATGAAAAATAAAAAAAGCGCATAATATTACGCATAAGCTCACAAAAAAATATTTAACAAAAAATCTGTATATTTAATACTTTAAGTAAAATCAGCAATCGTCGATACCAAACGATTGCGCTTCTCCTCATAAGTAAATTATACTTGCTTCCGAAAATAACCGCTCAATATACAGGGTGAAATTGAAATCGCGGACCGAATTTCAACCGTGGCTTCTAGTCATGAAACTGTACAACTTTCTCTAAGGAACCACTTCAACCGGAGCAAAAAAAATTTGGACTTTCCATACAAAGTTGGCTAGTGAGCTCATCGATTTGTATGAAGAGCCCATTTTTTTTTTGCTCCGATTAAAATTGGTTCCTTAGATAAATTTGTTCAGTTTCATGAGCAAAAACGGAGCAGAGCGGAAAAAGCGTTTTTCCTGCGAGGTTTTAGGGATCATAGGCAAGGTTTTAGGGGTCGTGCTAGAGAGGCGAAATAGTTATTTGTTCAACTAGTGAGCAAAGTTATTTTTTGCTGCGAGTGCTGACTTTAAATCACGAACTAGCGAAGTAGTCTAGAATTGAATCACGAGCGTAGTGAGTGATTCTAATCTAGACACGCGGAGCGTGTCCAGCCAAGTTCACGTCAAAATCAAAAAAGAACTAGCGAGTAGCTCCGTGTGTAATATTACACGAACCATTTGGAGCCACTTTTGTCACCTTCATAACTCAAAATCTATTTAACATAAACACACCAAATTTGGTTTATGTATTAAGACTTTCTAGATAAACGAGCACTCAAAATTTTATAAACACAGCTCAAACGGTTGGTATAGATTTTAACGTCCGAAAATCGACATTTTTATGACTGACTCACTGACATATAGATCAAAAAGCTTACCCACTTCCAGATGACCTAGAAAGTTCAAATTTTGCATCAAGCTAGGTAATTGTGTGTATGCAAAGGAAAAAATCAGAAAAAACTGAATTTCAAAGAGAATTTTTTTTTTCAATACAATATTTTTATGATTTAAAGACACACTCACCGTCATCAAAAAGCTAAGGTACTTCTAGCAAGGCTACGAGCTTTAAATTTGGTGTGCGGCTAGTATTTCATGTACTGATAACGGAAAAATTAAAAAAAACATGTGTTAAAAAAAATAAAAAAGGCTCAATAAGTAACTTATCGCGGGGTTCGAACTCGTACCTGTGCGTTACATGTGCGACTCCTATATAAAGTGAGCTATCGAGGTTGTTATGGCAATGGTGAAATAAAGATAATATTATACAATTTAGTAAATGGAAAACAGGAAAATAGCAAGGCGAAACAAAAATAAAAGATTCTTGGAATTGTATAAAAAACCTGTGTAATAAAAGCACTAGCTACTAAATATTTAAATAAAACCTATTACATATAAACTTAATTCATTTAATATAAACAGAATAAAAATATATGTTAGCATTTCATTATTACTAACAATAAGCTGAAAATATAATAAATATAAAGTTGCCCATGTTGGATTTGAACCAAGAGTTTTCTCACTGAAGCCGCCCTCTATACCGGCCTTCCGGTTGGTCGATTCCTTACGGGGTGAAACACATCTTCTGCAGTAGGTACATAACTTAAGAAAAATTATATCTTTCAAACAGAGCACAGTTACACATAGTAGCCAGTAGGTGTACTGTTGTAAGTTGTAACTGATAATGATAAGATTCGGTGGGTGCTGCCATGCCCAAAGTAGAAGAGATATCTTGTGTTGATTTAGTAAGTAAGGGATAATGTACTTATGTCAGTGACATTAGACAATACAGAGAGAGCATTCGAAATGATTGCAGAAAAAGTAGGAGAAATTGAAAGAAATCGACAGGAACATGATCACGAAGATGACGGTCTAGAGAGCCCGTTGGACTTCTGACCTGTTGAAGCTGTAAATGCAATGGAAGATTTCAGAAATGCCAAAGATTTCATATCAAAAAATGAGCTCGAACAAATGATAAAAAGTCTAAATGTTAGACCAGAAACGTATTTTCGATACAATTTGTAAGACTTTGTTAGACAAAACTGCGGTTTTGGAGAATTTGCTAGTAGGACAGGCGTCACAGGAAAAAGTTATATCAATACCATTAAAAGTTGGGTTACGAAGCGAATGACAAATTACTTGCAGTAGCTGCATCCACTGGCATTGCCGCTTTAAATATATACTGACTCACAATACATAGGCTCCTACAGCTGCCGGTAGAACATGCAAAATTGTTCTACTAAGTACACTTATCAGATCAAGCACTAAAAGTTTTACACATTTACAAGTGTACAAACATGAATGTCTATGTAGTAAACAATGGCGCGAAATTGGTATGAAGTGTCCGGGGTGTGACAGCGTAAGCGCGGGATTTTTTTATTATTAGTAAATCACTTTTAAATAATATTAATAAATGTACTCACAAAAAGTAATGATATCGCATCAAAAACATAAATGTGAAAATGGGAGCCAAGTTCAATATTATGATATGGTGTGGTTGTCAACTTTACTGAGAAAAGAATTGAGATCTAAATGGATGCCAAGTTCTGTAGATAATCCTGAAATTTATTTATAAGAACGTATAACATTCTTAAGTAAATTTAAAACACAATTTCTTGTTTTTTACTGCTACAACAATGTTTGCTATTTAAAAATATGACTTTCTAAATTTAAATAGTAGAATTATTTACACAAAGCAAATAACTTATGATCTGTTTAACCTCATCATTGACTTGGCTAGTTTTTACCAGCACATGAAATATTCAGAAGAATAGAACCTTATAGTATAAAAATAAGAACTTGCGTATAACATAAAGATGATACGTTGATAAACCAAATTTTAGATGACTAGTATGTAAAAACTAGCCAAGTCAAAGTTGAGGTTAAACAGATCATAAGTTATTTGCTTTGTGTAAATAATTCTACTATTTAAATTTAGAAAGTCATATTTTTAAATAGCAAACATTGTTGTAGCAATAAAAAACAAGAAATTGTGATTTAAATTTACTTAAGAATGTTATACGTTCTTATAAATAAATTTCAGGATTATCTACAGAACTTGGCATCCATTTAGATCTCAATTCTTTTCTCAGTAAAGTTGACAACCACACCATATCATAATATTGAACTTGGCTCCCATTTTCACATTTATGTTTTTGATGCGATAAATAAATTTCAGGAATATCTACAGAACTTGGCATCCATTTACGCGGATATCACACTGAGGCGGAATTCGGACGGGAGCGCGGAGCGACGAAATTCGCATGCGGCAGCGATCCGCTCCACCGGACGGTTTCCGTCGGAATTTCGTCGAAAGCTGCAGTGCACGACGAAGGCGCGGATTCCGCGCCACCGCCGGGCGGTTTCCGTCCGAAGTTGCGGTGCACGACGATTTTCGTCATACGTTTATCTAATATTCGAACGTGTATGTATGTAACAAGGGTTGTTTTTGTTTGTAACAAGCTCAGAACAAGAATAGGTATAGAAACTGAATTCCATACAATACTCCTTCCAAAAAGCAGGGTAGTACTTTATCCTATATATACGTATACATCTTTGTCAACAGAGGTCAAACTTGAATGGTAAGTCGCGATGGTTTCATATAACTATGTTTTCCGTCCAGTCTAACTTGACCTATGCGTATGCAAAACCACAGCGTAAAGATTCAATCACGGAAAAACAGCAAGCAAACTCAGTAAATCGAAGCAACAAAATGTATGTTATAGAATAACGAAACGGGTTTGATTAATAAATATATTAATTTCTTAATATTTCTTTGCAAATTATCAGTATTATAAACGCAAATTGCCCGTTTTTTCACGTTAAACAACTTTCGCGTAGCAGGAGTACTTTACTTACTGTTATCTTTGTGTTCTGTGGCATTTCACGTCACAGCGTTTTGATTAGAACAGAGTTGATAGTGAAGTCGCGTCTACTTCATTTTTTAACGAAAATATTTTTTACTACGGCAAACATTCTTAGAAAAACATCGAAGTGAACTATATCTTCACTAGCTGGAGGGCCCGGCTTCGCTCAGGGAGTTGATGTAAGATCGTCATGTAGTTGGAACAAAAGATAAAAAAAAATCTAAGAGGTTTTTTTTATTGAATCCTTAGTCTAACAATTCACATATCTGGTTCATTAACAATATTTTTCGTTTTCAGGGTATGTAATTATTTAAGAATTCCCTACCTCATCCCCCGCACCCCGAGCTTCACCCCCTCCCGCTCCCCGAGCATTTATTTAATAACACAAGTTACGAGTCAGTGTATATAACGTAACATAAATATAACATCATATACCTACTTAGGATTGTTATTTCATTATTACATTATTTCGTTACAAATAATAACATTATTGAGTAAATCACATATTATAACATTTATTATGCAATAGTAGGTACCACACACTCTGTCAGTCTCTGGTTCACATAGTACAAAAAAAAAGTAGAGACGACTCTATTTGTTGTCCTACCGACCTTGTTCTGAAGTAGTAGTTCTGTTTCGTTTTTGCGCGGATAGCGCGCGAATCGCGCCTCCGGACGGAGAAGCGGCGTCAGTGTGTGGTACCCAGCGAATCTTACCGCGTCGCCATCCGGGAGCGCGGATCCGTCGTGCGAATCGCGCCTCCGGGCGGAGAAGCGGTGCCAGTGTGTGGTACCCCGCGGTTTTTGTATACAAATCAACATTTTACAGTACAAAGTTTAAATCCGCTCCACCGCAATTCGCCGCGGTGAGTGGAGCAGTGTGTTTTACGCCTTAGATCTCAATTCTTTTCTCAGTCAAGTTGACAACCACACCATATTGAACTTGGCTCCCATTTTCACATTTATGTTTTTGATGCGATATAGACTACTGGGCCGAATTCGGCCAAAATGAGGTTTTGAAATGAAATGAAATGTTTTATTTGCATCAAACATGGTAGTAGGATGTTAGGAAATAAATTTAGTAAGTACAGTCATGTTTCGCCAGCGTGAGGCATGCAAAAATATACAATTAATTAAATAAATAAATGTCACGAAAACTATAATTTAAATGTCAACCATTTTTGTTTTTGTCAGAGAGGTATTCATTGACGCTATAATAATTTTTATTACTAAGCCATTTGTACAACTTTGTCTTAAAAATATTTAATTCAAGGTCTTTTAGGTTATTCGGCAAATTATTAAATATTTGAACAAACCATCGCCCATATTTTTTTCAGCACAGGGACGTGACAACCCCTTCCGCGATTAAGCGCTTAAAATAAAAACCCCTTCGATAGCATATCCCAAATGTATAGGTTACCCAATCGAATGGGGAACCGTTTCATTTGGGTAACCCTTTTGAAAGGGTAACCCGTTCATTAGGCTTATGAAAACTGGGTTTATAAGGGTATTTTTTCAAACGAGGTTCGGGCGGGGCGCGTGTCAAGGTCGTACAATGAGACATACATAATGCTTTATCTATGTCTCATTCTCATGTATTTAGAAGCGGTCGTGACTCAGTGCGGTTTGCGTGGTCACATTGATCACGCATGTTAAGTGACTACAGACACGGTCATAACCTGGATAGGTTTGACTTGTTAGTGGCATTTATCTTGACTGTTTCCGTGCTTCGCAAGGCACGTTAGGCCGTTGGTGCCGGCTGCTATCGCTAGCAGTCGTTAAGCCATGTCAGAGGCCTTATAGAAAAAAGAGGCTTGAAAACTTCTGACACTGGAGTTGGCCACTAGCCCCACAACCTCCACTAATCCGAACTTGGCCCCCGTGTGTGGAGTATGGCCTAAAACCTTCCCGAGTCATGGGAAGAGACCCGTGCCCCTGCAGTGGGGACGTAATGGGTTGTTAACACAATGCTATATTTATGCAAACGAGAGGTGGAAGAAAGATGGTAAACTTTTGTAGGTGAAGAGTCATGCGGAATTCACTCCAGTTTAGCGCCACCGCGGTCTGTGAAGCAGGAAGTGAAGTGAAAAAAAATTGGATTACAATTAAAATAAAAGATTGTTGTGATGGGGAAGTACGGTAATCCCGCCAGTTTTCGACCAATTAGTGGAGTTGTCAAGTTTGGAATGCAAAAAACATATGTTGGTGTAGCAATTATGTTGTTAAATTAGCTCTCCATATATGGTACATACATTTAATTTCAATAAAACAAACAAAAACTGTTATTTACTCTTACTGTTGTTGAATAAATCGGTAAAAATACGCAAAATGCCGATTTTACCAGTTTTTGACCAAATGTTCCAGTTTTCGACCAGCTTTGTGCAGTTTTCGACCAGAGACTGAAGCAAAGTATTTATGTAAAAAAAAAAAAAAAATTTAAACTGTTTATTTCACTTCACTTCAGTTTTTTTTTACTTAAGACTAACGCAGAAATCTTAGAATATGAAGATTATATTGCGCTGTTAGCAGTTACCGCTCGAGGGCTAGTTAATTTATTTGTCTGGGAGTCCATCGCGCTGTACTTGTCCTGTGTAAAAAACGTTTTAACGCGTTTTTTAGTTTGTTAGTCTTATTAAAGTCTATTTTTTCTACAAGATCTTTAGGCAAAATATTTAAAACGTAGGGCAGGATGCACCTCCAGACTCTTTTTCCATAATCATTATTAAAATTAGGCATGCTGAACAATGGAGTACATGACAAATTACGCATATTATTAGTTCTAACCCTTTTTTTTAATTGAGTTACATTACTATTATACTGAGTTACAATTGCAAGTTTTACCTTATCGTACACGTTTATGACCTTACAGTGTTTAAATAAGTAATCATAATTGTCTTTATATTTATATTTAATTTTAAGTGGAACTATAGTTTTCAATATTCTTAGTTGTAGATCATATATATTTTGTAGGTAGGTTTTATATATCCTACCGTAGCTAGATATGCCGTAGCTTATTACTGAATCTGCCATTGACATATAGAGTAATCTTAAGGTTTTATATGGAAGTTTGTATTTAAGAATGGTTAGTTTTGCTAGAATAGCTCTTAATTTACAGCACACATGTTCAACATGGGGACCCCAATTAAATTTAGTATTGGTGTTACGTAGAAAAAAGTTTCAAAACAGAGTTTTAACAGTTTATATGTTGCAGGGATATGTTAAAATCAGTAATTTGATCAAATCCCAGGATATATTAAAATAATAAAACCATTTTATCATATCCCTAAACTTTGGATTCCCCTAAGGATTTCCACACCAACCACTCCTGGGTTGCCTGCGTCCAGTGACTTCCCGTAACTTTCACCAGACCATCGGTCCACCAAGTGAGGGGCTTGCCTAAGTTACGTCTTCCGCGATACTCCAGAACTTTAATGCCTTGGGGCAGCTATCTGTTTTACGAACTATGTGCCCCGCCCATTGCCACTTCAGTTTAGCGATTCTGTGAGCTTTGTTGGTTGCTTTAGTTCTCCTGCGTATAATAATACCTTTACGATGTTTCAGGGGCAATCTCGCATCTGTAGGCCTCTGGAATCTTTGCGAATGCACGTGCGTATGCTTTTGTCATTCTTATTCGTATACAATGTGCATTCTTACTGCTCAGAGTGCGGCCCTCTAACAATATCATAGCATATGAGTATGACGCTCTGTCAGGATAAGCTGAATATAGAGGATGACAGAATTGTATCGTCCTAGTCTGAGCTGTTGGAAGAGATTAAGAAAATCTAAGGGCAATAATACGCAACCACAGGTTTATCTGTAGCCAAATTACTATATTTTAGTAATTTGGCTACAGATCTGAGAGCCAGATCGAAGCGATATAATGCTGAAGATATCTCTGACGTCAGCCTGTACGAAGTTAACTCTAAAACATCTTAACACTTTGGCGCGCGGTAGCGGGAACACCCGTTTATCAGCTTCCATAAAGTTTGACAGTGCGGGGAACCCCGTTTGTGCGTGACATTCGTCGAACATTAGATTAGGGGCCTTAAGGTTGACACTATAACTAAATCTGAGCTACTCATAATAACAGTATTCTAGCTCTTTATATGGCGCTCATTCATTTTGCACGGGGCTTACCGTAGTAATGATAAGAATCATTTAAATACAAACGGGGTTCCCCGCACTGTCAAACTTTATGGAAGCTGATAAACGGGTGATCCCGCTACCGTGCGCCAAAGTGTTAAGAACAACAAGGCACTGGGAGATAAGTGATGATAGAATTACGAAAGAACTTCTGAAAACAGATGGAAAACCGGTACTGCAAGCTATCAGACGCTGTTTAATTACATTGTAATCAATATATGAACAGGTAAGGGATTGCATGTGGTGGTACTCTGCTTCTAAAATGGTGATAGGACCCTGCTGAAGAACTATAGACCCAAATATAGAACGTAATTTAACTATAGCATTTAATTCTGTCTAGACCAAGGCTGTGCTATAGTCACTCCAGCAGTGACTATCAATATATCAAAGTGTTGATGTGCTTTTACGAAAACGCTACCATGTTATTCCGCCTCCAGGATTAAAATTGGAAAATTATCCCGCTGCAGCATAGGGTAAGACAGGGATACATTATATCTCCGAAGGTACTCAACACTGCCCTGGAAGTTGTTTTCAAGCTTCTGGACTGGAGAGGATTCAACTTAATTATCGACGGCGAGTACATAGCTTTCTTAGATTCGCTGACGATATCATGGCCTTAGCTAAGACCTTGGAAAACTAAGGTACAATGCTCGATAGACTCAGTAGAGCCTCTCATCAACATGTGGGTCTTAAAATGAACATAAGCTAGACAAAAATATATCATAATATCCTCTGAAGATTGGAGACTTATGACACTTGGAGTTGTTGACGGATATGTAGCCTGGGACAAATAGTCCAGCTGGATAGTTCCAACTCCTAGAAATATATCGATTGTTGAATCCAATTCTGCTGGGCAGTATCCGGAAAGCTCCGCAATATAGGGTTACTTAAAATTTGTTCTTGATACCTAAGGGTGTGCATGTTCGCATGATAACAAACAACTTTCCCTTAGGAACCCATGGTCAAATCGCAAAAAAAGCATACTAATTTGGCCAATTAGTTGACCTGTTTCTATGGTATCCAAGACTTTTTTCGATTTGACTATGGGTTTCTTAAGGAAAGTTGTTTGTTATCATGAGCACATGCATAGCCTTTCTTATCAAGAACTAATTTAAAGTCACCCTTTATATTTACGTCCAAAATATAGCAGTGTCTCAATACTAAGGTACTTGAGCAGAACGTGTTACTAGTGGTAACATAAGCCACTGAGACATATTAACTTACTATGAGCCTCATAAAAAGTATTAAAGCTGTTCAAAGATAGAAAGATAGATAAAACGTTTAATTTAAAGAGCTATGGAGCGTGCTATGCTTGTAGTTTCTCTTAGTGATCGAACTCAAAAAGAGATACTGACTTGGTGGCTAAGTGGTTAGCGATCCTGACCTCTGATCCGAGAGTCGTGGGTTCGATCCCCACACAGGGCAAACTTTTCTGTGATGAGCAGAATTGTTTGCTCTGAGTCTGGGTGTATTATATCTATATATGTATGTAGTTAAAGTATATGTGTATATATATCTGTATCTGGTTCCCAAGATACAGGGAATCCTAGTTTGGGGCCAGATGACCGTGTGTGATTTGTCCCAGATATTAATATTATTATGATATTTTACTCGATGAGCTCTTAACATCTTCTGCTGTTTTAAGAGGCAACAGGCAACCATACAAGTTCCTAGGCTAAAGAAGTAGCCAAATTTTTATTAGCAGTTTAGAAAGTTATCATTCTTTTATGAAGTAATTAAGAAAAGTTGGCGATTATGAAATAATCATGCTGGGATGTGGACGTTTTTCAAATGGTGCATAAATTAAATGATCCGCCGACGTTTGCTAGCCATATATAAATTTCAACTTTTTAAATAAACTCGAGCGTCTTCAAAATCTCACTGATCTTGCTATCAGATTTATCTTTTATCTCCGTAAATATTATCACGTGTCCCCGTATCGAAGAGATTGGAATGGCTTCCAATTAGTTACCGTCGTGACCTTCACACCCTGTTACATCTTTATTTTCAAAATCCCCAATTTATCTTAAAGAACGTTTCAACTTTATCTTCTACTCACAGTCGTCCTCTTCGTTCCTCCGATAACCTCCGTCTCCATATTCTTCCTCACTCTACCAATTTCTAATCTCACTCCTTTACCTCATCAAGCTATCCGCCTCTAGAGTCCCCTTCTTGTACCCATCAAACAAACCCAATCATTGCACTCTTTAAAAAAGGATAAAAAACAAGCATATCTTCTTGACGTCTAAAGAGCTCATCACTTCTCCAATCATACTTTGGAAATAATTATATGTATACGGGATGTAAATATGGTCGTGCGTCAAATTTTAATCAGTGCTTCTATTCCTGTTTCTGATCAATTTTCCCCAAGGAGCACATAAATCAAATCAAATCGTAAAAAAATAACTCCTCAATACTAATTTGGCCACTCAGCTGATCGATTTTTATAAAGAATCCAAAAGTTCACTGTTACTATCGAACATTATATACATTTATCTATTTTTCATATCACAAAAGACAACATGCATTTTTTCCCAGTAACTACTACCTTAGTTTTGCTTGTTAGAATAAAACGGTCGAAAACAGGAGCATTGTTATTCTCTTTCCTGATTTCCACCACGTCATATTTTTTACATTGCTAGTTTTAAGTAATTTTAAATATGGTGGACGAAAACTGGCAGTATCAACCAAAAAGTATCCGACGCTCGGCAGATCGATTTTTATAAAGAATCCAAAAATTTACTGCTACTATCGAACATTAAATATAAATTGTCTATTTGTCATATCACAAAAGACAACACATGCATTTTTTCCCAGTAACTACTACCTTAGTTTTGCTTGTTAGAATAAAACGGTCGAAAACAGGAGCATTGTTATTCTCTTTCCTGATTTCCACCACGTCATATTTTTTACATTGCTAGTTTTAAGTAATTTTAAATATGGTGGACGAAAACTGGCAGTATCAACCAAAAAGTATCCGACGCTCGGCATATCGATTTTTATAAAGAATCCAAAAATTTACTGCTACTATCGAACATTAAATATAAATTGTCTATTTGTCATATCACAAAAGACAACACATGCATTTTTTTCCAGTAACTACTACCTTAGTTTTGCTTGTTAGAATAAAACGGTCGAAAACAGGAGCATTGTTACTCTCTTTCCTGATTTCGAACACGTCACATTTTTGACATTGCTAGTTTTAAGTAAATTTTAAATATGGTGGACGAAAACTGGCAGTATCAACCTAAAAGTATCCGACGCTCGGCAGATCGATTTTTATAAAGAATCCAAAAATTTACTGCTAGTATCGAACATTAAATATAAATTGTCTATTTTTCATATCACAAAAGACAACACATGCATTTTTTCCAGTAACTACTACCTTAGTTTTACTTGTTAGAATAAAACGGTCGAAAACAGGAGCATAATTTCGACCACGTCATATTTTTGAGATTGCTAGTTTTAAGGAATTTTAAATATGGTGGACTAAAACTAACAGTATCAACCAAGAAGTATCCGACGCTCGGCAGATCGATTTTTTAAATATTCCAAAAATTTTCTGCTACTATCGAATATTAAATATAAATTGTCTATTTTTCATATCATAAAAGACAACACATGCTTTTTTTTCTAGTAACTACTACCTTAGTTTTGCTTGTTAGAACAAAACGGTCGAAAACTAAACCTAGCCCCCGCACCGCGCCGCAAACGCGCCGCTGTGTGGGGGGTTTCATATATTTCAATGGAATACAACTGGTCCCGCGCCGCGGCCGCTTTCCCGCTACCGCGCCGCCGCGCCGCCACCGCGCGGGATTCGCCAGTCTGTAGGCCCGACCTTCCCGCTTTCGCCCCCGCGCTGGTACCGCATCGGGCGAATCCCGCCCGGTTTTGGTGTAAAGGGTTTCATAGTAATCCGAACATTACAAAAAATCCCGCTCCCGGTACCGCCCCGCGGCCGCCTCTGTGTGTGCGGCGCTTAAACGAATGACAGTGAGTAGGTAAACAAACAATCACGCATCAGCTTCATTCAAATCAATGCCTACAGTCGCCCGGACCGACTGCATGGCATATTCCATTCTATAATGGTCCGTATGGTTGTAACGTAAGGATCATATTTGTCTAAAAGCTTACCCTTTCATTATGGTAAGTGGTTCCAAAGTGTTTAGTTAATCTTTAAAAATACCGCTTAAAAAACCCAAACGAAAGGGTTTTGACGCCTACTGGGTTTGGTAAGCAAACCCCTTGCAGAAACCCATTCAAAAACCCCTGAAGGGCTTACCAGTCCAGTCCCTGTTTCAGCACCGCGCAAAATGTTGTGTTCGAAATTCGAATCACTTTTTCTCACGCTCGCAGCAAAGAGCGTTTTTCCTGCGAGTTTTTAGGGACCAAAGGCACCATTTTCCTGCTGGAGAGGTGAAATAGTTATTTATTCAGCTGTAAAATCGCTGACTACCAAGCTGTCTTCTCACTCACCCCGTTGTTGCGCAGCCGCTGCAGCTGCTCGTTGAGGCAGTGCAGGTGCAGCAGGTGCTGGCACCGCACGAGCGCCACGCAGGGGGCCGCGGGGGCCGGCGCGGGGGGCGGCGCGGGGGGCGGCGGCCCCGCGGCGGGCGGCGGCGGGGGCGCCAGCGGCGCGCGGCACGCGGGGCACAGCGCGCCCCACTGCGGCCGCGACACGGCGCGCACCCAGCCGCACACCGCGCTGCACTCCGAGTCGATGCCTGCCGACGTACTCGCTTAATTCAGTTTTCTATTTAAGGGCTCCCACACATAACTGCGAATTAGCATCGCATCGCAGAAATCTGCGAACTTGCCCATACAAAGTCTATATTATTAGTATGGGCAAGTTCGCGATGCGACTTCGCATCGCAGTTTTGTGTGGGAGACCTAAAACATAAGAGCCAGCAGATTATGAGACCCGAAGAGTATTTTGGCTTTTGACACAATTTGGCGCCATGCGTGTTGAGGCTGTGCTACTTCGTCTTTACAGCGGTATCAGAGTCGATATGGATATGGAGGGACGAGGTTCGAGGATCAATGAAAGGTGGCCCAGCATCGTTTTTTTTTATGTGATAGGTGGCAAACGAGCAGACGGATCACCTGATGGTAAGCGAATATGTGGAGAAATAAAGGGGAGCCCTCTCGGCAGGCACATTAGGGACGCTATTGGCTAGAAATAATAATAGCAATATGTGACAGTATTTTTCAAAAATCTGTTCATACACATACTACAAGTTTCATTAGGGTCGGCTAGGAATCGGCGTGTTCATTTTCAATAAATCTGAATTATGAGTTAGTAAAAGATCTCATCTTTTAGGGAACCTTTAAGACATGCGGTATCAGTTGCCAGTAGAGAATGTGTGAGTATGAGCACTGACCTATGATGGTGTCCTCGGCGGGGGGCTCGTGGCGGGGCGGGGGCGGTGGGGGTGCCGGCGGGGGCGGAGGGGACAGCGCGGGGAACACGTCGTCGCTGCCCGCGCTGCAGTTGAGCAGCTCGCCCGCACCCTAAGGACCGCACAACATGTATAAAGGTTAAACCATAGGTATCTGGTTGCACGGTTTAACGCTTACTAATTCTAGTTCTCTCGAAATCCAAACATTGGACCATTAGATCGGCGTTTCTTTTAAAGCGAATGTCAATGTGATTGTCACTGTGAGTGTTCCATCGGGATAACGCGAAATTAAATAACATGCAAACAAGTTGTCAAAGCGGCTTCTAATTGAACACTGAAATTGCATAAAAATAAAATTGACTTAAGTCAATGCACTTAAAATTAGGTTGAGAACAAAGTTCAATGTGTGTGCGCTCTAAGTTGCACTTTTTAAAGAAATAATAAAATCATGTACGTATTTCGTTCACCGTCGACAAATAAAGATAAAGAGAACCTTATTTCAATGCAGTGACTTTCATCATCATAATGATCATCAGCCGAAAGACGTGCGCTGTTAGACAAAGGCCTCTCCCAAGGTAACTTTACGAAAATAATAAATATGAACGTGTGAACCTTATAATTATATACGAGTGATATCCAATTAAACATTTCAGTTTTTACAATTTTATGAATAAGTACAATTTTCATGTACAATATCATGATATCAACAGTTTGTTTGTATTACAGCATAGTCACGCCTCTAGTGGAAGAAACTGCCAGTAAGATTTCTACCACATATGACTCGGTGGCTAAGTGGTTAGCGATCCTAACCTCTTACCGAGAGTCGTGGGTTCGATCCCCACACAGGGTAAACTTTTCTGTGATGAGCAGAATTGTTTGCTCTGAGTCTGAGTGTATTATATCTATATATGTATGTATTTAAAAGTATATGTGTATGTATATCAGTATCTGGTTCCCAAGAAATCCTAGTTTGGGACCAGATGACCGTGTGTGATTTGTTCCAAATATTATTATCATTATATATTAGAGTCGCTTAGGTACCTGCGAGCCGTCCTTGCTCTCGTGGCTGAGGTAGGTGGACACGGTGTCGACGCTGTGGCGGCGGCCAGAGCGCGTGGAGCCGCACTCGTCCTGTCTCTCTCCCGCGCGCGCGCCGCCGCTATCGCCGTCCCTCTCCCACTCGCGCGCGCTCTCCGGCGGGCTGCCTTTGTTGTTGTGGCCTGCGTTGGGGCATCAGATGAATATGTCTCTCAAACTTCTAGGGGCTTCGACATGCGAGTGATCCGAGAGTGAATAGTGTTGGACAGGCAACGTTTATATCAGAAGTCAAAAATATTTATCTGTTTGACTTTTCCTTTAGGTCCTGTAAAACTTAAGGGTGCACGGGGCGGTGTATATAGGGTGACTTTAAATTAGTTCTTGATAAGAAAGGCTATGCATGTGCTCGTGATAACAAACAACTTTCCCTAAGGAACCCATAGTCAAATCGCGAAAAAATTTTTGGAGTGTCCATACAAATCGAGCAACTGACTGGCCAAATTAGTATGAAGAGTCCAAAAATTTTGACTGTAAATGTTATATTGATAAGGATCTTCTTCTTATCGTGATGCACATTTAACCGTTCTTCTACAAGGTATATACGGCGATTGCCTAGTGATAAGGATAAAATTCGCAATATTCTGAGCGATGTCTATACCCCCAGTATAAGGACACTCCCTACCGCTCTCTGAAGGCTAACTCACCCCCCCTGTGTGACCGATCTGTGACCAGTTGTCAAAAGATTGTCAAACCAAAGACAATTTTATTTTCTTAAGGAGAGACGCAAAGGCTCCTATAGTTATACAGCCTTGTCTCGTGTATAAAATATTCACTTCATTAAAAATGTTTTTTAAAAATCTGTCGTTTATAATAATAATAATAATAATATTTATTTATTTGGTACACACATATTTCAGCTATTACAATCAAGCAAAAATGAAAATTATTGTTGATGGCCGAGTACAATCTGGTGACGGCTGATACCTAAAATAGGCTCGAGGCCTGTGCTATAGGCACCAGCACCCCCATAATGGTGATCATTTATAGGCCAGAGCTAATAGGTTTATATAATATTATAATAAATACAGACTGTTACTTAACAAATAAAGCAGTGAATACATAATCTGATTAAGATTAAGATTAATATAATTAAGAATATAAGTAGATTTGAGAGTGAGATCTGTACATTCACGCTGTGTGTGTGTGTGTGTGTAGGAGTATATGTGTTTGTGTGTGTGTGTGTGTGTGTGTGTTTGTGTGTGTGTGTGTGTGTGTGTGTGTGTGTGTATGTGTGTGAGAGTTTGTGTTGTGATACCTTATCTCACCTAGCCCTTCGACATAATACAAGGTCTTGGGATCGGTGTTTTTATAACCGCTAGATAAGATTAGATAGTGGGATAGTGACTTAATAGTCGATAATTTAAATTAAATACAGATATTATTCAGTTACTGCCATTAGTTTTTCAGTATCGTCGTAGCTAAGTGTTTTCATCCAGTGTGTTACTTTTTGTTTACATTTATACCTTGGAAGTGAATAAATGGGTATAATGGAATTTATTTTATTGTAAAGAAATTCTCCTAGAAAACAGTAGAATTTATGGGAGGAGGTTGTATTAAGAGTATTAATGGAACAGACAGTGTGTTTCCGTCTTCGCTCGAGAAACTTGCTAGGGTCATATAAAATATTTGAGTGTTTCCTGACAATTGTGCATAAAACAAAAATTTGGCGTACAGTGAGTACGTCGCATATATTATACAGGTCCACAGTTGGAAAGAAGAATGGCAAAAACCAGCCTACCTTTAGGACAGCCCTTTGAGTGCGCTCTAATTTAATTAGTGATGTTTTTGGGGAACCTCCCCATGATGTTATGCAATAACTAAGTATTGATTGGCAAAGCGAGAAGTAGACAGATTTGATGATCTTGGTATCAGCGACATGCCGAAGGGTTTTGAAGATGAAGATCAGTTTACGAACCCTCTTTGCAAGTACGTCAATATGAAGTTTGAAACTAAGAGTGTTATCTATGACAATTCCCAAATATTTAATATTATCTGTTCGTACAAGTTTGGGACAAGAGCAGTCCTGTGAAGTTTGAAAGGAACATGTGACAGTATGGGAAAGTATTGATAAGTTCAGGTAAGGAGGGTTGTTAAAATTTTTAAGGGAGAAGGCGATGTATTTTGTTTTGTCCACGTTTAATGTCAAAAAATTACTATAGAGCCATTTGGACACATGGTTAAAACCAGATTGAGCATGACTATATACTTCATCCCAAGAGTTCCCGCTAAATATAAGTGCAGTATCGTCTGCAAAAGTTATGATTTTGCCATTATGGAGCCGCAGATTACACAAATAATTAATGTAAATTAAAAATAGAGTAGGGCCAAGGATGCTTCCTTGAGGCACACCAAAGGAGATCGGCAGATAGTCACTCGTCCAGTCATCTATCTTTACCCTCTGTAAGCGATTCGTTAGGTAATCTGTAAACAAATTAAGTTGAACTCCCCTTATGCCTATGGCTTCAAGTTTTTGTACAACTTGGGGAATAGAGACTGTGTCAAAAGCTTTAGCTAAATCAAGAAATATTGCAATTGTTTTGCGTCTTTTGTCTAGGTTAGTTATAATATAATTCGTTACCTCATGAACGGCATCATCGGTGGACTTACCTAAACGGAAACCGTACTGAGATGGGGAAAGAATTTTGTTATCTTTCAGAAACTTTACAAGTCTGTTATTCATAAGTCTTTCTAGTAACTTAGATAACGTGGGGAGTATAGATATAGGCCTATAATTATTGACACAGTCTCTATCCCCACTCTTATGTATGGGTAAGATTTGAGAATTTTTAAATTCAGATGGAAATACACCGGTTTCGAAGCACAGATTAAAGATAAGATACAAGATACAAGATACAAATTTATTTAGTAACACATGTTACAAGTCAATGTATATAACATAAATATATATAACATCAAATACTTAGTTAAAATAATTATTCCATTCTTACGTTATATTGTTACAAAATAATATTAATATTGATTACATCACATATTTTAATGTTTATTTATTATATATTAGTAGGTACACAATGAGCAGCTAACAAGCATTGTTGGTTTGGAGTGGCAGTTCCAGAAAGTCTTTGACGTCATAGAAACGCTGCTCCAAGAGCCACGCTTTTAATTTATGTTTATATGAACATGTGGAAGGTGCATCTCTGATACTATATGGCAAGCGATTATATACTGAGGGGCCCATTACATACACTGACCGCTCGGATTTGGATAGTTTGTTTGGTACAGCCTGGAGTCTGCTTCCGTGCCTTGTGGAGTAAGTGTGCTTGCTCCCCTGGTTAGGGAAGGTGTCCAAGTTACTGTGCACGAAGACAGCCATCTGGTATATGAATACGCAAGGGAGAGTTAGTATTTTGTATTTTGTAAATAGTTCTTTGGCAGAAACGTCATCGGGCATCCCCGCTACGGCTCGGATAGCGCGCTTCTGCATCCGGAACGCTCTGTCCCTATCGGCGGCCCGCCCCCATAGCTCTGTGCCGTAAGTGAGCAGTGAGTGGACTGTGGCATAGTAGCACGCGAGGGCGGCGTCCAGGGTGGTTGTGGCGGCGAGTCTTCGCAGCGCGTAGCAAGCGCGGCCGAGGCGAGCGCACACTCCGTCGATGTGCAACTCCCACTCCAGAGAACTGTCGAGCTGGAACCCCAGGAGACGGGTGTCGTTCACTTGTTCCAGGTTCTTATTACTTATCCGGATGTTCAGTGGTGGTGGAGGTTTGCCGCTTAACTGAAACTGCATGTAGCATGTTTTTTCTAGGTTTAGTGCTAGGCCGTTAGTCTGGAACCAGTTAGACAGTTTAAGTGCGACGGAGTTTAGCTGTGTCTCCAGGTCTATTTGGGATGTAGCAGTTACGACCGCCGCTACGTCATCGGCGTACATGTAAATTTCGGCAACATTTTCTAGGGCCAAAGGGAGGTCGTTCAGCAACAAGCTGAAAAGCGTGTTCGAAAGGCATGACCCCTGTGGCACGCCTATCGTGTTCTCGCTCTCAGTAGACCGTACGCGTCCCTGGTCGCCAACGACTACCTGTATTCGATCGGACATAAAAGATGTTAGTAATTTGAGGGCAGGGCCTTGTATGCCATTGTGAGACAGTTTGTTCGAGACCAGGGCGTGGTCGGCGGTGTCGAAGGCGCGCGACAGGTCGCAGCACAGCAGCGCGACGCGACGGCCCGCCTCGCGCGCCTCCAGCACGCGCCTCACCACCTCGCGCACCAGGTCCACTGTTGATCTGCCTGCCCTGTATGCGTACTGGCGTTCGGAAATAATGCCAAGGTCGGTCATAAAACACAATATTCTATTATTCAGACCTACTTCGAAGACCTTACTCAGACAAGGGATCAAAGATATTGGTCTATATGATTTTATCGCGGATTTTTTGCCCTTTCCCTTATATAGCGGGCTTATCTTAACTTTTTTTAGAGGTAAGGGATACGACTTATTCCTAATGCACGCATTAAATAGGTTGGACAAAATTTCAGATAAAGATGGGCTTATTTGCCGTATTAATTTTGTTGACAGTCCATACGTGTCAACGCTACTCTTAGAAGCAATATGGAAGGTTAGTATTTTATGCACTTCTTCGGCCGTGAAAGGTTTGATGCGCAGGCAGCGGTCTGCCGGCGGTGTGCGGGCCGCGAGCGCCCTCAGCGCGTCCGGTATGCTCGCGCGCGGGGCGCCGCACCCGGCCGCTGCCGATACAAATTCGCGGTTCATAGCGTTGACAAGGTCTAACTTCGAGAGGAATTCATGCCCATTGTCATCCTTCACTAGATCTGTAAAGTCCACTCTTTCCCTGCGACGGCGGCCCGTCTCTGTGTTAATAATCGACCACATGCTTTTACTCTTGTTGGAGCTACTGCTAACCAGCCTGCTATAGAAGTCTTTTCGTTTTGTTTTAAGTTTATTCCGATATAATTCTGAAAACCTATCGGCTGCGTTTACGACTATGTCATTGTTAGGATATTTGCTTTTTAAATTCAAAATGTCGAATAATAATGCTTTTAAATTTATTACCTCGTTATCCACCCACTGGTTATCACAGTTTTTCATAAGGCAACGTTTTATGGGAAAACATATATTAAGTTTATTTACTAGACAGTTTATAATTTTCTCGGCTAATATATCACAATTGTGGTTGTGTTGATAAAAATAACACGGCCAGTCGATGGATTCTATGGCTGACTGAAAATTAAGGGTGTTTGTTTTGTTGAAGGATCTTTTCATAACAATAGGTGGTAACTTTTGGGTGTGCTCCCTAATCACTACCTTCTGGGCAGAGTGGTCACTCAGGTGAGTTGTTACCATCGACGTGGCTGTTCGTTCTTGTGGCAAGTTAGTATAGACATGGTCTATAAGTGTTGAGCTTTCGCCATCGATCCTAGTAGCAAAATCAACTAATTGTGTGAAATTATTAATATTTAGTATATCAACCAACTTTTTTTTAAGTTGGGATCTGCTTAAGTAGTTGATATTTATATCGCCTAAAATTATAGCGCTTAAGTTGTCGTTGTTAATTTTTGATAATAGTTTACTAAACATATCTAAGTATTCTATGTGACTCGTGAGATTTGAGTGGTATATACCGACAATAAGCAATTGTTGATCGGGACAAAAACTAGCACAAACCTCAAATATTTGTTCCCTTGCGAGGTCGCAGTACTCCTGCTTTTCAATCACCCTTACACCCGTCCGCGCAAAGATGCAACTTCCACCATGTTCTGTATATTGCCTACAGCTGTGCGAAATTAAATCGTAATTACTTAAAGTTATACATTTTATTTGATCTGCTCGCAACCAGTGTTCAGTAATGACTAACAAGTCGCACCTTAGTTCATTACACAGTAATACTTCCAAATTACGGGTTTTATTTTGAAGTGATCTTATGTTTTGGTGACATATTGTCACCGTTTTCTCGATGTGATGTTGATTAGTTTGTTTGTCAGCACACTGGGTGGCCGGCGACTTTGCCAGGGCCGGAGTTAGGCGACGAGTTACCTGAAGCCGTTCTGGTGGGACTTGCTGGGGCTGGCGTAGACTTTCTACGCCCGGTGCTTGCTCGAAACCACTCGCTCACTTCTACTCCGGGGGGCCAGTTTTCCGCTGACATAAAATATTCGAATTTACTATTCGGCACAGATACTGAGAATGAAGAGTAGTGATTATGCTTGAGAGTCAATTTATTTACTAGGTAGTTGGTACACGGGTTTTTTTTAACCATGTACGCCTTAATAGTTTCTGGTGTTGTCTCAGTTTTGAGGAAGCAAATGTGGATTTTTCGAGCACGTTCGACTGTTTGTAGATCGCAGTCCTCTGAGCCCGTGCCTGTTATAACTACGCGGCGAGGGCGAGCTGACTGGGTTTTTTTGCTGCGTTTGCTCCTTACGGTATTCCATTCGTCAGACCCGTCAGTGTCGTGATTTGCATGCAATGACGCGTTCGTGTCTAATGTTGTTACACATGGAGCAGCCTCATCGATGCTGTTGACGTTCGCAAGGTTATCTTGGGTAGTTGTGCTGCCGTTACTGCAAGTCTGCGACGATGTTATAGGGCTAAATTCAGTGCCTTGTTGTTTCGTGTTAGTGATCTTTTGAACTGTATTGTTATGTGGTGAATCTGGGACCCCGGTGCCTGCTTGCGGCGGCAGTATTGGAGATTGAGATGGGGATGATAGTCCCACCCTCGTTATTTCTTGCATCGTGGCGTCTGGGCGTGGTGGCAACGATTTTCGTTCACATTGGGTCAGTGTCACTTTATTTTTAACTTCGTCATTAGTTATCTTATGTTTATTTTTACTTAACTGGGCAGTTTTGGCATATGTCATACGCGGCGGTGCCTTAGCGTTTGATTCCATTGTCGATATTTTGTTCTCCAGCTTCTTTAATTCACTAATTACGCAGTCGATCTTTAATTCTAAGGGAGCTAAATATTTTTTTAACACTTTTTCAAGCGATTCTATTGTAGATTTAGCCATTTTAATGATTAAAATATGCGGGAAACGCGCCGACACGTTTAGGTTCTCCAACGTTCCGTTCACTCTTCATATATGTTAGAGGTGGTACTTGTACGGTTTACGTACAATTTTGTATATTCAGCATTTTCGTACACTTTCCACGAGCAGCGGCGAACTCGAGCCAGTTCGCGTCCAATCGCCGTGTCGATCACTATCATCAATATCATTTAGCATTACGTGAACTCAGTAGCAATAAATCAGTTAAAAGTTACATTTTCTATCATTTCTCACTTTAGCATAGCATTATAAGATTGTATGGACATCACCGTACATCTTTTTGGTCCTTCGAGCCTCCGAACAGGCAGGATCATTTTCGCGAGTGAGCAGTTTTATCTGTGACACGTGTAAGTGATTCTGTGCAGTGGAGGACAAAACAATCGTGTCAGAGTCAACATCAGACTTAACACGTTCATCAGCATTGTGCTTGAGTCAAAGGTGACTCGGCACTAGCAGCATCATCATTAGCATCGCGCTTGAGTCAAAGCAGACTCGGCGCTTCCAGCAGCACTAAGCCAGTCAGAGCAGACTGAGCTTTCAGCAGCCACCATCATCAACTGACCGGTTCGCTCGGCAAGCAGCAGGAGCAGCTACCGAGATCGGCGACTAGCAGAGTTAAGCAGATACGATCAAGTAAGATCTTTCCAATTTTAATATTAGCATTTTATCATCATCATCATGGAAAGTCTTATTGCCACTCAATATATATTAATTGAGAAATTAAAATCGGAGCTTACCAACTTTAAAAAAGATTCCCAAGAACGAAAAACACCGGAAAGAATCCAAAAGCGATTAAATTCGATAGATAATCACTGGGCCGAATTTCATAACAATCATGGAAAATTAATGGAATGTGAAGATCAATCTAATGAGTATTTTGTAAATAACTATTACGAGCACACTTCTAAATTTTACAATGACACGAAGGAGTATATTAAAAATTACAAAGATGATAAGCCTAAGCTACCATTGGTTATGTCTCCTTCTGTACTGAACGTTTCTACCCCACAGTTTCAGTTTCCATCTATAAAAATTACCCCACAGCTCAATCAAAATAGCATTCCGTCTACATCAGGCCCATCTCTGTCCTTAAACCCTGTAGGGGGGAGGATTGACGAATTACTTCGCAAACAAAATAGCAATTTCAAGGCTTTTTATCGTACTATATCAAACATTGACCTCGATAAAGTTTCAGAAAAGTGGGAATTTGATGATATTTTGAAAAACATTAATGCTAGGTGGTCAGTAATTGATTCTATTCACTGGGAAATTGACAGTGAACTCACTGAAAATAACCCCGAATATGAAGAACTATTCTGTAAGTATGAAACCGAATACAATAATATCAAAAAGCAACTAAATAGCAAGATGTGGTCTGTGTCTCATAGGGAAAAATCAACCCCGCAGATGGACATCCCCATTTTTAATGGAAACTATCATCAATGGCTTTCGTTCAAAGACTTATTCAATGAATCAATCCATAGTAACAAGTCCTTATCTAATGCCCAGAAAATGCAGTTTCTAAAGAGCAAATTAAAAGGCGAAGCAGAAAAACTCGTCCAGCATTTACATATAAGCTCAGAAAATTATGAAGTTTGTTGGCAAATCCTAAATCACAGATACAACAACACAAAGTTGATTTTTAGTTCTCATGTTAACATTCTTCTTTCGCTACCTATCATGCAGCAACAATCAGCATCAGCAATCAAAAGGATACATGACACTACCAACGAGTGTCTGTATGCTATCAAGAACCTAGGAGTAGACACCTCATCATGGGACCCTCTTATCGTTCACATTTTAGCTCAGAAGTTAGATGCCGAAACCCACAGTGACTATATAGAGTCTCTTAAAAATCCTAGAGAACTGCCATCTCTCTCAGATTTTTTATCATTTTTGGAGAACAAGTTTACCTCCATAGAATCATCTCGCCGAAAGCAAGATTCCCAGAAAAATCCTCAACAACCAGGTTTTTCTCCAAAGAAACCAATTTTTTATAAATCAAATAATGATCATAACGTATCAAATAAAGCTGTTTTTAGTCGACCTACTTACAAAAACTTCCACATGGCTACATCAAAATGTCCAGTTTGCAATAACAGCCACGGTTTATTCCATTGCAAAACATTTTTAGAATTTAGACCGGATGCGAAGCAAAAGACAGTAACTAAATTAAATTTATGCAAAAACTGCCTTTATGATCATAATGGCAAGCCATGTATTTCCAGCAAGAGGTGCCGCGAATGCCAAGGTAATCACAATACCTTGTTACATGATGCCTTCGCGACAGCGAGTGACGAAACACGCGGCGCCGCCGGGCCGTCGGCTATCGACCGCAATCAGCGAAAAAACGTAACACACGTGTCAAATCAAAATTTTTCCGAAATTCTTTTGGCCACAGCTCTTATCAAGATAACAGCTTTCGATGGGTCTCAGCATGTCATGCGAGCATTAATAGATCAAGGCTCGCAAGTTTCACTAATTTCCGAAAACGCTGCCCAGCAGCTCAAACTTCCACGTCAGAATTGCAGCGGAGTAGTTTTCGGAATCGGAGCAAAAGAGAACAATTGTAAGGGTGTTATCAACGTATCAGCATCAGCCATACATAATGAGTTCAGTTTCAGTACAGAGTTACTTATTATGAACAATCTTATCAACAAGCTACCTAACCAATCATTTAGTAAACCAGCTTGGTCATACCTTGAGGGCTTACAATTAGCAGACCCTGACTTTAATGTCAGCCGCCCAATCGACATATTATTAGGAGCCGAGGTTTATTCCAACATCATTTTGGGCGGAATTATCAAAGGAGATCAGTCTCAACCGATAGCGCAACAACGCGGCTCGGTTGGATTTTATGTGGGAGCGTAAAATCTTATCATTGTAATGTCATACTGAACAACCTATATGACATTCAAAGATTTTGGACTGTGGAAGATATCAGCGAAACCGCAGACATAGCAGACTCAGATAATCAGTGTATAAAACAGTATAAATCAACCACAATAAGAAATAATGAAGGTAGATATATTGTGAGGCTACCACTCAAAGAAGGTGCTAAAGAAAAGCTCGGGGAGTCAAAATTTAAAGCTTTAGCACAATTTCATCAACTGGAGAAAAAGTTTCTAAAAAACGAGCAAGTTGCGCGCGATTACAAGCAGTTTATAAATGAATACCTAGAACTAGGTCACATGCGCCAGTCTGTAGCCGCGACTACGAATGCACCGAATAACTACCTACCGCATCATTGTGTGCTACGCGCGGAGTCTACTACGACCGCGCTACGCGTTGTATTCAACGCGTCCGCAAAGACAGCAAGCGGCTGCAGTCTAAATGACGTCATGGAAAGAGGACCGAATCTACAACAAGATTTGTTACTTTTAATCTTGAAATGGCGCACTTATGAATTTGTCATTACAGCGGACATAGAGAAAATGTTCAGACAAATTCTTATCAATATCGAAGATCAAGGTTATACAAAAATAGTATGGCGAGATAGCCCTGAGGACCTCATAAAGGAATATCAATTGACTACAGTCACCTATGGTACAAAGGCGGCACCGTTTTTGGCCATGATGACTCTCAAGCAATTAGCAAGCGATGAGGGCCACAAGTACCCTGAGAGTCAAGCTGGAAAGGTCCTGGAGGAGCAGTTTTATATGGATGATCTTTTAAGTGGCAGCCACAGCCTCCAGTCAGCAAAACAATTGCAAACAGATTTGATAAAACTTCTCAAGTCGGGAGGTTTTAATCTTCGGAAATGGGGGTCTAATAAACAAGAACTGTTAAAAAACGTACCAACAAAGCAAAGCAGCAGTGAAACTTACGATTTCAGACATCAAGAATCAACAAAGACCTTAGGACTCAGATGGAGTCCCCAAAATGATCAGTTTGAGTTTAAATTAGCAATCAGTACATCGACAAATCAAACAACAACCAAGCGGAAATTGTTATCAGATATTTCAAAGTTATTTGATCCGCTTGGCTGGCTTACGCCAGTATCAACTAAACTTAAACTTTTATTTCAAAAGGTTTGGGTGATAGAAAATATCAACTGGGATAGTCAATTACCAGATAATATCATGAAGGAGTGGAATCAAATAAAAAAGGATTTGGAGAATATCAACTCGATTTCTGTACCAAGATGGCTAGAAATCAGTCCCAATCAAATAAAAATAGAGTTGCATGGATTCTGCGATGCCTCTATTAAAGCTTACGCTTGCGTAATTTATTGCAGAGTGATCAAAGAAAATGAACAAAAAATAACGATAGTAGCAGCAAAATCACGGCTTGTGTCACCAAACAAAGACACATCACTACCACGTTTAGAACTGTGTGGTGCCCAGCTTTTGGCTAAACTGATGAGCAAAGTTCAAACGTGCTTAGCAGAGCATAACATACAAATATTCGGATGGTGCGACTCAACTGCAGTCCTAGGTTGGCTTCAAGGTGACCCTAACCGGTGGCAGACATTTGTGTCGAACAGGGTCAACAGTATAAAAGCAGTGATGCCACCAGAATGTTGGCGGTATGTGAAGTCATCAGAGAACCCAGCAGACTGCGCCAGCCGTGGTATATCAGCAAACCAGTTAATTGAAAATCAATTGTGGTGGAAGGGGCCTACCTGGTTACCAACCTTTGTAGAGCAAGAAAAAGCAAAGACATATCATGCAAATGAAGAGATCAAAAAATTCCTACAAACAAATATAGTACAACAACAAAATGATAATGTTCTAGACATTATAATAAACAAAAACAGCTGTTTCACACGTGTAACCCGAGTACTCGCCTGGATGAGGCGCGCTTTGTCACGTGATCAAAACAAACCGACTTATCTTACTATGAGTGAGTTGGAAAAAGCAAAACAATTACTAATCAAGCGTGTCTAGCAAATTGAATTTTCAGATGAAATCAATAATTTAAGTAAAAAGCAAACAATAAGCTCTAAAAGTAAAATATTGAGCTTAAATCCATTTCTGGATGACAAAGGCCTGTTGAGAGTCGGCGGCAGGATTAGCAACGCATATATCAACAAAAATAGGAAACATCCACTTATACTGCCGCATAAAGGTCACTTAATCGATCTATTAATAGACCACGCACACCAAATGACATTCCACGGTGGATCACGCTTAACACTGGCGTGGCTGCGTAAAGAAATATGGATTATGAGTGGTAACAAAACGGTCAAAAATCGGTTACGTAACTGTATCAAATGCAGACGTCACATCACAACCCTACCAAGCATGTACAAATAATGGGTGACTTACCTGAGGCTCGCTGCAATCCCACGCGACCCTTTTATCACACCGGCGTCGACTATACAGGCTTCGTAGATGTCAAATCAAGCAAGGGTCGAGGAATCAAATCAACTAAGGGCTATATAGCAGTCTTCGTCTGTATGGTGACGAAGGCAGTTCATCTAGAACTCGTTTCAGATCTCTCGTCATCAGCATTCCTGGCCGCCCTGAGAAGAATGGCAGCAAGACGTGGAGCACCGCGTTATGTTCATTGCGACAACGGAACTAACTTTGTTAAAGCAAGCAGGACTCTAAAGGAAGAATTCGTTGATCTGCAACAAATACTGGACGAAGCATTCTTCTCAGCTGTTACAGACATGAACATCGAGTTCAAGTTCATAGCACCATCATGGCCCAGTGCAGGTGGGCTCTGGGAGGCCGCAGTAAAGAGCCTAAAGTATCATCTTCGCAGAGTAGTGGGAGAGCAAAAACTCACTCATGAAGAATTTTCCACGGTGTTAGCACAGCTAGAGGCCTGTTTAAACTCTAGACCACTCTGTGCATTGAGTGAAGATCCCGAAGACCTGGATTACTTGACACCAGCTCACTTCTTAGCAAGCGGACCTACCCTAACTATCATAGAAACTGAACGAGATGAAAGGACAAGATGGCAATTAACCCAGAGAATTTTCAACGACGTATGGAAGCGGTGGCAAAACGAGTATCTGAGTCAGCTATCAACGAGAGGAAAATGGAGGTGTCCTCAGAAAAATATCAAAATAAATGACATCGTCACTGTAAATGACGTCAGCATGCCAGCAGGCAAATGGCCACTTGCCAGAGTAATTGACGTCCACCCTGGTAAGGACGGCTTCGTAAGAGTGGTGACCCTGAAAACAAAAAACGGCACTATGAAAAGACCAATAACTAAAATATCACTCTTACCTATCAATGAAAGCAAACTAAATCAAGAAAACAATCAACAAAACGATCACTCTAATACTAGACAGAAAGACGTATCAACAAACATAACAATATCAAATGAAAAACCTAAACAAAGCCCATCAAAGATCACGAAACTATGTAATGTTATATATCTTGCTATGACATTATTTGCGATGCTTATATCACCAGCACAGTGTGAATATGCCCTTACTCCATTAAACAAAAGTCAAGGCATTTATTTTGATAAAATATCCAACATGCATGTAATACGAGACGAGTGGAAATTAATTGTTTATTACAATATGGATCCGTATCAACAAGGATTACAACTTTTCGAAAAATATATCAATCATCTAGACAATATCTGTATGAAAGTTCAAAGAAAGACTCAATGTGACGTGGCCTTGTTACAACTACGTCACAGTATGACGGAGCTCGACTACTATAACTGCATGTTGCTGGGTCAGCAGCCTGACGTTCATCGTACACGTCATCGACGAGGGCTTATCAACGGAGTAGGGTACGCAGCGCGCAGCTTATTCGGTGTACTGGACGACGCGTTCGCTGAGCAATATAAAAAGGACATTCAATTATTGCGAGACAATCAGAAACATTTGGCTTTACTGTGGAGAAATCAAACTTCTGTAGTAGAGGGCGAGTACAATTTATTGAAAAGAGTGGAAGAAACTATGGATAAGCAACATAAAAGATTCAACCAACATATCAATTATATTGAGAAAGCAACAAATATCATGAAAAAAGAAGTCGATGACCTTGAAATCATGAATGATTTCATGATGTCTTTCACTATAGCAAATAACATTTTAGCAAATCTAAAAAGCATTCAGGAAACTTTATTAGACACCATCACAGACACACACAATGGAATCATTAATATTCATCTCTTAACTCCCGAACAAATAAGGGATGAATTAAATATAATTTCTGGACAAATATCAAAAGACCTAGCCATTCCTATTGAAAATATTCAAGCTGACCTATACCATCTATATCATTTATTAAAAATTAGAGCAAAGATGACCAAAGAATATTTCATATTTGAGATCAAAATTCCACTAATAACAAGAGACACATTCGAAATCTATAACATCATACCAATTCCAAAGCAAGTTGCAACTGATATGGTTACCCTAATGCCAGTAGCAGACTACCTAGCAATAAATATACAAAAAGACTCATACTTACCTATGACGCAGAATGACGTGAACAGCTGTATGAAATATGATACCATGACATACCTGTGTCAATTACAGAGACCTATCTATTATATGAAGTCAGACGATAACTTATGTATCAAAGATAATGGGTCTAATCACTGTAAGACAAATACGGAAAGATGTGAAAACAGATGGACGGAATTAAGCAAAATAAATAATTATATTTTCTTTTGTTGTGGGCAATGTACAATAAGAATCTTATGTGGGCATCTAGTTACAGCCGAGCCCCTCAGACGTGCCGGCATCATATCACTGAGCAATGATTGCGTCATCAAAGACGAGCATTTCACAATTTTTGGTCACAAACAACAGAGCAATGAAATCAAAATAAAACCAGATATAATTAAGGTAGAGGTGCCATCAATTAATAACGTGATAAATCTGACTATTCCGAGGTTAGAATTGGAATCCAAGGAAAGTCATCAAGATTTTGAGATCGTTAAAAATCAAATAGACCAACTTAAGCAAGCAGATAAAGACGAGATATTAGCCGATCGAGTATCTTATCATGATATCCACCACTATGCTCTTATATACATAATTCTGGGCATCGTGTGTGCGACTGGAGCAGTGTTCCTGTGGCGGAGACTGCGCCGCCGCAGCGACCAGCAGGCGGCGCCAGCGGCGGTGGAGCAGCAGCAGCAGCGGGCGGCGGCGGGGCCCGCTGCCCGCTGCCCGCTCTCCCCTCAGTGCTAGTGTTCCGTGTGTAAGTGTGAGTGCTCCGTGTGTAAATGCAAGTGTTCCGGGCGTCAGTGAGTTTCAATTGCATAGTGCACATAAAGTGTTATCAAATACCGCCTCCCTCCGAGGCCTAAACTACCAGTGTTTGACGATTATGTGTAGTGCTTTATTATAGTGTAGTGTAAATCAAGTTATCATAAATACTAAATAGTTATTTATATAAGCATATTGTTTTATTATCTTGTTAATCATTTTAACACATCAACATTGTTTTCACCCTTTGTATCATTACTAATCAATCACTTATCATTTCATAATCTCCTTCTGCTGCTCGGGAGCATGTACGGTTTACGTACAATTTTGTATATTCAGCATTTTCGTACACTTTCCACGAGCAGCGGCGAACTCGAGCCAGTTCGCGTCCAATCGCCGTGTCGATCACTATCATCAATATCATTTAGCATTACGTGAACTCAGTAGCAATAAATCAGTTAAAAGTTACATTTTCTATCATTTCTCACTTTAGCATAGCATTATAAGATTGTATGGACATCACCGTACAGTACTAGTATATCTTTAAGATGTTTGAGTAGGGGCCCTGAGATGTTATCAGTCCCTACGGCGCAATCATTCCTTAGATTAAGTATAAGTCTCTCAACTTCATCTTCGTCTGTGGGTAGTAGAACGAAGGAGTTGGTTTGTGTGGTGGTTGCACTGTATGATACGTCAAGTACTGACGATAGAGTTTGAATTTTCTCAGCTAATGACCTACCAATACCAGCGAAGAAGTGATTTATTTCGTTCACACTGTGCAGTGGATCCTTATTATTATTAGAGATTAGTTGTGTAGCTTTATTTTTGTGTTTATGTGTGTGTGTGATCGTTTTAATTGCTTCCCAAAGCTTTTTAGTATTTGACCCTGCCATTTTAATTTGTGACCTTTCATATTCCCTTTTAGCTTTTTTTATAATCGTATTACAGAAATTTCTGTAACGTTTGAAAGTTTGGATGAGTATGTCATTATCTGGTGTCTTTTTCAGTTTTTTATGTAGTCTGTCTCTGTTTTTCATGCACCTCAAGAGTCCTGGAGTAATCCAAGGCTTGAGTATTTGTTTACGTTTTGGGACCTTGTGTAACTTAGTATTAATGTCGATTCCTTTTTTTAGTGAATTGATCAGAAAATTTGCTGCGCTATTAACATCTTTCATTGAATAAATAAAATCAAAATTTATCTGTTGCATATATCTTTTTAAAGCATCATAGTCTAAGCGCCTGGCTATTTTTGGTGGGGGGACAGTTTTAGAAGCCAGACTGATACATAAAAAAGTGCAGTCGTGGTCAGTTATTGACGCATGTGCAACATAGCAATAAGCTTGCCTTCTAGTTTTTAGGATAAAATGATCTAGACAAGCACGCGCATGTGTCGGGATATTATGAGCTGGCATCAGTCCATGTGAGGCCAGCATATTGAGATAGAGTAATGAACGTGAATCAGTATTATTTTCTGCGATGTCAATATTTATATCTCCAGTGATAATGATGTTTTTAAAATAGGAATGAGTGGTAAGATAATCATTTAGGGATATTATGAAATCCTCAGTGTCAGTCTTGCTTGGGGGTCTATATACAGCTATGATAACCGTATGGTTTTCGATCGTAAGAATTACATTGTTAGCGTCTTGAATATTTGCTTCCTCTAAACCAACAATAAGATGATTTTTAAAATAGACCACCACGCCTTCATTCTGAGTTTTATTGTTGGTTGAGGAATAATAGTTATAGCCATCAAGTATTGGTATGAACGGAGCGGATAGCAGCCAGCATTCAGTGAGTATAATGACATCCCAATCAACCTTGCTACGTGAAAGTAGTGTTTGAAAACTCGACATATTGCAATTTATGCTCCTTATATTCTGATTTATAATTTTCAGTGCATATTGATTGACAGGCGACAGCGCACTGCAATTGTCGATGTCGCAGACTGCGGACTCAGCTACAGATATTGCGTCGAGTTCGCAGCTAATATTATTTATGTTATCGAATTTTATTTACGTTTGTTAAATATGGAACGAAATTTGACATGACGTACGTTAGATTAATTGATATGCGATTAAGGTAAGTGCCAAATATGGGAATTATTAAGTTTACGTTACTGAAGACAGTTCTTAATAGATTTAATAGAAGTAAGCATATGGTTTTAAAGAGATGAGAATGAGCAAACAGGTCTTTAGTATTTTTATACCTAGGTTGAGTACCAGCAGTTGTAGCGGGATGGATAATGATTTATGAACATAATGGTTTATGTTCATAACTGTCGTTAAAAGTGAAGGGCTAAAACACTCACTGAATATATTGAGGTTGTGCAGTATCTGGCGCGCCAGCCCCGGCTTGCGCTCGCGCGGGGACACGCTGCGGGCGCCGCCGCGGCCCGCCTGCGCCGAGTGCGCCGAGTGCGCGGAATGTACGGAGTGCGCGGAATGCACGGAGTGACCGGAGTGCGCGGAGTGTACGGACTGTATGGAGTGCACGCTCGAGCCGGTGTGCTGTTGCGGGATGCGTGCGCGCCGCCCTGCACACGTCACACGTTACAACTGATGTGAGATATCTCCGACAGTGCGCTCAGGTGACGAGGTAGTCAATGCTACAATTTCAATTTATTACTCCATCATCATTCGAAAGACGTCCACTGCTGGACAATGGTCTTGCGCTGCCCGCATCCAGCGGCTTCCCGTAACCTTCACCAGGTCATCGGTCCACCGAGTGAAAGGCCTGCCTACACTTCCATATTTCCATATTTTTTGGAGTAAACTGAGGTTGTCAAATTGCAAGTGGGTTGTGTGCAATTGAGGTTGTCAAAGTGCACATGTTTTTAAACGATAAATATATTACTGGACTGGCACTTATCGAAATATTTTTGGATATTTTATATTAAAATCTATGTGTTATATCACTGTCATACAAAACGATTTGTTCAGTACCTTCGACGGGCGTCCTAGGGGGCGGCTGCGCAGGCGTGGCGGGGGCGGAGCGCACGAGCGGATAGGGCGCCTGGGGCGCGCGACGCAGCAGGCGGGGGGCCCCAGCCCCCGCCCCCGCCCCCACGGGGTGCGCCGTCATCTGCGCCAGCGACGCCACCCAGCCCTCGAACGACACCTGCTCCGCGCCCGCCGTCCACGCCTCTTCTAGTATGCATTGCACCTGCGCAGGACATTGGGGACGCTCCAGTTAACACCATCATCAGCGTAACAGTCTATTTTTGTTAAACGATTAAAGATAGGCCGGTCATGTGAATAGAGAACCAGAAAATGGAGCAAAACAATCAAAACACTGTACCCTAGAAATAGGAAGCAAAAAAGGGAGACCATATAAAAGAGGGTAGTATTAAAACGAGTGACTGTAAATTAAAGTTTTGAGTGTCAAAAATAATTAATTTACGTTATAGTATTACTAAGTGAGCGATTGACTGCGAGTGATGAGAAATCAACAGAACGGCAACTTACAAACATTAATTTGAGTTACTTAAAATACAAAATGAGAAGCTTCATAACATTTAAGCGACCTAATATTTGTTTGAGTGTCAACGTTACGTCCTGCATTTTTTTCAATATTTGGCAAAAGTTATTTTTATACTGATCGGCACTTTATCTTAAATTAAGTGTTTCGAATACAAAAACCACTTTTAAAAATACTATAATGAGCAGAGTATTATGAGCTCACATTTTATTAAAAAAATTCTTATGAAATAATTATTTGAAGAAACACTATTCTATTAGCCAAGAAATTTAATTATTACGCTGCAGCCTGGACACAAGCGACGGCGACAGCGACAGCGACACGAGCGACTTGATCATTTCCATAGATTTGTATGGAGCTGTTTTGGATGACAGCGACACGCGTGGCGACACACGAGACATTTCAAGGACGGCCGCGCGTTTAGGGTCGTTCTTCTTTAATCGATAATTTTATAATTCCCCTATAAAAGATGGGACAATGGCACGGTAAAGTTTCGAGGAGACACGCACAGAACCAAAACAAATGGCAAAATTGGAGGCCAAAGCCAAAGGGCAAGGCATACAGACAAGAACATATAAACTTATTTACTTATTTTTTTCGAGTGTATCTATGACGTATGTATGTAATATTTCTTTGGCACGCCCTATAGCCTTAAAGGCTTGATGGATTTAAAGCTTGATAGGTGTTGTTAAATTCGTCTTGATCCCCAGATTGACATAGGACCGCCGCCGGTGACTGCAGCGGGCACTCCGTCACGCCGCCCTCTGCGGGGGACACAACACTAGCGTACTCACCGACATGGGCAGCGGCTCCAGGCTGGGGCGCTGGCGCGGCGGCGGCAGGCGCGCCCACTCCCAGGGCAGCCCGCGCGCCGCCGGCGACTGCAGCGGGTACTCCGCGCGCCGCACGGGCACTCCCCACGCCGCCCGCTGCGGGGGACACAGCACTAGCGTACACACCGACATGGGCAGCGGCTCCAGGCTGGGGCGCTGGCGCGGCGGCGGCAGGCGCGCCCACTCCCAGCGCAGCCCGCGCGCCGCCGGCGACTGCAGCGGGTACTCCGCGCGCCGCACGCGCCACTCCGCCACGCCGCCCTCTGCCGGCAAAACATTTCGAATGAAAATACAGTAGGATATAAATTCGAAGTAGCTAGTAGCTGTACTTTTGACGGTATTTTTGTGAGAGGTTATCTACCTAATACAAAGATCATACCACCGATTAGCCAATTATAAACAGGATGCTGTAAACGAGTTGATTAACTCTAAGGTTTTTTTTTTGTTTAATTTGAAGATCCTACCAGTGACAAATATGTCGCTGTTAAGGAGTCGATATTGTGCAAGGCTCAGCCGCAGGTGAGGGCTTAGCAATGTCTCAAATTTGTAATGAACTTTTACACTCATGAATGATCATCATCATCAACCGAATGATGTCCACTGCTGAAAAAAGGCCTCTCCCAAGGATATCTATGCCAACCACTTAAAAAAGCAATCTATTTTATACAATTGTGAGAAAACATCAAAAATATACATTTTTGGAAATTTTTGAAAGTTTCCAGTACTATGGAGTCATCACCTGGAGTATCAAAGCTCTGCGTGAGCGTCCTCAAGTTGACGTAGTGCCCCCGTAGCTCGGGCTCGGCATCGGCCAGCACGACCCGCGTCAGCTGCTTGCCGTGCGCGCGCTCCAGCGTGCGCGCCACGCCCGGCGCGTGCGGCAGCCAGCGCGCCTCGCCCCCGCCCCCGCCCCCGCCCCCGCCCCCGGCCCCGGCCCCGGGGCCCGCGCCCCCCGCGCACTGCCACTCCCACACCACCACGCAGTGCACCGCCGACATGCCGCTGCCGGTGCCGCTATCTCACGCTCATGCTCACAATACTGTAACAATAAAAGAATCAACTGCCTAGGTTGCTCATTTCTTTATTTTCTATTCTGAAGATTTACAGCAAAATATACAATATAAATAAATACTAAATAGTAAATAACAAAATGCCAATAAAAATAATTGCACAATGAAACTTTCCATACAATTTTACAGTCCGAATCATATACTTATCACTTTTTTTAATACAAGATTATTGCTGTGTCCCTAAGGAAAAGGACCTTAACTACATAGGATATTCCGTGAACTTATGATTTTTTCCTTAAGACAGCATATTTTGGTGTGTCATTTTTTGTTGGATTATAGTGGGTTCTCAATCACTGAGAATCATTGAGACTCAATCGTTACGAGACTGGCGCCAACAGCAATAAAATTACTTACTTTGAGGAGATTGATGGCAAAGCTGTACACTTTCCTACTGGAAAAACCTACAATCTGGTTTATAATTTTATTAATTAGGTAATAATAATAATAAAGCTTTTTTATTGCCATACTTACAAAAATGACTGTTACATTTCAAATAAATAAGTTTTGTTAGTTTAAGTTCTAATTTTAGTATTGGTTAGTTAACTATTGAGTATGGACCCCTTCTGGGTAAAAGCCTCCTCCAGCATCATCCAAGCCTCTCTATCTCGGCCAGTGGCCATCCAGTCTCTCCCAGCTATAGTTATGATGTCATCTGCCCATCTCTTTTTTGTAATTAGGTTATAATTATCCAAACTATTATCATATATTTCTATTATGGCTAATGACTGGTCAGAATTTTATAAAACTTTGCTTCAGATGAGAAATAGTATCTTAACGATTTCTTTCAACAACCTCATAACCAATTTGTAAAATAAAATAGGCAGCTGTCTTAAGTACACCCAACCTTCACACTGACTCGTCACTTAAGGGGGTCATACTTTTCACACTTGGCAATTTTGTAATTTATTTATCAGGAAGTCCTCTTAAGTGCAATCCAACCCTCACATGCTGCTGAATATTTCCATCCTTACTTGTTCCAAAGGTTTTGGCACCATACATATGAGGATTCTTGGAAACCTGGTGGGTGTCAAGAGAATTGATTGCCAGTCCTTGTCCCAAGTTCCCTGTTGTTTTGTGTAGGCACAGCAGTAAACATAGCCCTTTTATCGTCGTATCCTACGAATAAGGGCGTAATTGCAAAATGGCAACTTTTCAGGAGGAGGTTTAAACATTCTATTTTCAACAGAAAGTGTCATTTTTGAAGTGTTATCATTCAAAACATTGCTTAACTATTCTAGGGTTGTTATTAAATCATAAATAAGCGATTTTATTAAATATTTCGATTAAATATGTCACTTATTTCTTTATTCGCTGGAGTAATATGTTATTCTATTGGACATAAGCGACATTACGCCCTTTTTCTTCGGCATATATCAGGTCGTAATGGCGGTTAGGGCTTTTTATCGTTTTTATCTGTAACTAATCTTAAGAAATGGAAAAGAACAAGAAGTGTTTTAAATCAAAATAATAGACATATTAATGTTTTTCCCAGGGTAACATGAATTTTAACTTAAATAATAAATAAAAAACATTGTGAATTGGGCCCCTTACGATTATGTGTGATAAAACAATTCACTCGTAATAAGTGCTCTTGTAATTCCTCCACCTCTACAGGTATATTATGTTATGTACACAATTTAACTCATTCAGGATCCTGATCAACAATTAAGTTAGGATATTACTGCAAACGCGCAACTGCAAATCGAGTGGCGACCGTGCACCGAAAGACACAGTGTAGGCAGGCCTCCAATTCGGTGGACCATCGACCTGGTGAAGGGTGCGGGAAGCCGCTGAATGCGAGCCGCACAGGACCGGTCAGTGTGGAAATATTTGTCCAGCAGTGGACGTCTTTCACCTAATGATGATGATTACTGCAAACTTCGTGAATACAGCCGATACGAGTATATAAAACTATAGAGGTATCAAGCTGATATATCAAACAATGAAGTAAGATGATCGAGTCCCCACCCATATACCTAGACAGGCGCTAGAGTGGACCCCACAAGGGAAGAGAAAACGTGGCCGTCCTAAACAATCCTGGCGGCGCTCAGTGGCAGCTGATATAAAGAAGATCGGGTAATCATGGCCCGAAGTGAAGCACGTAGCCCTAGATAGAACGCATTGGCGAAGCACTGTAGACGCGCTCTGCCCCACCTAGGGGACTTAGGACATTAAGTCAAGTAAGTCAAGTCACTCACAGAAGGGCTCCATCAATGTTGAGTCAATTACCTTTAAATTTAGTATTGGTATTGGAGTCACGACGGCGAATATATAGGGTGACTTTAAATTAGTTCTTGATATCAAAGGGTGTGCATATGCTGATGATAACAAACAACTTTCTCTATGGAACCCACAGTCAAATCGCAAAAAATTGTGGACTCTTCATACTAATTTGGCTGGTCCGTTGACCGATTTGTATGGGAGGGTCCAAAAATTTTTTTGCGATTTGACTATGGGTTCCTTAGGGAAAGTTGTTTGTTATCACGAGCACATGCATAGCCCTTCGTATCAAGAACTAATTTAAAGTCACCTTATATAATGAGGAAAGGGCTTGAGGACTGGGTGGAGGCGTAACAGTGGGAGATCTTAAACTCACTAACATTAGGTACGCCGATGACACAACAATTGTTGCATCCAGCGATATAGAGATGGCTGGCCCTCTTGCTGGAATAAATAGAAGTTGAGAGCGCCAAACTCGGTCTTAAGATCAACCATTCAAAGACCATGATAACTTCCGCTAACCATGCACTCGATGATTATGAAAACGTCAATCAATTTGTATACCTAGGGTCACTAATAAAGAGTGAAGGTAGCTGCACAGACGAAATACGCCGTAGAGCCGGGATGGCCAAAAGTGTAATGGGGAATCTAGACAAGATTTGGAGGAACCGTGGTATTCGCCAGATTACTAAGGTACGACTTGTATGTGCCTTACTATTTTTAATTTTCTTGTACCTATGGGGCGGAAACCTGGTGCAAGAGTAGTGACAGCAAGAAGATCAACGCCTTTGAAATGTGGTGTTGGAGAAAACTTCTCCGAATTCCACCCCCATGAGAACTTATGAATCTATACTCCAGGAGCTACACATCTCAACGAGCAATATGCCGCCTTTGCTTCTTCGGATATATTATGCATTAGTTAGTTAGTATCCTAGGCATAGTTTGGAGAAGCACATAATTCTGGGTCAGATGGATGGCAAACGAGCCAGGGGTAGAGCACCTTCCCGATGGATCGATGTGGTGAAGAAACCTGTGGGAGGAAACATTCAGAGCAGTAAGGCTGTTCATAGCACCTACAACCGCAGCCAATGGAGATACCTAGTTCGTGGTCGCGATCCTCAGCATTGAGGGACCGAGGAAGAAAACGATTGGAGTCACTAATAAAAAAGCTCAGAAAAAAACAGGGTTCAAAAATATCCGATATTTATAATAAATATCAAAATATCAGATATTTTTGATATATATCCGATATTTTCGATATATTTGATATTTTTGATATTTATCAAAATTACATACTAATTTCAATTTCTTACTTTAATACATGATTTTCGAAATAGCTTAATTTAAAATGTAGATATATGTTTGATAATTTGAAGATTTTTATTAAAATAACATTCAAATTTTATAGTCTGATATGTTTTTTCGAAATAACTGAATCTAAAATGTATATTTTATATTTGCAAATTTGAAGATAGTTAATTAAACTAAACTCATTTATTTATTATTGTGATAATCATATCTTTATTCTTTGCATTTGGCACATTCATTCGTAAGAAGCAGCTCTTAGAAGCTAGGAAAATATAAATATCAATATTGATATATATCAAGCATAAATATCAATTGATATATATCATGATATATATCCGATATATATCAATTGATATATATCATGCGAACCCTGGAAAAAAAGCATCATGGACCTTCATATTTATACGCCGATGATACATAGTAATCTCCTCTTCAAATCGACAAGACTGAGAAGAGGCTGTTAATGCATGGAAAGTACAACTACAATCAGGAAGACCTAGTCCCTCAATATCAGTATTGTAGCAGGTCTATCCACTGTAGGCCAACGCTCAAAATCACCAAAAATTTTGAAGAACATGAAGCAGGGGAGCAAAGCAGAATTCCTGAGTTCAATTCCTAGACATGAAAGTAAAGTATTAGAAAATATTGTGCTTGATTATTGAGGAATAAATTATTATTATTTTATAAGAAGTTGGTAGCAGTGTACACTTTTCGAAGGTTATTCTTTTTGTTTCCTACCACTCGGAACTCGTATAAAATAATATGAATAAAGCCACAACCGCCACAAGGGCCTTTTACAACTCTGGTAAAAAAAGCCATAAAATATGTATTTTTCTGTATTTTATCATATTGTTTGAATCGTTAATGAAATAGAAATCAGTAAAACTGATAATTTCATTGATGCAAACTGTAAAACACACGAAAAACGTACTAATTAAAATTTGTTCGTAGAATAAAGACACAAATGCTTTTACGCCACCAATTTTCATACTAACACCAAGAAAAAATTTCGTGGAATATAGCCACAAATGCAATAGTGTCTTTTTTCTACGAGGATATGAACTAAAACTGTTTAAAACTATCCGCGGAAAAAGGGCTGAGTGGCGCTTGTGCCCGCCCCGCAGGGAAGAAATTAGCCACTGTGGCTGTTGTGGCTGTTTTCGGCGGGTATTTCAGGAGAAAGCAATAGTGGCATTTTTTTAATGCTTATTTTCTAGTCGATAGAGATCGGTTTTATGTGATTTTCTGATTGAATATGATGTAAAATGGGTAGTAGATTTCAATTATGCAATAAAAATAAAAAGCCACATCAGCCATTGTGGCTTTATTCGTAGGATACGACGTTATATGAGTAATGACTACAGTATCGTGAATTCAGGTCGTGTTTACTAAAATTATCTGGTGTAGGTACATATTTGTGTAAGTAAACGAGGTAGGGACGAACATTACACAGTAGAAACCGATGTTGGAGTGCACTGAAGAGGCCGTCTAAGAAACGGCTCCTGTCTGAACTCTGACCAACGATGCAAAGCAACCCAAAATGATAATTTACATTACAAACCTGGCTTCTGTAAACACCGAGACATTGGACACCTCATCACGAAGTGCCTTGAGTTTTCATGTAGCCCATGTTTGTTACTGACGATATTATGCACTCACACAATAATTACACAAAGTTTCGTTTGATACACTTTCTTTACGATAATATTTGCATGATTTTTGTTGCTTAATTTGCTTGAATTTTCTTTATTTTTTACTTCGTACATACATACAACTGTGAAGTGTGAAGGTGAACTGTCAGTCACTCATGACTCACTCACTCACTCACTCCATCCCCTTCATTCATTCCTGTTGCATTGCAATACGATTGCAATGGACTGTGTTCCATGGATACGCTTGACAGCAACAGTTTTGAAGTCGTTCCAAAACCAAGGTAGGGTGAGGTAGAATTTAACTCGGAGAAATGAAAGAGACGTAGCTATTTTGAGAAAGAGAAAAAAATATGATTTTAGAACGCTTGCGAGTGATTCCAGAGTGACAGGGTAACAAACGTCATCGAAAATAATTCAGAAAGGTTTCTAGCTTTTTGGGTAGTGTTCTCTCTTGTTTATGGCTTTAACACCTTAGCAGATACAAGCAATCGTATTTCAAAACAATTCCGAAGATAAAATGTTTGTTTGTCTTAGTCTATTTGACATTGACTACGAACTTCCCGCCGAAAAAACTGTCAGGCGAATTTTAACGGTAATCAAACAGCGTTAAAAATCGCACTTGTCAGAGTGAAAATCGCATTCACGAAGGCGTTCCAAAATCCCGACGGAGAACTGTCAGGCGATCATTCGGTTACGCTCGGTTTCACTCGGCTTGGTTTTGGAACGATTTAGGGTAAAATTCGCATCACCCCGACTGCCGTGTCATACGAATCTGTACTATCTCAAAAAAGGGCAATCTGAGATAATGAGGTTTAAAGTTTTAAACATATTTTATTATGTAGAAAATAAACTACATGGTGTATTGAAATGATTTAAATCACAAAAGTTTCCAAAAATCGAGTACAACAAGAGGTCTCAATTATTTTTTTGAAAATGTTCGTATTTTTCATTTTATTCCAAAAAAACAGTAAGGCGTGACAACAGTTTCATACAAACGTTGTCACGCGATAAGTTCTAACTATAGTTATAACAGTTAGGCTTGACATCGATCTCTAATATAAATTATATTTTTTGAGTTAAAAGTTGCTTTTAGGCAAGCTGTTTCATATCATAATTGCTTAAATAAAATATTTTTAAAATATTAATACATATGTATATTTAGGTAAAAAATATCGATAAAAACAGCAAAACTGGAGTCGCAAAATGACCACTTCCCAAAATACCAGTTTGCAAGATGAAAATATCGTATAATATTTATAATTAGGCTAGTCATTTCTGTTTTTCTGAGGTTAGTTACAATATTTTTTTCAATACTATCATAAAAAATTATATCCAGGTATAATTTTACAACAATATGTATGAACAGATTAATTCACGAAATTCCAGTTTGCTAGATTAAAATATTTACATAGAACCGGAAAATGTATCTTACGATGAATTAACAAATGCAATTAACAAAGTTTTAAAATGCTCCTCCCTCTCAGTTTCATAAAGGTTAGGCCGCTGCAGCACGAAACTTAAAGAGTGCATTTCAATCCACCGGTGGATCCAGTAAGGGGAACCAAGTGGATCGAGGGGAGCGACAATGTTTTCAAACGCAAAGTTGCATAATGTTGCTTGCCTTGACAGCAACTAAATAACCTATTTATAATAGATTCAGCAAAAAGTCAATCAAGAGGTTTCATACCTGCCAAGTCTCAGAAACTTAGAGGCTCCTGTAGATACTGATCTCCAGTTGGATAAACAGGCATAGTATGAAGCCTCTTTGAGAGCCGCTGAACTACTTACTCATACTCAGCACAGCCTGTGTGCATAAGTTTCATGCCAGGCATAGAAACTCAGAAGCTCCTTTCGAAACTGATTTCCACTTGGGTAAACAGGTACAGTGTCCAGCCGCTTAAAAAAATACTGAATCACATATTTAGATTTGAGTAATGAGTAATGATTTAATTTAAAGGTTACTACTGATACTGATCTTTGCATAGATGAACAGGCAAAGCATCAAGCCGCTTTAATAATCTATGAAACCCTATGTAGTCCCAATAAGGACTCAGTAAACAATTTTCACGCCTGAAAAATCTCAAAATCGAAAAGCCACAGGGTCGAGTCACTTTAAAAGCTGCTAAATTTCAAGACAGTTGAAATTTAGCAACACATCTTTGAAGTTTAGAGGTTCCTGTTGATAGTGACCTACACGTGGATGAATAGGCACAGCGTCAAAACACTTTGAAAGCCGCTGAATCACCTGCTCAGGCTCAGTAAAGACTAGGTGAAGGGGTTTTACACCCAACACATCTTAGGAGCATAAAGACTTCTGTCGATCTCAGATCATCTCAGATTGGATGAATAGGTACAGTTTCAAGACACTTTGAGAGCCGTTGAATCATTTACTCAGACTCGGCAAGGACTGAGTGATCAGGTTCCATACCACACATATGTATGAAACTTAGAGGGTCCTGAAAATATTGATCTCTACTTGGGTGATCTATCAAAGTGGCAAGCCCTTTTGAAAGTCAGTGTATCACCTGATAAGTTACACTCAGATTCGACAGACACATCTTTACTTCCTTTTTTCCTTCTGTATGAATTGTCACAGCGTCGAAACACTTCAAAACATTAATATAGTAACATTAGTAGACTTCAACATCAGATCTTGAAAACTTCATTATAACTCGAGACACGACCTTATCGCTGATTACCTTGTAATTGGTGGATTTCAAGATCTGATGTTGAAGTCTGAAATCTGGAGAAGTTCCAAGGAAATAGCGCCTACGATATTTAAAAAAATATCGAGTTCAAGAAATATTATTTACAACAATGGGTATGGAGAGGTGACCCATCCTTAAAAGCTCATATAAAATAATAGTTCATATATTATGTCAATGTGTATGTACGACTGAAACGCACAGACGGAACGACCTTATATTACTAAACTATCTAGGTAAACAGTACAATATTTATCAAAATATTAAGAGATTTCCTTGGATTGCTCATACTACATTAACAATTGATCTGCCAATATTCTATTTGAAGCCCAAACATTTTTTAACAATTTGAGTATAGGTCCCTCAGAGAAAGTTATTGAGTTTTATGAGTAGAGTCCTGTGACATTTTTTCAGGTATTTTACAATGTATGGTATGTTTTAGGTATATGTTCCCCCATAGCATTACTGAACTCTTAAAAAATACCTAGGTATCTACATTGTAACTCTATTTGTGCAATCTTCTTTTTGCTTATTATACATCTATACGTTCTAAGATTTGTAAATTTTGCGTACTGTACGTTTTGCGACTCGTACATTTCGCGAAGTACATAGTATATTTTTACTTATTGTAGGTTCTGCTGATTGCTGTGCATTTTGAGTTTGGTTAAATGGTTATTTTAAGTCTAAATAAGTATTTTTTTTTTATTTTGATTATTGGTTTCTTGTGGAAAAATGTTCAGTTTCATTAGTATAATATGTAGTTTACATTTTCAGGGATTTTTAAGGACTATATTATATTCTGGGGCGAGACTTAAACAGTTGTTGTCACGCCTATCTGTTATAATTACTTCAGATAGTACAGATAGCCGCGACACGTAATTGTATTTTGCTGGAGTGCACATCTGTTACATCTGAAGTTGAAACAGAAAGGCGTGACAGCACCTCAAAATATTGAAGTTAAGCCGTTTTCGAGATATTGAACTTGTCAAACATATCAGTTTGACAAGTTCAATATCTCGAAAACGGCTTAACTTTTTTCAATTGTGTTTGGTTGTAGGTATAGTATAAAGGGAAAAAATACATTTTACACTTGTTACGCGTAACTGTACTAACTTAAGATAGTACATGTTGGTGTGACACGGCAGCCGAGTGAAATCTTTGGTATTGGAACGCAACCTTTATGTATATGTATTAGTACATTCCAATTAGTGCATTCCAAAGGCTGTGCGCCATAGGTGCGCTGTGCAACAGCAACCGTTCTCTATGACAATAGGATAGCTTAGTGCAAAAGGGATCTTCTTGGATCTTCTGGATTGAAAACTAGTGAAATGCAAAAGACTCAAATCTCAGAAATATCCATTTAATTCACCAGCAAAATACACAGTCAAACGATATCAACGGAAGCGCCATGATAATTGAATTTTTACAACTTCCCGCAGCGCGCCTTCCAAAAATTAGTCAACACAGGTACTTATATTGAAATATAATAATACAGGGTGTTACAAAACTACCCCTAATGAATTAAGGGTGTTAAAGTGTGTCATGTAAGAAGTCCATTGTAATATATTTTTTAAATATAAAATTTGTGAAAACTAATTATTTTTAATCATAAATAAGATTATCGACTATGTAGAACCACAGCACTATTGTATTCACCTGTCAGTAATTTTTTTTTTTTTGTGGTTCTTTCCTGCTTTTGCAAGAAAAAGGCAAAGGCTTCTCTGGCCATACAGCCTATTCTTACGTAGTTTGCTCTTCTCTAAATATTTTTCTTCTAAAAATAAAGTATTCTGGGTCAAAAAAGTGTATAAAAATTGTCTGTCGTGTCGCTGTCAGTTCATGATAGGAGTGCAGATAGCCGCGCTATGATAGGCTGCGTTCATATGCCACTGCACTATGATTGGCGCGTTTGCGCGCGGGGCCATGACCGCGACCAGAGTTGGAAAATTGTAACTAACGTTTCGCTTGCTAGAGTTGGAAAGTTGTCGATATGACATCGATATTTTTGAAGAAATTCGATAGACGATTTCTCCGAAACGTGACTGATGCAGCAAAAAGAAAAAGTACCTAAAGGACACGTTTCATTTTGTGCCTGGACAAGTACGTAGTACGAAAAATATAGAAAAATATAGGCTTTCTAGGAAAAATAATGAAAAAAATATTAGAAGCAGGGTTGCGTGGTTCAAGCATAATGTTTTGTCAGCACTTTTTACAATATAAATGGTAACACTGAAGCTTGCAATAGTAGGTCACGTTCAGAAATTACGGCTTCATCCACATATTCTTCAGATGCTTTCTCTGACTCTGATTGACTGAACACCCTTCTGTTCTGACTTCTGACATTGGTGTACGATTTTTAAAATCTGCGGATATGCCTTGCCTCTTTTACAGGCATAACAGCTGGTTTGTCGGACAACTAAATTATTAATTTCAATAGTATGTAGAAAATCTAGTTTCTGAACGTAAAATGCTCAAAATTACGCTCGCTTCGCCATGTTGGGTGATTTATGTGTTGCGATTGTTAAATCTGAGAAACTAGATGAACCTCGCAACGAAGGTAAATCGAAGGAAATGTACAATTAGAAAAGACTATGTTTCTAATGACTTATTTATGATGGTTAGTACACAGACCAGGTCCAAGCTCCATAGTCCCGTGAAACGTCTCCTTTTCAAATGATTCACAGTCACCGTTTCAACCATTAGGGGTAGTTTTGTAACATGATGATGTAGAATGATCGCAGTTACTGAGTACAAAACATAACAGAAAATTAAACAGACACAAAACGATACTGGTAAATATAGTATTTACAAATAAGTAATTGTGTCGGTACATTTCAAACTGCGCCGACTCAACTTACAAATATGGCCGAAGTTACAAGAACTGACATAATGTCAGTGACATAAAGTATATTATCCCTAACTTACTTTATGTCAGTGTTGGCATAACTTCGGCCATATTTGGAAAGCGTTCCAAATTAGTTTCGTTAGAGTAATTTTCACTCTGACAGCAGGATAGCATATTATATTTTTTTGAAGTGTGAAAGGGACAAACTCTTGTCAGGTGAATCTTAACTTGGTTATGGAACGACTTCTTGTATTTGTAAGTGGACTTGGCGCAGTTAGAAATGTACCGACACAATTTGCTTACAGGTGGTACAAAACACAAAACGGTTGTTATCAAGAGTAGCCTTGGAACGCGGCCCAGTTACGTACTTTATAATCTACAAACGACGAACTTCACTTCATTAGATTTCAATCATTCATTCATTGAGTTTCATTCAATCATTTCACTCATCATACATTCATTCAGCATTGCCGGCGCGGACTTTTTGTTCCGATTTCAGAACTTTTGAGGCTTCAGCGGAACTTTTGCGGAACTTAATGATCATCGGAACTTTTCGGAACTTTTCGGAACTTTTAGTGATAAATAAATCTCGCACTGAAGGAAGCGAAACTTCCAAATTCACTTGACTGGTGTTTGGCGTGGCTAAAAACGAGACGACGGACGCTACTTTGAAATTTTTCTTCGGGCTCGCTTCGCTCGCCCTTTTTAGGGTTCCGTAGCCAAATGGCAAAAATCGGAACCCTTATGGATTCGTCATGTCTGTCTGTCTGTCTGTCCGACCGTATGTCACAGCCACTTTTTTCCGAAACTATAACAACTATACTGTTAAAACTTGGTAAGTAGATGTATTCTGTGAACCACATTAAGATTTTCACACAAAAATAGAAAAAAACAATAAATTTTGGGGGTTCCCCATACTTAGAACTAAAACTCAACAAATTTTTTTTCATTAAACCCATACGTGTGGGGTATCTATGGATAGGTCTTCAAAAATGATATTGAGGTTTCTAATATCATTTTTTTTCTAAACTGAATAGTTTGCACGAGAGTCACTTCCAAAGTGGTAAAATGTGTGTGTCCCCCCTGTAACTTCTAAAATAAGAGAATGATAAAACTAAAAAAAAAATATAATGGACATTACCATGCAAACTTCCACCGACAATTGGTTTGAACGAGATCTAGTACGTAGTTTTTTTTAATACGTCATAAATCGTAAACCGCAATTTACCTACAACGAACTGCAAGAACTTTTATATTATGTTACTTGCTGCTACGGAACCCTTCATGGGCGATTCCGACTCGCACTTGGCCGCTTTTTTTAGATCTCAGTGTCCCAGCTCCTGTGTATCGGGACTTTTTTTTCGCCACGCTCGAGACTCCCTCTCCGTCACTCTCTGCCCCCAGCCAACGGCTTTCCCTGGCAGGAAAGTTTTGCCTGCCAAGGGAGCATCTCCTCAGCCGTTATGTGACTTTCTTATGACGGCCCGACAAAAAAATATTGATTTCTTGTCGGAGGGAATGCTCTGTTGGATGGCGGCGTACTTGCGTATCCATGAGGAGCGACGCGGCGAGAGAACCGACCTGTGCGGCTGGAGGACGTCGCAGCTATCGAGCTGGGGCTTCCCAGTCACATTGCTCCCTGCCACTCCTCGCACACTATGAAAGCGCGACGAGGAGGGGGACGAGATGTGATCGCGGCCAAGAGCTTTTGCTTGGAGCTGCTTCATGAGGCCCACCCCCCACCCCGCTCTGAGTCCTCAGCTGCCGAGGAAACTATGCGAGGGGGTTCCGCCGCTCGTTGAGCACCGGTGACCGCCCTGCTACTCCCCGGAGAAGAGGCCTTACCTGCTTCCCGCCCCTGACCGTGGGACCGCTATAGCAGTGCGACCCGCGCCTGCACCAGCGGAAACCGCCGTAGCTAGCCGCGCCGGTTCCTCCAGTCACTCCACCGTCGCCAACCAGCCGGTCACTTCTGCCTGTGCCCCGACGCTCCGCCAAGGTCTCGACCACCTGGTGAAGCCGGGGCCCAGCACGGCACCCCTGACTCCTGGCTTCGCCACCACCACCGCCACGCCGCCTCTCTAGGCCACTTATGCGGCCCGGTTAAAGGCGCCGGTCCCTGCCGACGCTGCCACCGTGCCGGGCCTCTCGGCTGCCACTCCGCTGCTGTCGCAACACTCGTCGCTGCACCTGCAGCCACCGCCACCACCCCAAGCCCCAAAAGTACCACATTGTGCAGCGGTACCTCGGCAGCCAAACCTCGGGGAGACCAACGGTATTAACTGGTTCTTCTACACGCTGCCGGTTGAGAGGCCTCTCAAGGTAGCCTTACGTGGCCTCCAGGACGGACCACATCTGCCATGTCACACCAACATGTACTATCTTAAGTTAGTACAGTTACGCGTAACAAGTGTAAAATATTTTTTTTACCTTCATACTATACCTACAATCAAACACAATTGAAAAAAGTTAAGCCGTTTTCGAGATATTGAACTTGTCAAACTGATATAACTTCAATATTTTGAGGTGCTGTCACGCCTTTCTGTACTATCTGAAGTAATTATAACAGATAGGCGTGACAACAACTGTTTAAGTCTCGCCGCGGAATATAATATAATCCTTATAAATCCCTGAAAATTTAAACTACATATTATACTATTGAAACTGAACATTTTTTTCACAAGGAACCAATAATCAAAATAAAAATATATAATTTTTTGGAATTAAAATAACCATTTAACCACACTCAAAATGCACAACAATCAGCAGAACTTACAATAAGTAAAATTATACTATGTACTTCGCGAAATATATGAGTCGCAAAACGTACAGTACGCAAAATGTACAAATCTCAGAAGGTATAGATGTATAATAAGCAAAAAGAAGATTGCACAAATAGAGTTACAACGTAGATACCTAGATATTTTTAAGGGTTCAGTAATGATATGGGGGAACACATACCTAAACCATACCATACATTGTAAAATACCTGAAAAAATTTCACAGGACTCTACTCATAAAACTCAATAACTTTTTAATACTCAATTCGTTAAAAAATTTTTGGGCTTCAAATAGAATATTGGCGGATCAATTGATAATGTAGTATAAGTAATCCAAGGAAATATCTTAATATTTGGATAAATATAGTACAGTTTCCTTGGATTTATAACATACCTAGACAGTTTAGTAATATAAGGTCGTTCCGTCTGTTCGTTTCAGTCAGACATACATATTGACATAACATATGAAATATTATTATATAAGGTGCTACTTTATTAGTGCCCGATATTTTAGTCAGTGCTCCTACTCCTGATTCTGATCAACTTTCCCCAAGAAACCCATAGTCAAATCGAAAAAAAAATTTTGGACTCTTCATACAAATCGCTCAGCCGAGCGGCTAAATTAGTATGAAGAGCCCAAAAAATTTTTTGCGATTTGACTATGGGTTCCTTGGGGAAAATTGATCAGAATCAGGAGTAGGAGCACTGACAAAAATATCGGGCACTAATAAAGTAGCACCTTATATATGAGCTTTTAAGGATGGGTGACCTCTCCATACCCATTGTTGTAAATAATATTTCTTGAACTCGATGTTTTTCTAAATATCGTAGGAAATATTTCCGTGGAACTTCTCAGATTTCAGACTTCAACATCAGGTCTTGAAATCCACCAACTACAAGATAATCAGCGATAAGGTCGTGTCTCGAGTTATAATGAAGTTTTCAAGATCTGATGTTGACACCTGATATACTAATGTTACTATACTAATGTTTTGAAGTGTTTCGACGCTGCGACTATTCATACAGAAGGAAAAAAGGAAGTAAAGATGTGTCTGTCGAATCTGATTGTAACTTATCAGGTGATACACTGACTTTCAAAAGGGCTTGCCACTCTGATAGATCACCCAAGTAGAGATCAATATAAGTTTCATACATGTGCGTGGTATGGATCCTGATCACTCAGTCTTTGCCGAGTTTGAGTAAATGATTCAACGGCTCTCAAAATATCTTGAAAAAGTACCTATTCATCCAATCTGAGATGATCTGAGATCGACAGGAGTCTTTATGCTCCTAAGATGTGCTGGGTGTAAAACCCCTTCACCTAGTCTTTACTGAGCCTGAGCAGGCGATGTAGCGACTTTCAAAGTGGGTTGACACTGTACCTTTTCATCCACGTGTAGATCAATATCATTAGGAACCTCTAAACTTCAAAGATGTGTTGCTAAATTTCAACTGTCTTGAAATTTAGCAGCTTTTAAAGTGACTCGACCCTTTTAGATTTTGAGATTTTTCAGGCGTGAAAATTGTTTACTGAGTCCTTGTTGGGACCAAATAGGGTTTCACAGATTATTAAAGCGGCTTAATGCTTTGCCTGTTCATCTAGGCGAAGATCAGTATCAGTAGCAACCTTTAAGTTAAATCATTACTCATTACTCAAATCTGAGTATGTGCTTCAGCATTTTATTAAGCGGCTGGACACTGTACCTGTTTATTCAAGTGGAAATCAATTTCAAATGGAGCTTCTGACTTTCTATGCTTGGTGAGAAACTTATGCACACAGGCTGTGCTAAGTATGAGTAAGTCGTTCAGCGGCTCTCAAAGAGGCTTATACCTGTTTATCCAACTGGAGATCAGTATCTACACTACAGGAGCCCCTAAGTTTCTGAGACTTGGCAGGTAATAAACCTCTCGATTGACTCTTTGCTGAATCTAAATAGGTTATTTAGTTGCTATCAAGGCAAGCTCCTGTATTTTCAACTCGGCACTATGCAAAGTCTCTGCATTTGAAAATGTTGCCGCTCCCCTCGATCCACTTGGTTCCCCTCTTGGCACTCTTTAAGTTTCGTGCTGCAGCGGCCTAACCTTTATGAAATTGAGAGATAGGAGCAATTTAAAACTTAGTTAATTGCATTTGTTAATTCATCGTAAGATACATTTTCCGGTTCTAAGTAAATATTTTAATCTAGCAAACTGGAATTTCGGGAATTAATCTGTTCGTATCTATATATACAGGGTGACTGGTAAATCAACGGACGCATTTATGGAGGTGAATAATAAACTGATACACATTCCAAATATGTAAAAAAAACAGGACCTTAATTTTCATCATTTAAAAAATTATTTTAAAGTTCACTTCTACATTTACTAAATACCAAGTCACATGTACGCGGCCTCGGGTAACGACCCCGAGTGGCGGCGCGCTATCGCCACTGTGCAATACTGCGCATGCGCGTGAGCGACTGCTCCCGCGTCTCTACCCTGCGCCGCGTCGCGCCGGCCATAGTCAGTCGCCCGCGGGCCGTCGTTAGGGGTGGTTTGCGTCACGCGCGCCTCCCGCTCGTCGCGAACATTCTGGCTTTACTTACGTCGCAGTTGCGTTGATTGCAGTGCCTTGATAGTGATAATGGCTTATCAGTACTCTAACGTGGATACTGGGATATGATGTGGTGCTATGTAATGTCAGCTAGTGTTGTTAGACGTGAATTACATCATATTGCGATGTATCATGAATTACATGTTGCCGTCATAGCATTTTTTTAGGAGGGCTTCCCCCAGTTCCTTACCCTGATCAAGGACGAGGAAGTAATCCTTCGTTATCCAGTGAACCTGCACAAAGCAGTTTACTTCGATTAGGTACGCGTGTGAAAGTACGCGAAATGCAGGAAGGCATTTCCAGGTATCCCAGTGGTTGGGGTAACGTATCCTACATCAAGATGGACTCCATCATTTCATTATCAGTGTGTTATCAGCCTGTCCAAGAGATTGGCCTTAGCGACCACGAGCAGCTCGGTGCACGCTGTGAGAAGTGGTAAGTACCTAGGCATAGAGTTAGAAATCACAAGAATAGTTGAGTTTTATAAAAAAATATGTAACTTTTGTTTTTTGAATGTATGATTTTTTTGTTTTATATGGTTGAAAAGTATGTATATTATCCTATGATCTCCTTAAATACGTCCGTCGTTCAACCAGTCACCCTGTATATTCTTTAAAAATTATACCTGGATATAATTGTTTATGTTAGTATTGCAAAAAATAGTGTGGTAACCTGAGAAAAAAGAAATGACTAGCCTAATTATAAATATTATACCGAGGGTTCACGGGCGACTTGTATTAAGCGACATTTTTGGAAACACAGGTAACCTCTACTTTAAAATTTTTTTTCTTACAAAATACCTCACAAAAAATAACTTCTGAATAATATTTAAAATATTAAGAATATCGAGAATCTATATAATACTAAGAAGTTAAGTTTTAATGATTATTTTTCTAAGAAATATTTTTTTAAATCAGTCTCCTGAACATTTCTAAAAATGTCGCTTAATACAAGTCGCCCGTGAACCCTCGATACGATATTTTCATCTTGCAAACTGGTATTTTGGGAAGTGGTCATTTTGCGACTACAGTTTTGCTGTTTTTATCGATATTTTTTGCAAAAATATAGGTACCTAAATATACATATTATTATTTTTAAAATATTTTATTTAAGCAATTATGATACGAACCAGTCTGCCTAAAAGCAACTTTTAACTCAAAAAATATAATTAATATTAGAGATCGATGTCAAGCTTATCTGTTATAACTATAGTTAGAACTTATCGCGTGACAACGTTTGTATGCAACTGTCGTCACGCCTAACTGTTTTTTGGAATAAAATGAAAAATACGAATATTTTCAAAAAAAATATTGAGACCTCTTGTTGTACTCGACTTTAAGAAACTTTTGTGATTTAAATCATTTCAATACACCATGTGGTTTATTTTATACGTAATAAAATATGTTTAAAACTTTAAACATCATTATCTCAGATTGCCCTTTTTTGAGATAGTATAGATTCGTATGACACGGCAGACATCCGACAGATATCAGTTTGAAATATTTCTGAGCCGGTGATAGTGGGGTCTAGTATCTACCTAGTCGCGAATAACGTTGTGGCGACGACGGCGACGCACGCACGCTGTGGCGAAAATTTTCTACTGTGGCCTGTGGTTTTGGACTTTTTTCATTTTCTGTGCCGGCAACACTGCATTCATTCCTCCTTGTATAGTGCTTCTTGTGTTGTACTGTACGTCCTAAGATTTCTTCATTACGTATTTTATGAAAATAAACGATAAATATCGCTAGATCCCGTGAAAAATTGTGTCATTATTCATTTACGACTTCTAAATAATACTCTCAGGATGTCATACAACAGCGGTAAATGTAAGTACAATAGAATGTGACGCATTCGGTTCATTGATTTTTGCAGACCTTCATCTTTTTTTTTGTTAGCCGAACAGGAAGATCAGTAGAAACTGGTGTGGTTTTGATGCTTAATTAAAAGAAATAATCGTTCCTACCAACTGACCCTAGTAGCTACATCAAATGATTCCATTCTATTCTGTCGATTGTTACAGACAACACCCGCCATTCCGGCCGCTACAACACTCCCGGTCAGTTTGTTCCAGGCGGAGAGGTTAGTAGCGTCTCGGCTTATATTTATGTACCTACTCAGTTTTACCTACCTACCAAAGCAGGTACCTCCTTCATCTCCATGTTTTTGTGACAAAATGTGCGCAAAAGTTAACCATTACCTGTGTAATAAGATCAGTTTCTTCTGGACGGAGAGGGTGGCGACAGTTGAGAGTCTCCGCTTAGTTTTACATACTCAAAGTAGGTACCTCCTTACCTTCTCGATTTAATGGTACACACAGGGTGCAAAAAGTTAACCATTAACTAATAAGCTGTCTGTTATCACAGCACAATGAGCCCAACAAGGCGCTGGCGAAAGTCCACGGCTACCCTCTGACTTGCGACCATTTGGTCACCTCGGCCTGCGTTGTACGAGAGGACACTCCTCCCTTACAACGACTGCCTGTCACTGTGGCATTGCAGATTGGTTCTGTTTGATAGTAATTCCTATGCCATCGCTCACAGTGCACGGTTGACGTCAATGCTAGCCTCTCGGAGGGTAGTTGGCGGTTGAGAATACATTATGGCCACGAGGCTGGTCCCACGGCTTCGTGCACATACCGGATTCTCTAGACTTAAGTACGTAGTGAGCAGACCCAGATTTCTAGCATGTGGCAGCTCTCTGAAATTGTAACTGATGTTGACTATAAGTTGAGAACTAATGGAGGTGTTGGTGGGGAAAATACTAAGAAACTGGTGCAATGTCACTGAGTGCGGCACATGGTAGGAATGTGGGGTGAGCTGCGTTGATGTGCCACCAGCCACACTGCAGCGATTGAGATGTATGTATGACAAGTATCCTCATGTTCCTTTTTCCATCTTCAATTGATTATTCATACAATAATACTATTCGGTTCATTCAATAATAATATTAATTAATAAAATCCACAATTCCAATTATTCTATTTCTTGATCTCATTACTATGTCCTAGCAATAAATGCTTCCACATTACTTGCATCCTAATCCAAGTCAATTACAGTGTAGAAAGGAGATTTTCTATCTATTTTCTTCCTCCTCTTCCTACTATCTCCTGCCTCGTGAGTGTATGTGTGTGTGTGTGTGTGTGGTGGTACACGCCAGCGCGCCGCTTGCCGCCAGCTGCCGGGCGCGCCGGGCGGCCGCGGGCCGGGCGCGGGCCAGCATTCCGGCCCGGACTCCGCCGCGCACTATACTCCGCAGCAGCGTAACTCCTTCAACACGCAGGTGAGAACAGTCTGATTGCTGAATTGTTGTGACCGTATTTTTACAGATATTACACCATTGAGTGAAGACCGTTGTCACATTTATGCTGTTTTCACATGTGCATCCACAAATTCCACCTGTAGGCTCGCTTTACCTTTAAGAATAAGTTATCCCTCTTAGTTTGGTACAGTACAGATGAAACACATATTCTCTAGAACATGTAAATGCACCTACATACAGTATTGCAATAGAAATATCCCTATTCCTATTGCATTGGGGAATATTTGTTAGCCTACTTCCATTTTCGGCATTGTCATATTTGTCATCACTTACCATCAAGTGAGGTGGAGCCAAGGGCAGTGAATACTATTACAACAGTGGCACTACTGTACTTCCCTGCTCGGTCCTACATGTAAGAAAAGGAATCCTAAGCAGTAGGCACATCTTGCTCACTAAGATATCGATAGTCACAAAATAAAATTGTGAACATGACTTACATAAAAAATAGCACTACTTGAAATGTTGTGTTCTGCCAGCAACAGCAGCAGCAGCAGCAGCAGGCGACATACACGCCGACTCCCACTAGGAACTCCAACTCCAACTCCAACTCCAACCTGACAACCCTCCAGGTGAATATGAATGGCTTTAGCCTGATACAGTAATATGATTATAGCACTATACATATCAGTGGTAACTTATAGCGTGCCAACCTCGCCGTAAGTTCGCAACGAAATAATATTATGTTTGGTCAGATATGCGAGTGTGTTCTCAACAAGGAAAGAAGACACTTCACCATTTCATCGGAAGATGAATACGCAGTGTTGCCCTCACAGAAACAATGATAGCTTGCGTACTTGCCTCGCTGAGATCACACTCGCAAATCATCAGTAAAATGTTGACAAGGCTTTAAGTGCACTTAAGACATTGCTATTGCTTACTTATTGGGTTAAGGTGTGACTGCACATTACGAAGGGACAATAATATGTGTCGTGCCTCAGAGTACGGACGTGGAGATGAAATCGGAGCCGGTGGGCACGGAGATGCCTTCGGACGGCGGCGACACCACCTCGCGTCCTCACTGGATGAAGAGCAAGCTGACTGGAGGTCAGCCCTGTTTAATTTGATTGATATACCGCTATTAATTTGTGTTTAGCAGATTTTTTTCTCATAAACGATTGTAATGTTCCACCAAATAAGCCCGGTGCGGATTCAAGTGTTAAAAGTACTGAAGTATAAAAACTACAGTATTTATTGTCATCCTTGTGTGATCTGTTCCTATTCTATTGAAGACCTGTAATTGGTTTTCTATTTATGTAAAAATTTTTATTGTGATAGTTTATAGCTGTTGGTTTTCCGAACATGTAAAAAATTATAATAAAATTATATTTTATAGATTTGGTTTGTTAGTATTGGGAAATGCGTATCAGAGAGACCTCTTATTCCTCCTGCATGCTAACGTTTGTTTTGTGTCGTGCAGTGAAGAAGCTGAGCAACAAGGAGCGGCGGCGGCGGCAGAACGAGACGCTGCGCCGCCTGCTGACGCCCAAGAACGCGCTCATGGTGCTCAACGAGATGATGCCCAGCGAACAGGTCAACAACGTGAGTGTCGCCAAAGGTTGCCCTCTGGCCACCTCGCCATCTCACCCACTGTAGTGCGTTCCGAGGCTACGCTCTGACAGCAGTCGTTCACTCTGAACACGTGCCTCCGACAAGTTAACGTGGAATGTTTTGATATTGGCGCAAATTTCGAAGGGCTATGAATATTTTGGCCTACCTTCTGTCCAACATTTTTTATTTATTTGCAAAATAGCAGCCACTCATGAAACTTGACTGAATAAATAGCTGACAGCAATACTAACAACAATTTTATAAGACATAATCTGTCGAAATCCTAATAACTTTGATGCCCCAATGGCCATTTTTTCTATGAGCTGTGTCCCGCCCACTGCCACTTCAGTGTAGCGATTTTGTGAGTTATGTTGGTTACTTAAGTTCTACGTATTTCCTTGAGACTTGAGTGTACTCTTCAAAAACAATTTAATGATGATGTTGGTCTTCCTTCAAGCAGCAGTTCAAGGTGGAGCCGGCACAGTACGGCACCCAGTACTACAGCAAGAACAGCAACCAGCATAATAACTTCTGCGCGGACCTCACGTTGGACGGGAACACCTACAAGGGATACGGTCAGTACTGGTCTGCTTAGCCACCAGCCGCGGCAGGTTCTCTAGGTTAGACTTATTCTTACTGCATTAAGACTGCAGTGCGAAATGGCAGCTAATAGAGAGGCTGCGGATGTTCAATAGTGGGGAATCTGAGGGCGATGTTTATTCTCAAATTAAATTTGGAACATTCGCAGTTACAATGTCACAAGACTCTGGGAACGCCTCCTAAGTGCCTTACTGTGAACAAAATTGACCTATAGCAAATGTTATTATTATTAATGATGGCTAGTTCCGCGTGGATTGTGTACTAGGCAGAAAAAAAATACGATTTAAAAGAACGTGTAAACCATCTACTTACTTAAAAAAACAAACATTTTAGTTGGATTTGAGTTATAATTATGACGGATTCTCCTAGGCGAGAACAAGCTGATGGCTCGCAATGCGGCCGCCGAGCAGGCCATCCGCGACCTGATCATCAAGAAGCTGGCGAAGGCGGCCGAGGGCGCCGCGGCAGGGGCCGCCCCCCCGCCCCCCGCCGCGCCCCCGCTGCCGGGGGCCAACCCCCCCGCGCCCGAGGAGGCGGACGAGGGCGAGGAGGCGCTGCCCATGATCCAGCTCGCGTCGTTCGCGCTGCACAAGCTGTTCTCCGAGTGGGAGTACGAGGGACACAAGGTGCCGCAGCTCAAGCCGCTCGGCTCGGTGAGTGCGCTGTCATATCATATCATTTATTCACATATCGGCCTTTGTATCTTGTACCTTGATATATTGGACCTTAGATATAAGAAAATTATTATTATTATTAGTTGATACACTAGCAGCTCTGTGAGCTGATGCTTGTATATCACGGCACTTGTGTTTATTTGTTTTTTAAATGTTTATCAAGTCTGTTTTTAAAACTGTTCACTGTTGGAGCACTAATAACTGTTTCTGGGAGAGAGTTCCACAATTTCATTACTCGAAATGGCAAGAAGTGAGTTCTGGGGTTGCTAGCACATGGAGGTTTTGTTAATTTCAAGGAGTGTCCTCTTAGTCTCTTATTTTGGTTCATCATGTACAGATCCTTTATGTTTCTCACGTTGTAGTGGCCATTGAGTATCTTTGAATGTTTCTATGAGATCGCCCCTTTTCCGTCTCTGTTCCAGTGTGGTCAGGTTGAGTTCTTGGAGGCGTTTTTCGTACGGTGCATTTTTGAGAGATGCTACCATTTTTGTAGCTCTCCTCTGAACTTTCTCCAATATTTCTATATCTTTTTTAAAATAGGGACACCATATTTGAAAAGCGTATTCCAGCAGTGGACGAATATATGTTTTATAAATTTTGATAAAGAGTTCCTTGGTGATGTTATGAAATGCTTTTCTGATCATGTACAGCATGGAATTAGCTCTTTTTGTTATATTAATGATGTGCGCTTCCCATTTAAGGTTGTGTGTTATTGTAACACCGAGATCTTTTTGTGTGCGGACAGCTTGGAGGGGCACATTATCGATGTTGTATTTTAGTTCAGGATTGGTATTTCCTATGTGCAAAACTGTGGTTGCTTTTTTCAAAACGTAAGGAGTTAGTATGCTTGCTTCTGATCTTCTTTTTACTGTCTATTTTCTTTCTTTTCTCAAAGTTTTTTTTTGTTAAACGAACGCGTAATTTACAGTTACAGTGTCAATTTTCTTTGTTACTCCTGGTACTGTAACGGACATAGGCATGTCTGCAGTATAATAAGGCAGAATAAACATTTATACACGTAGGAAATATCAGTTTTATACCAGTGTTAAAATTTTTGCGTCATTGTCTTCATCTTCATTGTAAGCTGGCGGAAAAAGTATATTTAAGCGAGAAATTGTAACTTAGACTGTTGATTTTAATTTTCATAACCTAATATTGTTTCTAATAATCTTTGGCGGGACATAACTGATACCTCATCATTACCTACTGACATCTTTATGTAATCCATAGTATCCATAACTTTTTTGTTAATGTAGGGTAGGGAGGAGTCTAGCAGAAAAGATATTGAAACAACACTATAGCCAATCAGATAATTCAGTTACGCCACCTGCTCAAGTTTGTCGTCTTTCGTTTAACTGGATATAGACGAAAGTGAAGTGGAACGGATTATACTAGGACTAAAAGACGATTGTGCAGTTGGTTGGGATAACATACCAAATTACATTTTAAAGAAATTTAAACATATTCTGGTTCCTCCCGTTACGTATATTTTTCAAGTATGTTTTAATGAAGGTTTGCCGAATATCTCAAAAAAGCGGTAGTTGTTCCAGTATACAAATCTGGAAGGAAAGATTTAGTTACTAATTACAGGCCAATATCGATTCTCCCGTCAATATCTAAAATTCTAGATGATCAACAACAAACTCGTTAAACACTTACAGAAATATAAATTATTATCTATCACCTATGCAATTTGGATTTAGAAATAATTTATAAACAGCAGATGCGGTACATCATCTGACAGATTTTATAACCCAAGAATTTGGTAAAGGCAACCTAACTATAGGTATTTTCCTAGATTTAGCTAAAGCTTTTGATACGGTATCTATTCCCATCCTTCTGCACAAATTAGAGGCCCTAGGTATCAGAGACCTGCAGCTAAAACTCTTCTCTGACTATTTAAATAATATAATGAAAACAAGTAGCACTAAATACTTAGGTATTATTATTGATACAACCATGTCCTTTCAACAACAAATTTCTACATTAGTTAATAGAGTGCGTAAATTAATATTTGTCTTCAAAAAACTGCGCTACATCGCCGATCCAAAACTTATTAGACTAGTATATATGACCTTGTGTGAATCAATAATCACATACTGTATCACTTCTTGGGGAGGGGTGCCGAAAACTTAATGCTCACCCTCGAGCGAGCGCAAAGAGCCATCCTAAAAGTGTCCACTTTCCACCCATTCCTATTTCCTGCAAGCTTACTCTATGACTCCTGCAAAGGGTTGACTGTTCGGCAGCTTTTCATACTGAACACAGTACTAAAACAACACAAAGCACTAACATATAGACTTGACGTTATTAATAGTAAGAGGCGAAAAGACATAGTGCCCTACTCTTGCAACCTTAACATCAAAACATGTGTTTACAAATAGATTTTTTGCATTTCTTGCACCTTTCCTATACAGCAGAATTAATAAAACAATAAGTAAATATGACCATAACTTGTATAACTGTAAAACTATTGTGAAGAATTTTTTACAAAGCTGAGCTATGAAGATACTGAAAATATGCTGTTGGTAATTAAATAAATTATTTATTTTTGGTTTAGAAACGTGATATTATAATAATAATAATAATAATATCTTTATTTGCAACAAATTTTTAAATACAAAAACAATTTGAGCCCTGATATCCACACTAGGATGCCCTGTATTGTGGATATCAGTCTCTTCCGCCTTAAAGTACACAAAAAGTAATTATCCTAGAAACTGTTCACTAATAATAAGTATATTTGTAGTTTATTATGATATTTTTAGTCCATAAGAAACTATGTCTGCACCTTTTGCCTGAAGCACTGGTTTATCCTAGTTCAGGCACATAATACTTTTTGTAGTTTTAAATGTCTAGTAATTTATGTTTAATTTGTACACTTTTTATTCAATAAACATTATTGAACAAAAAGTGTATTTTTATTATTATATTATAGTAAAAAAAAATGTTTTGTTCCACCAACAGATATCGGAGTCAGACGCCGGTGCCGCGGCCGGGGCCGGCGCCGGGGCCGGCGCCGGGGCCGCGGCCGGGGGCCGGCGCCCCCCCGCGCCCTCCACGAAGCCCCCCAAGCAGCTGCCGGTGAACGCGGCGGCGCTGCACCCCTGCATGCTGCTCACGTACATGCGGCCGCAGCTGGAGTACCGCGAGCTGGCGGCCGAGGGCGACCGCCCGCAGAACATGATGTTTACCCTGGGGGTCGAGGTCGACGGCGCCACTTACATCGGCAAAGGTAGGCACTGCTTTCAGCTCAGTGATGTCCGACTCGATGGGCTAGGTGACCAATCCCAAATGCAATTCGGAAGATGCTTTTTGTTTTGCATTTGAGTTGCTTTTTGTTTTTATCATCTGTCAAAAAGGTCATTTTGTTCTAAGAATGTTTGAAATACCAAGACCCACTTGTCAGTCTTTATCTTAATCCGGTAGTTATCGCAACAAAGGTACGATATCAATGATATCAAACTTAACTATAGCTTACTGCTAGACATTGGAGCTACTTTTATCATCTGTCGAAAATGACAGTTTATGCAAAAAAAAATTAAATACTGAGATATGTCGTCGTAGTTTTTCAGCGTCATTGTTGGACTAATTTTGTGATTTTTATTAATTGAAAATTGAAGATAGGATTGAGAACAAAATAAATATGATTTTCTAAAATTTCGTAGGAGTGCCATTTAAAGAACAAATAGAATTTCTAGTTTACAATTTACTTTTGATACGATTATGTAGCCAATCGTTGTCCACTTCTAAATGCGCACCATCCGACATGTTCGTTCTGTGAAGATTATAGTATTAAACAGTACAGTAACACAGTAACACGTGTCATGTTACAGCGCCCAACAAGAAGGAGGCTCGCAAGCTCGCAGCCAAGGCGGCGTGCACCGCTATTTGGGGCGTGCAGTTCGAGCCCGCGCCCAGCGCCAGCGCGCCGCAGCCGCCGCCGCCGCCGCAGCCGATGGCACAGAGCGCCGCCTAGACACACCACGCCACACATCCACGAGGCCACATACCCACCACACCACATACCCACCACACCACATACCCAACACACCACACACACGTAACCACGCCCAGCGCTAGTGCGCCGCAGTCGCAGACACAGAGCGCCGCCTAGACACACCACACCACAAACACATGTGACCCACACCAATATTAATAGCCTCCAGACCGCCGCCTAGCCGCCACACACCACACACGTAACCGACACTAACAGCCTACAGACGTCTTAGGGTAGCGCTGTGCTTTTCTGTCGCTCAGAAACATCGGTCGCTAGAGCGAGAAGAAAATACGATTGGCATACGGACCGGCGATGCGGAAGAGTGCGGGCGCCACTCTTCTCGCTCTAGTGAAGGAATTTTATGTGTGTTAGAAAAGGATAACGTTACGGGAAAACGTAATTCCGTGTGGCCAAGTATGGTTCAACCCTTACAGTTTATTTCGAAAATTCGAGGCCAATGACGAAGCTAAAAAATGTCTACTGAAATAACACACCATACACACAGACCATCAACATCCTACAGAGATCTTACACATTATTTCGTAAAGACGAGGCTAATGACGACGTTACAAAATGGCAACTTTTCGGAGCCTTATAATGCTAGGAAATATTGTAGGGAACGCACTCGTCTAGCTAGAAACGTACTCGTCACTTCCACGCTAGTAGCTGTTGAAAGTCTTACTTGTACTAAAGTATTCGATCTCGCGTCACGCCGATCACTTCTTTTAGTGCTAATAAAGTGAAGCGACGTAAACCGTTTGCCATCAGGTGGGTCGTCAGCTTTTGCCTCGTCTTTACATTAGTATTTAAGTTTATGATATCTTTGATATGACTCCCTAATCTTCACAGTGTCCGTGGAGACACTCTTGGTTCCAAAGCCCGGTTATGCGATACTGTATCGAATTTGGCAAGTTTACGGAGAATGTTGTAGTAGTGTGCCTATTGTATAATCATCCCGATCTGTAACGGGCATTAGATGTTTCTATTTAAGTATTAACTGTGTACGCGTATTGTGATGCTATGAGTTCCAATTATTAGCAGTTTAAATCTCGATAATTGTATAAATAATATACCTGTTTTACCTGAAATTAAAACAGTTATTATATGCGGTAACCTTATTCGAGACCTATAGAGTGAGACAGCATGACCTACGTCATCGTTGAACAGCCCCTAACGCTCCCCTCCACCCCCTCATCGCCCGCGCCGCATCACGCCACCCGAAGCCCCACCCGATTCTACCTGCTTTTCTACCTGCGAGTGGAGGGGAGACCCGTCTTGCCACCGAGGCTGCTTGCGCTCGGCCGTCACATTGCATCTCACAGGTATGGCTGGTAATAACGAAAACCAGGCAGAATTAGAAATATAGGTCTCGAATAAGGTTACCGCATATAATAACTGTTTTAATTTCAGGTAAAACAGGTATATTATATGCTCTGAACCGTTATTCGAGACCTATAGAGTGAGATGTGTTTGTTATCGCCTGGTGGCAAGAAAGCTATGAATGCCAATGTGTGATAGATAGAGATAGAAGTAAAGGAATACTGAACTGGAAGAAAACTTTATTAAACGAAAATGTTTCATAACTTATAAGTATGATAAGTACCAAATTAATTAAATACCACTTTACTATTATAAGAAACAATAAACAGTTGACATTTACGTGTTTGTTTTATTAAATACATCGTTTAATGCATAATCAACACTGTACTTGTACTCACTAATCAATCATACACTATGAAAATACTGTGACAAATTGTTGTCATCATTAGTAGTATTCGATACAGAGCGTATCTCTGCACAATAAAATCTGGCAAAAGTATTAGGTGTGCGCCAGTTGCCTTTCGCCATGACCTCGTCGATGGAACAGTTGTCGAGCCAGTTGAGCGAGGCGGCGGCGGCGGGGCGGCGCGGCGCGTGCTGCCGGCGCCGGCGCGCACCCCGGCCTCGCGCAGCAGCGACTTCACCCAGCCGCCCAGCGTCGTGCGCGACGCTGCCTTCACTCGCCGGCAGGCCGTTATGAATAGTTCAGTAACGTCGGTGCCGGAACGTCTGTTTTGGGATAAATCAATTAGATTTCTTACCCAAAATACGGGACAAATATTTGTATTGCTAGCCTTTGTAAGCTTCCAAGATGATTGTCTATGGATATAATTGTCAGTTTTGGAGCCGAACACTGGATGCAAGACTATGCAATCAGAATGATTTTCATAATGGTCGTTGTCAATGTGTAAAAGAGTAAGGTCGTGAACCCTTCGGCTGGATGCTAATAAAAGTATAAGAGCGGTTCGTCTTGATACCTCATATAATGTGTTGGCTATAGGTAAGTTGGCAACCAACCAGTCTACGACAAGTCGGGGATCCCAGGAAGTTAAAACTTTCTTTATATTTTTAGAAGAATTGGACAAAGCTATAGATTTAAGGATCCTTTTTACAAACGGATCATCTGTCAATGAATTATTATTAGGCGTACACAACGTGGAAATCGTAGACTTGTAAACTAAGATAGTTTTATAAGCTAAAGCTAAATCAAGATGAAGGTGTGCCAAATATTTAGCTAACTGTGGTCCTGTGGGAGCCAAATGATTTATAGACTTCTGGTTGCACCAGGAAGTCCATTTTGCCCATATACAAGAGTATTGTTTTTTAGTGGACGGTCTCCAGCTGGAATGCAGTAACTCTAGTTCATTTTGAGACCAATCTCTTAAATTTTGATCCCACCCTTCACTAACCAAGCCTCCAGGCATATTTGATCCACTCGTACCGGGGGTAGCTGTGTCCGCGTGTCTATCAATCTCCGCTTCAGATTGTTCATTGTGAAGGGTGCACTCACCGCTCGATCCTTGAGGTCCGGTCGCCAAAAAACTTTCTGCCACCGAGGAACTATCAATATGTACCAGCCCCTCGCCTTGTTCAGATGAGCCAGGACGCGAGGAATCAGATGAGGCGGAGGGAATACCCAAGCTTTGGGATAGTTCCACTCTCTGCTGAACGCGTCGTGATATTCTGCGTTCAAGTCTCTGAAGTCTCGCGATACGTACCTTGTAGTGACGTGCGCGTTTTGAGAGGCAAATAAGTCGATGTTCGGTGTTCCGAAGCGATCGAATACTTCCTGGCATGCTTCGTAAGAGAGAGTCCACTCTCCTTGTTGTTTTTGTCTGGATAGATGGTCGGCTTCTATGTTGAACTGACCCGGAATGTACTGGGGCACTATTTTTATGTACTTCTTGTCCAACAGTTGGAATAAAAGACAAGTCAGACGATACAGGCTCCGAGAGCGGAGGCCTCCTTCGTTGCGAATGTAACTTACCACGCTTTTGTTGTCGGACTGCGTCAGCACAGTCGAATTTTGAAGGTGACGTCGGTAGGTTTTTATCGTCTGAATGATCGCCCACATTTCTTTGAGATTGCTGTGCCACGTGAACTGCTCTGGTAGCCAGGAGCCGCTGACGGGAAATCCATTGAGAACTGCGCCCCACCCGGTTCCCGATGCGTCTGTTGTTAGGTAGTGAACGACTCGGGGAGGGTGTATTGGTGTGCCGGACCCGATTGCTTTTATCCACCATTTCAACTCGCTTATAACTGCTGTCACAATGGGTCGTTTCACATGTGGCTGGTCTTTGGGTAGAAGAGCACAAGCCATTTGTATAGGGCGGCAGTGAAGCCGACCTCGGTGAACGACGAATGATGCGAAGTTCAGCATGCCCAAGAGACGCTGAGCGTCCTTGAGGCTCCATTGGGATAGATTTAAGAGAGTGCTTACCATTTGGCTGATTTTCCCTTGTTTCTTCTCCGGTAAGTATTTGGAATTCAGGCTGAGATTCCATATCACACCCAAATAGTCTATTGTTCTGGTTGGTACCAACACTGACTTTTGAAAGTTCACTGTTAACCCCAGCTGGGTTAAAAGTTGGACAGCTTCCGCAGCTTGTTCCACTAAGGATTGACGGCATCGATTTACTATAAGGTAATCGTCCAAATATACGATCACTCTGTGCCCCCGCTCGCGAAGAACCTGTGCGACCCAGTTTGAAACAGTCGCGAACGCCTTGGGTGCCGAGGACAGCCCGAAGGGAAGGCAAGTGATTTGTAAAAGTTCCGGTTCTGATACTCCTTGTTCCGACTGGTATAGCACTCGGAGGAACGGTTGATGGGACCGAGATACAGGAATGTGAAAATACGCTTGTGAAAGATCGATTTTCACAGCCCAATCCCCCTCTTGCAGAAAATCCGGTACGCGATGCATGTTTATGAGGCGAAATTTGAATTGACTTAAATACCGATTTAAATTTTTGAGATTGAAAATCGGACGATTGGTTAGATCCGGTTTTTTCACTAAAAACATTGGACACACAAAACTTGGAGTATGTGGAGCTGGAACTAAGATTTTTTGCCTTTTTAATTCTTTTATTTGTTCGGTCATGTCCGTACTGACGGGCGTTTGTTTTTGTGCTAACATGTTTGGGTTCACTAATGGGGGTACTTTGACAAAAGGTATTCGATAACCTGATATGATTTTTACTACGCAGTCTGGTGCGTTGAAACTTTTCCAAACATCTATGTAATTTTTTAAACACCCGCCGTAAAAATGTTTTTGTAAATAGTCACTTCTGATATTTATTGTATTTACGTTTACTTTGGTCGGAGGTGGAGGACTTTTTGTTATTATGTTTCGTACCGGATTTACTGTTTGAGAATTTCTTACCACCCGAGTAAGAGCTTCGAAAATTGGATGATGTTGATGGCTGGTGCTCGTCATCATGTTGTTTGAACGACCTCCGCGGTCGTTTGTTTTGTGATTGTCGTGGTCTATTCTGCATAGACACAAATGGCTCTTCCGCAGAACGCTTAGTTGTCGTAAATATTTTATTTGTTCCACCTGCTTTCTGTAAAAAAGAGCTTAACACTTCTGGGTTAAATAGTTCAGATTTAGTTGGAGGAATTTTTCGTAAATCTTCCTTTACAAATTTATCTTTGACACTAGATAAGATACTGTCCCGACGTTTTTGTATAACGTCGGCTCGCCTACCACACACAAACTGGAGTAAATCCTCGGACAGTTTTATGTAGGTACTCTTTTCGGAAAAAAGACTATTCAGTTTTTCGAATAATGTATCTGGGTTAAGGACACAATCAGGGGAATGAGACCACTGTACTAATTCCTGTAAGTTATTTTTGAACAATTCATTTTGTTGTATAATTGCATGCGTCATAGCTCCTAGAGATCTATCAAGTGATTTTAGCCATGTGGAGTTCGGGTCATAAAAACGCAATTCTGTGTTTACGTCCAATTCGTAGAAACCGGGTTTTGCCAGGTATTTCTTTTCGGTTTCAACGTACCGCACTCTCTCCCACTCATTTGTATTGAAGTGGTGTAGTTTCGACAGTAACTCAAGTCTATTCTCACTAGAGCTCCCTACAGCAGGTTCTTTTAAATTGGTGTTTATATTAAAATCAAAGGATTTCAGCGGTTTTGGTTTATTTAATAGTGGTTCACTTAAAAGCAACGAATCTTTTAAACTTGCTGTAGGGTGTAAGGAGATCTCAGAATCGGAATCTGAGCTCTCTGATGCAGTTTTGCTGTGTGAAGCGTCATTACCCTTGTTTTTTAAGTAGGACAATATATCACTTACTTGGTTAGTCAAGTTTTTTAAATTCTTGCGATCTTTAGAAAATCCACGTCTTTTCTTGTGAGTTCGGCTGCGACGGTGATCGGTTGACGAAGATGATGAAGAACTGGACCCGCTAGAACTCGAATGGCTGGAATCAGAACTAGAAGATCTTTTCGAACGCTTAGGTGTAGGAGAACGTTTTCTCTTGCGTTGAGAAGAGTTTCGTGGTTTTGGCGACGGATTTCTTCCACGTTTTTGCGCATTTTTCTTTACAACTGATGTTGAGGGTTCGGAAAAATCTATATTATTTCGACCACGAGAAGATCTTGCATTTGGGTCGTGAGCCACTGCCGTAGTGACAACGTTTTCTATATCCGCCATTCGACCACGTGGTGTCTGATCAGAGTCCTGGGATGTTTCTCCTACAGGTGGAGAAAGATTTCGACCATTCATTTTTTAAAAAAAAAATTCCAGGACAGTTTAAACTGAAACAAATTTGAAAATTAGTGTTGTATTAAATTTAAATTACAAATGTATTACCGAACAGCAACGCTGTTAATAGGGGTGTTTGCACGACGAAAGTCAATGCCAATGTGACGGCCGAGCGCAAGCAGCCTCGGTGGCAAGACGGGTCTCCCCTCCACTCGCAGGTAGAAAAGCAGGTAGAATCGGGTGGGGCTTCGGGTGGCGTGATGCGGCGCGGGCGATGAGGGGGTGGAGGGGAGCGTTAGGGGCTGTTCAACGATGACGTAGGTCATGCTGTCTCACTCTATAGGTCTCGAATAACGGTTCAGAGCATATAATAAATTCATTTTTTCAAATGTGATTTGGTGTTTTCTTGGCGGTGAAGGGTGTAAGAGTTAAACACAGAACCAGGATTTCGACAAACTACATTAAGTTTATTAAATTTACATAATTTCAACAACAAAATTTGGACGAAATGTTACGTGGACATGACGTGACGTGAGTATACTTGGCGTTGATAGTACGAATAAGAATGAAGATTAATATACAAAGTAAAAAATCGAATTAATCTACAATACAGGGTTGGTTCTTAGCACTACGGAGTACGGACGCTATTCAGTCTTAAACGGGTGCTAGTCCTAGTGAGAATATGTTTATCGATGATCTAAGAGACAGTTCTAAACGATTTCAAAAAATTCTAAAACGCGGTTTTAACGCACCGGGAAGGCTCGCTCAATATAACAACAACAAAGTTAAGAATAACATAGTACCTTAAAATAATAAAAAAAATTGTTGTGACAGTGAAAACTCTTAAACCATTGATTACCAAAATAACAGCAAACAAATATGTATATAAAAACAAGACATTACGTACAACTGCGTATGAATTAATAATGTAATACAAAAATTGTACTTCATAAGTTGGCACATTTCAGTACCAAATACAGCCATAACTTTCATTGTACTCATCGTAATACGATGAAACTGGACGCCACTCGATGGACATCGACCTAAATTACCACCCTCGCTATCCTAGCTATTGCTAAATCTGAAAACGTATGAAGCGAATTTGTACCAACCTACTCGCTACGTCAAAAGTAAATTTATAACTATTTAGGTATTGGAATTTGAAAATTACGTACCTACAAAAGTTACGCCTAATTGTAACTTCTTTACAATTAAATCTGAACATGAAAACTTTGAGGGCCCTACAAAAATTCGTTTCCCACCATCATATACGTATGTATTATCCACGGGTATTATCCGAAAGGTGTCATGAAAAAAGGCTTCTCCAAGGATCTCTGCAACGATTGGTGTGCTGCCCCCTCTCCGCGGGCTTCCTTACATATTTGGTGCATATAGGTTTCAACAGAATCGTCCCATTCTTTTCATTGAAAGTTTGTGCAGTTTGCATGAGAGACGAATAGTCGGAGAGCTAAGTATCGACCTAAGCACATATAGGTATCACAAATCTCTACTGAAACTGTAAATCTTGTCCCCGTCGCTGGGGGCGACTAGAGGAGGCGGTAGGTCCACATGGAGAGCGGGGCGTTGAAGAGCGCCACGTGCGGCGCCTCACGCCCGCCCACCAGCAGCAGGCGCAGGGCGGGGGCGGGGGCGGGCGCGGGGGCGGGGGCGGGGGCGCCGCTAGCGGGGCGCCGGCCGCCCAGCTCCTGCAGCTCGATGTCGCCCGGCGCCACGCCCGAGTCCGGCGTGAGCGCCTGCCCCAGCCGGCGCACGTCCGGCCCCAGGTAGTGCGGGTTGCTGAACCCCGTCAGCGCCCCGCCGCCGCCGCCGCCGCCGCCGCCGCCGCCCACCCGCTCCGCGCTCGCGTAGTCCGAGGTGGACAGCTCGCCCTCGTCCTCCGCGGCGGCCGTGGCCGCGCCCGCCGGGAACCGCACCGAGGCGGAGTCGCGCCCGCCCTCGAGCCGCGCGAAGCTGGCCGTCTCGCGGCGCGCCTCCTCCTCCTCCTCCGAGTCCAGGTACACGAGCTTGGCGGCCTCCACCGGCGACAGCACCGGCGTGGGCAGCACCATGTCCGCGAAGTCCGGCACGGAGATGGGCTCGCGGGACATGTCGCCGTAGGTCTCGGGCACGTCGCCCTCTCGCGGGCTGTCGCCGCCGCCGCCGCCGCCGCCGCCGCCGCCGCCGCCGCCGCGCTGCCGCCGGTCGATGACGTAGGCGGAGCGCGACTTGGGCAGCGCGGCGGCGCGCGGCAGGCTCTCGGTGGAGTCGGCGTCGGGCGCCAGCACGGAGTAGGCGCAGCGCTGCGAGCGCCGCAGCTGGAACGAGGACAGCTTGGTGCGCAGCAGGCCGGCGGGGGGCGCGGGGGGCGCGGCGCGGGCGGGGGGCGCGGCCGGGGCGCTGCGGGCCCGCTCCCCGGCCCCCCCGCCCCCCCCGGGCCCCCCGCCCGCCGCCAGCAGCGCGCGGCAGTCCACGCGGGGGGACGGCCACTGCATGCCCGTCTCCATGCGCTCCCACGTCTCCGTCCCTGTTCCAACAGAAGTGTTATGAGATGATGGGTGATATATTCACAACGAGTGGCTTCTTCTTCTTCCATCCTTTATACCCATTCACTTGGGGTCGGACCTTCTCAGTTTAGTGCGCCAGCTTAATCTATCCTGGGTCGCTGGACCGGGCAAACATAGCTTTCGGGAGGTCCCTATTTATGTTGGACAACCAGATGGAAGGTGGGCGTCCTTTTTCTCTTTTTTTCTGGTAGGCTCAATACGTGGCACTCACTGTAAAATTAGAGGATCACCTGTACAAAGTGCACTAGAACCACAATGACTAGACACTAGACTAGACAGGCGGTGCGCCCAACTGAGACGCAAGGAGTCCTCGAAGACACACCCCCTGAGACTATCTGACGGTTTTGAATGACTCACCGAAGTGGAACCGCCAGAGCTCGTTGGTGGGGTGCCCGGCGACCTCGCCGCCGAAGATGTAGAAGTGTGCGCCGGCGCGCAGCCCCGCGTGCCCGCTGCGGGCCACCGGCGCCGCGCGCGCCGCCACGCGCACCTGCGTCCACACGCGGGACACTGCGCGACGCGCGGGCAGCAGCGGGGTTAGCGGGAGGGCAAGTGTCTGTGTTAGTTGGTTATCAAACATAGTCCTAACGTTATAGATGTAAACCTAGTAAATGCTTTAAAGATTCACAAAAAAACAAGGAGATCTCGAAATTGATATAGTATACTGAATGCAAACCGCATTTTCAAAACAAAACATAAACAAAGCTGGGTATAGGCACAGATTTTATAATACTAACGTACAGATACCTCATGTCATACAACGAAATGCGACTGCCGTAACTCGGGCTATTCTTCGGGCTATTTTTTTCACTCATTGAGAACTACCGCTACTAGCGACATCTAGGGCGCGGGCTATAAATGAAGACATTCTGGTTGCTTACCTGTACCTTAATTTGCTTTTGTTGTTTTTTTTTGCACATAATTTACTAATATTATATTATCTGTGTGATATTACTAAATAAAAATACATAATTTGAAATATGAAAAACAAAACGTAAACCACCTATTACGTTTTTCAATCGTATTGTATCAGCGCCATCTATCAATTCACGCTATAAACTGGTACTCAACTAGTACGTGTCATTCCTCAACTCTGACAAGTTAAGACGAAAGTAGTTTTGATATGCATCGCCGTCATCAGATAATTTTTAGTAATTGATAATAAAGTGCATTATCGGCCTTTGTCATACTTTTTTGGTTATTAAAATAATCAAAACACTAATTTTTCTTCGTTTTGCATGAACTTCGATTACAAATCGATACTTATCGTGCCATCTATTGACATTTTAATGAACTAAGGTTTTCGTTGTATGCAATGAGACCCCGTGGTATAGGGTAACCGTGTTGTTTGTTCATTTAGCTTGTCAGTCATCGATATATGTTTCCCATATCGATGTTGTCAGTAGAAACTGTTTGTAAAAGTTTAATTAAGGGATCTACTAGGTCTTTAAGTATTTTTTTTGTTGTATATAAGTTTATAAATATATGACTGTTTGTATCCTTCACATAAAAAAAACATGACTTGGGTAATATTGGGCCCACCGTACTCCTGGCCGTACCTCTGGTGGTACGTTGAGTCTTTTAAAGTTAAACGATACCATCGGCTAAAGTGCCGTAGTCACCGACTTATGCCGTAGTGCTGCTGCTAGTGTGCTGACGTAGGTACTAGGCGGACATGAAGTTACAAACAGTTATTGATCTCTCTTAGGTTAATAACTAATTCATTTGTGAAACGCCACGACCAATATTGTTTTGGTGAATAAATACAACATTATACAGCGGTGTGCCGGTGTACGACGCAGCACAGACGGCAGTACTCACTGGTGTCGTAGTGCCACAGGTCGGCCTGGTCGCGCAGGTCGCAGGTGCCGCCGTGCACGTACAGGCGCGCGTCGTGCAGCGCGGCCGCGTGCCGGTGCCGCGCCGGGCCCGCGCCCGCCGTGCGCACCTGCTGCCACGACTCCGACTCTGCGGGCGCGCGGCACGGTTACTTACCATCTTTATGTTATGTACATGTTATGCAGAAATAAATGAATATGAATATGAACATCAGACAGTGCCGACGTCGGGGGACGGTGATGGCTCTCGTTATGAATATGGTACGACTCGTGGCACAGTTGGATTGGATAGATAAATATTTCAGCCGGAATACGTGGACTCATCTGTTGAAAATAAGGTCTTCCCATTGACCTCCCTTTAGCAGTGTCCTTAGATATCTGCATCTAGGGGTGGAATACAACCCGATGGTGGAAAGTATTATTTGAACGTTCTTCAAACCAGTTTTCGCCACTCGATAACGCAGTCTTAATTACTTGTCGGTCTAACTGACAGTCTACGAGTCTGCCATTGGAAGGTTGCATACCCTGGTAGCACCGAAGTTTGCGATTAGGCCTCTTCACTGAAATTGGCCCAATCATTATGCTAACTTACACCACACTACAATACTTTGTGATATGTATGATGCTTACCATAATGGAAAGCCCACAGCTCGTTGGTGGATCCCCTCAAGTCTTTGTACCCGCCGTAGATGAGCAGGCAGTCCTTGAGCGGGTGCGCGGAATGTCCGCGGCGGCCGCGCGGCGCCGCAGCCGCAGCCGCAGCCGCCCGCGAGTCGCGCGAGTCGCGCGCGCGCCGCCGCGCCGCCGCCGGCGCCTGCGGCTGGTTCGCCAGCTTGCGCCACACCTCGGTCTGTGTACAAGATCAAATTCCAGGACGATAGATTTAAACTTCAAAGGACTTAGTCACACACTGCCTGACTGGTGTAGCTGCAATTTCGTCGTGCGTGGTGTAGCGTCATCTTCGGATGTGAGATGTGAGATGAGGTGAAAGGATGTGACGTGTGTTTCTTGATTGGCGACCGCCGCGCACCGGAAGACGTATTGTAGGCAGACAGGCCTCCCACTCAGTGGACCGATAACCGGTGAAGGTTGCGGGAAACCGCTGGATGCGGGCAGCGCAGGACCGGGCGGTGTGCAGTTCCCGAGCGGAGCGAAATTATAATACTTATTTGGGGGTAAGCAGCACTGACCTCGGTGTCGTATATCCAGAGCGGCGTCTCGCTGGCGCTGGTGGCGGGCTCGCCGCCGAACACGTACAGGCGGCCGCCGTGCGCCGTCGCGCTGTGCTCCTGCAGCGCGGGCGGCGCCGGCCCGCGCCCCGCCAGCCGCTCCCACCGCCCCTCCGCTACATTACACACTTCCACTTAGCAAGATCACAGTATAAATTATTATCTAGATTAGTACCTATTTACTTCATACAGTATACCTACTCCTTGCCCCTTTCGTGTCCCTCTCTAAAGGCCACGTCCCCTTCTGCGGGTAAGATCCGGTGATGGTTGCTTTGAGCTGGCCGTGCAATAGACACATTTACCCGTATACAAACGTCATATTTTTTATGTGCAACTATTATTAGATAAAAATAACGCGATATTTGATGGAGTGTTCGGGATGTGGCGTCACTCTGAACCTCACAGTTAGTCTGTGCTGGCCTGTCATTTTTTTAATCCTCAATTGGTAAGCCCTTGGTAAGCCCTATCCTCGCTTCACATCAGGAGGTCGCGGGTTCGATTCCCGGCGGGGTCCAACTTTGTGGACTCGGTTTGGTTGGTGGTAGGGCATTTTCTGAGTCCGCCTGGCTAGCTACCACCATATTATCTAAGTCTTGCCGCCAAACATCAATGTTAACAGCATTGATGTGTTTCGGCATGAAGATAAGATAGCCAGTTCCCCATTGCGTTGGGGAATCTTGGTAAGCCCGCTTCCATCTTCGGCATCATCATCACTTACCATCAGGTGAGATGATGTCAAGGGCTTATCAATTGAGGGTAAAAAAAAATAATATGGACGTTTATTTTGTAAATAGCATCTGCTGTCTCCAAGTAAAGAAAACGTTGTAACTTTTGAATTAAGTAGGTTAGAAGGTTAAAACAAAAGAAGTGAGGATTGATAATAGATGGCCGTGCCACTGAAAAAACAAATACACAAAAAATAAACACCATCAATTAAATATAAGCATTTTTTAACAGTTTTTTTTTTCATTTTTTGTGTTTAATTGCAAAAAAAAATAAGACCTATAAAACCCTATTTTTTATTACTTTAAGATATTTGACATTAGTTTATCTTTAAAATATTAAAAACCCCAAGTTTATAACCTACATACAACGTTTGCTATGAGCGATTAAACAGTGGTATTGCAGATACGCATTTTTTTTTTCTTTTTTATTTTTTTTTATATTTTTCTGGGCGATAAAGTGCCTCTTATTTCACCACCTTTCATATGTGCACTTAATAAAGGCTCACTCTATATATTCAACCCTGATTTTAAATGACCTACGTAAACATAGAAATGTCAGCCTAAACTCGAGTGCTTTTTGATCCCTCGTCGGGGCTAGACCGCCACCCTCGACCCAATTAAGAGAAGCTCTTGATTGCATCGCGCTGAGCTGTCACGAGTCACAACTGACTGTCATCCACACGACATCGCCCCACAAGAGTGGAAGAGTCAAAGAGTGGATACCACTTTGTGTGAGCTGAGAGATATCAACACTTTTATTGTAAGTATTCGTTAAATTTGTAAAGAATTTTGGTTTATATTCACCACCAAATGAATGAATTTGGTACATTAGTACAAGGCTACAATAGGATTACATAAACAATGAGACATCATGAACTGTGATAGCGAAATCCGCAGTATATTGAGCATTGTTGCAGAATTGAGGGCCATAAAACAAAGCGACATCGACAATAAGGCTGCTTTTCCTCCAGAGATGTGCGAGGAAGCGCAGCGGTGTGCGAGGAAAAAATCCACCAATAGAATCGCTTCATTTTTTTAGCCTCGCTTAGCACAGCTCAGGTGGAAAAGTATTTAGCGAAGCGAGGTCTTTTATATTGAGAAATGTATGCGAAGGATGTGTTCCGACGGATTGTGTTGCGAGAGATGTGATATTGTATTGCGCCCACACATTTCACAGCTTCGCAACGCATCCTCGCACCGCACATTAATGCGCATTTTCACAGCTCCGCTAGTCCGCTACACATCCTCGTACGACACACTTTCCTCGCACATGTTTGGTGGAAAAGCAGCCTAATAGCAGTCGTAACTGTCAATCATAGGTACCTACGTAAATTCAATAACAGTAGGTGATGTTTTTCCGACGGGTCTTCTTATAGGTAATACTGAACAATTTTTGTTTTACGAATTCACAGATTTCGCGAAGCCTTAGTTAGTTACATCCCCTGTAATAGACAGACAACTTTTAAAGTTAAGTACTGTAGAGCCTTACTGACATTTAGTTAGGCAGTGGCACCATGAAGTGACCCTTTTATGGAAAAGCCTGCGTCGGATTTGTGAGGCATCGTCACGCATAGTTGCTAAAAATAGCTTAACCTGCAGCGGCAGGTGTTCCCCACGTTACTTCATAGAAAGGGTAAGCTGCTTACTAAGCAGACTCAAACTTATGGACAACCCAAGTACCGTAAGGTGGAAGATTGTGATTAGTAAGACAATACTTCGTGTAGAAATGAGTTGAGGACTTGTGTGCGTAAAGTATAACACGAGCCTTTTAATAACATCGTATAATCAAGGGTCCAATTCAGCTATTGCATTTTGCTAAACATTTGCGTTATCGCTGTGTTTATGCGTTAAAACCGTCATTTCGTATTCTGCTATGTAAAAAGTTGTAGTTTCTCGGTTACATAATCTATAAGAACCTACCTACGTAAGCAGGCTATAGCGTTACACCCCGTACACTCCAAAAATCTTACCCTCAGGGGGAGCGAGGTTGCCTTTAGTAAGAGCAGAGAAAAATATAACTTGTCTCTGGTAAGAGGCAGTGAGTGTCCATCCATCTATACTGTATGCTACTGCGGTAGTGTTCACAACTCACAGTAGGTATCCCTACCATTAGGGAGGGCATAGGTTTGTTCCTTTATTGTGTGAAGATCAATAGGTTAAGCATTACATGGGCGGCATCAGTACATTTGCCGCTAACTTTCCCATGTCAGGGCTGCAGGTGAGTCTGTCGCGCTCGCATGGGTCTAATAAGACATCAAAAGTGTTGCGCCAAAACACTGCAGTAAATCGTCTATAATAGACGCAGAGGCCGATGCCATTGATGATGATAATAGATCATGACCACGTCCGATGTACAGTCAGAGTACGGTCTTTTAGCGTGTGGTCAAAAGCCGGAACTAACGCCGCCATCTTGAAAAATTACACTATTTGTATAAAATACACGAAATAACATGTCATCCACACGCCAAAAGATCGTAGTCAGACTGTAGTGGACTGTACAACTTGTAATGTGACTAGTCCCGGTACCCACCGAGGCTGTACCGCCAGAAGTCCCTCAGCGGCAGCGCGCCGCCCGCGCCGCGGCCCCCGAGCACGTACACGTGCGCGCCCAGCAGCGTGGCCGAGTGCTTGCCGCGCGCGCACGGCGCCACCGCCGCCGGCGCAGCCTTGCCCTCGTCCTCTGCGCTCGCGTCGCTCGCTACCACGCTCCACATCTCATCTGCAACAGGCCGCGGCTGCAGTTAGACCTCATGATATGATAAAACCCCTTGTGAAAAATGAGTTTTCAAATCCGTTCAAAGAGGTTTCTACTCAGCTCTATTTTTCCTGATAAAGACCAATAGCCAATAGTCAGTTTGTAAATTATCTAAAGAGAACACGTAGTTTCTAAAATTGTAGTGTTTTGTTTTGAATAATAATTAACAAATCATTAAACGAAACAGAATATCATTTTTTAAAGTATCTGTAATTAATATAATATGTCATTCATTACTCTTTGAAGTCGAATATAAAATAAAAAACCTTAACAAATAATGTGCATTAATTGAATTCGAACTGGAATCACGCCGCTGCCGCGCCGCTGGACTCATTAGCAGCTTCGATACAGATTTTTCTATAGCAAAAAGTATCAAACTATCGAATCGTAAATTCGTCATCACGACAAATATATCTAAGACCCTCTCTTAACTTTTACACTTCAAAGACATTTCGCATCAAAGAAATGCAATTCTTCCCCTCCCTTGTTGAAGAAATCGACGACTACACACGCAGGGAAATGAAATGCGGCGGCGTCCCTCAGGGCTCGTTGCTGGGGCCTGCACGCTTCCTGCCTCTAAGCATTGCTTATTGCGTGCGCCCCTCGGGCGTCTGCGAGGGTGCTGCTACGAGAATGGCCGTTACATCATGTAAATATTGGTTAAACTAAAAGAAAATGTTGATTTTATTCGAACTGGGGAAGACACCGTATTGTTGTAATCAGTGGGCGACATGTTTCCCAAATTTTATAAAGACCGAAGGTGCACTATGGATAGCCAAACATTATTATTACAATTTTATAAATTCTTCGTGAAAAATGTAGAAGGTACTACCTTCTACATTCATTCATTGGTAACATTTAACTAATTATATGTATACTAATGTATAGGTAACATTTAACTAATAGTTTCACTTCATCACATTAAAAATACTCATTTTAGCTATACGTAGATTATTCTGAATAATATTTTAAAACTTTTTATTGCAAGGAGTTTCCACACTAGCCACAGCTTTTGTCATGGGGGCAGTTCTAAGAAATATTTTGTTTATAATTATATCATTTATTTTCCGTTTTTTTGTTGGCTTAAGAGGCGGGCCAAAAATGCACAAAAAACATACTGCGATCACGTGTATTGTTTCTTCGTTGTTCGTATCTATACTAAAATTCTAAGCTTTCCGTGGTACATAGACTGATGAACACCGTAAACAACTTATCCTTAATATTACATACACTTGCATCGTTATTTTTTCGAAACCGAAATTCAACGCTACGCCAAGTAACATATCTGCAAGTGCATAGCGATGTATTTTTAAATATTTACCCGCCAATGAACGAGTGATCATTGTCCAACCACTGCACAACCAGACGCACCCTTTGTTTGCCGCGTGACCCGCACGACAAATTAATCAAGATCCCGCAGGCGATGCTAATGAGCGCCAACAGGAGGGAGCGATAGCCTGGCTGCCGCTCGGCCTAGGGGATGGATGGAATGACCGGAGATCAGCTAACCAGCTAATGACAATAGAGGGTTACTTGTTTAGACGGATGAAGCCGGAAACGGAACCGTGTAGTGCATTCGCGAAAGCCAAGAAACTCAAGTAGGTACTTTGAAAAAGAAATCTCGGTTGACCATACCATAGTTACCTTTAAACGCGATTTAAGCAAAAAACAATTTCAGTTGAGGTAAATTGCAAAGTATTGGCACAACCGAAGGCAGACATAGTAAATACTATATTGGTACTATGTAATATAGTATTTACTCTAACTATGAGACTCTAACTAATACTATATTGGTACTATGTAATATAGTATTTACTCTGTAATCTATAGTATTAAAAACTTGTGAGTTAGGCTCGCTCTCCTCACAGTTCAGGTTCGGGGTGTCGGGGTAAGAGGCCGGGGGTGAGAGTGGGGATGAAGGCAGTTATCGTCTCGACCGGCGGCGGTTAGTTATCGAGAGCAGAGGCCTGCATACTGGAATCTCTCATAATTGAGTAAGTTGGTTGTGTAATCTTAGACTTCTTGTTATGAACATGCTTGATGCTATAGGCACTTACATTTTACGAATGTATTAATTGGTACACTCTCGTGCAACTAAAAGTATACAGCCAACTAGTGCAGAAGTAGTACTAGATGGCACGCCTACCCTCTATATTTTTAGGAGTTTTAAGTGCACGGGACTGTACATAATAACCTTACATCGTTCGTCACTGATTGTGTGCAATATGAAGTTTGAAAGTACGGAGTGGTTTATAATTACACGTTCTGATTAAAATGGACGAATAATCTAATAGAGCTGAAATTTCTGCATTTTCTCTGAAATGACTAAATCGCGGCTGCCATGAATACTGATAGCCTGGAATTTACATAATTTTTGTGTGTTCGAAAACTTACTGCTTATAGCATAACGTGAACATAACAGAATATTAATTGAATACTAATAGTATTTACCTACAGCACAGACGAGGTTGTATCGCCCTTTTTTCTATGCCTATAGTTAGCAGCTGCAGAATATTAAAATAAGGTGCTGACTTCGAGGAAATCAAATAAGATTCAAAATGAGGTAGGTGCGTTGTTATTCATTCTATAGAATTAATGCTCTACAATCAGCCCCACGTTGGGCGCCAAAATTGTCTAGCAAATGCAACAAAAAGTTTTTTGTTTGAGATCCAAGACAATATCCGCTACACGTGTTCCACTATATTGCAACAGACTGAATTTTATTTAAATTTAATTTGTCGAGAAGCGGAAGGATCTGTAGGAGGGAGGCAAATCGGATTTAGTTGGCGACGTGAGCGCTTGTCGGCTAATGGCGTCTCGGCGGCTAAGATGGGGAGCATCCGCCGCGGATTGCTGGCATCGAACTCTATTTATCGTAACAATAATGGGAATGGGGTGTCAGAAATAACATTGACTGGTTTTAATATATGATGCATTATTCAGCGTTCTATATCCTACTTTAGAAATGTGAATGTGAAATAACATTTTCAAAATTTTGCCTGATTTTTATATAATTGCAGCGTTCAAAACATTTTTCATTTCCCTGTACGTCCTGTCCACACGGAAATAAAACCATTTTCTGAGCGATCTATAATCACTTCTCTCACAATAGCCGCAGGGTTTATTTAACGAAACACGTTTAATTTAAGGTCCCCTCGTGGATGGTAGCCTTTGTGAACTTCCTGCATTTGAATATCTACTCAGGTGGTCAGATTTAAAGTGCATAATTGCGTGTGGTGTCGGCGGCCACAGGGGCAGTGCCTCTGCCGCGGAGGTGAACGACCCTTGCGGGGGTTCCCGGTAGAGGCCCGGAACCGGAACCCCGGCAGCGCGTGTTATGCAACATGTTCGTATATGTCAGTGTCTCTATTGACAAGCCACTGTTAATATCTTATTGGCTATAAACATGTGTTCAATAAATTATTCAATTTGTTATTTATAAATATTGTATAAGTACACGAGAGAATAGCTAAACTAAATAAAATTAGGTAATCATTTCATTCGTCACTCCTTCTGGGAAACATAAGTAAGTTAAAACTAAACATAAATAAAATATTTTAAATAAAACATAACAAAATAATATTAATAATGTTAAAAAAGGTGGAAAAGCTACTTTAAAGTTTCAGTTTGCACAACTGTCATTTGTGTTAAAAATTCTTAATATTTTGTTCATATAGGTACGATAAGATTTTTCTCGACTCATTGGTTTAGATTTTAGCATGTTTTGTTGCGAGCACTAAGAGAGCAGTCGTCTGTGAATGGAGCTATCTAGACTCATAGGTCTCGCTCATCGTTGAGGGAGGAGGGAGAGCTGGGGGGTGCAGTCATGGGAGGAGTTAAGTGTCGTTTATCACGTTGTCGCTCCCGGGAGGCCTCGTTCAATTCATTAGTTACTTATCTCTGAACCTCACTCCGTATTATTATCGAGTATCGAGAGTGCCTCGCTTGATTAGATTTTTGGCTTTCACTTAATTGACGCCCGCCGTGGGATTTCTCGGAAATGGGTTTTTTGTCTGTGAATGTTCTACGTTACTGTTACTTATTATAGTTTCGTGTTGAATTGTAGTGCTGAATTTGTCAAGCAATACTCAATAGATATAATTTATACTTACTAAAAACTTTAATTAATTGAATATCCATTGACAATATTTAGGTGGCATACCCACTATTCCGTTGCCAGCTTTTGTTGTGCATTTAGTACTTTTTTGAAATTAAATGTATTACAGCACATGCTGTAATTTGTCTTTGTTGGTGAATTGGTCAGGCGACCTCCACCAGACTATATTGCTCTATTAATTATTGCTACTTAAAATATGCAGATTGACTATTGGTGGTGTCGTTTCGGCAGATATTAATGCCAGAGAATATAATCCCACGTTGGGCACCAAAAATAAAGATACCGTTCTGGTGTTACTGGTGTCTATGGGCGACGGTAATCGCTTACCATCAGGTGATCCGTCTGCTCGTTTGCCACCTATCACATAAAAAAAGAACATTGCGTTCAATCGCAAAATAACATTCTCAAAATTAATATTATTGTTATAATAATAGGTTTGTCTATAAATGTTTGTCATAATTACTGGGGGTCCTCTACCTATTTTGTACCTTCGAACCTAGCTAAGCGCTCTATTAATTTTTAAACAGTTAATAAACTACAAACCTATATCTCGCGTCCCCTAGTACTCCGAAATTACATGACATCAGTAAGTAAACCCCGGCACGCGCGCGGTAATGTCAGCATCATTGGGCTTCTATCGGCATTAGCGGCGAGCTCCCGCCAGAAGCGCCTCCTCGCCGCCGCCAGCGCCCCTCAGCATCCCATCGACGTTTATTTTGTCAACACTTCACCACCGGTGCATCACACTGTACCGACACCGCTAAATTAGGGCTTCCAAGCACTATAGAATTGCGAATCCCGTTTGGTTTAAAAGTAGAGACGGATTTGGCGATCGCTTTGTTCAGCGTGTGTGATAAAGAGTGCGTTGAACCAGGAAGCGCGCGGCGTGTGGGGCTCCCTCCAGTAGGCACACGCGAGCGATGCGGAGGCGCGCGACGCACTAGCGCACCGGCGCCGGGCGCCGCCGCCGCCGGGCGCCGCCGCCGCCGCGCCGGCCGGCCGCGCGCCGCCACATGGAGCGGCTGACGCGCGGTGGCGGCGGCGGCGCTACGCTAAAATACGCTGCGTTCAAGAATCAGCCAGGCACTAAACGAGAAATGTAACAAAAGAAACGAAAAAATCACCAAATAAATAATATGTAACTTTCTACAGGCGAGGCGTAGATTAAAGTTTGTTTAAAAATAACAAAAAATGAATTACAGCAACTTAAAAAACCGGCCAAGTGCGAGTCGGACTCGCGCACCGAGGGTTCCGTATAAATTGATATTCACACGTGTCTTGAACTCTATATCAAATACTAAGGCCTGCAATCCCTTGAAGATGTGAAAAAATTAAACTTATATGCTAACGCTATCAAGAGATACGGCTGTTTATGCCGCATATTTTTTTTATTCTTTTTTATTTTATTTTTATTGTTAAGTGTAGTTTTTTACATTTGACATTTTATTTTTTTATTATAACCATAGTTTGACGATCACATCACTATTGACATATTATATTAATGACTAGACATGTATATTATGAATTTGTGACGTGAAATAAATGAATCTGAATCTGAATCTTAGAACACTCGCATGCGAATCAAAACCTATCAGGTAGTGTAACCATGCGAGTTTCCAAATATGCGGCATAAACTGCCGTATCTCTTGATTGGGTTGTCATAGAAGTTTGATTTTATCATAGCTTCAAGGGATTGCAGGCCTGAGTATTTAATATAAACAACTTCTATTCTATTTTTTTATTTAACATTCCACATCTCATATTGAGCGTGATTTTGCCAATGTCGAGTGATAAATGGGAGAATCTTCAATAAAAAAAATGGCGAAACGCCAATGTCAAGTAAAAGGCACGGCTCTAAGGGTGATGGGCACTTAAAGACGCTCCACGTGGTGGTTTGCTGCTGGAACTCGGGAAACGGAGCTGTCTCCCGAACTAATCCTCTTTTTATGACCGCTTATCTCTGAATCTGAATCACAGCTATTTCCCCATCACAAAAATAACGTTGAAACTACTAAAACGGAAATAATTGAAAAATAAACTCAACAGACGCGTGCTCGGTACTAAGTCCCGGCAACCAACCGCATAAACAACTTGATACGTCTACGCGTTCCTGAGAAAAAGGGTTTTGATAGACAGACAGACATATTTTTTCCTTTTGAGGTACGGAACCCTAAAAACAAAAATTTAGAAAGACATTTGTACATACATCGCCCCTATCCATATAAACTATTCATAGTTCCTTAAAAAGAACTGTACCTAGAACTTATACTGATTCTGAAAACATGCATACAAGAGGTATAAAAAGTACAGAGTTTTTTTATATTCTGTTCTGTTGTATATGAAACCACAGATTATATAATATGAAACTGTTAAGGCTTTTTTTTTAATACATACTTAAGATAATATTGTTTATTTTAAAATTAGGTAATTGTTAAAATAAACTATAATTTAATTTAGTGATAGACACATTTTTTCTAGGATCTCTGTTTTTTCCAAGGAATTTACATTGGGTTTTTATGTAGACGACATTTTAATCAGGTTTTACTAAAGTATTAGGCTCGAGTCATTCAACTCAAAAAGAACGTCTGTAAATGGACAAGTGTTTGAATTAGAGAGGTCATATACCTGAGGAATTGAGGATCATTGAAATCTCAACGTTGCACGCATTAATTATAACTAAGTTGCTATAATATATTAGTTACTTGCTATTTTTGATAATTTGTTACTTTCAAGCTCGCACAATAAGCTTTTGAGGTAATACGGCAATGAACACAAAATAAAACCTTTGATAAATAATATTATGTTTCAACCGAGACAAAATGCGTATAGAAAGAGCTTTCTTTAAAGACAATCAAGTTACATACCTATCAATGAGTTTTTTTATATAGAACACCAAATGGTTACTGAATGGATGTTTCCACAGATCGATAAGACGGAAAAGCTCTGAAAGCGCGGGAAACATTCGCAAGTCGCCATCTTGTAGCTCGTTGCCATGGTTACCGAATAAAGCATCGACTGCATTAGGATTTTCTATGCGTGCAGCTTGATGTAATAACTATTACATAATTGAAAATCTATAATAGTTTCCTTAGTAACGAGAGACTAATTATTTTATTAGGAGCTTTTACAATGGATCATATACAGGCGAAATAACTTTTCGTACAAATCGATCAGCTGGCGAACCAAGTTTGTATGAAAAGTCCAAAAAATTTTTTGCGATTTCAACAAAGTTGTAGAACAAAAGTTGTTCAGTTTGATGGGTAAAAGCCAACCTTGAAGTATTGTCACACACTTCTGTTACACCCTGTATATTAAAAAATTTGCTGGTAATATTTAAACTGGGCTTTTACTCATGAAACTGAGCAACTTTCCCAAAGGAACCCGTAGTCAGTTCGCAAAAAAAAATGTTAGACTTCCCATACTAAGTGGGCCGATCAGGTGGTCGACTTGTTAGACAAATACACAGATTTTTCGCGAATCGACTACGGGTTCCTTGGGAAAAGTCGTTCAGTTTCACTAGTAGAAGCACCAGTTTAAGTAGTGCCAGCTGATTTGTTAATACCTTGCATATTTTTTATACTTACGTATAGCTTAGAAAAGTTATCGAATGGTGGGATTAAGGAACAAAATCTACTTAATTCTTGTAATTTAAGTAGTTAATTATTGTACTATTAGGAACTTCCCAATACTGTTTATTCGTTTTTTATTATTTTTTTATTTTTAACTATATTTTTATTAAGTTTATTAGTTCACATTAGGTAGGTACAAGTAACACAACGTCACGAAATATATCCAACGATATACTTTAAATTTTCGAACACATTTTTTCTGGAGGGTGAGTCGGGACGCTCGCGAAGCAAATGAGGGGTGTTGCAGAAGTTGACACCTCTACCTGGTACACGTGTACTAGTTAGCGAATATTTAGGGCCTCCGAGGGGCCCCACACTGCAGCGGAGGCAGCGAGCGTGCTGATTTATCGCCCGGCCGCTTCCACGCGTTCCTTCCTAGTCCCGCACTACACGTAGACTAAACAGTTTTACCCCGGTTTACCTTAAGAACAAGATATCATTGAGAAGATTATGTATTATACTATAACCAAATGATCAGCATAGTTTTTATAAAATAAATAAATAAATAAGTAATTATTTTCTTTAACATTTATTGCATCTTAACTGATATTAGTGGAGCTTCCTTTTATGCTTAATAATTTTTCTCACTAATATTATAAATGCGAAAGTATGGATATTTTGTTTGTTTGTTCCACTTTCACGCCAAACTACTGAACGGATTTGTTTGTTTGGTAGGTAAATAGATAAGGCACTCGGCTAACACATATGAAACTTTATCCCGGAGAAATGTCTAAAACATGAAATTTTACCTTTGTCACTACATGACGCTGCCTTAACATTTTATTTCTCTCTGGAACCAATTTTTTAAAGTCCACGGAGACGAAGTCGCGGGCGGGAGCCAGTTTATCATAAGCTTAATATTTTTCTATAGTTTTAATAAACATGTTTTATTAAACATGTTACGTAATACGTGCGATTGTAACTTCTAGATAATAATTGTATACTTAGTTAATATCAGTGTACGACTTCTGGGCAATACACAAACCCAATGGGGTTTCCGTTGCACATGTTTTTTTGTAAAATTTATATTTTTTATAGACAATAAATAAATAAAATAAAATATTGTAATTAACTAAAAAAAGTATGCTATATAATATATAATACAAGCTTCTTGGACAAAGAATCTGTACTGACGTGATAACGTGATAAATTCATCGTTAAAACTCGCTGAATTATTACAAGAATTAGAGATATTATAACTAGATACAATAATATAATTATAATATTTATTAATTTTATGTTCTATTTTAGTATTCTTTTAAAACTAATAAATGGAGGCAGTATAGGTACATAAACAGCTACGAGCAATCTTCCTTGTTATTACTGCGTAATTGTTACAATTCATAATTTTAATTTTTAAGATGTCTCTGTTTACTGGTGTGCAACAAAGAATATTTATCTTATCTTGATTGGTCCGGTTTCTTAGCTCCAGGTGAGGTCCAGTGTAGTGGGTATAAAATAAACGTAATAAAAGTAAATATGCTTGTAGCTTTCATACCTTGATCGGTGTGATCAAAGAAATTTTATATCGTCGTTCCGCTCCTCTATAGAACGCTAATACGTCAGTTTCAATATGAAACCGCGTGGGCGAAGTTGAGGGGAAAATCTGAGGTGCGGGAGCGGGAAGCTTCATAACTGTTCGAATTTTTTAATCTAAGAATGTCATATGTTTGAATTACGACCAATCACCGCAAGATGTCAACTGTCTAAGGATTTAAATCGTCCAATAGCAATAGAGTATTTGAAAATGACAAAACTCAAAATACGACTGAAAGATGGAGTGATGGAGGTAATAGAAAGGATCACAAATATCGAAAATTCTTACGATAATTTGTAAAATGAGGATAACAAAATAAATTAAGCATATTGTTCCTTGTTATATCTTAATACATAAACAATACTAATAGAAATTCACAAATATAATACAGTAAAAATACATATTAAAACAAAAAATATATATTTTAAAACTAAAAATTAAACCGAATCATAACTTCCAAAACATATCTATAGCCATTAGCCAAGCTGGGTGGAAATGTTAGGAGAAATTTTTCCAGCTGTCGTGTCTGCTCATAGTCTTAATTATTCTCGTTTAATTTTTATTTGGGTTCCTTTGGAAACTGAAAATAATTAGAAGAAAAAATAAGTCAAACACATTTCATGTCTACGTTGGATAAAACTATGTAAATATGCAGTCGGATATTTTTTGTTGCTAAACTTTTTGCTATGCCTATCGAAAAGTCGATGAAGTGTTACATCACTACCATATGTTTTGCAACGAAGTTATTTAAATAAAAATTAGTCAATATATGGCTTACTTCTGGTATGAAACCCCGCACCATCCCCGCACATTTGATTTATTGAGATGCCCAGTGCGGTTTCCGCATCAGACAACGATGCAACTTGGCATTTTTACGATAAATTTACACATATTTTGTCCGATGTTACCTCGACCATTGACAAAAATAGACTGAAAGATGAAAATTGAACGAAAATGACATTTCAATTTAACTTGGCCATCTGCCCACCTTGCGGCGAGCGGCCGATGCCCTGTATTGCTAGTCTATAGGAGGGGAGCGGGATGCATGTCTGTGGGTGTGATATTCGAGACTACAATAATGACATCGGCAGGCGAAATCTGATGTCTTTCATCGTGCCTGTTATCGATAGGTACACTGGTACAGACAGCCACAAAAATATCTGCAACCCTCCGTAATACCATGTACCTATCCTGAAAGACTGAACTAATCGGGTTATAAGGAAATCATACAATGGATGAAATACAGAGAAGACATCTACCAGTTGGAATTCCGATAGATGTTGTTTAAAAAAAAAGTGCAAATTACGTTTTAAAACTTAGAGGTTCAGATATCTCTGTGGCTGTCTATACACGTGCAGGGACACGATACCCAAATTTAATTAACGTACGAGAATATAGGTCAGAGGGCAATTTACCATACCTAAGTACCTACACCACGGTACCACGGTACCTCTACCTCCCTTTTACGTTCGGTACCTCAAAAGAAAAACGGAACCCCCTCACTCGTGTGTATATCTGTCTGCCTGTCCGTCTATCACAGCCAATTGCTTCGAATCTACTGGACCGATTAAGTTGAAATTTAGTACATACTTATAGTTTTTCTTAACTCAAATACGAACGTGCACACTTAAACGAATTTTGTAGTGTCCGGGCACTTATGGGCCGTAATTCAGGCCGTAAATCAGAAATTTTAAAGAAATGTTTTGCAAATTGCGCCGTGTAGAAAAAGTTTACAAATATGATAGTGACTGGAACCTCCTTTTAAACATAAGCCTGTGTCGGGAAGTACCGCTCTTCCTTCGCTAGAAGTGTTTATTAAACATATATTCGTATAAATTGACACGTAATGTACCTAATAATAATAATATGTTACTCCCAGATACCTACTAAAATTTTTCGTTCATTCAAATCTGCTTTGCATTCAAAAAGACTGCATTGTGCGTGGACAGACAAGTAGAGATTTCTATAAAAAAACATGTAGAGACACGTCCGAATTACATAATTATAACAAGTAATAAAATAACAATAACACATGGCGTCCCGTCCCCAACTGCGGCACGGGTATCTTCCCATCGTGGGCCACATCTGGACTGGTGGAGATTTTGGAGCTAGTGGCCAGGCCAGGCCATCCCAGTTAATCCTATTTTTAAGTTAAGATTGATAGAAAAGATATAGATGAAGTAGTCTTGGCACATCCATCACGGTTTAAATTCAGATTCAAATTTATTTGGTAACACAAGTTACATGAGAGAGAGAGAGTTAAACCGATGGAGAAGAAAGTCGATATTATAAGGATGCATCAGCATCCTTGCGCCCTGCAGCTTATCGACTTCCTTTTTCATCGGTACGTACCAATACGTTCCATCGAACCTGTAATACCAAAGTGGAAACCTGTGAAGAAATCCTTCACAAGCAGAAATACATAACGTGTTCAGATGTAGAATGTAAGTAGGTCACGTCACAACAGGCGGGGCAGGCGAGGGGTTCACGTGTAGTCGTGTCGTGTAGGCAAGCTTTTACGGCTGAATGGCCGCGGTAAATATTAATTTATGTTTACAAAAGCATACGCCAAGTCACGACAGGACTCTGTGTCCGCTTAGCGGCATGATTATGAGAATTCACATGACGTCCCCGATCAAATCGTGGAAGAAGGGTTTAAATACCCATCCTGATAAACCTGAATTCATGGATGCTAGGACTAGAAAACTATAGAGTTCTCGTCTCTGTAACTAAATTTTCGTGTTACAGCAAACTACACAGAGGGGGTCTGAGTATATTCAAGGCGCAGCTGTTGGTGCCGGTTGCCATCACTAGAAGGCAGTCGTTAAGCCATGTCCATCACATCACATCTCATCTCACTAATACTTATAAATAAATGTATGGATGTTTGTTTGTTTGTTCCACTTTCACGTCAAAACTACTGAACGGATTTGGATGAAATTTATTGAGTAGATGGATAAAGCACTCGGCTAACACATAGGATACTTTTTATCCTGGAATCCTTAAGGGTTCCCATAGGAATGCTTCAAAACTCAAAATATCCACGTTGTCACTACATGATGCCACCTTAACATTTTCTTTCTGGACCCAATTCTGAAGTCCACGCAGACGAAATTGCGGGCGCAAGCTAGTATAGTATAGTCCTTTTAACGCTGGGCCTGGCCACTAGCCAAACAACCTCCACTAATCAGGACTTGGACCTTGTGTGTGGATTATCGCCTATTTTTTCGAGCAATAGGAAGAGACCCCTGCCCTAACAGTGTAAACGGACGCTATGAGTTATTTTAATGATTATAAAGATTATAACTTGGCCTATTTTATCTTGCGATTCATAAAATGTATTGAAATATTATTGAAAAAATCGCGACACATATTATGATTTTTTTACCTTGCTACAATTTATGACTGCAACAGCTATAAAAGTTATGTTTGATTTTCTAGACGAATGAATGAACTGAATTACCTATACTGAAAGTTAATTTTAAAGGTTTTTCAACCGACTTCAAAAAAAGGAGGAGGTTCTCAATTCGTCGGAATCTTTTTTTTTTTTTTTTATGTATGTTCACCGATTACTCGAAGACGCCTGAACCGATTTGGAAAATTCTTTTTTTGTTTAAAAGGGTATACTTCACAGGTGGTCCCATGGTTATCGATAGGTACACTGGTACAGACAGCCACAAAAATATCTGCAACCCTCCGTAATACCATGTACCTATCCTGAAAGACTGAACTAATCGGGTTATAAGGAAATCATACAATGGATGAAATACAGAGAAGACATCTACCAGTTGGAATTCCGATAGATGTTGTTTAAAAAAAAAGTGCAAATTACGTTTTAAAACTTAGAGGTTCAGATATCTCTGTGGCTGTCTATACACGTGCAGGGACACGATACCCAAATTTAATTAACGTACGAGAATATAGGTCAGAGGGCAATTTACCATACCTAAGTACCTACACCACGGTACCACGGTACCTCTACCTCCCTTTTACGTTCGGTACCTCAAAAGAAAAACGGAACCCCCTCACTCGTGTGTATATCTGTCTGCCTGTCCGTCTATCACAGCCAATTGCTTCGAATCTACTGGACCGATTAAGTTGAAATTTAGTACATACTTATAGTTTTTCTTAACTCAAATACGAACGTGCACACTTAAACGAATTTTGTAGTGTCCGGGCACTTATGGGCCGTAATTCAGGCCGTAAATCAGAAATTTTAAAGAAATGTTTTGCAAATTGCGCCGTGTAGAAAAAGTTTACAAATATGATAGTGACTGGAACCTCCTTTTAAACATAAGCCTGTGTCGGGAAGTACCGCTCTTCCTTCGCTAGAAGTGTTTATTAAACATATATTCGTATAAATTGACACGTAATGTACCTAATAATAATAATATGTTACTCCCAGATACCTACTAAAATTTTTCGTTCATTCAAATCTGCTTTGCATTCAAAAAGACTGCATTGTGCGTGGACAGACAAGTAGAGATTTCTATAAAAAAACATGTAGAGACACGTCCGAATTACATAATTATAACAAGTAATAAAATAACAATAACACATGGCGTCCCGTCCCCAACTGCGGCACGGGTATCTTCCCATCGTGGGCCACATCTGGACTGGTGGAGATTTTGGAGCTAGTGGCCAGGCCAGGCCATCCCAGTTAATCCTATTTTTAAGTTAAGATTGATAGAAAAGATATAGATGAAGTAGTCTTGGCACATCCATCACGGTTTAAATTCAGATTCAAATTTATTTGGTAACACAAGTTACATGAGAGAGAGAGAGTTAAACCGATGGAGAAGAAAGCTGATATTATAAGGATGCATCAGCATCCTTGCGCCCTGCAGCTTATCGACTTCCTTTTTCATCGGTACGTACCAATACGTTCCATCGAACCTGTAATACCAAAGTGGAAACCTGTGAAGAAATCCTTCACAAGCAGAAATACATAACGTGTTCAGATGTAGAATGTAAGTAGGTCACGTCACAACAGGCGGGGCAGGCGAGGGGTTCACGTGTAGTCGTGTCGTGTAGGCAAGCTTTTACGGCTGAATGGCCGCGGTAAATATTAATTTATGTTTACAAAAGCATACGCCAAGTCACGACAGGACTCTGTGTCCGCTTAGCGGCATGATTATGAGAATTCACATGACGTCCCCGATCAAATCGTGGAAGAAGGGTTTAAATACCCATCCTGATAAACCTGAATTCATGGATGCTAGGACTAGAAAACTATAGAGTTCTCGTCTCTGTAACTAAATTTTCGTGTTACAGCAAACTACACAGAGGGGGTCTGAGTATATTCAAGGCGCAGCTGTTGGTGCCGGTTGCCATCACTAGAAGGCAGTCGTTAAGCCATGTCCATCACATCACATCTCATCTCACTAATACTTATAAATAAATGTATGGATGTTTGTTTGTTTGTTCCACTTTCACGTCAAAACTACTGAACGGATTTGGATGAAATTTATTGAGTAGATGGATAAAGCACTCGGCTAACACATAGGATACTTTTTATCCTGGAATCCTTAAGGGTTCCCATAGGAATGCTTCAAAACTCAAAATATCCACGTTGTCACTACATGATGCCACCTTAACATTTTCTTTCTGGACCCAATTCTGAAGTCCACGCAGACGAAATTGCGGGCGCAAGCTAGTATAGTATAGTCCTTCTAACGCTGGGCCTGGCCACTAGCCAAACAACCTCCACTAATCCGGACTTGGACCTTGTGTGTGGATTATCGCCTATTTTTTCGAGCAATAGGAAGAGACCCCTGCCCTAACAGTGTAAACGGACGCTATGAGTTATTTTAATGATTATAAAGATTATAACTTGGCCTATTTTATCTTGCGATTCATAAAATGTATTGAAATATTATTGAAAAAATCGCGACACATATTATTATTTTTTTACCTTGCTACAATTTATGACTGCAACAGCTATAAAAGTTATGTTTGATTTTCTAGACGAATGAATGAACTGAATTACCTATACTGAAAGTTAATTTTAAAGGTTTTTCAACCGACTTCAAAAAAAGGAGGAGGTTCTCAATTCGTCGGAATCTTTTTTTTTTTTTTTTTTTATGTATGTTCACCGATTACTCGAAGACGCCTGAACCGATTTGGAAAATTCTTTTTTTGTTTAAAAGGGTATACTTCACAGGTGGTCCCATATAAATTTTATCGAAATCGATTCAACGCTTTTCGAGAAAATCAACAAAAACATAGCAAAATTGGAGTTGTTGCGATTGAAGTCGGTTGTTTTTAACGTATTCATCGCTCGCCTTTTGATCTGAGGCAGTGAACCGTGGAGGCATCATCTGGACATCACAATCCACCCCGACGGACCGCGCTGCTGCGGCGCAGCCTATAGGCAGCAATCAAAGTATACGGGGAGGGAAACAGCTTACAGGCCGTTTGCAGACATGCTGAACGTTCGATTACGAAGCCAGCATGAAAACAAAACCGGTGCGAGTCGGACTCGCGCACCGAGGGTTCCGTATAAATATCCATATTCACACAATCCAATCCATATTCACACATATCTTAAACTCTATATCAAATACTCAGGCCTGCAATCCCTTGAAGCTGTGAAAAAATCAAACTTCTGTGCCAACGCAATCAAGAGATACGGCCGTTTATGCCGCATATTTGGATTATTTGGACACTCGCATGGGAATCAAAACCTAAAGAGTACTTCCCGTATACCTAGAATCATGAAATTTGGCAGGAAGCAATGTCTTATAGCACAAGTAAAGGGAAAAGTCCGAAAACCAAAAATTTTTAGTTACATCACAATTTTTTTGTGATGTTTGATTTTTTCACATTTTCAAGGGATTGCAGGCCTGAGTATTTGATATAAATTTCAACTTGATACGTCTACGCGTTCCTGAGAAAAAGGGTATTGAAAGACAGACAGACAGACAGACAGACAGACAGACAGACAGACGGACGGACAACGAAGTGATCCTATAAGGGTTCCTTTTTTCCTTTTGAGGTACGCAACCCTAAAAACTTAAATAACAATTAATAATAGTATCAATCCGGACCGATTTCGGCCTTGGCGGCGACTGCAGTCATAAATTGGAGCGTCGTTCGTGTGCTCTTATGTGATTGACATAGCCTACTTTTGCTGCGAATGTACGGCGACACTCACAGCATGACAGTAAATGAAAATAAATCATTTTCTCTATTTTAAATGAGATTCTATGGATCTGAATTTCAGCATCATTTATAGCCGCTCTAAATGCAAGTTGGAGCTCTGTGGCTGCAAGCCTATCCGTTCATTATTTGCGAGGTGCCGACCGAGTTAGTTGGACGGAATTGCAGTGCTGCGCGAATTGGTGGTTCACAAATCAAAAGACACAAGTGGTTCACAAAAGAAATGTTACTGTAATCTAATGATATAACTCTTGTACAGTCCCGTGCACCTAAAAGTATACAGGGTAGCCGTGCCATCTAGTAGTACTTGCACTATAAGGCTGTATACTTTTAGTTGCACGCGACTGTACTAAATTGAATAGCCAAAAGGACGTGCCTATAAATATCTAAAATTCGTTTGGTAAGTGTTACCTGCCTTACACACACATCAACCACGCTGATTATTATTATTTTATATTTAGTATTGACATGTAATTATTATTATGAATAAATGAATTATGAATTATTATATTTATCAAACATTCGAATAATGTTATATCAAACCAAGGTAAGAGATACCTCATCACTTTAGCCGCCCTCCCTGAAAGCCAGCCCCTACCTAAGCCCCATGCATAAAATATGCGATGTTGTGCCAAACTTATTTACGGCGTGTTCGAGCGATCCCTCTGTGCCGCGCGCGCCGCGCCGCGCCGCTCGCTCCTGCACATCAGCGGAGCTGGAGTGACAAGCCACCTGCCGGCAATCCGACTCCATACATATTTCATGCGTTCCCTGAGAGATAAACGATATAACCACGAAAGGATATAACAGATTGCACTTTATTTTCAATAAAACTTTTATAAAAAATCTATAAATATGGAAAAAATTCGAACTCTTTTGTATCTATGCCTCTAGCTGCAATAATGTAGTTACTATATGTATACATAACTTAACGTTTGTAATTGATTTCTCATCCCTACTCTTATGTAGAATATAACAGAAAAAACTTTATTCATGGCATGATGTACATCCCAAATGTTATCATGACGCAAGTATAATAATCATCACCTAATGGTAAGGTAAAGGCACCTATTAACGCGGTATGCAAAATCGGCATCAATTACCGATGTATCAGATATTTTCGTATTTTATTTTAATAACAAAAAGTTTAACACAATACAATTTGGGACAAGTTCTACCTTGCAGTATTTTACATCGAACTCACAGGCGCTAGTGGGTATACCATAGAGCAAATGGATCAAAAACGATTAGTTTGTCTATTGGCAGCGCAGGAGCAGGTTGTGTCCATACAAGTACAGGGTAATTTATGAAAGTTCACTCACATTTTTGTTCCGTAATTTCTCTACAAATACACTTTATAACTGACTACGTATATTGTTTACTTGTTTTTGTGTTGTTTTAGGAGTATTATCTCATACTTTTCATGGTGAAATTTTGTATAAACACGTAATAATATTGAGAAATAAAATTCGCGGTGATAGATGCTTAATATTGGGTATACCTCTAACACCGAGGGTACCCTCGGTAATAGATAATTTTAAGGATCCAGATATTTTGCTTATATTCAATTTTTGTCTCATTAAGAAGTGAACATTGAACTTTCTTATAGTTCTCATGTAATCCAAAATCAAAAAATCTATTGCCGATGTATTCAAAATCCATTAAAACTCATTATTTTTAAAAGAAACTATAGCACTTTAAGTCTAGTTTTTGTACTGGGTGTCAAAAATGTCATAAAAATACTTGCACTATTTGGACAAAAGATTCATAATACAGAATCATATCTAGTGATTTAAAATATTGTTTCTTAGGAAGATTGAAATCTCTTTTTGCGAAGTGACACCAAAAATCCTGTTTAAATTAGTTTTTTAAGGGTCGGAATTACATTTTAAAATATTTTATTTTACACTCATTACCGCGGCATACCTCGGTAATAGATTATATCAGAATCTATTAACGAGTGTACAGTACTCGAAAATACAGTTTTCATAAAATCTATCACCGAGTGATGAGGCAACCAATTCATATATAGGGTTCCGTTACTAAATATATACTATCTACTTAATATTTCTAGAAATACTTAATGTTCCATAACAATTGATAGTTTTTACTATCATGTCACTACTCTGTTGCGATTTTGAGTGGTTGATCATTATTGGGCGGGGTCGCCAAAAATTGTACCTTACAAAAGAAAAATATGGATCGACGTTTATAAAAACTAAGCTTTACATAACTTATTCCATAAAAAATATGTTTAATTGATGCAGTGGATACTCGAACAACATATGAGACTAAACTTTCAATTATATTTATTTTAAAACTATTTTAATTTTTGTGTTGTTTAAGTCCCTTCTCTCTGCCCTCATATAAAATACGCTTGCCTCCAATCTATATGCAGATGATAATAAAATTTTTACGTGTAGAATTAATCCTTATTTTGAATCGATTTTTTATAGTTTAATGATTTTAGTTATATAGATTATGCATTAAAAAATAGATCAAATAATTCACTTAAGTATATAAAGTTCTTTTTTTTTTAAACAAAAAATGTCTCGCTATATTGTCCCGTGTGTGACGGACTATCATTTATCTTTAAAGTTTTTTTTATTATGACACTACCATCGAAATATTTTTTGTTGTTCCAAACTTTTATATTTCTTCCATAAATGTTAAATTTTTCTGATATCGAAAGTAGTTCAGGAGTAAATGGAGCTTGTTGATGCGGGCAGTCTTTTGGTTCCTCAAAATAATAAAAAATCCAGAAGTGAGTTTACATAGAAAGTATATGAATTTTTGTATTTCATGTCATCGAAACTTTAGAAGTAACGAAATTTGTATTTTTTTATAAATTTGATTCACGGTTCACGCTACAAATTGCTTTTGAAGGTTTATTATAAATTATAATAGTTTTAATTTCATATAACCAATTTAATATACCAGAGACGACATTAAGGAACAAGCGAGATGTTATATATGAAAATGACTCTTGTGGTGTTCAGCCTGTGCTGAATATTCAAGAGGAGAAACAAGTCGTCGATTGGGTTCACTATCTTGGTAAATGTAGATTTCCAGTCACAAAAGAACAGTTACTTAATACTGTAGCTGCACTAGTCACTCTCCTACATTTACTTCATTTAATCATGTTAATTATTAATCAAGTTGAACTCAGTATTGTGTGTATTTTATTAAATATATTTTTTTATACGGAATCATCTGGACAACCTGTAAGTATTATTTTTCTTCTATACTCGGTAATAGGGGATACATGCCGCGGTGTTAGATAAAAACTTAGGGCATGCCTCGATAATAGGGTACGTCGGATTCTTTACAAAAAAATATGTATATAAATACAACGCTTAAAAATAACTGAAAAAGAACGAAGAGAAGTACAAAATAAAAAGTCTATAAAACGTTTAAAAAATCCTTATTTGCCGAGGACTGACCTGATTCCATAATATTTCACTCTAATGTCAAACTTCCACAATTTACCACGGTAATAGGTGCTTTTACCTTAAAAGTGGAATATCTCGAAAACCACTGAATCGATTTTCATCAAACTTAATTAAAAACAATTTCGTTGAATTCTGGTTTCATGTAAAAAAGAAACAGCATACAGATCGGTCCATCCGTTTCAGAGCTTAAATGCCACATACACACACAAACAGTCTTCAAACTTATTAGCCCTTCTATTCCTTTCCTACCCCTCTTCTATTTTGCTTTTTAACCCGCGACACATAAGAAGGGTCTATAGCCTATAGACCCTTCTTATGTGTCGCGGGTTATAAACTATAGACTATAGGCTCGTTTATAGGTTAAGTTTATAGGTAAAATTTTTTTCAGTTTCCTAGTGTACAAATTCTTGATTCACTATTCAGATTTAGTCCTGTATTCTATTCTATATTTGATTCGTAGTAACCGCTTACAACACCCTGCATATCCCAGATTCACCTAAAAACATTACACTCCGCTTGGATTGTCGGCTACAAAACAAATCATCAGCCAAATGATGTCCATTGCTGAACCAAGGCCTCCTCTTCCAAGGATAATTAATCAACAGGTATTATTATGTTATTGTACTAGTTATCGAGGGCTTTCGGGGTTCTGGCTAATGATAGCCCAGTGGCTTGTGCGCTCGCTTCACATCAGGAGGTCGCGGGTTCGATTCCCGACAGGGTCCAACTTTATAGGACTCGGTTTGGCTGGTGGTAGGGCATTTTCTGAGCCTGGCCTGGCTAGCTACCATCATCTTATCTAAGTCTTGCCGCCAAACATCAATGTTAACGCAATTATGTGTTCCGGAATGAATTCCGCCAGTTCCCCCATTGCGTTGGAGAATCTCGGTAAGCCCGTTTCCATCTTCGGCATCATCATCACCTACCATCAGGTGAGATGATGCCAAGGGTTTACCAATTTATTAAGGGTAAAAAAAAGTATTATTATAATATAGGGAACGCACCATACTCCTCAACGTTTGAACGCATCTGTTATGTTATGTAGCTTACTTCACACGATCCGTATCTTCATTTTTCCATTCATTCATTTCACTTCAATTCACATTGTCAATGTCAAAGTTATCGCGTTGCGAAGTGTCAAGTGTTTCTGAGCTGTGCAGTGTTTTCTTATTTTTGTGTAAAAAAATACAATCTATTTTGATGTTTTCACAACAGCCGCTCCGTCCTTGTATAATACACAACACTAATTTCACATTGCTATGAGGTAATTATCGTTTAATACGCGGAAAAGTGCAGCACACTGCGAGCAGACGTACCTAGGCGGATTGCACCGTAACTGGCACTACTGGTCTGGTGCTAACCTTGAATTAGGATAACGGTATCTTCGAGCGATTTGTTGATTGTCGGAAGTAGTTTTTATGTGACGCGCTTTTGTTGCAGATAACAGCGCATGGTGCGCGGTGCGCGAGGCAGTCGCTATAGCGGGGCGGCGGCAGCGCGGCGTCATGACGCGGCCTGGCCCTCCTACAACCGAAAACTTGCCCACCGTAAGTGCTTCACCTGTCAAATTTTACATTACGTAGGTTGTTTAGTTTACACTCTGTCTTACCAGGCAGCCCGCTTGAGACCACTCCAACAGTTGGAGTGCACTACCTAATACAAAAGGATTATCCATGTTATAAAATCACGATGCAAGTAGCAAATATCAATCTAGCTACTCCGGTCACTGGTCATCATAGGTATTATTTGTAAAGATTGTATAGTTATGGAGAGTGGTGCCTCCTGACCAAGGCATTCCATCTTAAAAGGAGGTTCTAGCCACAGAAAAAAAAATGTATTTACCTATTTGGAGAAAATAAAGATACTTTTATTATTTTATTTATTTAAGGCAGCCCTTTTAAGTGTCCCCCAACCCTCTCGAGCTCTAGTTTTAACTTTACAAAACAAAACTAACTAAATCCTAGGGTTTTTAGAACTGTTTACTAGGGCTATCTGAATGTGTACTACATGATATTGGATAACTAATCCTAATGGATTTGTCACACTGGATGCGGTCTGCGGTTCGGTCAAAGCAGTTGCAGCCCCCATTAGATAATATTGCTTTCACCGGACTGCAGACTGCATCCAGTGTGATAAATCCATTAAAATTATTGGTCACTCTTGATCAACAATGTATTACTTTTAGGTTTCTTAAGACTTAAATGAATGTTTAGTAGTTATTGTTCTTTCTATTTGCATCACAGATAAACCATCTTGACTTTAACAAATTGATGATATTTTGTGAAAAAATACTTTGATCTCTATGTTGACTAGTTAAAAATATAAACAGGCCCTGTATAACAGGGTGTTAAAAAAAGTGTGTTTGAAATTTTAAGGGGTTACTCAGAATCAAGTACAGAACCCAGGAAAAATATTGAAACAATCCACTCTTCAATTTTTTTTCAGATTCTCATACTAAATCTGAATAGTGAATCAAGAATTTGTATGAAAAACTGCAAAAAAATTTGAAGAGTGGATTTTTTCAATATTTTTCCTGGATTCTATACTTGATTCTGATTAACCCTTTCAAATTTCAAACACACTTTTTTAACATCCTGTATATAGGTACCACACATTTATGTAAAAAGGGATGAACTTAAGTACATGTACCATTGCAATGATAACATTATTTTAAAAACTCAATGAAGTTGTATGGATGAAATCTTTTTGAATTATGGAGGAGAAATATTTAATAAAACTGTAGATTGACAACTTTGGAACTATACACAGTGAGTGGTCTGACATGCAATTAGTCAGTTTTGTCAAATATACCCATAGAATATGTATTTAGGGAATGAAAATGTTCATTACTCCAAAGTTCAATTTTGCTTGCACCAGTGCAAAAGCAGTATATGCCTACATTTTAAGAAATTTTATAATAATTACTAATGATTCATAGATAAAATCCTAAAAAAAATGTTTTTGTAGCCATGCAGCATTCACATTACACATTTTTGCATTACACTGACAGGGGTAACATGTGCACGAGCAGCATTAAATCAGTAAATTTGAAAATGGATGAAATTTCTCATTCTGTGACTACACACTTATGGCTACAGGCCACATGTCTAGATTAGAACCTACTGCTCCAATTGAAAGTAAACAATGGCAGGATGTTCAGTGATAATTAACAGGATAATGATGTGTGCTATTGCCCTGCCATTGTATTCTGTAGTAGGACTGATAGTCTGAAATGTGCCATCAGTTTTGGAACACACAACTAGTTGACAACACATCAACAAGCTAGTTGAGACCAGATGAACAAACTAATGAAGTTTATATTGTTTATTTCTTTTCAGAGTTCAAGTTTATTTTGCATAAAAATTAAAATCAAGTGAAATGTCAATATTCCAAAACAGTGACAGTGTATGTGGCTTATTATTTTATTTTTTAAGAATTAGTTGCATGTTAAAAGTGCTGTTCCAAAAGCCCAAAGCAGCGGGTGTCCTTTTTATATAAAAAAAGTATAAACATAAAGTATCAACATTTAATAACTATAGAGTTTCATTTGTAGTCAAATGCAGATTGCACATTCCTCATTGCAACCCATTCCAACCTATTACGTGTTTTACATGTTTGAGTTAGTAGTGATGCGGAGGATGTCGATGTTGCAGGTGAAACTGGTGGTGGTGGGCGATGGCGGCGTGGGCAAGTCCGCCATCACTATCCAGTTCTTCCAGAAGCTGTTCGTCACCGACTACGACCCCACGATCGAGGACTCCTACATCCAGCACACGGAGGTGGACGGCCAGTGGTGCATACTTGATGGTGAGAATAGTTTTGAACCGACTTCAATAAAGGAGGAAGTTCTCAATTTCACCGTATGTTGTTTTTTTTTTGTATGTATGTTATGCGATTACTCCGCCAATTATGAATCGATTTTGATGATTCTTTTTTGTTTTGTAGGTAATACTTCAGAGGTGGTTCCATATAAATTTCATCTAAATTGATTCAGTGTTTTTTGAAAAAAAAAAAAAACAACAATGACAAAATCAGCAAAATTGTAGTTGTTACGATTGAAGTCGGTTGTTTTTAACGTGTTCAGCGTTATTATTTATATTATTTTACCATCAATATGAAAAAAAAAAAACAATGGATAAGGTATTATTATTTATTTATTTAGACATTTTTAGTCCATTTTGTTAGTAAAATTACTTAGAAACTAATTTTATACAACAACACATTAGTCTTCTTCTGGGGCGGCGGGTGACATGAAATGATATTTATTTGCTTGAATCACCGTAAATGAAGATGACAATATAATAATATTAAAAATAAAGTGCAAGTCATGATTCGCCAAAGTATTGACATGCAAATTTTATAGTTATTTATTAAATCTACATTGTTGATGGCATAGAAGATAATCACAATCATTATATAAGTGCTGCACTTATAATGATTGTCTTCTATGCCATCGATGTCAGCATTTTAAAGCATTTTATTGTTTTAGGTTAAAAATTATAATTTAGATATAAACACGATCAGTATTATTACACAGATGAAAATTAGTCCAGCGCAACATCATTAAGGAAAATATAAATATATTTATAAACATCTCAAATTTAACAATAATTAGTTATCAAATACGGAAAAAGTTACAGTACCTACTTACCATTTTTAAATTATTTCTACATGTCAAATAATTCATTTAAAGTGTAGAAATTTTTTTCCATAAGCCAGTTACCTACGTAGCTTAGTCATAAATATTATTTCTGGTAGAGCTTTTATTATAGACTTTAATAGCTATGATGTAGCAGCTCCTGTCGTAAAGTGCAGTGTTGCGGGCTGGTAGTTTCAGCATGTATAGCCTCGATTTCTTAATCTAGGGTTCTGGATAGGCTTTGTAAATAGATTTGAGTGTTTCCTCACAAAATTAGCATGTTCCAGGATATAAATGCCTGTCAACGTTAGCAGCTTTAGCTTCTTAAACAAAGGCCTACATGATTCCAAAGGACCTACTCCACTTATTGCCCGAATACACCTCTTTAGAGTTAAGAATGCTGTATGAACACCAGTCGAGCTACACGGGAGTAGGATACCGTATCTCAGGACGAACGCTGATACTGATGATCAGCCGAAAGACATCCACTGTTGGACAAAGGCCTCCCCAAAGATTTTCATGCTGACTGGTCCTGTTCTGCCCGAATCCAGTGGCTTTCCGCAACCTTCACCAGGTCCACTGAGTTTTTTGAGGTAGAACTTAAACGTGTTAAATGTCGTGTTTGACGCGGAGTCGCGCGGTGTGGTGGTGTGTTAAAGTGGATCCACATTGGTGACATTCCGCTGGACCGAAGAGCGTAACAGGACTTACTGTCAAGTGTCGCGGATATGGTCACGAAGCCACGACGTTACGATAAAATACAACCAATGTGGACCAACTTTGCAGTGCTAGACACGGCGGGGCAGGAGGAGTTCAGCGCGATGCGCGAGCAGTACATGCGCAAGGGGGACGGCTTCCTGCTCGTGTACTCCGTCACGGACCGCCAGTCCTTCGACAACCTGCGCCGCTTCCACACGCAGATCCTGCGCGTCAAGGACAGGTGGGTATCCAGGCGTTATCTGTTGTATTTTAGACTGTAAAATATAATATTGGTATTCAGTAATGTTTTATCCAGAGAAAGTCGTTTTCAAAAGACCATAGCTTAAAATCTCCTGTGAACAGATTTGTGGTCTTGCTTTAATTTTAAAATTCGTTCCGTTTATAACTGCCCATTGCTGGAATACGTGTCTCCTACTAATTCGGGAAGATTAGACCTTACTCCACACACGGGCGCCAAGTCTGGATTGGTGGATGTTGCGGGGCTAGTGGCCAACCCCAGTGTCAGAATTTTTTAAGCCGCCTATCAGGCCTCCTGTAAGGTGTTACCGTATAAAGGAATAAACCAAATGCTACGATTTGGCCACGATATGTGCATGAGATGTGACTAGCGCTTACCCGATGCTGGTGGTTGCCAACAAGGTGGACCTGGTGGCCTCCCGCGTGGTACCATGCCAGCTATTCATGTAAAATGGGCACAACCTGGTAGCTCGCCAGTGTGACCATGAGACGTAACTAGCGCTCGCTGGGTGCCGCAGGGAGACGAACCCGATGTTGGTGGTGGCCAACAAGTTGGACCTGGGGGGGGGGGCGCACGTGGTACCATGCCAGCTATTCATGTAAACGGGGCACAACCTGGTAACGGAGCCGGGTGTACTCCTTAGCCAGGTTGAGCATGAGATGTGACTCATCCCACTCGTGTGCTGATGCCACAGGGAGACGTACCCGATGCTGGTGGTGGGCAACAAGGTGGACCTGGTGGGGGCCCGCGTGGTGGCGGCGGAGGCGGGGCGCGCGCTGGCCCGCTCGCTGCACGCGCCCTACATGGAGACCAGCGCCAAGGAGCCGCCGCTCAACATCGACGCCGCCTTCCACGAGGTACGAGTATGCGCCTTGCACGCAATGATAAACAGCGGGTAAAGGGCGTCACACACTTGCGCTATACTGTGCTATACGGACGGATGGCGATTCGAGTGGGGTTTAGAATCCTCGTGCTTGAATATCCGTCTATGAGTGTGGCGGATTTTATAGCACAGTATAGCGCAAGTGTGTGACGCCCTTGATTGACATTTCAAATTTTTTTCCCCCCAATTTGTATGCGAATTCCATAAAGGGAATGCAATAATAAAACGCCCACATTTGTCCTCTTTTATATATTTAAAATATTTTTTCTCCGTTAAAGTTTTATATGATAGGCTGTATTCATATGTAAGGTGTCTGTGCTAACTGGGCAGCAAGTAATAAAAACAAACTGTGAATTTGACCTAAAAGAAAGATTTCATACTCTATACAGCCTAAAAAAAAAGTAATTATCTCGAGAGATATGTAAATATAAAAAATATACTTAGGTCTTTTTTTTGCATATTCTACATAAACACTCATAAAAACTAAAGGGTACAAATTGTGAAATGTAAATTTTTGTTGATCGATAAGACTGATAGTAGAAAGTATTTATGAAATTGAACAACATTTTACAAGGCATTATTCCAAATAAAGGAAAATGGTTTAGTTCCCTGAGTCCAGTTCAATCCGGCGTTCCCTCAATGCTGAGGCTCGTGACCGTGTAATGTCAATTAACCCATAGACCGCCACGCTTCTTCTTTCATGTCGCGACACCAGGGATTGGGGATCGTGACCTGATCGTCGAATCAGTGAGAACTGTAGATTGGGGCAAAAATGTATGAAATTCTCAAATCCTGGCGTGTGCGGCACGAAAAACCTAGGGCCGTTGGCGGCTAGCCGACTGTGGCGGTCAGTAGGCTAAAGGAGTTACATCATTATTATATTGAATCACTTAACCGTTTTATACGCGTATATACAGGGTGTAACAGAAGTGTGTGCCAATACTGCAAGGTTGGCTTTTACCCATCAAACTGAACAACTTTTGTTCTACAACTTTGTTGAAATCGCAAAATTTTTTTTGGACTTTTTATACAAATCGATCAGCTGGCGAACCAAATTTGTATGAAAAGTCCAAAAAAATGTTTGCGATTTCAACAAAGTTGTAGAACAAAAGTTGTTCAGTTTGATGGGTAAAAGCCAACCTTGAAGTATTGTCACACACTTCTGTTACACCCTGTATATGTGAACTGTGTGGCGGCGTTGTCGGCAGCTGGTGCGCATCATCCGCAAGCACCCGCAGGCCGAGACCAAGCCGCGCCGCCGCCGCGCCTGCGCGCTGCTCTGAGCAGGGGCACGCCGCCGCCGCCGACTGCCCTGCAATGGCCGCTGCTGTAGTTGCCACAGGATCGTGCTCACCACGGAGACGGCGCTCCGAGATGACCTCATTCCTCGGCTTGGTGTTAATGGTTGGTAACATCGAGGTCGTCGTCGACACGAATATTTTCGTAAGCGAGCAGGTATGCGAAAATATTTCCAGAATTTTAAAAATTTTCCCGACTACAATAGACCTGTTCTTCGCCGGAACGACCGAGGATGAAACGCACCAAAACGGTGGAGGAACGATGTATGATACGATTCGCTAGTTCCGCTACTGAAGAGCGACAAATAGAACTTTGGTTGATATTGGCCCGAATGAGATTGAAATGTGTAAGAATTTGATGAAAGTAGCATTAAAAGCACAAGTAACACTTGTATATGTTTTATGTATGTTTACATGTTAGATACCTTAAGTAAGAAGTACACTCTTTCGCGATTCGTTCAGTTGTGTGGAGTCAGCGAATATAAATTGAGCCGCGTAAGGCAAAGACCAGATTTTCGTGTTCACGCGATTGAGCGCTCGGAATAGTGTACGTCTAGCTGGGTACACATTGATGTTGATGTCTGGCTGATACCAAAAGTATATTGCATTGTATTTAATGGTATTGATGCATGGAAGAGTAAGCATTTATTGTAGACGTAATAAATAACTAAGTAAGTGATACGAAAACCCCAAAGTTAGCAACAAATTAAAGTGACTTCATTTGTATATTGAAGTTTATAATACTCAGTGATTTTGTATAGAATTTATTGCATATTCCATGTTGTTTATATTGATATAAAGTTTTATTTATTTACACCATATTTATTAGTTTATAGACGGTAGGATAATTTTGTAGTTAGTTGCGGTACAGCCGCAGAGGCTCAGTTGCGAACTACTAAATGTTATCGTGCAAAGCATTCGAATGAACATAATTTTAAACTTTATTTGCGCTTTTTGCAAAAATGGTAAAGTTTTTTTTATTAAATTGTCATCAGGTGTGATGATGCCAAGGGCTTACCAATTGAGGGTAAAAAATATATTGTGAAAGGGGTTTGAAAGTTATTGACATAGTGCAGAGCAGACTCCGCCATTTTGATTTTTTCCTCTCCATACAAAAATTTCAAACTCCTTGAAATATAAATTAAGGCTGACCTAATGTACAACCAAAAATTCGTACCAAAGAAGGTCTGACTGTTTAACGTTATCCATGCCAGCTAGGCTGTATCAGTCCTCGGTCCAGACGTTGGCTGAACGCGTTGGTTTAATTCGGATTAGTATGCACTGGATAAGTGAGCATGAAATGATCTTTTTAAGTCTATTATATTTTCTGAACATGTTTTTACAATTACCATTTTTTTATTCAAAAAGTAAATTACTTTGCAGTCAAGAAACACAGCACTGAAACAGAAACATGACGTCACACGCCGATTTTGTAGACAGTGCTAAGTGCGCAGTACAGAGCAAAATACATGCCTATTTGTTTGTTGGTTCAGCGTAAGATTTAGTCATATGACGTTTTCGAGTATTGAAAATGTTTACAGTTTTATGCAGTAGTAAAATTCATATTTAATTAATAAATTGTAACAGATACAAACACATCCGCACACACACTCGAATTGTCTACTGTAATGTAATCGATTACACCTACTTGACACCTGCTGGTGTTGTGTTTGACGAAAAAATGTGCGCATTCAGCCAACGTGTGGTCCCGGCGCTGTGTTATACACACGGCGGATGGCGGGGGTTCACCCAAAAATACGCTCCATAGAATAAGAAAGCTGTGATCGCACAACCTTAGCTGTGTGGCAACATTCGAGGCCCCACTGTCGCCCTCGTGGCCGCCGGGTAAACGAACGTTATTGGAATTGACCTAACTGTATCTTGTGTAAGCACATTGTAGACTTGGTTATCAATAAATAATATAGGTTATATTACGTGTTGTTGTATACATAGATGTTGTCGTAAATATTATAACAATAAACGTAAATTAAGGAATTGAAAAAAGTATACAAAGTAAGCGTCACAATTTATAAAAAATAAAACAGAACAATATTGTAAAACTAAAGTGAAAGAAAGAAAATACTTTTTTTAAATGTAATGAAATGAAATATTTAGGGCGCTTTTATTGTCATGCGTGGCACACGCACGCGGGTCGCTTTGGTAACCTCACGCATGCGGGCAGAAATCCGCATGACAATTAAAGCGCCCTTAATGAGAGTTGTTGATTCAGTCCCAAGTAAACATAAGAAAGCAACTTGTCGTCTAAGCATAGATACATTCCCCGACTCCCGAGTTGCACAGGCACGTGTCATTATTGTTACAAGCAAGTATTTTGTAAAACAGCAAAACAGACGGCACAATTTGGTTGGTGTTTGACAACCAACACGCTGATTGGTCTAGACTTGGCCGGCCATGTTTTGGGTTACGTACGTTACAATGTAAAAAAAACCTGGTTGCCCCGACTGACGGGAATACCAACTTAGTTGGGCCGATTTGCGGGATACCGCAGGGTCTTAACTTTATGCGGGATACCACTGGATTGCGGAATCCCACTTTGCGGGATTGCAATCCCTAGTTTGATTACAATGTAAAAAAATACCACGCGAATACCAACTTAGTTGAGCTGATTTGGTTGTCCATTGTCTAACCAAGTAGTATAGTCTGTTATTAGTTTGCGAACTAATTTTTTACAATGTATTTTGTCGTCTGTATAGTGTACAGTACACTATTGCCCCTGAAGGTTGTCGACCAGAACAACACTGTGTGAATTATATCGAGATTCCCGTGAGACGTAGTCCAATGCAGTAGCATCTGTTAGGTCCACCATTTCTTTGTTATAGCTTAAGTACAATACTCATGTTTGATCTGTTAAAATTTATGCTGTTTAGATACCTGTGTAATTACTCGAATAATTTACTATTCCCGTATGAGTTGTAAACGAGAAGAGTGAAACTCGGCAATGTAAAATAGGCTCTTTCAGCAGCTGGGCGGCAGAGCCTGGTAGTACAACCACAAAATAGACACAGAAGGTCTGCTCAATACAAACCACTAAAATTGTAAGCATATACATGCTTATAGAAATATACGGTCGTTCGAGGCAAGGTCACGATCGCACAGTACGTGATCTTGCCTACAACGACCGTATACATCTATAAACATGTATATGCTTAGGATTTTAGTGAGCGTATTGAGCGGACCTTTTGTATCTATGTCTTTTGTGGTACAACTATGTCGTGTACCGACCTATACAGTAATTAATTATGTACTCCGTATTTTAGACGATAGGGGTGTACATGTACAGCGTGCAATAAACGTAGCAGAACATAATATTTGTCATGTTTTATTTATTATCCACCACTTACTTTTACCTAACCTTATCTTACGGGAAGGCATACCAATTTTTATTAAGATTTAAAAACCGTACATTCAAAGATTTTTAGATCATTCAGTTTCATTTGAAAAAGTTAGTGTTGTAGTGTATGAATGCTTTATTGCACACCAGGAATTTACACTACATTTAAAGTATCGGATTACGTGTACAAAGGCGGTCTTATCGCTAAAAGCGATTTCTTGTAGACAAGTCGGCAACGCACTTATGACTCCTCTGGTGTTGCGGGTGTCTATGGGCGGCGGTAATCGCTTACCATCAGGTGATCCGTCTGCTCGTTTGTCACCTGTCACATAAAAAAACAACCATTGGCAGATATACGATCAAAAGGAATAACGTTAAAGATAGTGCATGAATGATATGAACAATATAACAAAGTAGCAAAGTATGTTATGTTAGTCTTACACAGGTGAAATTGTTATCGCGGACCAAATTTTTAACGTAGTTGCTACTCATGAACCTAAACCACAAAATAGACACAGAAGGTCCGCTCAATATAAACCACTAAAATCGTAAGAACATACATGCTTATATAAATATACGGTCGTTCGAGGCAAGGTCACGATCGCACAGTACGTGATCTTGCCTACAACGACCGTATTCGTCTATAAGCATGTATATGCTTAGGATTTTAGTGAGCGTATTGAGCGGACCTTCTGTATCTATATGTTTTGTGCCTAGACTGTCTCCAAGGACCTACCCATGAGTCAAATCGATGAGCTCACTAGCCAACTTTATATGGAAAGTCCCATTTCTTTTGCTCCGATTTAATTGGTTCTTTAGAGAAAGTTGTTCAGTGTATGAGTAAGTCCGCGATTTCAGTTTCACCCTGAATATCAAGAAATATTTACAATTTTACATATTATTATGTTGTACGTTGTACACACAACATAAAGGTACAATGTCTTTCTATATATTTTAAAGGGCCTATATTTTTTTTGTTCGTCAGTTTTCTGTAGGGACTCGACACTTCCTTTCTTTATTTTGGTACAAAAATATCATGTTAAAAATAAAACTTGTAGCGTATATATTTGTGCTTCCCACATCGCACGTTTACAATCCATTTTGTCCCTCCCCCCCCGCTGATGGGGCACCGGTCTCTTCCTAGGTATGCCTAGGGAATGGTAGGCCGTCCTAGGTACTCCACATACAATGCTTAGTCCTTACACGCATGGTACACACACTCACACAAATGTTGCGCTAAACTGTTTCAGGGCTAGAATTTCTTTGTCACAAAATGTCACAAATTTTTACCTACATAATAAACGAGTAAGGTTTTTATGTGAGTTTGGTGAGCTCCGGCGGGCTCGGGACAAACGCGTTACATTGTTTACTTAATCCAGCGGGCGGCACGGCCTCATCATGACAAATATTTTCAGCAGGAATTTGCCAAGGAAAGCTCCTTTGTTGCTGTTTGTTAGGGCATAAAAAATAAATAAATGCTTAACTACCTAATAAAATGAAAAAAATATATTGCTGTGAACGAACAAAGATTTTCTTTCAAGGATAACTACGAAGGTAATAATAATATCTGGGACAAATCACACTCGGTCATCTGGCCCCAAAACTAGGACTTCCTGTACTATGGGAACCAGAGACTGATATACATACACATATACATTTAAATACATACATATATAGATATAATACACTCAGACACAGAGCAAACAAATCTGCTCATCACAGAAATGTTTGGGTGGGGATCGAACCCACAACTCTCGGATCAGTAGTCAGGAGCGCTAACCACTGAGCCACCGAGTCAGTCGATATTTTTTTGGATTCCTTACCAAAAGGCCAACGGAACCAAACAAATAATAAAAACCGGCCAAGTGCGAGTCGGACTCGCGCACCGAAGGGTTCCGTATAAATTCATATTCACACATGTCTTGAACTCTATATCAAATTCTCATGCCTGCAATCCCTTGAAGCTGTAAGATAATCAAACTTATATGCCAACGCAATCAAAAGATACGGTCGTTTATGCCGCATATTTGGACACTCGCATAGGAATCAAAACCTATTGTGATGTAACTAAAAATGGTTTTCGAAATTTTTCCTTTACTTTTGCTATAAGACATTGCTTCTTGCCAAATTTCATGATTCTAGATCAACGGGATTGTCCAAATATACGTGTCCAAACATATGACATAATGGCCGTATCTCTTGATTGCGTTGGCATGGAAGTTTGATTTTTTCACAGCTTCAAGGGATTGCAGGCCTGAGTATCTCACTAATTCTCACTAATATTATAAATGCGAAAGTTTGTTTGTAATAAACAAACAAGTTTGTCTGTTTACCCCCCCCCCCCCCCTGAGCTGAAGCCTGACCGAAGTAGTAAAACTTCTATAAAATCAAATATAAATAGAGGCATTTCTTAACTATTCAAAAAATTTCGCGCTCGTACGCTCTCGCGACTTTTCATATTAATGGTTAATACCTTCGCCACTAGATGGCGCTGCCTTAACATAAAGTTTACGCAGACGAAGTCGTGGGTGGAAGCTATAAATTTCAACTTGATAGGTACGTCTACGCGTTCCTGTCTTGACAGAAAGACACGACAGACGGACGGACAACGAAGTAATCCTATAAGGGTTTTTCGTTTTGAGGTACGGAACCCTAAAAATAAATAAAAAATTAAACAACTTGGCCGGTTTTTTTGCTTCTGTACGATGGAGAAGGGGCGGACAGCTGGACATGTTTCGGGATAAGTGGACGGAGGGGGTTCGGGCGGGATCAGCCAATGTCAAGTGGGAGGGCGAAGTCGCGGGGAGGTCTGCCCAGCAGTGGGGCAGTATGGGCTAGTAATAAATTAACTAACTGTATAAACTAACTCAGCGGCTCAGTTGTTAAGGCAGCGCCAGTGGTTAGCGCTCCTGACGTGGGTTCGATTACCACCCAGGGCAAACATTTCTGTGATGAGCAGATTTGTTTGCTCTATGTATGGCTGTATTATATTTAGGAATGTCTATTTATTATGTATCGTATTTATACAGGGAACCCTAATTTGGGGCCAGGTGACCGTGTGTGATTTGTGCCGGATATTTATTTATTTTATAATAGTACTAGCTTCCGCCCGCCACTTCGCCTGCGTGGACTTCAGAATTCGGTCCAGAGAGAAATAAAACGTTAAGGCAGCGCTATCTAGTGACAAAGAAAAAAAAACAGTTTTTAGCCATTCCTCCGGGAACCCTTGAGTTTTTCGGGATAAAAGTATCCTTTGTGTTAGCCGAGTGCTTTAGCTATCTACGTACCAAATTTTATCCAAATCCGCTCAGTAGTTTCGGCGTGAAAGCGGAACAAACAAAAAACAAACAAACAGTCATCCATACTTTCGCATGTATAATATTATTAAGAAGACAATATGATACAAGTTTTATTACTGGCTAAACTAGACCATATTCACAGTTCACATCGAGAAACCGAACTTTCATCCGTAGCTGGTCGGTTTATTCAACAAACTCCCTTTTTATGCTGCGATTTTACTTAACATTTCTGAAATCACAATAAGGTCAGTTTCAAACAAGAATACAATACAGGGTATTAGGAAGCTCAAACAACAAACATTTCATCAAGAGAAACACCACAACAGCCGCAACCAATCTCAGCCTCATCAGTGGGGCAATAATAAAGATAAGACGGTCGGTACCCTACTTAACGACAGATTGTTCGGCATGAGCCATCGAATTCAGAATGTTTGAAATATTGTGCTTCAATTTCCTTTACCTTTTCTTATGTGTAGCAAGTATTGTAATAGGAAAACATTTATCTGTACGTATGTTGTGTATGAACCGTAGCGTAGGGTTTCCCTAGGATGGTGCTTGTTTTATAGGTAATAAAAATAGGTTGATATCTTTTGTTGTGGCCACCCATATAATAATTGTAAAGAAAACACTGGCTAATTGGATTTTCAAGCGACCTTTTCCATTAGATTCGGCAGCTTTCCAAGGCTTTCCAAATATAAGCCTGTTATGAATGATTTTTGTTTCACTTACGTTTTTTATTAATTTTCCAATACGTCACTCGTTTACAACTGCGGAAACACCGCAGTGCACCTATTAGTTCACATAGTATAAGTATAGAGTAATATCCAGCCATCTATTCCCAGGGGCCCCGATGCATAAAAATATTGGGGGGGCTAGGGCAGAAAGTTTTTTTATTTTCCTAATATTTTCTAAATGGCTTTCGCCCACGGCTTTATCCGCGTAGATATCTTTTTTAGGGTTCCGTAGCCAAATGGCAAAAAACGGAACCCTTATGGATTCGTCATGTCTGTCTGTCTGTCCGTCCGTGTGTCACAGCCACTTTTTACGAAAGTATAAGAGCTATACTGTTGAAACTTGGTAAGTAGATGTATTCTGTGAACCGCATTAAGATTTTCAAACAAAAATAGAAAAAAAACAATAAATTTTGGGGGTTCCCCATACTTAGAACTGAAACTCAAATTTTTTTTTCATCAAATCTATACGTGTGGGGATCTATGGATAGGTCTTCAAAAATGATATTGAGGTTTCTAATATATTTTTTTTCTAAACCGAATAGTTTGCGCGAGAGACACTTCCAAAGTGGTAAAATGTGTGTCCCCCCCCCTGTAACTTCTAAAATAAGAGAATGATAAAACTATAAAAAATATATGATGTACATTACCATGCAAACTTCCACCGAAAATTGGTTTGAATGAGATCTAGTAAGTAGTTTTTTTTTAATACGTCATAAATCGTAAACCGCAAATTACCTTTCATTCAATCAACTCAAATATAAAAAAAGCGGCCAAGTGCGAGTCGGACTCGCCCATGAAGGGTTCCGTAGCAGCAAGTAACATAATATAAAAGTTCTTGTAGTTCGTTGTAGGTAAATTGCGGTTTACAATTTATGACGTATTAAAAAAAAAACTACTTTCTAGATCTCGTTCAAACCAATTTTCGGTGGAAGTTTGCATGGTAATGTACATCAAAAATTTTTTCTAGTTTTATCATTCTCTTATTTTAGAAGTTACAGGGGGGGGGGACACATACATTTTACCACTTTGGAAGTGTCTCTCGCGCAAACTATTCGGTTTAGAAAAAAATGATATTAGAAACCTCCATATCATTTTTTAAGACCTATCCATAGATACCACACACGTATAGGTTTGATGAAAAAAAAATTTTGAGTTTCAGTTCTAAGTATGGGGAACCCCCAAAATTTATTGGTTTTTAGGGTTCCGTAGCCAAATGGAAAAAAACGGAACCCTTATGGATTCGTCATGTCTGTCTGTCTATCTGTCTGTCTGTCTGTCTGTCTGTCCGTATGTCACAGCCACTTTTTTCCGAAACTATAAGAACTATACTGTTGAAACTTGGTAAGTAGATGTATTTTGTGAACCGCATTAAGATTTTCACACAAAAATAGAAAAAAAAACAATAAATTTTGGGGGCTCCCCATACTTAGAACTGAAACTCAAAAAAATTTTTTTCATCATACCCATACGTGTGGGGTATCTATGGATAGGTCTTCAAAAATGATATTGAGGTTTCTAATATCATTTTCTTCTAAACTGAATAGTTTGCGCGAGAGACACTTCCAAAGTTGTAAAATGTGTGTCCCCCCCCCCCCCCGTAACTTCTAAAATAAGAGAATGATAAAACTAAAAAAAATATATGATGTACGTTATCATGCAAACTTCCACCGAAAATTGGTTTGAACGATATCTAGTAAGTAGTTTTTTTTAATACGTCATAAATCGTAAACCGCAATTTACCTTTCATTCAAGTTACAACGAACTACAAAAACTTTTATATTATGTTACTTGCTGCTACGAAACCCTTCATGGGCGAGTCCGGCTCGCACTTGGCCGCTTTTTTTTCTATTTTTGTATGAAAATCTTAATGCGGTTTACAGAATACATCTACTTACCAAGTTTCAACAGTATAGTTCTTATAGTTTCGGAAAAAAGTGGCTGTGACATACGGACGGACAGACAGACATGGCGAATCCATAAGGGCACCGTTTTTAGCCATTTGGCTACGGAACCCTAAAAAATATTGAGTTCAAGACATGTGTGATTACTGATTATGAATTTATACGGAACCCTCGGTGCGCGAGTCCGATGCGCACTTGGCCGGTTTTTTGTGATTTCGAGCCGCAAGACAGCCACCAGTATTTTCATAGAAAATATTGGGGGGGCTCACCTTTTGATGCTACACGACAAGGAAAAGTATTATTGTATAATAAATAATATAATACTAGCATACTAGCATCCGCCCGCGACTTCGTCTGCGTGGACTTTAGCATTGGGTCCAGAGAGACTGAAAATGTCAACGAGGCGCCATCGCCATATCGTGACGAAGTGGAAATTTTGAGTTCTAAGCATTCCTCCGGGAACCTTTAAATTTTCCGGGATAAAAAGTATTCTATGTGTTAGCCGAGTGCTTTATCTATGTACCTACCAAACATCCAAATCCGTTCAGTAGTTTCGGTGTGAAAACGGAACAAACAAATAAACTCACATACAAACAAACATCCATACTTTCGCATTTATAATATTAGTGAGATAGTGAGAAGTGAGATGAGATGAGATGAGATTAAAGGCCTGTTTTCCGCCGTTGTTTGTATGTCTACAGCATGGATTGGAATGATTTTTTTATGTGATGGAAAGCTGGTATACTGAAGACAGAATCTTTATAGCTATAGGTTTCGATTAAATAAGAAATATTATAATATTTTTATTTATTATACCTATCGCTCGTAGATGTCTTTTGTATGGCAACTTCATCTGTGCTAGTAAATCAGGTGACCCGCCTGCTCATTTGCCACCTATGCCCTATGCATGCCATAAAAAATACTACCAGTATCACTACATAGTATAAAACAAAGTCGCTTCCCGCTGTCTTTCTGTCCCTATGTATGCTTAGTCTTTAAAACTACGCAACGGATTATTGGATTTTGATGCGGTTTTCCAAACAGATAGAGTGATTTAAGAGGATGATTTATGTGTATATAATACATTGCACCCGTGCGAAGCCGGGGCGGGTCGCTAGTGAAAAATAAAAATAGGAAAGTCATCACGATACAACTATACAAGCCATCCAAAGTCGAAATCTGATTTAAGGTCGCGAATTCCCTTGAAGTGCCATTTTTATATCTCATACGTACAGCAATACGAGAAAATTATGATAATAAACGGATTTTTCTAAAATGTTTAAATACTATCTACGATGTTTAAACCCTATTCCTGTACCTCCATTATAGCTCAGTAATTACGGGATACACATTCGGTTTTGCCGCCCGCCCGTGCGCGTTGTTCCTTCCTTTGTCGTCGTGTTTTGCACGGTTAAGTTACGTTACACTGTAAAGCCTCAAAGTAATAAATGAAAACTGAAATTATACAGGGTGTAACAAAAAGGCGCAGTAATACTTCAAGGCGGGCTTCTACTCATCAAACTGAACAACTTTTGTTCTACAACTTTGTTGAAATCGCATAAAATTTTTTGGACTTTTCATACAAACTTGACTCGCCAGCAGGTGGATTTGTATGAAAAGTCCAAAAATTTTATGAGTAGAAGCCCACCTTGAAGTATTACTGCACCGTTTTGTTACACCCTGTATTATTCGAAGTAGGTTACAATGTAGGTACACTTTTTTGAAAGAAAAAAAAAGTCGAGCACAGAGGAAACTCCCTGCAACACATTTTTTTTAAATAAAAGTCTTATGTACATGCTATATTATATTACATAATGTGGGCAAATAAGTTAAACTAGCCTCGCTTTTATTATATTATAAATGCGAAAGCGAGTTTGTTTTCCTTTACGTCGTCGCAACCAATGGAACAATGGATTTGACATGATTTTTTGCATAAAGATAATTGACGGGGTGGTGAGGTGACAATAGGCTAATCTTACATTTTATCCTGCAAAATATCGATTTTTCTTGGGATCCACACCGGGTGACCGGGAACCTCATAATAATGCAACTCGACCAAGCGACGTAGGTATTTATTACTATAAATATTGAACCGATTTAATTAAAATTTGGCAGATCCAAAGAGCCTATGTAAAGGACGGAGAACAACATAGAATATTTTATCCATGAAAAGCTCATTTCCGCGATCGCGATCCTCTTCTCAACGTCAGTTTTACATACTAATTACATCGATTTCGATTGACAAAAACAATATGTCAATAATTAATGACACAGTTAGAAAACACCAATAAAATTACAGACAGCCCACATGGACGATAGCAGATCACGAGCGAGAGTCAGCCATCGATCCCCTGAACTACCTATATCTGAGGGAAGGGAACAACGACCAGCGCCTCCGAGCTACGACGAATAAATGGCTGACTGATTCGGTGGCTCAATTTTTTGTGCTCCTGACTACTGATCTGAGTTTATGGATTCGATTTTTACCCAGAGAAAACATTTCTGTGATGAGCAGATTTGTTTGCTCTGAGTATTTGGATGTCTTATATGTATAAGTATGTAAGTATTTAAACTTATGTACCAATTTAACACTGGTTCCCATAATACAGGGAATCCTAGTTAGGGTGGCCGTGTGTGATTTGTCCCAGATATTTATTATGTATTAAATAAACGAGTATACTCTGTGAAACAAGTTCAGTTCAGTACAGCTACACGAGTAAGTATACAGAGCTATAGGCACTTAAACAAATAGCTGGTTCTTTTCTATTCATTAAGCTCGAATGAGGAGTCGGTACTGTGAAGAGCGTCTGCCTAATTTGTTTTATTGGTTGAGGCTGTCGCAGTGAATAGCTAAGGTTAGCGTTGTGATTTGTCCCGAAACCTCGATTGTTGTTAAGGTCACCTCAGTCTATGCAGGTGGTCGTTAGACTCGCCATATTATGACGTCGTTAAATGTTACCAGACGTTAAGGTTTCCTTACATACTTTAGTCTAAATTAATCTCCAAATTACTCAGTTACTCACTACTCAATAAATACTAACTATGTAAGCGTTTAAAGAAAAAAACTGAAAATACCAAGCTTCATAGGTTTCCTGATTACATTTTTCATTTCAGATATTGTAATAAAGATTTTGAAATAAATTGGATAAGAGTATTACTGCACGTAAAGGTATGTACTGTACATAAAATAATGTTTGTTGGAGAATTATTACAACATGCTTGCTTATTTTTAAATTGAGCTTTTCTCGGAATTATTTTTAGAGTTTCGTACTCAAAGGGCACCAACGGACTAAGTGTTACACTCTCAGGATTTAGGACATGTTCGGGTATCATTTGTGCTTCTACGACTTCTCGTTCAAGTTTTTTTTTCAGGCGACTCGCCACGCCACGCCGCACGTCATAACGATCGCGAACCGAATAAAAACATTTCGATTTTTTACAGCAATTATTTAGCTCTTGGAATTATGTTACTGGAAAGTAGGTAGGCGTCATACAGATGATGGTAGCGGGCTCACCAAGATTCTCCAACGCAATGGAGAAGTATTTTAATTCCGCAACACATCAATGCAGTCAACATTGATGTTTGGCGGCAACACATAGATAAAATTGAAAAAGCTAGCCAGGCGGGCTTTCAGAACGCTCTACCACCATCCAAAGAGAGTTCTACATCCCCGCTAGGGAATCTACCCGGTGACTTTATAATGTGAAACGAGTTGCCTAATCACTACGCCACGGAGGCGCTTATTTATTCACATTCTATAGATACATAAAAATATTATTGTATAGGTGTGCTGTGGCGATGTGGAAGGAACCCTCGGTGAGCGGGCACGGCTCGCATCTGGCTCGCTGCCGATATTATACTTTATAAATATTTACAAAGCTCATTTTAAGAGGATACTAAATGTAATTTTCTTGGGAGTTTCAACATAACAGTTTTCGTAGGCAAAATTAATTTAATGTTGCTTCTACATATTATATAGGTACATAATAAAAACAGATCACAGCTCCTAAAATGCTTTTATCTACAAGATGTTTTTTTTATGGCGGATGTGAATATTATAATATTCTAAGCTAAGCTATTATCGGGTCGGGACTCTCCATACAAATATGGTCATGCTTGCAATCTGATAGAAAGCACAAAAGTAGGTAACCAAATTATAATTTCGTTTTGCAGCCTATGTGTATGTACGTGTACGTACACACACGTTTATGGCATCGCATCTATCAAACGTGGGGACCAAAGGTTTTTTTTTCGAAGCAAGTTTAATTGCGGCGCTTTTTACATAAATTTCGTTTAGTGGTTTTCCAATTTATCGGGCGGGAGTCGGTGTCATGTGATAGTTGAATGCAGCCTGCTTGCGGTAAGGGACCAAGACAACATTTAACAACACTTCCATTTGTTAAAATCTGTTCACCAGTTAAATCTGTACGACGCAACAAAGTTACCTAATACCTATATGTCAATTGTCTGTAAGATTTAAATCCTCACTTTTCTGGTTTTGTCGTAGCGGAGAAGAATGTGCGGTTTCCGCGGGCCGCTTACTTAGGTACCTACCAGTAATTTATCCGTACAAAACATTCTGACATTGAGCAGGTGCGCATCTGCTCAACCCGTTTCTGTGTTTTGTTCCTCAATCAGGAGGTCGTGGTTTCGGAGGCCGCTGTTCGCCGCCGCGCCGCAACAAAAGCCATCGGCGCCGCGCGGCGGGCTCAGTGCTGCTTTAGCTTCGGCTACATTGGTTACCAGGAGACGAAAATGAAACGCCCGGTAATCTCATTGTTTTCAAACGAAACAAATTGCTTTTCAAGCAACTGCTATGAAAACCTTAGGGTAGGTTTATATATAGGTACTTTCTTTTTGTAACAAGGGCACTCTGTGCTTTATGAAATACTTAGCTTATGTTACACTTATGAATCACAATATAACTGAGGTTTCTTCTGATGGATTTGGTCAACTTATACCACTGAAGTTTCGATAGTTTGAATTTTTTACTTTTTGGTAATTTATCCACGCGGAAATTAGGTGTAATACAGCCCTCTTAATATAACTTGTCTCTGGTGCACCCCAACCGTTTGAGCTTGTTTCTGAGCGGGGCAGAAATTATTGTCTAATTTCTTAATAAGTTTTCCAGAGACCCATTCTGTTGTTACAATCGCAGTGTAGCGCTGGCCGCGCTGGCGCTGGTGTCTCTCGCGCTCGGCCCGCGCCCCGCGCTCCCCGCGCACCTCGCCGCCGCGCCCCCGGACCTGCACAAATTGACGGAGTTGCTGGATCGCCTGGTGCTTCCAGCTGACATGCCTCCTGCCTACCAGCCTCGCGGTGAGCACTGTGGAGCTTCCAGCCACCATCGCCACTCTCAGCCTGTGCGCGATTCTCATCTGGTTTTATTCAGACAGTTCGTAGGACAAGGTCTCACCATCAGGCCGGACGTCAAAGCGGGGATGGAAACTGACTTGCCTATCAAGATCTAAAGTTATCCAGGTTAACACACACAATAATTTACATGCTGTTAATACTGATGTTTAGCTGGTTAAATAGAATGCCCTTTTACCACACACAGAGCGGATCTCAAACAAAGTTGGACTGCATCAGAAATTGAACTCGTTGTCAAGATATTTCGTCTCAGAGACGTTGGAATCCACTGATGCTTTTTCTATGTGTTATATTTTTCAACTTCTTAACTATGTAGGTATATTATCTTTGATGGCTCCCTCCGGCACCGGTAGACGGCGAACAGTTCGAGTACATAGTGGTGGGCGCGGGCGCGGCGGGCAGCGCGGCGGCGGCGCGACTGGCGCGAGCCGGCGCGCGCGTGCTGCTTGTGGAGGCCGGTGGCGACCCGCCGCTGCTCAGCGCGGTGAGTGCTCGGCCCGTCCATCACCATTACTCATTGCGATTCTGCGGTGAACCTAGGGACTTTTTGTCATGTCCAGATCCACACGATCTGCAAAACAAAAGGATTTCACTATTTTACAAACGAAAAGTAGAGCATATATTCGTTTCAGATCCCCGTGTTGGCGATGGCACAGCTGGGTTCGGAGTACGACTGGGCGTACCTTAGCGCGCCCAACAACGCGTCGTGCCAGAGCGCGCGCGCCGGCGCCGGCCGCTGCCGCCACAGCCGCGGCCGCGCACTCGGCGGCTCCACCGCGCTCAACTTCATGCTACACTCGCGCGGCTCCCCGCCCGACTACGAGTACGGCCTGCCCGGCTGGAACTGGGACGAGTTCCGACCGTACTTCCTCCGCCACGAAGGATTCCAGGACATCGGCTCCCTTCCGAAGTCATCGGTCCCTTATCACAACGCGACGGGTCCCATGAAAACGCAATTCTTCGACGATCCAAGGAACGAGTGGCACGACAGGATCCGGGAAGGGTACCGAGCGTTGGGCTTCCCGGTCAACCCGGACGTGGACGCGGAATCCCAGGTGGGCGTGGCGCGGCTTGCGGGCTACGTGCACGCGGGGGAGCGGATGAGCGCCGCGCGGGCGTATCTGTCGCGAGAGGAGGACTGGACGAGGCTGAAGGTGGCGAAGCGGACGCGCTGCACCGGGTTGATCATCGACGAGCGCGGCGCGGCGCGCGGCGTGCGTCTGGCGGGCGCGCGCGGGCCGCTGCGCGTGCGGGCGCGGCGCGAGGTGCTGCTGGCGGCCGGCGCGCTGGCCACGCCGCACCTGCTGCTGCTGTCCGGCGTGGGGCCCGCGCCGCACCTGCGCGCGCTCGGCCTGCCCGTGCGCGCCGACTTGCCCGTCGGCGAGCGCATGAGCGACCACCTGCTCCTTTTCCTCTTCGTTCTCGTCGACGGCGAGGGGCCGCTGATCGCCGGCCTGGACGCGGTCGCACAGGGGATCCGGTGGGCCCTGAAGCGCACCGGCGCCTTTGCGTCCGACGGGCTGTCCGATGTAGCGGCGTTCGCGAACGCGCAGTGTTACGATTCGAAACGAAGACGGCTTCGGAGCGACGGCCCCGAGTGTCGGCTGCCGTCAATCGAGGTGATCCACTTCTACGTCCCCCGCGGGGCGCTGGCGCTGGCGCGGCCCCTGCTGGCTCGCGTCACCGACTTCAACGACGTGCTGCTGGACCAGCTCGTGGCGGCCAACGCGGCACACGCGCTCGTGGCGGCGTGCCCCGTGCTGCTGGCGGCGCGGTCGCGCGGCTCACTGCGGCTGGCCTCCGCCGACCCGCTGCGGCCGCCGCTCATAGACCTCAACTACCTCTCCGATCGCCGAGACATGGACGAGCTGCTGCGAGCGATCGGCATAGTGCGGGATCTGGTGAAGACGCCCGCGTTTGAAGGAGCGTCACTGTTTCAACCGAAGCTGAAGGGCTGCCCGAGCGGGAGACAGGGCGGCGGCGGCTACTGGCGCTGCTACGCGCGGCACCTGTCGGCGGCGGCGTGGCACGCGGCGGGCGGCGCGGCGCTGGGCGGCGTGCTGGACGCGCGGCTCCGCGTGCGGGGGGTGCGGGGTGCCCGCGTGGCGGACCTGAGCGCGCTGCCGCGGCCCCCGCGCGCGCACCCCGCCGCGGCCGCGCTGGCGCTCGGCGAGCGCGTCGCCGACTTCCTGCTGCAGGACAACGCTGACTGACGCGATCTCACTAAGTACCTACCTGTAGGAAAATAATGTAGAAACTTTTTTTACAAAACTGTTGTTTTCCGTAGGTCCTGTACCGCAGGAAAAGAAGACTAGTTACTACATCGCATCCAATGATTTAAAAAAATGTTAACGATCTGTTGAAGTTGAAGTAGCTTAGTCCACTCAAAGTGTACCTTGTAACGAAGTACGTCGCTCCTTTTCCCAGACGATTTCGCAGTAGAGTTTTGCGACATAAATAGATAAAAAATATCTTTTTGGCACAAGAAAAGTGAATAATACCCTTCACAACAACTCGCTCAGCACTTGTCATGTTGCCCTATCCAGGATTAAAAGATAATACTTTGTATTTTGTTGCGATGTATTTCAGGTAAGTATAAAACGTGTTTGTAAGCCCAGTCGAGGGTATTGGGTACGAAATAAAATAAATAAAATGAAACAGCCTCGTGACTTTTACGCCGAGAGTATGTAACACCCTCCGGCATATATCAAAATGCCAATAAAATTTTTGCTTTAAAATTCCAAATAAAGCTGTGAATTATATTAAGGACTGTCACGATGGTCTAAAGCTTGTAGAAAAGATGAAGGGCTCGCAGATATTGGATTGGTGGAAAGAATAGTGAAATGGATGGAAAATCATGTTTGGTTCAAGTAGGAAAAATCCATAAACACTTTTGGAAAAATTAAGTAAAAATATTGCAAATGATCGAAAATTAAATGTTCGGAAAAGTTATAAAAACTTGTTAAAATTTTTGAAAAATGTTGAAAAATTTCGGAAAATAAAAGTTAGGAAAAAGTTGGAAAAACTTGTAAAATTTTTCGAAAAATGTTAGAAAATTTCAAAAAATAAAAGTTAGGAAAAGTCATAAAAACTTGTAAAAATTTTCGAAAATAAATGTCAAAGTTCGAAAATTCTAAGATAGATAAAGTTAGGAAAATTTATGGAAAAACGACTATGTCCATGGTTCAGTTCGTGTATTAAACGCGCAGCCTATGTCGTCGGTCTGTTCGCGGCAGGCTGCGGGGCGCGCGTCGTCTGAGAGTCGCAGGTCGATGCGCGGCGGACTGCAGGCAGCCAGGCGCCGGATGGTCGCGGTCCGTAAATCAGTTCGTGTATTAAAATGTTTTCTTTAATAACTAGGTCAAATTGGGGAATATTCGATTTTAAATTAGATAGGGATGCTTAGGATTGTGCCCTGCACAGTTATGGGTAGTTTAAAGAAAATTGGAGAAAGTCGCACGACCACCCTAGCGGGCTTGCAAAAGACGTCGCGCGTATACATGGGACCAGTATAGAAGCGATGGGTGAAATACAGCTGTAAGGGGATTGTAGGGCCGTCGTATAGACTATGTTAGGACAACCCCGGGGGACGACTAGAAAGTCGATAGCGATGTTGTGACATTGCTGGAGCGCCGGTATCAGGCGGAGAACGGTGATACGTAAGGTGGCAAAATGATATGATCTACTTAGGATCAGACGAGGCTGTGGGCGATGTAGCTTGGAAGCTAAAAAGCCCTAGCCAGGTTTTTGAGATCATAATGGTGGATGATCGACATGACCAAGGAGCAGGCCTTGGATCATGGGCATATGATGTTTGAGCGGACACATATTGCAGAGCACTCGGTAATCGAAGCCGGTTAACACTGAGATGCTGACAGTCAACATGTGGGTGGTTGACTATAAACAAGATCATGTTGACACGGTGCTGCAAGGCATGCGGTGCGCAACGGTAGATGATCAGTATGACCAAGATGCAGACCTTGGATCATATGCATATGATGTTTGAGAGGACACATATCGCAGAGCACTTAGTAATCGAAGCCGGTTAACACTAAGCTGCTGACAGTCAACGTGTGGGTGGTTGACTATAAACTATATAAAACTATAAACGTTGGCACGATGCTGCAAGGCATGCGGTGCGCAACGATGGATGATCGATATGACCATGATTGAGCCCATGGTTCATAAGCATATGATGTTTGAGGGGACACATATAGCTGAGCATTCAATAATCGAAGCCGGTTAATATTGATATGCAGACAGTCTACGTAGGGGGACGTTTGACTATAAACTCGAATATGTTGACACGGTGCTGCGAAGCATGCAGTGCTCAACGAGCAAATAACATAGAGTCATCGCCTATGTTATGAGAGGGGAGGGAAAAGACCTTGGGTCTTTGATGTACTTCACCATTGCCGGCGCAAGGTGTAAGTTGCACTAGTGAATCGAGCTGAAAGGCGAGATCGTCACGAATGCCGTAGGGAAATGACGTAGATGTTCGCTGATAAACGTTGTGTTGTACGACTGCTGAATGCGCCGCTAGGTTGTTTGTTTTGACAAAGAGCAAGGACCGAGCGGACATTGTGAGGCAGTGCTATCGTACATTTTGAAATTATTCAAGCTTATATCTGGCGTGCCGTTGGCACGCGATAGACAGCTTAATACACCTGCTGCTATGTAGCCTGGGGGAGGACTGTGGTTGCATATGTTTTAATGCTACAGAACTCTCGCGGGTGACGGCGAGATGATCATGAGTGCTTCCGGGCCTTAAGTGGATGTCTCTCAAATTCCGAGTTTATTGAATTCGTTGTGCACATGTTAAACGACATGATATGCGTGATTACTCGCTTGAGAGTAAAAAGATAAGATTCGACTGCGAATCGCAGGGTAAGGGGGCATGTCCGGGGTAGAACCTTTGCATGTCGTCTTATTTCTGTTCAAAAGATAGGTAGTCTAGATACTCTTAGTCTGAAAAGATTAGGCAAAGTCTAAGGACTATAAATGATCAATGCTTCCTGTAAGAGAGTCTAAGTGTTGATTGAACTTGAACAAGTTACAGTCATGGAACACTACGTAATGAAGACCCCATTACGATGGTTTAATGCAATCTGTGAATATACAGGTGTAAGAAGCATGATAAACCATACAACCTATTCTCTGAAGTGAGAACACCATGCCAAGGGCATAAACCGTTTGATGTGCAATCTGTGAATATACAGATGGAAGAAGCACGGTTAACCAAACTATCTATTCTCTGAAGTGAGAACACCATGCCAAGGGCATAAACCGTTTGATGTGCAATCTGTGAATATACAGATGGAAGAAGCACGGTTAACCAAACTATCTATTCTCTGAATTGAGAACATAATGCCAAGGGCATAAACCGTTTGATGTGCAATCTGTGAATATACAGGTGGAAGAAGCACGGTTAACCAAACTATTTATTCTCTGAGTGAGAACGTATTGCCTTCGTTTGATATGCAATCTGTGAATATACAGGTGGAAGAAGCATCTAAATCAAACGACCCAAATCACTTAGGTGATAAAATTATACAATGCAGTCTACGAAGCCGTGGATGTAAGAAAGCATTGAATTGGGTAAAAGGCTAATCGACAAAGTACGACATCGGTGGGTGGTAATAAGAGTGATGGCAACGTTCATAGGAATTGTCTGCTTCATTGAGCCTTCCTCGGCATTGCGACTTGAGGCGGGAGTGCGTGAATGTCATGATATTCAACTTGGACACAGCGGACATTCGGTTTACCGCGTACCGATGATCTAAATCTGTATGGGCGAGATACAGTTATTGACGAGTGGAGGTGTAAGCGTTCTTTATCAAGGAAGCTACGCTATACCCGACCATGAGGCTCACATGGATCGAGGTATAGAGTGTGTTTTAGTCAAACACTAAGCGATAGTGCTTTACAATTTCCACATTGATGGAATGTAATAGCTATGGTCATATGGTAGTATTGACTATCGACAATGATGGGTCGTTGCATCATATGGAAGAGAGGTGGCAATTAGCTGCACGTAGCGTGTTTTCTAATCAGAGGGATCGACAGCCGATCGACCTTCTATTTGTAAAATTTTTTTTGGACTTTTTATACAAATCGATCAGCTGGCGAACCAAATTTGTATGAAAAGTCCAAAAAAATGTTTGCGATTTCAACAAAGTTGTAGAACAAAAGTTGTTCAGTTTGATGGGTAAAAGCCAACCTTGAAGTATTGTCACACACTTCTGTTACACCCTGTATATGTGAACTGTGTGGCGGCGTTGTCGGCAGCTGGTGCGCATCATCCGCAAGCACCCGCAGGCCGAGACCAAGCCGCGCCGCCGCCGCGCCTGCGCGCTGCTCTGAGCAGGGGCACGCCGCCGCCGCCGACTGCCCTGCAATGGCCGCTGCTGTAGTTGCCACAGGATCGTGCTCACCACGGAGACGGCGCTCCGAGATGACCTCATTCCTCGGCTTGGTGTTAATGGTTGGTAACATCGAGGTCGTCGTCGACACGAATATTTTCGTAAGCGAGCAGGTATGCGAAAATATTTCCAGAATTTTAAAAATTTTCCCGACTACAATAGACCTGTTCTTCGCCGGAACGACCGAGGATGAAACGCACCAAAACGGTGGAGGAACGATGTATGATACGATTCGCTAGTTCCGCTACTGAAGAGCGACAAATAGAACTTTGGTTGATATTGGCCCGAATGAGATTGAAATGTGTAAGAATTTGATGAAAGTAGCATTAAAAGCACAAGTAACACTTGTATATGTTTTATGTATGTTTACATGTTAGATACCTTAAGTAAGAAGTACACTCTTTCGCGATTCGTTCAGTTGTGTGGAGTCAGCGAATATAAATTGAGCCGCGTAAGGCAAAGACCAGATTTTCGTGTTCACGCGATTGAGCGCTCGGAATAGTGTACGTCTAGCTGGGTACACATTGATGTTGATGTCTGGCTGATACCAAAAGTATATTGCATTGTATTTAATGGTATTGATGCATGGAAGAGTAAGCATTTATTGTAGACGTAATAAATAACTAAGTAAGTGATACGAAAACCCCAAAGTTAGCAACAAATTAAAGTGACTTCATTTGTATATTGAAGTTTATAATACTCAGTGATTTTGTATAGAATTTATTGCATATTCCATGTTGTTTATATTGATATAAAGTTTTATTTATTTACACCATATTTATTAGTTTATAGACGGTAGGATAATTTTGTAGTTAGTTGCGGTACAGCCGCAGAGGCTCAGTTGCGAACTACTAAATGTTATCGTGCAAAGCATTCGAATGAACATAATTTTAAACTTTATTTGCGCTTTTTGCAAAAATGGTAAAGTTTTTTTTATTAAATTGTCATCAGGTGTGATGATGCCAAGGGCTTACCAATTGAGGGTAAAAAATATATTGTGAAAGGGGTTTGAAAGTTATTGACATAGTGCAGAGCAGACTCCGCCATTTTGATTTTTTCCTCTCCATACAAAAATTTCAAACTCCTTGAAATATAAATTAAGGCTGACCTAATGTACAACCAAAAATTCGTACCAAAGAAGGTCTGACTGTTTAACGTTATCCATGCCAGCTAGGCTGTATCAGTCCTCGGTCCAGACGTTGGCTGAACGCGTTGGTTTAATTCGGATTAGTATGCACTGGATAAGTGAGCATGAAATGATCTTTTTAAGTCTATTATATTTTCTGAACATGTTTTTACAATTACCATTTTTTTATTCAAAAAGTAAATTACTTTGCAGTCAAGAAACACAGCACTGAAACAGAAACATGACGTCACACGCCGATTTTGTAGACAGTGCTAAGTGCGCAGTACAGAGCAAAATACATGCCTATTTGTTTGTTGGTTCAGCGTAAGATTTAGTCATATGACGTTTTCGAGTATTGAAAATGTTTACAGTTTTATGCAGTAGTAAAATTCATATTTAATTAATAAATTGTAACAGATACAAACACATCCGCACACACACTCGAATTGTCTACTGTAATGTAATCGATTACACCTACTTGACACCTGCTGGTGTTGTGTTTGACGAAAAAATGTGCGCATTCAGCCAACGTGTGGTCCCGGCGCTGTGTTATACACACGGCGGATGGCGGGGGTTCACCCAAAAATACGCTCCATAGAATAAGAAAGCTGTGATCGCACAACCTTAGCTGTGTGGCAACATTCGAGGCCCCACTGTCGCCCTCGTGGCCGCCGGGTAAACGAACGTTATTGGAATTGACCTAACTGTATCTTGTGTAAGCACATTGTAGACTTGGTTATCAATAAATAATATAGGTTATATTACGTGTTGTTGTATACATAGATGTTGTCGTAAATATTATAACAATAAACGTAAATTAAGGAATTGAAAAAAGTATACAAAGTAAGCGTCACAATTTATAAAAAATAAAACAGAACAATATTGTAAAACTAAAGTGAAAGAAAGAAAATACTTTTTTTAAATGTAATGAAATGAAATATTTAGGGCGCTTTTATTGTCATGCGTGGCACACGCACGCGGGTCGCTTTGGTAACCTCACGCATGCGGGCAGAAATCCGCATGACAATTAAAGCGCCCTTAATGAGAGTTGTTGATTCAGTCCCAAGTAAACATAAGAAAGCAACTTGTCGTCTAAGCATAGATACATTCCCCGACTCCCGAGTTGCACAGGCACGTGTCATTATTGTTACAAGCAAGTATTTTGTAAAACAGCAAAACAGACGGCACAATTTGGTTGGTGTTTGACAACCAACACGCTGATTGGTCTAGACTTGGCCGGCCATGTTTTGGGTTACGTACGTTACAATGTAAAAAAAACCTGGTTGCCCCGACTGACGGGAATACCAACTTAGTTGGGCCGATTTGCGGGATACCGCAGGGTCTTAACTTTATGCGGGATACCACTGGATTGCGGAATCCCACTTTGCGGGATTGCAATCCCTAGTTTGATTACAATGTAAAAAAATACCACGCGAATACCAACTTAGTTGAGCTGATTTGGTTGTCCATTGTCTAACCAAGTAGTATAGTCTGTTATTAGTTTGCGAACTAATTTTTTACAATGTATTTTGTCGTCTGTATAGTGTACAGTACACTATTGCCCCTGAAGGTTGTCGACCTGGGCCCTGTACTATAAAGATGACAGGTGACAGGTGACAGGCGACAGGTGACAATCTACAATTTTACAATTTCCTGTTCTATAAAAATTACAGGTGACAAAATTGTCATGGTGGAAAATTTACATATTTGTCGAAATGTCATGACAATTTTAAATATTTCTGTTCTATAAACATTTTCAAGTGACAGGTGACAGGTGACAATTTGTCAGGAAAAACTTGTAGAATTTGCTTTATAAGACAGGAAATTGTAGTGACAAGTTTACATATTTGTAGATATGTCAGAACAATTTGACATAGGGTATAGGGCAATGTCGAGAATCGAAACACAAAACAAAACGGCGCTTTGAACGAGTTTGATTGAGTGACCGCGAATTAGAAATCAATTATGGTTCTTATATCTAGTTCAGAGAGTAGCAGTTATAATGAATACGTGGAACTTAATTCACGGGAGCGTCGTCTTAGGGTGTTTTGTGAAAGAGTTAACTTCTCTGTATCTCTTCAATATTTCCAATCTTTGTTGAAAATGCCTAAGACTCTTAATGTTTCTGCCACTTCCTTCCATTTTTTAATTTTATCGTCATGCGTTAATGTGTCACTAAAACGACCGAATAAAATATTTTTGTTTTCATTACTTAAAGAAAGGATGGTTAATTTATTATTTTGCTCCATCGTAGCGAAAATGTAAGACCCAGCAACTTAAAAAGAACCTAAAGAACTTAAAGAGTACCTAGTTATCATGATTTTACACCTACCCGCATTAATACTCATTTAAAAAAAATTACAATATTGTCAGTTACCATGACAAATTTGTCATAGTTACGGACATACTTATAACCTACAATTTTCATCGAAATCCGACAGGCGATTTTTTACAATTTGTAAAGTTTTATAAGACAGAGTTGACAGGTGACAATGCGACTGCTGTTTACCAGTCACATTTTTACAAGTTTGTCACGTTTATAATACAGGACTTGTAGTGACAACTCGACAAATTTGTCAAAATCCGACAAATTTGTCGAATTGTAATCTTTATAGTACAGGGCCCAGAACAACACTGTGTGAATTATATCGAGATTCCCGTGAGACGTAGTCCAATGCAGTAGCATCTGTTAGGTCCACCATTTCTTTGTTATAGCTTAAGTACAATACTCATGTTTGATCTGTTAAAATTTATGCTGTTTAGATACCTGTGTAATTACTCGAATAATTTACTATTCCCGTATGAGTTGTAAACGAGAAGAGTGAAACTCGGCAATGTAAAATAGGCTCTTTCAGCAGCTGGGCGGCAGAGCCTGGTAGTACAACCACAAAATAGACACAGAAGGTCTGCTCAATACAAACCACTAAAATTGTAAGCATATACATGCTTATAGAAATATACGGTCGTTCGAGGCAAGGTCACGATCGCACAGTACGTGATCTTGCCTACAACGACCGTATACATCTATAAACATGTATATGCTTAGGATTTTAGTGAGCGTATTGAGCGGACCTTTTGTATCTATGTCTTTTGTGGTACAACTATGTCGTGTACCGACCTATACAGTAATTAATTATGTACTCCGTATTTTAGACGATAGGGGTGTACATGTACAGCGTGCAATAAACGTAGCAGAACATAATATTTGTCATGTTTTATTTATTATCCACCACTTACTTTTACCTAACCTTATCTTACGGGAAGGCATACCAATTTTTATTAAGATTTAAAAACCGTACATTCAAAGATTTTTAGATCATTCAGTTTCATTTGAAAAAGTTAGTGTTGTAGTGTATGAATGCTTTATTGCACACCAGGAATTTACACTACATTTAAAGTATCGGATTACGTGTACAAAGGCGGTCTTATCGCTAAAAGCGATTTCTTGTAGACAAGTCGGCAACGCACTTATGACTCCTCTGGTGTTGCGGGTGTCTATGGGCGGCGGTAATCGCTTACCATCAGGTGATCCGTCTGCTCGTTTGTCACCTGTCACATAAAAAAACAACCATTGGCAGATATACGATCAAAAGGAATAACGTTAAAGATAGTGCATGAATGATATGAACAATATAACAAAGTAGCAAAGTATGTTATGTTAGTCTTACACAGGTGAAATTGTTATCGCGGACCAAATTTTTAACGTAGTTGCTACTCATGAACCTAAACCACAAAATAGACACAGAAGGTCCGCTCAATATAAACCACTAAAATCGTAAGAACATACATGCTTATATAAATATACGGTCGTTCGAGGCAAGGTCACGATCGCACAGTACGTGATCTTGCCTACAACGACCGTATTCGTCTATAAGCATGTATATGCTTAGGATTTTAGTGAGCGTATTGAGCGGACCTTCTGTATCTATATGTTTTGTGCCTAGACTGTCTCCAAGGACCTACCCATGAGTCAAATCGATGAGCTCACTAGCCAACTTTATATGGAAAGTCCCATTTCTTTTGCTCCGATTTAATTGGTTCTTTAGAGAAAGTTGTTCAGTGTATGAGTAAGTCCGCGATTTCAGTTTCACCCTGAATATCAAGAAATATTTACAATTTTACATATTATTATGTTGTACGTTGTACACACAACATAAAGGTACAATGTCTTTCTATATATTTTAAAGGGCCTATATTTTTTTTGTTCGTCAGTTTTCTGTAGGGACTCGACACTTCCTTTCTTTATTTTGGTACAAAAATATCATGTTAAAAATAAAACTTGTAGCGTATATATTTGTGCTTCCCACATCGCACGTTTACAATCCATTTTGTCCCTCCCCCCCCGCTGATGGGGCACCGGTCTCTTCCTAGGTATGCCTAGGGAATGGTAGGCCGTCCTAGGTACTCCACATACAATGCTTAGTCCTTACACGCATGGTACACACACTCACACAAATGTTGCGCTAAACTGTTTCAGGGCTAGAATTTCTTTGTCACAAAATGTCACAAATTTTTACCTACATAATAAACGAGTAAGGTTTTTATGTGAGTTTGGTGAGCTCCGGCGGGCTCGGGACAAACGCGTTACATTGTTTACTTAATCCAGCGGGCGGCACGGCCTCATCATGACAAATATTTTCAGCAGGAATTTGCCAAGGAAAGCTCCTTTGTTGCTGTTTGTTAGGGCATAAAAAATAAATAAATGCTTAACTACCTAATAAAATGAAAAAAATATATTGCTGTGAACGAACAAAGATTTTCTTTCAAGGATAACTACGAAGGTAATAATAATATCTGGGACAAATCACACTCGGTCATCTGGCCCCAAAACTAGGACTTCCTGTACTATGGGAACCAGAGACTGATATACATACACATATACATTTAAATACATACATATATAGATATAATACACTCAGACACAGAGCAAACAAATCTGCTCATCACAGAAATGTTTGGGTGGGGATCGAACCCACAACTCTCGGATCAGTAGTCAGGAGCGCTAACCACTGAGCCACCGAGTCAGTCGATATTTTTTTGGATTCCTTACCAAAAGGCCAACGGAACCAAACAAATAATAAAAACCGGCCAAGTGCGAGTCGGACTCGCGCACCGAAGGGTTCCGTATAAATTCATATTCACACATGTCTTGAACTCTATATCAAATTCTCATGCCTGCAATCCCTTGAAGCTGTAAGATAATCAAACTTATATGCCAACGCAATCAAAAGATACGGTCGTTTATGCCGCATATTTGGACACTCGCATAGGAATCAAAACCTATTGTGATGTAACTAAAAATGGTTTTCGAAATTTTTCCTTTACTTTTGCTATAAGACATTGCTTCTTGCCAAATTTCATGATTCTAGATCAACGGGATTGTCCAAATATACGTGTCCAAACATATGACATAATGGCCGTATCTCTTGATTGCGTTGGCATGGAAGTTTGATTTTTTCACAGCTTCAAGGGATTGCAGGCCTGAGTATCTCACTAATTCTCACTAATATTATAAATGCGAAAGTTTGTTTGTAATAAACAAACAAGTTTGTCTGTTTACCCCCCCCCCCCCCCTGAGCTGAAGCCTGACCGAAGTAGTAAAACTTCTATAAAATCAAATATAAATAGAGGCATTTCTTAACTATTCAAAAAATTTCGCGCTCGTACGCTCTCGCGACTTTTCATATTAATGGTTAATACCTTCGCCACTAGATGGCGCTGCCTTAACATAAAGTTTACGCAGACGAAGTCGTGGGTGGAAGCTATAAATTTCAACTTGATAGGTACGTCTACGCGTTCCTGTCTTGACAGAAAGACACGACAGACGGACGGACAACGAAGTAATCCTATAAGGGTTTTTCGTTTTGAGGTACGGAACCCTAAAAATAAATAAAAAATTAAACAACTTGGCCGGTTTTTTTGCTTCTGTACGATGGAGAAGGGGCGGACAGCTGGACATGTTTCGGGATAAGTGGACGGAGGGGGTTCGGGCGGGATCAGCCAATGTCAAGTGGGAGGGCGAAGTCGCGGGGAGGTCTGCCCAGCAGTGGGGCAGTATGGGCTAGTAATAAATTAACTAACTGTATAAACTAACTCAGCGGCTCAGTTGTTAAGGCAGCGCCAGTGGTTAGCGCTCCTGACGTGGGTTCGATTACCACCCAGGGCAAACATTTCTGTGATGAGCAGATTTGTTTGCTCTATGTATGGCTGTATTATATTTAGGAATGTCTATTTATTATGTATCGTATTTATACAGGGAACCCTAATTTGGGGCCAGGTGACCGTGTGTGATTTGTGCCGGATATTTATTTATTTTATAATAGTACTAGCTTCCGCCCGCCACTTCGCCTGCGTGGACTTCAGAATTCGGTCCAGAGAGAAATAAAACGTTAAGGCAGCGCTATCTAGTGACAAAGAAAAAAAAACAGTTTTTAGCCATTCCTCCGGGAACCCTTGAGTTTTTCGGGATAAAAGTATCCTTTGTGTTAGCCGAGTGCTTTAGCTATCTACGTACCAAATTTTATCCAAATCCGCTCAGTAGTTTCGGCGTGAAAGCGGAACAAACAAAAAACAAACAAACAGTCATCCATACTTTCGCATGTATAATATTATTAAGAAGACAATATGATACAAGTTTTATTACTGGCTAAACTAGACCATATTCACAGTTCACATCGAGAAACCGAACTTTCATCCGTAGCTGGTCGGTTTATTCAACAAACTCCCTTTTTATGCTGCGATTTTACTTAACATTTCTGAAATCACAATAAGGTCAGTTTCAAACAAGAATACAATACAGGGTATTAGGAAGCTCAAACAACAAACATTTCATCAAGAGAAACACCACAACAGCCGCAACCAATCTCAGCCTCATCAGTGGGGCAATAATAAAGATAAGACGGTCGGTACCCTACTTAACGACAGATTGTTCGGCATGAGCCATCGAATTCAGAATGTTTGAAATATTGTGCTTCAATTTCCTTTACCTTTTCTTATGTGTAGCAAGTATTGTAATAGGAAAACATTTATCTGTACGTATGTTGTGTATGAACCGTAGCGTAGGGTTTCCCTAGGATGGTGCTTGTTTTATAGGTAATAAAAATAGGTTGATATCTTTTGTTGTGGCCACCCATATAATAATTGTAAAGAAAACACTGGCTAATTGGATTTTCAAGCGACCTTTTCCATTAGATTCGGCAGCTTTCCAAGGCTTTCCAAATATAAGCCTGTTATGAATGATTTTTGTTTCACTTACGTTTTTTATTAATTTTCCAATACGTCACTCGTTTACAACTGCGGAAACACCGCAGTGCACCTATTAGTTCACATAGTATAAGTATAGAGTAATATCCAGCCATCTATTCCCAGGGGCCCCGATGCATAAAAATATTGGGGGGGCTAGGGCAGAAAGTTTTTTTATTTTCCTAATATTTTCTAAATGGCTTTCGCCCACGGCTTTATCCGCGTAGATATCTTTTTTAGGGTTCCGTAGCCAAATGGCAAAAAACGGAACCCTTATGGATTCGTCATGTCTGTCTGTCTGTCCGTCCGTGTGTCACAGCCACTTTTTACGAAAGTATAAGAGCTATACTGTTGAAACTTGGTAAGTAGATGTATTCTGTGAACCGCATTAAGATTTTCAAACAAAAATAGAAAAAAAACAATAAATTTTGGGGGTTCCCCATACTTAGAACTGAAACTCAAATTTTTTTTTCATCAAATCTATACGTGTGGGGATCTATGGATAGGTCTTCAAAAATGATATTGAGGTTTCTAATATATTTTTTTTCTAAACCGAATAGTTTGCGCGAGAGACACTTCCAAAGTGGTAAAATGTGTGTCCCCCCCCCTGTAACTTCTAAAATAAGAGAATGATAAAACTATAAAAAATATATGATGTACATTACCATGCAAACTTCCACCGAAAATTGGTTTGAATGAGATCTAGTAAGTAGTTTTTTTTTAATACGTCATAAATCGTAAACCGCAAATTACCTTTCATTCAATCAACTCAAATATAAAAAAAGCGGCCAAGTGCGAGTCGGACTCGCCCATGAAGGGTTCCGTAGCAGCAAGTAACATAATATAAAAGTTCTTGTAGTTCGTTGTAGGTAAATTGCGGTTTACAATTTATGACGTATTAAAAAAAAAACTACTTTCTAGATCTCGTTCAAACCAATTTTCGGTGGAAGTTTGCATGGTAATGTACATCAAAAATTTTTTCTAGTTTTATCATTCTCTTATTTTAGAAGTTACAGGGGGGGGGGACACATACATTTTACCACTTTGGAAGTGTCTCTCGCGCAAACTATTCGGTTTAGAAAAAAATGATATTAGAAACCTCCATATCATTTTTTAAGACCTATCCATAGATACCACACACGTATAGGTTTGATGAAAAAAAAATTTTGAGTTTCAGTTCTAAGTATGGGGAACCCCCAAAATTTATTGGTTTTTAGGGTTCCGTAGCCAAATGGAAAAAAACGGAACCCTTATGGATTCGTCATGTCTGTCTGTCTATCTGTCTGTCTGTCTGTCTGTCTGTCCGTATGTCACAGCCACTTTTTTCCGAAACTATAAGAACTATACTGTTGAAACTTGGTAAGTAGATGTATTTTGTGAACCGCATTAAGATTTTCACACAAAAATAGAAAAAAAAACAATAAATTTTGGGGGCTCCCCATACTTAGAACTGAAACTCAAAAAAATTTTTTTCATCATACCCATACGTGTGGGGTATCTATGGATAGGTCTTCAAAAATGATATTGAGGTTTCTAATATCATTTTCTTCTAAACTGAATAGTTTGCGCGAGAGACACTTCCAAAGTTGTAAAATGTGTGTCCCCCCCCCCCCCGTAACTTCTAAAATAAGAGAATGATAAAACTAAAAAAAATATATGATGTACGTTATCATGCAAACTTCCACCGAAAATTGGTTTGAACGATATCTAGTAAGTATTTTTTTTTAATACGTCATAAATCGTAAACCGCAATTTACCTTTCATTCAAGTTACAACGAACTACAAAAACTTTTATATTATGTTACTTGCTGCTACGAAACCCTTCATGGGCGAGTCCGGCTCGCACTTGGCCGCTTTTTTTTCTATTTTTGTATGAAAATCTTAATGCGGTTTACAGAATACATCTACTTACCAAGTTTCAACAGTATAGTTCTTATAGTTTCGGAAAAAAGTGGCTGTGACATACGGACGGACAGACAGACATGGCGAATCCATAAGGGCACCGTTTTTAGCCATTTGGCTACGGAACCCTAAAAAATATTGAGTTCAAGACATGTGTGATTACTGATTATGAATTTATACGGAACCCTCGGTGCGCGAGTCCGATGCGCACTTGGCCGGTTTTTTGTGATTTCGAGCCGCAAGACAGCCACCAGTATTTTCATAGAAAATATTGGGGGGGCTCACCTTTTGATGCTACACGACAAGGAAAAGTATTATTGTATAATAAATAATATAATACTAGCATACTAGCATCCGCCCGCGACTTCGTCTGCGTGGACTTTAGCATTGGGTCCAGAGAGACTGAAAATGTCAACGAGGCGCCATCGCCATATCGTGACGAAGTGGAAATTTTGAGTTCTAAGCATTCCTCCGGGAACCTTTAAATTTTCCGGGATAAAAAGTATTCTATGTGTTAGCCGAGTGCTTTATCTATGTACCTACCAAACATCCAAATCCGTTCAGTAGTTTCGGTGTGAAAACGGAACAAACAAATAAACTCACATACAAACAAACATCCATACTTTCGCATTTATAATATTAGTGAGATAGTGAGAAGTGAGATGAGATGAGATGAGATTAAAGGCCTGTTTTCCGCCGTTGTTTGTATGTCTACAGCATGGATTGGAATGATTTTTTTATGTGATGGAAAGCTGGTATACTGAAGACAGAATCTTTATAGCTATAGGTTTCGATTAAATAAGAAATATTATAATATTTTTATTTATTATACCTATCGCTCGTAGATGTCTTTTGTATGGCAACTTCATCTGTGCTAGTAAATCAGGTGACCCGCCTGCTCATTTGCCACCTATGCCCTATGCATGCCATAAAAAATACTACCAGTATCACTACATAGTATAAAACAAAGTCGCTTCCCGCTGTCTTTCTGTCCCTATGTATGCTTAGTCTTTAAAACTACGCAACGGATTATTGGATTTTGATGCGGTTTTCCAAACAGATAGAGTGATTTAAGAGGATGATTTATGTGTATATAATACATTGCACCCGTGCGAAGCCGGGGCGGGTCGCTAGTGAAAAATAAAAATAGGAAAGTCATCACGATACAACTATACAAGCCATCCAAAGTCGAAATCTGATTTAAGGTCGCGAATTCCCTTGAAGTGCCATTTTTATATCTCATACGTACAGCAATACGAGAAAATTATGATAATAAACGGATTTTTCTAAAATGTTTAAATACTATCTACGATGTTTAAACCCTATTCCTGTACCTCCATTATAGCTCAGTAATTACGGGATACACATTCGGTTTTGCCGCCCGCCCGTGCGCGTTGTTCCTTCCTTTGTCGTCGTGTTTTGCACGGTTAAGTTACGTTACACTGTAAAGCCTCAAAGTAATAAATGAAAACTGAAATTATACAGGGTGTAACAAAAAGGCGCAGTAATACTTCAAGGCGGGCTTCTACTCATCAAACTGAACAACTTTTGTTCTACAACTTTGTTGAAATCGCATAAAATTTTTTGGACTTTTCATACAAACTTGACTCGCCAGCAGGTGGATTTGTATGAAAAGTCCAAAAATTTTATGAGTAGAAGCCCACCTTGAAGTATTACTGCACCGTTTTGTTACACCCTGTATTATTCGAAGTAGGTTACAATGTAGGTACACTTTTTTGAAAGAAAAAAAAAGTCGAGCACAGAGGAAACTCCCTGCAACACATTTTTTTTAAATAAAAGTCTTATGTACATGCTATATTATATTACATAATGTGGGCAAATAAGTTAAACTAGCCTCGCTTTTATTATATTATAAATGCGAAAGCGAGTTTGTTTTCCTTTACGTCGTCGCAACCAATGGAACAATGGATTTGACATGATTTTTTGCATAAAGATAATTGACGGGGTGGTGAGGTGACAATAGGCTAATCTTACATTTTATCCTGCAAAATATCGATTTTTCTTGGGATCCACACCGGGTGACCGGGAACCTCATAATAATGCAACTCGACCAAGCGACGTAGGTATTTATTACTATAAATATTGAACCGATTTAATTAAAATTTGGCAGATCCAAAGAGCCTATGTAAAGGACGGAGAACAACATAGAATATTTTATCCATGAAAAGCTCATTTCCGCGATCGCGATCCTCTTCTCAACGTCAGTTTTACATACTAATTACATCGATTTCGATTGACAAAAACAATATGTCAATAATTAATGACACAGTTAGAAAACACCAATAAAATTACAGACAGCCCACATGGACGATAGCAGATCACGAGCGAGAGTCAGCCATCGATCCCCTGAACTACCTATATCTGAGGGAAGGGAACAACGACCAGCGCCTCCGAGCTACGACGAATAAATGGCTGACTGATTCGGTGGCTCAATTTTTTGTGCTCCTGACTACTGATCTGAGTTTATGGATTCGATTTTTACCCAGAGAAAACATTTCTGTGATGAGCAGATTTGTTTGCTCTGAGTATTTGGATGTCTTATATGTATAAGTATGTAAGTATTTAAACTTATGTACCAATTTAACACTGGTTCCCATAATACAGGGAATCCTAGTTAGGGTGGCCGTGTGTGATTTGTCCCAGATATTTATTATGTATTAAATAAACGAGTATACTCTGTGAAACAAGTTCAGTTCAGTACAGCTACACGAGTAAGTATACAGAGCTATAGGCACTTAAACAAATAGCTGGTTCTTTTCTATTCATTAAGCTCGAATGAGGAGTCGGTACTGTGAAGAGCGTCTGCCTAATTTGTTTTATTGGTTGAGGCTGTCGCAGTGAATAGCTAAGGTTAGCGTTGTGATTTGTCCCGAAACCTCGATTGTTGTTAAGGTCACCTCAGTCTATGCAGGTGGTCGTTAGACTCGCCATATTATGACGTCGTTAAATGTTACCAGACGTTAAGGTTTCCTTACATACTTTAGTCTAAATTAATCTCCAAATTACTCAGTTACTCACTACTCAATAAATACTAACTATGTAAGCGTTTAAAGAAAAAAACTGAAAATACCAAGCTTCATAGGTTTCCTGATTACATTTTTCATTTCAGATATTGTAATAAAGATTTTGAAATAAATTGGATAAGAGTATTACTGCACGTAAAGGTATGTACTGTACATAAAATAATGTTTGTTGGAGAATTATTACAACATGCTTGCTTATTTTTAAATTGAGCTTTTCTCGGAATTATTTTTAGAGTTTCGTACTCAAAGGGCACCAACGGACTAAGTGTTACACTCTCAGGATTTAGGACATGTTCGGGTATCATTTGTGCTTCTACGACTTCTCGTTCAAGTTTTTTTTTCAGGCGACTCGCCACGCCACGCCGCACGTCATAACGATCGCGAACCGAATAAAAACATTTCGATTTTTTACAGCAATTATTTAGCTCTTGGAATTATGTTACTGGAAAGTAGGTAGGCGTCATACAGATGATGGTAGCGGGCTCACCAAGATTCTCCAACGCAATGGAGAAGTATTTTAATTCCGCAACACATCAATGCAGTCAACATTGATGTTTGGCGGCAACACATAGATAAAATTGAAAAAGCTAGCCAGGCGGGCTTTCAGAACGCTCTACCACCATCCAAAGAGAGTTCTACATCCCCGCTAGGGAATCTACCCGGTGACTTTATAATGTGAAACGAGTTGCCTAATCACTACGCCACGGAGGCGCTTATTTATTCACATTCTATAGATACATAAAAATATTATTGTATAGGTGTGCTGTGGCGATGTGGAAGGAACCCTCGGTGAGCGGGCACGGCTCGCATCTGGCTCGCTGCCGATATTATACTTTATAAATATTTACAAAGCTCATTTTAAGAGGATACTAAATGTAATTTTCTTGGGAGTTTCAACATAACAGTTTTCGTAGGCAAAATTAATTTAATGTTGCTTCTACATATTATATAGGTACATAATAAAAACAGATCACAGCTCCTAAAATGCTTTTATCTACAAGATGTTTTTTTTATGGCGGATGTGAATATTATAATATTCTAAGCTAAGCTATTATCGGGTCGGGACTCTCCATACAAATATGGTCATGCTTGCAATCTGATAGAAAGCACAAAAGTAGGTAACCAAATTATAATTTCGTTTTGCAGCCTATGTGTATGTACGTGTACGTACACACACGTTTATGGCATCGCATCTATCAAACGTGGGGACCAAAGGTTTTTTTTTCGAAGCAAGTTTAATTGCGGCGCTTTTTACATAAATTTCGTTTAGTGGTTTTCCAATTTATCGGGCGGGAGTCGGTGTCATGTGATAGTTGAATGCAGCCTGCTTGCGGTAAGGGACCAAGACAACATTTAACAACACTTCCATTTGTTAAAATCTGTTCACCAGTTAAATCTGTACGACGCAACAAAGTTACCTAATACCTATATGTCAATTGTCTGTAAGATTTAAATCCTCACTTTTCTGGTTTTGTCGTAGCGGAGAAGAATGTGCGGTTTCCGCGGGCCGCTTACTTAGGTACCTACCAGTAATTTATCCGTACAAAACATTCTGACATTGAGCAGGTGCGCATCTGCTCAACCCGTTTCTGTGTTTTGTTCCTCAATCAGGAGGTCGTGGTTTCGGAGGCCGCTGTTCGCCGCCGCGCCGCAACAAAAGCCATCGGCGCCGCGCGGCGGGCTCAGTGCTGCTTTAGCTTCGGCTACATTGGTTACCAGGAGACGAAAATGAAACGCCCGGTAATCTCATTGTTTTCAAACGAAACAAATTGCTTTTCAAGCAACTGCTATGAAAACCTTAGGGTAGGTTTATATATAGGTACTTTTTTTTTGTAACAAGGGCACTCTGTGCTTTATGAAATACTTAGCTTATGTTACACTTATGAATCACAATATAACTGAGGTTTCTTCTGATGGATTTGGTCAACTTATACCACTGAAGTTTCGATAGTTTGAATTTTTTACTTTTTGGTAATTTATCCACGCGGAAATTAGGTGTAATACAGCCCTCTTAATATAACTTGTCTCTGGTGCACCCCAACCGTTTGAGCTTGTTTCTGAGCGGGGCAGAAATTATTGTCTAATTTCTTAATAAGTTTTCCAGAGACCCATTCTGTTGTTACAATCGCAGTGTAGCGCTGGCCGCGCTGGCGCTGGTGTCTCTCGCGCTCGGCCCGCGCCCCGCGCTCCCCGCGCACCTCGCCGCCGCGCCCCCGGACCTGCACAAATTGACGGAGTTGCTGGATCGCCTGGTGCTTCCAGCTGACATGCCTCCTGCCTACCAGCCTCGCGGTGAGCACTGTGGAGCTTCCAGCCACCATCGCCACTCTCAGCCTGTGCGCGATTCTCATCTGGTTTTATTCAGACAGTTCGTAGGACAAGGTCTCACCATCAGGCCGGACGTCAAAGCGGGGATGGAAACTGACTTGCCTATCAAGATCTAAAGTTATCCAGGTTAACACACACAATAATTTACATGCTGTTAATACTGATGTTTAGCTGGTTAAATAGAATGCCCTTTTACCACACACAGAGCGGATCTCAAACAAAGTTGGACTGCATCAGAAATTGAACTCGTTGTCAAGATATTTCGTCTCAGAGACGTTGGAATCCACTGATGCTTTTTCTATGTGTTATATTTTTCAACTTCTTAACTATGTAGGTATATTATCTTTGATGGCTCCCTCCGGCACCGGTAGACGGCGAACAGTTCGAGTACATAGTGGTGGGCGCGGGCGCGGCGGGCAGCGCGGCGGCGGCGCGACTGGCGCGAGCCGGCGCGCGCGTGCTGCTTGTGGAGGCCGGTGGCGACCCGCCGCTGCTCAGCGCGGTGAGTGCTCGGCCCGTCCATCACCATTACTCATTGCGATTCTGCGGTGAACCTAGGGACTTTTTGTCATGTCCAGATCCACACGATCTGCAAAACAAAAGGATTTCACTATTTTACAAACGAAAAGTAGAGCATATATTCGTTTCAGATCCCCGTGTTGGCGATGGCACAGCTGGGTTCGGAGTACGACTGGGCGTACCTTAGCGCGCCCAACAACGCGTCGTGCCAGAGCGCGCGCGCCGGCGCCGGCCGCTGCCGCCACAGCCGCGGCCGCGCACTCGGCGGCTCCACCGCGCTCAACTTCATGCTACACTCGCGCGGCTCCCCGCCCGACTACGAGTACGGCCTGCCCGGCTGGAACTGGGACGAGTTCCGACCGTACTTCCTCCGCCACGAAGGATTCCAGGACATCGGCTCCCTTCCGAAGTCATCGGTCCCTTATCACAACGCGACGGGTCCCATGAAAACGCAATTCTTCGACGATCCAAGGAACGAGTGGCACGACAGGATCCGGGAAGGGTACCGAGCGTTGGGCTTCCCGGTCAACCCGGACGTGGACGCGGAATCCCAGGTGGGCGTGGCGCGGCTTGCGGGCTACGTGCACGCGGGGGAGCGGATGAGCGCCGCGCGGGCGTATCTGTCGCGAGAGGAGGACTGGACGAGGCTGAAGGTGGCGAAGCGGACGCGCTGCACCGGGTTGATCATCGACGAGCGCGGCGCGGCGCGCGGCGTGCGTCTGGCGGGCGCGCGCGGGCCGCTGCGCGTGCGGGCGCGGCGCGAGGTGCTGCTGGCGGCCGGCGCGCTGGCCACGCCGCACCTGCTGCTGCTGTCCGGCGTGGGGCCCGCGCCGCACCTGCGCGCGCTCGGCCTGCCCGTGCGCGCCGACTTGCCCGTCGGCGAGCGCATGAGCGACCACCTGCTCCTTTTCCTCTTCGTTCTCGTCGACGGCGAGGGGCCGCTGATCGCCGGCCTGGACGCGGTCGCACAGGGGATCCGGTGGGCCCTGAAGCGCACCGGCGCCTTTGCGTCCGACGGGCTGTCCGATGTAGCGGCGTTCGCGAACGCGCAGTGTTACGATTCGAAACGAAGACGGCTTCGGAGCGACGGCCCCGAGTGTCGGCTGCCGTCAATCGAGGTGATCCACTTCTACGTCCCCCGCGGGGCGCTGGCGCTGGCGCGGCCCCTGCTGGCTCGCGTCACCGACTTCAACGACGAGCTGCTGGACCAGCTCGTGGCGGCCAACGCGGCACACGCGCTCGTGGCGGCGTGCCCCGTGCTGCTGGCGGCGCGGTCGCGCGGCTCACTGCGGCTGGCCTCCGCCGACCCGCTGCGGCCGCCGCTCATAGACCTCAACTACCTCTCCGATCGCCGAGACATGGACGAGCTGCTGCGAGCGATCGGCATAGTGCGGGATCTGGTGAAGACGCCCGCGTTTGAAGGAGCGTCACTGTTTCAACCGAAGCTGAAGGGCTGCCCGAGCGGGAGACAGGGCGGCGGCGGCTACTGGCGCTGCTACGCGCGGCACCTGTCGGCGGCGGCGTGGCACGCGGCGGGCGGCGCGGCGCTGGGCGGCGTGCTGGACGCGCGGCTCCGCGTGCGGGGGGTGCGGGGTGCCCGCGTGGCGGACCTGAGCGCGCTGCCGCGGCCCCCGCGCGCGCACCCCGCCGCGGCCGCGCTGGCGCTCGGCGAGCGCGTCGCCGACTTCCTGCTGCAGGACAACGCTGACTGACGCGATCTCACTAAGTACCTACCTGTAGGAAAATAATGTAGAAACTTTTTTTACAAAACTGTTGTTTTCCGTAGGTCCTGTACCGCAGGAAAAGAAGACTAGTTACTACATCGCATCCAATGATTTAAAAAAATGTTAACGATCTGTTGAAGTTGAAGTAGCTTAGTCCACTCAAAGTGTACCTTGTAACGAAGTACGTCGCTCCTTTTCCCAGACGATTTCGCAGTAGAGTTTTGCGACATAAATAGATAAAAAATATCTTTTTGGCACAAGAAAAGTGAATAATACCCTTCACAACAACTCGCTCAGCACTTGTCATGTTGCCCTATCCAGGATTAAAAGATAATACTTTGTATTTTGTTGCGATGTATTTCAGGTAAGTATAAAACGTGTTTGTAAGCCCAGTCGAGGGTATTGGGTACGAAATAAAATAAATAAAATGAAACAGCCTCGTGACTTTTACGCCGAGAGTATGTAACACCCTCCGGCATATATCAAAATGCCAATAAAATTTTTGCTTTAAAATTCCAAATAAAGCTGTGAATTATATTAAGGACTGTCACGATGGTCTAAAGCTTGTAGAAAAGATGAAGGGCTCGCAGATATTGGATTGGTGGAAAGAATAGTGAAATGGATGGAAAATCATGTTTGGTTCAAGTAGGAAAAATCCATAAACACTTTTGGAAAAATTAAGTAAAAATATTGCAAATGATCGAAAATTAAATGTTCGGAAAAGTTATAAAAACTTGTTAAAATTTTTGAAAAATGTTGAAAAATTTCGGAAAATAAAAGTTAGGAAAAAGTTGGAAAAACTTGTAAAATTTTTCGAAAAATGTTAGAAAATTTCAAAAAATAAAAGTTAGGAAAAGTCATAAAAACTTGTAAAAATTTTCGAAAATAAATGTCAAAGTTCGAAAATTCTAAGATAGATAAAGTTAGGAAAATTTATGGAAAAACGACTATGTCCATGGTTCAGTTCGTGTATTAAACGCGCAGCCTATGTCGTCGGTCTGTTCGCGGCAGGCTGCGGGGCGCGCGTCGTCTGAGAGTCGCAGGTCGATGCGCGGCGGACTGCAGGCAGCCAGGCGCCGGATGGTCGCGGTCCGTAAATCAGTTCGTGTATTAAAATGTTTTCTTTAATAACTAGGTCAAATTGGGGAATATTCGATTTTAAATTAGATAGGGATGCTTAGGATTGTGCCCTGCACAGTTATGGGTAGTTTAAAGAAAATTGGAGAAAGTCGCACGACCACCCTAGCGGGCTTGCAAAAGACGTCGCGCGTATACATGGGACCAGTATAGAAGCGATGGGTGAAATACAGCTGTAAGGGGATTGTAGGGCCGTCGTATAGACTATGTTAGGACAACCCCGGGGGACGACTAGAAAGTCGATAGCGATGTTGTGACATTGCTGGAGCGCCGGTATCAGGCGGAGAACGGTGATACGTAAGGTGGCAAAATGATATGATCTACTTAGGATCAGACGAGGCTGTGGGCGATGTAGCTTGGAAGCTAAAAAGCCCTAGCCAGGTTTTTGAGATCATAATGGTGGATGATCGACATGACCAAGGAGCAGGCCTTGGATCATGGGCATATGATGTTTGAGCGGACACATATTGCAGAGCACTCGGTAATCGAAGCCGGTTAACACTGAGATGCTGACAGTCAACATGTGGGTGGTTGACTATAAACAAGATCATGTTGACACGGTGCTGCAAGGCATAGCTAGGTGGCGCTAGCGTCACAGTAAACATCGAGTCCGTGTAAATTATTAAATAAAAAATAGTTAATCTGCATATTTCAGCATTTAAACTATCTCAGTTTGTGGAATTGTGTGTCTACTTAAGTGATTAGTGTTTTCAAGCAATTTCATCAAACCTTGTGGACGCTATAAGTGATAAACGATCAAGGGATTTTTGACTAAATAATCAATTTTAAGAGTGTTTTTATTGAAATGGTTTATTATGTGACTTCATTAAACAATGGAACTTGTGAGTACTTTTATCGTTTGTGAAATTTCCCTTCAAAAACAATTGATTATTTGATTGCATCATTATTTCCGTTGACAAGTTAGCATTTGAATCGGAAGCGTCTTGTGTCAGTAGGTAAACAAATATCAGATGGCCAATCAGCTGTTTACTCTGATAGTGACTGATAACACACTCGTAGTGCCATCTATCTGAATCAACGTGCGTCACGCAATCAACTCACGCGCAGCACGATTATTAGCGCCATCTGAGGAATTCTGACAGTACTACAGTATAAACGAACGATCACTCTGCTTTCCTACTCCAGATCCAATATTGACTAGTGACTTGAATTGCCCAGCCGTAATCTAATTTACTTTCACGTAAGCTACAAGATGGCGCCAATGTGCAAAAAGTGTAACAAATCTATTAAAGGCAGACAATTTTTAACCTGTTGTAAGTGCAATGGAAATTATGATTTATCCTGCACAAACGTCACTTTCAAAAGGTATATAATTATGTCCATAGAAAACAAACAAAACTGGAGATGTGCTTCCTGTTGGGCAATAATGAGAGCTAAAAAAGAGAAAAACAATCTCGCACAAGTTGCTGACTCGAAAACGCCACCAAAATCAACGGATGAATCTCCTGAACAAAATTATGTGACTCAACGTAAAAAATTCACAATAAACATTTCAACTGACAACTCTTTTAGTTCACTTATGTCAGAAACGGATGATTCCGAGAATGAAATCGAATTAAGCTATAGAGATATATTTAACATTCCCAAAAAAAACAATCCAGACTTAAACAGAAGCTGTCCAGAGTTAGTAAAGGTAAAAACATATTTCGATATCGAAACCCTACAGAAAAAGCTCTCAACACTTCAGCAAAAGTATGATACAGCGGAAAATGAAATTGAGTTACTATTATCAGAAAATGTATGCTTAAAGAAAAAAATTCAAGAATATGAATTAAAAATAGACAAACTAAATAACATCTACACACCAACAACGCCATTAAATCACAGAATTAACAGCCCTACAAAGATATCTACAAACAAAAAGAAAAAGAAGAAAATAACGAGAAAAACACTGGATTATACTCTACCGGAAACCAATGATAATAGTCAGCATTGCAGTATAGAACCTCGACCATCACAGATCGACGAAAATGGTACCAACAGAACTAAAAAACAGCAAGATCCTGAAAGTATACAACAAATCTGTATTATTAGCAGCAATCCAAACAATATTCTGAAGGTTGCAGAACAGACACTGAAAGGGACAAAACAGACAAAACTTTACCATTACTGTGTGCCAGGAGGGGGAATTTATCAGCTGTTCGACGGTCTCGACAGTAAGCTTAAGGAATTCACGTATAGTGACTACTGTATAGTGTATATAGGAGAAAATGACTTTAAATCCACCTCTGATTATCCCAACTTAATAACATTTATAAGAGAACAAGTTCAAAATGTCCAACACACGAATGTAATAATCTGCTTACCAAATTATAAATTAAACGATTTCTCAAATATTTTTAATAATAGAATAGAAATTTTTAATAGTTTATTGTACTTCGATAATTTAACTCATAAGTATGGCTACATTTTAGATTCAAATCTAAACCTATCTTATTCAAGCGAAATGTTTTCCACTGTAACAGGCAGAGTAAATAAACGAGGACTTACTTTAATTTTCTGTGAGTTAGCAAACTTAATTGATAATATTCAAGCCGAAACATTTTTTCGTTAATTCTGGCAACAATAATTATCCTGTATATAGTACCAAAACTTTAGATCCCAACGAATGTAGACAAAACTTGCGAATATTGCATCAGAACATAGCAGGTCTTTATAACAAAACTGACATAATTGAGTTGAGCTTAAACGAATTAATAAGTGAAAATAAGGAGGTTGATGTATTATGTTTTAGTGAGACCTATGTAAAGCAGGGTACAGAAACAAACATTCTAATGAATAACTTTAAATTAGTAAATTCCTTTTGCCGTGACAAAAGTAGAGGGGGAACGTGTATCCTGGTAAAAAAGACTTTGAATACAAAACCGCTAAAATTGGAAGCGGGTCTAGCATCCAAGTTCTTTTTTGAATGTAGCGGAGTTGAAATAGTTGATCACAACCTAATCTTGTGCTGCATCTACAGAATTCCAGAGCAAACTAGGGCACATATTGGGGTGTTTATACATAAACTCGACAAATTGCTCTACTATTTAAACGAAAAATTTAAACGAAAAAAATTAGTCATATGTGGTGATTGGAATATCGACATACTTAAACCAACCTCATTTACTAAGGACCTTATAAGCACTCTACAGAATCACAACTTTTGTACACACATAGATACGCCAACCAGACTAAATTCATGTTTAGACCAATTTGCGACTAATATTAAAAAAGTGAAGACAGAAATCCACAAACTTGGTCTTTCAGATCATGAAACAGCACAGAGCATTTTGATAAAATCTAAAAAAATTAAGTCCTACTCTACATGGTTTGAGTTGAGAAGAGATTACTGTGATGATAATATTCGGAAATTCTGTGAATGTATTTCATCTCTGTCATTTTCAAGTGTACTCAGTGCCAGGTCTCTAGAAACAGCGTTCTCACTGTTTTATGATGACCTACGTTTATATTATGAGCTGTGCTTTCCAGTAATTAAAGTGAAACTAAGTAATAGACCCTCAAAACTCAGATGGTTGACAAAAGGTCTAAAAAAGTCAAGCAAAGTCAAACGGACTCTTTATAATAAATATAGGCTTACTAAAATAAACAAATTAGCAAATAAAAATAAATATTTACAGTACAATAAACTATTTAAAAAATGCATAGAATTTTCACAAAAAATATCAAGTAATAAATATATACATAATAATCAAAATAAATGTAAGGCAACTTGGAATTTAATATCTTCTAATTTATCATATAATTATAAAAGTAATGACATTGATCATATAAATTTAAATAACCAAACATTTTCTAATCCGACTGATATTTGTAATTTATTTAATAATTATTTCATAGACTTAACAAAGCCTAAATCTCATAACAAAAACGTAAAATTGACACAATCATTGCCGTTTAACCCACATTCAATGTTCTTAAAACCCACTGATAGCCTCGAAATATTCAAAATTATTATGTCTTTGAAGAACACGAAAGCTACTGGATATGACAATATTACTACAAAAGTTCTTAAGTCATGCGCAAACTACATTAGTGTGCCACTAGCTCACATAGTTAACCTATCATTTACAGACGGTATCTTTCCAGGCCAATTAAAGTTGTCAATAGTCAAACCTATTTTTAAAAAAGGAGAGAAAACAGATCCGAATAATTACAGGCCGATAACTATTGTCCCAATTCTTTCAAAAATATTTGAAAAGGCTTTTGTTGGACGGCTAAACGACTTTCTGGATAAACATGAGGTTCTAAATAACAAACAGTTCGGTTTTCGCAAAGGCAGTTCCACTTCTTTAGCTTGTTTTGAACTTGTGAAGTCCGTTACTGAATCTATAAATAAAAAATCTAATGTAGTGTCTGTTTTCCTTGATATGAGCAAGGCTTTCGATTTCGTGAACCATTCAAAATTACTTCAGAAGCTGGAGACTTATGGCCTTAGAGGAAAAGCGCATAACTGGTTACAAAGCTACTTGACAGAAAGGCAACAATGTATAGAAATAACAAAAATGAGAGAAGAAAACAATAGTAAACAGATTAAAGATGTCTACAGATCTGACTTTATGATAAATAATTGCGGTGTTCCACAGGGCAGTATTCTGGGCCCCGTTCTCTTTCTTCTCTACATAAATGACCTCCCAAACTCTACTTCTGAAAACTGTTTACTTTTTGCAGACGACACTACAGTTATCGTTGAAAGGGAAAATTACGCTGAATTAGGCCCTGCTGTAAACCAGGCTATAGAAGATGTCATTACTTGGATGGAACAAAACAATTTGAACATAAATATAAATAAGACCAAAACCATTCAATTCCAGTCATACAACACAAAGCTTTCACCAATACTAGTTCTCTATAATGATGCTATTATAGAACAGGTATCATCCACGAAATTTTTAGGGCTAATTATTGACAAACATTTGAACTGGAAGAACCACGTAGAGACAATTTGCCAGAAACTTGATAGATTCGTGTACGCGTTAAAAAGATTAAAACAAACTGTTTCCACTGAAGCCGCATTGACTGCTTATCATGGCTATGTTGGCTCAGTACTTAACTACGGACTGCTTTTGTGGGGAAATTCAGTAGAGATGGAGAGAGCCTTCAAAGTGCAGAAAAAGTGTATCCGCGTGATAGATAGAGCTTGGTTCCTGGACAGCTGCAAACCGATGTTCAAAAAATACAAAATACTACCCTTACCTTGCATGTATATCAAAGAGGTCTGTATATTTGTTAAAACACACTTGCATTTCTTCAAAAAACGTAGTCAAGTAACAGAACGACAGCTAAGAACTAAATACTTAAACCTACTATATCAACCTCTTTGTCGCGCAGATATATATGGTAAAAATATTTTTAACATGTGTATTGTGATTTATAATAATCTACCAAACGAAATTAAATTACTTGACATCAAATATTTTAAAAATCAGTTGACGAAATGGCTCTTGGATAATTGTTTCTATTCATTACATGATTATATTAATTTTAAGAAAAATGTCGCATGATTTTGAATATTAATTTTTATTTCTATATTGTTCTTTTATGTATTTATTCATTTTCTTATTGTTTGACATGTTTATTTAAAATGAATTGAATATTAATTTTAATTTTGTATTATTAGTTTTTTTCTCTTTTTTGTTTGACATGTTTATTTAAAAAATTAAAATTTCTTCATGTGAAATTAATTATAAAAAAAAAAATATTCTAATATTTGCACACCTGCTTGCAGGTTGAATACGTGGACAAAATATATGTATGTTAAGATCTTTTTAACAGTGTTCTTGCAAATAAAGGCTTTGACTTTGACTTTGATGCGGTGCGCAACGGTAGATGATCAGTATGACCAAGATGCAGACCTTGGATCATATGCATATGATGTTTGAGAGGACACATATCGCAGAGCACTTAGTAATCGAAGCCGGTTAACACTAAGCTGCTGACAGTCAACGTGTGGGTGGTTGACTATAAACTATATAAAACTATAAACGTTGGCACGATGCTGCAAGGCATGCGGTGCGCAACGATGGATGATCGATATGACCATGATTGAGCCCATGGTTCATAAGCATATGATGTTTGAGGGGACACATATAGCTGAGCATTCAATAATCGAAGCCGGTTAATATTGATATGCAGACAGTCTACGTAGGGGGACGTTTGACTATAAACTCGAATATGTTGACACGGTGCTGCGAAGCATGCAGTGCTCAACGAGCAAATAACATAGAGTCATCGCCTATGTTATGAGAGGGGAGGGAAAAGACCTTGGGTCTTTGATGTACTTCACCATTGCCGGCGCAAGGTGTAAGTTGCACTAGTGAATCGAGCTGAAAGGCGAGATCGTCACGAATGCCGTAGGGAAATGACGTAGATGTTCGCTGATAAACGTTGTGTTGTACGACTGCTGAATGCGCCGCTAGGTTGTTTGTTTTGACAAAGAGCAAGGACCGAGCGGACATTGTGAGGCAGTGCTATCGTACATTTTGAAATTATTCAAGCTTATATCTGGCGTGCCGTTGGCACGCGATAGACAGCTTAATACACCTGCTGCTATGTAGCCTGGGGGAGGACTGTGGTTGCATATGTTTTAATGCTACAGAACTCTCGCGGGTGACGGCGAGATGATCATGAGTGCTTCCGGGCCTTAAGTGGATGTCTCTCAAATTCCGAGTTTATTGAATTCGTTGTGCACATGTTAAACGACATGATATGCGTGATTACTCGCTTGAGAGTAAAAAGATAAGATTCGACTGCGAATCGCAGGGTAAGGGGGCATGTCCGGGGTAGAACCTTTGCATGTCGTCTTATTTCTGTTCAAAAGATAGGTAGTCTAGATACTCTTAGTCTGAAAAGATTAGGCAAAGTCTAAGGACTATAAATGATCAATGCTTCCTGTAAGAGAGTCTAAGTGTTGATTGAACTTGAACAAGTTACAGTCATGGAACACTACGTAATGAAGACCCCATTACGATGGTTTAATGCAATCTGTGAATATACAGGTGTAAGAAGCATGATAAACCATACAACCTATTCTCTGAAGTGAGAACACCATGCCAAGGGCATAAACCGTTTGATGTGCAATCTGTGAATATACAGATGGAAGAAGCACGGTTAACCAAACTATCTATTCTCTGAAGTGAGAACACCATGCCAAGGGCATAAACCGTTTGATGTGCAATCTGTGAATATACAGATGGAAGAAGCACGGTTAACCAAACTATCTATTCTCTGAATTGAGAACATAATGCCAAGGGCATAAACCGTTTGATGTGCAATCTGTGAATATACAGGTGGAAGAAGCACGGTTAACCAAACTATTTATTCTCTGAGTGAGAACGTATTGCCTTCGTTTGATATGCAATCTGTGAATATACAGGTGGAAGAAGCATCTAAATCAAACGACCCAAATCACTTAGGTGATAAAATTATACAATGCAGTCTACGAAGCCGTGGATGTAAGAAAGCATTGAATTGGGTAAAAGGCTAATCGACAAAGTACGACATCGGTGGGTGGTAATAAGAGTGATGGCAACGTTCATAGGAATTGTCTGCTTCATTGAGCCTTCCTCGGCATTGCGACTTGAGGCGGGAGTGCGTGAATGTCATGATATTCAACTTGGACACAGCGGACATTCGGTTTACCGCGTACCGATGATCTAAATCTGTATGGGCGAGATACAGTTATTGACGAGTGGAGGTGTAAGCGTTCTTTATCAAGGAAGCTACGCTATACCCGACCATGAGGCTCACATGGATCGAGGTATAGAGTGTGTTTTAGTCAAACACTAAGCGATAGTGCTTTACAATTTCCACATTGATGGAATGTAATAGCTATGGTCATATGGTAGTATTGACTATCGACAATGATGGGTCGTTGCATCATATGGAAGAGAGGTGGCAATTAGCTGCACGTAGCGTGTTTTCTAATCAGAGGGATCGACAGCCGATCGACCTTCTATTTGTAAAACAGAGCGAAGATTTGGGAATCAAACCCCTGTTCTTTCAACGTAAGCTGCAGGGTGTGACTACCGGTCGATGATGGGAAGATACTTCTGATGGCAAAATAATGCGATAGCATGGATCAAGAATCCATGAGTAACAACGTAAACTGCCGACGTTGATTACAAAGCGATAGTGTAACAGTTACATTCTGTTGACAGGAAGAAGAAGGCGAAAGGTGGACGACGGGCACGTCGAATACCGATCAAGAGTGAAGTGGAGCACCTTCTGAAGGCGAAGTGTGGAAGACTTGGACCATGGACCAAGAAAGAAGAAGTCGCAATAGCGATGAGCCGAGCGACGGCAACAAGCGTCTAGATGATTCACAACCATCTATTCGCTCCTTACCGTCTCACTGAATCTTGTATTCTGAGACGAGGCGACATGTTGGGCTTGCCCATCTGTTGCATTCGAACGCATTACGTCTCTGCGGAGTCATACGATTCGAGATCTTCAATGATCAGAATCACCGCGTCTAGATGATTCACAACCATCTATTCGCTCCTTACCGTCTCACTGAATTGTGTATTCTGAGACGTGGCAACATGGTGGGCTTGCCCATCCGTTGTAATTGAACGAACACATCGTTGGTTTACTATAACGGCGCGATTGAGGCCTCGTCGCGCTGTGAGGTAGAGCAATGATAAGTACACTGTCTAGTGTAGGTTGTTGGGGTAAGCCTACCTCCTCACTTGAAACAGGTACTTGGACGTTCATCGCAAGTCTGTTTGTTAGGCCATGCAAATGGTAAACGAACTAACTTGTTTTTTTATTCGTTAAACTTTATCAAACCCTAAAACTTAGTCATTCCGTAGAGGGATCGGTGACTAGTGGACGCGTGTCTGAATCCTATCTAGGTTCAGCTGTCAACAACTTCACAGTAGACTTTGGTCCAACCGGGGTGAGACGGCGTTCATAGTTATGGAGATGTAGACGACGTGTCCATGAAAGACTGTATTGCTCTGCCATGATGGCTGCTATGTTTGACTGCTTGAGTCGGCCCTCGTGCCTAATGTCGAGTGGTAAACTAGTAATCGCGGTGTTAGAGGAAATGGCGCTGCTGCCAAATATCGTGGACCCCCCATCCATGTACATCGTTGTGTGCGCTTTGATGTGTCACGACGCTGCAGCCAATATCGTGGAACACCTTCCATGTACGTCGGCGCAAGCGCTTTGTTGTGTCAGGGCGCTGCAGCAGATGTCTTGGATTGTCACACCATGTATCAGCGTGTAGTCGTACTGGTTTGTTGGAGTTGATAGCGTGGCTGACACCACCAACTTTCGATTCCGTTACAACATACTAAGGCGCTGCAGCCGCTTGACGTGGACGTGCCGTTAACATTCGGTGATGTAGTCTCATTTGGTGTCGTTGCTTGCAACTATCTAGGGCGCTATAAGCTGGTTGTTACGGTGACTGTTATCTGCCAATGGCGTAGTCGTACTTGTTTACTGCAGTTGATAGCGTGGCTAACACCACCAACTTTCGACGCCATTTGCAGCAGAGCAGACGCTACTGTTCGTGGAGATCGCGGTTAACACCACCAATTTTTGGTGCCATTGCAGCAAGCACTTGCCTCGGAACACTACGTCTTAGTCGGGAGCTCGTTGAAAGATGAAAGACCTCGTCTGGAGAGAGCTGACTAAGGAGGCATGCCAGAGAGGAAACGGTTTAAGTACTGTGACCCCCCCGTGTTTGGATAACGGATGCGGCATGAACACTGCGTAAGCAGGTTTCTAGATGGCTCGAGTGACATCTGCTAACCTTCCGAAAGCCTGTAACCGATTGTGTACGAGCTTGGGCTCTAGTATGCATTGCGGGGCTAGATGAGCAATCCATCAGAAGGTCGGCGGAGCAGCTTGACGATGTGGTATTGTGTAGCAAATGGACAAAGTCCTGGCCTACAGTATTGCACTTTATAGCATCGATAAATAAATATGCAGGTAAAAGGAATAACTTCATGGTTCCCAAGAGCTATGTGTATTTCGACCATGTAACTTAGGTTATGTGGATTACACCGAATATGTTTCATTGCTGGAGACTCTGACAAAGTACTGTTGCGGAAACTGGATCATTGAACGTGATGTACGAGTGCGATGGATATATCGTTGCGCTGTGAAACAGCTCAAAAGTATCCGGGACTAAGCATTATGTGTTTTAGTCTGTCGATGAATTGGCATTGGAACAGTGCTGGTTCGAATGGATAAATCTCAGAGAGGTTTTGATTTGGAAACAACTCTATCTACATCAACGTATCCGTGTGATACAACGAATACTTATACTGCGGCATATTTGACATTGCGCACTCGCTATTTACGTCATATTCGCAGTGGGGACTCACAATCCTTTCACGTAGAGTTGACATAGCAGGGCTTGGGTCCTGAGTGTTGCGTGACCATTATGCTGCTTATTTTATTCAGTCTGACAAGTATCGACTCAATGGATGTGGCCATATTCTTTCGAATGTTGGTTCTATCATGAGGTTCTGTTGAGGCCTTCTTTCAACGGTATTGAGAGTTCCACTCGCCGAATGGGGACGTAGTCCTGAAGTCACCTGGCTTCCTTTCATAGAGTCTGAATTATCTCATACCTGCGAATGTTGATTTAACCATGGGGCATGCAAATGTCCTCTTTCAAGAATCCTGCGGCCATGTTTCAAATAAGAGTCATGATGCTATGGAAGACTGAATATTCTTCGACGATGGTGATGTTTCCGCAATCAAAATAGTATTACGGATTTATCCCTGGCCTTATGCCTAATACAACCGATTGCGGGGGCCTGGGTAAAACGCTAGGCTGCCAGGATCAAGGCGGCGAAGGCCGGAGCCGTCCTTCTCCTCATATCTCTTATAAAACTTATGAAAGTTTGAGAGGTGTGAGGTGCGCAATGCGACGTACTCTCCCAGAGGGATTGAGGACGACGCGAAAATCGGTTTTAAAGAGTTCATATTGTTGCGAGAGTAAATAAATTGGACTGAAGTATGAAGAGTCACCCACAGTAAAAGAATCAGGTTGCTATGGTTAACAATTTTACAAAGGGTTCTACACTAAACGATCATTGGCCTAATAAATGCACAAAGATGCAAGTTCAAAAATGAACAGAGAAAGCGATTTAACGATTGAATAAGGGGAAATTCAATAATGTCCGAGGAGGGAGCCTTCCGCTACCTTCCTCTTATTTTATGCAAAATTTCTTGGACAAGTACAATTTAATTTATTGGGAAGGGTCTGCGACTGCTTCCCGGCTCAGAGTCTTTTAGACGAATGAGTTAGTCACAATTTGGTGCCGTAACCAGGATAATTTATAAGATCAGTTGGGTCTGGTTACGGTACACTTTTCAAGTAGGCTTAATGCCTACAATTTGTTGCTCGTGAAATGGAAACTGCTGGGTGGCTCCAAGTAGTTCAGTCCTATAAAGGATAGGGAACTCTCTAAAACCAACCTATAGCCAAAAGCTTGTAATGGCTATAAGTTAGATATAAGGTTTAGAAGAGTAAGATACGGATTATAACCTATGTATCATTGTTGCAGCAGCTGGATGCAACGCCAAGCGAATATATATTGTGAATATAAATAAAAAATTTTGAGTGCTACAAAAACATTTTGAAATATTTAAGGGAAATATCCTAAAGACTTTATTATAATTATAAAACTGTTTGAACTTTATAAAAGTCAACAAAAAGTGGAAAAGGGACCACAAATAAACTAGGTGTGCTATAACGTGCTAGTGTTTCTGTTTAAATTTTATTTGAACTGTCTCTTCACGCATTATTAGTTGGAACGATAATACTGGTAAGATGGGAAAGGAGAGCGAAATGCAGGAGCCTGAGCCCAGTTTGGCGACCGCATTTAGAGGACTCTTAAGGCAATCCATTATAAATGGAAGTAGTGTGGTAAAACCCGCTAATAATGGAAGTAGTGTGATAAAACCCCGAAAAGTAAAACACACTAGACGAGCAGAGATAGCCGATACTGATGGTGTATATGTAAGGCATATCTCGAAAAGGAAGTTGCCACAAGAAACCGTTGCGGATCTGGAGCAGCCGCCGGAAAAGAAGCAACGGGATAAATTCACTCTGTTATACAGAATGATAAGACGAACCTCTCAAAGCCTAGAGACCAAATTGAATAAACTGGAAGCGCAGATAAGTAAGTCAACGGAACCTCCCCAAATTCCCTTACAACACATGCCGTTGAAAGAAGGCCAGAGCACGGTAGAGCCTATGTGGTCGGATCGCCAAAGCGACAAAGCAACTGATATACGAAGCCCAGCTTTGGACCACAGTATCATATATAATGTTGTCAATATAAATCTAGAACGGCCACGATTCGACAACAAGGGAGATCATCCAGTGACTTTTATAGAGGATTTGATATCCTATATAAAGAAAGTGCCAAGTGGGGGCAGAGAACTAGATATTGTAAAAGAATGTCTAAAAGGCGAGGCTAGAGATTGGTTCAGAGTATACGCGGATACCTGGCAAAACTTCGAAGAGTTCCGAAGAGCGTTCCTTGATAATTTTTGGGGAGAGACAGAACAAGCTAAGATTCGACGAAACATCGTGCACAACAAGTGGGAAAAACGAACACACCCCACCATGCTGAGTCATTTCATAGAATTGATCTCGCAATCTAGAATGTTATCCTATCCGGTACCCGAAAGCCAGTTGGTTTCTGATTTGATGAATCATTTTCCAAAGGATACATACAGGATGTGGATGGTGTCTAAGGGTAAGACCATTCGAGAAGCCACTGAGTTTCTGAAGATAATTGATGATTGCCGCAAGTCGGAAGAAATGGAGCAAACTGGACGAGGTGAGGCATCGTCGCAGCCATACAATCATCGAAGACCATATTACCAAGGGAACAAAGACAATATACAAAGCAAGTATAAAAGTATAAAAGCTGGAAGAAACCAGAGGTCAGCAGTGCCGCAAAGAAGCCTGAAAATACACTGAACAATAAAAGGCCGGAGGCGAATGTAGTGCAGTCAACCAGTGAAGCAACTCAAGGTGCTGCGACTACGATAGTTTTAAACCAATAGAGACTGAAGTAATCCCCGATTCAGTTATGTTGTTAGGGGATAAGGGGTTAGCACTCATGATGAAGTCAGGGTGGAGGCCAGGCCAGCCTCTTGGGAAGTCAAACGGTTTAGTCAAGCCTATAGAAGCCAGTGGGCAATTGACTAAACGCGGTTTGGGCTATAATGAGGATAAGACGGTGGAAGAGGTGGTAGAAATATTGAAAGTTGGGTCCGGAAAAGGGTACAGTCCGGTGGTAGATTATCCAACATTTACCGTCTTTGAAGACGAATTTGATGCTGAAATGTTGGATAATGTAAGGTCAGAGGTTGTTTTGAAGTTACTCAACTTTGAAATAGAGGCCTTGTTGGATACCGGAAGTGATATAACATGCATATCAGAGGAAATATGGGTGCAGATAAGTAGCTTACATAAAAATTTACCGGTTATGCCGGTAAAGCAAATTCAAATTAAAGGGGCCATGGGCCAAAGAAGTACAAAAATCCAGCAGATGGTAATGCTGCCAATCCAGATTGGTGACCTGGTATTGGAAACAGAATTTTTAATTGTACCTAATTTGATAAGACCAATGATATTGGGCTTTGACTGGCTAAAGCGAAATGAGACTAGAATAGATCTAGATCGATACAACATGGGCATTTATGTCTGGAAAGACGGCAAGGAACACCGTATTGAATTTCACAGAGGAAGCTTGCAGTGTGAAACTAATTCATTAGATGTCATACACCAAGTCAGTGAGGATAGGCCCTTCCTTGGATAATAGAGGAAAGGAAAAACTTTTGAAAGTTTTGGCGAAGCACAAACGAATATTTACAGAACGGCTAGGCAGAGCCAACTGTTATGAGCATCATATTCAAATGAAGGACGAGGAGCCGATAGTTAATCGGAGTTATCCTGTTCCATATGCATACCGTAAGAAAGTGGAAGAGAAATTGAAAGAGTTGGAGGACATGAAGATAATAGAGCGTGCTTCTACCCCATATAGTAGCCCTCTAACATTCACTCTGAAACGTGATGGTTCCATACGAGTGTTACAAGTAGTCTGGGTTATTATCAGCCCAGGGATTTACTCTATATTTGGATGATACTATCTATACAGGGTGTTAAAAAAGTGCGTCGGAAAAAGGAGTCACTATTCAGATTTAGTATGGAAAGCTGAAAAAAAGATGTAGATCGTATTTTTTCAATATTTTTCATGTATTCTATACTTGATTCTGAGTAACCCCTTAAAATTTCAAACGCACTTTTTTAACACCATAACAACAACAAATATCAGTCTCTGGTTCCCATAGTACAGACAATCCGAGTTTGGGGCCAGATGACCGTCTGTGATTGTATACCGAATACACTGTTAAAGAATTTTAGAACTTTTTATACTTAATTACCTAATTTTGTCATTTCACCAAAGTTCTGTAGCAGAAGCTACCTCTTCAACAACATTTTATATGCTGTATAAATAATAGTATTCTTAGAGTTTAGTGGGGTGTAGTTTGTATAGGTATTTGTTCTTCTTTACCTAAGTATTTGGAAAAGTCAGAGGTCCCTTAGAGGACTATTTCTAATTTAACGCGTAGACTACGCGTTAAATTAGAAATAGGTATTACTTTAGTTAGATACCAATAAACGTTGATTGATTGCCGAAAATTGACGACAAATCATACAATCTCAAATATGCCTATTCACTCCCATCTTTAATAGCCCTGAACAATAAGAGGAGACAGTCAGACGGCGACAATACTGCCGCTGGGCGCCTAATGACTCATCGTAAAGTTTTAAGTGGTTCTGAAACTAATTCATTTTCATAAATATCATTTTAATGTTCTAATTAATTTTGTGCTTAAAGGTAAAGTAATTATATTACCACGATGATGATACCGCCAATACTTATGTATAAATAGACATCAAACGCGCCGAACACGGACAAATTATGTCCGGACTCGGTCCCCGGGGCCCCGGGGAACTGTCCAGCCTGATATCTTGTTTCCTCGTAGGCTATTTTGCTTCCGCTTACATCCACTGAGGGATAAACTTTGTGATAAGGGGACTCTATCTATTTGATATATTGGTAAACTCCCTTATCGCGTTATCAGAGCTAATGGGTTATCAGAGCAAGAGGCATTGGGCACACGAGAAGATGAAATAATTAAAGAACGATACTGTAACGTGTCTTGTACATCGTATATTTTTATGTAAGTACACCTTAGTTAAAATGCAATACGACGTGTATAAAAATAACGATCTCATGTTTTTAAGCAGGCTTCATGGTAAGGATCTCATAAAAGAAATTAGGCGGCAACCCGCAACAGCGAGCTGTCAGCTTGAGATGAAGAAAGCAGGACGGGGGCGGGGGGCGAGGGCAGGGGTGCGCGGAGGGAGCAACAAGTAGGCAATAATGGAGAACGGAGATGGCCGGAAATGGCGACCTCGCGAGACCGCACTTAGCCCGAAATACGTCGCGGCGGCGACATTTATCGATAGACCTGGCCTTATGAATATCTGTATCATGAGTAAACAGGCAATACTTATCACTATCAATAAATTTTAAAAAACGACTTCAAGGAAATCCGCGGACAGTGTGTTCTATCGGCCAGACAAAAGACATCAACGAGCGATGTACTCTTAGTATTTTTTAAGTTTTTCCGATGTTACTGAAAACCATATCTAAACTTCGAGAACCTTATTTCTGAGATTCTCTGTGGCTCCAAGCACAAAGTTTCAGACTATAATATTTTATATCATAGTCTACTATGAAATTACTGAACGGATGAGGACAATATATAAGATATTTTTTTTATCTTATAGAGCCAGAAGAGTGGTCGACCGAAGACGATGCACCTGTCTTTCCGAAGTAACAGGTCTTGGTCTTAGGGTCTTATAGTGATGTTAGCGAATGCTGAAGTTCCCAGGAGTGCGAGCGGCCGGCGGCGGCGGCGCGGCGGTGGGACAGCTCGGCTCACGCGGGACAATGCGAGCTCGCCGCACATCCCTCACCGCGCCTGGATTTAGCTGAAGGGACCGCCCTGAGTTTGTTTCGTTAACTCAGTAATGAGGGTTCCACTCCACATTGCGGTAAAAAGGAACCTTTGTCGTAAAATATCACGTGTCTCAGCTTTTACTGTGGTATTATAATAATGTACAATCATAACCCTCCTTTTTGCTTTGCCGTAGTTGGGTAAAAAAAGAGAAGATTAGTGACCCTAAAGTTTTGCATGGAGTTATGTTGAAGCGTATTCAATTTAGATAGATAGATAGATAGATAGATATAACATTTATTCACTTACACGACACATTTAACAAAATAGATTTAAACATTTTACAATCAGAAGAGAATACAGAAGAATACAGACAAGAACATAATACACAAGAAGAGCAGACAGAATGAGAAATAACTTTTAAACATTTAATTATATACTTATAAGTAGGCGGGTGCCGTGTAGAGAAACGGTTCCGAGCTCAGCACATGCTGCAGTTTCCTGCAGCGCTGATTTTCAGTCGGCACCGGACGTGAAACAAACCAGTTCGGGCCCCAGCGGAAGGCGGAACCATAGTGGCGAAAGTAACAGCTGATATGGCTTATATGTGTCGGTGGCTCAGTGGTCAGCGCTCCCGACAACCGATACGAAAGTTGTGGGTTCGATTCCCTCCCTGGGAAAACATCTCTGTCATCAGCAGATTTATCTGCTCTGTGTCTGGGTGTATTACAACGATATGTACTATATATAATATGTATATATCTAGACGTGTATTAAAAACGAATACCTATAAGATTTGACCTGGGTATTTAATTATATGTACAGTCAGAAATGTATATGTACATGTTTGCTACAAGGTGCTGGGCTTGGAGAAAGATTACCTAATATAACCAGATTAATTTATTTAAATCAGTTCAGTACAACAAAATAAATTACCAACGGATGTTCGATTGAAGAAGATGACAGAGTGAGAGAGGCTTATTAGTTACACAGTTTTTGACAGCGTAGAAGGTGCTCTCTGTATTCAGCCTTGAACCTTCCCTTGGTCAAATTACCACGAACAGGAAGTGGAATATTATTCCAGCACCTTGTAGCAGTGTACTTAAAGCTACCTCTAAAGGCGGCAGTTTTATGAGAAGAAGGCATGAGAATAGTGTACCTAAAAGAACGTTCTCTGTAGTAATCATTTGAGTTTGCACACCATGCGAGTTTCCTATAGAGATATTCGGGTTTTTGAGTTTGAATTACATCAAACAGCAAGCTAGCAAGAAGTAGTTCTTGTCTGGCAGGTATCTTAAGCATATCTGCATTGTTAATGAAAGGTGTGACATGCGACCTCGGGGGTACATGAAAGCAGAATCGAATGCAAGCGTTTTGAACGCGTTGTAGTAAGGTAAGTGACGCAAATAAGGCCTACCTTATTTTTATCTTGACGTAATTACTAGGTTTTTAAGAAAAACTCACTCATCTTTCGAAATATTAATATTTATTTATTAAACTTTAAAATAAATGAAGTTGAAACGATAAAAAAACAAAAAACAGACTTCTGTGAATCAAAATATTCAAAAAGTCCTTCAGGCCTTATTGGGAAACCCATGTCGCAATAAGGCCTTTCACACTAAAAGAAAGAAAAAACAATCATTAAACTTTAGTTGCTAAAACATATCAACGTAATATTATTTAAATTTAGTAAGATTCTTTAGTAATCATATTTGGACGTTATAATCAGTGTTGATAATCACCTTAACATATTATCCTTCCTTTCTTCATTTTCTTCAAGCAATCTCCTGCACAGCAAAATTTTTATCAGCAGGGGTTAAGCCAACACACAGCTCATGATACCTACCAGATATTGCAAACAAGGCATTGCCGCATGTCATCCATTCGATATTATTTGCACTCATATTATTCTGATAGGCCTTATTTGGATCTGTCGTATGTGTAAGAGAAAAAAAATATTACAGAAAATACATTGAAAAAATGGCGTATAAATGCTTATGTAGGGGTTACTAAACTTTTAAACTAAACAACACACAAAAAAATGTGGCCATCCGTGCGAAAATATCAAAATACTTACATCATTACCTGTAGAAATTTTATAAAACAGGCGTACACTCCGCTTCCCGACTGTTTTCGACTACATGTTCCGACATACTCGTGGTAAGCGGCGCTCGCTATTCTTGTATGTGTCAGATACATCCTTACGCACACCACTGTAAACTTTCGCGGTTATTTGAAATGTCTAAGCGGGAAATTTGAAACCTAGGCCTTATTGGGGCATAGGCCTTATTTGGGTCTCTTACCTTAGTTTCATGGATTTGGCAAGGATACAAAGTCCATAAGAAGTTAAGCAGTAATTAAGTCTTGACAAGACAAGTGACTCGCAAAGCTTAATGCGTAAATCGACACTTAAAAAGTTATGAGTATTATATAATGCTCTAATTCTGTAAAAACAATCACGTGATACGGTCGAACAGTAAAACTCCAGTTTTACAGATTATAAATTATATTTTCCAAAAATCACTATCACATTCACTAATACACTTTCACAATATATCCGCTTATTTAAGAGTTCCGCACTGTTCGGCTGTTGACGAGGGAATGCCGAGCCGACTGTTGAGTTGGCCTATTTATAACCTGCCTAAGGCATGATCGCGGACGTGGTATCGAGCAAAATTGATACCGAAATCGATACCAAACTACACGAATCGATAAATTAAATACAAATGTGATTTTATAATATTAAATTACGTAACAGCTCGGCCTTCCTGCGTTCAACGAGTCCTCTCGTTGTATTCAGTATTTAAATTTAGCATAATGCATGCATTTATAATACTAGTAATTATTCTCTAGCCTACCTATGATTGAAATAACTTTCAAATATTTTACACTTTTGAGTAAAAGTAACAGCAATACCAAACGAATACACGTATTAATTCACTTCTATTCCAAACATAACATAATTGGGGCACCTTGATATTTGAACTTAGATAATCTTTTTCTCTTACTTTAACAAATAATTTATTCATTAATTTTAGAAACACCTTTTTGTTTTTAAAGCTTCACCTACTTCACCTTCAGTACATTACTCTACCTATAAATAACACTATTTATAAATTACACTTACATTACCTTATGTATCACCTCCCCACCCATACACATCCACTTACAGATTATCTACTCTACATTAATTTACAATTAAATACTTACATATAAAACTTTTATTTTATTACAGGCCATTTAATCAAAACAACGTATACCTCTTACTAATTTAAGATAAATCACTGTCTTAAATCACTATCACTTGAAAATTGCGAAAGCTTCTCCTTGGGCGACACATCATTGTGCCCAGCATGCCCACTTTACGCAATTTCATAATCTCGCTTTCTTTAAAATTGTAAGGATTATCTTCGAGCGACACATCATTGTATCCGGCATGCTCACCTTACACAATTTAAACTTATTTCTGCTGCATGTACTTAGTGTAAATCTTTTAACACAAAATACACATACACTTCCCTGAATGACTCATTTTATTACTTAATCATGATCACTATTTTCACTTTCAGAATTCCCTTCATCACTACAGGCATCTCTATCAAAACTAAGCCAAGGAAATACCTTATCAGACGCGACAATTGCTTCATACCGCCTACCTTTTCTTGACAGAGGGGTATCTTCTATCAAATATCTATCATTTGGCAAAATCTTGACTATTCTGTATGGACCTTGCAGTTTAGGCTCTAACTTTTTTGACTGACCACTTCCAGTGACAATTGCTTTAACTATACGAACCAGATCACCTTCGTTGTACCGTTTTGGCAATCTCCTACGACCGTCAAATCTTTTTTTACTAATTTCATTTTGTTTTTGTATTAAATTACTAGCTTCGGTTCTTGCCTTATCGATTCCATTTTCTATTAAACCATTACCTACATCCGAAACCACCTCATTCAATATGCCTTGGGAGGGATTAATGACACGGCGACCAAATAAGAGCTCTGTAGGAGTTTTTTTTGTAACGTCATGAACTGTCGTATTTATGCCTAGTTGAACGTCTGGAAGATATTGGTCCCAAGATCTGGAGTCCTTCCCGTGTGTCATTGCACCGAGTGAGGCCAGAATAGTACGGTTATACCGCTCAACTTGGCCGTTGGCCCTAGGGGTTGCAACGGCATTCAGAATATGCTTTATTCCTAAGGAATTAATAAAATCTTTGAACTTTTTACTCGTGAAACAACTTCCTCTATCACTAATTAATCGTGTCGGGGTGCCAAAGTAACCTATGTGTGTTTTAATAACTTTTATATTCTCCGAAGATTTCGTGGTTTTGACTGCTGTGAGGTTAACGAATTTTGTAAAAGCATCAACTATTAATAAAATATATACGTTTTTCTTTTTACTTTTATTGAAAGGGCCTAAATGATCCACATGGATCGTATGAAACGGAACATCTATCTTTTCAATCGGGTGTAATTGAGCTTGTTGAGCTCCAGCAGGTTTCTTGTGATGGGCGCATTCTAGGCAAGAGGACACATATTTTTTTACAAATTTTCTCATCTTAGGGAACCAATACAAATTTCGGATTCGGTCGAGTGTCTTTTCTAGCCCAAAATGCCCCACATCATCGTGATTTGCTTTCGTGACTTGCCAGCGTGAACCTTTTGGCACAACCCATCTAATTTTATCATCTGCCACTACTCTGAATACCCGGTCATTTTTTAATTTATAATTTTTATGGACATCTACAATATTTAAGGTTTCAGGATCTAAAAGTATCTCTTTAATACGCCGCAACTCGTCATCAGCAGATTGGACGGTGGCAATCCAGTCCTCTAAAGTAACGCTAAGCACATCTAATACGTGAGGTTTCTCGGATTGAGTATTAATAGGTGCTCTGCTGAGAGCATCTACGTGAGTCATTCGTACACCTGGTCGATATTCAAACTCACAGTCGTATTCTTGAAGCTGTAACCACCACCTAGCAATTCTTTGTACCAAATCCTTCTTTGTTAAAGTTGTTCGCAAGGAATGACAGTCCGTCAAGATTTTAAATTTCAATCCTAATAAGTAGACTCTGAATTTATTTAAAGAGGCGACGACGGCGAGAGTCTCAAGCTCAAATGAATAATATTTTTGCTCATCGGCCGTCGTCTGCCTACTGTAATAGGCTACCGGTCTCAACAGATTTTGTTTATCTTTTTGTAATAGAATACCCGCTATGCCAATCTTACAAGCATCGGTGTGAAGCTGAGTCTCCAATGTTTTATCATAGAGGGCAAGAACTGGTCTATTAACTAAACACTCTTTTATTGATTTAAAAGCTTCTTCCTCTTCTTTGCTCCATTTCCAAATCGCATTTTTACATAAAAGTCTTGTTAATGGTCTAATAATAATAGCGAATCCTTTCACAAATCTTCTGAAAAAACTTGCTAAACCAATAAATCTACGGACATCATGTTGATTTCTAAGTGGCGGGAATTTAGAAACAGCCTCAGTCTTTAAAGAGCCAGGCTTAACTCCTTCTTCACTAATTTCGAAACCCAAAAAATATATTTTACTGGACATAAATTTACATTTCTTTAATTTTAATGTTAATCCCCCTCCTTTAACAAATTCAAAACTATTTCAAGTCTATTCATAGCCTCTTCAAATGATCTAGCCGGGATTAGCACGTCGTCCATATATACAATTATAAAATTCACTTTAGCGTTGCTCAAAATTTTGTGCATAGCTCTTTGAAAAACTGAAGGTGCGTTTGCCAGACCGAACGGCATTCTTGTATATTCATACTGTCCGTCCGGTGTAACAAACGCAGTCTTCTCACGCGACTCTTCTGCTATGGGTATTTGATAATATCCGGACGCAAGATCTAACGTCGTAAAAACTTTATTACCGGACAGTTCATCTAATAGATCGTCTAGTCTAGGTAGTGGGTAATGATCACGCTTAGTTCTGCTATTTAAAGCCCTATAATCTACACAGAGTCTCTTTTCACCGTTTTTCTTTTTAACAATAACTATAGGGCTTGCGTAAGGGGAAGAGGATTCTTTGATAATACCACACTCTAACATTTCTGATATCATATTCCGTACATCATTTCTTTCCAAACGTGACAACCTATATGGTCTATACACCACCGGCTCATCATTTTTTAACTGAATAACCATCTCTGTCACGGTGGTATATCCTAAATCTTTAAGACCGGAAGAAAAGCATTCTTTGTACTTCATTAATAAGTCTGTTAACTCCTGTTTTTGTGATACCGAAACGTTTTCTCCTATTTCAGGTTGAAAATCATTGTTGTTATCGTCTAACGTGACATTATATTGACATTATATCGGTTGGTTAGTGGCTAAACGCTTATCTTTAAGATTCGAATTTTCTTTAGAAGATCCTGGCCTTACTGTTTTAAAGAATTTCAAAAGTTGTTCGGGTTCTGAAAATTGAGCAGCCTGAGCGCCTAATCTAATACCTCTATCTTCGATTCCGTAAATGAGGCAATCAACCGCTTGTCGTCCGTAAAGCTTACAGCGATTGAGTAAATTAATTTTAGCATAGTAGTAAAGCTCAGGGGACTCGCCAAAACGATGTTTCTTATTCAACATCTCCGTTAATAATTCCCCGTAATTTTGAGTTGACGGAAAGGATTCCAATAACTTTATTTTCCATTCATCCCAAGTATAAAGCATTGTAGGTAAACTTTGGTACCAAGTTTTTGCGAGTCCCGTTAGCTTTGGCAAAGAATAGTGTATAACCTGTTTTTCGCTCCAATCATAAATCTGTTTACATTCTTCCACTTTCGAGATCCACGTGTCAATAGTTTGCTCTTTATTCATGGGGTCAAATTCAGGTATGACATTATTTAACGTTGGAAATCTTTCACCAGAATTTGATTTTATGTTTTTGAGTGCCTCTAAAAATGTTTCAAGTAAACTACTGCTACTACTATCGAGTCTACTTTTTTTAGGTCTTTGGACATTATCTGAATCGTTACTACGGCTTCTAGAGCTACTTCTGCGAGAGCGTTTACCGAGGCGATTTTGTTGTGTGTCACTATCAATTCTACTACCTTGTCTATTTCTAGGTGGACTACGAGGAGAGCTCCTGCGCTCGCCACGCCTTTCACTAATACGTTCAATATCATATCTACTTCGTCTATCTCCATCTGGACTTTTGCTTCGTGAAACGTCATCATGCCTTCGACGTTCAGCAGGCGTAACACTAGGGCGTACGCTGCGTCGTACAGTACCTCTTTCGCTGCGGCGCATACTTTCTCTTCGACTGCGATGCTCGCGAGGTGGATCGAGGTTCATGGTTGACGAGCGTGCGTCGTCTCTGGTCACCGAGGGCGTCCGCAGCACCCTGCGTGGCGGTTCTGATTTTCGATCCATTTAAACTTTTAAACATGAAGATCCCGCTTCTGAAGCTGATACGGTCGAACAGTAAAACTCCAGTTTTACAGATTATAAATTATATTTTCCAAAAATCACTATCACATTCACTAATACACTTTCACAATATATCCGCTTATTTAAGAGTTCCGCACTGTTCGGCTGTTGACGAGGGAATGCCGAGCCGACTGTTGAGTTGGCCTATTTATAACCTGCCTAAGGCATGATCGCGGACGTGGTATCGAGCAAAATTGATACCGAAATCGATACCAAACTACACGAATCGATAAATTAAATACAAATGTGATTTTATAATATTAAATTACGTAACACACGTACCACCTCTGCTACGTGATTCTCGAATTTTAGACCACCATCCATTAGGATGCCCAAATTTCGCGCCTCGCTTACACACTCTACAGGCATTCCTTCAACTAATATCAATTTGATGGAACAAGTAGGTAACTTAAAATTCCCTATGTAGTAAAAAGTATATGGTTTATGTTAAACTCCCTTCTCGGAGAAGGGACAACATAATTATTATTATGGCCGACCACTTTATTTTTACTACGTTCACTTTACTTTGTCATTGTAAGAAATTATTTGAATACAATGAAAAATTTTAGAACGCTTAGCTGAATAAGCTTAATCTTTTATGACTAGTTTGCTCATTGGGTAGTTCCTTCTCATCATGTCTCTCATATTTCAGAACCCATTTCCCCTGAACTTTGTAAACTGTACAGCTCGGCTTACAGAGTGACTTTTTCATATGATTTAACTAATAGCGAAAACATTATCAAATCAAACCAAATCAAATATTCTTTATTGCACAGAGATATAATACATGATAGTCAAATATTTAATGTAGCTGTACAATTTAGGCGGCCTTATTGCTTAGAGCAATTTCTTCCATGCAACCTGAAGAATGGAAACTTATACATAATAGTGGGCTGTGCAAAGCAAAAGCAAGTACATGAAATTAACATTATCTTGCTGACTGTATAAAAAACTAGCTGTTGCCCGCGGCTCCGCCCGCGTGGATATTGTATTTGTGACGGTTCTTGAGGATGGCATGGAAATGTTATATCCAGATCCCCCTTAAACTATGTTCTACTATGTTGTTTTCCAGCATTTACTTAAAAGTATTCTATGTGTTAACCGAATGCTTTATCTATCTACCTACCAAATTTCATTCCAATCCGTTCAGTAGTTTGAGCGTGAAAGCGGAACAAACATGATGAACTAAAAATTTCACTTTCTAGCTATCAAAATCAAAATCAAAAATCTTTTTTATTTAAGTAGATGCTTTACACATACTTTTAAATCGTCATATTTTTCTACCTAGCACAAAGTTCTACCACTCGGAACTTGTACACTCAACGTTATTCCTCCAGGAACCCTCAAGTTTTCTGGAATAAAAAGTATCCTATGTGTTAGCCTAGTACTTTGTTTATCTACTTACAAAATTTCATCTAAATCCGTTCATTAGTTTCAGCGTGAAAGCGGAACAAACATTATGAAGTAAAAATTTCTGTTTTAGCCTTTCTCCGGGAACCTTCAAGATTTTCGGGATAAAAAGTATCCTATGTGTTAACCGAGTGCTTTATCTATCTACCTACCAAATTGCATCCCAATCCGTTCAGTAGTTTCAGCGTGAAAGCGGAACAAACATGATAAAGTAAAAATTTCACTTTTAGCCATTCCTCCGGGAACCTTCAAGTTTTCCGGAATAAAAGTATCCTATGTATTAACCGAGTACTTTACCTATCTACCTACCAAATTTCATCCAAATTCGTTCAGTAGTTTCAGCGTGAAAGCGGAACAAACAAAAACATACATTTTAGCCATTCCTCTGGAAACCTTCAAGATTTCCGAAATAAAAAGTATCCTATGTGTTAACCGAGTGCTTTATCTATCTACCTACCAAATTTCATCCCAATCCGTTCAGTAGTTTCAGCGTGAAAGCGGAACAAACAAACAAACATCCATACTTTCGCATTTATAATATTAGAGAGATATTAATATTAAGTATATATTAAAATATTAATATTATAGTGTGATTTGATGTGATGTGATATATTAATGTTTAATACAAAAATAAATAGTTATTAGCTGCAATTTTTTTTAATAGTTCTGTTCAGATATAGGGAATCCAACCGGAACAAATTAATCGGAAGACAATTTAATTCTCTTTTTCAGCAATTTGTAAAGGATCCTTGGGGACTCTTTCAATTTGATGAGCAGCATCTACAATTGGCCGCTTGTCATCGAATGAAATACACCCTTTTTTTACGATGTTCGTTTTCCTCGTTGTCGTAATATTTTATTGTTTGCGCCCAAATCCGCAGCTTCTAGCGCTCGTTTGCTCGTTCGCACGCATCGTCGCGCTCCGGCCGCGGCGCGGAGGGCGGCGCGGGCGGCGGCGGCGGCGGCGGATTACATCCGTATCGCGAACGCGAAGGCATTACTGCTTATTGTGTTGTGTAAGGTTTGGCACAAAGGGCCCCAATCGGCGGATAACCGCGCTGCCGCCGGCTCCGGCTTCGGGGCCAATAAAGCCGCGGAACAACGCGTGTATCCGCTTTTCAAAATGAATACCTTGGCTCGAAGACTAAACATGTGGAGTCTTAGTTTACAAGGACAGGGCCATCGATGTCGTAAGTTCGTTCTGAGTTGGAGTCCGCTTATGTAGCGGTAAGTCAACAGAGTAATTTATAAATGTCGACAACTAAAGTATGGTTCATTCCAATCAAAAAAATGTAATATTATTTAATAAAATATCAAAAAAAAGCAAAAGGTAAACAAACATAGTATGCAGATGACATTGACATGTGTCAGTTCACAGTAAGTTTGTTTACGTTTTGCTTTTTTTTGATTGGAATGAAGTATAGGGTGTGTGTGACATAATATGGCTGCATCCGCCGCTGTCAATAATTATTAATTACGCTGTGACGGTTCAAGAAGGCGGTTTGGCTCTACTTCAGCGGTTTCGGCTTTCCTCAGAGCAATCCTTATATTGAAGTACCGATCTAAACTGTTAAGTAGATAAGTGTTAATTGCAAGCGATCTGTTCTTAAGACTGGTCCTTAGATGTATGTCCTCGCCTTCGACATATATTTACATACCTCCTGTGACTTCTTGGTCGCTCCGTTAAAAAGCTTTTTATTACCGGCTCACACGCTCGCATTGGAAATAAAAACACAATGACTTTGGCCGTGGCTTGTTTGTTATCGTGAGGTACGCTAACAAAGAGAAACTGAAAGTGGGACGAAAGGGACAAATCAGTTCTAATGTAGAATGTAACAAGACTTTTTAGGAGTGTGAGAACATAAAGTGAGCTGAACAAATAAACAGTAAAATAAATGTACACCCCTTTTATTGATGTCTTCCATTTATTTGGTTTAAAACATGTAGATAAATAACTCCGAAATATGTTTAACAATTGCGCCTTTAAAAAACGTGTTCTCTACCATAACAACATATACTCCCACCAAGTGACTATCAAAGTCAGACACAGACAAACAGAACATAATCAATTAGTAATTTTCGTTTCAAAATTTTTAAGTTACCGCACGGATTACCTTGCGGTACCACACGGTCTCAAAAATCGGCTTAGAATCGTGCTAAGTGGATTATTTAGATGATGATCTAGTGAAGCAATATCGATTGATAACATTCGTTCTAACAAGAAAATGTTGCACTTAACAATAGCGTGTTTTAGTGTACAAGTATCTCCATCTGTTATAAATATGAGGTACTAAGGCGCGTGACAAGCTAAAAAATATGAAAGGTGGTGTGTTTTACTCATTGGGGAAATGCTACTTCGAATAATAAAAAAAACATCACTTCGGGCGATGACGTGGAAAGAAAGATTACAACAACGGAGCGAAGAGCAGTATATTCCTTACCATGAATGTATTACACACCAAGTATCTGTATTCTTAATACGCTAACTCATTGCTAGAATACTTGTTGGTTCTACCTTCTATCTCTTTCATCCTGGCTGCAACCACCTTACACTCCTGATCGCATCACGCAGCCACTTGTATTTCCGGTAGATTTCAGTTATATAATTACAGTTGGTCGATAGATCCTGCACCTCCGAGTTTATTGGCTTGCCCACCGCCGCCTCCTGTGTCTGGTAGGCTACAAAAGAAACTGAATGGACTACGGCGAACCAAAACAAAGGATTATGAATCACACCTATTTATGCGGGATTCAATCTAGCCTAACCGTCTGGATGGCCACGGAACTGGACTTCACTCTATATGTCGACACCAAGGATTCCGATACTGGCCGAGACATTTAGGGGAGTGTCCTGAAAACGAGGTGATACGACAAGTGGCGATTTTTTGGCGGTGAACACGCAAACCTTGGTGGGGTTAAATTGGACCAAATTAAGTCGACCCCATTATGATGAAACTTTCTTTAAAGAAGCCTCAATTTCAGACACAAGTTTGTTTCGGCTCTTGATGACGTTTTTCCGAAAAATGTTGGCACAGCCGGTATAGAAGGCATTACCCGTGCTCTCATCCACATTACAATAAATGCTGCTGATTTGCAGCATATCACTGATATGCAGAAGGAACAGTGTAGGTGAAACACATAGCCTTGAGGGACACCAGGATTCACAGAAATTGAGTCTGAGCATGCACCGTTGACTACGACCTTTATGCTTCTGTCTGCCATAAAACGATAGTGACCCATCTGCATAATTTCTGGGGAAGCCCGTAACAAGGAAGCTTCGTAAGAAGTGCTTTGTGCCAAACCCGATCAAAGGCCTTCGCTTTGTCCAAACTAACCACCAATGCTTTCCCCTTAGTCTCGATTGCCTGTGCCCAACGGCATGTCAGGTAGACAAGAAGATCACCAGCTAACCGGCCCCTAAGGAAACCGAACTGTCGGTCACTAATCAGCTGGTGTTCCTTTAGGTACCGAAGGAGCTGGCTGTTGATAATGGACTCCATTATCTTTGAGAATAAGGAGGTTATGGCTATCGGTCTGTAGTTGGACGGATTCGAGCGGTCACCTTTTTTAGGGATCGGGTGCACCAAAGCTCTCTTCCATGAGTTCGGTACTACGCCAGAAGAGTAGGAAAGCGAAAAAGGCGCGTTAAAACTGGAGCCAACTCTGGAGCACACACCTTCAACACGATGGGAGGGATTCCATCGTTCCCACTCGACTTATGAATGTCGAGGGAAAAAAAGTGCTTTACACACTAAGCTTTGGTAGAACCGGATATCCGGCATAGAATTCACGCACCGCGGTATGGTTGGCGTCTCGTTTCACCCGTCATCCAAGGTCGAGTTGGACTCAAATGTTTGCTTAGAAGATCGGCTTTCTCCTTTGCGTCGTGGGCCAATGAATCATTTCCCATGTGCAGTGCCGGTAGAATTAGTGGATGCTCGGCGCGGAAACGGAACCTAAAAAACAAAAATATCCATACTTAGGTATCTTCATAAATCCACTGTGACGTCCGGGAAGTATAGGTATCATGGGATAAGATACTCATTGAGTGGAAATGAAACTTTTCCCGGGATTTCCCGCGGCGGGGATTACTACGGGCGATAGTTTCTAACTTTGAAGTGCTGTAATAATACAAATGAACTGATTCGCGGAGTTTCGTCTCGTCGCGATTCGCGAGAGCAGCCGCGTTCGATTCGCATTTCATTTCATTTAGTTGCAGTGAAACGATGCTGTAGGTAGGTAAACGTGAACTAGTCTGATTTGACAGATTTATCCCATGAGAACCGAACTTTGATAGCCATGCTTGTTCATATCATTCCCTGTGAATATCGAGTAAGCGACTTAATAGTAGAGTGGTCAGTATAAGCCGACACGAGTGAGCACCTATTTAGTAAGTAAACGTTTTACTTACTTACTTAAAGTCATGTATGAATTCAAGTGGCTGTGGGAGATAAATTGAGGCGCGTGTATAATAATTTGAGTGTAGTAGCCGGCCGGGTGCGGCGCGCGGCGGCCGGCCCGCCGACCCTACTCCACAGGATGTCACCCTGAAATTATGAAAACTGTATCTTTAAAAATAATTGACCTCGCTGAATACGTTAAAAACAACCGACTTCAATCGCAACAACTCCAATTTTACTATGTTTTTATTGATTTCTCAAAAACCGCTAAATCGATATCGATAAAATTTATATGGGACCACCTGTGAAGTATACCCTTTTAAACAAAAAAAGAATTTTCCAAATCGGTTTAGGCGTCTTCGAGTAATCGGTGAACATACATAAAAATAAAGATTCCGACGAATTGAGAACCTCCTCCTTTTTTGAAGTCGGTTAATAATCCCGGATGATCGCGTAATGGGCACGCCTAATTGCAATATCGCATAAATCTTACGAGTGATACATTCGTACGTATTTTTTTCCTCATATTAATATTTACGAGGTCCTTTTTTGTGAAAATACGGTCTGAATTCCGTGAGACGGCATAATTAATGAATTTTATATTACGCGATCATCCGCTTTTATTATTTTCATGGAAAAACGGAATACGCACCCCCACAGTGACGTGCACGCAGCGCTACACCTAGGTATATCTTCACAGGGTGTTGATAGCACAGTGGGGGTCAGGCCGCTACAGCTTCCACTATACACACTGAACAAGATATTCCAAGGCAGCCATTAACCATTCGCAAAGCACTCAGGTAAAAAACCAACGCAATTCACTCATCACTGCCTTTCTCTACATTTTTTGCACATGGAAAAGGGTCGGGCGCTAAGGATTTGTGTACTAGATGGATAATACAAAGTATACCCAGCCGGATTCCACACCAATTTAAAGACACCCTGTGTTAAGTATTAAAACATCGTACGTATTGCCTCATGAATGAATATCTCACTTCCCAAAACGGCGGGTTCAGTTCCGAGTCGTAGTAACCTCGTATTATGTAGATAAAAGAATGACGTTCGAAAAGTATACACTGCTACCTACTTCGAATAAAATATTTTAATTTCATTTCACTTTCCCAGAACAAGGCGCTCATTATAAATGCAAAAATCGGCGCCGCGCCGCCCGCCTATTAAGCACAGTTTGGGAACTTTTCCAATTTATGACAGGCGGCCGATCTACCCTTTGTTGGATCTGTCTACTTCCGCTTGTCACTAATTGATTATCTTTTCAATAAAAAAATCTTTTTCATGATGTAAAATTAAATCAGTATTATTTTTTAGAGTTCTTAGATAACTGTAAAATACTTTGTTATTCATGGTAAGAAAATTTTTGGATACTCTCATTATTATTAAGTAAACTACTAAAAACCAGTAAAAACTAAAGCTCTACTACAAGTAACTGAATTTTGCATGCTTAGCTAAACAGGCATGTTCTGTCAAATTACTTAACAACCCATTACGTCCCCACTGGGGGGGGGGGGGCACGGGGTCTCTTCCCATAACTCTGGAAGGGTAGGCCATACTCCACATACGGGGCCAAGTCCGGATTGGTGGAGGTTGTGGGGCTAGTGGCCAACCCGTGTCAGAAGTTTTCAAGCCACCTATAAGGCCCCCGACATGGCTTAACGTGCTTTGCATATTAATTAAATTGATAAAAACCAAATTACTTACTTCAACTTATTTTTCAAAAAGATTACCGTATTTGATTTTATTTTATTTGTAGGTAGTATTTAGTCTGACAAGAAATCTTATTGCCTGTACCCCCCGAACTAAATGTTGACATGGTAAAGGTGATGTCTTTTTATCAAAACTGTGCTCTTAACGTTGTGAAAATAAATCAATACACCTGGTACTAAGTAGAAAAAAAAATCGATTTAAAAGAATGTGTAAAGCATCTACTTAAATAAAAAAAACATTTTGAGTTTGAGTTGGAGGACTGTCCCTTCATCAGCGTTGTGCATTTGGATTCAAAAACGTAGGTTTTTATTTATGTATATCAGGAGCTGCATGTCAGGGAATATTAAAAGGTGATATCGAGTTTCTCTGTGTTTCCCGGTGTTCCACTAGCCCCCGGTAGGCGGCGACCCTCGGACTCCGAGCAGGATTTAATCTACCCTGTTTATTCAGTTTATCTTATAGCGTAGCGCCGCGCTCTAGGATTAGTGTGTCCACTTGTGGGATTAGTTTTGTGCGAGCCACTGGAGTTTGTTGCTCGTAGCACTACTGCTCAGCACTACTATTGGTGCTACAGGAATTTGTCTCTCCCGTGACACTTCCGTCAATGGGATAGGTAAAATTGTATTTTCCGTTAGTGCCAATAGTGCGAAAGGAAATTCCAATCTCCCGTGAAATTATCGCCGGTTGCATATACAGCCTCCTTCAAGTGTCAAGTGATTTTTGACTCTATCGACAAAAAGTTCGTTGGGCGCCCCAGTACGAAAGCTCTCCCGGCGGCCACTGGACGGAGCTACCTGTTATCGGACGCTCTGCGCAAATCACTGCATCGTTATTGGACTGACCAGATAACGAGCGACGCGGGCGAATAGCCCGGGCTGGTGGCCGTCCCGGGCAGGCACGTGGCCGCCGGCAGTGGCACCGGTGCAGGTACCACACGAAGCTCAATCTCTGAAACCATGTTCTTTTATTTTATAAGATGACAAAATGCTGACGGATTTTCCTCTTAGAAAATCTTATGTCTCTACTAGAATCTCGTTATCCGTACGATATTGTCTAGTTCTATTTGACGACAAAACGCTTTGTCGGCATTAGTATCATAATCTTGTTAAATTAATTTGTGAATATAACAGAACATATCGGTATGTGTACAACATGTTATGTTCACCCAAAGAAGTTTTATATCGTCGCTCCGCTGCCGGTGGGGGGAGCGGGGCGCATGTCTGTGTATTCACCTTACGATCCGATTATAATGACAACAAAACTTATTGTAAAGAGTACCGTTTTCCAGTATTCATTACTATCGCATCATTAATGCTTACCTACTATGCAGTGGTAAACACTACAATCTGTGTTTTAACTAGATTTAAAAAGTAAATATTACTAATCGCTTAGTACATGCTGCAAAAAAAACATATTACTTATAACTCGTTTTTTGTTTGAATAACTATTTTTAAACAACTATAAGTTCTTGTTGTAAGTATTGTAATCAAAAACTTTTTCGGTGTTACACGTTTAATATTTACATTTTTAAACAGTTTCATTTATTTTTATTAAATCACAAAGTGAGAACGGCTTCACTACGTCTTATTGAAAACTGTACCATGGAGAACAGAGAATTATTCTAATGCAGTTCAGTGCTTGAGGATCCCTAAATTAGCGCTCTCTTTAATGAAATGGGTCGGTCGGAGAAGAGAATCAACAAAGAACACTCCGAGTTCGCGTATAATATTTATGCTATTTGGCGGGAAAAGTCTGCTTCACTGTTACGCAGGTTGCGCGAGAGCCCCAACACAATCCTGCGGGCAATAGCCGACAGATTTAACAGTCCGCTTCTGTGGACTTTTATCTGTCGGACCAAATCACTTTTAGCTATAAATTACTAACAGGTTTAAGGTTTTTGTAAACTAATGTAGGTTAAAATAGTTTTGTTTGTTGTTTTGTTCATTACTAAAATAGTATGTAAGAACCATTGTTACTAACTTTTACGGACCCTGTAGTCTGAATAAATAATTGAAATAAATAAATATAATAAGTACCTCGGAAAGTGTAAAGTCACCGCGGTATTGGATTTCAAATTCTACCCAGACATTGTCGCAGACAGACAGCAGTAGGTTTAAGCCTTTTAATGTATGCCTGGAGTTCGCGTGTACGTGCAAAGCAAAGCTGAGCGCTAAGAGGATATAATCGCTCGGTAGAGCGTATACAAAACGCTGATTGCGGATTACTGGAGGAGACGGCGGCCGCATACTGATGCGGCTCGCGGACGCTCACGGGTCACGGGTCGCTGGCGGTCGCGGATTACAGCTTTCCATGCAAATGACATGAGCAGCCGGACGGAGGCTGCCACTCCGCAAATAGTACGTTTGTTCCCAGTCGGCGGTTCGACCGTTTTCGACCGCCTCTATCGGCATTCGGCACACAGTGCTCTTAGAGCGGGCCGGAGAATTCCCAATGTAATTGTGTTTACGAGGGAGGGTATCATGGGAAAATAATACGAGAGCTTTGAAAAACTGGTGGGGTTGTTACTAACTTTTTTTTAATTCCTCAAATCATAAATTTATAAAGTACAGTTAAGGAAACATATCGCTATTAAATTCGTAGCTTTTTTCTACAGAGAACTTTAAAATAAAAAGATTGTGATCTATGATTTATACTTGGACACTAATATAATATGTACGGTGATGTCCATGATGCTATGATAAAGTAATAAATGGCAGACAATATTTTAAATAGATTTATTATTACTGAGTTCACGGTGCTAACTGATATTGATGATAGCGATCGACACAGCGATTGGACGCGCACTGGCTCAAGACGCCGCTGCTCGCGGAAAGTGTACGAAAATACTGAATGTCCAAAATTGTACGAAAACCATAGAGAGAGTTAACGTGACTATTTTGTAACAACAGTGTACGCTTGCAATATTACGTAGCTTTGACGGCAAAGAAATTGGTTCGTACTCACACAGCGCGTGCTGACGACAGCTCCTCGCTCTCACAGCGAGGTTGCTTTGTAAGAGTTATTGCGAGGTAACTCGCAGTTCAAACTATTGTACAAAGAGGTTCTGAGCGAAAAGGCGACCGCTGCAGCGCGCCAAACGACACCGCACAACAGGTGCAAACATTTCCTTATTTTCAGCAGTCAGCAGTGCGCTGAGGCAGAAAACTTTCGGGGTGTCGAGGGATGGTCGATTTCTACCTCTCTGAATAGAAAATAGTATAATATTGGCATTATGTTGAATAAAATCAGATGAAATTAGTTGACTGACTTCTGGCTATATTTTTACGTTTTCAAATCTTTAAATTGTAATTTAAATTAATATTTTTTCTCTACCTTTACGGTTTAAACACTCCATTATTTATTTTTTCGAAGTTATTTGTAAGAAAAACTTTGATAAAGTAACTCACTGACTATTTCCAATAGAAATAGTTTCATTGAATACAAGTGTAAATTAGTAATGTGTGCGCCAGGAAACAATTGTCTTGATTCATTATGTAGGTAACGCACAGCAGAAACCACTCAGCCAGCCGGTCCACAATAAACACCGTATGTTTAATGTAGTCCATTGTCTGCTTTTATATCCATTAAGCTGATATGATGTTCACTGAACTGGAGCAAACCGAAATAAATACGATTTAGGTCAATAAATCCCAATTTGTGCCGACGACATTTCGTTTATGGTTTACCTCTATATTACCGGCGCGGCATTACAACAGACAGTCGGCCATTATACAAATTACAAAACTAGGTTATTAAACATGTCAAAGCATAATGTAATCGGCACTATATTTGAAAAGTCTAATACGAATAGTCGTCGGTCAAACAGTTTAACGACGGACAATATCTTTGAAACGATAAATCTGATTAAAATATTAACTTACTTAAAACAAAACTAATTAATTTAAAAAACCAATAAAACGTCTCACTCATCATGTTCCTTTGTGAAAAAACTTTTCCCTTACACGTACGAGAGGTTCTCTAAAAATTCTAAAAATATATTGTCGTACAATGAAGAGTTTAATTTATATGTTTATTCTCAGTATTTATTTATTTTTACTTTAAATTTATATGTGCAGGTATTTTATGTAGAATATTTAGTCTCAAAAAGGAAACCAACCTAACCAGCCAGCGAGTGCCTTCTTTTGTTTGCACGCTACGCGTCTACGAGCGCTCGCAGCCGGTTGCGCTCGCGCACCCCTCAAGCGGCTGCGCGCCGCCGCCGCCGCGCCGCCGCCCCGGCCCGGCGCTTCGCGAGTTATTGTTCTAATTCTCTTCCAGTTATGACGTGATACATAAGTATCGTTTTTGGCGAACTCACTTTGCCATTTTAAAATATAATAAAGAAATTCGTAGATATACGTATACGAGCGGGGTTGTCTTTTTGGAGAAATGATTAGTCTTAAATAAATATTTTATTATTTCCTCCTCTCCAATAGCCTTTTCTTGTGAGTAAATAATATTGATTACTTTTACTTAAAACTTTTTTATTCAATCATTTTCTTGACTGTTTGTTTGTCTGTTCAATGCAAATGCAATCGATTCTGGTGAGCTATAGACTTGAAAACTTTAAAAATGCTCGTAGCATGGAACTGCATGACAACGTAATATTTTTACAAAAACTCAAAAAATGACAAGAAAATTAAATTAAAACTTAATAACAAGTCTTTGGAAAACAATGTTTACTTCTCTATGTATATCACCCGGTATATACAAATCATTCTCAAAACGCTCCCATTGCATAAAGCTGCGATAAATGGATCACAGTTATTAGCGGTGAAGCGATGAAGCTAATAACAATATCGCAGTAATGAAGACTGCGGGCGAGCGGCTGCCGGCTCCATCGGAGTAGCACCGCCCGCGCCCGCGCGGCCCTCATTTGCCTAATGGACCAGCACTTTATCGTGAGAAAGTCATTGTGGTAAAAATAGTCGTTTAATTACATTACCCCCCTCCCCCCCCGGATTAAACGCTCGCAATAAACTGCACTAGTTCAGTTTAATCGGCCGCCCTCGTTCAGCGAGCGGCGGCGCGGAGCCTCCGTAATGCCGCTAACTCCTGTTAAAACAACTTGTAACTTTCTTAATAAGATTTGACGGAGTAGGTACCTCGTAACGATTTTCCTTTCACTTGACAATGCGAAAGCAATTTGTAATTAATTGTTTATACATTGTCAAATAAACTCCAATAAAGGCGGCTCCGGAGCAGGTGCGGGCGGCCGCCGGTGATTTAATTACCTGCAGCGGTGTTCACTTTCCCTTGTCGTTGAAAAACATAAACTTGTTTAGTTTTTCTCGTTCGAAAGAAAGCCTTGGAGCAGAATAAGCTATGCAACCTTTTTCTCATTTCTGGATAGAAGGTACTGATAAATTATGTATGGGTTCTAAATTATGTATCTTACGCATGATGCGCATATAATATAATTGACCAAAGTTAGATCTGATATATAATACGTGAGGTGAGCCAGTCACCCTATAACTATAACGCGTCGTCGCCGCCGCCGCCGCCGCCGCCGTGCGCGGGTCGACCGTAACTCCAAGACAAATAAGAATACTGGTAAATATTTGTCCCAATCCCGAGCACAAGTGACAGGCGCCTGAGTCCGAAGCCACGAGTCGGCGCCATCGGAGTTATATTGATTATTCAAAGTCTCTGTTGCTTGTAGCAATAAAGGAAGCCCTTACAGCCAGCCGTTAAATTGAATTAAAAGTTTAACTCGACCGTCTGAGGGCTTAACGCCTGTTTAGGTGGGAGGATACGCGGATTAATCTTCTGCTCCAGATTATCTCGCTTAGTCCGAGAGGGAACGAGTGCTAGTAGTGGATAGATAGATAAAGAGAAAACGACAAGACCCATCTCTCAGGCAAACGTATACATTTTTTGCAGTTATTTTTTTCGAGATCCGAGTCTCGCAGTTCTACGACTAACAGAAAATTTTATACAGCGTTGTAATTTTATTGTAACAAAAAGTTGTGGTAATACTTTGAGGTGGGCAACAAAAGCAAAAGATAGTCGTTGATGAGTAGAAACTCATCAAACTGAACAACTTTTGTTCGACAACTTTGTTTAAATCGCAAAAAATAATATTGGACTTTCCATACAAATCAATCAGCTGGCGAGCCAAGTTTGCATGAAAATTCCAAAAAATTTTTTTGCGATGTTTTGCGAACAAAAGTTGTTCAGTTTGATGAGTAGAAGCCTTTTTGTTACACCGCGTATAAATAAAACTAATTTTTTTCAAGAGAAGTGGCGTGGCAATACTGGCAGTCGCAGGGTCACAGTCGGCTGCTTATCGGGCCACGTTGCTGAGGTTCCCCTGGTCCCCGACAACGCGCGGAGAACGTTAATCTCAGGATCAGGCGCACCACATTATGCGCGGACGTGACGCCGCGTGGCTCTATCCTCGCAGACCAGCAGCCGCCCTCGACATCCCGTGGCCCGTGATGAGAGGGGATGCGTCGCTTTTTTATCTTTATCTCAGTTTTCTTGTCTTTTCAGTCGTTGAACCCTCATTTTTTTACGTCAATACAATTTAATTTAATAATTTATTGCAATCCATATTCCATTTTAGCCAGAAACTTAGGGTAAGTTTACAACCTGATACAACATAACTCGCTCATGATAATATAATATATTCCGAAAACAAAAAAAATGCAATTATATGCATTATTTTATGATACACTTAGCTGTTTCCTTTACTATGTTCTTAAGAATATTAATTCGTAATTAAACGCACATGCGTAATATTTCATCTATTTAATGATAAACGATCAAACTGTCGCTTTTACAGTACAAAGGACTTATTAAGTCAGATTAAAATAGCAATCAACGGGCTCCTCGAGCTGCCCGAGCGCCGCCGCGCACGCGCATGGCGAAGTTCAATCAGTAGCCGAAATCCTTTGCTCACTATGGCATCGAATACTAAACTTATCTACTTAGGTTTCGGCTCTTGTTTAGATAGTACTCAATATTGCGTACTTTGGAATCAGATATTTAGTGTACATTATAATAATAATAATAATATCTGGGACAAATCACACACGGTCATCTGGCCCCAAACTAGGATTCCCTGTATCTTGGCAACCAGAGACTGATATACATACACATATACTTTTAAATACATACATATAGATATAATACACCTAGACTCAGAGCAAACAGTTCTGCTCATCACAGAAAAGTTTGCCCTGTGTGGGGATCGAACCCACGACTCTCGGATCAGAGGTCAGGATCGCTAACCTTTTAGCCACCGAGTCAGTACTAATATATACCTAATATACTTCGCTTCTCTGTTAGTAAGAACCGCTTAAGGTAGAATTGAGTAACTGACAATATTTTTGCAGAGTAGCCTATTATTGATATTTTTGTCTAGCTATTGAGAATACCATTTGAATAATAAGAGTGCTTTTAAAGTATTTAGACAATTATTAATTTAGTTTCGACGAGTTGAAACTGATATTTATTAGACAGCTCGCTAAGAGCTACGTGCTACGAGCCTCGATCCGTTTTTTTCATTTTATTTTTTATCCACTGTTGGTAAGCCCTTTTTAATCGCCTGAGGAAGTAAACCATACTGGCCTGTTGTGACCAATAGTGCATTGCTTCGGGGCATCGTAGAGTAGACTAAAAATTAATTGGCAAAAAACAAGCACCGTCGGCATGTTTTACACGTACACGCAATCGTTATGTTGTTTGTTAAGTCCAATGTTTCAGAGAGAATGCTTCTTTGTTTAGTTGTTAGTAACCTCAACACATGACAGCGAGCTGTTTGTGATGCAGCTTGCAGCGCGCGGCGCCCTTCGCCCGCTGCCGGCGCCCCGCTCGGCGCTGGCGGGTGCAGGCGGGTGCAGGCGGGTGCAGCGGGTGTAGCGGGTGCCCGCGGTCAGGGCGTGAGTGCACTGCCCTGTTCTCTGCTGAGTTTATATTTTAAAGTTCGTTTGCATTCATGAGTTTCTCTACGTGGTCTTGTTAAAAGAAAGTGCTGGTAGAGAACGTATGAATTTCATGATTAAGATTAACAAGTAAATGTTCCAGGAGATATCACACATTGAGACTGTATACCAGTCAATGTTGAGGTGATGTTGGTATAACTATGTTTGGACGAATGATACACTCATTATAGGCAGGGTTCGTAAATATCCGATATTTATAATAAATATCAAAATATCAGATATTTTTGATATATATCCGATATTTTCGATATCTTTGATATTTTTGATATTTATCAAAATTACATACTAATTTCAATTTCTTACTTTAATACATGATTTTCGAAATAGCTGAATTTAAAATGTAGGTATATGTTTGATAATTTGAAGATTTTTATTAAAATAACATTCAAATTTTATACTCTGATATGTTTTTTCAAAATACTTGAATCTAAAATGTATATTTTATTTTTGCAAATTTGAAGATAGTTAATTAAACTAAACTCATTTATTTATTATTGTGATAATCATATCTTTATTCGTTGCATTTGGCACATTCATTCGTAAGAAGCAGCTCTTAGAAGCTAGGAAAATATAAATATCAATATTGATATATATCAAGCATAAATATCAATTGATATATATATCATGATATATATCCGATATATATCAATTGATATATATAATAATAATAATCATTTATTTCAGATATAAAAATCCATAATATAAAAATTAAATACATTCTATCTATCTATCTATCAGCCGAAAGACGTCCACTGCTGGACAAAGGCCTCCCCCAAGGATTTCCACACCGACCGGTCCTGTGCGGCTCGCATCCAGCGGCTTCCTGCAACCTTTACCAGGTCGTCGGTCCACCGAGTCGGGGGCCTGCCCACACTGCGCCTTCCGGTGCGCGGTCGCCATACGAGAACTTTACTGCCCCAACGGCCATCTGTTCTACGAGCTATGTGCCCTGCCCACTGCCACTTAAGTCTAGCGATTCTGAGAGCTATGTCGGTAACTTTAGTTCTCCTACGTATCTCCTCATTTCTGATTCGATCACGTAGGGAAACACCAAGCATAGCACGCTCCATCGCCCTTTGGGTGACTTTAAATAAAAATAAACACAATTTTTAAATAAAAATAAAAATTAAAATTTGAAAACAATAAAAATAAAAATAGTAAATTAGTAGAAATGTCATTGTAAAAATATAAAATAAAAATATTAAAATGTCATAATAAAATGTCACACATACACACATACAGACAACACAACACAGCACAGCTACTTACAGGTAACATTAAACATACAAAAGTGGGGATGCGCAGGCGTGCAGCTGCATCCACCTTTGTAGTAGAGGGGAGTCCCACCGCTCGGCCAATACGTTCAGGATGCTGTTGGAGCTGGAGCGCATGCGCGCTAGTAGCGAGGCGCACCGCTTTCGTATGATGGCGTAGAAGTCATCTGTCTGCGCCTCGGCAAACATCATTGATGCGCTACAAAAACGCGGTTTCCCCAACAGTATCCGGAACGTATTGTTATATTGGACGCGCAGAGCGCTGTACGCCCGCTGCGTAAAGTTGGCCCATAGGCTGCACGTGCAGAAGGACTGGCAATAGGCTTTAAACAAAGTTATCTTTACCTGTTCACTACAGCGTGCAAACCTACGTGCCAACATATTGCATCGGACAGACAGCGCCCTACGTTCCCTCTCCAGATCCACGTTGTCGCAAAGGTCGTCGGTGACCCAGTGGCCCAGATACTTAAACTGCTTTACTCTAGCTATTGGTAAGCCACAAAGAGTGACTGTAGGTACAGTCGAGTAGCATTTTGTACCTGCTTTAAATATCATCAATTCACTCTTCGTAGCATTGTATCTGAGCCCATGGGCCGCCGCATACGACTCACATATGCTCAAGAGCTTCCGCAGAGCACCGATCGAAGGGCTCAGCAGCACCATATCATCAGCGTAACTTATGTTGTTTATACACACCCCGTCTATCGAGCAGCCTATGTTAGTGCTGCTGAGCTCCTCGATCAGCTGATTCATGTACAGGTTGAAGAGTCGAGGCGAGGTCAACCCCCCTGCCTTACGCCGCACTCCAGCCTGTACATGTCCGAATGCGCATCCGCCCACCTTACATTATTCAGCTGATGAGCGTACCAGTATTCAAACATAGATACAATCTCGTTTGGTAACTCTGTCTCACTATACAATTTTTGCCATAGTTTGTCGTAGGACACGAGGTCAAATGCTTTTGACAGGTCTAGATAACATGCATATATAGGTGTATTTCTGGCTGTATAGTACTGAACAGTCAGCTTGAGACAGCGGATAGCACTCTCGGTTGACAAGCCAGGTCTAAAACCAAATTGTGCGTCATGAAGATGGAGGTGCTTTCCCAGCTGACGATCAAGCAGACTGTCCAGCACCTTGGCGATGACAGTAGCTAAAGAGATCGGCCGATAGTTGTTAATATCTGAGATATTTCCCGTTTTATTTTTTATAATTGGCACTACCGTCGTGTACATTAAATTATCAGGTAGGTAACAATGACTCACACATAGGCTAAGAAACATGGCAAGAACTCTTGGTAAGTGCGGCCCAGCGTACTTCAGGTGCTCAATGCTGAGGCTGTCGTGTCCTGGGGACTTCCCTCGTACCATTTTACTTAAAACATCTTTCACATCTTTAGCAGAGAATCTTACACACGGACCCAGATCGTGAGCTACAGCATCGAGCCGCTGTGCCGCCGGTCCCAGAGGCGACTCCACCTTAAAGTGGCGCTGGAAGGCGCAGGCTATGTCACGCGGCGAGTGCGCGTCGCCCACGCTCACAGATATATCATGCGAACCCTGATTATAGGGGAAGGTAGGAATATAGCAGCATTCGCTCGGAACTCGAGACTAGGATCAACTAGGGACTCACACGTCATCGTCTGGCCTATAATATCTTTTATTATGAATCTGGATTAATATATACCAAGTGTTGAAAGTTGAAACACCAATGAGGCAAACAAAAACTCAACGTGTATAGTATCGGCCTATTTTCAGCAAAAGTTATCGCTCCGGCCTCTTCAGGGCGCACGTAATTGAAACATAATCGTGATTTACGTCGGCTAATGCAACCGCCCGTCAGTGGAAAGCGCTCGAGTGGCCGGAAGCCATTGAGACACATTTGCAACTTTCGTGACTTCGGAGCATAAAATAATGCGTAAAAATGAGTTATGGCGCCGCCGGCGGGTGGCCCGCGCGGCCGAGTGACGTCACGCGCGGCCCTGCACGCAACTCGCAACAGGCGGCTCGTAAATTCGCTCAGGAACGTGAAGACTACACAGCGTTTTGTGCGACAGATCTATCGCCCCTTCGCGATACTTTTCGAGTAGGATAATTAGTGAGATGTTCTTTATTACCATCTTATATGAATTGAACTGTTAACAATATAGATTTGTTAACATGCACGCTTTATGGAATCGTCTCGAGGCTCAGAACAGCTGTTGCTATCGCACCGGCTGAGTTCGACAGATTAATTAAAAACTTTGTCACGGAATCGTCACAAGAACATTACAGTTCATGCCAATAAGTACCTACGTAGGTAACTTACTGAATAGCATTCGATATAAACTGCCTTTGAGAGCAATTGGGTGGATAGGTATAAGTCTGTTGAAAGATTTCTAAATTTAAATTGAAATTCTAAATTTAGAATTTTTTTTAAACTGAAACGGCGTAAATTATGCAACTGAGCAACTTAAGGGGCGGCACCTACTATAAAACTTTATTTTCGGTTCCGCAAAAAAAAAAAAAACGATACAAAACCTTTGTGGTCCTATTGATACCAAGTCAGAGAGATATAGTATTATGAAAACCACATCAGAAAATGGCTGATAAAGTTTGGTTAAAATGACCGCATTGTCGTGTCACAAAAATACTCAATTGCGAACTGATTACGTTCGAAAATAGTATTATACTGCAAAATTGATTGTTTACGTCCATATTCTAAGGTAATACTTTGTTTCTTAGACTATTGAGAGATAATAATAATATTCGGGACAAATCGCACATGTTCATCTGGCCCCAAACTAGGATTCTCTGTACTATGGGACCAGAGACTGAGATACGTACACATATACATTTAAATACATAGATATAATGCATCCAGACTCAGAGCAAACAAATCTGCTCATCACAGAAATGTTTGCCCTGTGTGGGGGTCGAACCCACGACTCTCGGATCAGTAGTCAGGATCGCTAACCACTGAGCCACCGAGTTAGTTCGATATACTAAGATGTATTGTTTTACATAAATTCCGAAACCAGTTAGAGGTGCCGACCTTTAATATAATTTAAAACAACAAATGAACTCGAATATTGCGTTGATGATGGATGTGGGATGCGGTGACGTCAGGCGCGCCGCCCGCGTCGCGCAGCCAGTAGATATCCATCACGGCGCGGCGGCGCGGCGGTAGCGGTGCTGCGATAAACTCCGCGAGTCGACTCAAGCGCCGCTATAAATCAACTCGAACCGCAATAAAACGATGGGTAAATACAACATCTGTACCGCATCAAAAATTCCATTAACCGTAAAGCTAGATTGAATCAACAGTTGGTAGAGTAGACCCACAGTAGGTACGTAAATAACTAATGCCGCGCTGACCTTTGCCTTGTGATTTCCTCAAACTAACGGGCTTGATATGACGGTTTATTTAGTTTTAGATGTTTGATAGTTTTACGAAAGTGTGAATTGACCTGGCGCACAAAACTTGAGTTTGGTAGGCGGGTCACATATCGTCCCTCGCACGACTTACTCTCCTATCTCAGATTTTTGATTTGAGTTTGGACTTTTTCTAACTGAAATACGCTTGTTTTGAAGAACTTGAGAAAAATGAGATAGGAGTGTTAGTCGTGCGAGGGACGATATGGCATGGGGCAAGCAGGAGGATACAATCACGGCGCGGCGCGCAAACAGAGCTCGCGGCCGGCGCCGCCGCCGCCGCCGGGGGCAGAGCAAACACATCAGCCGAGTGACGCCCGCGCCGCCGTCGTGTCAACACATAAACCCACCAGCCACCAGCTCTGCCCTCATTCATAAGGAAGAACGCCGCAAAGTACCTTTACGGAAACTCCATATATGTACTTTGTAGCCTTCTTTCTAACGAGGGCAGAGTTGTAGGTAGGCCAGCACACTGGGACTGTGAGTAATGTGACATATGAAATTGGTCACTTGTTATGTTTTCTTTGATTATTACATACCTATTTTTCTCACAGAAGATTGTCACGACTATCCTGTTTAGTTACAATTGCGATATCTTTCATACCTAGCTCCTTTGACCCGAAAGTATGATAGTACGAGAGTGATGTCAACTGCTTATTTATTTATGACTCATGTGAAACTTACAGGAGATTGGCTCTCGTTCTGAAAGGATTCTGATAATTATACTAAATTATGCACTGGACGTTTTGAAGCCGAATTCATTGTAAGCAATACAATAAACTATTCGTCTTCGTATGATGTTGTAATGAATTATTTATTCAAGCAGATACGAGTTCTAGAAGTCTGTCCTTAGTTTCGCATCGAGCGTTAGTTGGTGACCACAAAGACGTAATTCTACAATATTTTTCTACACGCCCAACCTGCGCTGCGTTCGGTGTTTGCTCCGAACAAGGTGTTAGTTACACACGCCAGTTACCGCGCCTCGCCGCCGAGTGATGGACGGCTGATATAAGATCAACAAACTACCCATTTTGCTGTCGTTAAACATCCTTCCAGAGTTGTAACTAGTTATTTATAGGACGATGAAATTACTTTCCAAGAAGTATAAGTTATTCAGGTTATACAAAGACAACTCTCGGAAGCTTTAACACGACCTATACCTAAATTCTTTCAGAATCAGAATATATTTATTTGCCATTGAGCTGGGTACATAATACTGGTCATAAAACATTTTAGAAGAATCGCCAAGCTCAGCTATGATATTATATCATGCAAAACATTTAAAATTATATTCAAAATTAAAATTAAACATTAAAACATTCATATTGTATACACCGGCAACGCACTTGTGACTCCTCTGGTGTTGCGGGTGTCTAAGGGCGGCGGTCTAAGCATGGTAGAGGGAGAATACATCAATATCTAATCTTTAAAAAAAGATTGCACTTTTCATACCATTTTCATACAACTTTTTCGGTCAACCAGTCAATTTTGAATGAAAAATCTTTTTTTTTTAGAATAAAGTTATTCGTAGTGTTCCGGGAGTGTTTTACACCCTGTACGTGTATCGTCTACCAGAATGGAAAGAATACATTATTATGAAAATATTTTCATACGAGTTCTTAATTTGTTTTAACGACTTATTTGCACTAACGGCTTCTAAAGAGTTCGCACAAGTTTTTATTATTTGTTGGTTAAAACGGTGAAGTAGCGTAACCGTGCAATCATTCCACCATATCTACCTACTGTTTCAGATGCGCCAATACTTCATTGCAAGCCAGAAGCATGATTGCGCGAGCAACTCGTTGCGTATGGCCGGCCTCTGGCAGAATGATACAAAGATTGCAATCAATATTCTTTTCGTGAGATTCTGGTAGCTATAATGATGATAACGTTAGTAAAACCGCGATCGCGATCCGATCGACGCTTGTTTAACGGAGAAGCTCCTTATTTACGTTCATTAACAACCCCGTCCCCGCTGCTGGGGCACGGGTCTCTTCCCATAACTCTGGAAGGTTAGGCCATATTCCAGTGTCAGAAGTTTACAAGCCGCCTATACGGCCTCTGACATGGCTTAACGACTGCCATCTAGTGATAGCAGCCGGCGCCAACGACTTAACGTGCCTTGCAAAGCATGGAAACGTGTAATTACGTAGAAAGTGATTTTTAATGCGGATATAAATTATTTGTGGTCAAATGAGACAACTTGTGTTCTACAACTTTTTAAATAAACGTAAAAAGAAATGAACTCTACATATAAACTGATCGTTGGATTGACCATTTTTGTATGGAGACTCCAATCTATCAATCAATCAATAAATCAACCAACCCTGTGAGGTCAGGCTGGCCGGTATTCCTACAGGAGCGTTAGGGGTGCGTACCGAGTACAACAACGGTCGATTAATGTGGAGTGCAGGGGTTCGATAAAACTAAGATGTGACGTGTCGCGGCGATGTGACGGCGATGGATGGGGGGCTGGGGGGGGGGGGGGGGGCCGCACGGCACGTCCTAGCAGCCTTAACGACTGCCCATTTTTCACGACTTACGACGTAATACGGAATAAGGTGCCGAAGATGGGACGTCAGCGGCCCCGGAGATTATCTCGTATCTGTCGCACTTTGCAAGGGTTCACTGGGTCAGGTCCCGCGATATCTGTCTTCGAACATAGGTACTATGATTTTAAAATCATTAAACAGTATTTAATGAGTAGTCACCTGTCTAGTGACACCGCCCGCACGCAACCGCGCCGTCGCGTCGCCGTCCCCGGCACGGAAAGGTCGCCAATTAAAACCAGCAGTCGGAATTCATTTCACTCCCGAAACAAGAAAGTAAATTAAATTAGTTTCATTATGACTGCCCCAGATTGTGCTTTAAATTTTCATGGACCGCTGGAAAGTTTTTTATTGCTACCTACCCCAACTATTAAATGTCGCTTTTAGTCGATTTTAATTACAAATTCAAATTAAATCTCGGGTGTATTCCAGTGGACTCACTCTATAAAAGGCAGTGGCTATTGTCTAGTACTCTGTACATATATCCTGTCTGCAGGTGCAGCGGAACTATTATCGCCCCGGCGCGGCGTGCAGCCCGCAGCCTCTGCCGGCCGGCGCGGCCGCGTATCGGGAATAAGAGTTTGCACCCGGTAGTCCGGTGATAGCGCGGCGATTTCCACTAACTACTCCGTTTGCTGCAATTTGCAACTAACGTTTTTTTCGTTTTTCAAGAAATCATCCGAAACAGATAAGTGTACCGCAAGAACGGCGAATATTCTTCTTATACAGCACGCGTCTTCATTGAAATCAGACGTGGCCGTCTTGGTGAGAGGCGCACGCTCGCTGCCGCTGTCACACCAGATAATAGAGCCAACCAGGCTACTCGCATTCCGCCCTCGCAAACTGTAAACAAACAATTGGAGCTGGCACCTGTCGCTGGCTGGACGTGCTCTCGGAAATCTCCGCTCTTTCTGCGACAGTAATTGAATTCCTATTGTTCCGCTTTGCGAGGATTTTCTCCTTTTCCTCCCTGCTTTACCCCCTCATCCGCCTGAGAGGGGTTTCGCTATTCTTTATTAATTGAACTAAACAATTTTTGAGTATCCCATTCGCGGCGGGCGCTAGTAGTGTATAACGATGCTGGTGCCGGTGCCGGCGCGGTGCCGGGTGCGAGGGGTAACTTTGATTGGCGCTCGCTGGCGGCAGATCAATTTGATTACTTCTATTTCGGGCAAGACGCCGACATTCTGACATAAATCAATGCCATACGGTAAAACGAAATGCGTATTCTCATATACAGATAGCTAAAAATAACCGAATATTTCTATAGAATGATCAACAGGGTAGGTATTACGGGGAAAATATTGGAAAGAGCAGTCAGATGCAAGTAAATTTCATTTAGCATCTTGATTGATGTTCCATTATTATTTTCGAATCATAGATTACGCTGGCATTAAATTGCAAAGGAGGAAATTTTTTTCAACTGTTTGTTAGTCGCAGGCTCCAATTTCAGGCCTCCAATTACATTGTGCGGAAACCTGAACCTTGCGAGTTAATTTGTCTACAGACGCCGGCGGAGGCCCATTCCAGGTGTTTGTATTGTAAAGCGCGGGAACTGACGGCATTTCGTATCAATCGTCATTCAAATTCAAATTCAAATTCAAATGATAGGTCAGCTCATTGTTATCACCGACACTGCCGACTACACGCCACTTCATCTAATTAGGTGTGAATCGGCGAGGGACGCGCGCGGGCGCGGGGGCAGCGCGATTTATGGAAATGTTGGTGTCAGGAACATCAGACGGGCACCTACATCAAACGAAACGGTTACGCTTGAACGTATTTACTGAGCAGAATTACGAAAATATTTAACATTAATTTCGACTACCTACTTAGTAGATACGTAATTATACAGGGTGTAACAGAAAGGTGTGATAATACTTCAAGGTTGGCTTTTACCCATCAAACTGAACAACTTTTGTTCTACAACTTTGTTCAAATCGCAAAATTTTTTTTGGACTTTTCATACAAATCGATCAGCTGGCGAACCAAGTTTGTATGAAAAGTCCGAAAATTTCTTTGCGATTTCAACAAAGTTGTAGAACAAAAGTTGTTCAGTTTGATGGGTAAAAGCCAACCTTGAAGTATTATAACACCTTTCTGTTACACCCTGTATAAGTACATATAAAAATACATGAAACGTTGTTACGTATGTTACGAGCTTCGAGCGAAACATTAATAGGTGAGGAAGTGTTATCATGGCAAAAAAATGAAATTGATATTTTGATGAGGGATCCATTTTCTTGCAGTAATCGAGCCCAAAAACGAATAAGATGAATAAGTCTGATCACTCCTATTCTTTGGTAGTACTGATTATAAACGTTAACTGCTGATTATGGAAATTAACTGCTGATCGGTATTGGTAGATAGATAGATAACTCGTTTTTTCGTATTAGTTAAACTTTTTTCTTTTTTATTATAGTACTATATTTACTCCCGCTACGCGTGGGCTGCGCACTCAGCAGTAAGTAATTATTTTACCTACGCAATGGCTAATAAAATGAGAAAGTACTTTAGCGGTATCCTCGCCGAGCTCATAAAAGTTTCTGTCGGGTCCGGGAAGGCACTTCGGCAGTAGCTCCATGCAAAGCCGCGCGTGGCGTGTATCGGCCTCTCCCTAATCAAGTCGCTAAGCAAAGTTTTGTTATAGCTTCACATGAACTAATTAACAAAGAAAAGTTTTTTCCACTGTATTTTGAGCCGGCTAGAAAATTACTTAAGTTTGTTTATTGGCTTGGCACTGAGTCCGCGCCGTCGCGCCGCCGCGCCGCCGCGCCGCCGCGCCGCCGCGCCGCTCTCCTGAGAAAGGCGCGAGGTGAGACTTAAGACGACGTGATGTCATTGTCTTATAATACCATTATATGGCGTATATTATATGGTATCATTACAACAATCCTTATGAGATCTTATCCTACTTGTGAGTCAGTCATCTTCATCAATGGTGGACTTACTGACATAACGCACAGAAAGCAGTTTAGTCGTTCGAGACAGAAACTTGGAAATTGGAATAATACACGTTCCTTTGGTACCTCCTCTTTAATATCGAATAAAATCATCATCAGCCGAAAGACGTCCACTGCTGGACAAAGGCCTCCCCCAAGGATTTCCACACGGACTGGGCCTGCGCTATACCCGCATTCAGCGGTTTCTTGCAATCTTCACCAGGTCATCGCTCCCCGAATGGGAGGCCTATCTTAACTATAAAAAATTGGATTTCCAACGTAAACAAACTTTCTTTATCGCATTTATAGTTGACACGTATATGTATGCTCATATGGTTTAAAAGTTAGTATGGTAGCCTGTGAAAGTAACCGTTTAACCCTTACCTTACTTGCAGTTTATTTTTGTTAAGCTACACCCGCACGGGTTTGGTACGCTTTGGCAACTTAATTATGAAATATGCTGACCGACGTGTCTCGAGCCGAGCTTGTGGCTGCGGGCTCCAGAAATTAATCCGAAGCGGGCGCGGTCGGGCCGGTAGGGACTCGGTGCGCTTAGGCGTGCAATTTTAAAGTGTTTAAGGGCGCATTGTCGTGGGTCCGCGCACCTGCACTCGCTACAACACGTGGAGATTAAATTACTTACAGCCCGGAGCTTATGCGGGATATGTGAGCTGAGCTCCACTTCAGCGCGACTCGCGACTTCCTCTCGGCAAATATTGAATTTCAGATGCGCTATCTTATTTTATTTATGATAGATAGATAAATAGATAAAAACATTTATTCCACCAAGACAACCTTTGTCATAATATAGGTATGTAGTTTTCAGTAATACTCACGACAATTGTGAGCATAACTTTAATAATATATTTAGCCGTTACATCAGTAAATATCCTACTCTACCCCGCCACATACAACAGTTATCTCATTCATTTCGTTTACCAAGAGTCCTACGTCGGGTTGGTGTCGTTTCGAGATCTCGCTGGGCTAAAACGCACGATTACTTACCTGAATACAACAAAGTAAACAAGCTCAACTACGAAGGAAGCCACAAAATGCCGGACTGAAATTACTAGTAATCTGTAAATGGTAACCCAATTAAACGAAGGCATCAGTAAAAGCGGCTTACCTTCGCGAACCGCTCTAATCTGGTTCCTCTGGCGCTGGAGCTGACCCCGAGCGGTGGGTTGCCGGCACCGAGATATTTTCCTTGCTCACAAATCCCCTTGCAAGAACGTCTAGGGACATCGGTGATGGGCCGCCGCGCCGCCGCTCGCTGTTGTGGTATCCGATCGCAAGTTAGTACAAATTTTGAATAATCTTAAGACATTTATAAGAACTAAATAGGTATATAAGACTGATTATAAGAAATACAACTTATGCCTGTTGTCGCATTCGATCGCAACTAAGTACAAATCTTGAATAATCTTGATAAGAATAACAACTTATGCATGTTCGGGTGGCGGGTTATACATATTACAATTACAAATACGTATACTAAGTGAACGTCTTGGTGTTGGATCCGTTAACAGAGGCATTTGCTAGCCAAAATCATTATTCTACGATTTTGCTGAAATCTGTCAAAGATTGTGGATTTTCTTACAGCGATCAGGTGAGTTGTCAACTTTGAAGGGGAAACTTTAAAGTGGTTCAGCACGATCAAGGAGCTTCAAGTAACGGTTCCTACACCTATTTTGTTACACCCTGTATGATAGACATTTGAAGCGTGTCTCCTTTGAAAACATCCGCTTCCGTTACGAACTTGACCCACAGTAGCAGCCAACAATAATATGCAAATAATATAATAGCGTTGACAATTGGGAAATGCCTGTTTGCCGGAGAGACGGGGTGGAGTGGTCTGTTGAACGGTGCCAAAAACAGCGGCAGCCTCAAGTGCTCTCGTCCCAACGCACGTAAATGAGTCGACGCACTCACCGCACACAGCCTACACGGCTAGGGTTTGCATTTGATATACGCAAATAAAGTGAAAATAATAATCCCGAGAATCCCGACACAAATTGAAATGAGGTTGCTAATGTTGGCGTGAAATCTGAACCTTTGAGCGCGGCACTTTGAGGACGCCGCGCCGCCATAGCGCGTGGACTTGCAAATGCCTCGTTTGTGGCGGAATTATTCAGGGCTGCCGCTACCGCTACCGGCTGCCGGCAGAGTATTTCAGCTACTGTATCTGGCGAGGCCCGACTCAAACCCGGCATGTCTGTAATATAGTCTCTGATTAGAATATAGCATGTTTTTATATCATCTTATTGCTTTTTCTTCTTTTTTATTTGTCATTCTACATATGTGATGAATGATTTTGCCAATGTCAAGCAAAAAGAGATAAGCGAGTATTTTGGAGAATCTGCAAAAGAGAAAGTGAAGGTTACGACTCAAGGGTGATAGGCATTTAAAAGCAGTTCAGGTGGTGGTTTGCCGCTGAAACTCCAAAAACAGATTTGTCTCCCGAGTTAATCCTCTTCTTATTATTGCGTATCTCAGAATCTGATCCCAGCTTTTTTTTCATCGCAAAAATAATGTTTATATTATTCTAAAACGGTAAGATTAACTCAACAGAATCGGTCAGAGTATTATAATTGCGAAAGTATAAGTGAATACTTGTTCTTTTCACTTTTACGCCTAAACTGCTGAATGGATTTGGATTTTTGATAAGTAGATAAGACGAAGCAATGGATTAACGCATCGGTAAATTTTTATTCCACAAAAAAACATGGTTCCTGAAGGATAGCTACTATTGCATAGGGAGTATTGAAGGGCGAGCGAAGCCACGATGATTTGATTGTTCTGTCTTCACGTCGCAACAGAGCGACGTGATTATTTGCACCGAGATAAGATAACTGATGGAATGGGAAGTAACAAAGGATATAGTAGTCTCAAGGTATCTCCTTAACTTCCATTCTCCTTAACTGATATAGGTAACTATTATTCGGTATATAGCCTAAATAAAGTAAAGGCTGGGGAACAATATAGTACAACACGATTTAATCTCGATCTCAAAAAAATATTTCCGTGTTCTCTCAAGGAAAGTCATAAAAACGATATCCCTGCGGGCCGGGCCGCGGAGAAAGTTAATTTTTATTCTGCAAACAACGCTAATATGACAAAAAAAAGAATTACCGGCTATTCGCAACTTTTTTCCAAGAATAATAGTTATTGTGTATTACAAAGGTTAATCGCGATAAGATGCTGTCGACCAGCAGTATACGTCACTATCATCCTCTCGCACCAACGTTCATTAAATTGACCTTCTTTTGCAGAGTGATTCGTCGAAGCAATGATATCATAATAATCATAATCATAATCATTTTATTGGTAAAGAAATTTTACACGTCATCAATCAACACGTATCTTTTGAACCACTGTGTTCCCGACAGACGAAGAGCAGAAGCGGCGATCCAGTACCTTACACCTATTCAATGCGATAAAAATCCATTCAAATCTGTAGCTGCAAGTTCTGTAAGATCACTCCATTATATGTAGGTAGGTATTTACTCGTATAAAGTACGGAACGTGATCTAAGCGAGGTTCTGCGCAGAAAACGGAAGCACGTAATTTTCTACTTTAATGATTTTCATTTCTCTTGAAGATTATGAAGAAAATTTGTGTAACAACATATAATATAGAACATCAAAAATTTACTTTTACTTTTTAATAATAGGCATGTCTTGTTAAACTCGGATGCGTCCTCCCGAGTAGCGGTGCCTGTTCATTAAATTAAAAGAAAGTAGACTCCTTTAAAAGGGTCACCGGCGCGACGGCTTATTAACGTTTTCTTTGTTGAGGCGCACGCTAATTAACCCTCGCAAGCTTGCCGCCCTGCGCCCGCGCTGTGAGTCTACTTGGTTAAAAATGTTTTGTTGCAAAATCGACTCAGAAGGGTTAGTCAGCCAATAAATTCACTGTATGGTTTTTAAGATGGTCAAGAAATCAGGTCAAATTGTCGTGTTTTTTCAAGTCACATTTTTTATGCATTACTCCCATAGATCGACTCGATAAGTGTTTTACACACAACACAGCCGCTCGCGCATCGAGTGAACACATTCAAAGCTACTGAAGGCGAGAAAAACTGAATGTCTTAGTAACGCCAGCTGCACAACATTGCTCCGGTAATCTAAATTTACTCCACTGTAAACAAAGAGTTTTATTTGTCTGCCGATGACGAGTTGCGTCACGACTCTCGCGTCATGAGCGCGGCGCTAGAGCCACTGTCCCGACACTAAGACGCCTGCCTTAGGCCTGCCACTTCCCACGCACCCAGCTGCCATGGGCTGCCTTGCAAAGACCATAGTTCGTATGATGCCGCTTAATATTTCAACGTTTGATCAAACGTGGTCTCCATTCCGCTGGCACTTTGTCGCGTCAGTGAATTCTGCTGCCCACACCATTTTCAGGTGAAGGTTCCTTTTCAGGCTGTAAACAGTTTAACCACGTCTCGCGGGAGTACCAGCGCGGTGGTGTCGGGGGCGGGGCGGTTCAGCTCATCATGTGTTGTCGTTTCAGCGGCACGCCGGCGGCTCTGCCCCGCGGGACTTGTTTTTTGTTTTCAACCGACACGGCAAATTCGAGCACGCGTTTTCATACAAGCACGTAATCTAAGTAATTGGCTGTCGAAACTGGATGTAATTTAATCTAGGTAAGCATAACTTAACGTGACGTTTTTTTCAATCTAATTAATTTCATTTATTTTGCATAAACTGTGGTAAAAAAGAAATTACAAAAAGTGGAAAGACACACATGGCCCGCACACTTTACCAGAAGCTGGCATGCAAAAATAATGTAGGCACATCTATATATATGAAAATAAGATTAAAAATGTCAAAAGTATTTGGGTAGCAACTAGTCACTAAAATATTCCTCCACCGAATAGAAGCATTTCTGTATCAACCAGTGTTTAAGATCCTTTTTAAAAACCTTTAGGGTCAGAGATTTCTTGCTATCGCTCAGCTTATTGAAAATCTTAATTGCCATTAGAAGACTATTCCTGCTGTACAGAGCCGTTGTTGATCTAGAAGGGACTGCTAGTCTGTGAGGTAATGTTTGCAAAATTACATGTGTCACTACGCTTTTTAAAGAGTTCAGGTTTCGTTTTTACAAATACGCACAGTTCATAAATATACAAACATGGGACGGTTTTGCTTGTCTTACTCGCTTGAGAGCGTCCTGATGTTCGAAACAACAATTTTGGATTATAAGAAGCGAAACAGATTTGTTTTAAAGTAATATTATTTTATACATGTAATCGGATAAGGTATTTATGGGGTTAGCCACGAGCCTAAAACCTTCAACAATCTTTACTTGTTAGCCCTCTGTGTCTGGAAAATTGCCTGACATGCCCGAGGTAGGTATGGGGAGACCGTGTCCCAGCTGGGGGATGATTTGGGTCGGTAAGGATATCTATGACGGTATCGTATTTCTGTTTAACCGACTGCTTAACTTTTCGAATTCAAATCTAACATAGGTAGAGTTAAAGACTTTTTTAAATTAGTATAGTAGTCATCCAGTTGGTCAAGGTATCCCGGGTATCCAGGGTATCAGGGTAGGTATGGGTAATTATTACAGAGATCTCAATTTCAATGGTAATTATTAAAAATATGGAATATTTTACATGTATTTGATTGCTCATTTTTTATTGCTTAATCCATATTTTATTGATAGATAACATAACTATTATAGCCAAAGATTAAAGAAAGTTATTAAGTATCAAGTTAAGTTATTAAGTATAATTTTGTAAGCGATTTCAACGAAGTTGCAGAACAGCAGTTGTTCAGTGTCATGTCATGAGTCAACGATATCACATGGGTATGATTAGAATAACCTATATCAAAGGCTAATTCGCAGGAGATCGTTTTAAAAATTACTTTCCTAAATAATTATTAAAAATAAATTTCATACTATTATTTAGAATCTTCATATTCTTAATATTAATATTAGTAAGAAGTTAATTTTTAATGAGTAAGCATATTTATAAAATAGTGATTTTTATAAGAAAGTGAATCTGCTCAAAATTTTGCTTAATACAATTTGCCATCCACCCGTCGATATTAAAAACGTTTGAAAAATAAGCTCATTGATACTCCTCGTAAATGTAGGTACAAGTACCCAGCGTTACGATACCAAAGTACGATTTATTCATTCAAAACATAAGCATTCCATTTGAGTGTGTTTATTTTGCAATACATGAACCGGCTTATGGCAATGAAGTGTAAAAGATGGAAAAAATCAAACAGAGCGAGCGAACACACCGAGCGCCGCGTGGAATGTTCATCGTGTCTTGCAGCTTGCAGCACTCGCGGCTATTTCAGGACAAGTGAACACTCGCCGTGCGACACTGAATGAAAAAGAATAGTAACACTCAATGCGGCCCTGTGAGTGCCCGCTCGCCTGCAGTGGACATGTTAAAGCCCGTGCTAAAGCTGAGATGTTTAGGATGCTACAGGATGTTGTTTTGAACAACCCCCTTTTCAGAGTTAAAGTACTTCATATAAAAACTTCGTCAAAAAATGTTTGATTTTATAAAAACCGGTCAGCCGAACCGGGTCAGCCTACTTTCTATGAAAAGATCAAATTACAGATACATATTTTTTTAGAAAGAAAAGTGGGTGGTCGTGGAGGTCGTATGCTGAAGGTGACGTAACACTTAGGGCGATATGGTCGTTATATATTGTAATGTTTTTCAAGATATGTAATTAAAAGGCAAACTGCGTACAAAGTCTGAATGATTTGAGTTGAGTTGAACTGAAACCAGATAGACTTTTTGAATAAACCTAAACTGGGTACATTCCGAGGCTGGATTGCCTTTGTAAAGTAGCGCACCGTGCCCGCAGAATCGTCGACTGGAAAGACAAACAAGCAAAAACTTTTTTGCATTTAATAAAGTCTTAGGGCGATATGGTCGTTATATATTGTAATGTTTTTCAAGATATGTAATTAAAAGGCAAACTGCGTACAAAGTCTGAATGATTTGAGTTGAGTTGAACTGAAACCAGATAGACTTTTTGAATAAACCTAAACTGGGTACATTCCGAGGCTGGATTGCCTTTGCAAAGTGGCGCACCGTGCCCGCAGAATCGTCGACTGGAAAGACAAACAAGCAAAAACTTTTTTGCATTTAATAAAGTCTTAGAACGAAATTTGTGTAATTTTATTAATAGACGCGAAACTTAAAGTATCGGAACCAATTGCGAAAGCACGAATTCTTCAAATCTTCCGCATTTCTGAGATCATTCTAGGAGCCCAGTGCTAGCGTACCCCAGCAACAACAGAGGGGACGGAGCCATTCTATGGCTCTTTCATTTAGCTTTGTCCATTTAGCTGCGAGGTGCTGCGAGGCTCAAAGGGCAGTAGACTGTTTGTAGGCTTGAATAACCTGACCTAGAAAAAATGAAATCTTAGTCGTGTAGCAGAAAATGAAACATTAAAAATCGTAATATTTTAGTGGTGAAAAGGACGTTCAATATCCACCAGAAAGTAGACTTGCAGTGGATGGTCTCTAGTACCATACGAGCAACGCGGCACGAAATGAGTGTAGATCATAATTACGAGTATATGTATAATTGTATGTATTTTTATTTTTAAAACACCTTCTAGATTAAGGTTTCGATCTTTACTACCTTTAACCTTTTGTTAGAAAATGAATTCTACTCGGTAGATGAATATATCAACAAAAAGTTTTAAATTATAATTATTTTACAATTTGTAAATCAAATGTGATTTGACATGTAATTATTTATTTTGTCTTTTATTTTTGTACTAGCGACCCGCCCCGGCTTCGCACGGGTGCAATGTATTATATACATGCAATGTATTAAAATGTATTATATTCATACATTATATACATATATATTCCTCTTGAATCACTCTATCTATTAAAAAAACCGCATCAAAATCCGTTGCGTAGTTTTAAAGATCTAAGCAAATATATATAGGGACAGACAGACAGCGGGAAGCGACTTTGTTTTATACTATGTAGTGACAATGACATATCATTCGATATTTTTATTGACATTGTTTTATTTTATTTTATATTTGACATTTATTGACATTGTATTTCTTTTTATGTTTGACATTAGTACTTTATTTTTATTTTGACGATCATATTATCCTCTGACATCTTTTTAAATAAGTATATTTTGTAAGTTGACATTGATAATATGAAATAAATGAATCGTATCTAATGTTTTTGTGAAAAGCTTAGTTAAAGTAACTAGTTTAGCAGGTTGTCTAGCAGGTGTAGTTTAGCAGGGATTTTACGAAGTTACTTGGAAGTTAGTTAATAACATATGCGCTGTGAGCAAATACATAATATGTACGTTAAACTTCAGTTAAATTTACATAATAACACCGCACCGCACGCACTAAACCAACGCGCTAATGTGATCATCGCACTTGCGACCTGCGCCACCCGAGTTGGTGAGCGGTTGTGTTTATATTTACCTATTTACATATGTGCTACTGTGCTACTGTGAAGTGTTACGGCCGCAAGGGCGAGTTAGCTGCGTCAGCGGTATGCTGGTACGTCGTAGGTGGTGCACACACACGCACACAGAAACACACACACACACACACACACACACACACTCACATATATATACTCACACATCCACACACACACCCGCACACGCACACGCACACGCACACGTACACACACACACGCACACGTACACACACACACACACACACACACACACTCGCAAATTACATGTTTGTTACATTTGTTATTAATAAGTGCGTCTCAAACTACGCGTAGTGTAGGGTTTCGTGTCAGAAAAATAATCGTTTACGGAACGTTTTTCTGTTTACCATATTTTATAAAAGTTTAGGTAACTTTTTTTAAAGTTAATTTCCGGTTTCCCCATTTTTCCTTCTAGTATATAATTATTATGATTCTTCATGAAATTGAATCGAAACTTATAAAATATAATATTCAAATTAAGTTAATTAATTTTTGATGTACGACCTTCACCTGAGCAAAAATTTTCCTGCTTGGAAATGCTTTTCATAAAAATAGGAATGGTAGACGAGGTGACAGATCAGCTCACACTTGGCGCTAGGCGAAATGGCAAGAAGGCTACCACAGCCAGTGGCGTGCACAGAGTTTACACATAGGGTAGGCAGAAATAAAATTTTATATAAAAATGGAAAACTTACCATTAGTGTATCAGTTAACTTTAACCGGCCTTTTCAACTGGTCTCGTTACCTACGACTTTTTAAATATGTGAAACTTTAAACAAGTCTCTAGGTGCTTTTCACAGAGATTGTGCTACCTATTTTATTAAAGCCAGTGTCATAATGACATAATGACACTGTCATTCCAAACTGTTTTACTGTTAGACAATAAAATGCACGGAAAACAATACAGTATATCCGTGTACACAATTCGCGGAGCCAGTTATTAATTAATATTCATTTATTTAAAATAAACGAAACTCTAGCACACACCTTCCTTTAGCTATTATTTGAGATTTCTCACTTCGAAAACACGCCCTCTTTTAGTTTAGCTCTAAACACACATTTCCAGCACAGTTCTCGTAGCTGAAGTTATCCATTATCCTGAATTAGTCAAACATTTAGCAACAAGAAATAGCTATTTTCAATTATCAAAAAATGCGCAATAAGCTACTTTATAATAATTTTCTTTCAAACTTCGTTACATTTTAAATAATTTCCAAGAATGGACTCACAAAAAACAAGAATAAAATGAAATGGTTCTTACTTGTAAACTCAAAGAGCATCACTGTCTTGCAACCATCTTGCAGCTCTATTAAAAAATACACGGCAAATTGTTAATACCAACTAAATTCTTGTTAGCACTACTTTCATATTAGACTTAAAATGGCCGTGTAATCAAACAAGCAGTGCCTACAAATCACGCACACACGCGCGATTTCAGTACAAAATTATTCACATACATAAATAGCGGCTACACTGTAACCGTATAAAATACTGTACTTGTGTTTGTGAAAAAATGGCGAAAGACAGGCAGAATGTTGTCTGCTTATGACACCAGTCGGCAGCACTGTCACATAATGCGATGAGACGATTCTGTTAACCAACTTTAGTACTGCGTTTTTTCTCAAAATCGGTAGGTGGCGCTGTTTACGAGTTGAGTAGATATTGTTATAATTAAATGGAAACGGAGGGCGTAACGGTAAATGAAAGTTAAAGTATCGTGTAATATAATACGTAAGTTTTAATTTTTTCTTTGTAAACTGGCAGATTTATCAGGGTAGGCACTGCTTTTCTGCCTTTATGGACTGCACGCCACTGACCACAGCAGAAGTTATTATTATTATGATGTGTGAGTTATTATTACACACAGAAAGATGCGCGTACACACACACACACATACACACAACACAGATACACACAACACACACACAATACACACAACACAGATACACACAACACACACACACACACACACACACACACACACACACACACACACACACACACCACACATAACATCGCTATAATTTGTAATTTGTTTGTAATATTCTTTGTTGAAATACTGTTTCCTACATAAATAAAACATAAACTGTGTAAATTATGTACCAACTATTTTATTGAAACTCTAGGTCTTTGTACCTAGTTCGGCAGCAGGTGTTCCACATTATATGTGAATTACCTGGCCAATGTCATGTAACTTATAATAACAGAATCACCAAACTGGTTTATGAATAAAGTTATTTTTATTTGTTTTTATTTTATTTTATTATCACTGTGAAAATATACGGTTATAATTATACTGTATTGTTGTGCTGCCGACATTAACCCTCTATGCAGTGTACCGGCGCACACGCGTCAGTTCAAGCTACGCCGTAGCTGCGCCTGCGCTACGGTGCCGTTTGGCCAAACTTGTATGCAGAGCAGAGGCCCAATATTTCGTAGAACAAAATTTGTTCAGTAGAATGAGTAGAAGCCTCTTAATGGGCCATACGTCTACTTTTCTACACCCCATTATGTAGTTATTTCATCCGCAGAGGGTTCGGTTCAACTGTGGGTCCACAGTTTGTATTTATGCTTGATCAGAAAAGTAGTCTTAAGTGACGGAAAAGTGGAATATCATGTACCTCTCAGAGCAAATTTAAATAACTTATGTATTTATGCAAAGAATGGACGCAACCCGTATCCGCCGAGCCGGCCTAAACAGCGGTCGCGCGCAAAAACTGCTGACATGAGAGGCGGACATGTTGCTGTGTCGGGCGTTCGCACGGAGATAGCTCAACATACTTATGCAGACATTAAGTAAGCAAAAAGCGCTCAGTCACAGAGTAATAAATCGTTTTTGGTTCCAATTTGTAATGGCATTTAAATTGTCGTTTAAGAAAAGTTCTCGACAAGTGTTTTTCAAAGTAATTAATAACAAACTGACTCGTAGTAATAATTATGTATTATGAAGAGATTTAGACAGCTCGCAGAGATTGCCTCGCCCGTCTGCGCCAACACCCGCAGTAGGTACTTACCAATAATTCGTTAAATTTATTATGGGAGCAATTCAAAATCTTCAATAAATTTCATTTAAACTTTCAAAGCAATTAATATTTAATAGGTAGCTAATTACTCGGATAATTTCAAAAAACATTCTAAATCAAAATGTTTTTGAGTAGATGTTGTACACATTCTTTTCTTTTCTCAGGGAAGTTTTCGCCTCCATTACTCCTTCACATAAACATCAGATGGTGGTGATGATATTATAACGGAACAATTTCAAAGTATTTGTTTTTTTAGGTGACGTCGTAAAGATGACGACACAATGCTTAAAAACAAACCTGTCACTCGAAACTTACTAGTACCTAAGTATTATATTATTTGTGTAACTATAGGGACCGGCTCCGGACTACCTTAAGGAACTTGTCAGTAACGAATTCGGCGGAACCATAATAAAAGTGATTTAACAAAATTCAAAACAATCAAAGTGCCATTACAAACCAAAAGTCCATTCAAATAACACCACTCACCGTTGCCAAGATCCTAAGTGGCACTTTACCTCAAGGGCAAGGTCACTTTATGAAAGCTTATTGCTTGCAGCGAAAAATTCTTAATGTGCTCCATGAGCGAACGATACTTCACACCCAGACAGCGCCTGCGGTGCGGCCGGTCTTGGTAGAGAATCTTCAGGAGAGATAATTATGAGCTATGTGTCCTCTTCGTCTATACAACAATCGTCTATTAAAAAAAACGTAATTTTCATTTGTTTGTCACAGCACATTTAATTTTCGTAAGCGTAAACGCACCGCTCGCCATCGGCGCGATGACAGAAGTTTTAGGAGTGTTTCCTCTCAACAACACTCAAGATTTTTCCGAGAGCTGTAGCATTGGACTCTCTAACTTCTTAAAAAAACTTTTTGAAAGATCGGCAAAGCACGATAACACACAATGCGCATGCCTGTAAGCGGCGGAAGCCACTTTATAACAGGTAGGCCGTCAGCATTTGATACCTTTATACATTTAAAAATACTACTTCTATGATTTAGATTACATTTAGAAAGAGGCTGAAAGTGTTTCAATTTTATACGCATTTCGCATCGCACCTACCTTTCAAAATAATAGATTTTTTAATTTGATGTAGGTAGGACAGTACTGAATGTATCATATACTTCGAAAAAAGGAAAGTACCTAGTCCTTAATTTATTTTTACACAAAACCGCTGATTTTAGAACGACCTTATATCTATGATCAGCTTTAGTTATATTATGTCTATGTCGGTATCGTTTTTATTGTTTTGCAACACCTACTTTAATCGATAAACAGGATCATTTATCACAGCAACGATTAATATTCACCCGGTTCGTTTCATTCGTTAAGCGGACCAGACACTATCAGAATAATGACAGTATTTTCAAGTAATGACAATATACTGACATTATACTGACAGTGTAGTGGTTGGAATGATGGTCTGACGCATACTAAACGAAGGAATGTAATTATACTGATGCAAAAATACTGTCATTATTACTGATAGTGTCTGGTCTGCTTTAGAGATCGTGACGAAAAAATATCTTGCAGCATTTGGTGCTTAACAAAATGACTTTTGGCTGGAGGCGCCGAAGTGGAACATTCAGCGGGACCGGCGGCGTGCCCCGGCGGCGCGCAGACCAGACCACTCGGGAATAACGAAGCGTTTTTGCTAAGAGTTAATTATCCCAGCACAAGGGAGGGGCGCTGCGGATGCGCGAGGACCTCCTCCACACCTGCCTATCCTCAGCGGTCAAACAATCCAATTTTGGTATCCGTTTTCATTTAAAAAATAATCAGTTCTTATTCTTCTTATTGTGTGACACAATTAGTGTGGATAGGATATTTGCATGTGTATGTAAATAAGATGCGTACCTACATGGGTTGTTAACAAAAGAAAGACCACATTGAAATCGAACCTTGTGCCATAGAATTCACTCATTACCTTACACGAGCCCCTCCTTAGTTCTTAAAATTCATGAGAACAATATTTAATTTAGATACTGAAATTGTTTCCTTTGAGCTTGAGATTTAAAAATTATGCTAATGTTAATAAAATATATTCCGATTTTTCTCGTTCGTAAATTTCGAAACAAGATTAAAAGAAGTAAGTAAGTATTAGGTAAATGAAATTCGTGGCAGCTGAAGTTTGAGTTAAGAGGCACCCGCCGCCGCCGCCGCCGCCGCCGCCGCCGCCGCCGCCGCCGCCGCGCCCGCGCCCGCGCCCGCGCTCGTGCCCGCGCCCGCGCCGCTCGCACAGAACGCCAAATGTTTCATAAAATTCCGTAATGGCGGCACTCCCGACTCGAATGGCTGCACAATGCTTTCAGAAAATAATTTGGCTTCATTATTTCCATTTTAATTTAATCTTTATTTAGCCTTTGGAAGTAAAAAGATCCTCGGGAATTTATTTAGAGAGATCGAGCCGTATAAACCCGTGAAGCGGTTTAGGGGTTAGGTTTTAGGGAGCTAGGGTATACTGGTACCTGACGCATGCATGCTCTGTTGAAGTGGAGTGCGTCTGTTGCTCTGACCTATACACAGGTCTGCTCATCTCTAAACATATTGAGTTAAGGTTTTTTAATTGTTCCGTTTTTTGTTCTGGTGTAATGTTTTCAGTTTTCATTATTTAAAAAAACCGAGGTGTTTTGTCAAAGCAGAGCCAGTGTGGTGGTGACTTTCGCAAAAGTCTCATAGTACAATTTGTGTATTATAAATCAAAACATATTTTTCTCGAAATCACTCGTAAGCACTGTGAATAAGCCTTTCATCTAGATCATATTTATGGGGGTATTAAAACAATATTTTTGAAAACAATTGACAGGTATTTGCCAGTGTTGCCATGCTTGTTATGTGTGTAATTTCGGGACGCTTCACAAGTATCGCGGCATTCGTAGAAAAGTTTCACAGAACCCACTAACCCACTATCAGCCCTTTAACATGGTAATCAGCTGGGCCATCAGAATATTCTCTCTCTGATACGAGGCCGCCGAGGGTGCCGGGCCGGGCCGGGCGCGACCGCAGCCGCCGCCGGCGCCCCGGTGCGCTCGCCGACCGGTGTCATTCACAAAGAGCACATGAATTCAATCACTATATACGTAGTATCTTTCACTCAACGCTGTCCTGCCTGGTCGAAATTGCATAATTTTATTATAAGTGAAATATGATTAAGAGTTGGGGCATTAAAGTTCTCGAGTGGCGACCGCGCACCGGGTAACGCAGTGTAGGCAGGCCTCCCACTCGGTGGACCGATGACCTGGTGAAGGTTGCGGGAGGCCGCTGGACGCAGGCAGCGCAGGACCAATCGGTGTGGAAATCCTTGGGGGAGGCCTTTGACCAGCAGTGGACGTCTTTCGGCTGATGACGATGATGAGTAATATAGTAAGTATAGCACTAGTTATTCTATAAGTTGATGATTATAAAATATTTTATTACGTTATTAACCCATAGCTCCCCACTTCCGGGTCAAGGGCCTCTTCTCATAGCTCGAGAAGATAAGGCAATTTTTATTTTATCTGAGGTCATACACGGGGGCCAAGTGTCAGAAGTTTTCAAGACTATAAGACCTCTGACATGGATAAGGGCAGAAACATAATATTGAAACACAATCCAACGTGCCGACACCCGATCAGACAACACGCATATCAAATCCATATTCCCATAATATAACGAATATTCACATAATATATCATTATTAATGCTATATTTTATGGCCTCAATATACCTCAATGTTTCCCAATTCGGAGCAAATAGAAATATGTTTTTAGTTTCGGACCCAGAGTTGTTATTGTACATGTTATTTTGAATCTGTGACCTGAAGGCAGAAACTAGGTCTTCTATTAAAGATTCCGATAAAAATATTTACCAAATAGTCACCTTGCAAAATGTTTCATCCGAACACACGGCCGGATATTCAGATGATCATTCTGATGGCTCTAATAAAAGTTTCCGCTTGCGCAAGTAGAAGTTCCATTTTTTTATGGCCTCTTATTGTGCACGCCAGAATAATTCCGCCAACGTCAATGTAGAAATAATTTTAATACATAATAGAAAATGCTCGTTTAATTACTGGAGAGATTTTTTTTTGAGATTTTCTACCCAATAAAAAGAACGCCTCCTAGAACAACAATACAGAAGCGATTTAAACTAACTACAACAACACAGGACAAAGAAAAACACAGTTAACAATTATGAATTACGGAAGGTAAAGGGATATTCGAAGCTCCATTTAAGCCAACCGATCAAATGTCCAAGAATGGCAAGCTTCCCACCTGTTTTACCTTGCCTACAAGAGAACGAAGTAAATTATTTATGTTTTATAAACAAATTGATAAGCTTTCGGCATCAAAACAAGTCACGCTTGAGCGAAGAACTTGAGCTTTATTTGAGCTCTGTCTGGGGATTTGCACTGAGAGAAACACCTCGCTTTTGTATCTGTTTTGAATAAAATAAGTTTGTTACCCAAAGTTTAGAGCCGGATTGTATCTTTGTAAGACAAAGGCGGCGGAACACAGGCCATGACATCCACACTCAAGAATAGATTAATGCATATCTACCCAACGCGCGACGTGCCCCCTTACAACATACTCGCACCTATGTATATTGTCGCATGTGTGTAGTACGTTCATTGGCACGGCATCACTGAAGAGGGCCGCAATGAAAATTAATTCAGGTGATAAAAAGTTTTCCAGTTATGAAAATAAAACAAAAATACAATTCCAAACTTATGAAGATAAGGTGAAAGTTTAACTGCAAAAACGTAGTACTACAAAGTTTTAAATATTTACTATGCCTGTAAAACACTTAAATTTGCGGGGTACGACACACACTTGACCGGTTTATGAAAAGTATCTGCGTCTGAAGGTACTTTACAGAAACATAAATCCTCAAGAAACTTCGTCCCGTACCAGACTCATCTCAATATTTATGTCAAAACAAATAACTATATTTTGCACACGATACGTCTGGATCCTGGGATCCTATTCCAATGAGATATCGGATGGCTACAGCTTCGATACACGAAATAGATTTGTTCGCTTCGCCTTTTACGTATACCTATTGGTAAGAGATAACAGAAGTGTGGGACGTGTAACTATTTGTTTCGGAGAAAAACAAAATTATTTTCAGCCGACTACGGCAAAGCTAAAAGGAGGGTTATTTTAATAGGCCGTGTATTACATAAATTCATTCATCTGCCGTCTATACCTCATATACCCTATATCTAACAATATTCATTGTATTTTTTACATCAATAAGACCCACATAAAATCATAGATTAGATGAGCTTTATTTATTTCATATTATTAATGTCAAGTTTACAATGTCAGATGATAAGATTTTTAAATTGTTCTTCGTCACAAAATGTTAATTCTTAATTCTCCATAGCCAAATGTCAAACACTCTCACTTTTTTTACAATAATAAGTTTAAGTACACCCAAACCTAGGAAAACCTGTAATTGACTTATGATAAGTTATTTTTTTTGCACATTACTTTGTGTGTTGAAAAGCTGTTGGTTTTCTAAATAAAATAAAATGAATGTCACACAGAAAATATGTAGTTTGACAATATTGTAAAATTTCATATAAATGTTGAAATGTGAATATAAAGTTAACAAACCTGAAGTAAGTCAGTATTTGTGAACTCCAAGAGTGGACAGTTTAGTGGCACTGTGCAAGTAAAGGCTAGTATCGATCGCTACTATTGTACCAAGCTAATATTAAGTAGGTATCTACACTACACAGAAAAGCTCGAGGAACTATTCTTCTACAATATAGCTTCTGATTGGAAAAAAGAAAAAAATATATATTCCAAGACTGTACATTACCATGTGTCTGTGGACTCAGACAGTCCCAGTAACGGAGTTAATCATTCCACGTCCGGCGTTTCCCGGTTAGCGAGCGTGCGCTTGCCGCGCTTGCCGCGCTTGCCCCTGATCGAACCTTCAGAGAGCCGCCGCGTGGGAGCGGCTGGATGTGCAAGTGATCGGAATACTTTATAAAATACAATAGGTACATGCAAACATATTTGTATGGAAATTGTTATTGAAAATAAAATACACTTTTCACTTACACCAAATACCTATGATTTTTTCAGCTTGAAAGTCAAATATTGTATGTTTTGACAACTCATATTGTCCCCACTGCAGGGCCATGGGTCTCTTCCCATACCTCGGGAAGGTTAGGCCATACTCCGACGGGGCCTACACGGGGGCCAAGTCCGGTTGTGGGGCTAGTCAAGTACTAATTCTTATCAATTAGATTTATTACATCTACAAGTACGTGTTGTTCTATATGCAGCGACAACACGTTCTCGTAGATGTAATAAATAACCAACTTGCCGTCGCTGGAGACGCAGCCGCTCGCCCTTCCCGCCCTGTGCCAGCGCCAGCCTGAGATTCGCAGATAAAGTAAGGCCGGCCGGCCATTATCTCAACGGCGAGTAATAAAGCTCAGGAGAGCGAAGTACCTCGGTTGTGTATAACAATAAAAACTTTATTATGCCCAGGTAATAACAGATAATATAAAGTAGGGAAAATTTAGGTATCAACACAACATGACAGAGGCTGGGGCGGCTCTAGTTGCACCTATGTAAGTCCAATTAGGCATCGAGAAGATTTCCATTATAGTTTTCCAGTTATTACAGTGATATTTTTTAAGAGAGTTAGGTTTAGTACTTTTTTGTTACTTGCTCTTATCTCGGGAAGAGGGGAGCAAGGGGGGAGGCGTGGGACGCGACACAACGCCTCGCCCGCGGCAATCTGAGCAGGATATTGTTCTACACATAGTGTCTTACAGACAATGTACTGCACGAGGGCGCCGGAGGTCAGTCCAGTCTCCAGCCTGGCCGGACGGCGCTGACCTACTTCCGCGAGATGAGAACAGTGTTGCATGTTGTGTGTGAGTACATCTCGAGTGACCGCACGTGCGATCGCCTCCACGCTAGCCATAAAGATAACCTGTTTATGTGGATGACAATCCGACGGGAGGACAGTCCCTTGTGGCTCTTCTTATGAGCTACGAAGGTATATAATGCGATGAGAGCTGCGCGCGCGACAGTCGGCGACAGACGGCTGTGGCGACCTGACTACCGACACGCGCTTCTCGAGGCTCCAAGTGGCACATGTCATTATCATTTCCTCAGAGTCTATATCATGTTATTTTTCCTTCTTGTGTACTCTCTCTACTCCGTTCAATTGGACACGTCGTCATCACCGTACCACCATAGCACGAACGTGGGTGGGTCTTTCTTAACAGCCGCCTTGTTTCAATCTTCCTCCACTTCCTCTGGATGTTCAAATTGCTCAGTTTTTCTCATATTTATTTAGGTAGGCGTTTGCAGGCATGTCGGAATCACTAGAGTTTGAGATTGCATCTCTGCAGTGTGACGGCGATGGCAAACAATTACGAACTCTAGTGTCTTCGCTCAACCCGCACGCCACTGCGCGCTATTAGGGCAGCTGGCTACTGGTACGTTACAATTTGAATTGTAAACGAATAACGAGATAGCTATCGTAATTGAGTCGCCCAATGTAAAGAGGGTTCCATTATTTCTTGTTTCAGCTCTACCCTCAATAAATCACTTTGAGTAATTAATTTATGTATCGGCACGGTTGTGCTAAGTTTTATTAATTGTCTTCAGTGACGACACGCCCAGTTGAACAGTCGGATGTTACGCGGTAGGTATCTACTTTATCTCTATGGATGTGGTATTAATTTTTAAGAATATTTTAACTAAACCTCTTGAATCGTTGAAACAAAGGTATACAGGCTGTTAAAAAACTTAGTTTGAAATTTTAAGTTGTTACTCAGAATCAAGTATTAGAATACAGGAAAAATATTGGAAAAATCCGCTCTTCATTTTTTTTGGAATTCCATACTAAATCTGAATAGTGAACCAAGAATTGGTATGTAAAACTGAAAAAAAATTGTAAATCGTTTTGTTTTTACAATATTTTTCCTCTATTCTATACTTGAGTTAGAGTAACGCCTTGAAATTTCAATCGCACTTTTTTAACATCCAGATTACACGTTTGTCTGTAAAATGTTACATTCAATGTGTTGTAACAATATGCGACGATAATGAGTAGAACACATAAAAAATATAATGTTAAGTTTTATTATTTGTCTGCGATGTTTTCTACAAAAACAAAATAAATATTGCAGACAGTAGCGGCAATGGCGCGAGCCCGGCCCGGTCCGGCCCGCCCGGCGGATGGAATGCTAAACATTACCGCACACACACACACAAGTGTTTAGCTCAGACCCATTTACAGAGCGAGCGGCGAAAAGAAATATCGGACTTTGTATACTCAAAAAACAGCCCGCAGTAAACTGGGCGCACTAAAACTTAATAAAATAAACATTTTGAATATTGTTTATGGCGGGCAGCGAGCGGTCCAGTCACTAGCCGGCCGCACCTCCGCGCACGGGCACTCGCCGCAGCACGTGGACTTCGCTTACAAAAAATACTATGTTTTTTTAACATTCTGACACGGCGGTCAAATTAATCTAATCAAAACCAGCTGTCTCCAATGCATATCTCGGCATTTCTTGGCCAACAACACTTGATCTGCCACTGCGCTGCCGGCCTCGTATGGGTGTCCTAAGTTCCGCGACTAAAGTGATACTCAAAGACTGAAAGGAAAGATTGCTGAACTGTAGTCTAGGACTTAAGGTTCTTAACACAGGCCTAAATAGGGTTGCCAGGTGTGGTGCAAAAAATAAATAATAATAATAAATAATAAATATCGGGGACAAATCACACACGGTCATCTGGCCCCAAACTGGGATTCCCTGTATTATGGGAACCAGAGACTGATATACATACACATATACGTTTAAATACATACATATATGGATATAATACACCCAGACACAGACAAATCTGCTCATCACAGAACTGTTTGCCCTGGGTGGGGATCGAACCCACGGCTCTCGGATTAGTAGTCAGGAGCACTAACCACTGAGCCACCGAGTCAGTCAACAACCGGACAAGTTTATTTTGTATTTTTATTAATTTAACAAAATTACCGAATTACAATTTAACTTAAATTTTTTGTCCGGTTTACCAAGGTATTCTTGACCGGACAGACATAAGGAAAACCGGACTATCCGGTCGGAAACCGGACATCTGGAAACCTAAAGCACAATATTCTAAATAATAACTTTTTATTTAGAGTTATGCGGTCGAAAGTAGTTTACATACTCGTATTATTTGGAATCACGTAGTTACCTTTGGGATAAGACGTGGAAGCCGTTTTGACCGGATTCACTTAAGAGGGCTGTCTTATAGGATTTCCCTCTTCAGTGCATTTAACCGTTTTGACCCCTGTGTCGTGGCCGCCATAAGGTAAATCGTCGCCATAGACCTCAAGAGTGCGGCAGCGGCGGCGGCGGCTGCCCTTGACTGAGTTTCGGAGCACGGCGCTATGGCGGCTATGGCGGTGGCGATGGCGGTACAGCCAGCAGCAGCGTCACAGCCATGGTGCGGGTGTCGGCGGGCCGCCGGCGAACTCGGGGCGGCACGGCAGCGGCAGCGGCAGTCGCTCTCCAGCCGGCGGTCGCGGCAGTCGCACGGAGCCTGAAGGCGCGCGAGTGGTGCCAGTGCCAGTCGGTGCAGTGCGCGGGTGCCGTCACGAGTGCCAGGTGCCGGGTGCCGGGTCCCAGCGCTGCGGAGCTGCGGGTTCCAGACCAGTCCACGATAGTTGAAGCAGGTTGAAAACAAAAAGCGACCCCTGCACGCATCCACGCCGCCGCCGGTAAGTTAGCAACAAGTTGTAATTAAGAGTGTTTAATGCTGTTGTTGTTTTAAGATGTTTCTTGTTTGTGTTCATCAGATTGGAAAATGTTTGTGATTGTTTTATTATTCAAATGTTTTATTTCGTACTTACTTGTGTCTTAAAAAATAATGAATAGTAAGTACTAAGTAACTATGTCATTTTAATTCATCTCAGTCACCAAAAAGTAACTAAAATTTTATAACGATAAATAACCTTAGCTTTATGTTTTTAAAATGTTTTTCTGTTTTAAAAAATATTTAGATAGATAAATTATTCGTTTTCTATCATATTTTTACAATAATTTAAGTAACTTGACTTTAATTGCCTAAATGTGCGATTCAAAGATTTTCTATTTTCTTTTTTTTTTCTTTTTCTAATAATATCAGTTTTATACAGGTGAATTGCAAACCTCTTGACTAGTGATTCTACTCATGAAAATGAACATCTTTTCATCCACAAATTTGCTGAAATTGAAAAAAAAAAAGTTGAAGTAAAATTGTTTACTTAATGTGAAGAATCACTAGCGCAACCGTCAGCCGATATACCTAATAGTGGCTCAGTAAACAGTCCTCGATATCATCAGTCGCTCGTAAAACAGCCCCTGTGAAGTTTCGGCTGCAACACTTCCAGTAAACACGCGTTTTTCTGCCGCTGGCAGCGCGCCAGATCGCGCCCGCCGCGGATGATTGAGCGCCGGCAAAACGCCGTGAAGCAGCGATTATCGCACCAGCCCCGCGCCGCCGCCGCCGCCGCCGCCGCTGAGCGCACGCGATATGTCCCGAACCCTTTCACTACATCATTTAGGCCATTACTTCTGGGCGAATACTGCCCTCATAAAAAATAAAGCAGCAAAGTATATAGAATTTCCGTTTTTCTTTGCGGTCTTCTTTTTTCGATCACGTAGGGAAACACCAAGCATAGCACGCTCCATCGCCCTTTGGGTGACTTTGAGCCTTCTTATAAGGTCCATAGTAAGCGACCATGTCTCGGATCCATATGTCATCACTGGCAACACACACTGGTCAAAGACTTTAGTCTTGAGGGACTGATCGAATCAGAAATGAGGAGATACGTAGGAGAACTAAAGCTACCGACATAGCTCTCAGAATCGCTAGACTTAAGTGGCAGTGGGCAGGGCACATAGCTCGTAGAACAGATGGCCGTTGGGGCAGTAAAGTTCTCGAATGGCGACCGCGCACCGGAAGGCGCAGTGTGGGCAGGCCTCCGACTCGGTGGACCGACGACCTGGTAAAGGTTGCAGGAAGCCGCTGGATGCGAGCCGCACAGGACCGGTCGGTGTGGAAATCCTTGGGGGAGGCCTTTGTCCAGCAGTGGACGTCTTTCGGCTGATAGACTTCTTTTTTATGGCTGGCAGCGCCCCGCGAGTGGCTTAAGCTATTTACCTAAGTTGTTCAGTCTCTCAGTCGATCGAAAGCAGGGTTTCACTAAGTACGGCTTAAGTTCAGCGATACGTTACCTATACCTACCAAGAGCCCTATTCAATTCCTCAATGTAAATAAATTGAACAGCCACGCTGTACTTCCTTTCGTGCCAAATTTTTGACATTGCTCAATGCAAAGTAGAAAAACATTTCATAGTCAGTAGCCAAAAATAGGGGTACTAAGTATACTTACCTAATCAAGCTTGAGAAAAACCTTATTAAAATATAGTAAGTAGCTATTGTACGAAATTGTATGTAGTTTCGTGAACTCTTTTTTTTTTTTTTTTTTTTTTTTATGTGATAAGGAAGGCAAACGAGCAAGTGGGTCACCTGATGGTAAGTGATCACCACTGCCCATAGACACCTGCAACCCCGGAGGGGATTGCAGATGCGTTGCCAACCTAGAGGGCTAAGGTGAAATGCCTCTTGTGCCTGTAATTTCCTCGGCTGTCTTACTCTCCACACCGGAACACAACAGTGCAAGCACTGCTGCTTAGTGGCAGGATTAGCGAGTAAGATGGTGGTAGCGATCCGGACGGACCTCGCACAAGGTCCTACCACCCGCTACCTCTGATGGTGAATGACAAATCTTGCAAGTTGCTTTTCTTTGTCATGCTAATAGTTATAATAATAATATCTGGGACAAATTACACACGGTCATCTGGCCCCAAACTAGGATACTACTTACTTACTTCATCGCTTTCTGACACTTGCTTGCTTGCTCTTGTCCCGCTGACGCTCAACGTATGAATAAGATAGCTATTGCCCGCGGCTCCACCTGTGTGGATCTAGCTTTATGTATGATTGTCCTTGAGGGGAGCACGGAAATGTTTTTTCTAGATCTCCCTTAAACTGTATTCTACTACCTATGTTGTTCCCCGACCTTAAGCTTACCTTAGCTATATGTTAATCAAAGTTAATCTGTTAATTAATTTCAGCATACAAAGTTTTAAAACTTTTTCTCACCCTAGAGATTCATGTTAACGTTCTACAAAGTATCTTATGTCACTTCCTAGACTTGTCGACTATCTCTATGCAAAAAACCCTCGTCCGATCCGTTGCTATATTAAATAATCAAACATATCTTCACTTCGTTCGCAAAAAAGCTATCCTATGGTAATCAGTGTTTACTTAAAACGTTCAACAGTTTCCGCGTGAAATACTTTCGCATTTATAATATAAGTGAGATACTGTGCTTATGCCTCGTCGTAGTCGCGTCGGCGGCGGCTCGATGAGGAGGCGGTTCCTATCGCGAACTTTTATGGTGACCGGTGCGCGCGGCCGGGCCGTCACTTTGGACAGGATCGCTAAGTCAATAAGCGTTGGTTAACAACCCATACCGTCTCCACCTCATTTTTCCATACCTCAGGAAGGCAAGGCCATACTCCACATACGGGGGCCAAGTCCGGATTGGTGGAGGTTGTGGGGCTAGTGGCCGATCCCAGTGTCAGAAGTTTTCAAGCCGCCTATAAGGCCTCTGAGGTGGCTTAACGACTGCAATCTCACAGCAGCCGGCACCACTCGTTCAAAGTTCCTTGCGAAGCACGGCAACAGTAGAGATAAATGCCACTAACAGTCAAACCATCCAGGCTATGACCGTGTCTGTAGTCAGTTAAGGTAAACTGACCCAATGAGCAGGTGCGTGTTCGAGGCGACCGCGCAACCCGCACTGATCCGCGACCGCTTCAGTAAACGGATTGATTATTTTGAGCCAAACAACCGTTAAAAACTCTCAACAATCTGACGTTTACACCCGTTTGGGAAGAATTCGAAGAATCGGCTCAAATGCTGTATTTATGAAATCCAATAAACACTCGCTGTTTCTAGTGAAATTACAGCCAACATTTATATAAGGAAGTCGATAATTTTGGAAACACGAGTGTTAAGAACGGAACGCAGCCGTAGATGCAGCTCCCCCCCCCCCGTACCTCACACCGTTACCATCGATGGCGGATGGCCGTCAGATCACAGCTACATCGCAGCACATAATATAATATTATCTATTGTAAAACAACTAATTTAAATAAATACGTTCAAAATACGAAACAACGAGCTTCTTATCTCGAATTTTGACATCATAATTACACCCCGGACACTTCATACAAATATCGCGTTATTGTTTACTACAAATAAAGACACTTCTTCAATCTTCATGTCTGTAGACGTGTCAATGTGTGTGTGAATATCTAGGGCTGCTTAGGCTAAGGCTTCTTGGCATATCGCCTTGTCTTAGGTTACACTTCTTTTTGTTATGTTGACGTTTTTAGTAATTGATATTTCCGAAAACAGTAGAAAAATTTAACGACAGATATTTATGAACATAAATGACAGACTTTTACAATATACATTTTTAATAAACTGAATATATAGATAGATAGATAGAAAGCTTTATTTGTACAACTGCAGACACACACACACACAAAAATACAATAACAAAAAAAAAACACAACAAAGAAGAAATAAAAATAAGATGATGCATGCATAACTAAACTAAACAACTAACAAAGGAGCGTGTGCTGCAGCGGTGCAGATAGGCCATAAGGGAAATTGCTCAGGAACAACCTAAGCAAATTGCTGATTTTCTGCTACTACCTTTCCTCCTTAGGAAGCGTGGAAAGAGTTGCCAATACTGTGTATACGAGACAAGGCTGTATAGCCTTAGAAGCCATTACCTCTCTCCTTATGAAAATAAAATTGTCTTTGGTTTGCTCTTCTTCTTCTCTTATCTTAATCTTAATCTCTTAACAACTGGGCCGCGTTCAGAACCTGCACTCTGACAGCAACCGTTCACTCAGACAACAGGATAGCGTAATATAAATTGCGTAAGTGTGAAATAGAGGGTCCGAAACGGTCAGAGTGCAGGTTCTGAACGCGGCCCAGGTCATTTAGAAGTCACACAGGGGGGTGAGGTAGCCTTCAGAGAGTGGCAGGGAGTGGCCATCCTGTATAATGTTCTTATACTGTGTCATAATTGTATTTTTCTATTTATACTTCTAGTAAAAGGTGCTAGGATCATTTGATACAAATAACCACTAAACTATTCGTTGGTTAGCCGCCGCGCCGGTTGCCACCGCGCCTTTGCTACCGGGCGGCAAGCCGGCCAGCGAACATTGTGTAATTGTGAATTCACAGCTCCGACGACAACTTTGTAAATTCCACAATAATTTAATCATCTACAAACTTATACAGAAGATACTTGAAGCTAGGATCGAGGATTTATGAAGTTCAAAGCGTACCCTAAAACTTTCTTAATACTTGGCTTCATTTTATTGTTCTGTTTCATCTTGGTTATTTCCAAAAGTTTTATTATACCCTAGTGAGGATCTCTTGTAATTACTAAGACGTGGCTGCTCGCTCGCTGATACGAAAGTGAATTGGTTACGGCGCGGCGCGGCGTCACGTGACATCTCATGGGGGCGCGTGCGTCGCTCGCAGAAGATAGTGTTGAATGCCCCCGTCAGAGCCTTATCAGGTCTACGTCTCGACTGCTCGAGTGAGAGTTAAATTACAGGAGGCGCGAGTTTCGATATTTCTCCCGGGAGCTGCCGCAGTGCTCCGATATCGCCCCAAACATTCTCAGGCCGAATTGTTGGCAAATTAAACTTTGGTTGATTTACGATGTTTATTTTCATGAGGTTTCTGTTTATCTGGGCGCGGCACGGCGGCATCGGCACCGTGTCGCGTGGCTAAACGATATTCGCTCCGATCCAACGTAGTAATTACCGTCTCCAATTGTAATGTCAAATTATAATATAAATAAGTAGGCATCATACAAAATAATATAATTATTTCATGGAAACCATCATCCTTTTCACTTTTGAGCGACGGAAGAGTAAGGCATTATTGTCATGACAAAAAATGAAAATTGATATTTTGATGGGGATCGATTGTCATGCACAAATAAGAGGCGAAAATAAATTTCTCTTTCTTTCTGTGCATGCGAGTGTTTTTTTTAGATCATTAGACGGATTATATGATACCTATTTATGCTAAGGAAATATATTTTTGATATCTCCAGTCGTTTTATATATTTTTCCGTAACGCATTTTTACTTTCGAGCGACTGAGGATCGAGCGTCAGTGAGCGACGAAGGAGTAAGGAAGTATTGTCATGGCAAAAAAAATGGACTTGAGATTTTGATGGGGATCGATTGTCTTGCTCGTATGGAGCCCAAAAAAAAAATTCTGTGTGTGTGGTTTTTTTGCCCTTTTAATTTTTTTGCTCATAAATGGCTCTAACGATTTTGATGAAACTTTGTACAATACCATATTTTTATACAACCTATTACATTACATAATTGGTTACCTACTCTGGGATAAATCTGGTTCTGATACCTTCCATACAAAAAATAAGTTCTTTGTTATTTTTTCTCAAAAATGGCTCTAACGATTTTAATGAAAGTTTGTACGTTTGAATAACTTTATACGGCCTACTGTACTAGATTTTTTTTACCCTCAATTGGTGGGTCCTTGGCCTCATCTCACCAGATGGGAAGTGATAATGAATTATTCCGGGCCATGCCAAGATAAAGTACTTCCCATACAAAACAAAATTAATTGTTACGTATATCATGTACTACTAAATAATGAATGTCTATTGCTAATTTATGTTCAGCGAAGTTTCACACACACACACACACACACACAAACCAAACCAAAATCAGGGTTTGCACGTTACTATACTTTAATATACTTTTTATGAATGTTTTTTTGCTGATTTATATTGATTAGTGACAACCTGTATACGTGAGACAGCAAAATAATTCACAAGAAAGTATGTATAACGTGGCTCTACAATTTATTTTATAAATAGTATTAGTAATACTCGTTAATCAAGTGTAAACATGACGAACGTCAAAAGCCAATAAAAACGTTCTAAACTGATTAAGGATTACACTTTATAAACTTTGAATTTTCGCTACCCAATACAATATATAAGCATCCTTTACTAAGTTTGACAAGTCCTGTGACGGAGCTGTGTGTGAGGCTCACTGTCACATTGCTTAATCCACATTATGCAGATTGCTGCCCTGCCGCCCTGTCGTGCCGCCCTGCCGCATGTCGCAAGCCGCGCGTGTGTGAGCTACTTAAAGATGTAAACTATACGGTCGTAATGAGGCTAAGCAGGAGATTTATATATTGAGGATTGGGAAGAGAGAGGCACGGGGCCCCTGCAGTGGGGACGATATGGGTTGTTAACGATTAACGAATATATTGAGTTTCTTACAAAATAATTTACCTATAATGCACGGGTAAAATATGAACGAAAATCTCGCCCAATCCCCATGATTATAAATGGCAATAACCATAAATACACAGCCATTGGTTATTTACCGCTTTTAACCAAAAACCCGTTACCTACGGAATAGTTCAATGATCAATGCGTTAATAACCGGCTTCTCATCAACAGTGCGAGCTTTGCGTAGGTGTTCTCAGCCCGCGCCCGCGTCGCAAAGAGAGTTGTGTTTTACTTTATAAGACTTATAAGTTTGTGTGTCTGTTAGTGCTATTGTAACTCTTGAACGGGTGGACCAATTTGAATGAGTTTGTTTTCATTTGAAAACAGATTTCATTGCGGTGATTCCTAGCTATATTTGTTGGATATCGGTTCATGGGTTTTTGGAGTTTATGACTTTTAAGATTAGGGTTGGAATTATTTGCAATTCATTTTTCACCTCTCCAGCAAGAAAAGGGTGCCTTTGGTCCCTAAAAACTCAAAGCAAAAACGCTTTTTGCTGCGAGCGTGAGAAAAAGTGATTCGAATTTCGAACACTACCTTTTGCGCGGCGCTGAAAAAAAATATGGGCGATAGTTCGTTCAGAAACTGATTTTGGCCTAGCGATTTAACGCATAGGCACAAAATGTTGTGTGCTATTTAATGAAATTTAAGTTTATAAATTTTGCTATTGCATTTTTAAAGACATTATATTTAAAATAAATATGTAAGTACTAGTAAATATGAATATCGCTTACTTAAAATATCATGTTTGGTTTTCATCTTACATTTTCATAAAAATGACAAGCTGCGCAGTTTCCAAACGCAACCTCTGAATTAAAAACATTATAATAAAAACTATATTGTCTCCAAAGAGAATTTAATCAACTACTTACCTTTTAACTTTTCTCGCTGGTCGAGGTGAAAAGTTGTATGTTTAACACGAGAGCACGTTATTTTTATGTCTCGTTCCTTTAAATCACTCACTGTGCTCAGTAGTCTATATTAGAATCACTCGCTATGCTTGTGATTCAATTCTAGACTACTTCGCTAGTTCGTGATTTAAAGACGGCACTCGTAGCAAAAAATAACTTTGCTCACTAGTTGAACAAATAACTATTGTTAGTTACAATATTTTGATAGTGTGACGTCCCCCAAACACGGCGGCACTGCGCACTACTGATTCATCTTTTGTTTCCAGAGTCGCGATACGAAAATAACACAATCATTTTGAGATGGTCTCCACAGACTCTACTGAAGTTTAAGAACAGTTAATGGGACGCGCAGTGCAGAATAAAAAATGAATTAAAAGCGTAATTTCGGATGGAACACTCCGCGCGGCGGCGATAAACTAAATTTAGTTAACAGGCGGCTGAGTCCGCGCTGCGCAGTCGGACAAGCACGTCCCAGTGAACTCATAGCTCTACCTACCTGTTTGTATCTATAAGGGTATTCAGAAAACCAGGAATTTAAACTAAATATGGCAGCACTCGCTTATACCTAAAATGATATCAAAGACTCCGTCCGTCCTATGCCGACCCTCGTCATGGTTCTGCCTGCCGTTAATATTACGATCATACTGCGTCAGAAATTCTATTAATTCGAATATCTATATCCCATCATAGTAATATCTGAATAAAACTCATTTTATGCTTATGTTTGGGTTTCAAAAGGTCGTGGCAAGCGGCGCGGGCGCGGCGGGCGGTGGACCCACACTTTACAGACTAATAAATATTTTATTGAAATGTCTGCGAGCTCGTAACAGATAGGGCTCATCTCCAATCTATTGAAAGTTGGCGCATGTCGGACAGTTTGACAGACGGCTTCAGTGCTGATCACGCCATTCCCTTAATGTTGGTAGTCCTGTCCACTTATCTATCTCTTTTATATTGCGGCTGTTTTTGGGTCCGCCGCAGATATAATCGACGGGGAGTTAAGGTTGCGAAAAGGTGAATTATTGATAGTCTAACCGGAAATACATGCAGATCTCTGTGATCTTGCTTGTGTGTACTTTTATAATGTCGTGTATGTGATTGGTGTAGTGGAGTGCTGAGTGTCAGGCGAGGCGACGACTCCGCGCCCGCCGCCGGGAATCGCGCTCCGGAGCGTGCAATTGCTTCTATCATGCATTGCGCGGTAGACAACATAATATATTAACTCCGAGAAACTATTCTACGAATTTCATTTTCCCAAAATTGGTTCAATACATTTGTCACATGTTATTTTTGACAGAGATTTTGTTATTCCGCTATTACGCTTCCCGCAGTGTTCTTGGTTATAAATATTTTTACTTGAAACTTTGTTTCGATTTTTACACTATCATTTGGGTATTATGTGCATTATTCCTTATATTCATTTATTAAATATTGCGTTCATCATTGACACCTTATAAAATGACATAATCGGACAAAAACGTATATAAACTCACTCTGTGTGTGAGTAACTACTATTTGTTTTAATCTTCTTTTAAATGGTTTTTCTCGATTCTTAGATGTCCGAAGTTTCATTATACTGGCGTATTCTGTATTAGACTTTCATTTTCGCAATTATCTTTATATCTCCATTGGTATTTATGCTCCTTTACTTCCACTTTATATAAAAAGAGAGTTGCTCGCCTCTGCCTCACCCTTTTTTGGCAGGTTCGATGTGAGAGTGAGACTATGAAGGAGCTTAATTAATATTATTAACTTTATTTTACTTTCCTCGCCACTCTAACCGCGTAGATATGACTGTCATAGAGGGTGCGCAGTGCGCGAGCTGCCAGCGGCAAAAAATCATTTAAAACGCTGAAACTGAAAATTTTTCAGAAAGGTTATTTTCGGAATTAAAAATATCGAAATCGAGATTAGTAACCACATAATCTTCGGCAGCGCGAGTTCGAGCCCGGACTTCTCACTTCAATAAAATTGTGTCAACGCTTCCCGGCTATTTCTTATTTACAGATCTATTCGTTTTTACGCGCAAACGGCTTCATCTTGTATCACAGAGAGGAAATATTCGATACACAGCCAGTGACTTGTGTCGAGGGAACGGCCGCCGCCGAGTGACGTCGTGCCGTGATGAGCACCTTTATAGTCAAGTCAAAGTCAAAAGTTTTTTATTTATTTAAGTAGATCCTTTACATATACTTTTAAATCGTCTTTTTTTTCTACCTAGTACAAAGTTATTACCACTCGGAACTTGTATACTCAACGTTTCGCGAAGTGTTAGCGGAGCAAGAAGAAACTTCGAGCCCAATAAAACTCGCCCCAACACATTTTTTTAAATAAAAATTTAATATCTATTACAATTGATGTCATCACTAAATTAAAGCTATGAGCTGGAGGATTTATACAATATATTCACACATCTTTGTCATTTACATAGTCTATGGTTTTATAATATCCTCTTGAACACAGGCAATTCTTTACATAAGTTTTAAACTTGTTTTCGGATAAACTTGTTACATTTTCAGGTATTTTATTGTAGAATTTTATACACTGTTCCATGAATGACTTATTTACCTGAGTCTCGAATAAGTAACTTCATAGCATCCTGATTCTTTTCTAACTCAATAACTAGGTACGCTTTCTCGGAAATTTTGATGAAATTGAATCGAAAGTGGATTTCTGGGAGCGCGTCGTGTACACAGCTGAGAGGCGATGAGAAATATTCCGACATTGTGTTTGAAGGGTCCTGCAAGAAGTTGTCGCCGGTACAAAATTATAAATCAATTTTCTTGAAAATAACAGGCCACGCTGTGAAACTTTAGCGTAAGCCAAATGATAGATACTAGTAAAAATAAGTGTACAAATGTACTTATATGAAAGTTATATAACTACACTACCGTCAGAAAGTTTCAATGGATCATTTTCAATTTAATAATTTATATTTTAAAAATTAAATTTTAAATTTTATTATAAATTTGATTTTTATCAATAAATGAATGAATGAATGAATGAATGTATAAAATGAAGTCAATGAAGAAGTGGAGTCAAGAAACAAAACCCATGACGTAGAAATGTCAATTAGTGACATTAATAATATAACATGTCATGGTATCACATTCCCTAGAGTGCCCTGACCCCTCAAGGAAGCAAGTTACCCCAACATTAATTCGTCCGTCCGAAAATTAGTAGTAATATAGAGTACACGAGGAAGACAAGATTCTCCAATAATTTTTCTTCATAGATTGTAGATAAAGCCTGAGTTAGTCCATACCATAATAGTCATTTATTCGTAAATAATATTCATTTACAAGTGAAAATCTAATTACTTAGAAAATGACACTTTACAAGCTGTAAAATAAAAGAGCTTTTATAAGCTAATTTAATTTAAAAACGTTTTCCTCTTATTAAATATTATAGAGGAATTCCAGTTATAAGAAGCCTAAGCTAGCTAATAAATTCTCCCCAACAGTAGAGGCTCGCTCGAATTATGTCGAACTGTCTACACGGCCATGTCACAGTGACTTTCTATTACTTAGTGAACAACATTAAGGGGGATAAATATACCTAAATACTCTTAAATTGAGAGCAAATTTTCTTATGGAACATGTTTTGGGCAAATCGCATTTTCTTTTAACTTTGCAATTTCATAAGCTGATAATTTTGAACACAATATATTTTACGGGAAGTCAAGATTTTCGGTTATTCATCCAAGATTTTATGAGGAAAGGACTTTCCAATATACCCCCACCACACACACAACTGCAGGTGTAGATGGTGTTTAAATTACATTTCTCTTTAGTCAGAATCTCAAAAAAATAAACTACCACCTCTATCCATACCCTGATTCGTTCATAATTGTTTCCCATAATATTTGTTGAACATGACAATGTTTTTCTGGAACCATTTATAACATAAACATGGTGGTAAAAGTATAGTCCCGGATATTTATTTATTTCTTATATTTAAAAAAATGTTTTACTGTAATTAAATCTCTGCGTAATATTAAGGTCATCTAAAAAATCTGTTGTAAAAAAGCTCTCTTCGGTGAATAGAAATACCGATAATTTTATCCACCTAGCAGATGAAAATTATTACGATTTCAAGACGTAATTACCGTGAGTTACCAGCACCGTGCACCGCGGTCCGCGCAGACTGGTGAAGGGCACGCTTTGAAAGCGCACCCCCGGCCCCGGCCCCGTGGTTTGTGTTCGCCTCATAGAATATTATTCATCTGGAGATATAACAAACCACTGTATAATATAGTGATAACTGAAATGAAAAACAAAGCACTCGGACTTTTGTTCTTTCGTAAACAAAACGTATATCTCAAGGGAGTTTATAGCTTCAACTGTGCGCGTCTTATAATTTATTTCTCAAATTTTCCATCGTAAGCCAAGGAGTACATTTTTTACCATACGATTTTTTTGCCGTTGGTAAGTATGAGTCAAAATGGTAATTGTTCCCGAAAGATGGTTTCGGTTATGATGTGACATTACAACTGAACTGGTCTTTTTCAATAAATTCTTTGTATGGGAGAGGAGTTGTAGGGACCCTTACACCACGAGAGGCATGTGTGACTGTGGGTGACTGTGGGCGAAGGGCGGAGCTTGACGAGCCTCTCGGCCGGGACTCGCCCGAGACTCGTAGTTTTTAATGAATTGCCGGTCCAATCCATTAGTAATATTAATTGAGGTTCAAATAGTAGCCGCTTGGTTAGTTCAGGTAATGGATTGCTGGCCGATCGAATAAGCAGGGTAGAAGGAAGGGATAATTGAATTAGTCCTATCAGTTGCGCAAGAAATTTTAAATGTTAATTGAATTACGTATATCAGGACATTACAGATGTGAGATGTATGACTGAACTCGTGTAAATTATAATAATAATAATATCCGGGACAAATCACACACGGTCATCTGGCCCCAAACTAGGATTCCCTGTATCTTGGGAACCAGAGACTGATATACATACACATATAATTTAAATACATACATATATAGATATAATACACCCAGACTCAGAGCAAACAATTCTGCTCATCACAGAAAAGTTTGCCCTGTGTGGGGATCGAACCCACGACTCTCGGATGAGAGGTCAGGATCGCTAACCACTTAGCCACCGAGTCAGTCAAAATTTGACAAGAGACATGATTTTTCAAGTGACACGATCTGCTGTGAAGTGATATCTGGAGATGTCGAGATAATAGCTGCGGCGCGGCCCTACGGCGGCGGCGCGGCGGCGGCGGCGGCGGCGGCGTTCAATTGCGGCTAAACTTGCCACTTCCGGCGATCGCAGCCGGCTACGGGCGCGGGCGGTAGTTTCACAAGAGCCACCGAACTTCAATTTTCTCGAGTGGCCGCGTCCTCGCATTATCCAGAACCGTAAAATCACGAGCACCGCCGAGCAAGCGGGGCGTCTGGCTAAGCAAACAGTGGCATGTGAGGCGAGCGCCCTTTGACGCGCAAAGCCCCGCGAGTTGGCAAGTTTCACGATAAAGTTGTTTTTAAATTGTAATGAGCGTCCCGGGGCGAGAGCCTTCTGACGAGCTGTGATCCAACTTTGTAATTGCTCGACAGTCATGAGCCTCGACGTGACTTCCACTCTTTTGTAAGAACTTTAGAACTCATACTCATTTGCAGTATGAAACACATTATTAACTTGAAGCCACAGTCAAAAGTACTTTTTTCATTTTATGATAATAGCTACGCGCGGCGCGGCGGCGCGATGCGGTCGATAGCGTTATGGATGGAAATGTGCGGGAGTTAACTACTTTCAGTGTTATGAGAGTAATAAATGTAGTAATGGGGGCCTAGTAAGCTGTAATTTAAATCTATCGTGCGTGCTGAAATGCGGCCCGCCATGAAACACGGTGGGGCCGGCGGCGGCGGCGGCGGCGGCAACAGGTGGCCGCGGGCTGCGGGCTGCGGGCCGGCGCGGCGCGGGGCACACACACCGCGTGTTTCACGTGTTTGCAGTATTTAGCGGTATCGTTGGAATTCGTATTGTCCAAATTTGACCTTTTTCTGCAAACTGTTAAAGCGAGGACAAATTAATATTCAGGGCCCGTGGCTTAACTAATTGGCGGCACTCGCTCTTGCATCTTAATGCGTCGCTCGGTGCGGACTTGCGGGGCGCGGGCGCCCGTGCGTGCGGCCTGCCGACAGCCGGCTAGCAACAGGCCGCCACCGCCGCCGCCGGCATCGCCCGCCACCGCCGAGCGCCCGGTCGCCAGCGAGCGCTACTGAGAAGCTGTCGCCCGTCACGCAAACAACTCATTAGCGCACATACACTGTCTCGATAACCCGGACCAGCGAACAATGAATTCCCCAGGCTTTTGCTTTTTATGTCGATACCTACTACCTACTCATTAATATTTACAAAAAGAGTTCCATAATGAATGGGCGATACCTCCCCGCGGCGAGACGAACACAAAATTTTAAAAATAATTTACTCGGCTAATGAAGGCGCGGGATAAGCGAAATGGAATTCCCATTATAATTAAAATCGCAGAGTGTTTGTTTGCGTCGAGACATTGTTATAGAGGGAGGAGCGGGGTGGGGAGGGAATGGGTAATGAGGGGTGTTGGTGTTCGTGGTTTAATTGCGCATGACCCTTACTGCGGAAATACTCCATTATAAACAAACTGGTTTTTCTAATTGTGGATTAAAAACAAATATACGTATACGAAGATATAATCACGTCCAAACAGATTTTTCTATTATTATTTATTTAAAAATAATAAAATTAGTATGAAAAAGATTCCTACAATCTGGGGATCTTTAAGGCGTGAGTGAATACCTAGGCATTATTTAAGTTTGCGTGTATCATCCTCGACTATATTTTTATTTACATCATCAGGTGAGATGTAGACAAACGCACTTAAATTTTTCATAATAATAAAAATATGTTGATTCACAACCACTCTCAATATGATATCAATAAGATGTCATATTATAGGCTATAGATGACAGATTGTTATTATGACTGTGTAAAATAAGTAAATTTAGGTTAACTATGAAGACTAAGAAATCGAGCTCAGCAGGAACCATTGCACTCGTTTCCGAGAGGAACCGCACGCGGCTCTACAGAGTGCAGACTACACGAGCACTTGTCGGATGTCATCGCATGGTGTGATGGCTTCATTAAACTTACTCCTTGAACAAAATAGATTGGTAATTTGAGAAATATAACGTCCAAAAACCCAAAAATTGATAAAATATACAAAAAAATGCTCTCACACAAGCAACTAAACACATAAAATGCGATCACTAAAACTACGAAATTGTAATTTGCAGAAGACGTTAATTAAAATGTATTAAAGGGAAATATTTATAAAGTAGGTAAAAACAATTTAAATTTTAATCGAATAAGGGTCACAAAAGGGAAATCGACGAAGACTGCAAGTTGCTACGCTCTGTTACATTTCCTCCATAGAAAAGACATCAACGAGACATGCAGATTAAATAAAAAAGGTCAACGAGGACAGGCTCGTTGGATGATCTTGTAAACCTGAGTGAGGTAGAATGCGTGCGTACGATATTATTATGAGCACTCTTGAGTCAGCACAGCGCGGCGTGAGCGTGGAGAATGCGCCGCCGCGAGATAAGCCGCGCGCGATATGCACCGGTGCCGGTGGCGGCCTGCTCGCGCGCCTCGACCTCTGCTACTCTGCCCTCGTAACAAATAACACCGCAAAGTACATATACGGAAACTCCATATACACTTTGCGGTCTTCTTTCTTATGAGGCCAGGGCACAGGTTCCTTCCTTGTGACTAATCTTGAGACCTAGTCGAATAGTTGCAGTTCTCGAAAATAACAAATACGTTCTAGGAATCTGAGTGTCGAGTGTTCACCTGCCTCTTACCATGCGGCGCAATGTGGCTCCCAAATTTGGAGTCTAAGTTGTATTTAACATTGCTGTTATTTAGATATTGTCTAATGAACTTCTATTTATTGTATTTGATGCTCGACTGGGCTGGTGTGCTCTTGTTATTATGTGTGGTCGTTTTATCATTACTAAATAACTGTCAATTCACACATACTTATAATTTATTCACGATCTTTTTACACTCCTTTATAATATACTGTATAAGTCTGCAAATATACAATAATCAGGATTATTTGCCGAAATTAAAATGTAGAGCATTGTAGTATAACCTCTCTTCAAACACCTCTCAAAATGGTGGGTAGGTACCTATACTACGTATTAGTTGGACTAAAATATAAATAACCTTCGAAAAGTATATTTATATTTCATTTTATTTCATTACATTAATTATGTTCCATTGATGTGAGTTTACGTTACTCGCGTAAAGTCAGTCTATCAACGCAGGGAGCCTAATGGGGCAAACATTATATTTTATTCATTCGGTTATTAATTCTGGCACCCAGCCAGCGCGCCGCCCGCCGCCGCCGCACCGCCGCCGCCGCCGCCGCCGCCGCCGGCGAGCGATACGTACCAAAGGAACGGTTACCAATTGCAGATGTACCGATAACTCCCGACTAGCTAGAAAACCGTCAATTACTCGGCAATTTTTGCAGTTAACTAATGGGCAACTTAACCAGTCACTTTTCTTTCAATTGAACAACAACGAAAAAAAAACGGAACATGTTCTACGAAATTAAATGATGCAATGGTGTTTTTTTCTTATTGTTGTCTTATCATTTTTTTTAATGTTACAAAATAATCGGCGCATTCCATTCTCTTTACAGGAAATGGAAACACTTACAAGGAAATGTCTGTAAATAAAACAATTTCATAAAACCCGAAATTCGCACGGACACGCGAATTGGAATAATTAGTGAAAACTATTAGTGATCCACACTCGTCGTGCTAATCGGCAATCTGCGGCTGGCAGTCAGTTGATCATGCATATGGAAAGTCAGTGGACACCAGCAGCCCGCCCGGCCCAGCCCGCTCCCCCGGGTGCGGCCCGGCCCGGGTGCGGCCCGGCCCGGCCCGGCAGGTTGTCAACAACCAATAACTGTCGATGTCCAATTAGCGCTGCTGCTGGAGTGGACGCAATTGGCGTCACTTGCGCTGCCGTACTCGCATTTTCCCACTTAACGCAAATTGTCAGACCTGTGATATAAGTGAGTAATATGTACGTGTACGTTGTTAGTTCATACAAAGCTGATAAAGGTGCAGAGGGTCAAGACAGCGAGCGCGGCGTCGCGTCGGCGCAGCGCAGGCGCCGCGTGCGCGTGACGAGGCGCAGGTGAGGCCGGGTCGCGCTCGTTATAATTTATTGTGATTATTTGTGACATTACCTTCACAACAAACAACTAGTATACTATTCCCAAGTGCGCAAGTCTGCGATGTCTGTTTTGCCATCTATTAAAACCTTAAACAATTTAATAAAAGAATGGGTGCTAATTAAACAGGCTTCTATTTAATAGCATTATTCGCCTTTAAAAATCTACATTGTCCTCTAAATTACTAAGTCAGCCACCATCAATGGGCATCTAAAAATACTATCTTAGCCACTATAAATTTTCGATATAAGCTTCTGTCAACACAACTCAGCAACCAAGTTATTATTTAGCATCAAAATTTGTTACACATATTCAAGTAGTCAGCTTCTAAAATATTATATGACAACAAAAAAATAATGAATTTGACTTCAAATATAACTCAGTACGATTAAAAATTTAAATGTAGTGAAACTTAAATAATCAAAATGTAGCTAAAATTATAACCAAATATATTGATTGATCATTAAATGTACCTAAAATTAGTATATTATGGTCATTAAATATTTTAGGAGCTCTAAAGCTTTCTCATTTTCCCGCTGCTTAGTTATAAAATTAGAGGTTGGGTTCCGCGGCCAAATAAAATATTTGCGGTCGATTTATAATCGATTTATAATTCCCCTAAAAGAATAACCAACTACTTAATACACTTATTTAAGTAGATGGTAATTCTTTTGTCCCCTTTGTCCACGACTGCCGCAAATCATCTGGGATTCCGATAAATCTAATGGCAACGCCTCACTCTACACTATTAAAACCTTAAAAAATCAAAACAGTTAAATAAGTAACTCTAGACTAATATAATACGCGCAGAATTACGGCCAGTTAGATAGGTATCTGAAATCGATACCCATTAGCATCGCAGTAGGCCGAGCAACACAGCAAGTCTTTTGTCAAACGACAAGTTTTGTGACGATCCTCTTCTCGGTAATGAAAGTCGCTTTGATCAAAGTTAGTTTTAATGGAATGAAACGAAAGCTGACACGAAGCTGTAAAAAGTTCCTACATTCATAAAAAAAACTTTTTATTAGTTGTCTGCAACCGAGCGCTAATTGCTGATATGGCCAAGTGCGAGCGGGCTGCGAACACGAGTTTGTGAGATTTCATTCACGGCTCGATTTCAAACCGAGAAACGAACCCGCTCAGTGTGAATGTGACGGATTTGCTTAATTAAAGGCGCGAGGAAAGTTTTTAGTGACAGCAAGCGACACGCCACAGTCATACGGGCTACGGGCCGACACGACTCATACATCATGCAGCAGGCGCAACTTCCCTCACTTTACATGTACTTATAAACTGACGCAATCGGAGTACCTGCATTCACATCTTTACAATGTGTGTTGAAGATGTTTCGTTCGTCGATGGCGGGGATTCGTTAGTCGTGTAGAGCGTCTGGCTCACAACCGACACTGACGTAGCCGCCGTCAGTTTGAGGCGCAGCGTTGCTGGCAATAAAAAGGCTATTGGTACCGAGATTTAAATCGGTTATCTAATTCACGACTGCCTTTATCAAAGAACCTTAATTTTCGTAAGGACGGGGACGTTTAGACAGATACACCTCTTGCTAGCAGCCGCTTTCAGTAAAATAGATTATAACTGCCAATTAAGGACCGAGCATTCATTAATTTGCTATATTCAAAGCCGGCTGTAACTATTCGTAAACTAACTTTCAATGGTTCAACTTCATCAATGTACGTACATTTGAGTGAGTAGTTATGGAGGAATAATATAGTATATTCCTGTGACTTTACGTGCTGGCACGAGAAGATTTTAAGCAATTCATTTCTAAGGCAAGGTCGTCTCTCGAGGTAATGGACTTCGAGCAGCACATTGTGCATGCACAAAAGAAGTGTAATTGCGCGGCGACCGGCGGCGGCGGCGGCGGCGGCGCGACCGCAGCCGTTTATTATGATTGCTCCAACACGTCGTCGTGATTCGCTACCAACAGTGTAACGAGTGAATCACAACTTTGCATTCTGATGAGAACAATAGGAACAAATTTGATTTTGGTAAGCCTCAGCATCGATCGACTGAGGAGTACAATACTGCCCTCATACGAAAGAAGGCCGCAAACTATACGGAACCTCCATTTATGTACTTTGCGGCCTTATTTTTAATGAGGGCAGAATAGTGCAGAGTGCAGATAACATCGAGCAGGCCGCATCGAGCAGCATCTCATTTCCGCTGCACAGTGTGCGCCGCGCCGACCGTCCGACCGCAACATACATACTGTCGACTGGTTGATACTGTGACAACTTGACGAGTGACAACACTGTCACAGTGTGTGTGTGTGTGTGTGACACGGTGGGTGTGACTTGGTGTTACACTGGAACAATCCCCGCAGATCAAGATACGAGTAGTGTTGCGCACAAAGTTTTTCTTTGGTCGACTGACATAACCGTATTCCATCAGAAATGCGGTAGAGCGTTGAAGTAATGTAGACGTTTACTTGTATTGTCCTTTGTTCTGCAGCAAAACTGTACCTTTTTTCCTTCATTTTATTGACATTGTGAGAAAAAATAAGGGATAGAATATAACATAGGGATTTTTTTTTGTTGATGAATAGATATTTTAAAATAAGTGGTGTTTTAAACTGTTTGATCTACAAACTTCATATTGGAAAAAAATACGACGACATCGTATCGGATTCGGTATTCACGTTGTAATACGATTATTCGTTTCCCGAGGGAGCTCCTCAAGGATCTAGGTATATTGCGGGGCTTGCTACATCGTCTCGTGAAAATAAAAGAAGGTACATCGATACATCGATGAACCCTATGTTTCATTTTAGAGTAAGGCCAAACTTAGATTTTTGATTTATAAAATTTGTTTGGATAATAATTTTGGAATAGTGTGGTGAACCCCGTTTCTAGTTGGTAAAAAAAAATAAAAAATATGATCCCGCAACCCTGCACTGTTGTTGGAGCTATAAAATTTTAGTGGTCGTGAACAGAAATAATAAAACCTTCGTCACGAATGACGAGTCGATCGCGCCAGCAGCGGCAGCGGGAGGCTCGCAGGCTCGCAGTCGCAGCGCAGTACTGTGTCCGCCACCGCCGTAAACAGGTGTAAGGGACAGGTTTCCGAAAACTTTAAGGGCTTGCTCAGTAGACAAAACTGAAAAATTTTTCACAAGAAATTTTTTTAGGAAACGAAAAAAAAATCGGCTTCTCCATACAAAATAATAAACTTGAATGGACAGTTTGTATGGAGAAGCTAATATTTTTTTGTTTGTTTGTTTGTATACTCTTTATTGTAATACGACAAAATAATTTAACAAAAAAGAAATCTGAAAAAAAAATCTTGTGGAAAGTTGTTCAGTTTCGTCTACTGAGCAAGCCCTTAAAGATTTCGGAAACCTGTCCCTTACACCCTGTATGTTGTACTTTTGGGTGTACTGTTTTGTAGGTACCAATACAATGTGGCCGCTGTCCGCTGCGGCTGCGCTGAGTTGACGATATAAAAATGTGCGACGAGTAATTTTTCCGCGCCAATAAAAGGCAATGACGACTCCCGTGGGTCACATCTCACATCTGGCAGCCATGACGTGACGATTTCTCCAACCACGTGAAATAATAGTAAAGATATACAGGGTGTAACAGAAGTGTGTGACAATACTTCAAGGTTGGCTTTTACCCATCAAACTGACACATACAAACTTGGTTCGCCAGCTGATCGATTTGTATGAAAAGTCCAAAAAAAAATTTGTGATTTCAACAAAGTTGTAGAACAAAAGTTGTTCAGTTTGATGGGTAAAAGCCAACCTTAAAGTATTGTCACACACTTCTGTTACATGGATCTGTATATGTGTTCTGTATCGATCTGTTCTGTTCTCGATCGACCTGCTTAGAGATCAGGAATATACCAACTGGCCAATCGGAAACTAAGGATGTCCTTTTAAATACTATCACAAATGCAGCTAAGGTCTTAGGTGTAACATTGCAGCCATACGAAGTTAAAGATATTTTCCGATTTAACACTAAGGATCCGGAAAGTAGGCCTATTATCATTGATCTTACCAGTGTACTGACAAAAGAGAAAATTATTCGAAGCTACAAACAATTCATAAAAGGAAACAGAAAATTCACAACAGAACATTTGAAAATGAGCGGTCCTGCGAAGCCAATCTTCATATCAGAAAGCTTGACCCCGAAAATGAAGAGATTGTTTTATCTAGCTCGAGAATTCGCCAAAGGAAACGATTATAAATTTTGCTGGGTGACAAATGGAAGAGTCTTTCTACGAAAACGTGATGGTTCTCAGCCAATTCTTATAAAGGACGAAGCCGATATTTTTAACCTGGAGCATAATAAGTGACTACCTAACATGCCACTCTACGGCGTACCGTAAAACCTTACAACTTAAGCCATGGCTTACAACTTAAGACAAATGCAAAAATTAAATAAAACTGCGCCTGGTTCCCATGTTATGAAAAATAGCAAGACTTTGTGGTTTGAAGGGTAATCTAGAACATGTATGTGGCAACACTGACTAGTAGTTGCTTTGCCATGTTCGTTCAGTCAGCTAGCAACAGTGCTCAAAGTTACTCCTGACTCAGGCGGTTAAAAACAGCATCGTGATTTTCTCGTTACGGTCGGCGCTAAATATCTCTCAGATAAAATATTTTACTATCTACTTGTACAAAACTAAACAGAGAATCGTAATAGCGTGGTTGTGATTTATACCTTCTGCTAAGTTTTGAAAAATTTGGATGGATAATGTTATGAGAATTTTTTCACACTCAGGTCGACAACTTTGACCAGTGCGGAATGGGTGTTAGGGTTGTCAATTTTAGAAGTTAAGACAGTTTAGTTAAGTTAATCTTGTGTTAATTTGTGCTGTAGGTACATTAACAGTAAGAAAATATTAACAATAGGGGCACTGCGTGGTCACGATTAAACCTTTCTATCACTTTTGTAAGTTTTTATTTGTACCCTTTATTTAATTTGTTCAGCCCTAGCTCACAAAATCTTTTGTATGAAAACTTGAGCTTTTGGCAGGACAACATTAGCCACCCATTTTTTTCATTAATTAAAGATCTTTTAAACATGGTGTCTTGAGATCTGCAACTTTACACCATTTCCAATAGTATATCTTATTACTATAGATGTAGAACCTACATTTCCAAAGAAATTAGCATTGGCTCAAGTTGTGAGAATGGTCGGTTAACATAAGCCACCTCTTTAATTGTCATTTTTTCGGTTCCTGCTTCAGATTTTTAAACCCGCCAATGATAGTTTTAACCGTTCAACTCTCCACAAACGAAAGTTAAATTAGCTGTTTAATATGACTCATAGTTTTTGCAAAATCTGAAAGAATACAAAAAAAGTGGTTAAAGTTGTAAGGTTTTACGGTATATGAATATTCCTATTGTGCATCTTCAAACTGGTATTGTCACCTTGCTATAAATAATTTGCAATTGTTAAATACTAATTGTTTACGTACACTTATATCAAACGATCATACAACAACTGTACCTCACACTCACACTCAACTCTCTCACTGCAGAAAACAATTAATCAATACACACATAAACGCTCTCTCCATGCTCTCACACATTCACATCTTCACACACTCCTCAACTAAACAATTTTGTCAAACGTTTACCAATAATGCCAACACGATGTCAGTAGCTATCTTCCTTTTGCGTTTCTTATATTCTTTTTTTCTACCTATCTCACCGAACTTCTTAACTGCATACATTTTTAATGTTTCTACCCAAAATGGATGACAATTCTAAAATAAGTAACGAAATAGATTTGATTTCTGTCTCTGACACTTTTATATGTTCTCCGGAACAGTGCTGCTCGTTTCTACATGATAAATAGTTCAAAATTTTTCACGTTAACATTAGAAGCATTGGTAAAAACTTTAATGAATTTCTTATTCTACTCAAAAGAACTAAACTTGACTTCGATATCATAGTTTTAACTGAATGCTGGTTAAGTAAATGTCCATTTATTCCTGATCTACCTGGTTTCGTCACATATAAAACCAATTTTAACTCTCAAAATGAAGGTATAGTGGTGTACATTAATGATAAAATATCTTGCTCCGTAGAATTACCTGCTTTTATTGATGCCAACTGCTTGGTTCTAAAAATTTCAAATAAACTTTCCCTGATAGCTCTTTATCGTTCTCCGTCACAAAGGCAAACTGACAATTTCTTGGATAGCCTAGATACTGTTCTAAATACTCTTAAAACTTTTAATGACATTGTGATTGTGGGAGACATTAACATAAATATTATAATTGGTGACTATGATTCATCTACTGACTCCTATTTAAATATGTTAGCTTCTCATGGAATGCTACCTGCTCACATGCTCCCAACTCGTAACCACAGATGCCTTGACCATGTAATGTTAAAATCAAAGTTTCATGGCACTACAATTGTTCTTGATTCGTATATTACAGATCATGCACCTGTAATATTCTGTTCTGAATTTAAAATCTCTACGGGCAAAGCTAGACGAACTAGAAAGCAACTTAATATATCAGGATGTGTAGCAGATATTGAAAAGACCGATTTCTCTTGTGTGCTGAGTAATAATGATGCCGAAGAGTCCTCTGTCTATTGGTCAATATTATCGCAAAAATTGTAAAAAATAATTCATATGACGTTAGTATCCCCAGTAAAAAGAGAATTATAAAACCTTGGATTACCCCAGGCATACTACGTTGCATTAGAAATAGAGACGCTTTATCCATCAAAAGCAAAATAGACCCCCAAAATGATGTTAGAAAAACTACGTACAGACGCTATCGAAATTTCTGTAACAATTTAATAAAAAAACTTAAGCATGAGTACGAGCGTCAACAATTTAAGAAAGCAACTAAAAATCCAAAGGCTACCTGGAACCTAATTAAAAACATCACTCACCTAAATTCTACGCCTTCCCAACCTAGTGAACTCTTGTCTCTTACTACAAATCCGGCTTCCTCCTTAAATAGTGTCAATGATTATTTCGCAAATGTAGGTAAAAACTTGGCAGCAATAATTACTGACACACCCACACACAGTTCCATGCAAGAAGATGTTACTTTGCCACCGATTCACTCGATGGCACTACAAAGTACAGACTGCGAAGAAATAGACAATATTATAATAAACCTAAAAAATACCTCCTCAGTAGGCTGTGATAGCATACCTACCTCTGTTATAAAAGCGGCTAAACATATTCTGGTTCCTGTCCTATCGCATATCTATAATTTGTGCCTCACTTCCGGTATATTTCCTATAATATTCAAAAAGGCCCTTGTACGTCCTATTTACAAGTCTGGGGACAAATGCAGTGTCACAAATTATCGACCAATATCTGTCCTAAGTGTCCTATCCAAAATATTAGAAAAAAATATAAATAAACGGCTTATCACTTATCTAAACTTAAATAACTTTCTCAGTAACAATCAATATGGTTTCAGATCCGCAAAATCTACTGAAGATGCAGTTATGGAGCTTACAAATACTGTCACCAAAAACCTTAATGAAAACCTCAAAACTGTTGGACTATTTCTTGATCTCTCGAAAGCCTTTGACACTGTATCAGTTCCCATCTTGTTACTGAAATTGGAGAAAATAGGTATTCGAGGGATAGTCTTGGATATCTTTTCAAGCTATCTTAGTGACCGATCACAGTGCACAAATATTGATGGGTTTATTAGTGAAGAAATTACACTTTTGGTGTCCCTCAAGGCAGTGTCCTAGGACCTACTCTGTTCTTGATTTATATAAATGACCTGTGCAAACTAACCCTAACAAATTGTAAGATCTTAACATATGCTGATGACACTGCCTTGATTATACATGGTAAATCATGGAATGAAACACAATTAAACGCAGAATTCGCATTGCGTTCGGTCATGGGCTGGCTCTCTTCCAACCTTTTAAGCTTAAATCTAGAAAAAACAAAATTTTTGTGTTTTGCTCCAAAAAAAACTTCACTCCCGGACAACTCCTACTCTATCTTCGCCCATGTATGTTTAACTGGTTCCAGAGCTTGCAATTGTATTAAAATAACACGTGCCGAATACCTTAAATATCTAGGCGTAATTATTGACTGCCTTTTTACCTGGCACGTACATATTGATTCGCTTATCTCTAGAGTCAGAAAACTGATTTACGTTTTTAAAAATCTTCGATCGTCTGCCGACTTTGAAACACTCAAAATTGTATACTATGCCCTGGCTCAATCGATCTTGTCATACTGTATTTCTGTTTGGGGCGGATCTGGTAAAACTATATTTCTTCGACTAGAAAGGGCTCAAAGAGCGGTTTTAAAGGTATTGTCTTCCAAACCAATCAGATTTCTTACGACCGAGCTATATGCAATGTGTAATGTCCTTACAGTTAGACAACTCTTTATTCTACAATTAATTCTACGCAAACACTCACAACTTCCTTACGATCTTAATTTAATTATAAATAAGCGCAGATAGGATAAGGTCTGCAGCATCAAGCAATGTCGACTAGCCGTGGCAAGTCGTCATTACTACTACCTAAGTCCCAAAGTGTATAATAAAATAAATGGTGAACTAGATATTTACCCCTTATCGCTTCGTGAATGTAAAATGAAATGTACAAAATGGTTCCAAACTCTCACTTATGACGAAACTGAAAGCATTATTGGAAACTGACGATTCCACTTCATACACACTACAAATACACACACACACACACACACACACACACACACACACACACACACACACACACACACACACACACACACACACACACACACACACACACACACACACACACACACACACGCACACACACACACACACACACACACGCGCACCTACGCACGTACACACACAACGCATTAAATCCACTACTACTACTTCTCTTAAATTAACCTAATAATATTTAGTACATACCTGCTGTATACTTTGTATCCAATCTCCATAATTACTGCTTTATTTATAATGTTTGTGAACTTAAGAACTACTGGAACGCCTCTGTACCCAGGGGTGGGCGATAAGAGCAACGACACAGTTTTAACTAATGTTGCTTTATCGTACACTTAATAATCTACCTCATGTTTATGGTTCCAAATAAAGATTTATTTATTTATTTATATAGATACCTATATAGCCTTTTCGATCCCTATGGATAGTTCAAAAGGAAAACTGTCAAACAAGAAGATACAATGTAAAATATGTCGTTACAACGTATTTTGTAATTATAGTACTTGTCACACTGCTAAAATCAAGTGCAGATCGGTTGCAGTGCCGGCGCAGCTCGCAGTGTCGGTGGGGTGCCGAAGCGGTGTTGGTGGGTTCCGTTTAAAAATTACCCAAACAAGCAAGCTGTTTACGTTCGAGGAAAGATTTCTTTGATCTTTGCTTTTCATTGTAACATACAGAATATAAAGTGGTTCATTTTCATAATATTCGTAAATATTTAAGTAACTGGAGTCTCCTTACCGAGTTACTATTGTATATTAACGACTCGAAGATTAAACAATCAGGATTTCGTTACGATGATGTATTTATAACTGTTGAGCACGAAAATGAGTTATAAATCGGAGTAAAATTACCTAAAATGCCCTTCATCTAAGCCCTAAGCTTTTCGCTAAAGTTCAATGGAATCTGTTGAGTAGTTATTAATTGCGCTCTTCGACAATGATGAGTACACAATAATACAGAGTAATTAAAAAAGTGCGTTTGAGATTTTAAGGGGTTACTCAGAATCAAGTATAGAATACAGGAAAAATATTGAAAAAATCCGCTCTCCAAGTTCTTTTTTTCAGATTTCCATACTAAAACTAGAAGAACGGATTTTTTCAGTATTTTTCCTGCATTCTATACTCGATTCTGAGTAGAGAGATAGAGAAACATTTGTTTAACAAACAACACAAAACATATTACATCAAGAAAAAAAGAGAAACAAGTATTGTAAATAAAACAAGCACAGTCAGAAAATAATCACAAAAAAACAAAACCCCTGTAACCCTTTGAAATCTTAAACGCACTTTTTAAACACCCAGTAGCTATACTGGGTGTTTAAAAAGTGTAATATGTAAGTGTATAAATGGGTTTGCTTTGTCAATATGTATTATTTTCGGGTTCAGGTGCCATTTCCAAAAGCTCCACTACTTATAGGATAAGATAAAGCTTCTATCACATCCCCACCCGTCAGCTATCTCTATACAAAATATCATGTCCATCCTATGATTCGTAGCGGTGTGAAAAGGTACAAACAAACAAACTCACTATCGCATTCAAAAGAGTCGATGGCACAGCGGGTAGTGACTCCGTCCTCCTAACCAGAGATCTCGGGTTCAAATCCTGGCCAGTGCACCAATGAGTTTTTCGAAACTTACGTGCATTTTCATACCGACTGCTTTAACGGTGAAGGAAAACATCGTGAAGAAACCTGCACATCTGATTACTAGATATGTATAATGGGCGCGTTGCACACGTAGAAATCTCAATGCCCTACACGTGACCGCGGGTGATGCTGCTAAGTGCAACACTAGGACTATGCCCTGTGATAGCACGGTTAAATGTGACACACGACAAATATAAAAAGACTCTCTCTCGCATTTATAATATTAGTAAGGGAGTGGATGCGGCGAACGTTGTGACTATTATGAAATTTTTAAAATGCTTAGTACTGAAATACTCGTACGGTGCCGGGTGTCGATGTCGTTGTAAAATTAATTTCTCTAATTGTAAAAAGATAAAACAAAAGTTACACCAATGGAAGTGTGCTCTCTCAGTTCTCACGAAGGACCCGCCAGATCTCTGGATGTATTCAGTTTACTTACTGGATATGTGACTAGTATTTAGTAAAACCTACCTGAAGTTAAATGTTCAGTTTCAGATAGTTTGGTGCCGTACTTTATATGCCGTAATATTTTTTAGTTGTCACTCGGTCTACACGCTTCAAAAGCATCCGAATTTCTATGATTTTACTACCTACCTACATACTATAATGTTGCTATAACATATCTAGCTTTAGTAAACGATGTGTAGCATTTTGTAGAATAAAAAATAAACCACTAGATAACCTAAGCACTACTGGAACGTATAAGGAGCAATGAGTGAGAACAATGATTATTTTTTTCCAAAAATCAACCCCTGCGATGGTGAAAGTTTGTTGCGTGGAATTTCCAATGACTTGATGACGACGGGGTGTTTACATGCGAAATCCTCGCGCTGAAGTCGCGATCACGCTACTTGTGTTACATAAACCTAGTTAGTACTAAGCTAGCTGCTAGCAACAATAGGTTATCGAAAAGTCACGGGGCGGCGTCACCCTCAAACTAGCGACATTACAAGACATTATCACGGCCTTTACCTTCAAAAACAAAATGAGTCTTGCAAACAGAAGGTGAATTCTTCAAGTATCGTGTTATTTACTTACGGTTATTGTTTTCCAAATAAAGTAAGGTCCAGTGTGGTGTGGCTTCGCACCTCGTCACTCCGCGTGTTGCAGCCAACACGAGTGGCGTGTCCAAACAACACCCAGTCGCCACTTGTGAGGTCACTAGTGGAAAATTTGGTGTTTATTATGTCTTTTTTGTTTACTTCTGTTACAAGAACAATACGAATGAACGGCGCGATCCGGTTCAATTGGATCCGAATTCCCCACTGATGGACCTGCCTGGCTTGTCAAGTTTCTGAAAGCTGTCAAGACTTTTGATAAAAGTTAACTATTTACTAAAGTTAAGGCGAATTTAACTAGTAACTTACCAAAAATCAACGAAGTTTTAAGTAAGAAAAATTTTATTTAATTTTACGTTCACTCTATCGTACGGCTGCGAGGAACCCCCGCTGAGTTTCATTATATTTTCTTGTTTGTTTATGTAATGTTGTGAGACAGCTGCATACAAATGTGGCCTGGTGAGGAGGGAGGATGCAGATGTGCTCGCCTCATCCAGAATCAATAATGCGTTTATGTATTGGCCCTACCTTGCGAATAGCAACTATGAACGTAGCGCGCGCGCACGTCGTAAACCCGCGGTTTATCGCGCCGCCGCGTCGCCGCCGCGTGCGCCGGTCCCGGTCACTGAAATACACTTCCTCCTTCTTAGTTGCAGCCGCGGGCTATTGCGGAATTAATGCGCGCGTTTGTAATCTCGGAGCTTATTATAATTCTAAGCTAGTTGCGGTCGCGATGGATTACTCTGCGGTTTATAGTTTATGACGCCCTCCGCCTCGGAGGAAGTCCTTATTCCTGCGAGTCCTCTGCAATATTCTGTTCCCGTTTACTGCGGGGACGAAGGTGGGTAGAGAGAGAGAGAGATCAGTCGAAATTAATTATGCAGCGATGCACGCGCGCTCATTAGTTGCTAAAGTAGGTGAGTGACGTACACTATACACCGCCGCGCCGTACGGCACTCGCTGAACAATGTACGCAGGCAACGCAATGAGGAACTACCCACCTGCATTGTAGTTTTGGCTTACCAAACAACAATATCCTGCCGTACTGAGTACGAAAGCAACTCTGCGGCACCGCGCTCGCTAAAGCACCGTCACGCGCCAATGATATCTATCCATCCTCCAGAGATAAACGTCGCTTTCTCAGCCACTCGCGGAGTGTAAATGACAGACATTATCTAGAGACGACAACATCTTATTGTTTAAGTGCCCCATTTAGATACAAGCTGCCCGTCTTAGCGAGTTATGATGTTGATGAAAAATGTGGATATTGGTGAGACAGGCGGCAGAGCGCGAGCGGCCCGTCAGCGCGGTGTGGCGCCTCCTGCCGCCGCCGCCGCCCCGTCGTCGTCGCCCGCGCCGACGCCATAAATCATGCCGCGGAACAAAGGCTTCTGGGGGTGAAAGGGGGGAGCTATCAAATTATATAAATGAAGGAGTTTAGATTAAGCGACTGTCATTTGTTACACAAAGGTGAAAATGTGGTACATCTTCATGTTAGCATAAATTGGCCATTTATTTCCAACTACAAGTTCAGTTTATATACTTACACATTCGCATTTATAATACTATTAAGGATACATTTTGTTTATTTTACACAAAGAAGCAATAAAGGGATGGTGAAAATACGACGTCGTGACCTACTAAAGTGTAGGCACCACATCTCACTGGCTGAAGTCACTTTGAGATTTTAAGGGGTTACTCAGAATCAAGTATAGAATACAGAATAAAAAATCTGATCTACAGGTACGGCTGAAAAACAACTTTTTTTGATTACTTCATTTTAATAGTAACGAAAAGCTGTTAGACGAAATACCTATGTCTTGTTTTACAAAACAGGACATAGGTACTCGTATATCGTCACGTTTCAGGTGCACTTCATCGACCTCCCTTGTAACGCCATAGCGTTATATTACTGAAGTGTAGTCTAAAATTATTGAAAAGTAGTTTTTTGTTTTGTTTTAAAAATATGCCGTATTTGCTTTCAAATAGTGCAAAATATAATAAAATATTTGAATGCAACGAAATCGGTTCTAAAAATTACTTTTTCAGATTTTTCAAAGTGAATCCGGAGGCTCTTAATGATAACAGCGACCAATAATATTTTACACACTTCATTTCTACCCTGTCTAACACCTTTTCGTTGTTATTAAAATAAAGAAATAAAAAAAATGTTTTTCGGCCTACCCTAAAACATAATATGTTTTTAAGCCTGCTACGAGTACAAACAAAACATGAGAATTGTTTTCTAGGCTTACAATTTACAGTGACTTGCCAAAGGACTAATAACATAATTATTCCCTGACCTTCACACTAGGATAACCCTGTGTGTCAGTGGTTCTGTGCCTCTACTATAACTCGGCCCATTGCAGGCTCTCGCCACGCCGGCACCGCCACACCGGGCGACGCATCACCGCCCGCCGCGCCGCCGCGCCGCTCCGGGAAGCCCGTTCGTCTGACGCTGGCCTCTCGCCGGTTTATCGCGCATCAGCCGCCAGCCATTTACGAGCCGATGCATCTGCAGTAAAGTGTTTAGCGCCATCCCCGCCGCCGCACCACTTTGCTGATAAATCGTTATCTTTACTGCTGAACCCATTCTGTCGCAGTATATAGAGATACAGTCGTTAAACAGCTATGCAGAGCTGAGTGGCGGCGGCGGCGCGGCGGCGTGATTGTCCAGGCTAGTATTTGGCCCTCGGTAGCGCTCATTAGTCCGTCCCAGCGCTGCCTAATGTATCCCATTGAACTGTTATAGGGCAATAATAATTTAATTGTGTACAGAACGACGGAAAATATTGATCTTTGAACCTTAGAGTCTTGCCGACAATACTAGCAATCGTAAAGTTTCTCAAACTGAACTGAGTCGGGACCACTTTCGGCGCGCCGGGATTGTTGTTGTTTTGTTCATACCAATCACTATCACTGTGGAATCTGTGGAACCCGTCGACAGCGGAGAGGTGCCATATGAATGCTTAATTAAAACGTCAGTCACTGTAGAGACTGGATACCGCCGAGCTATCACTTCCGCCGCCACCGCACGTAGCGTAGGCGTGATGCCGCCACTGTCCGCCGCGCCAGCCGCCGACACACGGCTTTATACGGTCGGCGGGAGAGGCAGCTCCGCAATTAATTAAGATTGAACGTCCCGTCGTCTGTGAGATTGGAACTAAAGCTTAGTGAGGCGGATAAACGCACGCCCATACATCTACCGGCATATTACATGCTAGATACGGACTAAGATATACATGTTGTCACAAATAGGTGAAAATCCCGTTAATTAATCAAACAGCTGATTAATTTGTATAAATAGTCCAACGTTTTTTTCAGACCGAGGCAATACCAAAATTATTCAGTACGATGAGTTGAAGTCCCATTGCGGGACTTGCGGGTCTACACAAATCCTGTTATACCATGTTTTATGTTGTACCCTGTGATTTGGCCATCAGTTTCAAGTCAATGAACTGTGCTCCAAATGTACACACTACGCAGTATAAACCCGGGCTGCCCGGCTTCCCAGCGCGGAGGGAAGGGTGACGGGCCTCTAACTCGATAATAAGATTAATAAGTTTTCAATCTCGGCGTCGTCGCGTCGTCGCGAGGAGATGGATCGCGCGGCGTCATGCGCACCCGCCGAGCCCCGTTCAATCAAGGCACGGCAAGGACATTTTCACTTCTTGCGGCACGCTAATGTTAAATCTTTGTGAGAAATCCAATCTGGGGCGACCATCTTCTTCTTATCATGTAGTTTAATTTAAACGCATCTCTATCACAAAGGATAGACGGAGTTGGGACCTTATAAGTTAAAAAAAAGCTTCGTCCTCCACAAGACGTCGCGTCGAAGTAAATCAAATAGTAGTTATCTCAGTAGAACTATCTCTCTTATTGATTGGCACGATTACCCGCGCTGTCCCGTAGGACGAATGCTGCCTACGCCTACTACATACACGCGTCACGTTTCCGTTCGCACATTGCATTTCTCAGTCCCCAGTGACCATTACACGCATATAACTAACAATGCCCACTTAAATTCTGCGCGTGTTGAATACCAAGATATTTCTGAAACATTGTTGCAGAACATTCTTATTAGAGTACCTCTCTATGAATACAAAGTTTACAGTAAATGTGATTGATTACGGCGTCGTCGCCCGCCTGAGCGACTCGCTCAGCTGGATAAACTTGCAGCGGAAGTATAATATTTTTAAGGCGGAAGTATAATATTTATTATTTTTAAGGCTTTCTGCCAGTCGTTTTACACGTGCAGCCTGTGGGTCAACTATACGCAGGGCCATCAACGCCCTGCGCGTGCAGTACAAAAATGGGTTCAGGGTGCTGATGGGGCTGCCCCGGTATTGCAGTGCCTCGGGAAGTTCGCAGAAGCACGCACCGACGGCTTCCATGCAATTGTGCGCAAAAGAGTCGCGTCCCTGATGCGGCGGACGAGGGCCAGTACCAACGGCATCCTGAGCACCATTGCCAACAAACCGGACTGTCCTATACTCGACCACTGGACGACGTTGCACAAACGCCAGGCCAGTGTCCGGATGTAGTGACTGTCCTACTTTTTGTGTGTTTTCATTAAAATTATAAATTTACTAACATTAGAATATAAGTCATTTTACTAACACTTATGGGCTACGGCCTAAAATAAATTCTATATTATTATTTTCAAATATAAATTTGGGCTACTCTGACCTCTTCGCGCTAGGCGAAGTGGCAAGAGCTTCTCCAGCAGAAGCACAGTCGGCTGGAGATCAGTGCGACAAGGAGAGAAAGCGTCATTATTATTATTATTAATAATATTGTAGGTACTTGCCTGTAAATAAAGTGCGATTATACAAATAAATGAATAAGTGAGAGTTCATGCGAGCCCCAATTTTCATAGGCCAGGCCTGTATTTCCACAACCATAGGTCGCTGGTACAGCTCTGGCTCGAAGGACCATCAAGATTGTGAGCTCTTAAATGTTAAAGTTACATTGATAGAATTGTGTTATTTAATTACAATACATTTATTGAGCACACGCGGACCGCCGCTGGTTGTCCAAACGCGAACTAGTTAGTAGGTAAAATGTTATTAAAATATTGCTTGCAATAATTACGCTGGCACGAGAAAATCGCCTGCACAATCTTGACACGCGGAGCGTGTCCAGCCAAGTTCACATCAAAAAGAACTGGCGAGTAGCTCCGTGTGTAATATTACACGAACCATTTGGAGTCACTTTTGTCACCTTCATAACTCAAAATCTATTTAACATAAACATACCAAATTTGGTTTATGTATTAAGACTTCCTAGATAAACGAGCACTCAAAATTTAATAAACACAGCTCAAATGGTTGGTATAGATTTTAACGTCCGAAAATGGACATTTTTATGACTGACTCACTGACATATAGATCAAAAAGCTTACCCACTTCCAGATGACCTAGAAAGTTCAAATTTTGCATCAAGCTAGGTAATTGTGTGTATGCAAAGGAAAAAATCAGAAAACACAGAATTTCTAAGTTTTTTTTTTTTCAATACAATATTTTTATGATTTAAAGACACACTCACCGTCATCAAAAAGCTAAGGTACTTCTAGCAAGGCTACGAGCTTTAAATTTGGTGTGCAGCTAGTATTTTATGTACTGATAACGGAAAAATTAAAAAAACCATGTGTTAAAAAAATTAAAAAAGGCTCAAAAAGTAACTTATCGCGGGGCTCGAACTCGCACCTGCGCGTTACATGTGCGACGCTTATATTAAGTGAGCTATCGAGGTTGTTATGGCAATGGTATATAATAAAGATAATATTATACAATTTAGTAAATGGAAAACAGGAAAATAGCAAGACGAAACAAAAATAAAAGATTCTTGGAATGAACAAAAATAAAAGATTCATTGTTTAATGCTCAAATGCTAAATGCTGTGAGTGGCTCTAGATTGACAAAATTAAATAAAAACGAGAAGATATTAAAACGTTATATTAGTGCCAAGCCTAAAGATACACTGACTTAAGACTGTCTACAATAAATGCTACTTAAAATCTATGTCAAACACAAATGCTATGTTAGTTAAACTAATATTAGGCCGCGATCAATGTGCAAAGATGACACGGCTAAATATGCAAAATGTACGTGCTTCGTACATATTCCCCTCTCAAGAAAAGAAAGAAACAAACATAAAATTACAGTTTACATTAAAAACAGTATAGAGTATGAAAATAATAAATGTTAAAAATAAAAATGCTTAAATGTATCTATTGATCATTCTTAATTATAAACGGTTTACTAGTGTCAAATTTCACTGAGTTTTTTGAAGATATAGTTTTTGATACACTAACATCACTCAAGGCGCTATGCACTGCACTACCAACTGTACGTACACTCACTCGCGGTAACACTTCACTGTACACATCCTCCTTGCGAGTCCGCGGCGGCGTGTGAGGGGGCAGTGGCGGTTGTAGCGGCGCGCTGCTGTGCCTACCACTGCGTGGCTGGTGGCTGCTAGTAGTGCTAATCTCCAGATCATTGCTTTTGGTTCTCGTGTTCGTTACAAACCTGGTTCTTAGTTTTCGACAGGTAATTATGATCGTTATGACCACACCAATAGTAACTAGTGAGTATATCATGATGTAATGATGCAGGTCATGAGATGAAACATTCTGTATATCTGTCTGTTCTTTCAACGCTTTAATGTCATTGTTTATTTTGTTAAATTGTCGTTCATGGTTTATAGGTTGATAGGATATATTTGATATAGATGTGACTAGTACTTCATTCAGAGTGGATATTTTCGGTAAACTTAATTTGGATTGGTGTTCCAAAAAGATTTGACTGCTTTGGTCGTTATTTGCGTATAGCATAAAGGTGTCTCCTTTCAATACACAACCTTTACCTATTGTAATCAGTCCGCTATGACGTAGCGTCTCTGACGTCAGGCCAGCTGGACATAGAATGCGGACTAAGCACTCGTCACAACATGAGTATAACCACGTGTTTTGTTTATGTAGTTTTGTCCATTTATCAATGCATGGCCGTAGTTCTGTATTGCAATATACAGTATGTTGTTTATTATTTGTTTTTAACTGAATGTCACAAATTGAATTTTGTAGTTTAATTGAATATATAGGGTGATTAACTGGACATAATAATGTTTGTTCTGTGAGTTTTTTGCAATCATGAATGTAGGTAATATCTAGTGGGATAAATGTGTCTTTATTTATGTTAAATGCTATTATCTCAGATGCAGGTATAACATTTAATATTTAGTACAAAATCAATTTCCAAAAAACATATTATAGTACAAAATCAATTTCCACTCATCTTTGATCTCTTGCATGTCGCCGATTTTGTCAAAATAGATTGTCTGATTAGTTTTTAGCGTGGTGATATGATAATTGCTAGTATCCTGCTGTATCGAGGGGGTGATTAATGCCATAAGGAACAGAAATGTAGAGCAAAGTAAAGTTTTCCATGACAATTTGTTCGTTTTTCTAGGTCGACGTGTCGTGATTTTATCATCATTTACATTTTGTGCTATATTATCGTCTTGATTATTATTTAATAACGTCACTAACTTTATAATAGGACGTTTTATTAAACCATTCATTGTCTTTATTGTTACGACTCTTGTATGACCATCTTTTCCTGGATGTAACTCAACTATTCTCCCGAGTGGCCACTTCCCTGCTGGTAGATTTTCGTCTTTAATGCAAACAATGTCATTGACTTGATGATTTTGAATCGGCCTTTTCCATTTTTGGCGTGCTTGTAGTTGTTGTAAATATTCTCTGGACCATTTTTTCCAAAATTCAGAACACATTCTTTGAATGATTTGCCATCTCTTTCGTGTATCATAGTTATTATTCTCTGTTTCTGGGATTAATAGAGTCGAGCTTCCTGTTAAAAAGTGGCTTGGTGTTAAACATTCCAATTCAGTGCTGTCTTCTGTTAATGAACATAATGGTCTGGAGTTTAAACAGGCCTCAATTTGACATAAAAGAGTTGTAAATTCTTCGTATGTCAATTTTTGTTCTCCTATCACTCGGTTGAGATGGTACTTCATGCTCTTGACAGCAGCTTCCCATAGTCCTCCTGCACTTGGCCATGCAGGTGCATTAAAATGCCATCGTATTCCCATTTCACCGATGCTATTCAAAAGGGTTTTGTCAATGCATGTTAAACATTCCTTGTACTGTTGCCTTAAGATGCGTTCAGCGCCAACAAAGTTAGTTCCATTGTCACTGTAGACATCTGATGGTTTTCCTCTTCGCGCGCAAAATCTTTTAAACGCGGCTAAGAATGCTGTGCTGGTAAGGTCAGAAACCAACTCCAAATGTATGGCTTTTGTTGCCAAACAAATAAAAACTGCTATATATGCTTTCAATGTTTTTATTCCGCGACCTTTATTAGCCTTTATATCCACGTGACCAGTATAATCGACCCCAGTGTGTGTGAATGGTCGTGATGCTGTTACTCGGGGTTGTGGTAAATCAGCCATTATTTGTGTTTGCTTCTTAGCGTTAAATCTGCGACATATGACACATTTATGTATTTGTCTTTTAACTGCTTTGTAACCCCCGATGATCCAATATTTTTGTCTTAAATATGCTAGTGTAAGTTTTGGACCACCATGTAATAACTGTTTATGTGCTTGCTCAATTATTAAATCTGTCAGTTTGCTATTATGGGGTAATATCATGGGGTGTTTTGCTGATGTTTGTAGGTCTGAGTTACTTAATCTTCCGCCCACACGCAAGATATTTTTGCTATCTAATTGTGGGTTCAGACTCAAAATGTTGCTTTTGGTGCTGATATTTTGTTTTTTCATTAACCTTGAGAGGTCATCTTGGAACTCATAGTTTTGGATTTTGTTGACTATCATTTCTTCTGCATTTTGTAGTTCAGTTGATGTTAGATATGAACTGTGTTTACTGGTTGTTAGCTTTAACGTTTTATTTTTAATGTTGGTAATAAAACGTAAAATCCACGCTAATACTCGGTTGATATGAGTCATATTGCTATGACTATGTATTAGTTCCATTACAATGCTCAACGGTTCGGATTGCGTAACATATGTTTGTTTATGTTTTTCTTCGCAATTAGTTATCGTGACCTCGTTTTTGATCAGATTTTTGTCAAAATTCAATAGCCATGTAGGTCCCTGCCACCATAAATTATGCTGTTGTAAAGAGACAGCTGATAATCCTCTGGTGGCGCAGTCTGCTGCATTTTCCTCTGACTTGACGTGATGCCAGTGTTCCTTGGGGAGGACGTCATGGATTTGCTTGACTCTATTTTCCACAAAAGTTTTCCATCTTCCTGTTTCTCCATGCAACCAACCCAATACAATCATAGAGTCAGTCCAAGTGAACACAGACATTTTATGTTTGGTGTCGGATGTCAATGCTTGAATTACCTTTTTCATAAGGCGTGCCAGTAGTAAAGCTCCACATAGCTCTAGCCGTGGTAAAGTTTGTTTTTGTTTCACTGGTGCTAATCTGGATTTGGCAATTAAAAGTCTAACAGATGGTTTATTAGATTCGTTTATTGTTCGTAAGTATATAGAACAAGCGTATACTTTCTCTGATGCATCACAAAATCCATGGATCTCAAAATATGTTGTTATGTTTCCTACCCATCTTGGTATGCGGAAGTGCTCAATGTTCGGCATATCTTTGATGACTTTTTCCCATTCATTTTGGACTTTTTCCGGTAAAAGGTCATCCCAGTTGCATTCTAAAAGCCATATTTGTTGGAATAATGACTTCGCTCTTATGGTTAGTGGAGATAACCATCCCAAGGGGTCATATATTTTTGAGATTTCGGATAGTAGTTCTCGTTTGGTGTATTTTTTGTTTATTTTTGTGCTTAGTTTATTTTTAAACATAAACTCATCTGTCATGGGGTTCCATTGTAGTCCAAGTGTTTTTGTTGATTCTGCGTTCTTAAAATCGATTACGGATGGATTTAAGTTTTCCGGAGATAAATCTTCCAATAAAGAACGATTATTGCTTGTCCATTTTCGCAGATTAAATCCTGCTCCTTTCAACATATCGATCAATTGTCGTTGCATTTCTTTTGCTTGATTTATGCTATTGCTACCACTCATGACGTCATCGACATAGATTTCATTTCTGATTATATCTGATGCTAACGGGTAGTTATGCTCCTCATCTTGTGCTAATTGTTGGAGAGTTCTAAGAGCAAGGAATGGAGCTGCTTTTGTTCCATATGTAACCGTGCACAACTGATATTGTTTTAGTTGTTCATCATTCGAATTTCTCCATACAATTTTTTGTAATTGCTGATCATCTTCATGTACCATGATCATTCGGTACATTTTTTCACAATCCGTGGTAAAAACGTATTTGTACAATCTCCATTTTATTAATAAGCCTTGTAGGTCTTGATGTAACTTCGGTCCGCATTCCATCAAATCATTCAAACTGTGACCGGATGTTGTCTTTTTCGAGCCATTAAAAACGACTCTTAGTTTTGTTGTTATGGCGTCTAATTTTAAAACACCATGATGCGGTAAATAGCAGTAGGGGTGCATGTCCATGTTGCTTTGCTTCATATGTCCCATTTCCAAATATTCGTTCACGAATTCAACGTATTTTGTTGCTAATTGCTGATCTTTGCAAAATTTCTTCTCGATTTGTTTGAATTGCGCAACAGATTGTGATTTAGATTCACCTAACATCTGTTCAAAATTTTCTTTCATTGGTAGCCGAACTTCATACTTTCCACTTGATAACCGTCTTGTGGTTTTTATAAAAAGGTCTTCACAATATTGCTCTTGTGACGTCATAGACTTCATAGAATCCCCGCTAATGTCCTCTATTTCCCAATATTTTTCCAATTCAGAAGTGTTATTTAAAATAACATGGCAGTTATACGTTTTTACTGTTCCTGATAAAATCCACCCTAATTTGGTTTGCTGGGCGATAGGTTGTTGATTTTCGCCCCTTATTAATCCATTCATAAGGATTTGAGAATAGACATCAGCATCCAGTAATATGTCGACTGGTCTTGAAATATTGTAGTCCGGGTCCGCTAAAATTAAATGGGAAATATGGTTCCAATTTCTCTTTGTAAATGAGATATTCGGAAGATTGCTTACGACACGTGACATAACTAACGCATCTGTGTTAAATTCAAAGTCTTCGTTCATCGATTTGCATTCTAAATAAACTTTACCTCTGCTCTTATTTGACAATGTTCCTATTCCCGACACTGATGCATTCATTTGTTTCCTTTGTAAACCTAATTGTTGGGCTGCATTTTCCGTAATTAAGGTAATTTGTGATCCTTGATCTATCAATGCTCTAAGTGTTATGTAATTACCATTAATTGACTTTATTTTTAATAATGCTGTTGCTAATAATATTTCGTCATCAGTGCCCGCTACAAAATTATTTTGTACAGATTTTTTATTTGCTTGCATAGGTGTTGCTACCTGCGGCTGAGTTATCGAGGTCGCCTGCACTGGGGTGACGTATTCTGTATGTAAAAGTGTGTTATGTGGCTCATTACACTCTTTACATCTTTTTTCTGATGTACATTGATCTTTGCTATGCACATAGAGACAATTTTTGCAAATTTTTGTTTTTGTGACCAACTTTAACTGTTCATTAGGTGACATAGTTAGGAAGGTTCTACATTGAAATAGAGCATGATCATTACTACAGCATGGACATGTAATCTTTGTATTGACATAAAAGGCATTGGTATTACGGGGTGGGTTGAATGAACCTTTTGCTTGGTTAAATGGTTTATAACCTTGGTAAAACTTTTTAGACATGTTAAACTGACTGTGAGATGGTTTTTGTGGTGTGACCTCTGATCTTTTCTTCGTTATGGGCTCTAAAGCTGTAAATTTTCCCTCAATAAAGGTCATAAATTCATCAAAAGTTGGTAAATCCCGAGGGTCCGATCTTGCCTCCATATAATCCGAATACGTGTCAGTATCTAATTTTTCACATAAAATATTAACTAGCATTGGGTCCCACGACCTTGTATCAACCCCTAAATTATGAATGGCATGTATCGCTTCCATACTTATATCGTATAGTCTCTTTAATTCGAATGCAGATTGCTTGTTAATGCTTGGTTGACGCATGAATAGTTGGAAATGTTTCGTGAATAATAGTTGCTTATTGTTATATCTGTGAGTTAATAAATCCCAACAAATATCATAATTATCTCCTGCTACATGTAAATGCTGTACAAGTCTCTCAGCCTCTCCGCGTAATCTTCCCTTTAAATGTTGCATTTTTTGGGTTTTTGTAAGAGTTGCATTATTATGAATAGTTTCACAATATAAATCCATGAAAGTAGGCCATTGTGTATAATTTCCGCTAAAAATAGGGATTTCTAGTTTAGGCATTGATTGCTGTTGATGCAAGGAAGAATTAATTTTTGAATTTAATTTCCTTTTCATGGTTTCATATTTTATTTCATGCATATTAAATTCCTCATAATAACATACATCTACACCTTCCAAAATGCCATCTATTTTTAAATGCAAATTTTCTATGACATTCCAACGAGATTCCAGACACTTTAACTTATCCTCAAATTCCCACTTCTCTTTCATATTATCTAATTTAATGCTACTATCAATCAACCTTATTAATGCTCGAAAATTCGCGTTTTGAGACTTTTTCATCTCAGTGACCTGGCTGTCCTCCTTCTGGAAGGAGTTACTATTGAATCTTATTTCGGAAGACTTACTTACAGAACCAGGTTTGACTTCATCCTCAACTTTTTTCGCCGATTCGAAATCAAATGTTATAACGTCGGCTTTCTTACACGTCTTGATTTCTTCTTGAGTGCCCTCGTACCAAGATCGAATGATATCAAAAATATGCTCAGTGTAATATTGATGAGACTTGTCCTCTTCCTTCATTAATTCACTGTCATTATGCTTACACTCTAACCAAAATTTTTCTAATCTCGATGACCGTTCTGCTATATACTCAGGCGTTTTCCTTTTCGCCGAATCCTTTTTGAGATTGACGTAAATAGATTTAATGCTCTCTAAGATCTCGGCTTGACGTGCGATTAAGTTCTCCATAGTTATGCTTAATATTATAAAAATGGAATGATCTTACTTGAACGACGAGCTCACGATACCACCACAATGATCTATGCTCTGCTGCTGATGCTCTGCTGTGCTGCTGTGTAACTGCTAATGCTGCTGCTAAACCCGCGGTAAATTCACTCGCGAGTCACTGGTTTTCCAGGACTTTTGGCACAATTAATTCGCGACGGCAGCGACGAAAAAATAGTGATATATTAAAGTCCCTTTTTTTTTTTTTTCGAAGGACCAAAAAAAAATGTTTAATGCTCAAATGCTAAATGCTGTGAGTGGCTCTAGATTGACAAAATTAAATAAAAACGAGAAGATATTAAAACGTTATATTAGTGCCAAGCCTAAAGATACACTGACTTAAGACTGTCTACAATAAATGCTACTTAAAATCTATGTCAAACACAAATGCTATGTTAGTTAAACTAATATTAGGCCGCGATCAATGTGCAAAGATGACACGGCTAAATATGCAAAATGTACGTGCTTCGTACATTCATGGAATTGTATAAAAAACCTGTGTAATAAAAGCACTAGCTACTAAATATTTAAATAAAACCTATTACATATAAACTTAATTCATTGAATATAAACAGAATAAAAATATATGTTAGCATTTCATTATTACTAACAATAAGCTGAAAATATAATAAAGTTGCCCATGTTGGATTTGAACCAAGAGTTTTCTCACTGAAGCCGCCGTCTATACCGGCCTACCGGTTGGTCGATTCCTTACGGGGTGAAACACATCTTCTGCATTAGGTACATAACTTAAGAAAAATTATATCTTTCAAACAGAGCACAGTTACACATAGTAGCCAGTAGGTGTACTGTTGTAAGTTGTAACTGATAATGATAAGATTCGGTGGGTGCTGCCATGCCCAAAGTAGAAGAGATATCTTGTGTTGATTTAGTAAGTGAGGGATAATGTACTTATGTCAGTGACATTAGACAATACAGAGAGAGCATTCGAAATGATTGCAGAAAAAGTTAGAGAAATTTAAAGAAATCGACAGGAACATGATCACGAAGATGACGGTCTAGAGAACCCGTTGGACTTCTGACCTGTTGAAACTGTAAATGCAATGGAAGATTTCAGAAATGCCAAAGATTTCATATCAGAAAATGAGCTCGAACAAATGATAAAAGGTTTAGATGTTAGACCAGAAACGTATTTTCGATACAATTTGTAAGACTTTGTTAGACAAAACTGCAGTTTTGGAGAATTTGCTAGTAGGACAGGCGGCACAGGAAAAAGTTATATCAATACCATTAAAAGTTGGGTTACGAAGCGAATGAACAAATTACTTGCAGTAGCTGCATCTTGCAGTAGCTGCAGCCGGTTTAAATATAAACTGACTCACAATACATAGGCTCCTACAGCTGCCGGTAGAACATGGAAATTGTCCTACTAAGTACACTTATCAGATCAAGCACTAAAAGTTTTACACATTTACATGTGTACAAACATGAATGTCTATGTAGTAAACAATGGCGCGAAATTGGTATGAAGTGTCTGGGGTGTGACAGCGTAAGCGCAGGTTTTTTTTATTATTAGTAAATCACTTTTAAATAATATTAATAAATGTACTCACAAAAAGTAATGATATCGCATCAAAAACATAAATGTGAAAATGGGAGCCAAGTTCAATATTATGATATGGTGTGGTTGTCAACTTTACTGAGAAAAGAATTGAGATCTAAATGGATGCCAAGTTCTGTAGATAATCCTGAAATTTATTTATAAGAACGTATAACATTCTTAAGTAAATTTAAAACACAATTTTTTGTTTTTTACTGCTACAACAATGTTTGCTATTTAAAAATATGACTTTCTAAATTTAAATAGTAGAATTATTTACACAAAGCAAATAACTTATGATCTGTTTAACTTCATCATTGACTTGGCTAGTTTTTACCAGCACATGAAATATTCAGAAGAATAGAACCTTATAATATAAAAATAAGAACTTGCGTATAACATAAAGATGATACGTTGATAAACCAAATTTAAGATGACTAGTATGTGAAAACTAGCCAAGTCAAAGTTGAGGCTAAACAGATCATAAGTTATTTGCTTTGTGTAAATAATTCTACTATTTAAATTTAGAAAGTCATATTTTTAAATAGCAAACATTGTTGTAGCAGTAAAAAACAAAAAATTGTGTTTTAAATTTACTTAAGAATGTTATACGTTCTTATAAATAAATTTCAGGATTATCTACAGAACTTGGCATCCATTTAGATCTCAATTCTTTTCTCAGTAAAGTTGACAACCACACCATATCATAATATTGAACTTGGCTCCCATTTTCACATTTATGTTTTTGATGCGATTGTAATTACTGAATCGCATCAAAAACATAAATGTGAAAATGGGAGCCAAGTTCAATATTATGATATGGTGTGGTTGTCAACTTTACTGAGAAAAGAATTGAGATCTAAATGGATGCCAAGTTCTGTAGATAATCCTGAAATTTATTTATAAGAACGTATAACATTCTTAAGTAAATTTAAATCACAATTTCTTGTTTTTTATTGCTACAACAATGTTTGCTATTTAAAAATATGACTTTCTAAATTTAAATAGTAGAATTATTTACACAAAGCAAATAACTTATGATCTGTTTAACCTCAACTTTGACTTGGCTAGTTTTTACATACTAGTCATCTAAAATTTGGTTTATCAACGTATCATCTTTATGTTATACGCAAGTTCTTATTTTTATACTATAAGGTTCTATTCTTCTGAATATTTCATGTGCTGGTAAAAACTAGCCAAGTCAATGATGAGGTTAAACAGATCATAAGTTATTTGCTTTGTGTAAATAATTCTACTATTTAAATTTAGAAAGTCATATTTTTAAATAGCAAACATTGTTGTAGCAGTAAAAAACAAGAAATTGTGTTTTAAATTTACTTAAGAATGTTATACGTTCTTATAAATAAATTTCAGGATTATCTACAGAACTTGGCATCCATTTAGATCTCAATTCTTTTCTCAGTAAAGTTGACAACCACACCATATCATAATATTGAACTTGGCTCCCATTTTCACATTTATGTTTTTGATGCGATATCATTACTTTTTGTGAGTACATTTATTAATATTATTTAAAAGTGATTTACTAATAATAAAAAAATCCCGCGCTTACGCTGTCACACCCGGACACTTCATACCAATTTCACGCCATTGTTTACTACATAGACATTCATGTTTGTACACTTGTAAATGTGTAAAACTTTTAGTGCTTGATCTGATAAGTGTACTTAGTAGAACAATTTTGCATGTTCTACCGGCAGCTGTAGGAGCCTATGTATTGTGAGTCAGTATATATTTAAAGCGGCAATGCCAGTGGATGCAGCTACTGCAAGTAATTTGTCATTCGCTTCGTAACCCAACTTTTAATGGTATTGATATAACTTTTTCCTGTGACGCCTGTCCTACTAGCAAATTCTCCAAAACCGCAGTTTTGTCTAACAAAGTCTTACAAATTGTATCGAAAATACGTTTCTGGTCTAACATTTAGACTTTTTATCATTTGTTCGAGCTCATTTTTTGATATGAAATCTTTGGCATTTCTGAAATCTTCCATTGCATTTACAGCTTCAACAGGTCAGAAGTCCAACGGGTTCTCTAGACCGTCATCTTCGTGATCATGTTCCTGTCGATTTCTTTCAATTCCTCCTTCTTTTTCTGCAATCATTTCGAATGCTCTCTCTGTATTGTCTAATGTCACTGACATAAGTACATTATCCCTTACTTACTAAATCAACACAAGATATCTCTTCTACTTTGGGCATGGCAGCACCCACCGAATCTTATCATTATCAGTTACAACTTACAACAGTACACCTACTGGCTACTATGTGTAACTGTGCTCTGTTTGAAAGATATAATTTTTCTTAAGTTATGTACCTACTGCAGAAGATGTGTTTCACCCCGTAAGGAATCGACCAACCGGTAGGCCGGTATAGAGGGCGGCTTCAGTGAGAAAACTCTTGGTTCAAATCCAACATGGGCAACTTTATATTTATTATATTTTCAGCTTATTGTTAGTAATAATGAAATGCTAACATAATATTTTTATTCTGTTTATATTAAATGAATTAAGTTTATATGTAATAGGTTTTATTTAAATATTTAGTAGCTAGTGCTTTTATTACACAGGTTTTTTATACAATTCCAAGAATCTTTTATTTTTGTTTCGCCTTGCTATTTTCCTGTTTTCCATTTACTAAATTGTATAATATTATCTTTATTTCACCATTGCCATAACAACCTCGATAGCTCACTTTATATAGGAGTCGCACATGTAACGCACAGGTACGAGTTCGAACCCCGCGATAAGTTACTTATTGAGCCTTTTTTATTTTTTTTAACACATGTTTTTTTTAATTTTTCCGTTATCAGTACATGAAATACTAGCCGCACACCAAATTTAAAGCTCGTAGCCTTGCTAGAAGTACCTTATCTTTTTGATGACGGTGAGTGTGTCTTTAAATCATAAAAATATTGTATTGAAAAAAAAAATTCTCTTTGAAATTCAGTGTTTTCTGATTTTTTCCTTTGCATACACACAATTACCTAGCTTGATGCAAAATTTGAACTTTCTAGGTCATCTGGAAGTGGGTAAGCTTTTTGATCTATATGTCAGTGAGTCAGTCATAAAAATGTCGATTTTCGGACGTTAAAATCTATACCAACCGTTTGAGCTGTGTTTATAAAATTTTGAGTGCTCGTTTATCTAGAAAGTCTTAATACATAAACCAAATTTGGTGTGTTTATGTTAAATAGTTTTTGAGTTATGAAGGTGACAAAAGTGGCTCCAAATGGTTCGTGTAATATTACACACGGAGCTACTCGCTAGTTCTTTTTTGATTTTGACGTGAACTTGGCTGGACACGCTCCGCGTGTCTAGATATCCAATGACAAACTACAAATTAGTCACAATGCGCCGCGTGACATAAGCTTTGTAATATAACAACGAAAAAAGGCGTGTTCGGTTACATTAATTGCTCCACGTAGTGAAATTGTGGAGTAGCTGCCTCGCAAACTATATGAAGAGTTTATTTTCTTTCAGACCCAATACGAGTACGCAATTTTACATCCCGGCCTAGCTAAGTTTGCACCTCGTTGGAATGCGGCGCTATCGACGTGAGGTGTGTGAAAATATCGAGTCTGTATAGTTCAAGGACTTTTTATTGTTCTTACTCCTCTTCCCGCTTCGTGCAGAAGCCGCTCAGTGTTAGCTTCTTAACTCATCATAATGCTATTTCGGGTGTAAGAACGGATTCGTGATTTTTAATTCCAGTTGCATCACAAAGGATTATTATTATTATTTAAAATGAAGACGTACATGGTACAGAACGAGTACCCCAAGGTGACGATGAACGTATTGATGCCCGTCGCGCGCGGCTCGGTATTTACTACTTAGTGCGCGTTTACGACGACGCGGCGGCGGCGGCGGCGTGACGGGCCGGACCGGTGCGCTGGATTTATGACCCCAGCACTGTTGGCGGCCCGGCACGGCACGGCACCCGGTCAGGTTGCGATGGCCGGCGGCGCGGCGGCGGCGCCGGCGGCGAGCAAACTCGCCCACAACGGAAATATTTTATTACGTAGTAAATGGCCAATGTAATACTCATTTTACTTTCTATTTTATTTTCTTTATTGAAGGAAACAAACAGCTTAAATGTAACACAAAATGAAAGCACACTTTATGCAACACAGTAGCCAACAAAGTGTCCACTCGTAATCGCCAAAAATGGCACTCCACTCCACTCGGTTACATAAGTACCTACATCTACAGAAAAAAGATATACCTACGTATTGTATAACACCACAAAAAATAAGTCACAAAGTTACTTTTTTAACAAAACTTATGAAACGATAAGGTTTGTTTGAAAAGGTTTACTTGACAAAACTTTTAGTTACTTTTGTTTGTCACCTAAATCTTTATAGGTAGGTACTTGAGTTAGATGAAATAAAAGCAGTACTTATTTCATTTTTAGGGTCCCGTACGTACGTCGTCGGAAAGAAAAAACGGAGCACTTACAGATTCACTCGTACGTCACTCTGTCTCTTTGACAGACAATTTGCTATGGATTTTTGTAACCCAGACATGGAAGTGTAACGTAAATAAAATGAATTTCAAAATAGGGTCACTTTTTGGGGCCAATTATAAAACAAAAAAGTTTACGCAGTGTTTTCTACCAACTAAATCTCATCCAATTCTATTCAAAAGTTTAGGCGTGAAAACAGAACAAGCAAACAAACACCAATACCTACTTTCGCATTTATAAGATCATAGTGAATGTGAGACTAGTGGCTTTTCCGGCAAGGACTTAGAAGTGGAATTATTTTTAGAAAAGTTCACTGTTGACATATTGTGTGTAACGGAACACTGGCTTAAGGATTCTGAAATGATACCTATTTAACTACGAAAACTATAAGTTGGCCAGTGCTTTCAATCGAAAGAGTGCACAACGTGGTGGCTCTCTAATATTTGTGAGAAAAACACTAAAAACTAAGGAACGAAAGCATATGATCCGTTCTTCGATTGAAAAAGCAGTAGAAATTTCTTGCGTAGAATTAAATCATCATATTGTTTTATGCGTATACCGGCCCCCCTATAATGAAAACTTCACAGACTTTGAGAAGGTAATGAAAGATGCATTACGGATTTTAATTAAAACAAATAAATACATTATCATCTGTGGTGATTTCAACGTAGATTTGCTTGAAAGAAATCTCTTTCGACTAGGTTAATTTGCCTCTTCAAATCTTTTGATTTACAGTACATATTCTTAGAACCAACTAGGATAACGGAGTCTAGCGCTACATGTATTGATATCGTTTTCTGTAATTGCAATTTTTACGATAAAAATGTTTTAAATTGTTTAAAATCGGATCATAGTGGTCAAATAGTTCGTTTTCCTGTACAAAAACTAAAAGAAGTAATTAAATTGCAAACAAGGCCTGTCACAGCTAGTAGGATAGAGAGATTTAGAGATAAACTTGACGAAAACTTGCCAATACCAGACACATGTACATTAGAAGTAAATAGATTTTATAACGATATTTTTACCATTATAGATAGGGAATTCAAAAACATTTTTAAACAAAAATCTATAACGATTAACCAAAAATTTAAAAATTGTGACTGGGCAACTGTTGGAATTCGCAAAAGCAGAGAAAAACTATTTGAACTTTATGACAAAAAGACTTACGTGTTTGATGAGAATTTTATTAACTACGTTAAGAATTGTTCAAAAAAATTTAAGAGGGTATGTTTAACTGCTGAATCTAATCATATAGCTAGAAAAATAAAATTATCTACAAATAAAGTAAAAACTGTATGGAATATGATTAATAGAGAAACAGGAAAAATAAAAAGTCGCGAACAAGATTATGTACTAGACACAGATCATGGTAAAATTACAGATCATTCTATAATAGCTAAAGAATTTGAAAAAACGACTGAAGCCCTTAATTCTTCGCCCGTACAAGCTCAAATTTTATTAGAGGATAATGTTATGTCATGTTCTTCAGTATTTACTTTTAAAGAAATTGAGCCAAATGTTGTTGTAAAGACTTTTAAATCTTTAAAATTAAAAAATACGGAAGACCTCTGGGGATTATCAGTTAGTTTAATCAGTAATGTAATACATATTTTGGCACCATATTTGGCTTGCTTGTATAATACCAGCGTTAACAGTGGTGTATTCCCCGATCTTATGAAATACAGTAAAGTACTATCTTTTTATAAATCTGGCAAAAAACTGAACCGGGAAACTACAGCTACTACTTAGTAAAGTTTTTGAAAAAAATATGTTATATCAAATGGTTCAGCATTTCAACATCTACATAATCAGCAATTTGATTTTGTCAAAGGGCGTTCAACAACAGATGCAGGAGTTGCTTTAGTACGCAATATTTATGAGGCATTTGAGGAATCACAAAATGCAATAGGGGTTATTAAATGCGAAAAAAACAAATGCATCAAGTTTTCTTTGCCAAATGTTAAACATACTCATATAATATTAAATGGTAACGAATTATTCCTAGTACAGTTTTTCTCGGCATAACTATAGATAGCACGTTACAGTGGGGCCCACATATTGCAACTCTAGCGGGGAGGCTTAGCTCGGCTGCCTACGCCGTCAAGAAAATAAGGCAATTGACGGATGTAACAACTGCCAGATTAGTATATTACAGTATAATGTCTTATGGCATTTTACTGTGGGGACACGCAGCAGACATTGAAACCATTTTCATTCTACAAAAAAGAGCAGTCCGAGCTATATACCAACTACGATCCCGAGAATCACTTCGAGATAGATTTAAGGAAATACCTAAATATTCTAATTAGTTGCCGGTCAGTTTATTTACGAAAATATCATGTACGTTCGTAAACATCTAAACTTGATCTTCAAAAATAGTGACAGACATAACCGTAATTTGAGAAGTAAAAATAATCTTGACATAGCTTTCTCGAGGCTTAGTAAGGTGAAAAAATAATTTGTTTGGCAGTGTGTACGCTTTTATAACAAAATTCCGAATTCCTTCAGCAAAATGATATGACGTTTATAAGAGTGCTTAATGTACCTACGTAAAGAAATAAATGATTTGAATTTTTGAATTTTGTGGACCAGCCGCAGCCGGTCGTTCCCTTCCCTTAAATTGTTAAGTCACGTTAAAGCCGGATATTGATGTGAGGGTGAACATACTTTTCTTAGGCCGCGAGATTCACAAAGGCAGGAATAAGAAACAGTACTATCGTAGTCTGTGATTGTGAATCTTCTACTAACAATGGAAGTAATTATTATAATTACTATATAACAAATCTTTCTTAAAATTTATTTGATTTTAATTTAATTTAATTGATTTTTATTAATTATGTAGGACATGTTAGCGAGGTAATGTGCAAGTCCTGGTGCAGGTTTCTACACGAGTAGAAGGGCCGCGCTCACGTAGCAGCCGGCCCACGCGCCGAGATCAGCTGCCAGCGGCCGGAGGGTTAACTTAGCACATAAAAGCGTAACGTATAAGTACGTAGGTACGGCTTTGATAACATTACCTCCTTCCCTCGGCGCAGTTTCCTCACAGAGAATTCGAGATGAACCTCCCCTCGCCGCCACCACCGCCTCGCCGCTTCAGGAACCATATCGGAAAAGTTTATGTATCATTCTTTTGCCCGTCCACGTCCATTATTCAAATTAAATTGGAAAACCTTTGATGCAGCTGTAAATATTATGAGACGGCCTCGTCGAGATTCTAAACTGCGTGTAATGAATGAGCATGGCGTGGCTAACGAACGTATCGGCGGGCGCGGGGCCGCGGCGAGGGGGAGGTGGGTGTTTCATGTTTATTTTACGAAGTTTATTAGAAAGCATAAAATGAATTCAAAAATATTTTGCTTTTTTATTTATATTTACAAATACGTGGGTAGATCAGTCGCGGGGCCCGCTCTCTAGTCTACCTGCCATCCGCTTCGACTAACCTAATACATAAGCCACACAAAATATGAGCTCACGAATAATCTCATGAGCATGCGAAGGTTAACAGGTTTAGGTTTGTACTTGTGTAAATATTTAAAAAATGTGTTATAGCAACACAACAGCGTGCCTCAAATGTATTTACTTAGCTTTTATGAATTGTTAATGGGGATGCGATGATGTTTAATGCAAACAAATGCGATTTCGCTAGTATCAAAGCATTATATTATATGTGTTGTACTTATGTATCACACTTTAATTGAACTTTATAATAATTTTGATAAGTCTGTAAGACAGCTGTTGTAACTGATATTTTACATTGTTTCAGATTTCTCTGTGAAACCACAACAAGCCGCGAGCGGCGGTGCGCGGGCGCCGCTCACTGTCTCTGACTGCTGCGAGACGAAAAATAATAATCCTGTTTGTAGGTGAGTTTCCTTTATAACAGTAGTTGCTATAAAATATCGTAGAGGTTTTCCCCTTAGCTATATTTACCTAATACTACAAGAGGCAGCGAGCAGTGCTCGCTCATACAACATAGAACAACATCCTCGCCACCGCCGCCGCCGCCGCCGCCGCTCGCCCCGGGGCGCGCCAGTTATTATTCTAGCTAGTTGCGCTCCCGATTAGATATTAAATTTGCATTGCGCTGAACAAAGGCGATAGTAGCGTCTGGGGAACTGCAGGAAAGTTAGCAAAATGTTGTGCAGTGTTCATGCAAATATGCACTCGCAGCTCCGGTACCGCAAGCCAAACGAGACAACGTTTCAACTGAGAAATTTCTCGTAAGTTTAACCAGACAATTTCAGGTGGAGGTAAAAACAAAACAGACGTTTTATTTGAATACACTGTATTGTAAACTGAAGCTGGCTTTGAGCGTGGAAATTGTTGTAGAAAATTAGAGAATAGGTAGGTACCACCTGTTGGTCTGACCGCTTTCAGAGTAACTCGATTCCGCGCGGAGCCGGCGCGGCGCGGCGCGGCGCGGCGCGGGCGCTGCGTTGCGGGCTACGGTCACAGGCGCGGTAATTGCACACAAAACGTAACAGTTGATTTTTATTATTTTAACGTGACACAAAAACTGTAGCAACACGTACGAAAAAACTTTAGCGCGACAGCACTTACTGCAACAAGGGCTTAGTTCGACAGACCTTATAGTCCAAAAAGTACCTGGTTGTCTTGGATCTTGGGGGAATACTATGGATAATTTTTCATTGTTATTCATTATTGAAGTTTTATGAAGTTTTCTAATCAAATCAAATCAAAATCAAAAAGTATTTATTTCTTTACCAAAAATAGCAATGGTTTACAAATATTGTTGGGTATACCTACTAGGTACTAAAATACCTGTATCAGGTGTACCCGCTCTTCCATACCTAAGATAATTATAGTAAAGGAAATAAAATAACATATTATGTAAGTAATAAAGTATACAAAAAAAGGAAAAACACACCAAAATAAAAGTTAACTGAAAATAAAATTTTACAATTCATAGGAACTAGGTAGTTATGATCGAAAAGACTTAAGAAATAATGAAATTGCGTAGCAAACACACAATGCGTCAACGTTTCAAAATTGTTACTCCCATTTTTAGAGTTCCGTAGCCAAATGGCAAAAAACGGAACCCTTATGGATTCGTCATATCTGTCTGTCTGTCAGTCCGTCCGTATGTCACAGCCACTTTTTTCCAAAACTATAAGAACTATACTGTTGAAACTTGGTAAGTAGATGTATTCTGTGAACCGCATTAAGATTTTCACACAAAAATAGAAAAAAAAAACAATAAATTTTGGGGATTCCCCATACTTAGAACTGAAACTCAAAATTTTTTTTTCATCAAACCACTACGTGTGGGGTATCTATGGATAGGTCTTCAAAAATGATATTGAGGTTTCTAATATCATTTTTTTCTAAACTGAATAGTTTGCGCGAGAGACACTTCCAAAGTGGTAAAATGTGTCCCCCCCCCCCGTAACTTCTAAAATAAGAGAATGATAAAAGTAGAAAAAATATATGATGTACATACAAAGCAAACTTCCACCGAAAATTGGTTTGAACGAGATCTAGTAAGTAGTTTTTTTTAATACGTCATAAATCGTAAACCGCAATTTAAGCCTCCCCCAAACAGGCGCGTTTTTTGTGGCGCGAAATTCGCGCGAAACTCGCAGGTGAAGCTGCGACGTCGCGTCGCAAAAAGCCGCTACACGTCGCGGGAATATCGCGCGAATCTCGCGCTACAAGCGGCGACGCTACATGTGTCGCGCGAATATCGCGCTACACGTGTTGCAATATTCGGCAACGCGACAAGGTGTCGCGCGAAAATTGTGCGATATTTCTGCGACACGTAGAGGTGGGTCGGTAACAGATAGTCCAATAACGTAACGTAACTGATTAACAGTCAGTATCGATAATGGACTTGGAAACTATTTATTTTTACTCCTCACAAAGGTAATAAGAGACGTTTATGTGTTTCTGTTTCCTCAATATCAATATCTCTAAATATTGCATTACAGAGTGTAGAATAATAAATGCATATACGATTCAAAAGGTTCTGTAAGTTTTAATTGTCGTCCTGAACTTGGAACAGGTTATATTATAACAAAGATAAAATAAATATACAAGGATAAACAAGAATAATAATAAATGCTTTTAAGTAATGAAAAAAAAACTTCTTTCTTGCATTCAAAAAAGGGTCTTTGGGTGGCCCCAGTCCTACCGATTCTGTTCTGCCTAGAACGGGTGGAGACGCGGGCAAAAGCTACTATCAGATAAACAATCTTACTAGCTAGGAAACTGGCACATGAAAATGTAAATTGTCTATTAAGTGTGTAAACTGGTGCAGTCGGGTAAAAACATAACCCACCTTTTGGCACAGCCGGGTAAAATATAACCCTCCTTCTGTCGTAGTCGGGTAAAAACATAACCCTCCTTCTGGCGCAGTCGGTTAAAAAACATAACCCTCCTTCTGATCCAGTTGAGTAAAAAACATAACCCACTTTCTGGCGCAGTCGGATAAAATACTTAACCCTCCTTCTGGACCAGTCGGGTAAAAACATAACCCACCTTCTGGCGCAGTCGGGTAAAAATATAACCCACCTTCTGGCGCAGTCGGGTAAAAACATAACTCTCCTTCTGTCGTGGTCGGGTAAAAACATAACCCTCGTTCTGGCGCAGTCGGATAAAAACCTAACCCTCCTTCTGGTCCAGTCGGGTGAAAAACATAACCTACTTTCTGGTGCAGTCGGGTAAAATACTTAACCCTCCTTCTGGCCCAGTCGGGTAAAAAACATTACCCTCCTTCTGGCGCAGTCGGATAAAAACATAACCCTCCTGGCGCAGTTGGATAAAAACATAACCCTCCTTCTGGCTCAGTCGGGTAAAAAACATAACCTTCCTTCTGGTGCAGTTGGGTAAAAACATTACCCTCCTTCTGGCGCAGTCAGATAAAATACTTAAGCCTCCTTCTGGCCCAGTCGGGTAAAAAAACATAACCTTCCTTCTGGCGAAGTTGGGTAAAATCATTACCCTCTTTCTGGCGCAGTCGGATAAACTACTTAACACTCCTTTTGGCCCAGTCGGGTAAAAACATAACCCACCTTCTGGTGGAATCGGGTAAAAACATAACCCTCTTTCTGGCGCAGTCGGGTAAAACATAAACCTCCTTCTGGCGCAGTCAGGTAAAAAACATAACCCCCCTTCTGGCGCAGTCGGATAAAATGCTTAACCCTCCTTCTGGCCCAGTCGGGTAGAAAACATAACCCTCCTTCTGGCCCAGTCGGGTAAAAATATAACCCTCCTGTTGCAATTGGATAAAAAATATAACCCTCCTGGCTCAGTCGGGTAAAAACATAACCCTCCGTCTGGAGCAGTCGGATAAAATACTTAAGCCTCCTTCTGGCCCAGTCGGGTAAAAGCATAACCCTCTTTCTGGCGCAGTCGGGTAAATTAAAAACATAAACCTCGTTCTGGCTCAGTCGGAAAAAACATAACCCTCCCTCTGGCCCAGTCGGGTTAAATACATAACCCTCCTTCTGGCGCAGTTGGATAAAATACTTAATCCTTCTTTTGGCCCAGTCGGGTAAAAACCATAAGCCTCTTGGCCCAGTCGGGTAAAAACATAACTCTCCTTCTGGCGCAGTCGGGTAATGAAATAAATACTTGCAACGTGCACGCAATAATCGTTATTTGAACAAAAGCTATTACGTACTAGTTACAAAAACGGAACGCGGAACGCGAATCGCGGCGCGGGCGCTACTCTACCTTGGCCCCCCCGGGCCTCACCCCCGTTGTCGCGTCGCAGGAAATTCGCAGAATTCCGCGACAGCGACGCGACGTGAAGCGGCGACAGCGGGGCCTGGGGCCCGGGGGGCAAGCGCGGCGTCGCAGAATATTCGCAGCCACACAGAGGGGGTGAAGCGGCAACAGCGGGGCCCGGGGGGCAAGCGCGGCGTCGCAGGAAAATCGCCGCTACACAGGGGGGGTGAAGCCGCCACATCGGGGCCAGGGGGGGCTGTAGCTGCGAAATCGCCGATTTATCGCGGCAGTGTGTAAAAGCGACAGCGTCCCAGTACAAAATGTACTGAAAGTAATTATTCGCGCGTTATTCGCGCTACAAAAATCGCGCCTGTTTGGGGGAAGCTTTACCTACAACGAACTACAAGAACTTTTATATTATGTTACTTGCTGCTACGGAACCCTTCATGGGCGAGTCCGACTTGCACTTGGCCGCTTTTTATGTGTTACTATGACTAGCGGTTTGTCTGTCATTCTTTGTTTTGTTTTGATTTTTAGGGTTACGTACCTCAAAAGGAAAAAAGGAACCCTTATAGGATCACTTATAGGAGCCAGGTCTGTCTGGCTGTCTGTCTGTCTGTGTATGTCTGTCACAACCCTTTTTCTCAGGAACGCGTTGACGTATCAAGTTGAAATTTATATCAAATACTCAGGCCTGCAATCCCTTGAAGCTGTGAAAAAATCAAACTTCTACGCCAACGCAATCACGAGATACGGCTGTTGGTGCTGCACATTATCGCCGTGGGAGAGCCATGCTTCGCACGAACGGGCCGGCTCGACCGGAGTGATGCCACGGCCTCACAGAAAACAGGCGTGAAGCAACGCTTGCGTTGTGTTTCGCCGAGTGAGGGTACCGGAGGCCTATTCTTCCCCCCCCCCCCCAATTCCCCCCATCCCCCCATCCCATTTCAAGGGTCGGCAACGTACTTGTGACTACTCTCATGTTGCGGGTGTCTATGGGCAGCGGTAATCGCTTACCATCAGGTGATCCGTCTGTCTCGTTTATAACCTATCACATAAAAATATAAAAATATTTGGACACTCGCATGGGAATAAAAACCTAAAGTAAAGGGAGAAGTCCGAAAACCAAAAATTTTTAGTAAAATCACAATTTTTTTGTGATGTAACAAAGTTTTTTTGGTTTTCGGACTTTTTTGCGAGAACAAGATAATCTTTTACGTGGCCTTTATGCTATAAGCGCCTAGGTTCCTTATAAATAAACTTTTGTAATATGGTAATGCGTTATGACCACCTCCTTTCTCTAGTGGTTAGTCCGCTCGCTTCACATAAAGTAGGTCGCGGGTTCGACTCTCGGCGGGGTCCAAATTTGTAGGACTCCGTTTGGTTGGTAGCAGGAAATTTTCTAAGCACACATCTGGCTAGCTACCACCATCTTATTCTAAGTTTTGCCGCGAAACATCAATGTTAACAGCATTAATGTGTTCCAGCATGAAGATAAGATATTCAGTTCCCTCATTATTATTTATGCTTTTAACTATTCAGGCGAAAGTTTAAATCAATTTTTTGATACAATTAATACTTGCGGTCTTAGCCAATTTAATGCGGAGCGGAACATGAATCAACGTATACTGGACCTAGTTTTTTCGAACAGTTCACTTATAGTAACGTCGTGCGAAGTACCCTTAGTCATGGAAGATGCCCACCACAAATCTCTTATTATTGAAGCTAAGTTTTTACGAATCCATATGTTACAACAAAATACCCAACAAAATTTTTTGTACAATCGAGGTGATTATGCGTCTATGTATTATATCTGAAATGGTATGCATCGATTGGTCGGCCATTCTTTGATGTGGCACCTTGGATCAAGCTATCAAATGTTTTTATGACAAATTGTACGAGTTTCGTAATAAACATATTCCATTAAAAACTATACGTTTGTTGTGTTTCGCCGAGTGAGTGAGGGTACCGGAGGCCCAACCCCCCCTCCCCCTCCCCATTCCCCCATCCCCCATCCCATTTCAAAGGTCGGCAACGCACTTGTGACTCCTCCGGTGTTGCGGGTGTCCATGGGCGGCGGTAATCGCTTACCATCAGGTGATCCGTCTGCTCGTTTGCCACCTATCACATAAAAAAAAAAAAAAAAAAAAAAAAACAAATAAGCATCCACCATCCATGGTATAACTCAGCACTAATTAAAATTCTTAGAGAAAAGTATAAGTACCATCGCAAATACAAAATCTATAAAAATATATCCGATTATCAATCTTTTGCAGGGCTGCCAGTCTTGACAAAAAATGCTTCGATGAATACGAGTATATCAAAATAATTAAAAACGCCATTATTGAAAATCTCAAGGCTTTCTGGTCTTATGTTAAAAGTAAAAGGAAATCAAGTGCGTTCCCCAAAGTTATGTACTACGAAAATACAGAGGAAAATACGGGTGACGGCATTAGTAACCTTTTTGCTACATATTTTCATTCTACATTCCAGGAACCTGATACTCATAGTAAAACTGATGATAGCTCGTTCTTAAGCTGTTGTAATTTAAGTTCCGTCGAAATTGACCCTGATAACGTTAGAAGATTACTTCTCTCGCTAGATCCCTCAAAATCAGGTGGACCTGATCTTATCTCTCCAATATGTATTCATAGTTGGATGCGCTGATGGTCTTGTTCTTCCTCTTTGCATGCTATTTAAGCGTTCGCTTTCTGAAGGAGTAGTCCCTACCTTATGGAAATCGGCCTTAGTAACACCTGTTTTAAAGAAAGGCGTCGCGTCCAAGGTGGAAAACTATCGATCTATCTCTAAATTGTGTCTCTTTGCTAAGATCTTGGAAAAGCTTGTCTACACTGAAGTTTATGCTGCGCTTCAATGTTCTTTCAGGGAGGAACAACATGGATTTCTCAAAAATCGCTCGACTGTGTCCAATCTAATCTTGGCTAATGAATTTATCACTAATGGCATGGACAATGGCGCTCAAATCGATGTTATATACACCGACTATAGCAAATTTTTTGACAGAATAGACCATAAGTTACTTTTAGACAAGTTATTGGTGGCAAGGATTCATGGTGACCTATATCGTTGGTTCGTCTCTTACATTAAAAATAGAAGCCAGGCTGTAGTTTTAGAGGGGTATATATCGAAATGGACATCTATACCATCCGGTGTGCCGCAAGGGTCTATTTTGGGTCCACTTTTATTTATAATTTTTATTATGGACATTAATTATTGTTTTTCTAACTCTTAGATACTCCTGTTCGCAGACGATATGAAAATCTTAAAACGTATTCACAATCCCTCTGATGTCGTAACTCTGCAAGCGGATTTAGAAAATTTCGAGTCTTACTGTCAAAAGAATAAATTAGATTTAAATGTATCAAAATGTTTCTGTATGTCTTTTAGTCGTAAACGTTCTATTATCAATTCTTACTATAAACTTCTGAACCATACCTTAACGAAAGTAAGTGAGATGAGAGACTTGGGAGTTATTCATGAAAGTAAGCTTCTCTTCGATAAACATATTGACTCGATTGTAAACAAGTCTTCAAAGGCACTGGGGTTTGTAATCAGGAGCTCTGCCAACTTTAAAAGTCTAAAATACATTAAAATCCTTTATTGCGCTTTCGTACGAAGCCACCTAGAGTACGCTTCTCAGGTTTGGAACCCTCAATATGAGGTTTATAAAAATCACATTGAGGGTATCCAAAGGAGATTTATGAGATTCTTGGATTATAAAGCACACCAGAGATCAGACGGTTACATACATCGCTGCAAACGCTATCACTTTTTGCCATTAACTATCAGAAGAACTATAAATGACTTGTGTTTCCTTTCAAAAATAGCAAATGGTACTATTGACAGCCCTGAACTTTTGTCCAAACTGCATCTACGCACCAACCTTTTAGGATTCCGATCGCGTCCCATATTACACATTACTTATGCGAGCACGAATTACAGGCAGAACACATTTTTATTGCGAAGTTGCAATAGTTTTAATAAATTTGTTTGCGAACACCCTGACGTTGATCTATTTTGCACGAGCACTACTACGATAAAACGATTAGTGGCACAAGACTTCTTTGTGGACTAAACATGGGCACTATTAGTATAACGCATTTTCCATCTGCTATTCTATATTGCGTTTTGGTATGACAGAAAGTTGTAATGTTATCGCTTGTTTTGTTTTTTATAGGTGAAGATTTTTAATTGTCATTTTGTTATTTACTGCTTTGTATTTACATTGTTTATTTTGCTGTAAATCTTCCGAATAGTAAATAAATAAATAAAATTGCTTTGAGAAATCTCGGTAAGGGGCCGTCCATTAATCACGTGAGGATTTTTAGGTGCTTTTTATACCCCCCCCCCCCTTGGTGATACGTCGTGAGGTTTTAGACTGCCCCTCCCTCCCCCCTCCCAATATCACGTGTATTATTTATTGAAAATATCAGACATTTTTAGAATCTGTTTTAATAAAAGGTGAGATGATGCCAAGGGCTTACCAATTGAGGGTAAAAAAAAAAGTTAAAAACATAAAATTATATTATGAAAACCGTAATACCAATAAAATTTTGAATTTAGTAAGTATTGATGCATTTAAAGCTTTAAGCACTGTGAACATAAGGGTTGCAAGTTTTCAAACTGAAAGTACCTATTAAAACATAAACATTTTCTTTCTTTCTTCTTTCTTTCTATTATTTTTGACCAACGAAAAATACACGTGATATCTCACTTCACCCCCCCCCCCTCCTCCCAAAGTACCTGTAAGGGTAAAAAATACACGAAAGTGTTCTAGAACGATTTTTCTCATATATCTTAACCCCCCCCCCCCCCTTATGAAAGCTATAGCTAAGCCTATGTATGTATTGTACTTTATTTTGACTTTAACTTTAAAATCACCCTTAATATTGGAGGTAAACATTTTGAAATGTTGTTAATTTAATTGCAGAGATAACTCTACCCATGATTGATTAAAACTATCGTGCAGGCGTTGCAAGAATGCCGTTATGGGCTCTTTGTCACAATCGGGAAACCGTTTGTGTTACCTGCCGACTGTCAGCCGCCGCCGCCGTACGCTTGTATAAGTGAAGGTAATTAAATTATACTCCACCGCGCGTGTGGATGATGTGCATGCAACGCGAGCCCGCGGCGGCCGCGCGGGGCTCTAAATGAAGACCCCGACTGACCCGACCCGACCCCTGTCGCCGCGCCGGTGACGGCTCGTGATGGATGTGTTCAGGACACCGTGGCAGACGGGCGACGCCTTCCCGAAAAACGTTTCTAAAATCCCCTTTACGTGTCTTTCCCGCGCTGTTCTCCCACGTTTATCCAGGCCGCAAATTACCTGTGGTCACACTGCCCGGCCGCCCTGTATGATAAATCAATCACCAACTAAATAAAATAAACAACAAGTAAATTGCCCAAGCAAAGTTTTCGCGTTATATGTCATAGAACTCAATACAACAGACAAACAAAACCACAAAACTTTGTATGAATACGGATTCATAGCAGGAGGGATGTTCACGGTCGCGGGTAGAGGGGCAGGTGCAGGGGGCGCGGGGCAGGGCGGGCATGTTTACCTAACGAGGACACGAAACAATCACGCGACCCTTTTGTTGGAACTCCACATACCTTTACACAAACGGAATTGAGGAAAAAATATGATTCTTACGACTTACATAGATCCAGCGCGTGTATCCAGCATTTGAATTCTTCGAACTCGTTGATGTCTTTTGTGAGGGAATAGCGCCGCCGCCGCCGCCGGGCCCCCGGCATTAGCGTCGTTGTGCCCGAATGCTACCCACTCCACTAGGAGGAGATGGTAGAATAAATAAAGGTTTCACCAGTATGTGGGTAGACATATACCTAGAATTGATTTTATTTCCCGCGGCACAAGTCAATCGACCATTTGCACACGGTGAAAAAAGGTGACGTGACACTGAAACATGATAAATTTTAAGACGGAGTATTTTTATGCTCATTTGTTCTTTATTTCAACCTTTAAATGCATTCAGAACAAGGTGTAGTTTCCTGGGCAGAAACGCACCATTTAGTCTACAGTACAGTATCGCTATGGAGAGTTTGCATTCGCCTACAATCGCCCCGGCGGCGGCGCACCGCCCGCACCGCCGCGCCGCGCCGGTAGTGGAAAAACTATTCATATATTATGGTTCCCCATTGTCGCGCCGACTAGTGGAAAAACGTTCTTCAGGTCATAATGGGAAATTAAATATAGCTGACGGTCCGACGAAGCTCTAAGCGTATAGAAATGTATAATACACCACTAACGAGGCTCCGCTCGCGTTTCTCGGGCGGCGGCCATTCAGTTGACATAATAGGCGATATTTGATCTATCCAATAAAGTTTTGAAGTAGAATACTTGTGTATGTGTGGTTCTCATTCGTGGTGCGTGGTGCGTGGGTCAATCTTAGGTTTTCTCGTCGCTTGCGAAACACGACATTTTAATGTAAACGACTCACGACGTGGCCCGGGCTTCTGGTGAAAAGCTCTTGTTTTAGTGTTAACCTGTGGTTCCGTAGCCAAATGGCAAAAAAAGGAACCCTTATGGATTCGTCATGTTTGTCTGTCTGTCCGTATGTCATAGCCACTTTCTCCGGAATTATAAGAATTATACTGTTGAAACTTGGTAAGTAGATGTATTCTGTGAACCGCATTAAGATTTTCACACAAAAATATATAAAAAAAAACAATAAATTTTGGGGGTTCCCCATACTTAGAACTGAAACTCAAAAAAACGTATGGGACGTGTGGGGTATCTTTGGATAGGTCTCCAAAAATGATATTGAGGTTTCTAATATCATTTTTTTCTAAACTAAATAGTTTGCGCGAGAGACACTTCCAAAATGGTAAAATGTGTCCCCCCCCCCCGTAACTTCTAAAATAAGAGAATGATAAAACTAAAAAAAATATATGATGTACATTACCATGCAAACTTCCACCAAAAATTAGTTTGAACGAGATTTAGTAAGTAGTTTTTTTAATACGTCATAAATCGTAAACTGCAATTTACCTTTCATTCAATTAACTCAAATATAAAAATAAAATAAAAACATTTAGTTTCATAAACAACGAACTACAAGAACTTTTATATTACATATGTTACTTGCTGCTACGGAAACCTTCATGGGCGAGTCCGATTCGCACTTGGCCGCTTTTTTTCTTTATCCGATTGGTTCCATCCGAACAAATGTAGTGGAGTAGCTGGGAGCTGTTCCCTGGAGAGCGTATATCCAGATCCATTACGTTATGCGCTATCCAGCTCGCCAGGTGTTACCAGGTGTCACCAGGGGACGCCAGCGGTAGCCAGGGGCGCCTGAGCTGTCTCTCCAGGCGGGCTGGGCCGGGCCCCGCGACATGTGTTGACACCTGTCCAATAAACCGTATATTACACGCTTCACGTGTCGGTCGAACCAAATGACATGTCATACAAAAAGGGGAACATTGTCGTCACGTCTAGGTAGAGACGAAAAGGAGCCCTGAAAACATAATACAAGGCGCACCTCGCCGCTGCTCCAGCGCTAGTTGTTTTTTGAAATTGTATCCATGTTTACAAATATATTGATTCCGTAAACGTATATTGTTTTAAATTGACATAGTTTATTGCACTAATCTAGGCAAGTTTACTTAGAAAATGGGGATCACTGTAATCTATAAAACTAAATAAATAGGTAACTGTTGAAACAAAAAAAATATTTGGAGTTTATTCATAAATAAAAAAACCGGACCCGCACGCCGGCGCCGCCGAGAGCTTTCGTCGGTTCTCGTCATTACTTTAAATGGATGATGTGTCTTTGGAAACGTAATAGGAAGCAGGTTGACATTTTCACAGAATATATGTTATTTTGGCGACTATATTCACAAATAATAAAAAGAAGAGATCCACGTACAAAAAACGTTTATATTATCGTAAAAAGTTAAAGTGATAAATGATAATACATGCAAGCTTATAACGTGGTTCATATGGTATATAGTGCGAACTATGACAGTTTAAACATCTGTATGCTAACGGCCGGTTTTATTGCAGCAACGCTCCGACAGTGAGATTATGGCGGGTGGCGGCGTGGCCGGCATACCTACCACGCGTATGTTTAAATTACTATTCAACTTCTGAGATATTGCAGAACTGAATTATGATATGAATATTCCGCTGCGCTCAACGCGAGCTGGCAGTCGGGAGCAAGTTGCATTCAGCACTCGGTGGCGAAGTAGAGTTCTCTCTTTGTTGAATTAAAAGTTTTAATTTGCTCCGTTTGTTGGAATTGCGTCCATCGCAGCGCTGCCGCCGCCTCCGCCAGCACTATGTGTGCGCACTCGTTTATGTTTTAAGGATTTCAGTAAAATTGTAGGTACGAAATGTAATCTAACAGTAAATTATGACCGGCACTGACGCTGCTGCGAGTACTCGGAGCGCAAATTTTCCTATTATCTAATCCGTGTTTCCTATCGTCTTTTTTTTCTTATCCAGTATCGACAATTTATCCGTGCTATCACTATGGATAGACGGCGGCGAGTTCCGGGTGTTACACTTAAGCGGGTGCTACACGGTCGCCAACAAGCACCCCAACCAAGGTGACATTTGTTGTTTCCAACCGTGTAGACCGTGGTTGATGACTTTTTGAAATTTCGTTGTCTGTGGTGCTTGTTGGCGACCGCGTAGCACCCGCTTTAGTGATCAGATTTGCAGGTTTCGTCGTTATGTTTTCCTTTATCGTAAAACCAATTGTTTAGGAAAATGTACCTACATAAGTTAAAACGGGTTCATTACTGCAGGTCGAGTTCCAGGCCTGGATTTGAACTCTGGTCTGGTGAGGAGGTTCGAGTTACAAACGTGGAGCATAGGAAGCTTTTTAGAATTTAAAATTTTATGTATTTAATTGCTTAAATGTGGTAAAATACAGGTCTTACATATATAATTAAATATAACTTATACATTTAGTCTTATAAGACAAACATACAATTAGGAAAAACCAAGTAGTTACCATTTTTTTTCTCGAAACTCTTTAACTGAATAGAACCCGTTTTAAATTAATAAATATTTTAAACATTTAACATTTGGAAGACCATTTATCACAGCTTATGTTCCCTATCATTGTCAGGCACAGGCACTCACCACCGGGTAGCTGATCTATTGGCCGGTAGCGGAGCAGTGAAGCTGTAGTTCTGTTGACTCCCGCCGCGAACACGCTAAGGGGGCCCAAATTAAACCACTGCCTGTATAATTTATCGCGAGCTTAGATCCATTTCGGTGAGCGGCAGTGGGGCCGCGGCGCGGTGGCGGGGGCTTAGCGCACCATTAACGAACATAACTATATTATGAAATACAGGGGAATTGTCTCTTTGCTCTACCACTAAACTATAATTGAATCAGAGTTTGCGCCGAGCGAGCCACAAGCGACTTCCTTACCTTTCTTGGAGTTGATTTATTTATTTATTCGTATGGCATTTTGAGTCGGTTCTAAAAGTAATCAAAACAATAAAATCCAGTTCACTTGAACAAAACAGTGACTTTTTATCGTGTGGCACATTTAACCGTTCTGTCCACGGACGGCTGTATAGACGGCGGTAAACACTGACTAAAAATGGCACTTATTACATGTGTGGTATAAAAGTGAACGACTTCTGATGTCCACTTTTTTGAATTATGAAATACAAACATAGATGGTTGGCAGTCCACAACTGTGCGTTTCACTAGAAACTTTCTGCCTCGCACAACCAAACTGTCGCGAAAGAATGGGTATAATGGGCCTTTTGGCCTTTGGGGGGTGTAATTATGAATATGATACAATGTAACTCAGGAAAACCAACCTTTCGCGACATAGTAAATAAGTGTGACTCACATACCTGGGAATCCTGGGTTCCCGCTAGAGTTTGATCTGCTTCGCTTAGGCTACACGGTCTGCCAGCATAAAATGCACCTCCTGTAGAGTTAAAACGAGATGAGTATGTACGTACCACCCCAAACACGGAGAGCCACAGCAAAAGGACGCTATGCTCTCCAACACACCAAACACCCGCGACGAACAGTCGCGGATATTTAAAGAGTAATAATGATCACACAAGTATGTTACATTATAATTAATAAAATGCCAACAGCTTAGGGGTGGGGACCCACCCTCGGACGTCTCCGAGGTGTCCCCACCAACGGTACTCGGCCAGAGATTCTAGGACAGCCGGGAACCAGTCGCCGCTGAACAGCGGCGACCAGAATCCTCCTCTTCCCGACTGCAACAAGGGGGCTGAGGCTGACATCAGCTGGAAACCCTCCCGCACCCATGTGCGGGCCCAATTCCCCTCTGATGTCCCAACAAGGTTTCTATTACATGGAGAAATATCAAAATAGCACAGTAGTTACTAATAGATGTTGGAGGTGATACGACTACTCCGAATACTCAGCGCATATCAACACTCAGAACACTCAGAATACACAAATACTCAGAACAGTCAGCGTAAATACTCAGCTTAAGTTCCAAGGCGAGGACAGGCAATCATCAGCAGCACTAGCTCCCGCGTGCGTTACAGTTTAAACGTTTGCCCGCCACGGCGCCATTTTGACTAACACTCAAGACTATAGATAATACAAGACTGTCACCTTTCCTTTTTAATAGTGTTGCCAGAACAACTCACTCACCTATAAACTCGCGCTAGGCGCGACACAAACTGTGGAATGAATTGTCGCCTGCGGTATTTCCGGACCGATACGACATTCAAACCTTCAAGAAAAGAGCGTACTCCCAAATCAAAGGCCGGCAACGCACTTGTGACTCCTCTGGTGTTGCGGGTGTCTATGGGCGGCGGTAATCGCTTACCATCAGGTGATCCGTCTGCTCGTTTGCCACCTCTGCCATATAACTTGGTTCGCCAGCTGATCGATTTGTATGAAAAGTCCAAAAAAAAAAATTGTGATTTGAACAAAGTTGTAGAACAAAAGTTGTTCAGTTTGACGGGTAAAAGCCCACCTTGAAGTATTATCACACCTTTCTGTTACACCCTGTATATTCTCTATAATGGTAGATAGAGACCGAAAATGAATGTGCTATCGCTAAGCAACACTAAAATACCTAACTGACACAAATACGTATTATTATGGAACATGTTCAAAATTACCTATTAGTATAGCTCATTGATGCAATGAATATCTTCCAGCCGAACAAGCTGTGGCCGAAACAAACATTTACTTTTTCAATGAGCTGTGGATCTCTGTAACACTAGAGAAATTAATATCAGTGGCTTGCCGGCCGGAGAGGGGTCAAATGGAATGGATGCGGCGGCACTATGCCGCCCACACAGTCAAGGCTCTCACTTGTAGGTAGGGTTGCCAGAAGTCCGGTTTCCGACCGGACAGTCCGGTTTTCCTTATGTCTGTCTGGTCAAAAAACCTTGGTGAACCGGAAAAAAAGATTTTTAATTTTAATGTAATTTTATATTTTTTTAAGTGAATAAAAATAAAAAAAAAACTTGTTCGGTTTTTTTTGCACCACACCTGGCAACCCTACTTGTAGGGTCTCTTAATTAATTAGGTACCTAGGTATATCTATAACTTGTGTGATTACTATTTGTATTGTTAGAATGGCGAGAGAAGTAATTGTTAATCGTATGAATTCAGCTATTTCTCAAGCTCAAAGCGAGATAATAATTTGAACACTTAGTTATGCATTTCATCAAAATATATTATATCCAAACGTACAACAGATCACATGTATTACTGAGATGAAACGCTTGATCACTCTTGATATTCCAAATGTTATTCTGTGTAAGAAATGATTTGATCATTACAATGGCGGCCGCGGCGACTGGAAATTGTTCGAGCGACAGGTGGTGGGCGATGACGACATGTAAATGTTGTCTTCCGGAACTAATAATAATAAATAATAAATAATATCTGCGTTTATTTCTTCTGAATTAATTCATATATCGTCTTCTTCTTCTTATCGTGTGGCTCATTTAACCGTGCTATTACAAGGGAAAGACGAAAGTGTCCTGGTGTTGCACTTAGCATCACCCGCGGTCACTTGTAGGGCATTTAGATTTACACCTACAGACGTGTGCAACGCGACCATCATACACATCTAGTGCTCAGATGATCAGATTCCGAATAGAAAATAATTCAAATCGTTATTTTGTATTTTATTAGAGAAGCTCTGTCCATCGAGAATTTGCACTGCGCCATCTCTACAGTACCTACCCCTCACTGCGGGTGCGGTTACCCTCAGCCTGCAGCAGTGTCCACACATTACCCCACAGAGCTGCTACTGTCTCACGCTATCCGAAATCGGCTCTCCTCGCTAGTGATAATTCCATTGTTTTTATGGAACTCCATATTTTTTATGGAACTCGATAATCTAGACACGCGGAGCGTGTCCAGCCAAGTTCACGTCAAAAAAGAACTGGCGAGTAGCTCCGTGTGTAATATTACACGAACCATTTGGAGCCACTTTTGTCACCTTCATAACTCAAAATCTATTTAACATAAACACACAAAATTTGGTTTATGTATTAAGACTTCCTAGATAAACGAGCACTCAAAATTTTATAAACACAGCTCAAACGGTTGGTATACATTTTAACGTCCGAAAATCGTCATTTTTATGACTGACTCACTGACATATAGATCAAAAAGATTACCCACTTTCAGATGACCTAGAAAGTTCAAATTTTGCATCAAGCTAGGTAATTGTGTGTACGCAAAGGAAAAAATCAGAAAACACTGAATTTCTAAGAAACAATTTTTTTTCAATACAATATTTTTATGATTTAAAGGCACACTCACCGTCATCAAAAAGCTAAGGTACTTCTAGCCAGGCTATGAGCTTTAAATTTGGTGTGCGGCTAGTATTTCATGTACTGATAACGGAAAAATTAAAAAACCATGTGTTAAAAAAATAAAAAAATGCTCAAAAAGTATCTTATCGCGGGGCTCGAACTCGCACCTGCGCGTTACATGTGCGACTCCTATATTAAGTGAGCTATCGAGGTTGTTATGGCAATGGTGAAATAAAGATAATATTATACAATTTAGTAAATGGAAAACAGGAAAATAGCAAGACGAAACAAAAATAAAAGATTCTTGGAATTGTATAAAAAACCTGTGTAATAAAAGCACTAGCTACTAAATATTTAAATAAAAACTATTACATATAAACTTAATTCATTTAATATAAACAGAATAAAAATATATGTTAGCATTTCATTATTACTAACAATAAGCTGAAAATATAATAAATATAAAGTTGCCCATGTTGGATTTGAACCAAGAGTTTTCTCACTGAAGCCGCCCTCTATACCGGCCTACCGGTTGGTCGATTCCTTACGGGGTGAAACACATCTTCTGCAGTAGGTACATAACTTAAGAAAAATTATATCTTTCAAACAGAGCACAGTTACACATAGTAGCCAGTAGGTGTACTGTTGTAAGTTGTAACTGATAATGATAAGATTCGGTGGGTGCTGCCATGCCCAAAGTAGAAGTGATATCTTGTGTTGATTTAGTAAGTAAGGGATAATGTACTTATGTCAGTGGCATTAGACAATACAGAGAGAGCATTCGAAATGATTGCAGAAAAAGTAGGAGAAATTGAAAGAAATCGACAGGAACATGATCACGAAGATGACGGTCTAGAGAACCCGTTGGACTTCTGACCTGTTGAAGCTGTAAATGCAATGGAAGATTTCAGAAATGCCAAAGATTTCATATCAGAAAATGAGCTCGAACAAATGATAAAAGGTCTTAATGTTAGACCAGAAACGTATTTTCGATACAATTTGTAAGACTTTGTTAGACAAAACTGCAGTTTTGGAGAATTTGCTAGTAGGACAGGCGGCACTGGAAAAAGTTATATCAATACCATTAAAAGTTGGGTTACGAAGCGAATGAACAAATTACTTGCAGTAGCTGCATCCACTGGCATTGCCGCTTTAAATATAAACTGACTCACAACACATAGGCTCCTATAGCTGCTGGTAGAACATGGAAATTGTCCTACTAAGTACACTTATCAGATCAAGCACTAAAAGTTTTACACATTTACATGTGTACAAACATGAATGTCTATGTAGTAAACAATGGCGCGAAATTGGTATGAAGTGTCCGGGGTGTGACAGCGTAAGCGCAGGTTTTTTTATTATTAGTAAATCACTTTTAAATAATATTAATAAATGTACTCACAAAAAGTAATGATATCGCATCAAAAACATAAATGTGAAAATGGGAGCCAAGTTCAATATTATGATATGGTGTGGTTGTCAACTTTACTGAGAAAAGAATTGAGATCTAAATGGATGCCAAGTTCTGAAGATAATCCTGAAATTTATTTATAAGAACGTATAACATTCTTAAGTAAAAAAACACAATTTCTTGTGTTTTACTGCTACAACAATGTTTGCTATTTAAAAATATGACTTTCTAAATTTAAATAGTAGAATTATTTACACAAAGCAAATAACTTATGATCTGTTTAACCTCATCATTGACTTGGCTAGTTTTTACCAGCACCTGAAATATTCAGAAGAATAGAACCTTATAGTATAAAAATAAGAACTTGCGTATAACATAAAGATGATACGTTGATAAACCAAATTTAAGATGACTAGTATGTGAAAACTAGCCAAGTCAAAGTTGAGGTTAAACAGATCATAAGTTATTTGCTTTGTGTAAATAATTCTACTATTTAAATTTAGAAAGTCATATTTTTAAATAGCAAACATTGTTGTAGCAGTAAAACACAAGAAATTGTGTTTTTTTACTTAAGAATGTTATACGTTCTTATAAATAAATTTCAGGATTATCTTCAGAACTTGGCATCCATTTAGATCTCAATTCTTTTCTCAGTAAAGTTGACAACCACACCATATCATAATATTGAACTTGGCTCCCATTTTCACATTTATGTTTTTGATGCGATATCTGATTAGTGCGCCACGGTTATTTAGACCGGCAAGGGGCTCCCCCCTTGCCGGTGAGTGCAGGGAAGGCGAGGGTAAGCGGGGAGTGAGGGGGGATGGGGAACGAACAGGTTGGCCCGAGGAATGAGACACCTTGTTACCTGGACAAATATTGACAGCGGCGTCATAACACCGCGCCGCGCCGCCGCCGCCGGCCTCGATCGCTCACTCGCAGGGACGGCTCGAATACTCGGCTACATGTTGGATATCACTAATATTGGACTACCAATATTTTGTTTATTGTCATAAATGAGTGCACTGTCTAGGTAAATTCCATAGGTATTTCTAAAAGAGAGCTACTTTTAATTCTGGCATCAAATTTCATCCTTTCACAGCGACACGTAAGAGAAGCATCTCTCTCGTGCGTAAATACCTAATACTCAGTCTAGAATCTAGAGACCATAAAAAAGTTCGTCAGAGAAATATTTATTGATTTTTGTCGATACAGTTTATAAGGGATCTATATTGATGGACAAAAAAGTACCCCGCGGATAGTCTCTCGTCGGATAAGGTCCAAAATGGATGCGTGCGAGCGTGCGCCGCTGTAGCGCGCAGCATGCGGATCGGCGCGCGGCGGCGGCGGGCCAGGCGGCGCGTAGCCACTACGAACACGGCATGTGCAGATGCAGAGAAACCAGCTGCACTGCACAAAAGAGATTGTGAGCTTCGGTCGAAGGCACAGGGCGTCGTGTCATACTACAGTCAAGCGACTCTTACCAAGTCGGTCTGCAGCATCGACGTAGAAACAAATGGACTTCGGGTCAGCGCTCAAAAGTGTCCGAACCAAAAGAGTAGTAAAACGCAAAAAGAGTTGTAATTTCGCGCCAGTCTTCATTTGGTCGGCCGGCCAACTGCGCGTCCAAAATGGCGTACTGCGTCGTGAAAAGTTGTAAAAACTATTCAAGTAAAGTGAAAAAACAGAATGGAGTATCATATTTTCGGTAAGTAAACTCTTGCTTTATCATTTTAAAGTATTGTTTTGCTAAGAAACAGTAGTTTATTTCAATTTGAATTATGCATTTAGTTTGATTTCCATGAGCGAACAATCGAACATCACAACTATGGAACAAAAATTTTATAGAGTCGCTTTTAAGTATAAAGTTTATTATTAAAATATTTTGTAACTTTTTTCTATTGTTTTTATTACACGAAATATTTTATTTATTTTAGCTTTCCCCGAGATCCTATACGTTGTGTACTATGGAAAAAAATTATAGCCGAATCGAGACGAGAGGAATACTTTGTTCCGAAAAAAAATCCACTTTGTTTACTCGAATCATTTTACCTAATCAGATACCTATGTACACAACTAGGCAAGGTTTAATAAGACTTAAAAAACAGCTGTGCCAACACTGCTAGTAAGTAGCGTTTATGTGCATTTGCTATATAACAATATTTGCGGTTTAACTATAGGTTTCTTCGGGAAACTTGTTCATTTTCATGAACAGAAGCCACAGTTCATGGGAATAAAATGTCTAAAAATTCAACATGTAAAATTCATATTTAAGCGTGTTTCTATGTTTGTTATAAAAAAAAACCAAAAATACTTATAAAACAAAAAACACAATTTCTTGTGTTTTACTGCTACAACAATGTTTGCTATTTAAAAATATGACTTTCTAAATTTAAATAGTAGAATTATTTACACAAAGCAAATAACTTATGATCTGTTTAACCTCATCATTGACTTGGCTAGTTTTTACCAGCACCTGAAATATTCAGAAGAATAGAACCTTATAGTATAAAAATAAGAACTTGCGTATAACATAAAGATGATACGTTGATAAACCAAATTTAAGATGACTAGTATGTGAAAACTAGCCAAGTCAAAGTTGAGGTTAAACAGATCATAAGTTATTTGCTTTGTGTAAATAATTCTACTATTTAAATTTAGAAAGTCATATTTTTAAATAGCAAACATTGTTGTAGCAGTAAAACACAAGAAATTGTGTTTTTTTACTTAAGAATGTTATACGTTCTTATAAATAAATTTCAGGATTATCTTCAGAACTTGGCATCCATTTAGATCTCAATTCTTTTCTCAGTAAAGTTGACAACCACACCATATCATAATATTGAACTTGGCTCCCATTTTCACATTTATGTTTTTGATGCGATATCTGATTAGTGCGCCACGGTTATTTAGACCGGCAAGGGGCTCCCCCCTTGCCGGTGAGTGCAGGGAAGGCGAGGGTAAGCGGGGAGTGAGGGGGGATGGGGAACGAACAGGTTGGCCCGAGGAATGAGACACCTTGTTACCTGGACAAATATTGACAGCGGCGTCATAACACCGCGCCGCGCCGCCGCCGCCGGCCTCGATCGCTCACTCGCAGGGACGGCTCGAATACTCGGCTACATGTTGGATATCACTAATATTGGACTACCAATATTTTGTTTATTGTCATAAATGAGTGCACTGTCTAGGTAAATTCCATAGGTATTTCTAAAAGAGAGCTACTTTTAATTCTGGCATCAAATTTCATCCTTTCACAGCGACACGTAAGAGAAGCATCTCTCTCGTGCGTAAATACCTAATACTCAGTCTAGAATCTAGAGACCATAAAAAAGTTCGTCAGAGAAATATTTATTGATTTTTGTCGATACAGTTTATAAGGGATCTATATTGATGGACAAAAAAGTACCCCGCGGATAGTCTCTCGTCGGATAAGGTCCAAAATGGATGCGTGCGAGCGTGCGCCGCTGTAGCGCGCAGCATGCGGAGCGGCGCGCGGCGGCGGCGGGCCAGGCGGCGCGTAGCCACTACGAACACGGCATGTGCAGATGCAGAGAAACCAGCTGCACTGCACAAAAGAGATTGTGAGCTTCGGTCGAAGGCACAGGGCGTCGTGTCATACTACAGTCAAGCGACTCTTACCAAGTCGGTCTGCAGCATCGACGTAGAAACAAATGGACTTCGGGTCAGCGCTCAAAAGTGTCCGAACCAAAAGAGTAGTAAAACGCAAAAAGAGTTGTAATTTCGCGCCAGTCTTCATTTGGTCGGCCGGCCAACTGCGCGTCCAAAATGGCGTACTGCGTCGTGAAAAGTTGTAAAAACTATTCAAGTAAAGTGAAAAAACAGAATGGAGTATCATATTTTCGGTAAGTAAACTCTTGCTTTATCATTTTAAAGTATTGTTTTGCTAAGAAACACAGTAGTTTATTTCAATTTGAATTATGCATTTAGTTTGATTTCCATGAGCGAACAATCGAACATCACAACTATGGAACAAAAATTTTATAGAGTCGCTTTTAAGTATAAAGTTTATTATTAAAATATTTTGTAACTTTTTTCTATTGTTTTTATTACACGAAATATTTTATTTATTTTAGCTTTCCCCGAGATCCTATACGTTGTGTACTATGGAAAAAAATTATAGCCGAATCGAGACGAGAGGAATACTTTGTTCCGAAAAAAAATCCACTTTGTTTACTCGAATCATTTTACCTAATCAGATACCTATGTACACAACTAGGCAAGGTTTAATAAGACTTAAAAAACAGCTGTGCCAACACTGCTAGTAAGTAGCGTTTATGTGCATTTGCTATATAACAATATTTGCGGTTTAACTATAGGTTTCTTCGGGAAACTTGTTCATTTTCATGAACAGAAGCCACAGTTCATGGGAATAAAATGTCTAAAAATTCAACATGTAAAATTCATATTTAAGCGTGTTTCTATGTTTGTTATAAAAAAAAAACAAAAATACTTATAAAACATAGCCAACAAAAAAAAAACATTATAAGTGAAAGCTACTCCATTACTTCTTTGTCTTTACTCGAAGCTGCGTAAGGTGAACTACGTTCCAGTCGAAGCTTCGTATGGTGATAAATTGTTGTAAATAAAATCAACCGTAATGCAATGACACACGATCTAATTTCAAGTGTATTGTTTCTATCCATATAACTACGTGTGTCTAGGTTAACTGCGGACGCTTTTTTCGTCAATTATGTACTAGACCCGTCGTCCATTTGCTTCTACGTCGATGGTCTGCAACAAAAACATCCTGCCCTCAAAATGCAGTTATAATAAAGGCAGCGCGGACGGCAGACGGCAGATGATGAAGAATTCTGGGAATTCCGCCTTTCTGTTCCTCCTCTACTGCTGCCTCCCACGTACTCAGATATCGATCATATGAAGGATGTTTAATTGTGTTATTGTAAAATCAGTGTTCGTAATCTAGCCACCATAAACTGCATGTTGGTGTGTGACTGGCAGCGCCCGCGCCGCGCCCTCCTGCCACCGTCGAAGCCAGCACGTCAGCCGCGGCCCGCGAGATGTCCACTATTGTCTTCTGCTGGTCATTGAAATGTAACAACCGTACTCTGGGTCGCATGCACAGTACAGCGCATTTATTCAGGGACTCCCTTGCAAACTTCACTATATAAGGTGTTAAGAAATTAGTGATCATTACTTAAACTGGGGCTTCTACTAGTGAAACTGAACAATTTTTCCCAAGGAACCCATAGTCGATTCGCGAAAGATTTTTTGTACTTTTCTAACAAGTCGAATTTTTTTGCGAATTGACTATGGGTTCCTTTGGGAAAGTTGTGCAGTTTCATGAGTAGAAGCCCCAATTTAAGTAATGATGACTAATTTGTTAACACCTTGTATATTTTTTTCTTCAGTCGTTTTTAAATTTAATTGTTTAACTATAGTAAGAGTCCACTTATGATGTTCGACTTGCAGTATTAAGTATACTTATTTATGTATTTATAGTTTTTGTTTATACTTATGTAATGTCTTCCTCTTCTTCTCCAGGTGGCTGCGCGTGAGGATGGGCAGGTGAGGGCGCCGGGGGCAGGGGGCGGAGGCGGAGGGGGAGGATGGACGACCCCGAGCGGATCCGCCTCGAGAGCGAGGCCTGCGCTGCCTACAACAACCGCACGCCGCCGCCGCCGGGTACGCCCCTTGCTGTCATAAACCGGAGACTAACGTTGGCTTGATAGGACCTCTTCCAGAAAAAATACACAGTTGCTAGTGCTTTGCCTGCTCTTGAGAGCTGAGGTGCAATTCCTAGTATGCCGATAATTGCTAGATAGTAAGATCATAGGTGCATATAGCGAGATCACGCCATCCGCCGGAACACAGCACCAGCACGCTTCTTGGGTCAGCATAACATCGAGTCACACTCGAAGGGGCGCCCCGGCCACCGCTACATCTTTTACAGGCTATTGGGGTTTCCGCGATTTTATCTGCATTGATCTCAGATATGAACAACTCAATCATCTGTAACATCTCCATTTTAATTAATTCTTTTTGGCAAATTGCGTGTATTTAAAACTGATGCCGCGTGCGCTACGAAAGTCCAAATTAGATATTTCTATGAATTGTTGCTGGTATATGCAGTAGTAATGGTGCAGCGGGTCACTGACCGCCGCCGTGCGCGTGTGTTGCAGGGCTGTACTGCGAGGGCACGTACGACTCGTGGCTGTGCTGGCCGCACACGCGCGCCGGCCGCACGGCGCGCGCGCACTGCCCCGCCTTCGTGCCTGGCTTCAGTGCCGACCGTCAGTACCAAGCACTTGTTTTTGGATAATTTTTAACCGTTCACCAAAAATCTTAGGGTACACCTTTGTACGGCTTCTCTAAATTATTACTTTAAAAATCCTTAAAATTGTTTTGCTACAATTAAACTACTCCGCCAACAAAATGCGTTACACCAAACAAGTTCAAAATTATCACCAAGATATAACACTTTTTTATTCTACTGTGCAGCAAATATTCTATTCTAACAGTAGCTATATTATTATTTCACAAAAAAATACTGATTGTGCACCAATATTCCAAATTGTTACACAAAATATCTAATACGTATCCTGGAATCTCAAATATGTTATGTTACTCAAATAATTATTATTGCAGAACAAATAATGCCTTTCGTGCAAAATTAAAGAAAAGTTTTAAATTGTTTAAAGTCGGATCACAGTGGTCAAATAGTTAGTTTTCCTGTACAAAAACTAAAAGAAGTAATTAAATTGCAAACAAGACCTGTCACAGCTAGTAGGATAGAGACATTTAGAGATAAACTTGACGAAAACTTGCCAATACCAGACACATGTACATTAGAAGTAAATAGATTTTATAACGATATTTTTACCGCTATAGATAGGGAATTCAAAAACATTTTTAAACAAAAATCTATAACGATTAACCAAAAATTTAAATTTTGTGACTGGGCAACTGTTGGAATTCGCAAAAGCAGAGAAAAACTATTTGAACTTTATGACAAAAAGACTTACGTGTTTGATGAGAATTTTATTAACTACGTTAAGAATTGTTCAAAAAAATTTAAGAGGGTATGTTTAACTGTTAAATCTAATCATAATAGCTAGAAAAATAAAATTATCTACAAATAAAGTAAAAACTCTATGGAATATTATTAATAGAGAAACAGGTAAAAAAATGTCACGAACAAGATTATGTACTAGACACAGATCATGGTAAAATTAAAGATCATTCTGTAATAGCTAAAGAATTAGAAAAAAAATTCACTAACATACCCGTAAAAACGACTGAAGCCCTTAATTCTTCGCCCGTACAAGCTCAAATTTTATTAGAGTAAAACGTTATGTCATGTTCTTCAGTATTTACTTTTAAAGAAATTGAGCCAAATGTTGTTGTAAAGACTTTTAAATCTTTAAAATTAAAAAATACAGAAGACCTCTGGGGATTATCAGTTAGTTTAATCAGTAATGTAATACATATTTTAGCACCATATTTGGCTTGCTTGTATAATACCAGCGTTACCAGTGGTGTATTTCCCGATTTCATGAAATAAAGTAAACTACTACCTTTATATAAATCTGCCATAAAAAAAAAAAAAAAAAAAAAAAAAAAAAAAAAAAAAAAAACTGAACCGGGAAACTACAGGCCTGTCTCAGTGCTTCCTGTACTTAGTAAAGTTTTTAAAAAAATATGTTAAATCAAATGATTCAGCATTTCAACATGAACAATCTCCTGCATAATCGACAATTTGGTTTTGTCAAAGGGCGTTCAACAACAGATGCAGGAGTTGCTTTAGTACGCAATATTTATGAGGCATTTGAGGAATCACAAAATGCAATAGGGGTATTTTGTGATCTTTCTAAGGCTTTTGACTGCGTAGAACATCAAACCTTACTCATAAAATTGGAGCATTACGGCGTGAGGGATAGGGCACTCGGTCTCCTTAAATCTTATCTTGATAATAGAATGCAAATGGTACAAGTCAAGGACGTTAATTCTTCTGGGTTCTCTGTGAAAATGGGCGTGCCACAAGGATCTATTTTAGGCCCTTTCCTTTTTCTGACGTACATCAATGACTTGCCATTCATGGTGCAAAACCTTTCAAATATTGTGTTGTTTGCTGATGATACTTCCCTTCTTTTTAAGGTGAGTAGAAAGACAATCGAAATTGACAAAGTGAACGACACTCTCTCTAAGTTACTAGACTGGTTTACTGCTAATAATCTATTACTAAATGCGATAAAAACAAAATGCATCAAGTTTTCTTTGCCAAATGTTAAACGGTTCATAATAAAGTAATATTAAATGGTAACGAATTAGATTTTGTTCCTAGTACAGTTTTTCTCGGCATAACTATAGATAGCACGTTACAGTGGGGCCCACATATTGCAACTCTAGCGGGGAGGCTTAGCTCGGCTGCCTACGCCGTCAAGAAAATAAGGCAATTGACGGATGTAACAACTGCCAGATTAGTATATTTCAGTTACTTTCACAGTATAATGTCTTATGGCATTTTACTGTGGGGACACGCAGCAGACATTGAAACCATTTTCATTCTACAAAAAAGAGCAGTCCGAGCTATATACCAACTACGATCCCGAGAATCACTTCGAAATAGATTTAAGGAAATAAATATTCTAACAGTTGCCGGTCAGTTTATTTACGAAAATACCATGTACGTTCGTAAAAATGTAAACTTGTTCTTCAAAAATAGTGACAGACATTACCGTAATTTGAGAAGTAAAAATAATCTTGAAATAGCTTTCTCGAGGCTTAGTAAGGTGAAAAAATAATTTGTGGGGCAGTGTGTACGCTTTTATAACAAAATTCCGAATGACGTGTGTGAACTACCAGAATGTAAATTTAAGAAACATATAAAACGCTGTATTTGTTCAAGAGGATACTATAAGGCTGTAGATTATTTTAATGATAATGACATTTGGAATATTCCTCCAGCAAAATGATATGACGTTTATAAGAGTGCTTAATGTACCTACGTAAAGAAATAAATGATTTTGAATTTTGAATTACTTCTAAAAAATACATTTATTTTCTGAAAATGTTTTTGGCACACTTGCGGCGCGCGGGCTGCTTTTCAAGCAGAGATGTGCGAGGAAAATGTATCGTACGAGGATGTGTAGCTGTGCTGTGGAAATGTGTGGGGGTTTCCATCAAACATGTGCGAGGAAAATGTCTCGTAAGAGGATGTTTATTTATCTAGTATTTATCGCAACACATCCCTCGCACACTTTTCTCAGTACAAAAGACCTCGCTTCGCTAAGCCCTTTTCCACCTGAGCTGTGCTAAGTGAGGCTAGTAAATGAAGCTAGTAAATGAAATCCACCGATAGAATGGTGGATTTATTCCTCGTACACCGCCGCTCCGCTTCCTCGCATATCTCTGTTTTAAGGCAGCTAAGACTTCATTTTCCTAGCCTCGCTGAGCACAGCTCAGGTAGAAAAAGGCTTAGCGAAGCGAGGTCTTTAGTACTGAGAAATGTGTGCAAAGGATGTGTTGCAAGGGATGTGTTGCGAGGGATGTATTGCGAGAGATGTGATATTATATTGCGCCCACACATTTCACAGCTTCGCAATGCATCCTCGCGCCGCACATTTTCACAGCTCCGCTACACATCCTCGTAAGAGTCATTTTCCTCGCGCATGTTTGAAGGAAACCCCCAAACCAATTTCCACAGCACAGCTACACATTCTCGTACGACTCATTTAGGTAAGCATTACATTTTATATTGTACTCAATTTTGATATATAAAACTACATTGGTATTTATTTGGTATTTGATTAAAATATATTTTGCAGTACATTGTTTGAAGTAACACAAAAAAAATTAAGCTTCTTGCAAGCAAGCAAGCATGCAAGCAACCAAGCATGCAAGCAAGCAGTCGATCTGTGGATGTTTTATCAATCAAACCTAACACTGCGACTGTGAGGGGAGGCGAGCAAGTCTCCGAACCTAAATTAACCGTGTCGGGGTGCTCCGAATTCCCGAGCTCGCTTCGCTCGCTCCAGCATTAGTTTAGGACTTCCGTGTTCCGTGTAATTAGGGCTTTTAATATTTAGGCCTAATTAAAATTATGAACTTTACAGTTATGTCAATTACTATTTAGGTCATTTATTATTTAGTCAAAAGTATATTTATGCAGTTTTCAATTAGGACAATTATTGTTTAGTCATTCCTAATTTAGGACATTATTGTTTATTACTTTCAAAGTTTAGGGGGAATAATAATTATGCAGGATTACGATTAGGCAGATTTATATTTCTGCGCAAGATTTTTATGCCTTACTTGTTATGCCATAGGCAATTATGACATAAAATTTTATGCGATACAAAGGGCACCCCAAATTTTCCTTTATAGTAACTGAAGAACGTGATTAGTGACAGGAGCTTTGATTTAAAGAAAGAAAGAAATTGGGATCCAATTAGATATCATATCGTTTGGCAGTGAAACTATTATCCGAGCTAATCTTGCAAGATTTTGACGAACTTGGTTCTTTTTTATTAACATTTATGTTTTTGATGGGATATCATTATTTTTTGTCTAGTTTATTTTTTCTTTTTCTTTATGAAACAGTGTCATCCAAACTAAACGCACCATTCAACAATAACAATACAAAGTTATCTCATTCACGAGCTCTATATATAATGTTGGCAAGCAGCCGCAATAATAACTTTGTTTTCTATACCAAACTCAAATATGATCCTTTATATACGTCTAATAAGCTACCTCCATGCCAATTTTCAACTTCCTAACTCACCTGGAAGTAGTAAATACTTTTGATGAGTGAGTGGGTCAGTGATAAAAATTGAGATTTTGGACGTCATTATCTTGTAAATCGTAAGAGGTTTTTCAAAAAAAAAATAGATTTGTTAATAAAAAATGGGGGGGGGGGGTTAGAAACTGGCCCGAAATGGTTCGTATAAATTAACCCAGTCCAGTATGTTGCGAACTTAGTTATTTTTAGTTCTTTAAATAACTATTCAAATTAGAGAATCCCATTCCACTTTGTTGTCGCCGGCATTGTGATAGATCATGAAATAAAATTGAAATAAAATTGACAAATACGTACCCCCCCACCCCATACCTATGTGGGGTGGGGGGGGGGGGTACGCCTGAAACCTGTTGGTAGGATAAAGGAGTGGAGGAATAGATAGAGAAGAGGTCCCGCGCTGCTCTAACCGTGCATTTTTTTACGTATCCCGCAGTGCTGGCGCACAAGGAGTGCACGGAGAACGGGACGTGGTGGCGCCACCCGGAGAGCGGCCGCCCCTGGTCCAACTACACCCGCTGCGTCAAGCCTGAGGATGTCAGTATACATTCTATTTATTAAAGTAAATTAGCCACGTCTGTGGTCCAGTAGCTAGTCAGCTCGCTGAAGATCAGGATCGTGGTTCGATTCCCGGCGGTGTCCAATCTTGTAGGACTCGGTTTGGTTATTGATAGGGCATTTTCTAAGCCTGACTGGCTAGTTACTCTTTCTTAAGACGGCAGTATACAGGGCATCACCTATAGCTGCCCACACGGAGGAAAGTAATCAATGGGAAATAATAGGGCTATTAATCATCGGTTGAGAAAAAATACAAATAATTTGGGTTTGTATGGAAGGTAACTTAATGTTGATATATTTCCAGGAACAATGAACAGTGTAGTGTAGGCCGTATAGGCAGGGTAGTGGACTGCTAGTCAGCTCAATTCCTTTTTACCAAATGTTCAAAACGAAAATGTATGAAATAGAGAAAAAATTAAATGGTTTGCCGTTATTAAATTTGGTTAGCAACAAAAATCTGCTATTTAATCATTTGGACAGCAAACAAATATTTTGTTTGGAATAAATAAAAATCTGGCTGCAACTCTTGATCTGCAAAAAAATCTTAATATTGTCAGCTATTTACCTTAGTATGTGTCTACTCAAAAAACACTGGCAAAAAGCGCGGCAAAATAATTACTTGATCGGCAAAATAATTATTTGGTTGTCGAGATTTTATAATTGGTCCGCAGAGAAAATATGTCTGTAGTCAGTTTATCTAATAGATACGCATATTTAATGAATGAATGAATGAAATGTATGAAAATATTTATCGCATCAAAAACATAAATGTGAAAATGGGAGCCAAGTTCAATATTATGATATGGTGTGGTTGTCAACTTTACTGAGAAAAGAATTGAGATCTAAATGGATGCCAAGTACTGTAGATAATCCTGAAATTTATTTATAAGAACGTATAACATTCTTAAGTAAATTTAAAACACAATTTCTTGTTTTTTACTGCTACAACAATGTTTGCTATTTAAAAATATGACTTTCTAAATTTAAATAGTAGAATTATTTACACAAAGCAAATAACTTATGATCTGTTTAACCTCAACTTTGACTTGGCTAGTTTTCACATACTAGTCATCTTAAATTTGGTTTATGTATCATCTTAATGTATCATCTTTATGTTATACGCATGTTCTTATTTTTATACTATAAGGTTCTATTCTTCTGAATATTTCATGTGCTGGTAAAAACTAGCCAAGTCAATGATGAGGTTAAACAGATCATAAGTTATTTGCTTTGTGTAAATAATTCTACTATTTAAATTTAGAAAGTCATATTTTTAAATAGCAAACATTGTTGTAGCAGTAAAAAACAAGAAATTGTGTTTTAAATTTACTTAAGAATGTTATACGTTCTTATAAATAAATTTCAGGATTATCTACAGTACTTGGCATCCATTTAGATCTCAATTCTTTTCTCAGTAAAGTTGACAACCACACCATATCATAATATTGAACTTGGCTCCCATTTTCACATTTATGTTTTTGATGCGATATCATTACTTTTTGTGAGTACATTTATTAATATTATTTAAAAAGTGAATTACAAATAATAAAAAAAACCTGCGCTTACGCTGTCACACCCCGGACACTTTACACCAATTTCGCGCCATTGTTTACTACATAGACATTCATGTTTGTACACATGTAAATGTGTAAAACTTTTAGTGCTTGATCTGATAAGTGTACTTAGTAGGACAATTTCCATGTTCTACTGACAGCTGTAGGAGCCTATGTATTGTAAGTCAGTTTATATTATTTAAAGCAGCAATGCCAGTGGATGCAGCTACTGCAAGTAATTTGTTCATTCGCTTCGTTACCCAACTTTTAATGGTATTGATATAACTTTTTCCTGTGCCGCCTGTCCTACTAGCAAATTCTCCAAAACTGCAGTTTTGTCTAACAAAGTCTTACAAATTGTATCGAAAATACGTTTCTGGTCTAAAATTTAGACCTTTTATCATTTGTTCGAGCTCATTTTCTGATATGAAATCTTTGGCATTTCTGAAATCTTCCATTGCATTTACAGTTTCAACAGGTCAGAAGTCCAACGGGCTCTCTAGACCGTCATCTTCGTGATCATGTTCCTGTCGATTTCTTTCAATTTCTCCTACTTTTTCTGCAATCATTTCGAATGCTCTCTCTGTATTGTCTAATTTCACTTACGTTCACGGATACTTCACGTTATCCCTTACTTACTAAATCAACACAAGATATCTCTTCTACTTTGGGCATGACAGCACCGACCGAATCTTATCATTATCAGTTACAACTTACAACAGTACACCTACTGGCTACTATGTGTAACTGTGCTCTGTTTGAAAGATATAATTTTTCTTAAGTTATGTACCTACTGCAGAAGATGTGTTTCACCCCGTAAGGAATCGACCAACCGTTAGGCCGGTATAGAGGGCGGCTTCAGTGAGAAAACTCTTGGTTCTAATCCAACATGGGCAACTTTATATTTATTATATTTTCAGCTTATTGTTAGTAATAATGAAATACTAACATATATTTTTATTCTGTTTATATTAAATGAATTAAGTTTATATGTAATAATTTTTATTTAAATATTTACATAGTAGCTAGTGCTTTTATTACACAGGTTTTTTATACAATTCCAAGAATCTTTTATTTTTGTTTCGTCTTGTTATTTTCCTGTTTTCCATTTACTAAATTGTATAATATTATATTTATTTCACCATTGCCATAACATCCTCGAAAGCTCACTTAATATAGGAGTTGCACATGTAACGCGCAGGTGCCAGTTCGAGCCCCGCGATAAGTTACTTTTTGAGCCTTTTTTTATTTTTTTAACACATGGTTTTTTTAATTTTTCCGTTATCAGTACATGAAATACTAGTCGCACACCAAATTTAAAGCTCGTAGCCTTGCTAGAAGTACCTTAGCTTTTTGATGACAGTGAGTGTGTCTTTAAATCATAAAAATATTGTATTGAAAAAAAAAAATATCTTAGAAATTCAGTGTTTTCTGATTTTTTCCTTTGCATACACACAATTACCTAGCTTGATGCAAAATTTTAACTTTCTATGTTATCTGGAAGTGGGTAAGCTTTTTGATCTATATGTCAGTGAGTCAGTCATAAAAATGTCGATTTTCGGACGTTAAAATCTATACCAACCGTTTGAGCTGTGTTTATAAAATTTTGAGTGCTCGTTTATCTAGGAAGTCTTAATACATAAACCAAATTTGGTGTGTTTATGTTAAATAGATTTTGAGTTATGAAGGTGACAAAAGTGGCTCCAAATGGTTCGTGTAATATTACACATGGAGCTACTCGCCAGTTCTTTTTTGACGTGAACTTGGCTGGACACGCTCCGCGTGTCTAGATTCGAAGTAGGTAGCAGTGTACAATTTTCGAACGTCATTATTTTATCTACGTAATACGAGGTTCCTACCACTCGGAACTCGTATACCCACCGTTTCGGGAAGTGTTTGCGGAGTGAGAAGATACACTTATTATTATTTGGGGGAGGCCTATGTCCAACAGTGGACTAATGCAGGCTTATGATGATGATTTTGTATTTACTAAAATTCCAAGCTGGTTACTCTTTCTAGTGTTTACATAAAATAGCTATTTGGTGAAAAAAAAAAACACAATTAATGGTTCATGCAGTCAACTACCTTAATAGTAATTTACGAAGAGTTATAAAAATCGTTACGGCCATTTTTTAGAAAAATTACTAATGAAAGTTGGTTTGTATAGGAGGAACCTCAATCATGTTTTTTCCGGAGTAACCAACTATCTCATATCTAATTTTAAAAAATTGTGTTGCTTCGTCAAGTCGCATTATTTTTTGGTTTCCGATGTACCTAATTCTGAATTTTTACAGTATAAATATAATTAAAGAATTGGTTAATTGATAAAGAGTTTTAGAAGAGTACTTTTAAATAAATATTTATCATAATGTATCTGTGTACACTTTCTATTTTATGCCTGGAATGGGTAAACTATTGAAAATGATCTGTACCAACATTATTTTATTCAGTTTTGTCAATAAATAATATCTTCTCTTTATTGATTTAAGTTGGTGGGAAAAAACTTGCCAAGCTGCAATAATACATAACAAATTTTATTTGAAAGTAACTGAAGAACGTTATACATGACAGGAGTTGAGGAACTTCGAAACAATTTGGGATCCAGTGAGATATCATTTATTTTGTTAACGAAGTCATTATACCAGCGTATCTTACAAGCTTTTTATACGAACTTGGGTTTTTTTTTTTTACGGTATGGTATACTTTTTATGTGGCAGGACGTGAGCGACATCATCGCGGTGTACGAGGCAGGTTACAGCATCTCGCTGGTGGCGCTACTGCTGTCACTCGGCATCCTCTTCTATTTCAAGTGAGTCTCTCTCTCCCATCCCAGCGGTACTGCCCACTGCCGTGTGTGAGTGCGGGTGTAGTGCGGGTGGCTAATGCGGCTCATGTCCGTCCGTCCGCAGGAGCCTGCGGTGCGCGCGCATCACGGTGCACATGAACCTGTTCGCGTCGTTCGCGGCCAACAACGCGCTGTGGCTGGCGTGGTACGGCGGCGTGGTGCGCGCGCCCGCCGTGCTGGCCGCCAGCCCCGCGTGGTGCCGCGCGCTGCACGCCGCGCTGCAGTACGCGTTGCTCACCAACTACACGTGGATGTTGTGCGAGGGCGTGTACCTGCACACGGTGCTCGTGAGCGCCTTCGTGTCCGAGCGGCGGCTGGTGCGCGCGCTGCTGGCGGCCGGCTGGCTGCTGCCGGCGCCCTGCGTGCTGCTGTACGCGGCTCGGCGCGGTGCCGCCGGGGACGCGCTCTGCTGGCTCAGCGAAGGAGCGCCGCACGCCGAGCTGGCTGTGCTCGTGTGCGCCGCCGTGCTGCTCAACGTGGCCTTCCTGTGCAACATCGTGCGCGTGCTGTGCACCAAGCTGCGCGCGGGCGGGGGCGCGGGGGGCGCCGGCCGCGCGCAGCGCCCCTCCGCCACGGCGCTGCACGCGCTGCGCGCCACGTGCCTGCTGGCGCCGCTGCTGGGGCTGCAGTACCTGCTGCTGCCGGTGCGGCCGCCGCGCTCGGCCAGCTGGTGGCTCGCCTACGAGTACGTGTCGGCGCTGAGCTCCTCGCTGCAGGGACTCTGCGTGGCGGTGCTCTACTGCTTCTGCAACGGCGAGGTGCTGGCGCAGCTGCGGCGGCGCTGGCGCGTGCTCACCTTCCGCCCGCGCGCCAATTCCACCACCAACACCACGGTCTCCGTGAGTATCGCCCCGTGGAGTGCGCTGTGCGCGCGCGTGTCGCCTTCTGACCGCCTTGTTGTTGCAGTTCGTGCGATCGGCGGCGCCGGGAGCGCAGGAGGACAAGGTGTGACTAGCGGCGGGCGGCGAGGCGCCCCCGCAGCCCGCCGCCGCCGCCGCCGGCGCCCCCGCCGGCGCCCCCGCCGAGCGGCGCCCCCCGGCCGGCCCCGGTGCGGGCGCCGGCGCGCGCCACATCCGCTTCGAGTGCGCCGACAGCGACGAGGACGCGCCGCCGCACACGCGCCTGCTGTGAGCCGCCCCGTGAGTGCGCCGCTCGGTGTCTTGCGACTCAGTGTCAATGCTCTTTCTGAAGTGAAGTGACAATTTTGTTGACTTCTATTAACGATTACTCGGTGCCATTACTTTGTGCTTTTTGTTCGCAATTCTATTCTCAGTTTTCCACTAATAAATCTATTTAGCAAATACAAGTGCACGCAACTGTGACTGCAGTGACACTGAAATAGGAAACTTTTTGTGTGAAGCTGTCAGTTGAAGGAATTTAATGGTGTTTAGGGTACTTACTGTAAATAGATGTCGTGTAAGAATATACCTAGTCAATATAAGGTTATAAGAATTGAGAGTGGTGTGCCGTGCTGCGCGGTGCCCATACTGACTACTGTTGTAAATATTTATTGTTGTTGAACAAATTGTTATTAGGAACAAGAATACAATAAAAGTCTACTTGTTGCAGATTTTAGCAAGTCTAACGTAAAGCGTAAAGGGAAAGGATAAAAATCAAAGGACAATGCAAAAAACATGGAACCTGGAGCAATCGGTCCCAAAACAATGAAAAAAATAAAAGTATATATTTGTACGAGCCGGTACACCTGGGACTGAGATATGGTGACTTATATGGGACGTAGGCGGCCTTCCAGTCGATGGACCGATGAGCCGGTCAAGAGCGTGGGAAGTAGCTGGGTGCGGGCAGCGCAGGACCGGCTAGGGGCTGCTGTGCAAATCCTCGGGGAGGCCTTTTTTCAACAGTGGACGTGTTTCTGCTAATATGATGATTAGGGTTCCTTCGAAAGAGTGCCAACGAAACTTTTTATCTAAGCCAATGTCTGTCCATCCGTCCGCCTTATCTTTATAAGTCCGGCTGTGTCTTGATCCTATATTTTAACTGTATTAGGTAGCTGGTTGCGTTTTAAAGGTATTTTTTTAAATATAATATGTATTATTATGGTGCATATATACTGCTCAAAAGAAAATATAGGCCAGCAGGATTTTTGTTATATCATTAAAATAATAAAAGTAGGTAATAGGTAATATTTTTTCCGTTTAAATAAAATATCTACGTTTTAATAAAATAATGTTATTGTTTACAATTTAAGCTAATAAATAAAATAAAAAATGAATAAATGTTTCAAATAATGCTCAGTAATGTTACAATGAAAACACCGAGGCAATATCTCTTATTTTCTTTTGAGCAGTATATTAAAGCTATCAATAACAGTCTTGCCATGGCAAAAACGAACTTGAAAATTTGATGAGGATCGATTGTTTTGCATTTACAGAGTCCAAAAAATCTATAATAAAATATATATTTTTTTTATGTGTGGGTTCGAGCACCTGGATTTGAATACAAAATAATTCATTATAGTTTATCTAGCTTTTGTTTTGTTATTTGGTGTTGCTATTTTTTTAGGCAAACTACTTTATATGTGGTATTCATACGGTCTCCTCTATTAGATTGTTTTTATTATTATTGTTTTGTTTAAAAACTCAAGCATTAGCAAGGGATCTATCTTAGTATAGTGCAGTGGCACGTGACATTGTTTGCCACAAAAGATATTAACTATAAAAGAAAAATGTATGGCTTTGTAAATTTAACTCAATGTATTATTTTATTCGATGTGTGAACTTTGAATAACAATGATTCACAAAATGACGGCGGTAGCACTCGACTAGTCCACGCATAGGTAGTACTTACAGATACTCTTCCTGCATTTTCAACTCGCGTATACCTATACCTGAAACAGAAATTTGGCCTTTGAACAATAACGAAAGGGTCTAAATCTATGCGTGAAGGACCAACATCTACTACTGCTATATCCCAGTAAAGCAGCAGGTGTTGGCCGGCTCGGCGCTGCGCTAGCGCCACTGTCAGCTGTAAAATAATTGTAGATTATGTGTCCACTTGTTGTACATAGTTTTTATAAGCTGAAAATTATAAACACAGTTACTTCACTCTTTGTTTTATTTGTTCAATTAGCTTCAAATCTCTGCTACTTACTTATTTTATACATGTACCACCGGCACCATAGAGACCGTACAAATCGCGTAAATCGCCTGAACTGAGTATATCCGAACGTGATACAGGGGGCCTAAAAGTGCCGTGAGTTGCTTCGAGAAAAGGATACGGGTGCCTCCGTCCACCTTATTTTGCTTCGCAACAAGACTTGGCGGAGCCATTGCCGTAGCTCCAGATGATAATATGGTTTGAAAATGAAAATGAAAATATTTTATTCGAAGTAGGTAGCAGTGTACACTTTTCGAACGTTATTCTTTTATCTACCTAACACGAGGTTCCTACCACTCGGAACTCGTATACCCACCGTTTCGGGAAGTGTTTGCGGAGTGAGAAGAAACGGCGGGCCCTAAAGAAACTCCCTCCAAAAAATATCACGTGATTAATGGACGGCCCCTATGGACACTACCTGCCGCTCTCTGAATGCTACCTCACCCCTCCTGTGTGACCGATGTGTGACCATTTGTCAAGGGGTTGGCAAACCAAAGCACAGTATAATAACTAAAGACATTTTTTTTAAGGAAAGAGTTAAAGGTTTCTAAGGCTATACAGCCTTGTCTGGTGTATACAGTCTTCTTTTTATTTGTAAAAGTCAAGCTAACAATAAAGACAATGAGGGCTTATTATTGAATCTCGATTCAACCCTAGTACATCACGCACACATTTACATGTGTACAAACATGAATGTCTATGTAGTAATTGTAGTACGAGTTGCAAAATGTAACCATGTATCACAAGGAACAGACCAGAATCAATAGGCCCGTAGGTAGGGGAAAGGTCGAAATCTTTGGGATCCGAAGAGTCTTTGACCTTTTTTGTTTCTTTTTTCAGTCAGTTTCTTTATTCAGTCAATAGTTTTAGTTATTTCATGTCGATGGGTCCTACGTATAATTCCGTATCTGCCAGATACGTAGTTATATGACTTTTGCATTTTCGTAATCTACAACCGTACCTATCACCTCAACAGAAAAGTTAAAACTAAATACAAATATTTCATACATTTCTGAAAACGTATAACTCAGTATGTGAATTTGAAGTCCGAAGTAATAATATGTATCTGCCACTTCTGCACTTTTACACGGCAACACCTCCCCCCCCCCCCCCCCGACCGCATCTGTTAAGAAATGACCACGCTGAATACGTTAAAAACAACCGACTTCAATCGCAACAACTCCAATTTTGCTATGTTTTTGTTGATTTTCTCAAAAACCTCTGAATCGATTTCGATAAAATTTATATGGGACCACCTGTGAAGTATACCCTTTCAAACAAAAAAAGAATTTTTGAAATCGGTTCAGGTGTCTTCGAGTAATCGGTGAACATACATAAAAAAAAAAAGATTCCGGCGAATTGAGAACCTCCTCCTTTTTTTGAAGTCGGTTGAAAACAGAGGAAAATACGGCTAAATGTTAGAACAGTTAATACACGCAATTGCTTAGTTCCTTACTATAATCTTCCGATTCTCTTTTAATGTAATTCAATTAAGCGAATTTACTTTTAAACTTATATTATCTTTTATAATTGTAAGCTAGGGACAGTTGATAACCCCTTTTAATTTTGTTATCTGACTTTGTAGTTATAAGGGAAGGTACAAGAAAAAGATACGTTATTTATCTATTTATTATTTGCGAGTGTTCAGTGGGACCTCTGGTGCTGATGAATCTTATGTTGTTATTGGTACCAGGGTGTCTCGTACAAGTTTCCACCCCCACTCTCGAGGAGGCAGCTCCTTGCCGTCCTAAGCCATTTATACACTTGGTGACAGATGCACCGGGAATGCTGTTTAGCTGCGCATTCATTCGGTGGGAGAGAGCTGATGATAGGCTTAATATTTGGCACTGACCTCATCATCATCATCATCATCATCAGCCTGCATTAGTCCACTGTTGGACCTAGGCCTCCCCCAAGACACGCCACTTCCCAAGTAGCACAAGTAGCATTATAAGAGACCACATTTGGTGTACACGGAAACTAAGAGCTGTATAAGACAGTGTTATAATGGTGTTTACAGCGCTGTAAACACCGATATAACTCTTATTTGGACACAAATTATTCAGCCTATGGTTCTAATTTGGTTCACATTTCTACTTAAAAGCATTATAGTAGCACTATATTGGAATTATTATGGTTCACAAGGCTGTTTATCAGCTGCTTAACGGAATACGATTATCCTGTTATACAGACTAAGCGCTAGGATTGGATGACTGCTAGTCTTAAATAACGCTTTAGGTTCTTTATTATTCTTCGATCACTAGAAAACTTTATTTTATTTGCCAGAGCTGCTTTAAATAGCATTATAGTGGTGCCGATAATTTCCCAGAGTGTGATTAATGGTGAAGTGAATGTTATAATTGAGAATTTTTGGTTACTTAGGTATAAATACACTTTTATTATGTTATTAGCATGTGAAAACACTTGGGATTGCAAGTTCACTGTGAATGTTTATATGGTTTTAAAGCAAAAAAATTACGCGCCTCGAAAATATCTCGTTTTTAATTAGAAATATTGTGAAAAAACTAATACGTTAAAATATTTTTGTCTGATTTACATAAAATTATGCAAAGTTTTATATTATATTATAATAAGTGTATGTTTAAGGTGTAATTAAAAGCAGAAATTATTAGTAAAACATAAATAACAACATAATCTTGTTATATGATATACTGTTTAGGTTATAACAAAATGGCGCATTCTTAAGAAACCTATGTGAACTCTTTTAATCCTGAATAAATTACCATGGCTATACAAGAGTACACTCCAGTTCCTCTATTATGCTTATTGCAGTAAATAAGAGTTCAAGTGAACCATTTCACAGCCAAATGCTGTATTTCTGAGTTAGACGAGGATCTCCAAATACGTTTGGTGTTCACGTGTGTTAATTAAACACCTTTATACAACTTTGCAAAAGAGGCTAATAACAGAATCGAGGTGAACCAATGTGGAACTTTTTGCGTGAAATCACTCTAAATGTACACCACTCTAAGACTATTGGCTGTACGGTAGTTCACAGTGACTCTTTTAAAATGCTAGCATTATAGTGGTGTAATTCTACGTCTTTATACAGCAATTATCATATTCTACTACCACTAAAATTCTCTTATGCAACCAATGCGATAAAGGCTGTAAGAAAGCATTTTTGACATCTGCTTTAACTCTGATCCCGTAACAGTAGTGTCCGTTTACTTTTATTACTTTTATAATGCTATTATACAGATCAAAGCGTAATGCGCAGCTCTAAGTTCTCGGTTGAACCATATTAAGTGTTTATTAATTCCTTAAGTTCCGAGTTATACCAAACGTGATCTTTTGTAATGCTACCTGTGCTACTTGGGTTATACCTATCTTCGGCCACGCGCATCCAGCTGTTACCAGCAACCTTGCGCAGATCATCGCTCCACCTAGCCGGGGGGCGTCCCACGCTACATTTGCCCAAACGCGGTCTCCACTGTAGCACTCTGTTTGTCCACCGGTTGTCAGTTCTTCGACATACATGTCCGGCCCATTGCCACTTCAGTGTGCCAATTCTCTGAGCAATGTCGGTTACTTTGTTTCTCTGGCGAATAACCTCATTTCGGATTCGGTCGCGCAGAGAAACTCCGAGCATGGCTCTCTCCATGCCACGCTATGTGACTTTGAGCTTGTGGACTAACTGCACTGTTAGTGTCCACGTTTCGGCGCCATATGTCATCACGGGTAGGACGTACTGGTTGAAGACTTTTGTCTTCAGGCATTGCGGTATTGGCGACGTGAATATGTGACGAAGCTTTCCGAATGCTGCCCAGCCTAGCTGTATTCTTTTACTGGCCTCCCTCTCGAAGTTGTTTCTACCTAACTGCACGATTTGCCCGAGGTAGACATATTCTTGAATAGCTTCGAGAGGTTTCTCTCTCGGCGGAGGCTGACCTCATGATCGACTGGAAATACTGACTCCTAGTTCTGTGAGTATCGTTGGTGAAGATGTGGACCTCGCTATCCTTTTTCGCTTCCCCTCCTTGCGCCCAAGACATCCTGCTCCTGAAATCTGGCCGAAGGAAAACCAAAACCATAACACTGTCCACCAAAGAGCTGTAGCAGCATGGATTTTGTTAGATATGGGACAGGCACGAGTAAAACGACAGAGGGCTCGTTGCGCACTGACTGTATTCAGTAATGGAGGGGCGGGCGCAGCCGCCTGCTTATACTAGACAAGTACCTAACACATCTTCCCCCTTAAAAAAGTTTGGTACATATATTAAACAGTGAAACTAATATAACTTAAAAATATTTTTTATAATCTATTTTGGGACGTGGACGTAATCTATGGGCAACCACTGGCTGAGGGCTTTTCTCTGCCTCGACAAAAATATCCTCCTGAACATCTTGTTCATTATGCCCCTGAGAAGGTGATGTAGAATGACGATTTTCTACCGGTGACGGTAGTGACGGCGGCGGTGACAGCGGTTGAGCAGATTCTGCTGGCTGCGGCGGCGGCGACGATGACGACGTGGGGAGCGACGGCGACGGCGGCGGCGACGGCGGCGGCGGCGACGACGTGGGGAGCGACGGTAGTGGCGGCGACGACAGCGGCGGCGACGGCAGCGGCGGCGACGGCAGCGGCGGCGACGGCAGCGGCGGCGACGTGGGCAGAGACGGCGGCGGCGACGTGGGTAGAGACGGCGGCAGCGGCGGTGGTGGCAGAGACGAAGACGGCGGTGTCAGAGATTTTGGGTAAGTACCATCGATTATGTCTTCAAAATCGTGTTTTCCTCTATATTCTTTGTTTTGGTTGTCACACGTCCCTTTGTATGCTATTATTTGATTTTTGTGTTTTTTTACAATTTCAAATGTTAAATTATCCTTAACTAAATAAAGAACTTTACCAATTCGTTTTTCAATAATGCCTTTACACCAGGAATATTTACTTTTGTTTACAAATTTTTTATACAATACACATTCTCCCTTTACAAATCCTTTATTTTTCTTGTTTACATTTTGTTTAATTTGCGAAAACTGTTTATTTTCGAAAGTATTTTTAATTGTCGGTGACGAGAGCGAAGGCGATATAGGATAAATTAAATCTAATCGCGTTCTTAGTTTACGACCAAAAACTAACTGGGAGGGTGAGAACCCAGTAGTGGAATGCACCGAGTTACGATAATCCATTAAATGTTTTAAAAGTTTTGCTTTGGTTTCCTTTTGGTTACGGCTTGACAAAATACTTGATTTTATCCCTTTTTTAACAATCTTAACGAAACTCTCGGCTTGGCCATTGCTCGCCGGGTGATAAGGTGGAGATGTTAAATGTGAAATCCCATTTATTTCACAGAACTTTAAAAATTCTTGCGAGCTAAAAGCTGTACCATTGTCACTCACTATAGTTTTTGGTATTCCAAATCGTGACATAAAGTCATACATTTTCTCTATTACTGCAGTGGAGCTACAACTATTATGCATGTCATACACTTCAACCCACTTAGTATGGGCATCCACAACCACTAAATACGAATGACCATTAATGGGACCCAAGAAGTCTATATGTAGCCTCTCGAAAGGCTGCGACGGATATTCCCACGGTGAGGGGGGCGCGCGCGGGGGGGACGGCCGCAGCTGAATGCACACCTCGCAAGTACCGATCATTCTTTCTAATGCGTCATCGATGCCCGGAAACCAGAACCTAGAACGAGCTTCAGCCTTAGTTTTCACTATACCTAGATGTGACGAATGAAGTTCCGATAAGACCCTTTGACGTAAGGATTCCGGGATCACAACTTTGTGTCCTCTCATGACACACCCATTTTCGAACGACAACTGTGACCTACAGTAATGAAACGGTTTCATATGAATGTTTGTCATTTTTTTAGGCCATCCGTTCAGTATATAACTAGAAACGCGACTTAAAATTACATCTTTACGTGTTTCATCGCTCAACTCATTTAACGTAATCGGCAAACTTCCATCTACAACGAAACACACGTAAGCGGCGCGATCGCATTCGGTGACGTCATCGCCGGCGCATAAGGGCCGCTTCGCACTTGTGCGCGGCCGCTCCTCCGGCAGACTGGCGCGCGATAAATAATCGGCACTATTTTCACCTGATCGAATGAATTCTATGATATAGTTATATCCACTTAAGAACATCGCATATCTTTGTAAGCGATTCGCTGATACTTCAGGAATACCCTTGTATGGACCGAAAATTGAAATTAACGGTTTGTGATCAGTACGTAATATGAACGGTACAGACCTACCATACAAATATTGATGAAAACGACGTACCCCAAATATGATAGCTGTCGCTTCCTTCTGTATTTGCGAATAGCTTTTTTCCGCAGTATTCAATGTGCGTGACGCAAAAGATATTGGTTTCTCTATTCCGTTGCAATCTACTTGTGACAAAATTGCCCCTAAACCGTGAGGGGATGCATCAACTGTCAAAATCAACTTAGCTTTCATATCAAAATGAGTTAACACTTGGTCTGAAACTAAACATTTTTTAATGTCACTAAATGCCTTTTCGTGCTCAGGACCCCATTTCCACTTATTTTCTTTTTTTAACAAATCATAAAGCGGGCTAAGGATAGTGGAAGCACCATTAATAAAACTGCGGTAATAATTCACTAACCCCAGAAATGACTGCAATTGTGCGACGTTGGTAGGTACAGGTGCATCTAAAACTGCCTTAATTTTATCGGGAGATTTTTTTAAACCGTCTTTATTAATAATGTAACCCAGATAGTTAATCTCATCTTTAAAAAATTCACACTTTTCCCGTTGTAAAGTTAGCCCTGCGTCCTGTAGTCTTTTTAAGACAGCATTCAATCGTGCCCAATGTTGGGTTTTATCGACACCTGTAATTAACACGTCATCGAGTAGGCACAGCACCCCCTCCATGCCCGCCAGCACGCACTCCATGGCGCGCTGGAAGATAGCCGGCGCGCTCGCGAGACCGAACACTAACCTTTTATATTTATACAGACCGCGATGCGTATTGATGCATGTTATTTTTTGTGATTCGTCATCTAATAAAAACTGGTTGTAGGCCATTGAAAGGTCTAACTTCGAAAACTGTTGACCTCCGTGTAGATTGGAAAATAATTCATTTACCGTCGGAAGAGGGTATTGTTCGACTAACAACTGTTTATTGATACTTACCGAATAGTCTACACATAACCGTACGGAGCCGTTTTTTTTTAAAACAGGCACGATTGGTGACGCGTACTCTGAGTACTCGACGGGTTCCAGGACGTCTAATTTAACTAGCCTATCGATTTCTGCATCTACTTTTTCGCGCAAAGCAAAAGCCATAGGACGTGCTTTAAAAAAAATAGGCCTGGTATTTTCCTTCAACGTCAGTTTTACTTTATATTTATTAAATGAGCCTAATCGGTCCGAAAATAATTGGGGATAACTTTGTTCCAATTGTTTTACTGTAAAAGTACTGTCATTACTATTACAATAATTCACCGACGACAGCTGAAATTGAAAAATAGATAAAAAATCTCTTCCTAGCAATGGGGGGCCGCTAGTATTTACAACATAGACATCAAGGTTGTGAGTACTGCCCGCGTATGACACAGCCAACCGAACTAACCCTAAGCACATTATCTTATCACCTGTATAGGTCATTAACTTTTTCTTAGTGATAGACAATGGTACCTTTGAAAAATGTTGTTTATATAACTCTTCCGAAATTACAGTTACAGCAGATCCGCTGTCGATTTCAAACTGTAAATCTACCCCATGGACTTTAACCCATTCCACTAGTGGTTCTCCCCTTAGTGATCGGATATTATACAACTCACCATCATCGTCAACGCCCTCGTCATCGGTACCCATATCCACGTAGTTCACTTTCCCGCACATCCTACGAAGATGACCTTTGACATTACACTTTTTACATACGTAATTTGCATATTTACACTCTGTCGGCTTATGATTAGTGAATCCACAAACCGAACATTTCACTTTCCCTGAACCACTGCGTTTCTCACTGTTTTTAACACTGTGCTGGATTTTGTACAGCTGCGCGCTAGCGAGCGCGGTGCTCGCGCTGCCGCCCGCCATGGCGGCACCGGCGCGCGCGCATCGCATGTTCTCCGCTATTTCCACTGCTTTTGCCAAAGTTAGTTCCGACAAATCATGGGCATAAAGTTTTTCTTTTTCCTTTCCAGGTAACATCCCCATGATGAAATGATCCCTGAGCGTTTCTTCAATATTTAGAAAATCGCAATTGGCGGTCAACCCACGTAACCTTGCTGCCCACTGGGAGTACGTTTCGCCGGGTTCTTGCGAAGCAGCGTAAAACTTATGGCGCTCGCTGAATCCTACCCGCTTTGGAGTAAAATGATTATCCAATATTCGCAGGATATCTTCATATGGCACTATCTGAATATCCTTCGGCAACGCTAAATCTGCCAACAATTTGTAGGTGCCATCGGAGAGTGCGCTTAGCAGAATCGCTCGTCTTTTTGTTCCTGTCGCGTCTGTCAAACTATCTATATCATTAGCGATATACCACTGTGTTAAACGACTTTTATATGTACTCCAATTTTGCACACTGTGATCAAAATTACTTAAAACACTAAACTGAAATCCAGACATTTTTTGTACGTGGGTAATTCGCGTTAAAAATTCCGGTTCTCGTCGCCACTGTTAGATATGGGACAGGCACGAGTAAAACGACAGAGGGCTCGTTGCGCACTGACTGTATTCAGTAATGGAGGGGCGGGCGCAGCCGCCTGCTTATACTAGACAAGTACCTAACAGATTTCAACACATTCTGTTCTCATATTTATATACTAGCTGCCATTATAGCCATTTATACCAGCAAGATGAGAACCACTCTCCGTGACCTCTCATTATCGATCATGCATCGAACAATGCTTCTTACTAACCAGCAACACTAACTTTCCTCAACCAGTACCGCTTCCAGTCGTTCATGAGGTCTGTAGCAAATATTAAACCTGACATCAGCTCCTTCCCGACTGAATGCGCAGCTAAACAGCATTCCCGGCGCACCTACCTCTAAGTGCAGAAGTGGTTCGAACATGAGTTGCTTCCTCAAGAGACAGGGTGGAAACATATAGAAGATACCCTGATGCCAGTAACAACAGAAGATTCACCAGCACCTGATGTCCTACTGAGTTTTGCCGCTGCACCAACGATTGTGGTAGTGGTAAATGTGGATGCCGGAAAGCAATGCGGAACCGGATTTTATGGCTTTAAAATCAGTTCAGAAATCTTAAAATCCTATTTGATCATGGGAGATTTGATCCTTGTATTAAATCTACCCTAACTTTGTGTATAAAGTCTCCATAACACTACTTATGTTAAAAAATATTTCAAAGAAACTTTGCATTCACTGTTTCGACAAAATAACAGGTACATTAGAAATATTTTATAGGGTTGGCGTTAAAAGATAATTATTAACTACCTAAAAGATAATTTCTTAAGTCGAAAACAACAAACCGGCACTATATCAAAATATGTCAAGTTTGATAGCTATCCTTTTTGTACATGTGTTTTGGGCCCTATGGCTACCAGTGGTTCTAGTTCAAATAATTCTAGGATATTTCATAGGTTTCATATCTTGATGTACCATGTCTCCCAGAGGGATCATGTGTCCTCAGTTATTTTTTCATTTTACAGCTATCGTTCCAAAGTAAAACTGCGTATCCTGCCAGTTACGTAATTATTCATCGGAATGTCTACAGTTTTTTGTTTTGTAAATTCTTTATATTTCGAACAATAAATCCGTATAGGTAACTTACACGAAACATGTTTTTTAAATTTGTAAGAATAAGTCGGTAACTGTCAGTCACCGACTGATTCCGCGAAATGTCTTTTCCATATTTTGCAGAATAAAGCCGCAACTGGCACATCCGCGAATTATCGTTGTTTTTTTGTATACCGTATCTACAATATTTACTAAATCTACAATTTAATATTAATATTGAATACAATAGAACACAATGTTATACGGAGTTATACGTAGCGTACGTCGATATTGAAACTTAGACTCACACCAGATAAAATGTGCTAAAATTATGTACATCAAAGTTTTTAGGGTTTAGGGGTAGTCAACAAGGAACCCTTATAGTTTCGCCATGTCCGTCCGTCTGTCTGTCTGTCAGTCTGTCTGTCTGTCGGCGGTTTAGCTCGGAGACTATTAGTACGAGATAACTGTAATTTGACACGGATATACCTACATATTAATCACGCCGCCGACAAAATGGTAGAATAAAATCTTTAAAAAAATTTTTTGGGTACCTTTCACGCGAAGTGGGGATGAAAAATGTTTTCTTTACTAGCCAATTATGAGTTTGTGAAAACCATTTTTCGATTCAGGGTTTCGTTTTCAAAATATTAAGCTTTAAAGTGCAACGGGTGCGGTAAGAAAATCCAGTCTATTAACTATATGGAATGTACCAAATGTAAAAGCCTTTACCACATAGTATGCATAAACATAACAAAAAAGGCATTTGACGACATGACTCCCGAAACTAAGCAAAGCTGGTTGTGCGTGGCCTGCACGAGCGCGGTGCCGACTGACAACAGAGCAGAAACGCCTGTGCGAGGCGCTAATTCTCATTTGAACAGCACCTTTTCAAAAGATCCTTTTGTGACCGTTACTCGCGGTAGTGGCTCTAAGGTCGGCGGCAGTCCTGATGATCACAAAAATGATCCCTATGACCGCCTGTTGTTAGAAATTAGAGAGATGAAACTTAAACTAGAAGACATTTCCGATAAGAGCTCTGAAATTGAACTGCTGAGGAAGGACGTACAAGACTTAAAAAAGAGCTTTTCATTGCTACTGACACAATGAACCTGAGAATAGAAAAGTACGATAAGAAACTTCAGGAGCAAGAAAATGAAATTGCCAACCTCAAAATCTCTCTCTAAAGGAAATGCAAAAACTACAGAGCGAGGAACAACAAAATAATCTTAGGAATGTCATCGAAATTGCTGGTGTACCTGAACAAGAGAATGAAAATGTTTACCATCTGGCCATGCTTTCTACCAAATTAATCGGTGTAGACCTGCCTGAAAATGAGGTAGACTCACTATCGCGCGCCGGTCCAGCGCGCAACAAGACCTCCAAGCGCTCCGAGCACTCTCCGCGGCCCATAGTCGTCAAGCTCCTGCGCCGATCTAAACGGGACGAGATAATCAAAGCAGCTAGGCTGCGAAAGAATGTCACCTCCAGTGATGTTGTTACTGGTTCATCTAGCAAACTGTACTTCAATGAAAGGCTGACAAAAGAGAGGCGCTACTTATTTCGTGAAGCCAGGTTGCGTGCTAAACAACATAAGTTCCAATACTGCTGGGTCAGAAATGGTGCCATATTTGTGCGATCATCGGAACAGAAACCTGCCATCCTTATCCGGGATTCAGAGGATCTGGATGCCAAAGTCGGACTACACATGCCCGAGCCCGTTCCCACAAAGGTCTCCATGCAAAATGACGAGTGATCTTCTCCTCTCAACAATGATCTGGATAAGCTTTTTGTTTAGCTGTATCAAGACCAGTAATATATCCGTACCCTCTAAAATTGCCCATTCACTTACACACCTCTCCAACACTTATACACTCGCACTGACACTCATCTTAACACTACGTGTCATATCACGTCTACTCACTAGAGTACTACTCACTATTCTTCATTAGAGCGCACCAAGTCATGACTCCAATTACCGCTTTCCTTCAGTCTAAACCCAACATGCACTTAGTTGCTTTCTTGCTTCTATCAACATTGGTAGGAAAATTTTCCTGCGATCCGCGTGCCGTGAATAGCCCGACACCGTTTCAGAGTTTCATCATCTTCAAACATATCAAACCTATTTAAGCTTATGTACTAGAAACTTCAAAACACAAATCATTAATCCTTCTTGGTGACGTCAATTTAAATATTCTTGATCCTAATGACAGTAGTTGTTTCCAATACCTATGCCTTATAGCAGAAAATGGACTCACTCCTGCAATAACTAAACCTACTAGAATTAACAATTGTCTAGACCACATATTTGTTAGAGCCAATCCTGGAAAAGCTGTAGGCTTGGTGTGTAAGGTAGATATAACAGACCACAACTTCGTCATGATGGGTCTGTCATGTCATGTAGCAAAAACAAAGAAACTAAATTGCCAAGAATAATTCGTAAAATCAATTATGAGGAGGTCCGCCGTGAATTGCTCCACGCGGACTGGTCCAGTGTAATCCCAAAATATAGATGAAGCTGTACGAAACTTTAACAATATCCTAAGCAAGGCTGTAGACAAGCACACTGTAGTAAAGAGAGCAAGTAGATCAAAATACGTACTGAAACCCTGGATCACTCCTGGGCTCATGAGATGCATGAGGCACAAAGACAAATTACATCAAGATTGCCGTAAAAAACCAAATGATAAAGTTCTAGAACGAATTTACAAAAGATATAGAAACTATCTAGGTAACCTGCTTCGCAAACTTAAAACAGAATACGAAAACAAGTTGCTAGAAGAAAACAAAAATAAGCCAAAGGGACTCTGGAAAGCAATAAATGAGATCAGTCACCGCTCCCCAAAAAACAAATGCCCTTCAGAACTTACTAAAATTAAGAGCTCATTAAATAAGTCACTTGACTACTGTAACTCATATTTCGCCACGGTTGGTAAAAATTTGGCAGATAATCTAATGACCAAGTTAGGCAGGAACCCAGAACTAGACCTACCAACCCTATCTGACCAACGTGACTCCGTACCATTTTCATTCTTCATGCAGCCCACCGATGTATATGAGGTTGACAGCCTTGTTGGGCAGCTGAATAATGACAGTTCTCCCGGTATAGATGGACTCACTACAACTCTAATTAAAGAGCTCAAACCTGCAATCCTAGAACCGCTGACTTACTTACTAAACCTGAGTATTAGGACAGGGATATTCCCTCAGGCATGGAAACTAGCAGCTGTTGTACCCATTCATAAAACTGGACCCAAAAATGTCCCGGAAAACTACCGACCAATCTCCTTGCTGGTAGCATTTTCAAAACTATTAGAGAGAGTTGTCAATAAGCGACTCACTAAATACCTTGAAAATCATCAGCTGATCAATGAGAAACAATTCGGATTCTGACGTGGTGTTTCCACAGAAGACGCAGTTGAGTCGCTTACCTCCTTGGTCTCTACTTATGTAGATAGAGGTGAGAAATGTGTCGGGGTCTTTTTGGATCTCGCAAAGGCCTTCGACACTGTCTCGATCCCCATACTGTTGAGAAAGCTTGAGCTCCTAGGCATAAGAGGTCATCCCTTGGACTGGTTTGCAAGTTATTTAGGAAATAGGCGACAGTGCTTAAAAATCGAAGGCAAAACAAGTGCAGAATTACCAGTTGACTTTGGAGTCCCGCAGGGAAGCGTATTGGGCCCCACCCTTTTTCTTACCTATATAAACGACATTCATAAATGTAGCTCCATTGATACTGATATTTTGTACTATGCAGATGATACAGTAGCTCCTTTTCACGGTTGCTCCTGGGCAGACACATATAATAAGGCAGAAACGGGATTATCCACTTTAAAAGAGTGGTTCGATCAGAACCTGCTCACAGTTAATTCAAATAAAACAAAATTCTTGGCATTTCATAAGCATGGTTCAAAGGCAGTAAAGTTACCACCAATTATAAAATTACACTCTGCTTGCAACTCCAGCCAGTGCACATGTGAAGCTATAGAAAGAGTTGACTGTATAAAATATCTAGGAGTTCTAATTGACCACAAACTATCGTTGAATGCACATATCGCCTCCTTAGCTGATCGTGTAAGACGGCTAATATATGTAATGAAACTGCTAAGGGACTCTGCAAACAAATGCGTGTATAAACAAAACAAATGCGTGCAAACAAATGTGGCGTATCGGGAGCCGGGTCGTTCCCTTCCCTCAAATATGGTTGAGGGGAGCGATGGCTGACTCTCGCGTTATACTCGTGATCGGGTGCTGTCCGTGTGAACTGGCCTGCTCTTGTCATTGGTTTTTTGGAATTTGTTAGTCATTAGCTACAAACAATTTTTACTTTTATCTCTTTTGAATCCTTTCTTTATTCTTATTTTTGTATATTTTATTTACAGACATGACATTGTATAATTCATTTATTGATCTAGCATTAAGATGTAATAGAATATAAGACTTAAAAAAAAAAATGTGTTGGAGGGAGTTTCTTTAGGGCCCGCCGTTTCTTCTCACTCCGTAAACACTTCCCGAAACGGTGGGTATACGAGTTCCGAGTGGTAGGAACCTCGTATTAGGTAGATAAAAGAATGACGTTCGAAAAGTGTACACTGCTACCTACTTCGAATAAAATATTTTCATTTTCATTTTCATTTTCATTTTCAAAACAATTCTAAGATTGGTCTATATTTCACTATGTGAATCTTTAATTACCTATTGTAACAAAATCTGGGGCGGGAGTTGTGTAACCACGATGCTAACTTTGGAGAGAGCACAGCGTTCAGTTCTTAAGGTAATGTTAAGAAAACCATTTAGGTTTTCCACTTCAAAACTGTATATCAGTATACAGTAGCGTACAGTAGTAGTAGTTTAGCTTCAGAGCTAAAGTTCTCAACGTTCGCCAACTATATATTTTAAAATCATCTCTATGTACCCATAGGAAAGCTCTTCAATCAGATGAATATACAGAACTCAAAACAAAACGCAAATTTAGGGTTCAACAGCCTCAAGTAAAGTCTGAATTTGCTCGTAAGTTGCCCACCTTTATGCAGCCCTTCTTGTACAACAGAATATTAAAGCATTGTAATATCAAAGACAGTAGTGTAAAGGATGCCAAACGAATTATTAGAGACTGGTTGCAGGAACTCTCATACACGGATACAGAAAACCTTATCAAACCCACTATATAACCGCGCACGCACACACACATGCACACGCAAACACTCACACACACATCCACACACACACACATACACACACACACACACACACACAGACACACACACGCGCACACGCACACACACACACACACACACACACACACACACACACACACACAAACTTTACTAATTTGCATGCATTATACCCTATCCCCCTACATTATTGGTACCTTGCTCATTGAACAATAATGTATTACTACTAATCTGATTTAGAACTGAGATAAGATAAAATAAAATAAATTGTATTATATTAAGTTAGGATCTAAACAAAATATTGCCTTTTATAAGTCAATTTGTAAAACATTTGTTAATATGTATAATATTTGTTAGCTCATCAAACAGTAAAAAGCTACTAAGTTTTAATACGCATCTTCTGGTGCCCAAGATACAGGCTGTGCCTAGTTTGGGACCCATGTAAAACTCATATGTATGTAAATTACTGTTTAAATAAATTATTTGTATTTGTATTTATTTGTAAATTTTTTGGTAAAGTCATGTGTCCCCGTCCCCCCCTCTGCCAGCTAAACGGTTGTTTCTAGAAACGTGAAAAAAAAACATGGTAGTAGTATATATAACGAAGTTAAAAGGAAAACTATCACTGCTAAGTAGGCTTTTCAAGTTAACAAGTAATAGTAAATTTTGTAAGACGGGTAGTTTTCCCCCTTGAAGTACTACGGAACCCTACACTGCGCGTGGCCCGACACGCACTTGACCGTTTTTTTATTTAAATTAAAGCCCTCGAAGCTCATCATGGTTTTATCCGGTCAAGATCTATTTTGGAGCGGTGCCAATTCCGCGAGCCAGAGAGTGCGAGGGGCAATTAAGTGACATTTATCATTTGTAGCACAAGCTAAAGAAATGTGTTAAGGAAGAATAAAAAAAATCGCCTCCTTAACACACTTCTTGCGCTGGTGTTAGACTTACAGAGTCAAGTGGAGTTAGACAGTTGTGAAACAGAAGTAAAAACTCTTTTAAAATATAAAACGCTCTTAAAACGGCAATATCATTTTATTCGGGCACACTTTGCTTGCTTTTCTTCTTACCTACTATTTACGCACTAAAGGGGCAGTCAGTCTGATTGTGCCCTTTCCATTACTTATTTTTTAGATGAGATATTCCCAAGGGCTTACCAATTGCAGATATATTTTTATTTTTTATAATTGATCAGTCAGTTGGTATATTTTTATGGAATCTGATCATATTGGTTCCTATTTGCCGTAAAGACACCCAGTAGCGTAGTATAGTTTCCCGGATATACGATAGGTAGATAGTTCCCCTCCCACCTGCGTTGCAGAATCTTGATAAGCCCGCTTTGATCTTCCTTCGGTGTTTCCGGCATCATCATTACTTTTCAGCAGGTAAAATGATGCCAAGTGTGAACCTATTATGGATAAAAATCTGCTACATTAAGTGAGACGATAACATCGGCAGATGAGCCCGGTGACAGAACTAGAATAGTCGGAGATTCATGTGCAGTTGAGGCACGCGCATCGATCGCTGGCAATTGTCTCGCTCCTCAACAGAATTAGTCGCGTGCGCCGCCGCCGTGCGCCGACTGCGCCACTATAATTACTACTTATCGATCCGCCCGCCCATATAAGGCGGCTGCCGATGCCACCGATAGACTCATTGAAGCTAATAATACTTGATACACATAAAAATGAAACACTTGTTATATTCTGGTAAAAAAAGTTCTAATAATACTTATTAACATAGAGTTCCTATTTAAAAATAATGGAATAGGTTTGCAGTCTCCGAGGGCTTTGGCTACGAACTGAATAAACATAACACGCAGTATTCTGCACAATAATTCACAAACAACAGACTATAAAAGCATTAACTAGAAGCACTTGCGGTGGACGATCCCGGGGCCCGACTCGTCGTACTCCTGCTTGGAGATCCACATCGCCTGGAAGGTGGACAGCGAGGCCAGGATGGAGCCGCCGATCCAGACGGAGTACTTCCTCTCGGGGGGCGCGATGATCTTGATCTTGATGGTGGAGGGCGCCAGGGAAGTGATCTCCTTCTGCATCCTGTCGGCGATACCCGGGTACATGGTGGTGCCGCCCGACAGCACCGTGTTGGCGTACAGATCCTTGCGGATGTCCACGTCGCACTTCATGATCGACGCGTACACGGTCTCGTGGATGCCGCAGGACTCCATGCCCAGGAACGAGGGTTGGAACAGCGCCTCGGGGCAGCGGAACCGCTCGTTGCCGATCGTGATGACCTGCCCGTCCGGCAGCTCGTAGGACTTCTCCAGCGACGTGGAGGACGCCGCGGTCTGCATCTCCTGCTCAAAGTCCAGTGCCACGTAGCAGAGCTTCTCCTTGATGTCGCGCACGATCTCGCGCTCGGCGGTGGTGGTGAAGGAGTAGCCCCTCTCGGTTTGGATCTTCATGAGGTACTCGGTGAGGTCGCGGCCGGCCAGGTCCAGCCGCAGGATGGCGTGCGGCAGCGCGAAGCCCTCGTAGATGGGCACGGTGTGCGAGACGCCGTCGCCCGAGTCCAGCACCACACCCGTGGTGCGCCCGGAGGCGTACAGCGAGAGCACGGCCTGGATGGCTACGTACATGGCGGGGCAGTTGAACGTCTCAAACATGATCTGCGTCATCTTCTCGCGGTTCGCCTTCGGGTTGAGCGGCGCCTCCGTCAGGAGGATGGGGTGCTCCTCGGGGGCCACGCGCAGCTCGTTGTAGAACGTGTGGTGCCAGATCTTTTCCATGTCGTCCCAGTTGGTGATGATGCCGTGCTCGATGGGGTACTTCAGGGTGAGGATGCCTCTCTTGCTCTGGGCCTCGTCGCCCACGTAGGAGTCCTTTTGGCCCATGCCCACCATGACGCCCTGGTGGCGGGGGCGGCCCACGATGGAGGGGAACACGGCACGCGGCGCGTCGTCGCCGGCGAAACCCGCCTTGCACATGCCGGACCCGTTGTCCACCACCAGCGCGCCCGCGTCCTCGTCGCACATCTCGCTGCGGTCACTGGTTGTCTCACTAAGAACGTTCTCCTCCTCTTTGGCTTTTTACCTGTAACAATTACAAAGCACTAAATTCCAAATCTGGGTTCAACTGACGAACTATGCAACACACTTTGAAGCAAGTTTTCACTGAATCTACAATGATGTTAGAATCAACTATACCTTTTAAGTATTTGCTTGACTCGAAGACTTTTTAATTTGTAATCCTCAAGTAATGCGAACTCTTCACACTTGAGTAGGTTCAACAAGTTAAATTATTCTAAAGTTGGTGTCGGATACGTAGGTTAGTGGTGGTTACTCCCTCGCACCGGCCGCAGTGAGCGCGCGCGGCGCCGCGCGGCTATATACGCCGCTCCGCCGCTCCGCCGCCGCCGCCGCCGCTGCGCCGCTCGGCGCCCGTCGCCCGCACTGCCATTTATGAGCACCTGGCCGTCTCTTCCTGCAGTTTCACCGGCGCAAAATAGCGCACTTCCGATCCATCCGCGCCCTGCTCTCACCTGAAACATCACTGAGCTGTGAGGTCTCGCGCCCGGTTTTACTTTTCTTAATTATTGTTTAGTTATTATGATGATTTTTTAAATATAATAAAGCACATTCAGTGCATGAAGGGAATCACAGACGATATGAAACTGCTTTGAGGGCACTGTTCACTGTTTGTCTTAGCTTGTCACTGGCTTGCTGTTGTTATCTGTTTACAGAGTGTGAAAACAACACTTCCGAAAATTTTAACTAGGATTTCCGCTCATAAAACTAAAGTTTTCTGAGGAACAAATATTAAACTCTCATATAATTATGAATCTTCATACAAAATTGACTAACTGGTCGATAAATTTCTAAGAAAAACCATTTTTGCGAACTCATTATACATTCCTGAGAAAAAGTTTTCAGTTTTTTCAGTCTCATGAGTAGAAGTTGACGGGCGCGCTCTTCTCGCACTCTGCTGCTGCTGGGTCATTAATGTAGATACTTAAATTAAAATAAAAAAATAATTTAATACATATACTATCATTTATTTATTAAAAAATATAAATCAATTTACTAATTAATTATTGACACATTTTAGTACAATTGAAAGTAATATAATATATTGACATATTTTATTTTTAAGTAATGCATTTAGAAATCCTTATAAGTACATATACTTACCAAGAAATATTTACCATGTTAATTTGTTAGAGAGATTTGATCCTTATTATTGACCCTATTTATTAATACCATTAAAGTAGAGAATGTTATTTTTCCGATTTTAGCCGGTTCGATTCCTGGGTGTGACAAGGGTATTTTCAAACATCTTTGAATGTAGTTTTGTTTTTAAAAAAATAAAGAAATGTTTCCTTTGAGTAAAATTTGCTTTCACCAGTATTGAGAGTACTTGCCCTCCAGGTTAGATTACAACATTCCACCACAAAACACATAGACACAGAAGAGCCGCTCAATACGCTCACTAAAATCCTAAGCATATACATGCTTATAGACCTATACGGTCGTTGTAGGCAAGATCACGTACTGTGCGATCGTGACCTTGCTCGAAACGACCGTATATTTCTATAAGCATGTATATGCTAACGATTTCAGTGGTTTGTATTGAGCGGCGCTTCTGTCTATTTTGTGATTCCACCCTGTATATGGTGGGCCTTAATCCTATACCTAGTTTGATTATACTATAAAAAAATAGTAGGAATTTTAATTTATATTTTTAGAAACTACGATAGTTGTATATTTAAATGACATATTTTTTTTTAAAATTAACTTGTCTAAGTGACGCCCACCAACTTGTAGACATTCTTCAAAACGGATTCGCAGGTTCTCTTCGTACACTCTAGATTTTAAGTAACCTCAAAGATTCGTGTGGTAGTTCTGCTTATGAACGTGCACATCAAATTGTATTATACTGTGAGCTAGTTGCACGTTTGTGCGCTCGGTCAATACCTTTAAATAATGAATTATATTTACTTTCGGCAACACAGAGCATGTCTGCTACTCTTCGCCCTCCGCGCGTTGTAGAAATCGTGTCGGCGCCTGAAATTCAAACCTGGATGACTTCCACTGAGCAGTATCTAGGGAAGCACAAAAGAAGATACTGCTATCTGTAGTATTTTCACTCGTATAGTTCTCTTTCTTTTTTGCATAATTCTTATTTCGTGAGTGAGGGCTGTACTAGTTCCACGCGGACATCATCGAGGGCTGTATGTTGCTTTCGCCCGGTTATATTTTGCTTCATAAAAAGACATCAACGAGACATACATGAAATATATAAAAACAAATAATTTTATTTTTGGAAAATTGAAACTGCAATGCAAATGACATTGTGGCGTTAGATGCAACTGTCAAAAAGGAAGCCCCAAAGTATGCCTTTGCAGTGGAAAAAATCGTTCTGAGTAATGAGCACTCATCTAGAACAAAGGTATACTCGTTATTCATTCATTAGTCATGGGGTGTTCGGCCTAATAGAATAGAAGCTTCCCTATTCTCACCTTGTCGTTGTACGTACAAGGCAACTGAGGTACTTACACATCTGGATTCTGGACAAAGGGATACATAGGGAGACATAGGGCCCACTCTTTAGGATACGGAGCAAAATATTTAATGAGGGAACGGGAAATTGACAGTTAGGTTTTATTAATAAATTCGCCGCGCTGCTTTATTTTTTTCTAACATATATGTTTTATAATAAATGGTACAAGGTTTATGTCTTTTTGATTCTACATTAATAAGGCTTTCTATCTTTTTTCCTGAAGATTTTATTAGTTAATACCATTAATGTTTATATTTTTATATTTTGAATTTGAATTTCTATAAATATTTTTTGTTTATGCCACTAGTGCATATTTTTTAAACGATAGCATATTAAAACAAAAACTAGTAGATTTTTTGACTATAATTATACCAAAAATGAAAGCTCCATTTTCGGTTTATTCGAAACCGACACCTCATTCAAGATAATAGGTCAAATAGAGCTGATATGATTTTTTTCCCAAAGTGCACTGTGAGACTTTGAACGCCCCCTCTCCCCACCTGCCAGGGGGTGGGGGGTGGCTACCGGGCTAAATCAGCTTCTATTTACCTACCATATACGTGTGCGAAGTGGTATAAAACCCCACTGCATCGAAGTATATCTAGTCAGCAATATCTAATAAAAACATTGGCGGCCGCATCTTCGCCGGTCGCTTGCATACTCGGCGTGCACCTTGGGCGCCGGTGCTATTATTACTGCATCACCGATTCATTATTGGTTAGGTACATAAAAGGAAAATTCACAAGTATATCAGTACCAAAACAATATAATTAAAACTCATCAAAATACACATTATACTTCACTTACACGATAACTCAAAAGCATATTTACAGTCTGCGACGACTAGTACAAAATAAATACAGTGATTGTATTATAAATAGTAAAAAAATGGTAAGCCACAACAGAAAGCGTCAACCCGCGTTAGAAGCACTTGCGGTGGACGATCCCTGGGCCCGACTCGTCGTACTCCTGCTTGGAGATCCACATCGCCTGGAAGGTGGACAGCGAGGCCAGGATGGAGCCGCCAATCCAGACGGAGTACTTCCTCTCGGGGGGCGCGATGATCTTGATCTTGATGGTGGAGGGCGCCAGGGAAGTGATCTCCTTCTGCATCCTGTCGGCGATACCCGGGTACATGGTGGTGCCGCCCGACAGCACCGTGTTGGCGTACAGGTCCTTACGGATGTCCACGTCGCACTTCATGATCGACGCGTACACGGTCTCGTGGATGCCGCAGGACTCCATGCCCAGGAACGAGGGCTGGAACAGCGCCTCGGGGCAGCGGAACCGCTCGTTGCCGATCGTGATGACCTGCCCGTCCGGCAGCTCGTAGGACTTCTCTAGCGACGTGGAGGACGCTGCGGTTTGCATCTCTTGCTCAAAGTCCAGCGCCACGTAGCAGAGCTTCTCCTTGATGTCACGCACGATCTCGCGCTCGGCGGTGGTGGTGAAGGAGTAGCCCCTCTCGGTTTGGATCTTCATGAGGTACTCGGTGAGGTCACGGCCGGCCAGGTCCAGCCGCAGGATGGCGTGCGGCAGCGCGTAGCCCTCGTAGATGGGCACGGTGTGCGAGACGCCGTCGCCCGAGTCCAGCACCACGCCCGTGGTGCGCCCGGAGGCGTACAGCGAGAGCACGGCCTGGATGGCCACGTACATGGCGGGGCAATTGAACGTCTCGAACATGATCTGCGTCATCTTCTCGCGGTTCGCCTTCGGGTTGAGCGGCGCCTCCGTCAGCAGGATGGGGTGCTCCTCGGGGGCCACGCGTAGCTCGTTGTAGAACGTGTGGTGCCAGATCTTCTCCATGTCGTCCCAGTTGGTGATGATGCCGTGCTCGATGGGGTACTTCAGGGTGAGGATGCCTCTCTTGCTCTGGGCCTCGTCGCCCACGTAGGAGTCCTTCTGTCCCATGCCCACCATGACGCCCTGGTGGCGGGGGCGGCCCACGATAGAGGGGAACACGGCACGCGGCGCGTCGTCGCCGGCGAAACCCGCCTTGCACATGCCGGACCCGTTGTCCACCACAAGCGCGCCCGCGTCCTCGTCGCACATCTCGCTGCTGTTGACTGGCTCCGCTTTGTCTCACACTACACCCTGTCTCGCGTGTGTCGCGGCGGCAGTGAGCGCGCGCGTTCGCCGCGCGGCTATATACCGCGCGCCGCCACCGCGCATAGGCTCGCGAAATAGCCCATCAATTGCCGGCCTCGGTCCAACAAGTCCCTATAAGCACTCGTCTATAAACGGCCGGCGCACGCCACTCTTGCAGCTTCCTAAACCTTGTCTGGCTGTTGTTGAATAACGAATTTGCAGGTACTTGAACTGAATGCATCAGTATGTTAAATCAGTTTGATAACCGGTAAGGAAGCGAAGTTTAATTTACGACTGTTTGTGTCCTAAATAAATAAATCATAAAGTTATTACAGATAATTTATGATGAGATCAAAACTCAAACTCAAAATGCTTTTTGTTTCAATACCTAAATGCTTTACACATTTATTTAGATCAATTTTTATGGTTCCGTAGTCATATGTTTTCATAGACCGACTTATTTTAGTAATGTATATCCCAAAAAAAAACATCCAGTAAAAAGGGGCCAAGCTAGTGGCACATATTAGATAATAGTACTGGACTACTACGCCGCTTCAAAAAGTAGTAAGATCTGATGAGTTGATGAGGAGCCAAGACTAAGGGATTTTTATATTAAAGAAAGCAAATGATTTTGACTAAATAACCTGTCTTATTTTATATTATAAGTAATAATTCATATGTGGTTTACTAATTCCAAGTTGTATGAGTAACTGAACCTACAATTATTTATTCGTTCAAAATATCAGAGTCATATATTTATTTTAAAATAGTAGGCTTATCATGTATGTACCTTGGCTGATAAACATTTTCAAATAAATAATTGTATGTATTTTTTTTCTGCATATTACAGATATATTAGCAACAACGACAAAACGTTTATCGGCCAAGTGACATGATAAGCCTACTATTTTAGAATAAATAGATGACTCTGATATTTTGAACGAATAAATAATTGTAGGTTCAGTTACTCATACAACTTGGAATTAGTAAACCACATATGAATTATTACTTATAATATAAAATAAGACAGGTTATTTAGTCAAAATCATTTGCTTTCTTTAATATAAAAATCCCTTAGTCTTGGCTCCTCATCAACTCATCAGATCTTACTACTTTTTGAAGCGGCGTAGTAGTCCAGTACTATTATCTAATAAGTGCCACTAGCTTGGCCCCTTTTTACAGGATGATTTTTTTGGGATCTCACTTATTTTTGTATGAGCACTTTACAGGAACGGGAGACGACCCTGGCTGCAGCATCAAGTCAGCTCATGATTCATTTTTTTTTGTGTCTATGTACTGTACAATCTAGCCCAAACCAGTCGTGTCTGCCGTAAGCCATTGAGGAGTTAGATTTTTAGGAGACGATTCTGGCTGCAGCATCAGGTCAGCTCATGGTTTATTATTTTTATGGTTACGTACTGTGCAATCCATTATAAACGAGGCTGTCTGCCGTAAGCCATTGAGGAGTTAGATTTTTATGAGACGATCCTGGCTGCAGCATCAGGTCAGCTCATAGTTTATTATTTTTGTGTCTACGTACTGTGCAATCCATCCTAAACCCGTTGTGTCTGCCGTAAGCCATTGAGGAGTGAGACTTTGAGAAGACGACCCTGGCTGCAGCATCAGGTCAGCACATGGTTCATTATTTTTGTGTCTATGTACTGTACAATCTAGCCCAAACCCGGCGTGCCTGCCGTAAACCATTGAGGAGTTAGACTTTTAGGAGGCGACCCTGGCTGCAGCATCAGGGCAGCTCATAGTTTATTATTTTTGTATCTACGTACAGTGCAATCCATCCTTAACCCGGCGTGTCTGCCGTAAGCCACTGAGAAGTTACACTTTGAGGAGACTACCCTGGCTGCAGCAAGTGCGGCATCAGGTCATAGATAGATCGGTTACAGTACTGTACTTCGTTTGTTTTTGCTGGATATTCTATTAGTATTCGTTTTGTAAGCGCGTTTTAAATTACTTGTGGTGCCATCTATTAGTAAAAGTTAAAACCTAATACCAATGTATGTATAGTGAGATTATTTTCTACTATCCGTCTTTGTCGACAGAAATGTTGAAATTATATATGAAAGCAATGACATATTTCACGACTCATTGTCGTCGGGCTGTGGCCTAGTGTTATAGACTATGGATGTGTAATCCAAGCTTGGTGTAGGTTCTAGTCTAAGTGCTCATGGTATTTTTTTTAATGGTTTTTAACACATGTTTTTTTTAATTTTTTCTGTCTCAGTAGATGAAATACTAGCCGTGTACCAAATTTCAAGCTCGTAGCTTTGCTAGAAGTGGCTTAGCTTTTTGATGATCGGTGAGTGAGTCAGTGACAAAATTGAGGAACTTTGCCTGTAATTATTTCTCAAACTACTGCAGGTAGAAACTTGCAATTTATACGTCTAGCTAAGTTCATTGGGAACTCCGCATGACAGAAATTTTTAATTAACGTCTACCATCTCTGGTAACTAAGATACAGGGGGGTTGAAAGTGCTCTGAGTCGCTTCGAGAAAAGGATGTTACGGTTGCGGTTGCTTGGCCCGGGAGTCCTAGGATGTCCCAACTTCCTACAGAAAGTGGGAAATGTTTTCGTAACTGTTTAGCCGCTGTCGGACTAGCGTGCGTCGACTGCTGTGCCTCGGACCCACGTAGCGGAGGGCGGCACCTCAAACAGATTTTCTGAGTAATCCACTATTTGTATTGAGTGATGATAATCCGGTGTATATCAGGGAGTAATAGGTTTCGCAAAAAAGTATGCACAGCGAGGCTGTACAATTTATATTTATTCATGCACCAACTGAAGACCTCGTTGTGTCACAGATGTGCAAGTTCCTCACGACGTATTGTTCACTAGTTAGTGTTCACGTCATGTGTTTTCTAAGTTTATGGTGGACTGATTGATGACATGAATGATTTGATATTATTTGAATTTTTCATGCTAGCTATCTAGGAAATTTGGAAGCAGTGGCGAAATCAATATTTTCCTTTTGTCATTTCAGCCAAGTCTTAAAAAAGTTTTTCAAAAGTATCCCAACAGCTTCTTGATACTTCTTTTAATATTTTTATCTTGTCAAGAAACACTATTGCACCTAAAACCTTTACAATGAAACAACCATACCTTCACAAATTGAAGTTACCAATCCTATGACATTGTTCAGTTTGCTAAAATTGTACAGAATTTTCATACGTATACTTACATTGTTTTTACAAATCGACTGACCCATAGAGTGAGAAGCTCGAAATTTTTGGCGAGTTGAATATTGGTTCATGGGAGAAAGTTAATCAGTTTCATATAATGCCATAGAAAATTTATGTGATTTCATGAGATGCGCACGACCCGGCTCCGGACCTCAGAGGTAGAAGCCCGCCGTCACCGTGCCGCCGCTCGTGCCGCCAACAATCCGCGCGTCAACGCTCCGCCGTCGCTGCCATGTCGCTGCGCTGTGTAAGCGACCGCCCGCAGTCATCAAAGATGAGGAATGTGGCGAAATGTAGTCGCCCCTTCGAAATCTTTTGTTGGAAAATGAATTCTAATCTTTACGTACTATTTGTATGTTGACAAAAAGATTTAATTGTTAGATTTATTTGATTGGATTACATTTAATTTAATTTTTAAGATACGTAAATCTAATCTCTTTTGGCGTGTGTTGTGATAGTTAATGTAATTAATGGGAAATTCTAGGGAATTCTTTATATTGAGGCTCGTTATATTAAAGTTACACTGTATTTATCTTTATATATATGTATTTAATGAAACGTATATCATGTATATCAAGTAGGTATCTGGCTCCCATAATACAGGGAATCCTCGTTTGGGGCCAGATGACCGTGGGTATTTTGTCCCGGATATTTATATAAAAAAAGCCACACTATAGTTAATTAATACTCATCTAACCACTTGCGGGACATGTTATTGAGATTTAAATACGTTGTATTATGTATATTCCCACTGTTCTATTCGTATACCTTCTTATTATGAATAAATAAAATAAAACAAAAAAAAAATTAAGCGGGTGCAAAGTAACTTCATTCGTGAAACTTAACAATTTATTTTATCTCATTTCATTTATTATTGAAAATGAATTTCATTTATTATTGTCTATAACCTGCGGAATATATTTGGAAAGATAGAGTCAACCGACAGAATTTATTTTATAAAAAGTCCAAAAATATTGTCCGCCAGCCCATATATGGCGAATCTGATGTGAATTAAACTAATTTGAGTGATTGATTATAAATAGATGACAAAAGCGGGCTGCGGCGGCGCTGCGCCGATGAGCGCTAATTATACCGCCGCGAGCGCGCCGCGCACCGCCGCCGCCGCCGCCGTCCGCTGCATGTGCAAGCTGCACTGCACTACAGACGTGTTGTCTAGAAACACTAGTCGAATATAGTAATCTATATATATATAAAAGAAGAAACTGACTGACTGACTGATTGACATATCAACGCACAGCCCAAACCGTTGAGTCTAGAGATTCCAAATTTGGCATGTAGGTTCCTTATGAGGTCTAGGGGTGCACTAAGAAAGGATTTTTCAAAATTCACCCTCTAAGGGGGTGAAACGGGGGTCCAAAGTAGATAAGATACATCAACCCACAGGCTAAGCCCCTGGGTCTAGAGATTCCAAATTTAGCAAGTAGGTTCCTTATGAGGTCTAGGAGTTCACTAAGAAAGGACTCACACCCCGGACACTTCATACATATTTCGCGTCACTGTTTACTTCAAAGACATTCATGTTTGTACACATGTAAATGTGTGCGTGATGTACTAGGGCTGAATCTAGATTCAATTAGCCCTCATTGTTCTTTATTATTAGCTAGACTTTCACAAATAAAGTAAAGGCTGTATACACCAGACAAGGCTGTATAGCCTTAGCCTTAGAAGGCTTAGCTCTTTCCTTAAAAAATAAAATTGTCTTTGGTTATAATACTGTGCTTTGGAACTGTTTTGGAACTGTGCCAACCTTGACAAATGGTCACAGATCGGTCACGCAGGGGGGTGAGGTAGCCTTTCGTTTCCAACCATTCCTGCATGTGCCTTAATCCAAAAGTCTCAGTTGTTTATTTTGGCTATAGGATAGGTGTTCTTAAGATTTTTTCTATTTTTTACGGTAATGGGATGGCTGGCAGCTTAGTTTGTGATAGACTCTTGGGTAGACCTTGAGGGCAGAGATTTCTTGCGTCTCCTCATATAAAGCCAGGAGTTTAGCTTGGTAGACAGTACACAATGGATCCAGCAGGAGTTTTCGGGCCTTCGTCTCAGTACCATCTTTCCAAATAGATAGAGCCGCTCCGAATTACTTTACTTTACTGAATTTTACTGCCATCCGGGTAGATTTTATTTTTGGTCTCCTCTTACTGCCAGTTGGTCTACGTTTTCTAGATATTCAAACTCAAATTTTATGTGTACTGCTGGGTGAGGCATTTCGGTGTTTGCGAGTCGTTGTCAGTCTCTCGGTCCGTCACTGTTTCATTAGGCTCACCCTTCTTCATTTCATATAAGAGGGCTATTTCTTGTACCCTGAGGTCCAGAAGAATCAGCCCAGAGAGCAACAGTGCCGAGTGGAGAGATACTGCCATATAGGATTTGGAGATATTCAGCGCAATATCTCGCTGTACTATATCAAGTGGCTTTTTTACCCCTAGTTTTTTTTTGTTGTCGATGCCCATTCGCTCGTTGCATATATTATTGTGGATTCCACAAGTGTCACTTATACTGTCCTGATAATCCACGGTTTTAGTCCCTAGTGGATTTTAACTGTTTTTGACAGTTGTTTGTATAGTCCTAGGGCCTTTTGATAGACGTTTACTATATGACTGTTAAAAGTCTATTTACAGTAATCGTCAGGCCCAGGATTTCAATTTCTAATAATAAGTCATTGTCCGTGATCCGGGGCCCATGGTCAGAAGTGGTGAGTTATATTTTAACCTGTTGGTGATGGTGATAAGCATGGCTTTAGTTTTTTGTGGTGCAAATTTTAATTTGTTGAGAGCTTGAATTCGTCACCTGTGCATGCTAAACAATTGTTAGAAGATAATGTCAGTATTTGTAATGAAAAATTCTCCTTCAGAGAAATTGAACCAGACACTATTGTCAAAACTTTTAAATCTCTTAAAATGAAAAGAACTGAAGACCTTTGGGGACTATCAGTAAGTTTAATTAGTAATGTAATTATGACTTTAGCGCCATATTTAGCTTGTCTTTTTAATATTAGTATTGATACTGGCGTATTTTCGGACCTAATGAAATGTAGTAAAGTGATACCCCTATATAAGTCTGGTAACAAAAGTGATCCGGGAAATTACAGACCAGTTTCTGTACTACCAGTTCTCAGTAAAATTTTTGAAAAAATTATGCTCAACCAATTACTACAACATTTTAATGAAAATATGCATAAACAACAGTTTGGTTTCACGAAAGGTCGATCTACAACCGATGCAGGAGTATCTCTTATTCGTAACATCTATGATGCTTTTGAAGAATCACAGAATGCAATAGGAGTGTTCTGTGATTTATCTAAAGCATTTGATTGCGTTGAACATCATACATTGCTTATAAAGTTAAAGCATTACGGTGTCGAGGACGGGGCCCTCAGTCTTCTTAATTCGTACTTAAGCAACAGAACGCAAAAAGTCCAAGTAAATGGCACAAATTCATCTGGCTCTAAGGTTAAAATGGGTGTGCCCCAGGGATCTATATTAGGCCCTTTTCTTTTTCTTACACATTGTTGGCTAGCAACACAAGATTTATGTAGCTGGTATCATTTATGTATGTCTATACTCTCTCTCGTGTGTGTCGCATTAAATGAAAGACCTGTGTTCTACAAAAAAAATCTTTTATTTGGAAAATACAGCAAAAATCCACTGCCAAACATGGTCCTTGGATAAGCCAAGAGTGGCCCAACAACATACCAAGAAATCAACCAGGTCGCTAGGCAGGAAATCAGAAAAAACATCGTAAACCTTCCGCCACAACGACACGTCAGAGCAAACGCCATCACCGATCATCCAGACGAACATCGCAATAAAACCAGGTACCTAATACTCCTAGGAAACCTAGTCGATAGTTTCATCTGCATATCACGAATCGAGCGTCATAAAATATAACAGGAAACAACGAGATTCCCACATTCTTGTCATCATTCGAGAAATTCTAGCAGCAGTCGACAAGAGTCGATAAGACATAGAAGATCTTGCGTCATTTCCGGCGACACGCCAACCAAGCGAGCAACGAGCGAGGCGGAAGAGCGGCAACATCGCACCGGACCGCGAACAGCGACGAGCGTCGGCGCGTCGGCATCTGATTGGCCACCGACGTGTCAACTACGCAATAGCACGGTACGGCAACATCGCGCATTTCCGGGCGCACCGCACCGCGTCGCCGCGTGGCATCTACTCACTCCTTTCGTCTTCTCCTGCGCAATAACGCAAACTTGTTTTAAATAGTGGACTTTAACGTAAATTCTTGTAAATTACAGTGTAATATTGTTGTGTATCGTTGTGTATTTGTTACCTATATAAAAGTATTAAGATACTATGGCGGAATTAGAGAATAAAAAGTTAGTAGCGGCTCGTGGTTATACAAAGCGAGCCATAACCTTAGTTTCACAGTATGTGCAAGAGGTAGATTTGTCATTGGAGCCCTTGGAAACGTTAATTCTCAAACGTGACAGAATTAAAGCATCCTTTAATGAATATGAACGGTTAAACAAAAGTATTTTGTCCGTCGATTATGATGATGACGAAGACATAAACGAGGTCGAAAATAAGTACTGTCGAGCCTTGTCCGCTTTGATAACAGAAATAAAGAAGCGCGAATCTCGTGCTGTGAGTGACACGAAAGTTCTACAAGCGCACGCCACTTCTGCAAAGGTGAACCTGCCACCGATAACCATTAAGGCCTTTGATGGTAAGTTTACAGAGTATGTTCCATTCATAAGCTTGTTTAACTCGATGATACACAATGACAAATCGTTAGACAATGTTCAAAAATTGTACTATCTTCGTTCATATTTAAAGGATGAACCTTTAAATTTAATACAAAACATGCCATTGATACCAGACAGTTATGATCAGGCCATAAAAATATTAAATGATAGGTACAATAACAAGTTTAGGATCATAAATGAGCATGTCACTAACCTAATTGATCTCAAGCCCCTGTCTAAGTCAACAGCATCTAATCTAAGAGAATTCATAGCGAGCGTTAAACAACAAATTGCAGCATTAAAGAATTTAGACCCTTATGTAGCATATTGGGATACTATATTAGTGTGTATTCTCTCCCGGAAACTAGATATGTATACGGCACGTGCATATCAGCTGGAACGCGATACAAACGATGAGCAGACTGTCTCCGGCTTCCTCGAGTACTTGGAGAAGCGCGCCCTGGCACTTGAAAATGCTGAGCCAGGCCCAGCGCCTCCACAACGCCAGGCAGGACGAGTTTCCGCTCACGTGACTGCAGATCGCACGCAATCTTCATGCCTATACTGTAAGTCTGACCATAAATTGTTTCTTTGTAAAACATTTCAAATGTTGCCTGTCTCTGAGCGTATTCAATTTGCAAAATCCAATAAGCTGTGCAATGTATGTTTAGGTGTGCATGGTGGAAAATGTAGGTATCATTTTCGGTGCTCAGAGTGCAAGAAACCGCATAACACTCTGCTTCACTGCAATCCACCACCGACTACATCCCCTGTAACTTTAACTACAGGCAATATTAATAATTTCACACTTTTACCCACAGCTCGTGTAAAATTAATCGCCAAAGATGGAACCGAATTGCATGTAAAGGCGCTTTTGGACAGTGGCTCACAAGTATCATTTGTCACAAACAAGGTGGTGTCACTCTTGGGTATGGATCCCAAGCAAAATGATACAAACATAATTGGTATCACCAATACAAAAAATAAAATTAAATATTGCCTTCCCTTAGAGATTCACTCATTAAAATCTCCATACAAAGTGAACGCTACATGTCATGTTGTAGATACAATAACATGTAATTTGCCTCAGATAAAAATACAAATGTCAGATCTGCAGATTCCCCTGAATGTTGAATTGGCAGATGAACAATTTAACATTCCCAGTGAGATACATATCCTATTAGGCGCTGATGTGTTTTTCCAGGTATTGTTGCCAGCAACCCAGGCAAACCCTGCAGCCAGCAGCCAGCTTGCCTCACCGTCGCTGAGTGAGAACCAACCCAGCATAATCAATACACAATTTGGTCACATCATTGGGGGAAGACTGCCAGAGCTACCATATTTGTCACAAGTCTGCAATAAGGTATCATTAAAATGTACTACAAGCATCTCTGAAGACATAAATGTAACTATATCTCAATTTTGGAAAACTGAAAATGTTCCCCAGATTTTCTGTGAACAATCTTCAGAACAGGAATTATGTGAACTAAATTTTAAAAATTCTGTGCGGTTAAAAAACAATCATTTTGAAGTAGATTTACCATTGAAGTTACCTCTCCACGAATTTAATGACACAATAGGTGACACATTCTACTATGCATTAAAAAGATTCTTAAATTTGGAAAAGAAACTGCATAAACATCGAGAATTATTTTTAGAATATCAAAAGTTCATACATGAGTACTTGTCCCTGGGTCACGGTCACTATTTCGATGTCGAGTTGTACCAACTAAACAATGATGCTATCTATTTTCTGCCCCACCATGCAGTCTTAAATGAAAACAGTAAAACTACAAAACTGCGTGTGGTGTTTGATGGTTCAATAAAAGGTACCAAAAATGTCTCTCTCAATGACGTAATGCTAAATGGACCGTTGGTTCAACGTGATCTCTTTGACATAGTACTACTGTTCCGGTTTGGTAGATTTTTCTTCACTGCTGATATAAAGCGTATGTTTAGGAATGTAAATATATCCCCAAAATTTAAATCCATACAAAACATATTGTGGAGAGATAGCCCCGATGAGAAAATAAAATGTATACAGTTAGATATAGTAACGTATGGTTTGAAAAGCTCAAGCTATCTAGCAACAAAGTGTCTAGATGAGCTTGCAAATAGGTATAGCCAAGAATTGCCATTAGCTTCATCAATATTAAAAAATGCAGCCTACGTTGATGACATATTATATAGTAATAATGATATCAGTGAAATTATTGATGCAAAATCACAATTGCGCAAACTATTAAGTATAGGAAGCTTTCATACCCACAAGTGGTCTTCCAATGATGCTCGCATGTTGTATGACATTCCATTGACTGATCAACATTTCGATAATATTGATTTGCAAAAAGATGACAACTTAAAGGCATTAGGCCTACATTTAGACATGAAAACTGACCAGTTCATAATCTCAAGTCCAGTACCATATGAGGACAAAAAGGTAACAAAAAGATCCATTCTAAGCTATATTGGAAAGTTTTATGACCCCATGGGCTTTGCAAGTCCTATAATTGTTACCGCCAAAGCAATCATGCAAAAACTATGGTCAGCCAATATAGATTGGAATGCTACTCCCCCTATCGACATAAAAGAAAAGTGGATACAATTTGCTTCTAGCTTAGCTAGTATGAGCCCCATTCACGTAGACAGAAACATTCAGGTATCTCACAATGACGTAATAGAATTGATAGGCTTTGCAGATGCCAGCAGCTCAACCGCCTACGGCGCCTGCATCTATTTGCGAGTCACGGACACTTCAGGTAAAACGAATATGCATTTACTCTGCTCTAAGTCACGAATAAACCCCATTCAGACAAAAAATTTGACTGTGCCGAGATTAGAGCTAAACGCAGCTCTTTTACTCTCCAAATTATTTGTCAAGGTCCATGAAACAATAGCATCAAAATTAAATATAAAAAATGTTTATATGTTTTCGGATTCTCAAATTGTTTTGGCATGGCTTAAGACTGATTTAACCAAGCTTCAAGCTTACATTGCAAACAGAGTGAATGTTATTCGTCAGCAAACCCAGGCATGGCACTGGCTTTATGTTAAATCAAGTGACAACCCTGCGGACTACATAAGTAGGGGTGTCGACCCTAATGAGCTTCGAGACTGCGCTATATGGTGGACGGGTCCGTCCTATCTGCATGACAGTGGGTATAAATTTAATGTTCATTTAGATCCTCCTTCAGTGCTGCCTGAGCTAAAGTCTTCCTCAGCAGCCTCCAGCAGTCCGGCGTGCACTGACAGTCCATTCAGCAAAGGTGTGTTCGAGTACCTATCGCAGTATTCAGATATCAACAAAACAGTAAGAGTGTTAGCATACATATCTCGTTTCTGCCATAATATACATCCCAAAAATGCTAAGAAACTAAAATTTTTAACTAGCAATGAATTAAATAATGCTTTAATGCTGCTTGTAAAAAATGAACAATATAAATTTTTCAGTGAGGATATTACTATGCTAAAAAATAATAATTGCAATTATAAAGGCAAAATCCCTCAAAAGTTTGCACCCTTTCATCGATAGTATGGGGCTTTTAAGAGTTGGTGGTAGGCTTCACCATGCCAACATTTCATATGCACAAAGGCATCCTATCATTCTACCTAGAGGCTCTCACGTTACGAATCTAATCATAAGGAGTGAACATGAAAAGCTATTACATGCGGGACCTAAGCTATTGCTTTCTAATTTGAATCAAAGATTTTGGTTAGTAAATGGTTTACAAGAAGTCAAAAAAGTAACGCATAAATGTATTCCCTGTTTCAGACATAAAGCTACGGCTTCAAAACAGCTGATGGGTTCCTTGCCGGCCGACAGGGTGACAGCCCCTTGCCGTCCCTTTGCGACAACCGGCGTGGACTTTGCTGGCCCGATTGAAGTAAAACTCTCACGCGTACGTAGGTCGCTTATAGGAAAAGGTTATATCTGTGTCTTCGTGTGCTTCGCCACGAAGGCGATTCATTTAGAATTAGCCTCAGATTTGACAACCGACACATTCCTCGCGTGCTTAAGGAGGTTTATTTCCCGACGCGGTAACCCCAGCAAAGTCCACTGCGACAACTATTTCAAGTCGGCAGGGAGCCAGTTAGTTGAGCTTTATAACTTGCAGAATTCCAAAGACCACCAAGCAAAGGTAAATGATTTTACATCACAAAAAGGAATTGAATTCCACTTTATTCCATCTTATTCCCCTAACTTTGGAGGTCTTTGGGAGGCTGCGGTTAAGAGCACCAAATATCATTTAAAAAGAGTGTTACAAAAAAGTGTATTAACTTATGAACAGCTGAACACGGTGTTAGTTGAGATCGAAGCTGTCTTAAACTCACGACCACTAATTCCGATGTCTGTATCCGATTGTAATGACTATAGCTATCTTACACCTGGTCATTTTTTAATAGGTAGCTCCTTGACTATGTACTCAGAACAAAATGTGACTGATACACCACAAAATAGATTAAAAATGTGGCAATTATGTACTAATATAAAGCAGTCTTTCTGGAAAATGTGGTATAAACAATATCTTAATGTTCTTCAAAATAGGGCTTTAAGTAGTCTGAATAACCTTGCTGAAACGGAGATCGCTGAGAGTTTTGCAGACGTCAGTGCCATCTAGCGGCAACGGTCGGTACAGTTGAAATACTATAAAAACTGCAGAAGGGACAAGTGTTATTTATTAGTTATCCTACACAACTGCCTATTTTTGTTTGCACATCACTGCAACTGACGTCATCGTTACGTGCAAAGTGTTGAGTTTTATTTTTTATGACCAGTAGGCGTCAGGAACCAATACGAAGTATGTAAGTATGTAGAGCGTGCCTACAGCCAAATCGGATTCAACTTCTTTTGTCGGATTGCAGTATTTGATGTTATTAGATTTTTCTCAGTTGTGGGAGTGACATGGGGTACACTATTTTATTACTAGCTGTTGCCCGCGACAACAGAGAGAAAAATAATAAATCTACTCATCATAGAAATATTTGACCTGCACCGGGTGGGGATTGAACCCACGACTCTCGGATGTTGTCAGGGGCACAAACCACTGAGCCAACGAGTCCGTCAAGTTTATGTTTTTAGATTTTAGGACTAGGTGTGATATAAAAAATATTCTTCTAACTGTGTCTAACTAACTATGTCCCAAAACTAATGCGACGAAGGAGATCATTCAGGCTCCATACATTTTTTGGCCTTTTTTTAAGTGCCGGTCAACCAAAAAAAAAATGTATTATTAGAACTTGCTATTTGGAGCAATAGTTAAAATGACACAAAAGTTGTAGGGTTTTTCTGAACAATGTTATATAAGATGGATGAATCGTCATTTTCATACATTTATTGATTCCTGAAAGCTCAGATATAACTAGAGTTTATCATCTGGTACAATTTACATTTTTCAACTTTTGTGTCATATTAACATTAATTATTGCTCCAAATAGTTCTAACAATTCGTACTTCTTTTTTGTTGGCCGGCACTTTCATAAAAGGCTCAAAATTAATGATCTCCTTTTGGCTGGTGATAGCTTTGATCAAGACCTATCAAAATAACGAAACATATGTTCTGCAAAAGTTTATAGTTTTCGAGGTATACCAGATTAATAAAAAAAAAACACTACTATGTTTTTTAATTAATTTGTTTTTTGGACTCAAATATCGTTGATTAGTGTCTCCACTCGGATTCACTACTTTATTCTACAAAAATATTAAAGATGCCATCAGAAATACATCATCAATTAAAAAAAGCTTTAAAATATTCGATAACGAAACTTTATACATCTGCGACGTAAAAAAAAATACTGAATAATTTTTGTCTCACATTATAAGATAGAGCATAGTATGCTATAAAAATCCTTGTTTCATGCCCATTTTAGAAATGTATAATACTTGGATATTTTCCTTACAAACAATGAGTTAATTGCTATTTTTGACCTCAAGGTGCTGACTTATTATATTCGAGGTTTTCAAATAAAATTAATTAGATTGATTAAAAATAGAAAGGCGATCATATTATGTTTGTTCTAGAAGGTCACCGTGACTAACTACCTAAAATAAAAATAAAACTGGCCAAGTACGAGTCGCACTCGCACATGAAGGGTTCCGTACTATCGTACAAGAAACTCTAAAAAACACGTCTCTTGTATGAGGAGCCCCTTTAATTTTTTAATATTATTTTAAACTCTGTGTAGTGTTTAAACTCTGTAGCGATTCAAACTCTGTGAGCATTTCATTTAAATCGCAAGAGTGAAAGAGCAGCGGCGACACTGTGGGACAAAAGTACCTACCCTAATCGGAGACAACTGTACTATTAGATTTTTAATACACCCAAGCTGCTGATTTACAGACTGCCTGGCCGAAGTAGAGATGTTGTTTTGGAAGAAAGATAGAAAAGTGGCGGCAAAATTTATCTTTTTTAGGGTTCAAAGTTCAAAAGCCAACGGGACCCTATTATTAAGCCTCCACTTTCCGTCCGTCCGTTCGTCTGTATATCTGTCAGCGGGCTGTATCTCATGAACCGTAATAAGTAGAGAAATGAAATTTTACAGAGTGTGTATTTCTTTTGCCGCTATGACAATAAATATTAGGCTGTCCCATTCAAAATGACATCTAGTAATCTTATGATTTCCCAAAAATGTTTAGAGATTATTCTATATGATCGAATCACTAATTCGAGTGCTATCATTTACATCAAGCGTTTAAATTTTCTGCTTCGCAGTGGATCGCCAAAACTAAATATTTTGCTCTATGTTCTTCAGCAATCATGGTGATTGTGAACATTGACTTACCGTTGACAGACCTACCACAAATCCGTACTGATACTGGGAGTCATAACATTCCTTGCCAAGTTGACCTCTGTGACTCAATCATCCAACTTCATCAGTTTGATAGGTAATGTATTAGTAGCATTTGGTATATTTCCTTTCCTGAATATCCAGGTACTTCTAAATACATAATCAAACGCAAAACTACTCCCAGGTCTAGAAGGGATTAAGGGGTCAATTGCTCTATGTTAATCAGCAATGATGGTTATTGTGAACATTGACCTGCAGTTAATAGATCTACTACAAACTAGAGAGCGAACATTCCCTGCTCAGTCGACTACAAGTATCTATGACTCGATTATCCTACTTCATTGTTTGATACATCACTTTGATACCACTATAGTTTTTATACTCGTATCGGCTGTATTCGCGAAGTTCTCAGTAATATCCTAATTGTTGATCAAGATCCTGAAAGAGTTAAATTGCGTACATAACGTTATATACCTATTGAGATAAAATCGCTAATAACAACCCAAGAGTAGTTAATCTATGTTTTGAATGTTAACACTTCAAAAATATCAGTTCCTGTTGAAAATATAATGTTAAAACCAGGGATGGGACGTATAGTGTTTTGGCCGGATAACCGGATACCGAATATTCGGCTAAATTATCCTGCCGTCTAAAAATGACTGCAAACGGATGGCAGCCTTAATTGCTATGACATGACTATGCGCAGCAGCTGCGGGAGGCTGCGTGGCGCCCACGCTTTGCATTGATTCGGGCTTTCTTCGGGCTGACACCTAGCGAACGTGGACAGTTACTTTACTCGCTTGTTTTGTTTATGTATTCAATCAAACAATCACAACGTTTTTGATTGATATACTCTTTATTGTACACACACAAACAATATATAACAACAAAAGGCACAATATTAAAGTTACAGTGGTAAAATGTAGGCGATCTTATAGCTTATAGCGATTCCTTTTTTAAGTTACTGATAAAAATTTAATCGTGATAGTGGTCCTAATTTAATTTGTGTTTGTAAAAATGGCAAGTGTACAGAAAAAGTCGCCTTTATGGACGTATCAGCTTCCGTCCGCGACTCGCCTGCGTGGACTTTAAAATTGGATCCAGAGAGAAAAAAATGTTAAGGTGGCGCCATCTAGTGACGAAGGGTAATTTTTGAGTTTTTAAGCATTCCTCCAGGAACCCTTAAGTTTCCGGCACAAAAAGTATCATATGTGTTAGCTGAGTGCTTTATCTATCTGCCTGCCAAATTTCATCTACATCCATTCAGTAGTTGTGGTGTAAAAGCGGAACAAACAAATAAATAAACTAAAATACAAAATAAACTAAAATAAACAAACAAACAAAAACACAAACAAACATCCATGATTTCGCATTTATAATATTGGTGAGATGAGATGAGATTTCGTCGAAGAGGAACAATTTTCTAAGTGTAATTTATGTGAGGTGATTTCTCGAGGTATCACTGCACAGTGTTTTTTTTGCCTCAAAAAAGTGACATCTTCGTTTTTTTCATTCATTGAATTTGGCTTTTTATAACAAATGCAAGAGTAAAACTCTCAGGAGTCCATTTTGTATAGTTTATTTTTAAAAAAATCACAAAGTTTTGTTGACCTTCATGTTAAAAATATGGAAATTAATTCATAGAAAAAAAAAACTATTCGCAATTAAGTATTATTTGTTTTGCGGGTATATAAAGATAGTCTAGGCGCATATTATCCCCTTTTAATTTTATCAAAAATGTTGGAAAATTTCTCAAAAAAAAATATTTTCTGAATTTTCAAATGTATTTTTTTATATTTTTTCTAGGCCGAAGTAGAGGTTCTGTCTAGGACAGATATATTCCTCATACTTATTAGTATCTCCCACAAAATTAACACATTCTACTTCGGCGGAAGTTTGGTAAAATATATTTTTATGTACTAAGGTCAAAATTTTGGATTTAGGGTTGACACAATAAGGTCATTTCTTTTTTTCTTCCTTTATACACAATCAAGTTTATTTTAAAGACTTTAATTCAAAACGTACTTGGATGTAGTAAACTAAGGAACTAAACGTCTTTTGCGCATCAACTTCGCCCAAATAGCGAAAAAGAAAATTGGTCTTACAGACATGACATTTAACTGATTAAATAGGTATGAAACGCCGGAATATTTTTGTGATTTCGCCAAAGTATTAAAACATATAGAGTGCAATTTCATGAGTAGAAATAATCCACCTTGTTTTTGTTATATCAAAATTGTGAATCAAGAATTTATATGGGAAACTGAAAAAAAGCGGCCAAGTGCGAGTCGGACTCGCCCATGAAGGGTTCCGTAGCAGCAAGAAACATAACATAAAAGTTCTTGTAGTTCGTTGTAGGTAAATTGCGGTTTACGATTTATGACGTATTAAAAAAAAATTCTTACTTGATCTCGTTCAAACCAATTTTCGGTGGAAGTTTGCATGGTAATGTACATCATAATTTTTTTTAGTTTTATCATTCTCTTATTTTAAAAGTTACAGGGGGGGGACACACATTTTACCACTTTGGAAGTGTCTCTCGCGCAAACTATTCAGAAAAAAAAATTAAATTAAATTTATTCTAAAAAAAATGATATTAGAAACCTCAATATCATTTTTGAAGACCTATCCATATCCTACCCACACGTATGGGTTTGATGAAAAAAATTTTTTTGAGTTTCAGTTCTAAGTATGGGGAACCCCCAAAATTTATTTATTTTTTTTCTATTTTTGTGTAAAAATCTCAATGCGTTTCACAGAATACATCTACTCACCAAGTTTCAACAGTATAGTTCTTATAGTATCGGAAAAAAGTGGCTGTGACATACGGACGGACAGACAGACAGACAGACAGACAGACAGACAGACAGACAGACGGAAAGACAGACATGACGAATCCATAAGGGTTTCGTTTTTTGCCATTTGGCTACGGAACCCTAAAAATCTGGGTCGGATTATTTCATAGAATTCAGCAAAAATAGTTGAAAAATCCGATCTACAATGCTGATCACTCTGTATAAGGATACAAGTAGGCACAATTCGTACATCTAACTCACACGGACGCTATATCGGGTCAGAGCAATTTCGAACCGCGAACACCCCCGGATTTCAACGGTGTTCGACAGTTCGGAACTACGGGATTTCAGAGGTTAAGAGACAGAAGTTAACTTCGTTTTCACAATTAATGGAAGAAACAAGCATTCGATTTAGCTTTCAAAAAATAATACGATATTAATAGAAAGGTCAAATTAGTGACAACCTTAACACGTATATTTGAAAATCATTTTCTCTAAACTTCCGCCGAAGTAGAATGTAGTGATTTTATGGGTGATACATATTAGTATTAGGAATATATCTGTCCTAGGCAGAACCTCTACTTCGGCCTCGAAAAAATAGAAAAAAATAAACCTAAAAATTCAGAAAAAAATTTTTTTTGAAGAAATTACAAACATTTTTTATTAAGTAAAAAGGGAATAATATGCGCCTAGACTATCTTTATATACCCGCAAAACAATGAATACTTAATTGTAAATATTTTTTTTTCTATGAATTAATTTCCGTATTTTTAACATGAAGGTCAACAAAACTTTGTGATTTTTTAAAAAATAAACTATACAAAATGGACTCCTGGGAGTTTTACTCTTGCATTTGTTATAAAAAGCCAAATTGAATGAATGAAAAAAACGAAGATGTCACTTTTTTGAGGCAAAAAAAACACTGTGCACTGGGAAGAAGGCAGAAACGTCGGCGCTCAAAAAGCATAATTACTACCTCATTATTCTTCTTATCGTGTGGCACATTCAACCGTTCTTCCCACAAGATATAGACGGCGGTTGCCTAGTGTTGCACTTAGCATCACCCGCGGTTACGTGTAGGGCATTTAGATTTACACCTACGGGCGTGTGCAACGTGACTATCATACAAATCTAGAAATCAAATGTGCAGGTTTCCTCACGATGTTTTCCTTCACCGTTAAAGCAGTCTGTATGAAAATGCACGTAAGTTTCGAAAAACTCATTGATGCAGTGGCCAAGATTTGAACCCACAACCTCTGGTTAGGAGGACGGAGTCACTAGCCGCTGCGCCACCGACGCTTTTTTTCCTACTCTACTACTCTTTTTCTCCTACCTCATTAAAGAGTTCCATTGGACTAGACTAAAAATTGGTTTTGTGTTTTTTGATGTTCATTTACGAAATTGTAACTATCCGGCGGGGGCCGGATTATTGAGCTATTATCCGGTATCCGGCCTACTATTAAATACTGGCCGGATAGGCCGGATACCGAATAGTAACCGGATATCCGTCCCATCTCTAGTTAAAACCACTTCCTGAAAAGTTGTCGTTTTGCAATTATGCCCTTATTCGTAAGATACGACGATATGTTACGTTATTTTGTTAGGTCTTGCTCAAAGCTATCACCAGCCAAAATTTGTCGCATTAGTTTTAGGACAACCTGTATATTATTTTATTTATTTAGATTTCGGTCAGAGGGTACCCTCAGGGGTTCTGTGCAAATATCCAAAAATTATAAGATAATAAATAAATATCCAGGACAATTAACATACAATCATCCTGCGGTCATCTGGCTTCATACTAGGATTCTCTGTAATATGGGAACCAGAGACGAATAATATACATATGTAAATAGATACGTTTTTGGAATAAAAACATATATAAATATTATACATCCAGACACAGAGCAAACAAATCTATCGTTAAAGAAATGTTTGCTCTGGGCGGGAATCGAACCCGCAACCCGTGGATCAGTAGTCAGGATAGCGCTCCTGATCACTGAACCAAAAGTCATAACATCAGTACTCTTGTAATCGCCGTCCTGCTTTAACAGACTTAATATTTTTTCTTGTATTTAGGCATTTCTATTACATGAAACAAACAATCGTTGGTTCCTTTTACTTTGACGAGATAAAAAAAATATTTTTTCGTGAAAAAATATTTACATTTACTTTTCGCCCACTAATGCGTAGAAAATATCTTAACTAAGTTACTGATATTATAAAAAGTATGCACAAGTGAGCTTAGTCTTCAAAAGCGAAGTGTTTTTGTCAAGGACGTCGCTCCGAAACAGACGCGCAGTCCACCCTCGATGAGATCGCGACGCGGACTGCCGGCAGAGTCCGCGGGGGATTACAGGATGGTGGAGCAGGCAGGGTCGCGCGGATTTACTTCCATTTTGGAGAAATAAATACTTTTCACGAATAAATTACGCAGTAAAAATAAAATATTCAAGACAAACTGTTAATATCGTTAAGATGTTTATCATGTGTAAAAATTAACACGATATCTTGTGCCGTTTCCGAGAGAAAATAACATTTATGGCAAAATAGGTGTTCTTTAGGGATTTTTTTTCTGAGAGGCGGTTGTCAAAAATATAATTTTGATCAAGACAAAAGATTAATTAAACCCTTGTCTATTATTGTGTATTTTTTATTTATAGATTAGATTAACAGTTATTGAAACAATTTGCCTGAAATATCCAAGAATTTGGACATTTCACATATCTTAAGGCCTATATTTCATGTAATCTCAAAGTAGGTTCTCTGGTAATCCTTAGAGATAATAACTTGCCTCCTATGCAGTGGCCAATGGCAAGAATAAGTAAAGTTTTTCCTGGCCATGATGGAAAAGTCAGGGCAGTAGAAGTTAAGAATAGTAAAGGTAAAACTCATATTCGCTCTGTAACAAAAGTATGTGTATTACCTATAGATGACAACTGATGTCATAATAAGCATATGTAATAATAATGTTTGTGCTATTTTTTGTACCTATGATTATAAGTAAGGTTTTGAATTCTTTCTTTGCATTTCGTCTTGCTAGTGCAAGTTTATTATGTAATAAAATAATTAGTTACTTTTTTTTTAAAATAGTAAGATATATTAATTCAATAAGATCTTACTTTAATAAGTTCATAGTGGTAACAAAAGACAATACTTTGTAGTATTTTATTGTAAAATGTTTAAAAATAAAACTTAATTAAAACCAATTTCAATAAGGTAAAGAAAACTTTGTTAAAAAATTGTTAACTGTTGCTTTAGATAGCTATATTTCGGATTTTGAAAAATCTCAGTTACATTAAAATAAAAATAGGATAATCTTAGTTTTTCTAAGTGATTTGTTTCCTTATTTTTTTTTGTGAGGCCGCAGCATGTTGGCTAGCAACACAAGATTTATGTAGCTGGTATCATTTATGTATGTCTATACTCTCTCTCGTGTGTGTCGCATTAAATGAAAGACCTGTGTTCTACAAAAAAAATCTTTTATTTGGAAAATACAGCAAAAATCCACTGCCAAACACACATATAAATGACTTGCCATATATGGTGCAAAATTTGTCAAACATTGTGTTGTTTGCTGATGATAGTTCTCTTATTTTTAAGATTAACAGGAAAGATAGCAAAATTGACGAAGTAAACAACACTCTTTCAGAGATTCTAAAGTGGTTCACTGTTAACAATCTACTCTTAAATGCAAAAAAAAAACAAAATTCATAAAATTCTCATTACCAAATGTAAAGAAAATTGAAAACAGTGTAATTGTAGATAATAATGTATTGGACTTTGTAAATAAGACCGTTTTTTTAGGTACAACTTTAGATACTACACTGCAATGGGGCCCACACATAGAAACCTTAGCGGGACGGCTTAGTTCAGCTGCATATGCTGTTAAGAAAATAAGACAGTTGACAGATGTAGGTACTGCGAGACTAGTGTATTTTAGTTATTTTCACAGTATAATGTCTTACGGAATCTTACTCTGGGGACATGCCGCTGATATTGAAACGATTTTCATTTTGCAAAAAAGGGCAATTCGCGCAATCTACCAGATGCGATCCCGCGAGTCGTTGAGGAATATGTTTAAAGAAATTAATATTCTTACTGTTGCTAGTCAATTCATATACGAAAATATCATGTATGTACGTAAAAATTTGCACTTGTTTCATAAAAACAGTGACAGACACAATTTTAATCTAAGAAATATTAATAACATAGATGTTGCCTATTCGAGACTGAGTAAAGTTAAGAAGTCATTTATGGGGCAGTGTGTAAAATTTTATAACAAAATACCCGAAAATGTGACTAGTTTGCCAGAAAACAAATTCAAATTGCATGTGAAAAATTGTTTATGCTCTAGAGGGTATTACAAAATACTAGAAATGACAATGATATATGGACATGTATAGATCTTCCAGCTCACAATTTTATTGTTGACATGAATTGTAATAGAATTTAAGATTTTATTTAAAAAATGTGTTGAAGCGAGTTTCTTTTGGGCTCGACGTTTCTTCTCGCTTCGCAAACACTTCCCGAAACGTTGAGTGTACAAGTCCCGCGTGGTAGGGACTTTGTACTAGGTAGAAAAAAATATTGACGATTTAAAAGCATATGTAAAGCATCTACTTAAATAAAAAACATTTTGAGTTTGAGTTTGCTCTCTACTCCTGAAGATGCGCGAGAGTAGCATTGGCACGCTTAGTGATGTATGCTGTGGTTTTTCCGGAGAAAATTAGGATAATATCATCTACGAATGCTAAGCAGTAATCTCCTCTGCTTTTAAATTGTTTGAGCAATGGGTCCAGCAAACAAGTTGTCCCTCAACTGATCACTGCATACAGCCCTTTGGTTACTCCACTCCAGTGTACTCACACTTTGGGACTCACACCTTTTTTTTATGATAGCTGTCCACGAGCCTCCTCAGGTTTGTTGAACATCCACTCTCCGCTAATCTACATCTTTTTGCCGGCCACCAGGCGCTGTCGAAGGCCTCTGTGTCTCTATGTCTAGTGATATCAAGATGACGCTATTTTTCTTCTCTCGTTCCTTCTCGACGTGTTGTATCATGTCATAGAGAGAGTCCTCGGTGCTCGTCTCCCATATTACCGGTGGCTTATGGTGTAGAGGATGTGCCATTTTATCCTTCTCCCAAAAAATATTTCAAAGATTTTCCCCATGACTGATAGAAGGCCTATCGGTCTATATGATTAGAGCTGTGAGTAATCGTCTTTACCCGGTTTCCTCAGTATTAACACTATCGCCTCTTAGGAAAGGGTGTTATGGTAAGGCATCTGTTGATTATTGCCAAAAAAACTTAGGGATTCAGTCGGGTGGCCTCTCTACATAAGTCTGCTGTTAGACCGGTCCAGGTGCCTTCTTAAGACTGAATGTAGTGTTCATTAGGTAAGGCTCAAAATCGGTTGAATTGAATAGTTTGGATTTAAACGAACGTCTTTCCTCTTTAATGCTTTATTTGCGACTGGATTTGACAGAACTTCACAATATTATTAAACTAATAGCGTAGATATACCGCCCACCAAAAACAATTTGTTTTTGAACTATACCTTGCAAAACTATATAATGGACTGTAATTTACTTAAATATTGCATGCACATAATAAATCAAACTTCACATATTTTAATCACTTTTACATCACAATCAATTTATTCACTTTAACACTGTTCTCGCTGCCCACCGTACTCAATAGTACTCTGGTTCATTTGGCAACAATATCAATTTGGATAAAGGTCTTTTCATTTCATGATTTCCTTTATATTGAACAGTGACCACCCTTACTAAATTATCTGCTCCGGGATGGACAGCCTTGACTCAACCTAATAGCCATTTAGTTGGTGGTAAGTCATCTTCTTTGACAATAACAATATCTTCAATGGCGATGGGATACTAACTTGCCATTTGTACCTTTGTTGCATCGTATTCAAATATTCAGATTGCCATCGGCGCCAAAAATCTTGAGTTATCTTTTGTATCATTTGCCAACGTGTAAGTAAGTTAATCTTATTATTCTTGTAGTCTACATCAGAAACACTGATCAGGGGTTCACCCACAAGAAAATGTCCAGGAGTGAGCGGGTTCAAAGTTTCAGTTGTATCATCTATTTGACATAGTGGACGCGAATTAAGACACGCTTCGATTTGAGCTAATAGTGCAGCCATCACTTCATATGTGAGTTTCACAGCTCCATTTACTCGTGTCAAATGTCTTTTAGCTGACTGAACTCCTGCTTCCCACAATCCTCCATAATTTGGCATTTTCGGTGGAATAAAATGCCATGTGGTGCTGTCATTAGCTAAAAGTTAAACAATTTCTCGTGCCATGTTGTTTTTGCCCTTTTCAAAGAGGCATTTATGTTCTTTAGCTGCGCCAATAAAATTTGTCCCATTATCGCTCCACAAGTATGCACATGACCCTCTTCTAGCAACAAATCGATGAAATGCTGCAATAAAAGCTTGTGATGTGAGATCTGTTACAGCTTCAGAATGTGTAGCTCTCGTAGCCATGCAAACAAACAAGCAAATGTAACCCTTTGAAGCATGGTGTCCTCTTCCTTTAGATGTGCGTATATAAACAGGTCCCGCATAATCAACTCCGCTATTTAGAAAAGCTCTTTGTTGATTTACTCTTACAGCTGGTAACTGACCCATTTTCTGTGTTTTCACTTTGGGCTTGTCGATAATGCACACTTTACATGTTCGAATACACTTTCTGACAGCTTATTTCAATCCAATCATCCAATATTTGCTACGAATGTACGCCATCATTGCTTGAATACCACCATGAAGGGTTTTCGTGTGTGCTTCCTTAATTAACAGTTTTGCGAGGTGTACATTTTGGGGTATAATAATTAGGTGTTTGAAACTTTCCAACACATCAGCGTTGTGCAACCGTCCTCCCACTCTCATAATACCATTCTTGTCCAAGAACGGCGAAAGTGAAGCCAGCGTACTTCTTTTCTTAACTCTTCCTTCTTTCTTGATTTTACTTCGTGATGTAATTTTCAAGACTTCCTTTTTCTTTAGTAGAACGAAATCTTTTGCAATAACCCAGGACTCTTTTCATTTTTGATATCGTAGAAAATCTCTCCCATGTTGGTCTCCCTTATTTTTCTCTGTCTTCCACTGTGCTGATACAAAACTAATTCTTCATCTCTAACTCAGTTGGTGGAATATCACATCTCGATTGCTCTAATTTCTTGCTTTTTAGCCATTTAGGTCCAGTCCACCACAGGTCATGTTTCTCAACATCACAGGCTCTCAAACCCCTCGTAGCAATGTCTGCAGGGTTTTCGCTTGATTTTATATGTCCCCATCTGTTATTGTCTAAGACTCTCAAGATATCAGCTACTCTGTTTACTACGAACGTGTGCCATTTGTTTGGTTGCGACTGTAGCCGTGATAACACAACCATCGAGTCAGTGTATGCGTAAACATTGTCCATTGGCACATTCATTAAGTAAGTGGCATCCTCAATTAGATCTGCTAATAGTGCTGAAGCACATAATTCCAGTCTAGGAATAGTCAACTGTTTTAATGGTGCTATTCTTGTTCGAGATGCTATCATCGTGACATGTACTTCATCTTCTTCATCGATGACTCTGAGGTAAGTAACTGCAGCATAAGATGTTAAGGAGGCATCGGAGAATCCATGTATTTGTACTTCTTTGTTTGTTTGTGATGTCTGTAACCAGCGTGGTACTTCAACATCTCTCAAGTCAGTAAATAATTTTCTGTAGTTTGTCCACTCTTCTATCAGGTGAAATGGTAATTCGTCATCCCAACCAAGATTGCAGAGCCACAGCTTTTGGATCATAATTTTTGCAGTTGTTACGACCGGAGAGAGCCAGCCAAACGGATCAAACAGACGAGCGACATCTGATAGAATTGTTTTCTTCGTTACAGGATGTTTCATTTCAGGTAAGTTTACTTTTATTTTGAATTTATCTGCCTTTCTATCCCATGTTAGGCCTAGAATCTTTATAATTTTGTCAAGTTTGATTTCTAATTCATTTTTCATATTTGTTTCACCTTCTTGAATATATTGTAAAACTTCTTCTGAGTTACTTGACCATTTTTCCATTGTGAATCCTCATCTTTTCAATACTTCTTTAATATCATGACATAGTTTCTTCACTTTAGGTACATCATCATCGCCAGTCATCAAATCATCCATGTAAAATGATTCTTTTATTGCAGTGGCAGCTTCAGGATAATCGTGAGATTCATCATCAGCCAGCTGGTTAAGTGATGGGGTTACAGCAAGAAATGGGGCTGCTGCTGTACCAAAAGTCACAGTGTTTAATTTGTAGATATCTATATCTTCATCTTGATTATTTCTCCATAGGATACATTGGAAGTTTGTATGTTCTTCAGCGACTTGGACCATTCTATACATTTTCACAATGTCTCTGACGACGCAAATCTTGTGTTTTCGCCACGTTATGATTAGACTTCTTAGATCTGGTTGCAAAACTGGCCCCAACATCATACTATCATTGAGTGAATGTCCATGTGTGCCTTTGCAGGATGCATCGAATACTGCTCGTGCCTTTGTGGTGTCGTTATCTTCCCTGACGACAGCATGATGAGGTAAGTATATCAGATTTTTATTTTTTTTGTCTTCAACCTTCTTCATATGTTTCATTTGTCGATACTCATCGATAACTTTAGTATAATCTTCTTTAAATTTTTCATTCTGCTCAATTTTTTTCTCTAACTGTTTGAATCTGTTCATTGCTTTTTGTTTAGTTTCTCCTATTAAACTTAATGTTTCTTCTACAGTGTGTTTCAAAGGCAGGTGTACAACATATCTACCGTCTTTGTCTTTTGATGTCGTGTTTTTATAAATACTTTCACATTTTTCTTCTTCCTTTGTTAGTATCTTCTTTTTTGTGTACAAATCTGTTTCTATATCCCAAAATCTTTTCAACATGTCATTGTCTTCTCTCACGAAAAAGCTTGTTATTATTTTTTGTTGACTGGACGTTGGGTTGTTAGTTTGGCCTGATAAAATCCAACCAAAACGTGACTTCTGTATAACCAAACCGTTTTGAAGTCGAATTAAGCCGTCTGCAATTATTCTGGCAAACACGTCAGCTCCGAGAAGAATATCGATATTTCCCGGAGTGCAGCAAGAAGGATCAGCCAACGTAAAATTTTGCAATTCTGACCAGTTCAGTCGTACTTCTTGGGCAGGAAGATTAGACGAGATTGTTTTCATTACATATGCTTTCACTTCTATGGTCTCGTTGTTAGACAGAATCGACAAAGCAACTTTTATTCTTGATCGACTGTTTCCCTTTACCCACGCCAGAAACTGTGCCACTTACTTCAGTTCTTTTTAATCTTAGCAGTTCTACTACTCTTGATGTTACGAACGACGCTTCAGAACCTTGATCGATAAGAGCACGGAAAACGTGTGTTTCTCCAGAACTTGATGTAACGTTTACCAGTGCCGTTGCTAACAGAACTTGTTGATCAGGTTGTTCTTTTCTTGAATAGGGAGTTGTAACTTGCGTTTCAGAAATGTCTTGATTTGTTTGAGTCGCTGCTTTGTTATCTTCACTTAATTGCTTCTTCTCTAAATGCAGTAAAGAGTGATGTCTTCTTTTACAGATTCTACACGACGTTGGTTGTTTGCATCAGAATACATTGTGATTCGATATTAGGCAATTAAAACAGAGACTATTTTTAAGGCAAGTTCTTTGCAGTTGAAAATATAGTGATTTCCTTTACAGAAGGCACAGAAAGCTTGATCTTCATTTCTAGCAACTGGACGTTGTTGACGTTTAGCTTCATTTGACACATGGATCGATTTTTGTACAAAAATCTTTTCTCTTGTGGTTTAAAAACTTGTAGATGGTGCAATTAATTCTAGAGTACGAAATTTAGCTTCTAAAAATGCCTGGAGTTTTTCCCATTTCGGTAGCTCATCACTTGTGCTACTGTAGGTATGTTCTTCCCATTCTTTGTGGGTTTGTGTATCTAATTTCTGTACCACAAGAAAAACAATCATCGGGTCCCAAGAATCTGTGGGAATTCCTAAGTTATTTAGGCTGCTAAGGCATTCCATTGTTGTATCCATCAGACACTTGATAGAAGGGGCTGTCTATTATTTATTACAATACCAGGCGACTATATTGCTGTGCCTATGAAGGTATCACAATGGGACTGTATTTCATAAATGTAACAACAATTTGTACTTGTGATTGCAATAAATAATTATGAATTATGAATTATGAATTATTTTCTTTTGGTTAAATAGCCTTTTGAGTAAGGATGTTGAAGTTGATATTAATCTTTTATTTCCATATCGGCTTTTCAGTAAGTCCCATGCTTGTAAATAGTTGCTATCTGTTATTTGAATGTGCCGCAATAGTAACTCTGCTTCACCAGTAACGCTTGTTTTCAAATAGTGCAGTTTTTGTACATTCGACAACGACGTGTTTTCATGTACGAGTGACATAAATAAATCTTCATACATAGGGAATTCTTCATACTTACCTGAGAAAAAGGGCAGTTGAATCCTCGGCAACTTTACGCTCACGAACCCAACATCAGTCGTATTCCCACTTGCACTTGTTTTAGAATACTCGTCATCCTTATTTTTGTTCGACTGCAATTTGTTCAATATGTCCAACATATCTGCTTTCAACCCTAGATACAGTTCTTCATATTTGTAGTATTCCTCATTTAGAAAGTAAGGCACAGCACCCCGTTGTTCCCTCGTAGTACACTTTGTTAACTCCAAATGTGTTTTATTAAACGATATCCAGTATTCATTAATACTTTTTAATCGTGCCTTCAAATAACCTTCAGTTAATCTCGCTTTCAGACATTTCGTGAAGTTAATTTGCACTTTTCGAAACGTAGCTGCTAAATCTTCCAAAATTAATATGTATCCTTGTTGTTCATAGGTTAACGTAGTCATATTGAAAGTCCTTTTCCATAAAAACTGCACTTCTTTACGATACTTTCAATATTTTTTACACGTATTTACTTAAAATAGCGTTAAATCGATCTTCCGATGTACTTATTTGAATTCGCGCGGCGGCCGAGCTTCGCTATTCACTAAGCAGTGATCGTACTGATCCGGCTCGTTTAGGCCATATGTTCACTAGGTAAGGCTCAAAATCGGTTGATTTGAATAGTTTGGATTTAAACGAACGTCATTCTTCTTTAATGCTTTATTTGCGACTGGTTTTGACCTAACTTCACAATATTATTTAACTAATAGCGTAGACATGTAGACACTGCCCATTCAAGCTCTTGAATCGTGAATGGCGGGTCACATGTTTCATCATGTTGTGGGACATTCACCTACTCGGCTTTCTCTCTGATTTCTGTATGGCCAGCAGTCTCTTCTGTTGCTTCATCCGTTGGGCAGAATGTTTCGGCGGCGAGAAGTCTTGCTGACGACATCCCTTCAAGAGGCTTACCATCTTTGACTAGTAGCACATCTTCTCTTCTAGTTGTTGTGCGCCCTGTAACCCTGTAGATTTAGTGAAATACCTTAATCCGGTGCTATGATTTACTAAAAGATGTTTTATAATAATAATAACAATTACATTTTAATTTTATACTATGTTTTCTTTGTGATTTAAATGATTTTTATACCCATAAAATTGTGCCTACTTCGTGTAATTTCAATTACAACTAATGGGTTTGTTTCAATAGACAAACGACTTGTCACGCGGACTGCGTGTAACTTAGATACACGCCCACGCGTAACACGATTTGTATGGAAATTGAAATAAACTACAATTTCAAATCGCTGTTAGCAATTTTCTAATTAAGATATAGTAAAAAAATACGCAAATAGCGCAATAAAGGGTCAAAAGTATTCGCAAGGGATCTGCTGGTCAAAGCCAACTGACAAAGCTGAAGACCGAGGATGGCAGAGTCGTGTCATCCAAGCCCGAGCTGTTGGAAGAGGTTGAGAAATTCTACGGACAATTATACATGACTACACGCTTACCTGTCAGCAATCTGGCTGAAGACCCGAGAGCCAGATTGTCCCGACACTATACCGAAGATATCCCAGACGTCAGCCTGTGCGAGATTAGAATGGCTCTCAAACAGGTTAAGAACAACAAGGCACCGGGTGATGATGGAATTACGGCTGAGCTTCTGAAAGCAGGTGGAGAACCGGTACTTATAGCTCTTCAGAAGCTATTTAATTCCGTCATGCTCGAGGGACGAACGCCTACAGCATGGCACAGGAGTGTGGTGGTGCTCTTCTTCAAGAAGGGTGATAAGTCTCTGCTGAAGAATTACAGACCCATCTCACTCCTGAGCCATGTCTACAAGCTGTTTTCGAGAGTCATTACGAATCGTCTCGCACGCAGGTTTGACGACTTCCAGCCTCCCGAACAAGCCGGTTTCCGAAAAGGCTTCAGTACCATAGACCACATACATACGCTGCGGCAGATTATACAGAAGACCGAAGAGTATAATCGGCCACTATGCTTGGCGTTTGTGGACTATGAGAAAGCCTTTGATTCGATCGAGACCTGGGCTGTGTTGCAGTCTCTCCAACGGTGCCAAATTGATTATCGATACATCGAAGTGTTGAAGTGCTTGTATGAAAACGCCACCATGTCGGTCCACCTCCAGGATCAGAATTCGAAACCTATCCGGCTGCAGCGTGGGGTGAGACAGGGAGACGTTATATCTCCGAAACTGTTCACCGCTGCACTGGAAGACGTTTTCAAGCTTCTGGACTGGAGAGGACTCGGCATTAACATCAATGGCGAGTACATCACTCACCTTCGATTTGCTGACGATATCGTGATCATGGCTGAGACCTTGGAAGACCTAGGCGCAATGCTCGAAGGACTTAGTAGAGTCTCCCAACAAGTGGGTCTTAAAATGAACATGGATAAGACGAAAATCATGTCAAACGTCCGTGTTACACCCACTCCTCTGAAGGTTGGAGACTCTACACTCGAAGTTGTTGACGAATATGTATACCTGGGACAAACAGTCCAGTTAGGTAGGTCCAACTTCGAGAAAGAGATCAATCGTCGAATCCAACTCGGCTGGGCAGCGTTCGGGAAGCTTCGCAATATCTTTACGTCCAAAATACCGCAATCCCTCAAGACTAAAGTCTTTGACCAGTGTGTGTTGCCAGTGATGACATATGGATCCGAGACATGGTCGCTTACTATGGGCCTTATAAGAAGGCTCAAAGTCACCCAAAGGGCGATGGAGCGTGCTATGCTTGGTGTTTCCCTACGTGATCGAATCAGAAATGAGGAGATACGTAGGAGAACTAAAGTTACCGACATAGCTCTCAGAATCGCTAGACTTAAGTGGCAGTGGGCAGGGCACATAGCTCGTAGAACAGATGGCCGTTGGGGCAGTAAAATTCTTGAATGGCGACCGCGCACCGGAAGGCGCAGTGTGGGCAGGCCCCCGACTCGGTGGACCGACGACCTGGTAAAGGTTGCAGGAAGCCGCTGGATGCTAGCCGCACAGGACCGGTCGGTGTGGAAATCCTTGGGGGAGGCCTTTGTCCAGCAGTGGACGTCTTTCGGCTGATAGATAGATAGATAGAAAAAAATACGACGGCCTTGTTTTAGAATTTATGCTTTATTTTTTGGCTATTTTTATTACTTTAATTTATATTTTTTTAAAGAAAATGAACGAAAAACGATTTTTACCTTCAAACGCGTTTTTATCAAAACGAGGTGCAAAAAGTTACACGGAATACCTACGCGTCACACGGCAGAAATATCAGAATAAAGTAGATGTCATCGAAAGTATACATTAATAATTCAAATTAGGGAAAAATAAATAGTATAAAATTATTACAATATTATTTGGCTGGCTTATATTTCTTGTATTCGTCAACGGTGTAAAAACAGGTTTCAACAAAAAAAATTGTGTAGGGCCCTTTTAAACAGTGGCATTTGCAGGTTCTTGAGCTCTTCAGGTAACAAATTAAACAATTTTATAGACATGTTGTAGCTATTTCGCGCAAAGCAAGTGGTATTGCGCGATGGAACGGCCAAGCGATTTGGATATCTTGTCGAGAACATACAAATGTCACTCTTCTTTTTGAATTCGCCATAATTTTTCTTAACGAACAGACATGTTTTGTAGATATACAAAGCAGGTAAGGTCAACAAATTAAGTTTCCTAAATAACGGTCTACATGAGTCCAAGTATCCTGCTCCACATAATGCTCTTACTCATTTCTTCTGTAAAGGAAAGATTCGATTCATCTACGGAGTTTCCCCACACAACCAATCCATACCTCAGGACGGAACACACATAGCCATGATACGCGGTCAAAGCCGTTTTTGATCGCAAATTTTGGTTAGGCGATATAACGCATAAACGAATCTGTTTATCCTTTGACAGACTTTGTCAATGTGTGTTTTCCAGTCCAGGACGTGTATGTCAAGGTTAATGCCGAGAAACACCGCAGTAGTTGAGTCTCTTATTATGTTGTTATTGTACATTATTGATAGAGCCTTAGATTTAACATTTTCGTATTATATATCTGGTATCTGGTAAACTGAATAGTTTGCGCGAGCGACACTTCCAAAGTGGTAAAAGACTGTTAATTCTAACATTGTAATATGTGGATTACCCTGTAATGCACACCTGCAGCACCAAAATTTGAATTATGAGATGAATTTAATTTGTCGAGGTTTCTCCCATTGTGTATTTGTACGAAATGAATTATGACACTACTAAACATGGTTCAAAATTCTTTTCCGACAACGTGGGGTTTGCGGTGTTCAGAGAGATACTTCATATGTCCTATAAAAAACACGTCTCTACCACAAAAAATCTAGAGCTGAATAACCATAATTGTAGCTATGTCAAGTCACCAAGTAATGAGCTAGGCAAATCACAACTACATAATACACAGAAAAATCAAAGCATGGTTCCTTTTTTAGTGTGAACAAAGATGTAATCCGTATCATGCATCAAAATATAACTGGGTTATTGAGTAAAAGGGAAATGCTAGAGTTTACTCTTTGTGAACTGTCAGAGAAGAGTAAAAAACCGATAGATCTAATTTGCTTATCAGAAACATTCATACAGCAGAACCAAAATCAAAATATCTGGGGCCAAGCTAGTAGCGCAACCGTAACATCCTTTTCTCGAAGCGACTCAGAGCACTTTCAACCCCCCCGTATCTTAGTTACCAGAGATGGTAGACGTTAAAAATTTCTGTCATGCGGAGTTCCCAATGAACTTAGCTAGAAGTATAAATTGCAAGTTTCTACCTGCAGTAGTTTGAGAAATAATTACAGGCAAAGTTCCTCAATTTTGTCACTGACTCACTCACCGATCATCAAAAAGCTAAGCCACTTCTAGCAAAGCTACGAGCTTGAAATTTGGTACACGGCTAGTATTTCATCTACTGAGACAGGAAAAATTTAAAAAAACATGTGTTAAAAACCATTAAAAAAAATACCATGAGCACTTAGACTAGAACCTACATCAAGCTTGGATTACACATCCATAGTCTATAACACTAGGCCACAGCCCGACGACAATGAGTCGTGAAATATGTCATTGCTTTCATATATAATTTCAACATTTCTGTCGACAAAGACGCATAGTAGAAAATAATCTCACTATGCATTGGTATTAGGTTTTACTAATAGATGGCACCACAAGTAATTTAACAACATCCTGTAAAAAGGGGCCAAGCTAGTGGCACATATTAGATAATAGTACTGGACTACTACGCCGCTTCAAAAAGTAGTAAGATCTGATGAGTTGATGAGGAGCCAAGACTAAGGGATTTTTATATTAAAGAAAGCAAATGATTTTGACTAAATAACCTGTCTTATTTTATATTATAAGTAATAATTCATATGTGGTTTACTAATTCCAAGTTGTATGAGTAACTGAACCTTCAATTATTTATTCGTTCAAAATATCAGAGTCATCTATTTATTCTAAAATAGTAGGCTTATCATGTCACTTGGCCGATAAACGTTTTGTCGTTGTTGCTAATATATCTGTAATATGCAGAAAAAAAATACATACAATTATTTATTTGAAAATTTTTATCAGCCAAGGTACATGATAAGCCTACTATTTTAGAATAAATATATGACTCTGATATTTTGAACGAATAAATAATTGAAGGTTCAGTTACTCATACAACTTGGAATTAGTAAACCACATATGAATTATTACTTATAATATAAAATAAGACAGGTTATTTAGTCAAAATCATTTGCTTTCTTTAATATAAAAATCCCTTAGTCTTGGCTCCTCATCAACTCATCAGATCTTACTACGTTTTGAAGCGGCGTAGTAGTCCAGTACTATTATCTAATATGTGCCACTAGCTTGGCCCCTTTTTACAGGATGTTTTTTTTTGGGATTATTTATTCGAAGTAGGTATTACTGTACACTTTTCGTAGGTCATATTTTTTTCTACCTAATACGAAGCTCCTACCACTTGGAACTCGTATACCCAACATTTCGGGAAGTGTTTGCGGAGAGAGAAGAAACTCGGGCCCAAAGAAACTTCCTCCAACACATTTTTTTTAATAAAAGGCTTTCATTCTATTACATAGCTTGTGAAAAAGTCTGATCATATTTATATGTAGTTGGATACCATCATAAGATAGTGTAAAGGATCGACAAAATACTCAGGTACGTACTATTATTAATGATAATGACTAGACAAACACCAATGACAAGAGTAGGGCAGTTCACACGGACAGCACCCGATCACGAGTATAACGCAAGAGTCAGCCATCGCTCCTCTCAACCATATTTGAGGGTAGGAAGCGACCCGGCTCCCGATACGCCATGAAGCAAATATACATTTAAAGAGCCTGGCTTCTTCTTTCTGCAGAAATAAAAAAGCGGCCAAATGCGAGTCAGACTCGCCCATGAAGGGTTCTGTAGCAGCAAGTAACATAATATAAGTTCTTGTAGTTCGTTGTAGGTAAATTGCGGATTACGATTTATGGCGTATTAAAAAAAACTACTTACTAGATCTCGTTCAATCCAATTTTCGGTGGAAGTTTGCATGGTAATGTACATCACATATTTTTTTAAGTTTTATATTTCTCTTATTTCAGAAGTTACGCCCCCCCCGTTATATTCGGTACTCACTAACCCATTTAAGCCATTTCAGCAGTTGAGTTTTTAATACATATGGATTCCTATCGTTAAATCCACCCACAAGTATAATGTATGTTTCATAAAGTATTTTTTTCATCCTTGTAGCTGCATCTGTGCCATCAATGTAGCAATGGCGTGTTGACGTTTGAATCCTTTCTTTTTTTATTCTTATTATTTTTATTTACAGACATGACATTATATAAATCATCTCTTGACCTAGCATTAAGATGTAAAAGAATTTAAAAAATGTGTTGGAGGGAGTTTCTTTAGGGCCCGTCGCGTCGTTTCTTCTCACTCCACAAACACTTCCCGAAACGGCTGGCGGGTAGGTATACGATTTCCGAGTGGTAGGAACCTCATATTAGGTAGATAAAAGAATGACGTTCGAAAAGTGTACACTGCTACCTACTTTGAATACAATATTTTTATTTTCATTTTCGCGTGTTACGGCTTGAATTCAATTCATTGCAGTTTAACGGAGTAAAGCACTGATTCATCCCAAATTTGTTATTAGAACTAATATGCATTTTTGTTATCAAAATCTGTAATGCCTAGATTATTTTCGTGTTTGTTGGTATCATTTTTTGCGGATAGGTTCTTTATCTTTGATTTCTTTTTTTTTGAACTCTTACTTCCTGGTGTTATATTACTCGAGCATATGTATAATAGGTCCTTTATCTTGCGTTCTTGTTCAGCAATTTTTCTTTCTATTACATTTTTTTCGAGTATGATATTATCCATTTCGTTCTCGGTTGCTTGAAATTTTAATTTGAAATTATTTATTCCACTTTTTAAAAGTCCTATTTCTCTATTTTGGAGGATGGAAAGGTCCGGTAGACTGTTACACAGACAGCTTGAGTTTGTGGCTGACAATGAAGACTTTGAACAATCTATGTTAGGCAAAGATACATGTGATTTCTCATGGGGAGTTGGCTTTTTTCGCTTCGTAACAAAATCCAAATCTTGTATCTGCGAGTTATCAGAAACGTTTAGCTCTAAAAACCCATTTCCAGTGGCTTGGACTGGGCTGGAAATGCATGTCTTGTCCACAGTTTTTTTTTTTGAGTAGTTTTGAGGTCCTCCGTGGCGGAGGAGTGTTGGCTCTTATAATTAGACTCATTGACCGTGTGTGATTTGTCCTAGATATTATTATTATTATTATGCAGAAATATAAATTTGGGCTACTCTGACCACTTCGCGCTAGGCGAAGCGACAGGAGCTACTCCAGCAGAAGCACAGTCGGCTGGAGGTCAGTGCGACGAGGAGAGAAAGCGTCGGACAATCCGGGCATTGTCGAGGAGGACTGCCTTTCAATAACCCTATTATTATTATTATTGATTGTCTGGTCAACTTTTAAACTCGGTCTTGGGCTCTTACTACTAGTAGATGAAAGGTTACTAGAAGGTTGCAGGTAATTTTTGTCACCTTAGTTTTAGCTTTTAATGTTTGTTGTTGTCGGGGAGTAGATGAGTGAATGGTCGATGCGTGTCTACAATTTTTGCACTTCCAAGCAGGTTTGTTTTTCATATAACTAAAGAATTTGTATGAAACGTTAGTACAATCTATGTCATATTTTTTTTGCAAATTGCACATCGTAAATACTCTCTGTTAGTAATTTTCTTATTGCATGATGAACAAATAATACTTTTAGGGGCCATCGTCAATTCTGATCACAGTGACATCTACCGGTGACTTCGTTACTCAGGTCAATTGAAAGTCGGCACGGTAACTAAGGCAATCGCAGATGCGTTTTGCTACTTTGGCCTTTGGCTTCACTTCGTCTTCACTCAGTTAGCTAGGTTTGGTGTAGATGTCGCTAGAGTGACGCAGAGTCACATCTGTCGTGATATAAGTATATTAGGTTGTCCTTGCGTATCGATAGGGTTATTGATCGATTTTAGTTTCAAACTCAAAATGTTTATTGCAAGAACATAGGTAAGTCCAGGTAGTTACCGGCAGTGTATACAGATGTCACTAGGTATTGAAATAGGATGAATCAGCTGTTCTTTGTTTATATCGGTATTCAAAATTGATAACGGAAATCACAGAAGCATTTATTGTTTATTTCATTGTTACTCACGTAATTCACGTATCCAGAAAAACTTACTCAAAATCTTGTCATCACATCTTGTCATCTTGTCATCAAAACGCAAAATCATACACCAGTTTGTTCGATTTATCACTTTGAGCATAAATACTTTTGAAGATAGTTTTTACCACTAATCACTGCACGAATTTAGGGAAAACATTACTGTCACATCTTTGTTGGTTTATTAACAAAATTTTACACGTTTTTTTACGAAAACATTACTTTTGTAATTTGTATTATTTCATCAACACGGAGTCGATGTTACTTAGGCGCCATCACACAGACAGACAGACAGACAGGCAGACAGACGCGCTAGACAGACCGAGGACCCAGACATTTTCATTTCACCGCATCATGTGTAAGAAAAAAGATAAAGATAAGATAAGATTTACACCTCACCTTTATCACAAGTGGTTCTCTCAAACACGTCACACTTATCTTTCTATGCGTATTGTGCGTATTGTACGTTATTTTCGCTACATAATATGTGATCACCTTTCCTGTTTTCTGAATTTAGACTACTTTTCACGTTTCAATAATATCCTACGCATAACCATAATAACAACAACCGTTGGCTAGATTACAATAACGCGTGTTAATGACTAAGGCGTGCTGTGAGGACGCGGGAGCGGCGGATGCGGGCGTGGACCTGGAGGCGCTGCTGGCACGCGAGGCGGGCCAGTTCGGGCGTTTCCAGCGGCAGCTGCTGGCGCTGGCTGGGCTGCTGGCGGTAGCGGCCGGCGCCTGCGGGGCCGAGTATGTCTTCACTACGGCGCGCACGCGCACCAGGTCAGTGACGCGCCCCACTGTCGCAGCCGAAGCCGCGGCCGCAGCCTCAGCCTGATGCAGGCGAGAGCAGCCGAGCGCCAGAAATCCTTGTTCCCGTATTGTCAATCCATCTGATATCGCTAATATAATTAGATGATCAAACGAACTTACCTCAAGTGAAGTTCGATCTTAATTATCCTTCCTTGTCGGAGAGATTTAATTGGTTAACATGTAGTAGTCCTCGTCTTCGTTTGACCCACTCGCACGTAGTTTAGCGCCATAAGAGAAAAAGAGACAGCTAGGTACTCTCCCACCTCGGCGCCATTGCACGGTCCAAGCCTCATTCATTTTAGAGAATAAAAAAGGCAACCTACATACTACAACATTGGTATTAGGGGTTTTAATACTAGCATCCTAGTATTGTCTACTCTAGGGCAGGGAGGGACCTTAAATCTCTCCGACAAGGAAGGATAGGGGAGGGAGGGGATAACCCTTGATTAGAAGCGGACCTGTCGCACAAAAAATTACGAAAAAAATAGTAAAATTGCCACTAACCTATGTTAAATTCAGTGCCGAAGAAAGTGTAACCTAGAAGAAACACCTTGTAATATCGCTTTCACCAAATGACACCAAAACAGCGATTTTCTTCACTAAGGTATGAAAATTTGGACAGTTATCTATAAAAATTTGAATATTCTGAACTGAAATTTAACCAATTGCAAGATATTTCCAAAAATAATCAGCTGATTGGTAAATAGTAACTGATCACCGGAATCTGACACTAGCTTGTCACTGTCAAATAAGATGTTCGTTCCAGAACACACAAATAATGCGTAGGAGATGCTTATAGAGAACTGAAATACCTAACTAGCGAAGTGGACACTGGTTGCCGCTACGTATCGTATTTTGCGTATCGAAGCGGTCGTGGCTCAGTGCGGCTTGCGTGGTTGCATCGATCACGCAGGTTAACTGACTACAGAAACGGTCATAACCTGGAAGGGTTTGACTGTCAGTGGCATTTATCTCGACCGCTTCCGTGCTTCGCAAGGCACGTTAAGCCGTTGGTGCCGGCTGCTATCGCTAGCAGTCGTTAAGCCATGTCAGAGGCCTTATAGGCGGCTTGAAAACTTCTGACACTGGGGTTGGCCACTAGCCCCACAACCTCCACCAATCCGGACTTGGCCCCCGTGTGTGGAGTATGGCCTAAGCCTTCCCGAGTTATGGGAAGAGACCTGTGCCCCTGCAGTGGGGACGTAATGGGTTGTTAACAACATCGTATTTTGCAAGTAGACTCCTGCCTGCGCTACTAAAACTACCACCACATATTTAACAAGATGGCGCCACCTCCCAAGCAACCTAAGAAAAGTATAAAGACATCCGTAATTAAGTGCGCCAAATGCAGTAAAACACCATCCAAACGGGAATACCTAACATGCTCGCAATGCAAGTGCACGTATGATCTTACTTGCATTGGTATGCCTTCAAAGGTCTATGATCTAATGGACACTGAAAGAAAAAAATCCTGGAAATGCATCAGTTGCCGACAAAAAAAAGGACACTGTTGTAACACCAATACGAGCGCCTTCTCATTTATCAAATAATAGCTCAACAAACAAAACATCAGATTCAAAGGAACCACGTCAGAGCGTACAAAGCGGCAATGATCATGATACCCCTATACAAAATGATATACAACATCAAAAAAATGAAAATGATACACAACAACAAAAAAACGACTTCAGCACGTGTGACTTCGTAACTGTGAAGAGAGGTGGGTCGAGATCGGAAAAGCATCGGAGACTATCTTTGGGTTTCGATGAATTAGAAAAATCAAATCTCTCGTCGACTACCAATGATGACTCCTATAGTAGTATGCCAGAATTGTCAATCAGGTTTGAGAACTTAAAACTAGAGGAACTTACATCCGAGATTTCAGAGCTCAAAAACAAATTATCAAGTGCAGACAAAGAAATCGAAAATTTAGTAAATGAAAACTACAGACTAAAGACCATCATCATAGATATGGAAAAGAAAAATTTACAGTATAAAGACATATGTGTTCAAACTCTAAGCTCTAAGAAAAAAAAGAAAAAAACGACTGCAACTAGAGAAAAAAATGACGTACACAATTCAAATAACTTCTTTGCTGAGCTTGAGATAGATATAGAATCCCCCTCTATAAGAAAAAAAATGCAGTTCAAATACATGAAAAGCTACAACACTATTACAGGCAGGATGCAGTGAATCCAAGAATGCCTACAACTGATACAGAGAACTTAGCGGACGAATCAAGTGAATCAGAGCCAGATCTACAAACGCAGACTTCACCGGTCGCGACGATACCAATGACACCAACAGCAGCCAAGGTCATAGACAACAGGATGGAAACTTCAAATAACAAAGTTATGGACTCTGTGAATAATAAACGTATCTTTATATTTGGAGGTAAAGAGTGCGTAGGGCTGACAAAGACTCTCATTAAGTCTAGAATTAACAGTCAATACGATAAATATCAGGTCTGTTCGTTTATAAAGCCATATGCTCTCGCTGATAATATTCTTAAGTCGTGTCAGTTATTCGATATTGTACATGACGATATTGTTGTTTTATCGGTAGGACAAAGTAACTGTAACCCCTTTAAGATTATTACAGAATTATGTAGTGTGATAAAAAGACTACCATGTAAGGTCCTATTGTTGAAAATAAACCATAACGTTAACTTGAATGAAACCAAGCTAAATCAAATGTTAAAACTTGTGGCTAGTCAGTTCCCTCTATGTGAATTTATAGACCATAACAATTACTTTAAGGCTGTAGTCTCACAAAACAGTATGATCGAACTATGCAATCGTATAAACTTGGTCATCGATCAGATCTATTATAATGCAGAATTTCTTAACATTAAGAAAATCCTGAAGGCAAACGGAGTCTCTAAAATAGGACGTAAGAAAAATACTGACAGCGAAATAGGCACTAGACCTAAAAAAGGAACGATTCCCTTTTATTTCCAACAAATAGCGAAACAAAATTCGACCACTACTAAAGCTTCTTTGCCCGATCTCTCCATTGCTGAAACACAAGAAGGAACTGGAGTAGAATGTTTTCGTACGAAACAATAACACTAATAATTTCACTATTTTACATCAAAACATACAGGGTTTTAATTCAAAAAAAGAACTAATCGAAGTAACGCTCACAGAATACAAAAATGAAGTAGACCCTGATGTCATCTGCTTTACTGAAACTTTCATAAAAAAAATGAAGAAAAAAATATAAACATTCAAAACTATGTGTTAGCATCTAGTTACTGTCGCAAAAATAGAAGAGGAGGTTCTTGCATACTAGTGAAAAATGGTATATTATTTAAATAAATAAAATTTGACAATATCACTGTAGTAAATAACTTCGAATGTTGCATAGTAAATTTAATTGAAAATAATATTATAATTGCTTGTGTGTATAGAAATACTTCTAAATTAAAAAAAGATTTAGACTGCTTCTTCTATAAACTAGAGGAATTGATACATAAATTGATAAAAAAATTCCCAAAGAAGAAAATAGTGATTGCAGGAGATATAAACATAAATACCATAGAAGACAGTAAAAAGACAATGCAACTAAAGGAAACACTAGAAGCTTATAATTTTAACATACACATCACAGTACCAACTAGAGGAACATCCTGCCTCGATCATTTGTTGAGCAATATTAAAAAAGGTGTAGGATCAGTTCTTCCACTAGGTTTGTCTGACCACGATACTGCTCAAATCTTAAGGATTCCCATAAAAAACAAAACTATTATACCTAAAACTATTTACAAAATAAGAAGATGCTATTCCAAGGAAAATATCGAAAAATTCAAACAGTATCTGCGAAATTTATCTTATACAAATGTCTTCTCAAAGTTCAATCTGAATGAAGCTTTCGCAGAATTTTATGATTTTTTCTGTCTACTTTATAAACTATGTTTCCCAGAAATCACTACTAAGATTAATACCAAAAATACAGTGCGATGGTTAACTAAGGGAATAAAAAATAGTTGCAGAACAAAGAGATTTCTCAGACATAGCTATTACGCTACAAAAACAGATGAAAGTAAACAAGAATATCATAAATACGCAAAATTGCTAAGGAATACAATACTAAGAACAAAAAAACTGGTTAATAGTAAATATATCAAAAACAGTAAAAACAAAAATAAAGCTACATGGAAAATAATAGAAACGGAAACAAGTAATTCATATAATAACAATACTTACATAAATAAAATAGAACATAATAATCTAGAATTTACAAAACCTGATCAAATTGCAGAACAATTTAATAACTACTTTATTAACACATCATTTGCTGGAAATAATACAAACAACATAAAACGACTGACTAACTCTAAGCACAGGGTACACAACAGTATCTACTTGGAACCCACAGATGCAAACGAAATTAATAGAGTCATAGCATCACTAAACAACACGTACTCAGAAGGCTATGATAACATCAAAACACATATAGTAAAAGAATGTAAAGAAGAACTCAGTCCAATACTATCACATTTAGTAAATTTGTCACTAGAAACGGGAGTATTTCCAGAACAATTGAAGGTATCAATAGTTAAACCGCTACATAAAAAGGAAGATAGAACTAATATGGGAAACTATTGACCAATTACTTTAATCCCGATACTATCAAAAATATTTGAAAAGATTATGCATAAAAGACTTATGGCATTCTTCTTGAAATACAAAATCATCAAACAAGATCAGTATGGTTTTCAAAAAAATAAAACCACTACACTAGCTGCGTTTAATCTTGTTCATGAAATTCTCAATAAGAGTAATTCCGGAATGCACACAACGGCGTTGTTTTTTGATATGTCGAAGGCATTCGATTTTGTTTCACACGAAATATTAATTTCAAAACTTGAACATAATGGGATAAGAGGACCTGCATTAGAGTGGTTAAGATCATATCTATGTAACAGAACTCAGTGTGTTGAAATAACACGAATCGATTCAAAAAAAATATCTCAAATCTATCGTTCTAGCTATAAATATAAAAAAACTGGAGTACCGCAGGGAAGCGTGCTAGGTCCGCTACTATTTCTATTGTATGTGAACGATTTATTAGAACAAAATAATTGCAGAACCATCTTATATGCAGATGATTTGTCAGCGGTAGTGGCGACAAATGGCAAATTGACAGTTAACGCACACGAAACAGACATTAATAATCTAATTAGAACAATAATGACATGGCTTAATAATAATAATTTAAAATTGAACATTGACAAATCGAATTATTTAAATTTCAATTATCACAATAATCTGAATATTAATTTTGAGGGACAATTTATAAGGAAAGCTACTAACGTGACATTTTTGGGTATGATTATTAATAATTTACTAGACTGGAAAGACCAAGTGCACAAAGTCTGTTCTAAAATAAATAGATTTGCTTATGCTCTATTTAAGTTAGTTAAAACAACTTCCAGGGATACTGCGAAAATTGCATATCATGCGCATGTAGAGTCCATTCTCAGATATGGTCTGGTAGTATGGGGAAATAGCACGGATATGTATAAAGCTTTTATTGCACAAAAGAAATGCATTCGTGCAATCTGCGGAAATGCTCCACTAGACTCTTGTAGACCCCTATTTAAAGATCTAAAAATCCTTCCCCTTCCATGTTTATACATCTTCGAAATATCTAAATTTGTACGGGAACATCCGGAACTCTTCAAGACAGCTACAGATATGTTCCCAAGAAACACCAGAAACGGTAATAGGCTTGCTCTCGATGTTGTTCCAAAATCTGCACGTTACCTAAAAAACAGTTACTCTATGTGCATCACGGTCTATAATAAACTACCGAAGGAACTAAAAGAACTGCCATATAAAAAGTTCTTAAGATGTTTAAAAATTTGGCTATTAGAAAGAACGTTCTACTCCCTCAAAGAGTTTATGGACAGCAAGATGTAATAATTATATTGTGTATTGTGAATATATGTATATTAGAATAGTTACATTACAATTTTAATAGGTGACATTATTTATTTCCGTTCTTATGTATGAATTATTATTATTTTTAAGTAGCGACAAATCATTGTTAATTTTTACAATTTTTAATATCTGACATTATTTTATTTAATCTTATACAATTCAATTTAATAATGATAATTTAATAACTTATTTATTTCCGTCTTTGTTTATGATTTTTTAAGTAGTGACAAATATTGTTAATTTTTGCATGCCAATACCTTTGGTTAAATGTGTGATACCATGTCAATATATTATAACTACAAACCTGTAATACCACATTTAAAGCGAAATAAATGATTCTGATTCTGATTCTGATAATTAAGATCGAACTTTACTTGAGGTAAGTTCGTTTGATCATCTAATTATCCTTCCTTGTCTTCTAGATTTAATTGGTTAACATGTAGATGTTTAGAGAGACTAACAATGTTGTAGGTAATAGGTATGAGAATTATTGCAATAAAATATAATCTGAGAGATTTTATAACTGTAATTCAATTAACAGAAATTTATTTCTGGAAGAAATTTCTTTTAGGAACAAGTTGCACCCCTTGCGTATATTTGATGGTAAGCTTTTATATTATGCCCATTTTGTGTACACAATAAATTATTAAAAAATAACACTTCCTAGAAGGTTATCAAATAAACAATATGAAAATAAAATTAAATCTTGTTCAATTTTATAAATGTGATTGTTAGTTGAACTTGACGTTAGGTTCTGAGTGATGAGGTTACACTTAGCATAAGTGCAGCGATAGACGATAGTGTTTTATGAAAGGTATATGCAGCGTCGTTGGGAACCGACGTCGATGCATAGGGAACCTGTTTGACATTTCCATCCTTTTAGCTATTTGGAACATCTGTTCTAAGTCCAAAGAACTGCTAAGATGGTAATCTAATACGATATTCTGGTACCTTAATTACACTATGTACCTATCGTATTTTAACAAATATGGTTTTAACCTGTACATCTTTCATGTACTGCTTGAATAATTCACGTTGAACATCTGAAATTCATTTTTAGGTAATTTGACAAAAAAATTATCACAAAATAAACCCGAATAACTATAGATATACCCGCAATGGGGATGAGCCGTGAACAAACCAACGAATCTATACTCCTGATCGATAATATTCTCCCACTGTTTAAAGCTAGACGTGAACTGAAACTTGGTATTATCGACCAGTGATAGGAATTTTATATCCAGCACAGACGATATGCATTTGTTCGTTCCTTATACGAATGAATAAGTAAATATTTGAGACAATATTTGAAAATATAAGTTTCAGGTTCACTTATAAGAAATAAAATATAGATAAATTCTGATTTCATAACTGACCCTACGTCAGGTATGAAAACGGTAGTAGCTTGAGCAGCATTTTTTTTAAGACTTATTACATAATAAGTCATAATTTCGAAATAATAATATGAAGTTCATAATATAATTGGAAAAAAAAGCGGCCAAGTGCGAGTCGGACTCGCCCATGAAGGGTTCCGTAGCAGCAAGTAACATAATATAAAAGTTCTTGTAGTTCGTTGTAACTTGAATGAAAGGTAAATTGCGGTTTACGATTTATGACGTATTAAAAAAAAAACTACTTACACACATTTTACAACTTTGGAAGTGTCTCTCGCGCAAACTATTCAGTTTAGAAGAAAATGATATTAGAAACCTCAATATCATTTTTGAAGACCTATCCAAAGATACCCCACACGTATGGGTTTGATGATAAAAAAAATTTTGAGTTTCAGTTCTAAGTATGGGGAGCCCCCAAAATTTATTGTTTTTTTTCTATTTTTGTGTGAAAATCTTCATGCGGTTCACAGAATACATCTACTTACAAAGTTTCAACAGTATAGTTCTTATAGTTTCGGAAAAAAAGTGGCTGTGACATACGGACAGACAGACAGACAGACAGACAGACAGACATGACGAATCCATAAGGGTTCCGTTTTTTGCCATTTGGCTACGGAACCCTAAAAAGTGGGAACCGTTGAAGATAACAGCTTTACACAAATAAACGGAAACATTACAAAGATGTAAAAATGTACTTATTACATTTTGTATTTATTCTTTAAGTTAAAATTATTATTTTAGGCTGGATAAGCTTATTTAATAAGTTTTGGAATGCAGCAGAAAACATGTTTAGTATACATTAGTATATTTATCTAAACTGTATCGATAACGGTAATTTCAGCAAGTTTTATATGTATTCTATTGTCAATACCAGCAATAGTATTCTATTGTCACAACTTTTTAACATTTTAATTTCTCGTTCTTTTGTTGTGTGTTTACTTAAAAAAAACTACCTGCTTGGTTTATAGAGAAAAAAATTGCTGTAATTTTATATAGCCACGAAAGTATATCGCGGTTAATAAACTTTCAATTGTAAATAATTTAGTTCAAAATATACCAGAAGTTTCACGTAAGCTATGACTTATAATAATTTTTTTTTGCAAAATTCGCTGATTTTCACATTTTTCATTTTTAATTCATTCAACATATATTAATCTTTTTAATGTATATTTTGATTATAGGCGATCTTAAACAATGCCAATAAATAATTTTCACCATCCTCACAAGGACATCTCCAGTGTGCTGTGGAGGCATCAACAAAAATTTTGATTATGCAAAGTCAAAATTTTGATTATCCACCATCTAAGAATTCACAGATTTCACCCATCAAACATTATTGTTTATTCTTATCTGGTGATTGCGGCAGCTTTATTAAGACTTAACCTGCATTAAACTTAAAAACAGGCACACCTATGAATCATTGTCATCTAGACTGAAGACATGGCTTCATAAGAAAAAATAACGTAGGTATATGTATTTATTATAATTAATACTTCCCGAAACGCTGTCATTGCAAGTTTCGTGTAAGCAGCAGAAGCTAGGTACAAAAAAGACAATTTTAAGTATAAGGTACAGAAATCTTATTTTATAAAATACTTTTATTTTTCTTATTATAATTATTAACGATTACTTGTCAGTTATGGTAACTGTAAATCGAAAGGGTTTTGAATCGTATACTGAACTGGTTTCTATCAATTAATTATTTAAAGAATTAATGTGTACAATATTGTACATACAATTTAATTTGTTGATTTAAAATATATTTGGTGTTAAGTTTAACACCTCTCAATAAGATAATAATATAATGGTGATAACATCCTCAGATGGTTCCAAGTTTTGTGTTGGCGTGGAGTTTAAGTGTGGCGTAGTTCCCCAAACAATGGAGTATTTGACGTCGTGCCCTGCATGCCCAGATAACTGCAGGCAGGCAGATCTAATGAGTGCCACGGACAGTGCAATTCGCGTGGCTGAATTTTGGGCCGAGACTATTTAGGTTTGTTATCGACCGAAAAGAAGAATAATATAGAATAATATAGTAAAAACAGATTGAAAAAACTCCTGAATCTGTTCATAAAGTTAATGAACACTATAGTGTTCATAGGACTATAGTCCTATAAAAGTTGAGCACAGGCTGAAAGGTAAAACACAAGTACTTATATAGAAAAAAGTGTTTTAAGTAAGATAAAATCGTGCATGAGCACGAGGATATCGGCCTATTTTATTTATTGCTTTTACCATGTAACTGCCCTGGGCAACTATGTAGGTACGATAAAAAAGATTTCAAATTATCAATATTCAAAATTTGATTAACATTTTAAATCCAGTATAAATTAAACTTGTCTTCACTTTTATGGATTATAAAAATAATACTCGAAGCAAAGAGTTTTTCATAGGGTTGCTGCGTTAACTTTTACAATTTTGATCAAAAATATACCATATTTTGGCCACGACTTGTCCAGGGCCAATAAATTCATCTGGGGTAATGAGAGTCTTTATCTCAATATTTTGTGTAAAATGGTCTAGTTACCTTTTTAATGCATCCATAAAATATTTCCATCTACCCGCTACCTTAAAATGCGGCTGAGCTGCGGAGGGCGCGCTTCGCAGGGCGGCAGCGCGTCGTCGGCGCGGCGGCGACGCGACGTGTTGCGTTTGGGCTGGCTGAGCGGCAGTGGCACATACATACATGCGTATCTCCCTGCTCGCTATCCGATCCAACTCAATTCTTTTAACTTTTTGTATATGCCCTTTGACATGTTCAGAAAACCACCGAACACAACACCGAATAAATGTCTCCCTTTCGATTCCAGTGTATAAGTATCACAGAACACTATTACTCGCAGATAAGTATTTTATAATATGATGAAGAAATAAATAAAAGGCTGGTATATTACTTAATTAAACTGCACTGTGCACGGGGGTTTGCCGCGAAGATTGGCTATATTAGCTATTTTCGGGCGCCCCACAGTCAACAAGTCTACTAGGAGTCGAAGTGGTCGCCATGACTCATGACCGAAATCGGTCGGGTGTTTCATCATTCATTCATTCAGTTATATAAACTGAAATGACAGGATGTCTATTGTTTCAATAAATCAGGTTAGCGGTAGGTATTGGACATAACCGTAAGGTTATGGTTAAGAAAAATAGCTATAATATCTAGACACGCTGAGCGTGTCCAGCCAAGTTCACGTCAAAATCAAAAAAGAACTAGCGAGTAGCTCCGTGTGTAATATTACACGAACCATTTGGAGCCACTTTTGTCACCTTCATAACTCAAAATCTATTTAACATAAACACACCAAATTTGGTTTATTTATTAAGACTTTCTAGATAAACGAGCACTCAAAATTTTATAAACACAGCTCAAACGGTTGGTATACATTTTAACGTCCGAAAATCGACATTTTTATGACTGACTCACTGACATATAGATCAAAAAGCTTACCCACTTCCAGATGACCTAGAAAGTTCAAATTTTGCATCAAGCTAGGTAATTGTGTGTATGCAAAGGAAAAAATCAGAAAACACAGAATTTCAAAGAGAATTTTTTTTTTCAATACAATATTTTTATGATTTAAAGACACACTCACCGTCATCAAAAAGATAAGGTACTTCTAGCAAGGCTACGAGCTTTAAATTTGGTGTGCGGCTAGTATTTCATGTACTGATAACGGAAAAATTAAAAAAAACATGTGTTAAAAAAAATAAAAAAGGCTCAATAAGTAACTTATCGCGGGGTTCGAACTCGTACCTGTGCGTTACATGTGCGACTCCTATATAAAGTGAGCTATCGAGGTTGTTATGGCAATGGTGAAATAAAGATAATATTATACAATTTAGTAAATGGAAAACAGGAAAATAGCAAGGCGAAACAAAAATAAAAGATTCTTGGAATTGTATAAAAAACCTGTGTAATAAAAGCACTAGCTACTAAATATTTAAATAAAACCTATTACATATAAACTTAATTCATTTAATATAAACAGAATAAAAATATATGTTAGCATTTCATTATTACTAACAATAAGCTGAAAATATAATAAATATAAAGTTGCCCATGTTGGATTTGAACCAAGAGTTTTCTCACTGAAGCCGCCCTCTATACCGGCCTACCGGTTGGTCGATTCCTTACGGGGTGAAACACATCTTCTGCAGTAGGTACATAACTTAAGAAAAATTATATCTTTCAAACAGAGCACAGTTACACATAGTAGCCAGTAGGTGTACTGTTGTAAGTTGTAACTGATAATGATAAGATTCGGTGGGTGCTGCCATGCCCAAAGTAGAAGAGATATCTTGTGTTGATTTAGTAAGTAAGAGATAATGTACTTATGTCAGTGACATTAGACAATACAGAGAGAGCATTCGAAATGATTGCAGAAAAAGTAGGAGAAATTGAAAGAAATCGACAGGAACATGATCACGAAGATGACGGTCTAGAGAGCCCGTTGGACTTCTGACCTGTTGAAGCTGTAAATGCAATGGAAGATTTCAGAAATGCCAAAGATTTCATATCAAAAAATGAGCTCGAACAAATGATAAAAAGTCTAAATGTTAGACCAGAAACGTATTTTCGATACAATTTGTAAGACTTTGTTAGACAAAACTGCGGTTTTGGAGAATTTGCTAGTAGGACAGGCGTCACAGGAAAAAGTTATATCAATACCATTAAAAGTTGGGTTACGAAGCGAATGACAAATTACTTGCAGTAGCTGCATCCACTGGCATTGCCGCTTTAAATATATACTGACTCACAATACATAGGCTCCTACAGCTGCCGGTAGAACATGCAAAATTGTTCTACTAAGTACACTTATCAGATCAAGCACTAAAAGTTTTACACATTTACAAGTGTACAAACATGAATGTCTATGTAGTAAACAATGGCGCGAAATTGGTATGAAGTGTCCGGGGTGTGACAGCGTAAGCGCGGGATTTTTTTATTATTAGTAAATCACTTTTAAATAATATTAATAAATGTACTCACAAAAAGTAATGATATCGCATCAAAAACATAAATGTGAAAATGGGAGCCAAGTTCAATATTATGATATGGTGTGGTTGTCAACTTTACTGAGAAAAGAATTGAGATCTAAATGGATGCCAAGTTCTGTAGATAATCCTGAAATTTATTTATAAGAACGTATAACATTCTTAAGTAAATTTAAAACACAATTTCTTGTTTTTTACTGCTACAACAATGTTTGCTATTTAAAAATATGACTTTCTAAATTTAAATAGTAGAATTATTTACACAAAGCAAATAACTTATGATCTGTTTAACCTCATCATTGACTTGGCTAGTTTTTACCAGCACATGAAATATTCAGAAGAATAGAACCTTATAGTATAAAAATAAGAACTTGCGTATAACATAAAGATGATACGTTGATAAACCAAATTTTAGATGACTAGTATGTAAAAACTAGCCAAGTCAAAGTTGAGGTTAAACAGATCATAAGTTATTTGCTTTGTGTAAATAATTCTACTATTTAAATTTAGAAAGTCATATTTTTAAATAGCAAACATTGTTGTAGCAGTAAAAAACAAGAAATTGTGTTTTAAATTTACTTAAGAATGTTATACGTTCTTATAAATAAATTTCAGGATTATCTACAGAACTTGGCATCCATTTAGATCTCAATTCTTTTCTCAGTAAAGTTGACAACCACACCATATCATAATATTGAACTTGGCTCCCATTTTCACATTTATGTTTTTGATGCGATCCCTATTTTTGGCTCCATCTAAGATTAATAGTTCAGCATCGCCTCAATTTCTGGAGTTATTGTCGGATGACAAACTCGAGAATTTATTTTTTATTTTTTAAATAGACCGTCCTTCTCGAGGTTGGTTTTGAAATAATAACACACGCGTTTGGAAACACTAGAAGGAATCTCAACTGCGGATAGTAGGCATCAGTATAAACGCACGATGGCGGTGGATATGTGCCGGAAGATTAAATAGACGTGATGGTGCTTATGGTACATATCACCTGTAGGCGGCGGCAGTTTTGGTGGCGGTGCCGGCAGCGGTTTTGGCGGACGGCGGTTACAGCAGCGCCGTTGGGGAGGTTTCGGGAGGCAATCCGTCCATCCTTGTTGTCGATTTTTCAGCATCGTTGTCAGCTGCATAAGCGGCGGTGGCTGTGGGGGCAGTGCAGTGATATGAGCCACGATGCTGCCAACGCTTCACCTGTGGCGGCGAGCGAGGGTTGATGGAGCAGCCGCATAAGCATTAGAAAGCTGGTGATTCCAGTTCATACGAAACAGGAATATTATAGTGTGGTTAATGTCTCGCATTAACTCTAATAAAAGTAGCTATTGGTCAATGTCTCGCATTGACTCGAAGCAAAACTGGCTATTGGTCAATGTCTCGCATTGACTCGAAGCAAAACTGGCTATTGGTCAATGTCCCGCATTGACTCGAAGCAAAAATAGCTATTGGTCAACGTCTCGCGTTGACTCGAAGCAAAATAAAATTATTTGATATTCTCCCATCATGTTTAAATAAAAATAACTTTCACTGCACTAGCTAGAATTCCTCCGTGGGAATCTTGCAGAGATTACTTTAAAAAGTACCAAATTTTAACAGTTCCTGGTCTCTATATATTTATTCTTTTAGTGGATTTGATAAAACATAAATCAGTTTTCGAATCAGATGATGATATGAAATTGCGACTTGGTACTAGGAGAAAGGATCTGAATCACGTTATAAAGCCATGTCTAAATATAGCAAATCACTGTCCACTATATCAAGCCGTGGCATTCTTTAATAGACTTCCGAATGATATAAAATCAGAAAGTAGGGTTAATATTTTTAAAAATAAATTAAAATTGTTATTATTAGAAAATACTTGTTATTCCTTAGATGATTTTTAAATATGACATTAAGAGTATTAGATAATTGAATATTGTGATAAATTGATGAATATTATTATTATTTTGAAATTTATAATTTTATATTTTTGTTATGGTTTAGTATTACATATTTTTATTACAATTGATAAATTTTTGTTTAAAATTTGACATTTTAAAATTTTATATTTTTTGTTATTTATTAGATTTTATATTTTTTAATAGACTTGATGAATTATTGTTTGAATTTTGACATTTTAAAATTTTATTTTTTTTGTATTTTAAAATTAGATTTAAGGAATTGTTCACACACAGATGTCTGTTTTTGAATGAATAAATGAATAAATGAATGAACTTGTTTTTTTTTTTTTAATGATTTTCGTATTTCTTTTCCACATAATCTCCTTATCTAAAAGTAACGTAAGGATTTATTTTCTTCTAAGCACATTTTTGCACACTTGTTAAATTTAAATAATTAAGAAATATTTTTTACTACGTGCGGTAGCCGTGCGCGCACGAAAACGAATGAGGCTTGGACCGTGCAATGGCGCCGAGGTGGGAGAGTACCTAGCTGTCTCTTTTTCTCTTATGGCGCTAAACTACGTGCGAGTGGGTCAAACGTAGACGAGGACTACTACATGTTAACCAATTAAATCTAGAAGACAAGGAAGGATAATTATAATATAATTGACAACGCTGAATACGTTAAAAACAACCGACTTCAATCGCAACAACTTCAATTTTGCTGTTTTTGTTGATTTTTTTAAAAACCGCTGAATCGATTTCGAAAAAATATGTAGGGCGACTTTAAATTAGTTCTTGATACGAAAGGCTATGCATGTACTCATTATAACAAACAACTTTCCCTAAGAAACCCATAGTTAAATCGCATAAAACATTTTGGACTCTCCATACAAGTTAATCAACTGACCGGCCAAATTAGTATGAAGAGTCAAAAATTTTTATTGCGATTTGACCATAGGTTCCTTAGGGAAAGTTGTTTGTTATCATGAGTACATGCACACTCCTTGGTATCAAGAACTAATTTAAAGTCACCCTATATGGAACCACCTGTGAAGTATACCCTTTTAAACAAAAACAGAATTTTCCAAATCGGTTTAGGCGTCTTCGAGTAATCGGTGAACATACATAAAAAAGAAAACCGACGAATTGAGAACCTCCTCCTTTTTTTGAAGTCGGTTAAAATAGGACTTAAGAGTCGTATTGGAGAGTAACATGGACATGTTTGACCATCAACTGATTCTATGTCTCCTCAGATGCTTGATCCCCGAGTGCGAGGTAGCGAGCGGCACCGAGTTCTCCCCGCCGTGGCTGGCACAGGCGGTCCCCCCCGGCGTGGGCGGCGCGCTCGACCTCTGCCGGCGCTACGCCCCGCGCGCGCGCAACGTCACTGGGAATGCCACGGACTCGTGCCCGGCTGCACTGTTCGATCCCGCCGTAGTCGTGAACTGCGAACAATACTTTTATGAAGATACAAATACTGTTTTTCACGATGTACGTATAAAGGGGTCGGTTGGTTCGTTAACAAGTCGTCACGTGGCGTAGGGAATGCGGCAGGTTGTTTTACCTTGGCAGCTGGAGGTCGGGTGCGAAGAGTGGCTGCGGTCGGCGATCGGCTCTGCGCGGGTGTGCGGGCAGTTGGTGGGGCTGCCGCTGACGGGCGCGCTGTCGGACCGCTGGGGGCGGCGCGCGGCGCTGGTGGTCGGCGCGCTCAGCACGGCGGTGCTCGGCTCGGCGCGCTACTGGGCCGCCTCCTACTCCGCCTTCATCATCGGACAGTTCGTGGAAACTCTGTTCGGCGGAGGAACGTTTACTTGCATCTTCATTTTATGTAAGTGTTTTGACGTCGAGCTTTCACCTCAAGCTAGTTACTTATTATTATTTTATTTATTAAGGAACAAACATTCTTAAACAAACATAGTTACAAACTACAACTTAACAGATAACCCTATAGTTCTATTTATTTTAATTAATTATAACTTAAAAGAATTGTAAACAAACGGTGACAGTAATGAAAAACGATCGCAAGACTTAAGACATTTTCAGAAATATATCAATTACCTATATAAGGTGCTTCCAAAATATATGCCACCGCTGCAATGGGAGTAAGAGTCATGCATATAGATTACAATAGTAAAAAAAATTCGTGCCCCGGAGTCGTTAAATTGATTTGGGAGACTAAACAATTTTTTTTTACTTTGATTCACTTTCGCACAACACGGTCCGTCAAGTACGTATACGCTCCGTCATGAAGTCATGAATGAACTCGATGTCATTTCACTGAATGAAAGCAACGCACGCTCGTATCTCTTTTTACAGGTTAATTTAGTGAACAGCTGATTGTCTTTAAATTAAATGTAGAGCAGAATAAACAAACTTACCAGTTATTAAAACGGCTTATTCACGTAACAAGGTGATAAACTTACCATCGCACTTTGACAGGCTTTGGACTGTTAAATTACGTACTGAAAAGTATCTGTTAATAAAAAGTTCAGGTAGGTAAGGCATCTACTCAAAGAGTAGATGCGTAAAATTAAAAAGAACGTGTATTACAGTAAGTAACTTGGCGTGTTTCTAAGTTCATCACCATTTACAAGGATTTGCACAACACAACACTGGTGGCTGGCTGACTCACACCAAACCTCTGTTCATACGGGTTTACGGCAAACGCAGGGATGTTATTTGCACTCGCGGTGGTAGAGTGTCAATCACCTTATTTACAAGCTATTTCACAACACAACAAAGTTTTACATCAGTTTTACAACACAGTAAAATTCTCGAGTGGTGACCGCGCACTGGAATACGCAGTGTGGGCAGGCCTTCGACTCGGTGGACCGACGAAGACCTGGTGAAGGTTGCGGGAAGCCGCTGGATGCGAGCCGCACAGAACCGGTCGGTGTGGAAATCCTTGGGGGAGGCCTTAGTCCAGCAATGGACGTTTTTCGGTTGATGATGATGACACAACACAACACTGGTGGCTGACTCTTACACCAAAACTTTGCTCATACAGGTTTACGGCATGCGCAGGGATGTTATTGCACTCGCGATCAGAGGTTATCGCGGTAGCAGAGTATCATTTCAAGATACTCTTGATTCGTATGTACGTCTGGGTGACATGGTTATCTCACTCGCGGACGGGGGCGCAGGCGGTGCAGAACGTTCGCGTCACGCCTGCGCGTAGTGATTATATTCTCTTTGGTCACCGCTGCGCATAGCGAACTGAACTGACCTCTGACCTGTACAAGGGCGCGCGGGCGCCAACCGCCCCCGCCCGCCGGGTCGCGCCCCGCTCCCGAGTGAGTATGCGAAAGGGTGCGGACAGATCAAAGCCTTTTGCAGCACGACACAAGTGCCGAATTTGTTTGATGTCGAGTCGCAACGTCGGTGCGTTTAAGCATGTTTTCGCGCGCCTGGTTTCATTCAACACAATACGGGATGGCTTAATAAAGTAAAGCAATTTATTTTTATGATTGTTATTTTTTTGTATGGAAAAAAAAAGAATAGTTTCCGGACATGAATGTCTCATTTTCGTGATCACTATACATGATACTTTCTCCCATTTCAGCCGTGGCATATATTTTAGAAGCACCCTATATAAATAAAACTCACATTACTTTTATATGAAATAGTTTGCACGAAAAAATATCTACTGTGTAAATGTTTATTGTATCAGTCACAAGAACGTGTCTAAAGAAAGTATGTTTAGCATAATTTGTATGGCAAAATGAAACATGGAAAGTATCTTTCGAACGTGAGGAGGAAAAACGGGGAATTTCGAAGATTTTTTCAAGGAGTGAACAATCGTGTCAATATCGTTATAAATAAGTTTATACAGAAACATTGAGTCAAGAAAGTACGTCGTATTCGCAAAGGTTGGATTTCTTGTGTTTTAGCACTGGCACACTGGTAACGTAGTGATGGAAAACGAAACCTGATTTATAGTCTTAAGATTTTAAAAACTTGTATTGGACTTTTTCTATTCGATCTATGTGTACTTTATATTTAATACGTTTTATTTTTTACTTTACCACGCTTCCAAATTCCGAAATACTGCGGCCATAAGAGTTTTAAAAATGTCTTTAAGGTGTAGGTTTGTCTAAAGGGGTTTCCTATTCTTAAGATAAATCCCAAGTTGTTTAGAGGCTTTAGCCACTGCGTTGTTATCAATGTATGTATGGAAAAGTAATTTAGAGTCCAGGGTTATACCAAAATCTCTGTTTGAATTTACTCGATTAATTACCTTGTTAGACAATGTTTAATCACAAATATTTGGGTTATTTTTACGGCTTAAACTACATAATAGTATAATATTTTTAAGTGTTTGGAAAAAGTCGATTACTCAAGCAAAACTGTTCAACCATTTTTAGATCGTTCTGCAAATCTTTACAATCTTTTCGAGACTGAATGACTTCGAAATTATTTGTGTTATTAGCATAAAGCAGATGATATGAACGTGTTAAATAGTTGCTTATATCATTAATATACAATGTAATAAACAACAACGCTGAACACGTTAAAAACCGACCTCAATCCTAATAACTACTTTGCTATATATATATTTTTATTAATTCAAAAACCTCTGAATCAATTTCGATAAAATTTATATGGAACCACCTCTGAAGAATTACCTACCAAATAAAAAAAGAATTATTAAAATTGATCCATTATTGGCGGAGAAATCGCGTAACAAACATACAAAAAAAAACAACATATAGTCGAATTGAGAACCTCCTCCTTTATTGAAGTCGGTTAAAAAAAAGGAATGGACCTAAATAATAATAATAATTGTAAGAGCCTGTAAGACGCGAGCCATCGAAGAGATCTCCGTGTATACCAACTCTGGAAAGTTTCCTTATAATCATAATATAATTTTTTTTTATTGAAAGCCGTCATGAAATCTGTACGAGTGTACACGGTATCGATTTGGCATCCTGCATCCATGGCATTTAATAAAAATAAAAAATTTCAGTGCAAGAGCTAGTGGGGCCGGAGTACCGCGTGCTCGCGGGCACCACTGCCAATGCCGCCATGTCGCTGGGGTACGTGGCGGCTGCGCTGCTGGCGTGGCTGCTGCCGCACTGGCGCCACCTTACGCTCTCCATCTTCCTGCCGCATTTCCTGTTCCTCTCCTACTACTGGCTCGTGCCGGAGTCCATACGCTGGTACCAGACAAAGGAAAAGTTTTATAAAGCAGAAGAAGCGATCAAAAGAGTATCAAAAGTCAACGGGAAGAGTCTTTCTGAGAAAACTCTATCGGAACTCAAGAACCTTACAGAAATACAAAGGAAAAGGAGCAAAGATAAGAACGACAGCGAGCCGTGGTTGATAGTGGAAGTGTTCCGACATAAGCCAATTTTGCTTCGGTGCTTGATTGCGCCCTTTTGGTGGATAACGGTTACGTTAGTCTACTACGGACTGTCGATAAACGCTGTGAACATGGTGGGGAACAGGTACATATTCAATGAAGCGATAGAAGAGATATTGCATTACTGGTCTCGCTAATTACCTTGCTCGATCATTTGACGTAATTTCGAGCCATATTGAAAGTAATAATAATATGATATTGAAACTGAGTGTTCGGATCGGTCAGATACGTGAACTACGCGTTGGTGGCGGCGGTGGAGATCCCCGGGTTCTACGCGGGCATGGCACTGATGCAGCGCGCGGGCCGGCGGCCGGTGCTGGCGGGCGGCTTCTGGCTGTGCGCGCTCTGCCAGCTCGCCTACGTCGTACTGCCGCCGAGTGAGACATAGCTTTACGACACTGACATGCCATCTACACTACACTAGTAGCACCTATACATTGTACGGCATGCACACGTACTATCTACAGCACTGTGCCAACAAAAAAAGGCCAAATACGTGTACTGTCAGGTTCCGTAGTTATTTTTTTATTCTTAAAAATTTGAGTGCCTTTGACTACATTTCGCCTGATGGAAAGTGATGATGTAGTCGAGTATGGTACACGCAAACTCAAATAATGCCTATTTACTCTCGCCTTGAAGATCCCCAAATTGTAGGAATCGGGAAACACAGATGCAGTTCCACTTCTTTTCAAGAAGGGTTTCATTCAATACATTAGATCGCGTTAATCTTTACAGACATGTTTGGCGTCTCGTTAGCGATTTACCTGTTGGGCAAGAGCAGCATCTCGATGGTGGGCAACACCATGTACGTGTACACGGCGGAGCTGTTCCCCACGCGGCGCCGCCACTCGCTCTTCGCCTTCTGCTCCATGCTGGGCCGCATTGGGGCCATTCTTGCACCCCTCACGCCGGCCCTGGTATTTCAGTCTTAAAATAAATATAATATGCATTCCATGGTTATCATACTTTTGTATAAGATTTCTTTCAAACTGATAATTACATCAATTTTTGGGAAGGGGTAGACCTCCTTGTCTGCTTCAGGGTTTTTAGAATTTGGACATGAAGAGACACTATTATTTGAATTGTTGTTTAGTTCGGGCTGCCAAACGTACAAACAATTTTTGATTCAAAAAGTACTACGGACCACACATTGTGTGCAGTTCTGTTGCAGAATTATCAATAATATTTTACAAGTTGAGAAACCAAAATACTTATTTTGTAATTTGTATGGCACCGTAAAATATATTTTTTATACTCAAAATGTAGATCAACATTAACAAACCAAGCCATGGACATGGCTGTACTGCTGGGGCATAGGTGTCATGCCTCAAGTTTATACCTCAAGAGGGTTAGGCCAGGGCCAAACAACATTTTTGACCGTGGGAGAGCCATGCTTCGGCACGAATGGGCCGGCTCGACCGGAGTGATACCACGGCCTCTCAGAAAACCGGCGTGAAGCAACGCTTGCGTTGTGTTTCGCCGAGTAAGTGAGGGCACCGAAGTAACATCAATGTTAATAGCATTAATGTATTCCGGCATGAAGATAAAATAGTCAGTTCCCTCATTGCGTTAGGAAATATCGGTAAGACTGCTTCCATCTTCAATAACTAGCAGTCAGCTACACCCTAGTGTCAGGCAGCAGTCACCTGAGCGGCCAGCGCGCCCACGGCGGTGCCTTGCTCGATGACGCTCCGCTGGTACTTGTCGTGGCACACGCGGATGAAGTGCACCAGCTGCGTTAGCGTCAGACGCTCCAGTTGTTTCACTATGGCGCCGCAGTGAGAGTACTTCGAGCGGAGAAGGGTAATTTTACTCGCTATCGATTTGAGGAATGTTCTGGAATATAAAGTTAGAGTTAAGATGTATTGGTCAAATGTCTCATCTTCGAGGTAGACTACTGAGTCTATTGTTGTTACTGACGTATCACGCACGACAGGTATAATCTTAGTTAAGAGGCGTAGCCGAGTGAGTGAGTGAGGGTACCGGAGGCCCAACTTCCCCTCCCCCCCAATTCCCCCATCCGCCCATCCCATTTTAAAGGTCGGCAACGCACTTGTGATTCCTCTGGTGTTGCGGGTGTCTATGGGCGGCGGTAATCGCTTACCATCAATCAGGTGATCCGTCTGCTCGTGTGCCACCTATCACATAAAAAATAGTCTGCATCTATATTAAAATTGCTTTCCTGATGATTCCATGCCAAGTGCATTTTACGTCTAACTGACGACAGTTTTTGACGGATGGAACGATCTTATAATGATTCCTTCTAGTGACTATGAAAATGAGTAATAACAATCCCCATTTTTAATTGGCAGGTAATTATTGATTTTTAACTGGAACTATTTAGTTAGCGTGCAAATACTGAAATGAGATTGTATCTCCGGCAGGGAGCGGCGATGGCGGAGTGGGTGCCCTTCGCGCTGTTCGGCGCGCTGGCGCTGGCGGCGGGGCTGCTGGCGCTGCTGCCGCCGGAGACGCGCGGCGCCGCGCTGCCCGACACCATGTGCCAGGCCGCGCGCCTGCGCCCCACCCCTACCGCCGCCGGCGCCCGCACCCGCGCCGACATGCCACCGGCACCGTCCCAATAAACTAATAAACTCCTTCAAATTTTTATTATTTTTTCAACAAAATTCAGGGCTACCCTAAAATATTCCACAAAACAAAGATTTTAGCTATTTGGCGGTATATTGTGTAGCCAAGGTTGTAGGTTTTGATATAGATGGTGTGGTAGTGGAAAGCATTTAGAGTGGACTGTATGAAGGATAGTGCTTCTAAGATTTTAAAGGAGAAAATAAAGGAAACACACCTGAGCAATTGTCCATTTACACTGCGTGGTGCCGGCAGGAAAAAGGTAAGATTACACAGTCTATCTATCAAAAATCAAAATATTATGAATTTGAACCATTTCCCCCGGGCTTAAAGGGTTGCCTTTAAGAAAAAATAATATTAACAAATTATGATAAGAAGTTTAAGTTTAAATGAAAGAAACCAACTTCTATTTTAAACCTTAATCTTAAACATAGTACATTCTTACAAGAAAGTGCTTAATCTATTGACTGGGCAAAGGACAGAGCTTTTCCACAGGGCGTACAAATCGTCCCTTCAATTTTTTAATGGTTGCAACATGCGTTACGCCATCACTTGAAGTATGAGCCTCTTCAAAGATACCTAAAGGCCACGGAAATAATGGAGAGTAATCAACAATAACTATAACAACCGTGTCTTTGACAATGGGGACGGAAGGAATATTCCATTTTGCTCGAGACTGCAGCTGGTACAAGTATTCATAACGCTATCGCTTCCAAAACGACTTCACGAGCGAATCCAAAAGAGAATGTCGCTCTTGAAGATTACAAGGTGCGACAATACGGTTAACATCTCTTCATATGACAGTATTTGCTGACCTATCATCTTAAACAAGTGAATATTGACCACCTTCACCTTTCCCAACAACCACCGAAGTGTGGGGATGCAGGCGGTATTAACTTCCACTCTATCTTTTCAATCGAAGTTTTGACGCGAGCGACTCTTGATAAGTTTCTAAAAACTTATACAAGTTCTTTAAATAAGAGCGAGCCCCAATAAAATTTGTGCCTCTGTCAGAGTAAAGACATTTCACAGATCTACGTCGCGACAGAAAAAACTTATGGTTGTGAGGTCCAGTTTTAGTTTTAACAGAGCTCGAGAACAATGTTTCCCCCGTTTAATACTTTGAATATCCTCGCCAAAATATCTCTCTTGAATAACACGTATTACAATAATCTCGGCGTACTCCAGATCGCTTGGAGTAGGAATCAATTGTTCTCTTCAGGGTAGCTTGCCAACAAACCTATGTATGTAAACTATAGTGTTAAGCAGCTTGGGCCATGAAGACATTCTTAAGCAGAGCTCATAAATGACATTCTCGTCTATAACAGGTATTGATACCGGGAAAGCCTTTGACTTTTCCTCAGGTAGCGGCGATTCAATTTGACCTTCATCTATTCTATTTAGGGGCCAGTGCGAAGGGTTGAAAGAACCACCCACCTTTGAACCATAACGAGTGATTTAATAGTCTTTGTTGGCGATAACTTAGACTTAGCACATACAAGCTCAGTGGTAACCTCGTCACCACGAGTGATATGTAAGTAAATTACTGCTCCGTAAGCACGCTCACTTACGTCTGCGAAACCCATGACGTTAGCAACCACACCGGTGTACACCCCTACATGACGTGGTATCTTAAACCCATTGAGACAACTCAGTTCCGCACAGAAGTTATACCACAGCACCGAGATATTACGTAGAGGGCAGTCATCGCAATCGCACTTAAGGAGCCAAAGCTCTTTGATCAAAAGCTTGGCATAAAGTATTGTAGGCGCAACAAAACCCAATACATCCCAGAGCCGAGCTACTGTGGAAAATATAACTGAAAATATAATATAATAAACGTTTTGTGCATTTCTCATTCGGAGTACCAGTTTGAAGTACAAAACAATCTTCAGACATAGACAAAATAAATAAAATAAAAAATATCAAATAAAATCTTAAGCCCAATATCTTATGTTGTACTTTTTTGTCAAATACAACTTCCGGTGTTTTGCTGTACGAAGGCGGAATGGTTTTGAGTACTCCTTCTGAATTACAAGTCCACTTTATCAAACAAGGAACACATGCACCTTTTTATGCAGGCGAAAGATAAGTTCCCCAGAAACACAAGAGCACCAAATAGGTTAGTTCTAGATATTACACCCAGAACAACTTGTTTTCAAAAAAACTGTTATGCAATGTGTATTGCTATTTACAACAAAATTCCACAAGATATAAAAGTGTTACCAATACTGTACAAGAGTTTTTAAGCCACGACATAATATGATTATAATTATTTTGACATTTTATCATTGTTATTGAAAATTCTGCATGATTATTTTACTTTATAAATACTTTGTAATTCTAATGTTTGCATGCTAGATTATGGCTGTCTAAGGCGACCTATCTTACATTTTAAATAACATCTAATGTAACCCTTGAACATGGCAAATAAATATTCATTCATTCATTCATTCAAATCAAACTGTCCTTCATGAAACAGTTGAATAAGCTCTCTAACAGCAGTTATATCAGTCTTTTCATCGGGAACGCTCCATGCTACGTCATCCATATATAGAGATTTCGAGACGATTGCAGCAGCTGCTGGTACTTGTCACCTTCATCTGATGCAAGCTGCTTTACCATGCGTAGCGCAAGGTAGGGACTAGATTTCATTCCAAAGCAAACCCTATTGAATTCATAGACCTGTATGGGATCTTGACAATTAAAGCGATAAAAGATGCGTTGGAAACGACGATCTTCAGAACACAGTCCTATCTGCAATAATAATTTACCACGCTGAATATGTTAAAAACAACCGACTTCAGTCGCAACAACTCCAATTTTGCTATGGTTTTGTTGATTTTCTCAAAAACCGCTGAATCGATTTCGATAAAATTTATATGGGACCACCTGTTAAACAAAAAAAGAATTTTCCAAATCGGTTCAGGCGTCTTCGAGTAATCGGTGAACATACATAAAAAAAAATTAAAAAAGATATTCCGACGAATTGAGAACCTCCTCCTTTTTTTTGAAGTCGGTTAAAAACATTTGTTTTACTTTTACGTCTGCACAAAATGCCACAGAAAGTTCAGTAATATGTTGAACAAGTCGCCTTCTAAATTAGGACCTGAATGAAGGACATCATTTAAAGAATATCCCGAAGTAGTAGCACAACTAGCATCAAGAACAGGTCGTAGTTTCGTGGACTTGTCTGGCTGTAAACCCCATGATGAGGTAATACATACGAGGGAGTATTATCAGTAAGCGCTCTAATACACGCTTACATGAACAGTACATGTCGTCAAATGACGATAATGAATCGTAACTAGGCGTTGCTTTAGGGTCTGTTTTTATTTTCAAAATATTATATTCATCTAATACAGTACGAAACTCAGTACATAAGTCGGTCATAGAACCTGCTGCATTTAAAAATGATTCACTAGTTCTATCTGTAGTTGCTTGTTTAGACAACTCGTGTATGTATTGCATTCTCGCAAACAACGCGTTTCGTTTGCATAAGTTACTTCTAATTTAACAGAGTCTATCTTTTTCGACAGACATGTTGTAGGTACTTAATTAGTTCCGAGTAAAGAAATAAAATCTAAAACTAAAAAATCTATTAGTTATATTATTTTAAAATAAGTAAGTACTTAAATTAATGTTTACAAACTTATTGTTTATATGAAGTGAGTGAGATGCCTAAAAGAATGAACGATTAGTCTACTATTCAGTTAAACATAAGAACGACTACGGCAAAATATCATCGATTAGTTGATTTTAATTTTATTATAAGTTTATATTTTACTTTATAATTATATGTATTTAGAATATAATATTAAGCACGAAGTGGATAAGTAAAATTAGTTGAAAAGTAATTCAAGGTTACGTTATTCTAATACGTATATTGTACTTATACACAAAACAAATCCGTAATATAGGGTGCTTCTAAAATATATGCCACGGCTGAAATGGGAGAAAGTATCATGTATAGTGATCACGAAAATGAGACATTCATGTCCGGAAACTATTCTTTTTTTTGCCATACAAAAAAATAACAATCATAAAAATAAATTGCTTTACTTTATTAAGCCCCCGTATTGTGTTGAATGAAACCAGGCGCGCGAAAACATGCTTAAACGCTCCGACGTTGCGGCTAGACATCAAACAACTTCGGCACTTGTGTCATGCTGCAAAAGGCTTTGATCTGTCCGCACCCTTTCGCATACTCACTCGGGAGCGGGGCGCGACCCTTCGTACAGGTCAGAGGTCAGTTCTCTTTGCGCAGCGGTGACGCGCAGGCGTGACGCGAACGTTTTGCACCGCCTGCGCCCCCATCCGCGAGTGAGATAACGATGTCACCCAGACGTACATACGAATCAAGAGTATCTTGAAATGATACTCTGCTACCGCGATACCCTCTGATCGCGAGTGCAATAACATCCCTGCGCATGCCGTAAACCTGTATGAGCAAAGTTTTGGTGTAAGAGTCAGCCACCAGTGTTGTGTTGTGTCATCATCATCAACCGAAAAACGTCCACTGCTGGACTAAGGCCTCCCCCAAGGATTTCCACACCGACCGGTTCTGTGCGGCTCGCATCCAGCGGCTTCCCGCAACCTTCACCAGGTCTTCGTCGGTCCACCGAGTCGGGGGCCTGCCCACACTGCGTATTCCAGTGCGCAGTCACCACTCGAGAACTTTACTGTGTTGTAAAACTGATGTAAAACTTTGTTGTGTTGTGAAATAGCTTGTAAATAAGGTGATTGACACTCTACTACCGCGAGTGCAAATAACATCCCTGCGTTTGCCGTAAACCCGTATGAACAGAGGTTTGGTGTGAGTCAGCCAGCCACCAGTGTTGTGTTGTGCAAATTCTTGTAAATAAGGTGATGAACTTAGAAACACGCCAAGTTACTTACTGTAATACACGTTCTTTTTAATTTTACACATCTACTCTTGAGTAGATGCCTTACCTACCTAAACTTTTTACAGATACATTACAAGTACGTAATTTAACAGTCCAAAGCCTGTCAAAGTGCGATGGTAAGTTTATCACCTTGTTACGTGAATAAGCCGTTTTAATAACTGGTAAGTTAGTTTATTCTGCTCTACATTTAATTTAAAGACAATCAGCTGTTCACTAAATTAACCTGTAAAAAGAGATACCTACGAGCGTGCGTTGCTTTCATTCAGTGAAATGACATCGAGTTCATTCATGACTTCATGACGGAGCGTACGTACTTGACGGACCGTGTTGTGCGAAATTGAATCAAAGTAAAAAAAAAATGTTTAGTCTCCCAAATCAATTTAAAGACTCCGGGGCACGATTTTTTTTTACTATTGTAATCTATATTCATATAGGTTACAATAGTAAAAAAAAATCTATATTCATACGGCTTATTCACGTAACAAGGTGATAAACTTACCATCGCACTTTGACAGGCTTTGGACTGTTAAATTACGTACTTGTAATGTATCTGTAAAAAGTTTAGGTAGGTAAGGCATCTACTCAAGAGTAGATGTGTAAAATTAAAAAGAACGTGTATTACAGTAAGTAACTTGGCGTGTTTCTAAGTTCATCACCTTATTTACAAGAATTTGCACAACACAACACTGGTGGCTGGCTGACTCACACCAAACCTCTGTTCATACGGGTTTACGGCAAACGCAGGGATGTTATTTGCACTCGCGGTAGTAGAGTGTCAATCACCTTATTTACAAGCTATTTCACAACACAACAAAGTTTTACATCAGTTTTACAACACAGTAAAGTTCTCGAGTGGTGACTGCGCACTGGAATACGCAGTGTGGGCAGGCCCCCGACTCGGTGGACCGACGAAGACCTGGTGAAGGTTGCGGGAAGCCGCTGGATGCGAGCCGCACAGAACCGGTCGGTGTGGAAATCCTTGGGGGAGGCCTTAGTCCAGCAGTGGACGTTTTTCGGTTGATGATGATGACACAACACAACACTGGTGGCTGACTCTTACACCAAAACTTTGCTCATACAGGTTTACGGCATGCGCAGGGATGTTATTGCACTCGCGATCAGAGGGTATCGCGGTAGCAGAGTATCATTTCAAGATACTCTTGATTCGTATGTACGTCTGGGTGACATCGTTATCTCACTCGCGGATGGGGGCGCAGGCGGTGCAAAACGTTCGCGTCACGCCTGCGCGTCACCGCTGCGCAAAGAGAACTGACCTCTGACCTGTACGAAGGGCGCGCGGGCGCCAACCACCCCCGCCCGCCGGGTTGCGCCCCGCTACCGAGTGAGTATGCGAAAGGATGCGGACAGATCAAAGCCTTTTGTAGCACGACACAAGTGCCGAATTTGTTTGATGTCTAGCCGCAACGTCGGAGCGTTTAAGCATGTTTTCGCGCGCCTGGTTTCATTCAACACAATACGGGATGGCTTAATAAAGTAAAGCAATTTATTTTTATGATTGTTATTTTTTTGTATGGAAAAAAAAAGAACAGTTTCCGGACATGAATGTCTCATTTTCGTGATCACTATACGTGATACTTTCTCCCATTTCAGCCGTGGCATATATTTTAGAAGCACCCTATATATTGAATGGAATATTTCATATAACGCAACAAATCGAACACAGCACAGCTAAGGCCGTCAAGTACCTATACGTATACTGGCCGGTTACGGAACGTGCGCCCGAATTACCCACAATAATATTAACAAATTATAATATATTAATTTTTCGTAAAGTACAACCCAATAACTGAACAACTATGGTAATCCGGTTCGTTAGGACCAAAATGGTATTGAAAAGCATTTAGAGTGGACTGTATGAAGGATAATACTTCAAAGATTTTAAAGGAGAAAATAAAGGAAACGCACCTGAGCAATTGTCCATTCACACCGCGTGGTGCCGGCGCATTTCTTCGTCATTTTCACAGCAATTAGGTATAATTCAACATCACAAACACTGTCACTGACGTCCCAGCTGACCAGCTATTGATTTTGAACAACACTCAATGGAAATTCACCAAATTTCGTAGTTTTATCGATTAAAAACCGGCGGCGCGAGCGCAAGCGACGTTTCACACATCGTCCATCTTTTTGCATCTGAGGTATGAGGAAGGGGGAGGGGGCGGTGCAGGAATATAGGTATAGATAGATAGATATAGGAAAAGGTAAGGTTACACAGTCCATATATCAAAATACCTATTATGATATATTATTATTTGAACCATGGTGGCAGCTTGGGAATCTTCTCGACGCCGCCGCGCCGGGTGGCGGTACCGAGGGCAGGATGTATAGTGATCACTCCATGACTGCTGTTCAGATACCTATAGCACACTTTATTAGAATAAACTAAGGGTTTAATAAATATTATAATTAAAGACATTGAAAATCACGATCGATCACGCAGGTTAACTGACTACAGACACGGTCATAACCTGGATGAGTTTGACTGTTAATGGCATTTATCTAGACCGTTTCCGTGCTTCGTAAGGCACGTTAAGCCGTTGGTGCCGGCTGCTATCGCTTGCAGTCGTTAAGCCATGTCAGAGGCCTTATAGGCGACTTGAAAACTTCTGACACTGGGTTTGGCCACTAGCCCCACAACCTCCACCAATCCGGACTTGGCCCCCGTGTGTGGAGTATGGCCTAAACCTTTCCGAGTTATGGAAAGAGACCCGTGCCCCTGCAGTGGGGACGTAGTGGGTTGTTAAAATACACAATACAATGATTTATAAACATTGACCTAGACACGTTACGACAAAAAATATAAGAAGTGTAAATTGTGATTCACGTTCCGTTGATTGCGTTTCTTGACGTGCTTTATTATGTATAATGCCTTTTCGGCTGTCAACAATAGTCACGTTTAGTTTTTTCTTAGTAGCGAGCTTGCACAGATTGTCTTGTATTACAGACGATAATATTGTAGCTACGGAGTCACGATGATGTGGATATAATCCTCCTCCAATGTAGGATTTACATTTTGGAATATACAATTTGGACGCGAAGTTGAGAATGACGACGTTATTCAGCTCAAGCATCCAGTGAGTTGACACGAGTGATTTGCTGCGCAGGCTTGTATTCTTCATATTCATTGCAATTTATACTCTAGGCTTGTCGCGGAGCGTTTGTGCTCTACGCTTGTTGTACCTACATTGCTACCTATTTCGAATAAAATATTTTAGTTTCATTTAATTTCAAATAGCTTTAACGATTATAATGAAAGGAGAATGCAACGGAAGTATTGAAAGCTCGTACCATATTACGTCTTGAACAAAACCTTTCGAATTAGATAGGGGACAATATATTTAATTATTTTAGTAAAAAGTAATCTCATAGCTCCTGTAACTCCAGATCTTTTCCACTTTAATTTTATGTTGTGAGGTTATTTTTAAGAACTTTAACTACACTTAGTGTATGGAGCTCAAAATATACCACTGAATTAATCAGTTAGCACAGTGACTGGCTTGGCAAACGGCGTGATTCATTATTTAATTGCAAAAAACGGGTTTCTGACACATTGGTTCGTATTTTTGCATTTTACTTGATTTGTGTTTGTTGCCTAAATATGTCCAGCACAGATAAGGTTTAAAGTTATTCTTGTGTGTCAACAATCACGCCGACATTTAAGGATTTGTATGTTTCCATATAGGTATTGTTTTTTTAAATTACTTAAATTTTTTAGGTACGCGGGGGCAAGATAGAAGGATAGATAGATAGATAGATAGATAGGGGTATAATGTACTGAAGAAAACACAAAATAAAGATACTGTTTTTAAGAAAAGTAAAGTGACTACAAAAAAAAGGTGGTCCAAATCTAAATTCATCATTGTCAGAAAATAGCGATAGTGATTCCGAAAATACTCTGTGTTTATATTGTAAAGGTCGCTATTAAGAGTCTACAGAAGGCTGGGTAGCATGTGGTCTATGCAAAATAAAATTGGCACATTGCAGTCGTGCTGGTATTTATTATGATCATTTTAATATACTTTTATATATGTATTATTATTTTTATTTTATTTTATTATCAAAATAAATATATTTTGATAATTTCATTAACCGATAATTCCATTAAATACATCCTTTAACCGTGGGAGAGCCATGCTTCGGCACGAATGGGCCGGCTCGACCGGAGTGAAACCACGGCCTCACAGAAAACCGGCGTGAAGCAACGCTTGCGTTGTGTTTCGCCGAGTGAGTGAGGGTACTAGGCCCATCCTCCCCCCCATTCCCCCATCCTCCCCCCCATTCCCCCATCCCCCATCACATTTCAAAGGTCGGCAACGCACTTGTGACTCCTCTGGTGTTGCGGGTGTCTATGGGCGGCGGTAATCGCTTACCATCAGGTGATTCGTCTGCTCGTTTGCCACATAAAGAAAACCATCGATTTAATCATCACTGAAAAAAATATCTCCCACATGAAACAATTTATAGGTATACCTACTGATCCAGCGCGTGCAAAATGCTTGCGCTCGGTTTTGCTTTCCGATCCCTCGTAGAGCTCACGTAACTCCTTATCTCAATCAAATAAAGTTGTTGAATATGAGCTCCCGCAGAACGTATCACTTCGAAAATCTACTTTTTGGCATCATACATATCGAAGCAAGGACCGGCATATTTATATGACAAACTTAACTTTTCATTAAGACCGCAGAGGATATCTACTCGATTGGCATGCCCTAGTCACAGTACAGCTGCGTTTCGGGGCAGTTTTCGATATTCTGCTACGAAATGTTGTAATAATATCCCACCTCCGATCAGAAATTCTATTACACTTTGTTCTTTCCAACATAATCACAAACTGTACCTTTTGACCTTACAATATTGATGATATATGATAGGTATGTACTCTTCTTTTTTTTCTTTGTTCTTCTTTTGCGATTGTATAAAACTTTTGCTTTCTGTGGCTTAAAACTTATAATGTCTTATAGTTTCTAAGTAATATTATAGAGTTAACATCGACTTACATATTGAGGAAGAGCGGTGCCTCCTGACACAGGCTATAAAAGCTTAAAAGGAGACACCGACCCCAACTTTAATAGATATTAATTTAAAATGAATAAACATTTTCATTTTCATTTTCATATCATGCGGCCAATGTAAGCGTTATAGTTACACAGTATTATTAACTTAAGTAATAAAATAACTATATTGTGTAAAATAACTATTATGTAAGTCGGTCTCTTCTCATTATTGCGTCTCTCACGGGTGACCACCGAAAACCAGCTTTGTAGCTCGGAGCTACAACATTATGCTGAGTGGCAACCTTTTTGGTACCTACCCGTGCTATTTTAGTTTTTGTTATTATTTTTTTGTAAACTTTCTAGTACTGAATATATTTTTTACTTACTTACTACGACAAGCTGTGCCATCTGAAGTTCGAACAGACCGTACCATGTATAACTTGGCTAAAACGCCTCAATGAAGGGAAATAAGACCCAGAACCAGATTCACGACCAGGACGTCCATGACCTTCTGGCTCCGAATAGAATATAGAGCTTTTTGTACAAGGAGGTGAAGTGAGGTATGTTCGCCAATTATACACCACAACGGGCCTTGATCCTTTAACTATATGTACCGAATTTTGTCTCAAGATTTAGGTTATGTCAAAAAGTTAGGTGACTGGTTGCCGTATATTCTTACACAAGAACAAAAAGAAACGACCGTAAACATAGCGAATACTTACCAATTTATAGGACACAAAAAAACATGTTATCAAAGATCCTTGCTATATGTGAAAATGGGGTTAAAATACCAAGCGGTCTCTAGAGGTTAATGCGGAGCTTGGGTTCCAGATGTGGCTTCAGCTCCAAAAGTGCCCAAGAAAGAGTTTTATGAAAACAAGTAAATGATTTTGGAAGTACTGGATCATTCAGGGATAGCTTTTTGGAAGCTTTCACTTAAAGAACTTACTGTTATCCAATTGTCTACGCTGATTTTTTGGAAGAGTTTCTACCTAAGTGGACTAGGCTAAACAACGTATCAGTTCCTTAATACTCCATGACCAGAGATGTGACATTTTAAGAATAACAGTATTTGAAATGCAAAATACAAAATACCTATTTCCATTTTGTATTTAAATACTTTTTTTTGAAAAGTATTTTATATTTTATTTGAAATACCTTTTAGGACATATTTTGTATTTGCGAAATACAAAATACTTTACGCAAAGTTTTGGAAATATCAAAGAATTAATAATTAATGTGATGAAAAATGGTACTTTTTTTCTCACTATGGCAACACTGAATTGAACTGCTTTATTTATCGTTTTCTGCTCGGAAACATTCAGAATAGCTCGGCAGTTTTCGACTTTGCTCTGAGCAGACAGAGCAGCTAAGCCGAAACGACATTAGGTTGCCAAATGCGTTGAACCAAACGAACTAGTGCTTTGCACCGGAGATAAATTTCAAATCCGGTTTTTTCGAGCAGGTTTTATGAAAAAACCGGAGACTCTCCGGAGAAATGTCATAATTTGTTTTATTTTATTAGTTATGCAAATAAAAACTTAAATAATCGAAAAAAGTTTATTTAACTTCTATACTTAATAACCTAAACCCTATACCTCTTAAATTTTTAATCAAGCAACCATTGATTTTGGTTGAGAAAGCATATCATTTCCACTGCATTGGACAAAAGTGAACTGCACCTATCCTATTTTTATGTAACCTGTCGGTGAGAAAACTCGCTCAGAGGGTACTGATGTGGATGGAATGCACAAGTATTTTTTTGCAACAGCATCCAAAGGCTTCAGGTGGTGATAGCGCATCCAAAAATCTTTCATGACATTACTTGTGTGTTCACCTAAATAACGAGTTTCAGCATACATTTTAATTAAGTTGATTGCGGAGGCGTCAGTTTGTAGGCAAGTTGGACCTTCTTTTCTTTGCAAATATTTGAAAAGCTGCGGCAATTTGTCGGAACATGCTTCTTGTTGTAATGAATCGGCACCACTTTGAACAGGTTCAGTATCCGCAGGGGTTTCAGATCGAAATATGTTTTTTACTTCTGCTCTAACTGCATCTTTTGCAGCCTGTTTATTTTCAAACTTTCTAAATGCATCTTTAAAATATGGATGCAGATATGTGTCAATTCTGCAGGTGGTCTGTCTTTCGTATTCTAGTAACCGTGCTGATGTGTTTTCCCGAATTTGAGTGAAAATAAGATCCTTTCCTGGATTTGTTTTAATGTTTTCTTGAATTTCAATGAAATTCTCTTAAAAGCCACGAATTATGGGAATAATAAGTGAACTAGTTGGGTACTGCTCACCACTGTAGCTTGTTCAAAAAATTTTAAAATAGTTACAGCGTCTTTAACATTTTCCTCATCCACACTTAACATGTCAGGAGCTCGCGGAAATTTCCTTTGGACATTAGGCAAATAATCACTTAGCTCCAAAATCCTCTTGAACATGTGAAAGCAGCTATTCCACCGAGTTGGCACTTCTTGCATGAGTTTGAGAGGAGTTTTTTCAGGGTTTCGCGCCAACTGTTCAGCTTTAAGAGCTTGCGCACCTGATGTAGACTTCCGAAAAAACGAACAATTCTCTTGCATTTGTCGGTCAATTCTTGCATGGAAAGACAATCCAAAGACTCTTGCACTAGCAAGTTTATAGTATGTGTAAAACAAGGAACGTGGCGGATTCCTAGTAGTCTACACATTTTTATCATATTTGCTGCATTATCTGTTACCATGGCAACAATTTTATCTTCTATGCCCTATTCGGAAAAACACCACTATTGACCTGGAATCATTGCAATATTTGTAGGATAATGATGTCAGCCTGCAATCATTAAATAAATACCCTACAGTAAAGGAGTTATTCTTGAAATGTAATACCTGCTTGCCTAGCTCTGCGCCGGTAGAAAGGCTTTTTTCTTATGATGGCATGATTATGAGACCACACAGGAGAAAGATGAGCGACAGTGTATTTGAGCAAATTATTTTATTAAAATCTATTAAGTAAAAATTCAAGTAAGTTATCAAAGTAAATTTACCAGCCTGTTAGCTGGCTGAAATAAATAAACTTTTTAACAAAATAAAGATAGTTTGAAACTAAAAGTATTTTATTTTAATAAAGCATTTTGTAAATGCCTATTTTGCATTTAGTATTTTAAATATAAAATGAAAAACTATTTTGTATTTGAAATAACAAAATACAAAAAGTATTTGTATTTTGCATTTAAATACATTTTATAACCTATTTTGCACATCTCTGTCCATGACAATTCAAGTGACAATGCATGGCAAAGAAGTGCTAAAGTTCAGGACACAGGTTCAGGAATTATTCAGTCGTAATGGTTGGCGACAGATAGCACACCCTCCTTCTAGAATACAACTGCTTTCGCCATATAAAAGAAAACTAAGCACTGTACGTAGCTCACGGCATAAATGTCGTACGGCAAACGGGTAGAATACAGCGTTTATTTGTTTGTGTTTTCTTATGTAGTTATATAACAACACATAATATAAATTACTAAGTATTGACCAAACTATCATTTTTTTTTATATTTAGCAATAGAGCTATTTCTAACCACTGGTCACTGCGCCCCATTACTTTTATAAACTTTGGCACAGTCTAAAAACTAAAGAATAAGACGAAGAAATGAAGAAAGTACTCTGTCAATAAGAATATCCCTGGAGGATCATAAAGTAATTGTATTGAACATTTAATTGTAGCTTATTTAATTTTTAAGTCGGTTCTTGCTCAGGACACCCATAAGAAATCATAACTGAAAAACAGAAAGAACTCTTGTGAGAAGCTTTCATGAAAAATAAGTGAATTATATGCACATAATTAGTAGACTTTTCGATTTCAATTGTAAGAATTATTGTAATCATTTCGGTCATACCATTTCAATATTATAACATTTTATACATTCTAGGTATCGCTCGCGGTAATCGCCGAACAACATGACAAACAAGTTTCTTGCATTAATAAATGGCAAAAATAATTAAATCCCCAATAAGTTCTATAGAATTAAATCTACACGAGCGATGTAAGCTGTCAAAAAAATTTCAGCGCACAAGTCTTATCACAAAGTTAAATGTGGGCCTTTGAAATTAACGATCGGCCGATTTCAATGAAAAAAGTACGGTCAATTTGAATAAAAATTATTATGTATTTTTTTATAGACTGAGTTCAGAAGCAAATGTTTATCTGGGTAAATAGACATTCAGAGCTCACTAGAGTACCAAAATTTGTGTCTAATTTTTTTGTCATTGAAGTCAACCCAACGTTCACAAATTTTTAACACAGAAAATGCACTGGCACTTATGCACCTGTTTGAGTCGGTAGTTTTTGAAGAATCTGACCTACAACTACTGAATCATTTACCTTATTGTCTAAGTTTGGTTTCTTTTAGTTTGCTACGAAATAGGAAAAGCGACGTAAGATGAAACTAAGGAGGGCCCGATCATTGTTTGGAGATTCAGTGTGCGATCCAACTGAGACAAAGTAGTAGCAGCGCTGATTTGACAATTGTTTTTGTAGATAGTGAAGTGTACATAATGTTCTGAAAATTATATTATGAAACGATAAATACTTTGTTCATACGACAGAATTTATGCCGTGACCTACGTACGTTGCCATGACTTTGACTCCCTTGAATCTGCAGTCAAAAAGGTCTTTGATGATCTTACAGAAAAAGTTTCACTAACTGGTGGCCAGAAGCTTCCAGAAGTTTGAAACTCTGCTGTGTTAAATGAAGGAGACTTCATTAATTACATGTATTATTTTAAAATTTTCCACACATGGCTTAACTTTAATAAAGATTTTTTCCACTGAAAATGTTTTAGAAACAACCCGATAATATGTTGTACTAGCTTCCACCTGCGACGTCATACCTATGTGTGGCCTTCAGAATTTAGTCCAGAGAGAAATAAAATGTTAAGACAGCGCTATCTAGTGACAGTAAAAATTTCAAGTTTTAGCCATTCCTGCGAGAACCCTCGACTTTTCCGGGATAAAAAGTATCCTATGTGTTAGCCGAGTGCTTTATCTATGTACCTACCAAATTTCATCCAAATCCGTTCAGTAGCTTCGGCGTGAAAGTGGAACAAACAAATTAACAAACATCCACACTTTCGCATTTATAATATTATTACTGAGATATTTATTTCCTTCTGTAACCTCATTCTTATATGTATGTGTATTATTGCATTACTAGCTTCCGCCCACGACTTTGTCTGTGTGGACTTCAGAATTGGGTCCAGAGAGAAAGAAAATGTTAAGATGGCGCCATCTAGTGACGAAGTGGAAATTTTAAATTTTTAAGCATTCCTCCAGGAACTCTTAAATTTTCCGGGATAAAAGTATTCTACTATGTGTTAACCGAGTGCTTTATCTATCTACCTACCAAATTTCATGCAAATCCGTTTAGTAGTTTCAGCGTGAAAGTGGAACAAACAAACAAACATCCATACTTTCGCATTTATAATATTAAGTGAGATGAGATGAGAAGTGAGATGAGAAAATATAGAATATAATATGATAATATTTAGCTGCTTGAAATGTAATTACATTTAATGTGGATAGATTACAAAATACAGTTTCTTTACATTTCACCAGCAGCATATTGTTTTTTTTTTTTAATTTTATTTTATTATATTATTTGTAGACAGTTATCGGGGCCTACATTTGTTTTGTTACATCTTTTCTACAGTCCACAGACGACTTGTATACCTCCCTCTTCTGGTAAGTCGGTCGAACAAATCTGCATCATTATGTTGTTAAGACCCGACCGCTTCGCTCTGTGTCATATCATAAGTGACAAGGAGATCAACAAAACTGAACAATAGATATGTACGTCACACCTCAAATGCCACCACGCCATCGTTAAGAATAGAATAGTAAAACAGAAATATTTTGCACCGTATCTGTTTTACATTGTCATGTGCAAGTACTCACCTCTATCACAAGTGGTCCTGTCAAAAATGTAACACTTATCTCTCTGTGCGTTTTGCACGCTAAGCTGCATCGGTGATCGCCGTTCCTGTTTGCTGATAATTTTTATAATAATTTTATCATTTTAATAATTTTGGACATATTATAACCACAATAACAACAAGTGTTGGATAGTTAAGTTATAGCGTGCTAATGACTAAGGCGTGCTGCGAGGACGCGGGAGCGGCGGGTGCGGGCGGCGCGGGCGTGGACCTGGAGGCGCTGCTGGCGCGCGAGGCGGGCCAGTTCGGGCGCTTCCAGCGGCGGCTGCTGGCGCTGGCCGTGCTGCAGGCGGCGTTGGCCGGCGCCTGCGGGGCCGAGTACGTCTTCACCACGGCGCGCACGCGCACCAGGTCAGTGATGCGCCCCACTCGCGCTGCGGTCGCAGCGGCGGCGAGCGCCTGGAGCGCGCGAGAGCTAGCCGCGTTCGCACTCGACACCAACAAAATACTTTCATGAATGAAGCCTGTCTTGCTATACGTAACTGTGACTATCACCTGGTTATCGTCCAATTCCATCTTTACTCCACTTTGTTAAGTAAGTTCAGGTTGATGAAAGGCAGTTTCATGACGAGGTCAATATTTGTTCACGATGGGTTCGAATTTATAATAGAAATAAATTGAGAGTTTTACAAAATGGAAGACAATAATAAAATTAAGGATATATTTTTATTGAACGCCACCCTACGCGGGGTCCGAGATGGCAGGTTCTTTCACAATTTAATCCTATACAAGTCCAAAAACTAAAACCCGACTACGGAAAATCTCTCTCTCTCTCTCTCTGAAAAGTATGAAACAAGAAAGTATTGTATAGTGATGTTCAGAGGATAGCTGTGGTCGTATGTCACCTTATCCTTAGGGATAAACAACCCTAAATTACATACTGGCATACGACCACGGCTATCCTCTAAACTTCACTATATATTACTTTCTCGTTTCATACTTTTCAGAGAGAGAGAGAGAGAGAGAGAGAGAGAGAGAGAGAGATTTTTCCGTAGTCGCGTTTTATTTTTTGAACTTATTTTTTTTAAATTTTTTTGGAGTTTGACTCACTCAAAATTAAAATTCTATTTACATGACATTGTAGACTTTACACTACATTTTTTTATTCCGTATCCACTTTGATCCATGTTTTAATGCAATAACCAATAACAGATATCAAGTCTTTATAATGTTGTATTCTCTATATTATATGTTCTATCTATACTATATACTTTATACTATAATATTATAAATACTATACTATATTATCTTGTTGGTGGGTGCTGTCCGAACAGCGACACTTCGACCCAAAGGGATCTTTTGTGTCAGCCCCTAAGACCTTCGTACCTATCCCTAGTCAAAGATATGTTGCATTAATGCAGTGATTCCGCTGAGGGGTAGGTGCCTGTATTCCTCCGGCATTGGGTAGGCATTGCCAAGGAGGCACATACGCTTGTTAGCCAGTACATCGCAGTGACACAATAGGTGCTCCATTGATTTACTATACTATATACTATCCATACTAATATTAAAAAATGCGAAAGCTCTGTCTGTCTGTCTGTTACGCTTTTACGCCTAAACCGCTGAACCGATTTTGATGAATTTTGGTACAGAGATAGAGGAAACCTTGGGGAAGGACATAGGCTACTTTTCGTTGCTAAAATGAAACTCGAAGGGGGTGAAATAGGGGATGAAAGTTTGTATGGGGAATCAATTATTTCTCAAGTTAGGCATATAAATATCAACAAATATCTATAAATGTAAAAACAGTCTCTGCTTAGTGGCCTTGCGTGTTCGAGTCGATTATGCAGGTTAACTGAGTACAGACATGGTGATAACCCGGATGGGTTCGACAGTTAGTGGTATTTATCTCAACCGTTTCCGTGCTTCGCAAGGTAAGTAAAGCTATTGTTCGTCACTCAGTGGGCTTGCGTGGTCGCATCGATCATGCAGGTTAACTGACTTCAGACATGGTCATGAACCGGATGGGTTTGATTTTTAGTGGCAATTATCTCGACCGTTTCAGTGCTTTGCAAAGTAGTTAAATCATTGGTCGTAACTCAGTGGGCTTGCGTGGTCTCGCGTCGATCATGCAGGTTAACTGATAACAGACACCTTCAAGACCCGGATGAGTTGGACTGTTTGTGGTATATATCTCGACCGTTTCCGTACTTCGCAAGGTACGTTAAGCCATTTATCGCGGTTCAGTGTGGCTTGCGTGGTCGCGTCGATCACGCAGGTTAACTGACTACAGACACGGTCATAACCTGAATAGGTTGGACAGTTAGTGTCAACTATCTCGAACGGTTCCGTGCTACGCAAGGTACCTTAAGCTATTGGCGCTGGCTGCTATCACTAGATGACAGTCGTCAAGGCAAGTCGTAAGGGCTTATTATTATAAGCAGCTTGAAAATTTCTGAGACTGGGTTGGCTACTAGCCGCACAACCTCCATCAATCCGGACTCGGTCCCTGTGTGTAGAGTACGGCCTTAACTTCCCGAGATATGGGAAGAGATCCGTGCCACTGCATTGTAAACGTTTCCAGACACAGTAAATACTTTTGCTAACATAGTTAATCACTTATGTGGAAAGGTTTTGAAACTCATCCCCAAGCGAGTTCAAATATGGGATAAGAATTATATGAAAGTTAACACAGTATGAAGCTCGCCTTTTTCTTCATTCGATATACTCGATTATAATATTTCTGAAATATGGTAATTAGCCTTTAGTCTAATCAAAATCAAATGAAATCATTCTTCTGTTTATTTACGTTTCCCGTGGATTAACCTTTGGCAGGACGTAACAAAAATATATGATGTGTGCGCCAAGCACCATAAACGACGTCAACCATGGCGAAGCCGCGGGCGGAAAGCCAGTTATATTATAAATCGACGGGGAAGTGCTAACAACTCCTAACTTACAAAGTTTAAAAAACTTAGAATATATTTCCAGCCAAAATTAATCAGGTTGTGATGGACCTTAACATAACATAACATCGGTGCCTAGCTACATCAATTTTGCGAATTTCAACTTAATTCATATACCAGTAGACGCGCAAATTCATTCTCTATCGAAATTCATAAGTCGTTTTCGTAAAAAAATTAAGTTAGGAGTTATTAGCACTTCCCCATCGAAATGCGAAAGTAACTCTGTCTGTCTGTCTGTCTGTTACGTTTTCACGCCCAAACCGCTGAACCGATTTTGATGAATTTTGGTACAGAGATAGAGGGGACCTTGGGAAAGGACATAGGCTACTTTATGTTCCGAAAATAAAACTTGAAGGGGGTGAAATAGGGGATGAAAGTTTGAATGGAGAACCAATCACTTCTCAAGTTAGGGATATAAATATCATTATAATATTTACTTTTAGAAGTAAAAATAGCACATGCACCTATTTAACACTTCGTTATTCTTCGATTTAACAGAGTAAAATTAATCTAATTGTTTACATGTTACTATTCATATTCGTTAATGAACAACGTTACAATCAAAGATACATGTTGTCTATGATAAGCAAATAGTGCGGATACACGACGCGAGCACAAGTTACATAAAGAATTTGTCTGTGGCACGTTTTAGTTTTAGTTACCGTAAACCAGTAAATGTTAAGGAACTTACTTTACATAAATGGTAACACTAAGAACCTGTCAATACGACATTTAAGTAATACCATTGTAAACAATTCAAAAAGCGGTTGGTTGGTTGGTTGCCGGAACTTGTACCGAGCACACGTCTGCTGAGTTATTTTTTTTAATTATTTCCGTTTTAAAGTAGTCTCAACGTTATTTTTGTGATGGGGAAATAGCTGTGATTCCGATTCAGTGATAAGCGGTCATAAGAAGAGGATTAACTCGGGAGACAGCTCCGAGTTCCAACAACAAACCACCACGCGGAGCGTCTTTAAGTGACCATCACCCTTAGGGCCGCGTCTTTCACTTGACATTGGCGTTTCGCCATTTCTAGGGTTCCGTAGCCAAATGGCAAAAAACGGAACCCTTATGGATTCGTCATGTCTGTCTGTCTGTCTGTCCGTCCGTATGTCACAGCCACTTTTTTCTATATACTATAAGAACTATAGTGTTGAAACTTGGTAAGTAGATGTATTCTGTGAACCGCATTAAGATTTTCACACAAAAGTAGAAAAAAAACAATAAATTTTGGGGGTTCCCCATACTTAGAACTGAAACTCAAATTTTTTTTTTATCAAACCCATACGTGTGGGTTATCTATGGATAGGTCTTCAAAAATGATATTGAGGTTTGTAATTTCATTTATTTCTAAACTGTATAGTTTGCGCGAGAGACACTTCCAAAGTTGTAAAATGTGTGTCTCCTCCCCCGTAACTTCTAAAATAAGAGAATGATAAAATTAAAAAAAATATATGATGTACATTACCATGCAAACTTCTTTCGAAAATTGGTTTGAACTAGATGTAGTAAGTAGTTTTTTTTTGTGACGTCATAAATCGTAAACCTTTCATTCAAGTTACAACGAACTACAAGAACTTTTATATTATGTTACTTGCTGCCACGGAACCCTTCATGGGCGAGTCCGACTCGCACTTGTCCGCTTTTTTTTATTGAAGATTCTCCAATTTTTCACTTGACATTGGTCAGTACCGCTCGCGCAGCCGTACGGGTCGAGCGTCTTTACGTAACGGTTAAGTCGCGTTCAATCATGACGTCTACTGTGAAATGCAATTCGTGTAATATTGTTATTAACGAGCTTTTAGCTTACGTTCAAAATAAAATATCGGTGATGGACGAGAATAGTTTAGTGAAAATATGTGTTTCGGCGAAAAGCGAAAAATCTGTCGCAAAAAACAAGGAAAGGAGAATCGAAACATGGAGGACATCATATCTCTTTTTAAGAGCGCAGATCCTGAGGTGATACCAATTTTTGCAGCGCGTGAATTGGAAAAACTCCCACCGATAACATTCGACCATGTTGACGTTACTAAAATTTTAAAAGATATCGTATAAATGCAAGCAGAAATAAGCACAATAAAATAAAAATATGTTTATGTGGAGGAACTACAACGAGTGAAAGATGAGATTTGCAAGCTTGTACCATCATCATCATATTCTTCGATACCCACCTACTACCGAAATATAAATGTCAACATGCGGCGCGGCGGGTTACCTGTCTGGACAGTGGGCCCATGGGTCTTTCGAATTATGATGAGACGATAATTGAGAATGTGGGCGCTTTATTTGACACATCTTCACCCAAAACACATATGCAAAATAACGATCAGCTGAGTTTATTGCTCTGTTGAACCGGTCGCTGCCGAGAAAACGCGATCGCCCGCGTCCATTGTTCCGCCGCTGGCGCCGGCGCAGCCGCAGCCGCAAGCGCCGCCGCCGCCGCGCCGCGGCAGTCAGCTGCGAATCAAACCGGTTTGCCGAGCGAAATCAACACTGAGAGCCGGAGTACTGAGACTGTAATCAGCACCGAAACATGCCAACAGGTGGCGCTAGCGTCTCAAAGTTTATATGCAATGCAGAAAATGGATGTTCCTTGGAAAATAAGTACAGAAAAATATGAAAAAGTGGTCAGCACTGCCGAACAACAATGGACTGTCGAAAAACGTAAAAAGAAACCAAGTTATCGGTACATTGGTCAGAGAGGTATAGCTAGTGAAGATGCTGAAAAATTTAGAGCAGCGGTTTCTAAAATACCGATTTTTATATCTAATGTGCATAAAGATACCACTGAGCTGGATATAGCGAATTATATTTTAATGAAAACACAGGAGAAAGTTGTATTAGAGAAAATCACTATGAAAAATCAAACAGATTATAATGCATTTAAATTCTTCGTTCCAGAACCGAAATTACCTATGTTTTTAGACGGTAATTTATGGCCGAAGGACATAGTGCTTCGTAGATTTGTGCATTTTAAGCACAGAAACACGAACAGCAACGCTGTGAGCGGCTCATACACTTCTTAACCATTGCTAATAAATCATCTTACAGTTTTGTCACTTTCAACTGTAAAAATATAAAGCGTTCTGTTGAAGATATTCGACAGTTTTGTCATAGCACTGCAAGAAACATGGTTGCTACCGACGGATATCCCTTATCTATGTACTATAGATAAGGGATATCCGTCGGTAGCTACCAATTGATATTGATATTTGCTACCAATTGATATTGACATTTCATAACAAGCTACAAATTGATATTGATATTTTTAATACCAGTATTCCTGCTGTCAGACGAATGCTTACCAAAATATTTTTCGGAACGGATGACTAGTTAAAATAGTAACGTTGTGTATTCTAGACTGTATGTATTCTACTAGACTGTTGTTTCTTCTACATTATTTATTCTTATTTACATGTTTTTAGTATCAGTACAGCTATTGTTATATCTGTTGGCGAAGATTTATAATTAGCATTGTTTAATCCATTTTGTATTTACCTAAATCTTATTATTTGACTGTTAATCTTCCAAAAAAAAAAAAAAAAAAATAGATAAAAACTTTGGATGCACCGGAACCTCTGCAATCGACACGGCGGCCGGTATGCTGCGTGGGCGGCCCTATGGTGGGGTTGCCTTACTGTGGAATAAAACTGTGTTTCAACATGTGTCAGTCATTCAGTGCGATAACCAGTTTGGTTTTCGGCAAGGACTTTCAACGGAAAGCGCGATCTTGTGTTTAAAGCAAACTGTCAGGTACTATACTGATAGGAAGACTCCTGTATATGCCTGCTTTCTCGACCTTTCGAAGGCATTTGACCTGGTTAATTATGACATCTTATGGCAAAAATTAAAAGGCATAAATATGCCTCCTGAGTTGCTAGCTGTATTTAAATATTGGTATCAGAACCAGGTCAATGTCGTTCGATGGGCGGGTACATACTCGGAGCCTTACGTACTGCAGTGCGGGGTGAGGCAGGGCGGCCTGACCTCACCTAAACTTTTTAATTTATATATGGATGCCCTAATAGAGGGGCTCAGCAGCACCCATGTCGGATGCCACGTTGACGGTATAAGTGTTTATTGGAGGGGCTGCCTCTGCAGTTACTCCAATTGTATACTTAAAATAAATTAAATAATGCAGAGTGCCATAAACAGGTTTACTGATAAATAAATAACAACAGATTGTTTTTCTCTCTAAAGTCACATTCAAAAACAAACTGTCATTCACATAGAAAAACATCCTACCTACAAAGGTTGCGTGTGCCTAAGATTAAAACTATTTAGAACACAAAGTCTCTTTGCTCTAACACTCCTCCTTAATCTCAGCACCAGCAAACTCAAAAACAGAATCTAAATTCAACATACCCAACAACCTGCCTAACACGCACTCAAACACCTAATCCCATACCGCAAATACACCACTCAAATTTACGTCGTGGTAGGGGTTTAGTCAGAGCATCTGCAACCATAAGTTCAGTATTTTTGTACTCTAACCTGACAACTTCTGATTCAACAGCCTCACGAATAAAATGATATCTCACGTCTACATGTTTAGTGCGCTGGTGGTGGACGGGGTTGTTTGCTATGGCTATAGCGGATTGACTGTCTGAATATACTGTTATAGTCTCTGGACTATCTATACCGGTCATCTCTGCTAATAGCCTCTGAAGGAATATAGCCTCCTTGACTGCCTCGGACAGCGACACATATTCTGCCTCTGCAGTGCTAAGTGCCACTGTGCGTTGCTTAGTACTTTGCCAAGAAACCGCACCTCCTTGAATGACGAACACCCATCCTGAATACGAGTGACGATCACTATCTCCAGCATAGTCAGCATCGGCGTAGCCCTCAGTTAATTCTAGGAATTTCACCTTCAAATATTTCAATCCCCGGTTCTTGGTGCCTTTCAGGTAGCGAAGTACTCTTTTAGCTGCAACCCAATGCTGCTCCTCATAGCATTCATTGAATTGGCTAAGGCAATTGACAACATGCGCTATGTCAGGTCGTGTACACACTGCCAGATACATCAGCGATCCAATGAGTTTCCTGTACGGAATCCTGTCATCTGGTTTCTGGCCATGTGTTGGCTTCTCTAGCCTTTGACCTACTATAGCTGGTATCACTACTGGTCTGCAGTTTTCCATATTGAACTCTTTCAGGAGTTTTTCTACATATCTCTCCTGATGTAGTTTTATTTTCCTTGAATTTTGCTCAATGCTTATCCCAAGCATGAGTTCAGCTTTGCCCAGATTCTTCATCTCAAAGCTGGATTTTAAGTCACTCTTGACTTTGAACATTTCTTGCTCGTTGTTCCAGAAAATTAGGATATCGTCCACATACACAGCTATTATGACGACATTATTATTCTGTGTTCTTGTGTAGATGCATGGCTCATAGCGTGATCTTGTGAATATGAGTTTTATCAATTCTGAATGAAGCTTCATGTGCCATGCACGTGGAGCCTGCTTTAAGCCATATAATGATTTTTGTAAAAGACAGACGTTATTTTCCTTGCCTTTTACTTCGAACCCATCTGGTTGTTTCATGTACACGACTTCATTCAAATCTCCATTGAGGAAAGCCGTCTTCACATCCATTTGATCGATTTTCAAATCCATTCTCGCAGCTAAAGCAATCAGGACTCTCAGTGAGCTATGTCTCACTACAGGTGAAAACGTGTCATAATAATCAACGCCTCTACGTTGACTGAATCCTCTAGCAACAAGTCGTGCCTTATAACGAGTCTTTCCCCCCGCCTCTTCTTTGATTCGAAAAAGCCATTTCGAATCAACGATGTTGCACGACCTCGGTGGCTTTACAAGTGTCCACGTTTTATTTTTCTCGAGGGCCTCCAGCTCCTCCTCAATTGCGGCTTTCCACTTCGGTGCATCCTCTCTGGATAATGCATCTTGGACAGTTATCGGGTCCTGTGACGCTTTCGAAGCTTGGTAAGTCACAAAGTCGGGAAATTCTTTTGGTTTCCTTGTTCGCAAAGGGTATCTCCTATTCTCTGCTTCTTCATTGTGGATCAGTTCCTCAGCTACATCGGGACTCATCCAAACATCATTGTCAATCTCATCTTGTTGGATCTCAGGACTGTCTTCAACCTCTCTAAGTGTAGACTCCTCCACAGTATCTGTTTCTTGATTCTGTTGAGCATGTCTCTCTGAATCCTCTTCTTGAGATACAGGTGGAACTCCTTCCATTACGATGATGGTCTCTGTGAGTGGAACTGTCTCCTCTACGGATGCTCGTCTCTGAATCGCGTAGTTCTGTTTTTCGAAGAATACCACATCTCTGCCTTTATGTATCTGGTTGGTAGATTGATCAAGCAACCGGTAGCCTTTGGTTTCGTTGCAGTATCCCATGAAGATTAGAGCTTTGCTCTTAGGGTCCCACTTCTTTCTCTTTTGGTCTGGAATATGAAGGTAAGCCTTGCAACCGAATAATCTGAGGTGGCTCAGGTTGACCTTTCTTCCAGTCTACGCTTCCTCTGGCGTTTTGTTTTCACGGCTATGGTTGGAGACCTGTTCTTTAGGTAAACTGCAGTATTCACTGCTTCAGCCCATAAGCGATGGCTTAAACTAGCTTCCTCCAGCATAGTTCTTGCTTTCTCGGTGATAGTTCTGTTCGCACGCTCAGCAACTCCATTCTGCTCGGGAGTGTACTCGACTGTCAGTTGATGACAAATCCCTCTGGCTCTGCAGAACTCCTCCATCCGCCTGTTGACAAACTCTTTGCCATTGTCGGATCGTATCACCTTTAGCTTCTTTCCAGTTTGACGCTCTGTCAAAGTGACAAATTGTACAAATTTATCAAAAACTTCTCCCTTAGATTTAAGAAAGTATACAAAAGTTTTTCTTGTAAAGTCGTCTATAAAAGTGAGAAAGTATCTGTAACCTCCGAACGAATACTCACTCATTGGTCCGCAAACATCACTGTGGACTAGACCTAAGACCTCTTTTGCCCTGGTTGCACCAGTTCTTTTAAATGGCTGCCTGGTTTGTTTACCTAGAACACACACCTCACATTCTAGTGAATCGTTAGTACCGGAAAAGCTTACCCCATCTGCCATATGATTTTTGAGTAATGTAAGGTTCCTTAATCCCAGGTGTCCCAATCGCCTATGCCATAAGATCAACTGTTCTGTAGCTGTAGAAGCTAACGCTACTTCCTGCGAACAATACTGCATCTTATAAATACCATTCTCTAAATTGCCTGCATACGTGACTTCGCCTGTTACCTTACATCCATCAGCCTTCACAATCTTGAAGCCAGATTTATCAAACACAACTACCAGGTTTTTACTCACAATTGTGCTCACACTCAGCAGATTATTTGCCAATTTCGGTACATACAGCACTCCTCTAACATAAATGTCCAACTCATGATTGACAACATTACCAATTTCCTCAGCAAAAACTATTTCACCATTTGCACATGTTATTTCAATTTCCTTATCTACTTTCTTAATGTCCGTTAACCAATCTCTTCTATTTGTCATGTGGCTCGATGCTTCAGAGTCCAGAATCCACTCTCAAGATCCTTCTCTGCCAACTGGCAGAGAAGGATCTTGAGAGTGGATTCTACAACTGTAGATGGCGATGCGATGCGATGGCTACAACTGTAGCCATCGCAAAGGACATCAGCGACGTATCCTTCTTTGACTTTGGGTTCTTAGGGCATTCTTTCGCTTTGTGAGGTCCATCGCAGATAAAACATTTGATTGCACGTGTTTTATTTGTGTTTCTCTGTGGTCTTCTGGCTTTGCTTCTATTAGCTTGAAGAGCATTTGAAATATTGCTTGGACCTGCACCGGCCTGATAGGAGTCTTCCATTTGAAATAATTTTGATTTGACGTAGTCCGTTGTCAATTCGACATTTGTGTTCTCGATTGCTAATCTTATCGGCTGGAAGGTTTCTGTCAGCCCTTGTAGCATTAGTGCCGCTAGCAACTCATCGTCCACTTCTTTGCCTAGGTCACAAAGCTGTTGTGCTATTTTCATCAAAGATGTGACGTAGTCTCTCACTGTTGGAAATTGCTCCAATTTTAGGCTTACTAGTTTCGAAAGCAGTTTGCATCTATTGTTCAGGCCTTTATCTTCAAAGGCAGCTATCAAGGCATCCCACGCTTCTTTTGCGGTCTTCGCTTGGCGAACATGCACCAAACAATGTGGTTGCACCAATCACGTCACTAGTAGCCGGCGTAGTCATTGTGTACTCCCACAAGTCTTCATGGATTAGGTATAGCTCCATTAAAAACTTCCATGTATTATAATTTGCGCTACCGTCGAGTTTCTCCATCGCGGGTAGGCTTGAACTCATAACACTCTGAGAACCATGCGAACTCTCAGTCGCTTGTCTTTCGACTGTATTTACGCCATTTCCATTTCCAGTGGACATCGCACTTATTTATTCAGTTTACCCGTAGTGTTGGTAGACCATAACCTATTGGAGGGGCTGCCTCTGCAGTTACTCCAATTGTATACTTAAAATAAATTAAATAATGCAGAGTGCCATAAACAGGTTTACTGATAAATAAATAACAACAGATTGTTTTTCTCTCTAAAGTCACATTCAAAAACAAACTGTCATTCACATAGAAAAACATCCTACCTACAAACGTTGCGTGTGCCTAAGATTAAAACTATTTAGAACACAAAGTCTCTTTGCTCTAACAGTGTTAACAATATCAGTTATGCAGAAGACATGGTGATGCTGAGTACCTCTGTCTGCGGTTTAAGAAGACTCTTAACTATGTGTGAGAGGTATGCTGCGAGCCACGGGTTAGTATATAATGTAACTAAAAGCGAATGCATGGTGTTTAGGGCTGGAATCAAATGCCCCTCTGATGTACCACCTATTAAATTAAATGGAGTTCCTATGACACTCACAAAACAGTTCAAGTATCTAGGGCATTTGTTAACTCCTGACCTTAAGGACAATGCGGATATAGAGAGGGAACGTAGGGCATTGGCCGTCAGGGCAAATATGATAGCTCGTAGGTTTGCTCGTTGCTCCAATCAAGTAAAAATATCTCTTTGTTGGTTGATTATACCCAAAGACAATACAATGCCCTACGGGTCCAGTTTAATAACGCCTTCAGGGCGCTGTTGGGGCTGCCCCGTTACTGCAGCGCATCAGGGATGTTCGCGGAGGCTCGCGTAGACTACTTCTTCGCCACCATGCGCAAACGAAGCGCATCCCTGGTGCGGCGGGTGCGGGCCAGCGCCAACAGCGTCCTGGCTGTGTTCGCCAGCAGGGTCGACTGTGCAATTGTGAACCATTGCTGCATGGTCCACGTTGCAAATAACAGTCGACACATAATAGACAAATTAAATTTAATAAAATAATCTGCCACATATGTTTTGCTCACACTAACACTAGTCTTTAAGTTTAGATTTAAGTTACTAACACTATTGTACAGGAATTAGCCAGGATTTTAAAAGATTAACGAATTTGTACGTAGAAACGTTGTTTTATTGAGGCAGGAAAAAAATGGCTGGAAGATATAGCTAGTTATGCATATATATAGGTACATATAGTTATACGCAGTATGCAGACGGCGCGAACATGCCCCCCGGCGTTGAAAGCTCCAAGCTTTCAACCAGAAGACTCCGGCAGTGGGCAGATCTTGCTAAAAGCCCTCCGGATAATGCCAGTGGAGGTTTTGATATCGGCCACACGAACAATACTGTCGGGTCCAGGATAAACAGCAACGACGCGGCCCAGTTTCCACTTCAGTGGTGGAAGGTTCTCTTCTTTCACGAGTACGAGAGAATTCAACTTCAATGCGTCTTTGCAAGAACGCCATTTTGTTCTTTGCTGGAGCTCCGCAACGTATTCTTTGCTCCAACGAGTCCAAAAATGTTGACGAAGTTGTTCGATCCGTTGGTAGCGGGTTAAGGAGCTTACAGAATGATCCTGGTAATCCTTCTCAGGTAGTGATTGAAATGATCGACCGATGAGGAAATGGCCAGGCGTCAGTGGCAGCAAGTCTTCAGGGCTTGACGACAGTGGAGTCAGCGGGCGGGAATTGAGAATTGCTTCGATTTGCACTAATGTGGTGTTAAGCTCTTCATAAGTTAAATTACAATTTCCCATCACTCTTTGCAAATGATATTTGGTTGACTTGACTCCCGCCTCCCAGAGACCACCGAAATGAGGCGTATAAGTAGGGATAAAATGGAAGGAAATTCCTTCATTAGCCAACGTTTCAAACAGAGAGTTACAGTTTCGCTTTAAAAAGTCTGACAATTCATTGTACGCACCGACAAATGAAGTACCATTGTCGGAGTACATGTCTGTAGGTTTACCTCTCCGAGAAATAAACCGACCTAAAGCCATTAAATAGCTATTACTCGTTAAATCACCCACTAATTCTAGGTGAATAGCCTTAACAGTGAAGCACACAAATTTACATATGTACACTTTCACAAGCCTACATCCTCGACCTTGACGACTAGCACTCATAATAGGACCGGCGTAATCTACACCTACACTCTTAAAAGGATAACCACCTGGTTGGATCCGCTGCTGAGGTAAGTTTCCCATTAAAGGAGTAATAATTTTACCTTTCATACGAACACATAGCATACATCGATGATAGCAAGCCCTTGCCAAGTTTCTTCCTCCTATTGGCCAGTACGTCTCTCGAATAGAAGCCAACAATAGTTGAGGCCCTGCGTGCATCAGTTTTTTATGCTCATGATCAAACAATAACAATAAATTAGTAAATAAATTAGTGGACTGTAGCAATATAGGGTGTTTTTTCTCATATGAATAATTCGAATTGTCCAGACGGCCTCCAACGCGCATAATACCGTCCTTATCCAAGAACACGTTATATTTCAGTAATTGACTCTTTTTCGGCAAATTCTGATTGTTTATTAAATATTTATATTCAGGGAAGGATTGGTTTTGACACTTCGATACAATTAGGTTTTTAGCTTGACGCAACTCTTCTTCAGTCAAGAATTCATTTATTGGACGTCGTTTTTTACTACGCAATACGTAGGCTACGGCACGTATTAATCTACTGTAACTAGAGAATCGACCTAAATCGAACATGACATCTTTCTGAACGTTTTCGTTTTCAACGACTACGACGTTCAAAGTTACCTCAGGACGAGTTTTCGGCAACAAAGTCTCAATAACTTTCGGGGTGGAAGGCCATTGCGATTCATCATTTTTTAGGTAATGCGGACCAGACCACCATAGTTCAAGTGATGACATTGAACTGACTTCCACACCACGAGATACAAGATCTGCCGGGTTTTGATCCGTAGGTACATGTCTCCAGACACAGTCACTAGTCTTCTCCAATATTTCAGCACAACGGTTGCGGACAAATGGCTGAAGTCTACAAGGCATCATTTTGAGCCAGCTCAGCACAATAGTTGAGTCGGTCCAAAAGAAAACTCTCTTAATACAGACTCGAAGCGACTTAACAACCTTCTCGTAAAGACGAGCCCCAGCTAAAGCCCCACATAGCTCTAGTCTGGGTATGGTTGTTGGCTTGATAGGAGCAACTCGACTTTTGCCCAGTAGCAGATGTACTAACACGTCGCCATTGTCGTTCATGCTGCGAACGTACACACAAGCTCCATACGCACATTCAGACGCGTCCGTAAAGACGTGAAGTTCTAACACCTTATAATCATTGCAAACTATGAGGCGTGGGATCTTCAGTTCATTCAACACCGGCAGACTACTAATAACATCAGCCCAGCACTTGCTGATTTCCGGTGTCAACTGCTCGTCCCATGACAGCTTCGCTAGCCATAGTTTCTGTAGCAATATTTTCATTTTAACAACACAAGGTGCTAATAATCCTAAAGGGTCAAAGATCTGCGAGATAGCGGAAAGCATATCACGCTTTGTATTGCCCTTAGGTATAACTTTACCAATCGGAAAACAGAGTTCATCAGACTCTGCATGCCAGCCAAGACCTAATAATTTACTGGGCTCATTACTTCCGATATTCAAATCGAGGGATGCTGACGGTGATTCAGATACCAAGCGAGGTTCATTTGATCTCCATTTTCTTAATGGCATACAAGCTGAAGCGAGAGCCGCTGTAACTTCCTTGCGAACGTATTGAACTTCTCTCAGGTCATCCCCTCCCGTTAGCAAATCATCAACGTAAAAATCGTGCTTGATGATTTCTGAAATTTTCTGATCTTCGCAGTCGAGGCCTATTTGTTTTAAAAACCTCGTTGCTAGAAAAGGAGCACTAGCGGTGCCGTACGTAACGGTGTTAAGCTGAAATAGTTTCACGGGCTCAGATGCATCATTTCGCCAAATGTTTTGAGTCAAATGTCTGTCATCTGGGTGTACGACAATTTGTCTATACATTTTTTCTACGTCAGCGGACAGAATGTATTTATGTTGTCTGAATCGCAAAAGTATAGACAAAAGGTCGTCCTGAACCGTAGGACCCACCATTTGTATATTGTTAAATGAAACACCTGAAGTAGTAGCTTGGCTAGCATTAAAAACAACTCGCAACTTAGTTGTTGTACTACCCTCCCGCAGGACACCATGATGTGGTATGAAATACGTCTTACGTTCCGTTTCCACCGATTCGATTTCAGACATATGACCTAACGACTGATATTCAGACATGAACTCATGATACATTTTGCTTAAATCAGGTTTAATTTTTAACCTACGCTCCAAAGACAAGAATCAATGTTGCGCTCGATCGTAGGAGTCTCCTAATATTTCAGAACTTTGCTTCAAAGGTATGCGTACGCAGAAACGTCCATCATCAAGACGAGTTGTGTTTTTAAAAAAGTGATCTTCGCAAAGTTTCTCCTCTGAAGAATAATGAGATGACTGCGAAGCGACTTCTTCAAGCTGCCAAAAACGCGTGAGCTGCGTTTGCAGTTCATCATCTGGAACTTTGTTGTGATCACAGGTACTCATATTTATAAAATTACATTTTAATTCACGTGACATTGACATTTGATCGCCGTTAATTGGACCTGAAACTAACCACCCGAGCCTAGTTTCAAATAATGTCGGTTTTCCATCACCTAATTGAATTTTTTGAGACCCTAATAAATCCCAAAACACATCAGCCCCTAATATCAAATCATCCCTGGGTTCATGAAAATGAGGGTCAGCCAAACAAATATTTGTTGGCATGTTCAAGTTAGCTAAATCTATCTAACGAGTGGGCACACTACTTGTTATAGATGGTAAAATGAAACACTGAAGACGAGCGGTGAAGTTATCATTCAATGATCTCATTGATACTCGACACATTGTAACTACGTGCGAAAACACGTTATTTATGCCTAGAATAGATTTATCTACGCTATCATACGGCAGGCGTAACCGTTCATACATACTTTCGGTCATAAGACAAGACGTACTTCCGCTGTCGAGCACAGCTCGAGCGATATGCTCGCGGTTCTCATTATCATACAACTTAATCAGCGCGGTCGATAACAGCACGTCATGTTGTGATACTTTACTAGACCCTACACTAGCGGATAAGGCGACGTTAGGATTATTTATCTTGCTACTAGAGGGCGCGCACGACGCGGGCTCGGCGGCGGTGGCGGCGGCGGCGGCGGTAACAGGTGGCTGCGCAGACGATGACTGATGTGATCTACCTATGGACACGGGCTTGCTTCCATCACTATAGCTACTCATAGACTCCTTTGCTTGGCCATCGAACGCTATATGAATGAGTGTATTATGCCTACGCTTACATACTTTGTAACCTGGTTTTTTGCAATGGTTAGCAAAATGACCACTTTTTAAACAGTTATAGCATACCTTGAAAGAAGGTAATAGTTGCAAGCGGGAGTTATTACTTAATGCCAAAAACTGAGGACAGTTATTTAAACTATGATCATCATTGCATTTTGGGCAGCCCTTAGAAGGTAAATCTGAAATATTTACATTGTTGTTTGAACGGTTAGTACTTTGTACTGAGACCATAGATTTGAGTTTCGGAATAGACTTACTGGTGGTGGGAGCTTGAGGACGTGACAACTCCAAAGTTTCAATCAGGTCAGCCCTGTTCCGCATAAAATCAAGAAAAATGTTTAATGTTATAGACGTTTGTTTGTCCAAACGACCCTTAAGCTCTTCCCACTCGCGGTAAGTTTTTTGGTCTAATTTATGCGTGAAAATATATATTAACAAAGTGTCCCAGTGTTTCACATTTTCGCCTAATGATTCCAAAGCTCTGAGATTTTTATTAATTTGATCTATGACACGTTTTAATACAATCGAAGATTCTTTTGTGATTGGTTCAATATTGAATAAAGCTGAAACGTGATTTTGTATTAATAAACGTTTATTATCAAAGCGTTCACACAATAACTTCCACGCGACCTCATAGTTACTCATCGAAAACTCAATGGATTGTATTACCACGGCAGCAGATCCCTCCAGAGATGCTCTTAAATAATGAAACTTATTTATTTCGTCCATGTCGTCATTAGAGTGAATGAGACTTTTAAAAGTGTCATGGAACTCCAACCAGGTGTCGTATGATCCACCAAATTTTGGTAACTGAATAGTGGGCAGTTTAACGAATTTAGGACTACAGTGACGGCCCTTTTCGGAACTTTGAAAATCGATTTCATTTTTGTTATATTTTTTCAAAATATTTTGTGCCTGAGAAAGGGCTTGAAAGTACTGAGTTTCGAAAACAACACGTTCTTCCAATTGTTTTTCTACTTTATCACATGTGCACTCCAGTTGTAATTGCACCTCATCATAGCTGTCGTACATCAACTCTAGCCTACTTACACGCAACTGTAGCTCACTGGCACCGACGTCGTACAACTCAGAAATGTCCAACGTCTTAAAATATTTGATGAAGTTAGTTAATTGCCCTTTATAGCTGCCTCGCTTTTTATTTAGCTTGCTTTCCGATTGCTCCGTCTCTGACGTCATTCTGGGAGTTGAGAGTTGTCAACCTGGAATTTGATACAAACAACCTTTAAATAACACTATAAAAACAATTTTATCAGCCTACTATAATAATAATATTTCACTCTAACATTTACATATATCTTACAGAAAATTAAGTAACTTGATTTTTTATAACCTAACGCCTTGCATAAAATCGCTTGTTTACTTACTAAATGTTAGCTAACTGACAGGTAAGTACTTAACTTATTTAACACAAACACTATGCTCAGATACGTAATGTGACCAATTCAAAGGTTTTAGGACAAAAATAGGTTATTAAATGTAGCTGTACTGCTAACTGTATTGTGTTAAATACGTAATTAGTACCTAATATCCTAACAAAATAATAACACAATAAATTGATTGAAGTATTTATAACTCAGGAAGTGAAACACCGTGTGTACTAGCTCAAGTAAAACTCGTTTATTTTAGATTACCCACACATAAGTACATATACAACATGTCCTTTCTTTACAAAAGGAGTATTGACATTAACATTATTAAATTAAAGCAATAGTAAATTAAATTGTATCCAGGTTATATTTACAATGCAATTGTTACGGGCAGCCGATTATCTTGGCATTGTACTTATATGTATATGTATGCAATAAGCAATAGCTAATGACTTGCACTTGAATTTTATTGAAATTGTTTAGAATATGTGTTAGACTATATCTAACGTTAGAGTGAGACAGTGTATATGTCGCCAGTTGTCGATCTCCTCTAATCGTTGGAAAGGGATAAAAGATATCTTGTGTGCTATTACTGCTCTAGCAGGGAAAATTGTTAAATGAATGAATAGCTCTGTAATTACGATAGTGTCAGTGATGTAACTTTGTATGTATGTCCAGCTTGTTAGCGCCCTCAGTATTTACATGTTTTTTGTTTCGGGCGATAGCTAGTTTTGTTGGTATTCACTTTGTTCGTGAATTTGCTTATAGAATTGTTGGTTTTACTGTTTTTAGGGTTCAATGTCCAATGAATGTTTGTATTTGGTATTGTTTTATTGTAGAACGTAGGGAAGTCTATTAGGTGGAATAAAGTTTGATAAGTAGACGTTGTTACTTTTGGAAATAATTAGAAATGTGTGTGTAACTTTTACAAAAATATGTCTTTTTTGTATGTATTTGTGAATTTATAAGTATGTTGGCGGTATGTAGCCTAAGTAAGTATTGTTTGTATAATTGGAGAATGTTGTCAGCTTGTATAATGTAAAGTTGGACTGTATTGTATCGAGTAGTTTAGGAGATATGAAGAGGAAATGGAAACCTCAACAGGGAACCGCACTGGTGGATGTCTTCTGGCATCGATGGCGGCGGAAGTATCTGCCGTCGCTCCAGCGACAAGTGAAGTGAAAGTGACTCAGTGAGCGTGTAAGTAGATGATGTGTAGTCATTTGCAATGACTCACTCACTGCCACGCAATTAGTCGCCTAAGGGGCAAATTTGTAAAAAAGTGAAGTGTATCCCGATAGAGACGGAAAAGTGCGTGTGGTAGTTGTTAAGACTGGTTACGGTGTATTGAGACGACCGGTAGCGAAAGTCATCGTGCTGCCCACCGCCGATATTGTCCTAGGATAATTTTGAATTGTATAAATGTATCCTCGTACGGGGGGTGGAATGTTACGGGCAGCCGATTATCTTGGCATTGTACTTATATGTATATGTATGCAATAAGCAATAGCTAATGACTTGCACTTGAATTTTATTTAAATTGTTTAGAATATGTGTTAGACTATATCTAACGTTAGAGTGAGACAGTGTATATGTCGCCAGTTGTCGATCTCCTCTAATCGTTGGAAAGGGATAAAAGATATCTTGTGTGCTATTACTGCTCTAGCAGGGAAAATTGTTAAATGAATGAATAGCTCTGTAATTACGATAGTGTCAGTGATGTAACTTTGTATGTATGTCCAGCTTGTTAGCGCCCTCAGTATTTACATGTTTTTTGTTTCGGGCGATAGCTAGTTTTGTTGGTATTCACTTTGTTCGTGAATTTGCTTATAGAATTGTTGGTTTTACTGTTTTTAGGGTTCAATGTCCAATGAATGTTTGTATTTGGTATTGTTTTATTGTAGAACGTAGGGAAGTCTATTAGGTGGAATAAAGTTTGATAAGTAGACGTTGTTACTTTTGGAAATAATTAGAAATGTGTGTGTAACTTTTACAAAAATATGTCTTTTTTGTATGTATTTGTGAATTTATAAGTATGTTGGCGGTATGTAGCCTAAGTAAGTATTGTTTGTATAATTGGAGAATGTTGTCAGCTTGTATAATGTAAAGTTGGACTGTATTGTATCGAGTAGTTTAGGAGATATGAAGAGGAAATGGAAACCTCAACAGGGAACTTTAGGCCGAGGCCAAGTGAGGGCCTGGGGGTCGCCTTTACAGCATTGCCAAGGGGTATAAAATGAAAATTAGGTTTTTTTAGATAATTGCTCGAAATGTTATACTACCTTCACGTATATCGTATAGATCGTTATAATAAGTCATAGTGTTATTCGTAGTAATTCAAATAGAAAGTTCAGCTTCTCCATTGTCTCGATTGTGTTATTATTTCTTCGTGTATTCTTTGAAAGTGTATTGTTTTTGTTGACTTGAAGTGTTGTTTAGTACAGTGCCGTGCAGCTAAAAGTATACAGGGTAGCCGTGCCATTTAGCACTACGTGCACTACTCGGCTGTATACTTTTAGTTGCACGAGACTGTACATTGGTACTTAACTTGTGTTGTGTTGTTGTGATATTAAATTGTGTTTATACCTCGTTACTTTGGTGTTTTCGTGGGCTTGCCTGAGTGTCTTCTATCCTATTGAACCACCCTATGGTGAATGTTTAACTGTTGTGTACCGTTGTGCTAGGGCGTGCGCAACAGTTTGGTCCTTCAGATCCGGATAGATAAGACACTTATAAGTTACCATGTCGAGAGTAACGAGGAGTGCGAAGAAGTTGACGGAGGAGCAAGCTGAGCTCACTAAAGACGACTTGGGAGATGTGCCTGCGGACTTGGAATTGTCGGTGGATGCGGACGGGGCGGCGGCCTTGCAACGAACGATCCCGCCGTCGTCATCGCTCGTGCCCACTCTTCCGCAGGGACGAATCATTGATCATCGGGATCAGAAGGAGCCCGATGAAGTCGATCTTCAACATGATCAACGGCCGCCACCACTGCGGATACCCGGTGACCCGGAGGGCAGCGTGCTGGTTGATCCTCGTGGATTCGTGCGACCACATCAACCGTTCGATGTGAAGAGCACCTTGGGTAGCCATGCTTCTCGCCGCAGCCATAGAATGGCCTTGGATGCACAGCGGCGAGAGCTAGAACTGGAAATGGCTATGGAAAAAGCGAAGATAAGGGAGGATGAGCGACTGTTGGAGTTGCAGCTAGCGAAGGAGAGAGCAAAGACAAGGGAGGATGAGCGACTGTTGGAGTTGCAGCTAGCAAGGGAGAGAGCAAAGACAAGGGAGGATGAGCGACAGTTGGAGTTGCAGATAGCGAAGGAGAGAGTGAAGACACGGGAAGATGTCTTACAAAAACAGTTGGCAGCTAAGATGGCCAACATTGAAGCTGCAGAAGCTGCAGCTGATGAAGAAGCTGAGGAACGACGCTCGCTGACGCAGGTTGCGACAAACCAGCGAGTGGAAGAGTGGCTGAGTCGAACGCCGCGTATGGAAGAGGTGCCTCGTGAACGTGGACTACCGCGCCCTTCTGCCGCCGATGTGAGGTTCGACGATACGCAGCCGCGTGCATCGACGCTAACGCCGAGGAGGGAGCGGTCAGAAGAGCGCTCTCGTAGGCGGACTGAGGGACTAGATAAGTTAGCGGATGCGATAATAGGTATGTCTAGGCCTAGACCGCGGCAGACATACGAGTTACCAAAGTTTGATGGTAACCCAGCTGACTGGATCACATTCAAGCGCACCTATGAACGCTCAACGGAAATATACAAGTTTGAAGCGTTCGAGAACATGGCAAGGTTGCAGCAAGCGGTTGTGGGACCAGCGAAGATTGAAGTGGAGGATATTTTGAGAGGTGCAGGTGATCCTCAAGAAGTTATGTGTACTCTTGAGGAAGTATTCGGTCACCCTGGTGCGATTTTGGATTGTGTCTTAAGGAAGATTAAGACTTTACCGCGTGTGACCGAGAGTGGCAAGGAAATGCAAAAGTTTACTTCAGTTGTGAGAAACTGTGTGTCATTGCTGAAGAACATCAAGGCTGATGGGTACTTGAATAACCCTCAACTGGTGTGTGAGATACTGAACAAGCTTACGCCTCTCCAGAAGCATTTATATAGTGAGTTTTTAAAGTGCAAAGACAATGTGTGTAGTGTGGACTTACGTGTGTCGCCAAGCTTGGACATTTTACTTGAATTCTTGGTTGAACGCTCGCGATCGGCATCGTTTCTGGTAGCCACGAACATGGCTGCACCCTTGGTTAGTGCGACTTATAACGCACCGCGTCCGCGAGTGTTACCTGTACATCGTAATGTACACAGAGTCGCGTCTCTAAGCTCCGCACCGGTTGCGTCGAGGAATGCACCGCGAAATGTAAGCTCCAGAGCAATAGCGTCAAGGAGTGTGCCGCGAACCGTAAGCTCCGCACCAGTAGCGTCGAGCAGTGCGCCGCGAGTAATGTGCGCGATGTGTGATGGCAATCACGTGCTGCCAGCGTGTAGAAAGTTTATAGCACTGGACAATAGTGAACGATGGAACGTGGCAAAAGACAGTCGACTGTGTTTCAAGTGTTTGTGCACTCGGCACAACCGGGAGTTTTGTCGTGCGAAGCGTTGTGAACAGTGCAACGCCCCTCATCATTCGCTACTCCACTTCAATGGTGTGCCGGCTGAGGAGCGCCCACCCGAGTTGACGCCCTCGGCTCCTGAAGCTGAAGTAAAGCGGGCCTTTAGTGTTGGAGGTGTGTGTACCAAGGCCTTGCTGAAGATGGTGCCAGTCTCTATCAAGAGAGACAACTGCGTGACACAGACTCACGCCTTGTTGGACGATGGTGCTACAGTGTCACTAATGGACAGTAGTTTAGTGACCAGTGATGTTGGTGAGCCGTGCCCTCTCACAATAGTGACCGCGAACGGACAAAGGGTAACGGACAGAGAATCACGGAAAGTGAACATTAGTGTTTGTGGACCTAATGGACTGGAACATTGTGTGAATGTGCGTACTATGGCTCATTTGAATCTGCCTACTCAAACTGTACCAGTGTCGGTGTATGAGAACGCTCATCTTAGTGATTTGTGTGACACCATGGATTGCAGTGAGGATCGCAAGGAGGGAGGGGAGACGAAGCCGCTGCTGCTCCTGGGCCAGGACAACTGGGAGCTCATCGTCGGCAGGGAGATCCGAAGGGGTAAGTCCGGTCAGCCGATCGCTTCTCTTACTCAGTTGGGATGGGTAATCCATGGCCCCTTGGGATACTGTGCATCCACTTCCCCTGATTGTGAAACGGTCCATTGTACAGCTTTAGTTAATAAGAGTAGGCTAGATAGGGATTTACATAGTTTAGTTAAGGCACAATTTGAATTAGATAGCATAGGTATAGCTGAGGTCGAGCGCAAGAACGCGGATGTTGAACGAGCCAACATGATTTTAGAACGCACTAGTCGCCGGGTTGAAAGTGGATGGGAGTGTGGTTTGTTATGGAGGGATGAAAACCCTATCTTTCCTGATAACTATAATCAGGCTTTAACGAGGTTAAAGGGAATTGAACGGCGCATGGATAAAGATCCGTTATTTGGCATGACGTACGAAGCTCAGATCGACAGGCTTCTGAACGAGGGTTACGCTGAAAAGGTACCAGATGCATGGGAAGTACACCCTAAGTGGTACTTGCCTCATTTTGGGGTAGTGAACCCTAATAAGCCTGGAAAGCTTCGTCTGGTATATGATGCTGCGGCTTCATATAGAGGGGTTTCGATGAATTCGAAATTGCTTAGCGGACCCGTACTATTGAACTCGCTATTCGGTGTGTTAACGAGGTTCCGATGTGGTAGGATCGCCGTCAAAGGTGATATACCTGATATGTTTTTGCGTGTGAAAATTAGGGATGAGGATAATTAAGGGGGCTCAGTTGTGTTTATGGCGCGGGCAAGAACGAGATAGACGCCCAGATCTCTACGCCATGAACTCCATGGTATTCGGAGCCACATCCTCGCCTTCGATGGCGATGTGTATATCGAATAAGAATGCTAGGGATTTGGCCGACAAATACCCTAACATTGATGAGCCTGTTGTGGATGAACATTGTGTGGATGACGGTTTGAACGAATTAGGATTAAATGTAGATATTTTTAACTGGACTGATTCGCGAACGGTGCTGAAGTGGATAGCGTCAGACTCTAGGGACTATCGGAGTTTTGTTTCGCACCGTCTGAGCGAAATCGAATCAGGGAGTGATGGAAGCGATTGGCGCTGGCTTGCATCGGCGGATAACCCGGCCGATAAAGCGACCACGTTGGGCTGGCCTCGGGAAAGAAGCATGTGGTTTTAGGGGCCCCCCTTTCTGCGTAATCCTCCGCACCTGTGGCCGAACGCAGTCACCGAGGAAGTGCCTCAAGTTGACCTTGAGCTGAAAGTCAACGTGACAGCTCAGGTGCAGGAGCCTCTGATCGATCATAGGCGGTACTCTGCATGGGAACGAGTGATGAGAGTAACGGCGAAAGCATTGGCCTTCGTCAGTAAATGCAGAGGACGGAAGATTGACGCCTTAGAACGAGATGATCCCAGAAACATGGAATGGATATTAAATCCTCCGGCAGCTCCTCGCATGGGAGTATGTTGGAAGAGACTCGTGCGCTCGATAGAAAACGCGCTTCGAGTCACCTTGCGCCAGAAGGCGCCTCGAGAGGAGGTACTGCATACCTTGCTCTTGGAGCCCGAGCTGACTGTTAAAAGCCGGCCGCTCAGCTGCGTGCCAGAGGAAGACACAGCAAGTCCCACCGTCCTCACGCCGAACCATCTCCTGATGGGGACGGGACCGGGCGCCGCCTCATTCGAGCCGTCGTGTTCGGCGGACTTGAATGTCCGTCAACAGTGGAGGCGTGCAAACGCACTGGTGGATGTCTTCTGGCATCGATGGCGGCGGAAGTATCTGCCGTCGCTCCAGCGACAAGTGAAGTGAAAGTGACTCAGTGAGCGTGTAAGTAGATGATGTGTAGTCATTTGCAATGACTCACTCACTGCCACGCAATTAGTCGCCTAAGGGGCAAATTTGTAAAAAAGTGAAGTGTATCCCGATAGAGACGGAAAAGTGCGTGTGGTAGTTGTTAAGACTGGTTACGGTGTATTGAGACGACCGGTAGCGAAAGTCATCGTGCTGCCCACCGCCGATATTGTCCTAGGATAATTTTGAATTGTATAAATGTATCCTCGTACGGGGGGTGGAATGTTACGGGCAGCCGATTATCTTGGCATTGTACTTATATGTATATGTATGCAATAAGCAATAGCTAATGACTTGCACTTGAATTTTATTTAAATTGTTTAGAATATGTGTTAGACTATATCTAACGTTAGAGTGAGACAGTGTATATGTCGCCAGTTGTCGATCTCCTCTAATCGTTGGAAAGGGATAAAAGATATCTTGTGTGCTATTACTGCTCTAGCAGGGAAAATTGTTAAATGAATGAATAGCTCTGTAATTACGATAGTGTCAGTGATGTAACTTTGTATGTATGTCCAGCTTGTTAGCGCCCTCAGTATTTACATGTTTTTTGTTTCGGGCGATAGCTAGTTTTGTTGGTATTCACTTTGTTCGTGAATTTGCTTATAGAATTGTTGGTTTTACTGTTTTTAGGGTTCAATGTCCAATGAATGTTTGTATTTGGTATTGTTTTATTGTAGAACGTAGGGAAGTCTATTAGGTGGAATAAAGTTTGATAAGTAGACGTTGTTACTTTTGGAAATAATTAGAAATGTGTGTGTAACTTTTACAAAAATATGTCTTTTTTGTATGTATTTGTGAATTTATAAGTATGTTGGCGGTATGTAGCCTAAGTAAGTATTGTTTGTATAATTGGAGAATGTTGTCAGCTTGTATAATGTAAAGTTGGACTGTATTGTATCGAGTAGTTTAGGAGATATGAAGAGGAAATGGAAACCTCAACAGGGAACTTTAGGCCGAGGCCAAGTGAGGGCCTGGGGGTCGCCTTTACAGCATTGCCAAGGGGTATAAAATGAAAATTAGGTTTTTTTAGATAATTGCTCGAAATGTTATACTACCTTCACGTATATCGTATAGATCGTTATAATAAGTCATAGTGTTATTCGTAGTAATTCAAATAGAAAGTTCAGCTTCTCCATTGTCTCGATTGTGTTATTATTTCTTCGTGTATTCTTTGAAAGTGTATTGTTTTTGTTGACTTGAAGTGTTGTTTAGTACATTGGTACTTGTGTTGTGTTGTTGTGATATTAAATTGTGTTTATACCTCGTTACTTTGGTGTTTTCGTGGGCTTGCCTGAGTGTCTTCTATCCTATTGAACCACCCTATGGTGAATGTTTAACTGTTGTGTACCGTTGTGCTAGGGCGTGCGCAACAGCAATATTTGAAATTATTGGCCTTCTTCATGCTGGTAAATCTATTAATGTAAATTTATATGATATTACATTATTTCCTTATTATTATTATTATTAAATTTGCTAGTATACAAATTATATAAAATGATAAGCATATAATAAATACAACATCTATGCATCAATTATTCATATTCAGTACATGTAAAATCATTTCCAGATTGACTATTGTTATTATTACATTTGCTAGTGTAAAAATTATATAGAATGATAAGTATATAATAAAATAAATACAACATCTATGTATCTATTACTAGTATTCAATACATGCAAAATCATTTTCAGATTGATTGTAGTACCTATATAAAATTATTTTATTACAGTAATTGGCATTTTATTGAAAACGATCGGGCGGACGAACCTGCCTACCTGAACGTGTTATGTAATATTGTTGTGTATTGTCCGACCCACCTGACGTGCCCTGCGCCTGCGGCTGTGCCTGTGGCTGCGCCTGCGCTGCCGCTTGTGATATATTTGTGGTAAAATAATCATCGAACAAATGATACCTATGGGTATTGGATTTATTGCTATTCGATGTCATGATGGTAGATGTAGCCTGAGTTGGCGATATAGGTGTACGTGATAGTGATGATGGTGTGTTACCTGCCTTTGGTTGCGCTCTGATGTGCTGCCGGTTGCGGCGATACTGACCTCCGTCCGGAGTGCGAACCCAGTACGAGCGCGGCTCGGGCGCGGCTCTCTGCACTTGCGCCGGTACCCACTTGCCTGCGTTCGCGCCGTTGGCTCCTGGCTCTCTGATGTGCTGCCGGTTGCGGCGATACTGACCTCCGTCCGGAGTGCGAACCCAGTACGAGCGCGGCTCGGGCGCGGCTCTCTGCACTTGCGCCGGTACCTGTTCGCCTTCTCGTAATGGTCGCAATTTTTTTGTGTGGAGATCGTAGTACTTTTTTATTTGTAATGTTTTGTTAAGTCGTGTTTTATGTACTTCGCTTTTATTGGGTGTTTCTGGTTCTAATAGTTTGTTTGAAATGGGTAGCCTTGTGTTCAAGCGTCTACCCATGAGTAGTTGCGCTGGGGAGTGAGCTTCACCGGATATAACTGTGTTTCTCAGATTTAGGAGTGCTAGGTACGGATCTGATCCGTCACTGATTGCCTTCTGGAGTGTTTTTTTAACAGTTTGTATGTGTCTTTCGGATAATCCATTTGAGCGCGCATAGTATGGAGAACTTGTCACGTGTTCAAACTCCCATACTTTTGAAAACGTTTTAAATTCCTCTGACATAAACTGTAACGCATTATCCGAAATAAGTTTTTTCGGTATGCCATGTCGAGCAAATATACTTTTTAACTGTAAGATAACAGTGGAGCTACGTAAGTTGTTAAGAGTAGCTACTTCTACAAATTTAGAGTAGTAGTCCACGACAAGCAAATACGTTTTTTGATTAAGTTGGAATATGTCAGTGGCGATTACCTCCCAGGGGCGCTCGGGCGGTGCGTGTGGCTGCAGCGGCTGGCGCGGCTGCGCGGCTTGGCGCTCGGCGCACGCGGCGCACGCGCGCACTGCCGCCTCGATCTGGCCGGACATGCCTGGCCACCACATGATGTCTCGTGCTCTGCGCTTGCATTTTTCGATTCCGAGATGACCTTCATGTATTCTTTGAAGCATTTCCCGTCTTAGACTTGCGGGAATTACAACACGATTGCCACGAAATATTATGTTGTTTATAACATGCAACATGCAGAGATCCCTCACGATCCAATAAGGCTTTGTATCACTCTGAACAATACTTTTAGTGTGAGGCCAACCCTTACTATGATAGTTTATTACGCCCACTAAACCTTGATCTTTGTCTGTTTCTTGTCTTACTAATAAAAGTTTATCTGGGCTGAAGTTTACACTGTTGTACAAGGCATTGACATGCTGATCTGCCTTGATATGCATATCCTTGTCATCGCCGTCGTTGTGAAGACTTACCTGCGGAACCCGGGATAAAGTGTCGGCGACGTACATAAGTTTACCAGGTACATACCTTATATTAAGAGAATATTTTTGCAATCTCAATAACATTCTCTGCAATCTCATTGGCGTGTCGTAAAGCATTTTTTAAAAATGGCCTCTAAAGGCTTGTGATCCGTTTCCACTGTTACATATTTATGACCATAGATAAATTGATGGAACTTACTGCATCCGTACACGATTGCCAGCAGCTCCTTTTCAATCTGCGTCCATCTCGTCTCGGGTGGAGTGAGGGTGCGAGCTGCGAACGCGACTGGCCGCCCGCCCTGCAGCGGGCATGCGCCGAGCCCTCGTGAGCTCGCGTCTACTGACACGACTACTTCTTCATTCGGATTATAATACCTTAACGTTGGTGCCTTCATAATACTCTCCTTTATTCTGTTGAATACTTGTGTGTGCGTTTCATGCCACTGAAAATCAGCGTTGCGTTTAAGAAGTTCTCTGAGTGGTTCCACTAAATCTGCGTAATTGGGAATAAAACGTGATAAGTAGTTTGACATACCTAAAAACCGCTCCAATTCCTTTTTTTTGTTTGGTGGAGGTATGTCTTGAATGGCCTGAACTCTGCTGGGGTCTGGCCTCATTCCTTCTCTGTTAAAAATGTGCCCAAGGTACTTTACCTGTGTGACTCCTATGACGCACTTGTCGCGGTTGAAGCGCACGCCCAGCTCGGCGGCGGCGCGCCGCAGCACGGCGGCCAGCCTGGCGTCGTGCTCGACTTTGGTCGATCCGTGAATGAGTAAATCGTCAACGAACACTTCTACACCCTCCATTGAAAATGCTTTGTACATAGCATTGTGAAATACCTCTGAAGCTGAACAGATCCCGAATGGTAAACTTAAAATCTTATAACGTCCGAAAGGCGTTGCAAAAGTACACAGCTTAGAACTGTGTTCATCTAACACAATCATAAAAAAGGCTTTACTGGCATCTAGATGCGAGAAGTATTTCGCATTTGATAATTTGGCTGTTATTTCGTCCAACGTCGGCAACTGAAAGTGGCTACGCTTTATAGCTTTATTCAAGTGTTTCGGGTCAATACACAAACGAAGACTACCATCAGGTTTTTCAACTAAAACTATACTAGATACCCAATCTGTAGGTTCGTCTACCCTTTCGATAATTCCTAGTCCAACTAATCGATCTAGTTCCTCCTGCAATTTTGGTTTCATTTTAATAGGTATTTTTCGTGAGTAACTAACAACGGGAGGAACGTTCTCATCGATGGTTAATTTGTGAGTACCTGGTAGGCGTCCTATGCCTTGGAATACAGATTCATATTGTTTTAATAAATTTATGTGCGTTTGTTCATTAATTTCATTAACTCTTACTATTAAATTAAGATCTGTGCAAACGTCACGTGACAGTAGATTATTACACGTAACATTTAATACATAAATCTGTAATTCAGCTTCGAAATAGCCTAACACAGGTAAAATGTTTTTACTGACCTCTCGTAGAACCGTTCCTGATTTTTTGAGCATTTGTTGACTAAACCCAGCATTAAAAAAGCATTCCTTAGACATAATGCAGGCATCCGCACCACTATCCAACTTAAACTTAACGTCTTTGCCGTTCACTGAGATTGTTTCAAACCAACCATTAGAATCAATTGTGTTTATTTCCACGCCATTGACTACTAACTCGTCACATTCACTTGTATTTTCCGATTCGCAGTAGATTTCTTTAATATAACTACTCTTGCAACACTTCGCGAAATGACCCAATTTCTCACATCGAAAACATATTACGTTATATGCGGGACACTGATTACGCGCATGCCTACCATCACAATACCAGCACTTATTTCTGTTGTTGCTGGCGGCGTCAACACGTCTGCGGCGGCGATGACGTGACTGGAACCCACTGGAACCCACGGACGAGCCTGCGCCGGGGCCTGTGACGGAGGCTTCGCGCGATTTGTAAGCGCGCGTCCTCTCGCTCGCACTCACGCGCTCGAGGTCCGCGGGCGGCGCCCCCGCGCCCCCCCGCACGGCTCCAGCCTGCTCGCTGGCTACCTCGGCGGCTCGACAGCATGCCACTGCATCCTCTAGCTTGAGATTTGTTTTACTGAGCATTCTCTCTCGTAGATGACTATCCTTAATCCCTCGAATAAGCTGTGTTAAAATCAAACTTTCACGTAGATGGCTGAACTCGCATGATTTGTTCCTTACTTTTAACACTGCTAGAAACTTATCAAAATCTTCTTGCGATTGATAAGTTTCAAAAAATAGGTGTCTTTCGAAGTTCACATTTTTCTGAGGGTTGCATCGCTGGGTAAATTTTTTACATAACACTGCGTAATCATTTTCCTCACTCTTGAGTATGTCGAGTTCTTCATATAACTCACGGCCTACCTTGCCGATTGAATGTAAAAATAAAGCGCATTTTTCACGATCGGATCATTTCTCACGGCCTGAAGCAATTAAATACCAGTCGAATGTCTTTTTCCAATCAATCCAGTTGTCAGCCACGTTTCCGGTATCTCGCATCGGTGGCGGTTGCTGGATCGCCGTGTATGACGAGGAGGTCGCCATTACTGTCGGGTCGACTGCCGCGTTTTCGTTCCGTGAATCACTTGTATTATCCGTATTTACATCACTTGGCATAGCAATTTATGTCCGAAACTGCCTAAATACAACAGGCTTTCGATTTAACAACAATTTAACAATTAACAACCACACCTGACACCATGAAGTATTTATAACTCAGGAAGTGAAACACCGTGTGTACTAGCTCAAGTAAAACTCGTTTATTTTAGATTACCCACACATAAGTACATATACAACATTGATTCACAGAGCACTAAGTTAACTATGTCAATTAAACAATGATAAGGGGCTGTGACGCTCGCTCCGGGGCGTACCTGCTGCAAAGGTTGTCCATTGCCATACAGCGCGGCAACGCGATGTGTGTCATGGGCTCCTTTGCTGCTGGTACGGCTCGGGGGGGCATTTTTGACTAGTGATATTAGTTGTTATCACTTCTTATGTATCTTTTTTTATTATTATTATCATAAGAATGATAAGTTGATTAAAATGTTTTACACTAAATACTACCTTAATTGAGTGATGGGTTATAAATAATGCGCTAATATCACTGATTTAACACCGCATCAAACGTCCATAGTGCAATAACCTCCATGTCGCAGGCAAATCCCATTAATTATCGTCAATCTTCGCTGATTAGCCACAAATCTTGACAAATATCAATTGGTCCTCTTATTTACTTGATATCCGGCTTCGATCCAGGACCATGTACAGGAATTAGCCAGGATTTTAAAAGATTAACGAATTTGTACGTAGAAACGTTGTTTTATTGAGGCAGGAAAAAAATGGCTGGAAGATATAGCTAGTTATGCATATATATAGGTACATATAGTTATACGCAGTATGCAGACGGCGCGAACAACTATTGTGATCCAAAGTTGGTCGAAAATAAATTTTATTATTATTATTATTATATTGGAAAAATCACGATCGTTATGAGATGTGGAATGCCAAATACAATAGAAAAATAGAATAGAATATAATTCAAAAAGCATGTTATTTTAATGTGATGGTGATAATAATGTGTTTATTAATAACATATTATGATCTAACATTACAACTGTAAATGCTGTAAATGTAACAACGATACAACAACGATAAATACATTAGTAGATAATTAACGTTCAGTCAAATCAAAAATATTTTTTTTAGTCACGTTTCCTGTTGAGTAAATTATGTCAACGCGGGCGAAGCCGCGGGCAAAAAGTTAGTATTTTATAATGGATAGGGATATAAGGGATAGGGCACACATTGCGAAGAGGAGAAGAAAACTACGCCAGTGTTTACGTGGAACTATACGCGGGCGAAGCCGCGGGCAAAAAGCTAGCATTTTATAATGGATAGGGATATAAGGGATATGGCACACATTGCGAAGAGGAGAAAAAAACTACACCAGTGTTTACGAGGAAGCCCGCATTCCTTTTTTGCAATACCTTATACAAGGTATTACAGCTGAACCTTAATAACTGTTACCGTCATTAATGTACCTGTGATTGCTATAAATAATATGAATATGGGTTGTTAACACTAAAACTGAAATATCTTCAGCGAATAGAATGCAACCATTTGGAGTAATATCCCGAAGGTCATTAATATACAAAATAAATAATAGTGGCCCTAGTACGCTTCCTTTAGGTACTCCGTAAGCGTTGATTCAGTGTGAAGATCGTTAAATGAACGCTTTTTCTACACACTGCATTCTATTTTGTAAATAAGTCCAGAGCCAGTTAAGTACGTATGTTTCCTATAATACCATATTCATGAAGTTTACTTCTGAGTATGTCGTGTGACACGAAGTCATAGTGGCTTTAGTCATATCAAAAAATATGACTGTTGTTATTTTCCTCTCGTTAAGTGACTTCGTTTTATTAATAAGATCAAGACTAGACTTACAAATGAAGCCATTTGTAGTACTGCATCAGCCCTGTTTTAATTTTTATAAATGCGACTATGATAAAAGTAATAATTTTTTGAGTAATTGAGACTGGGTAAATATTTTAAATGTTGACTCGATAGATGAGGCGGTAGACAATTTCTATAGTAAGTTACAAGAATGCTTCTTTCTTTTTGCTCCCGTTAGTAACTATTTTAATAATCGTAATAACTACCCAATTTGGTATTCAATCCCGTTTATTAAAATTATTCGCGAAAAGACATTACTTCATAAAAAATGGAAAAAATTTAGAAACCCTAGAAATTATGATGAGTTTTTGCTACTAAGAGCTAGACAGCGCCGTGTGCAAGACCAGTGCTTTAACCTTTTAATCAGTAACGCTGAGAAAAATATAAGGTACTCTCCAAAATATTTTTGGAAGTATGTGAAATCAAAAAAGGGTGGCTCCAGTTACCCAAAAAAATTCACATTAGGCGGCGAGAAGTTTGATAATGGGCAACAGATATGTTCGGCACTTAACACTTTCTTTGAGTGTGTTTTCTCTCAGCCTTCTTCGAGCAGTCAACACTGTGAATTTGAATACTCTAGTACGGATTCTCTGTCCAACATTCACGTCACTGAAAAAATCGTTTTTAAACTGTTAATGTCGCTGGACAAATCTAAAGGGCCCGGTTGTGATGGTATACCACCAATATTTTTATCAAAGTGCGCAAAAAGTTTATCCTTTCCAGTCACCTTTTTGTTTCGTAAATAATTAAAGGAATGTATCTTTCCTAAGTTGTGGAAAAATGCCCACATAATACCAATCCATAAAAAAGGTTCTAAATCTACAATAGAAAACTATCGGCCAATTTCAATTTTAAACTGCATGTTTAAGATTTTGGAGAAAATTATTTACAATCATATTTATCCTATCATTGTTAAGGGTTTACCGGATACTCAACACGGTTTCTTGCGCGGACGCTCCACAGTCTCTTATTTATCATTGTTTTCGAACTTTGTTCTTTGGTAGATATGGGACAAAACATAACATTATATAGGGTGACTTTAAATTAGTTCTTGATACGAAAGGGTATGCATGTGCTCATGATAACAAACAACTTTCCCTAAGAAACCCATAGTCAAATCGCAAAAAATGTTTGGACTCTTCATACTAATTTGGCCGGTCAGTTGCTCGATTTATATGGAGACGCCAAAATTTTATGCATGTGCTCATGATATCAAACAACTTTCCCTAAGAAACCCATAGTCAAATCGCAAAAAAATGTTTGGACTCTTCATACTAATTTGGCCGGTCAGTTGCTCGATTTGTATAGAGACTCCAAAACTTTTTTGCGATTTGACTTTGGGTTCCTTAGGGAAAGTTGTTTGTTATCATGAGCACATGCATACCCTTTCGTATCAAGAACTAATTTAAAGTCACCTGTATAACATTCTTCAAAATATGGAACGTGGTGGTCAGGTGAACGTGATCTACACGGACTTCCAAAAGGCGTTCGACTGTGTAGATCACACCCTCCTTCTCCAAAAACTTCAACTATTGGGTATTCATGGTGACTTACTTCGATGGACGGAGTCATATCTCTCCAATCGATCCCAAGCAGTAGTGAAAAAAAAAAAAAAAAAAAGCAGTAGTGATGGGTGGTTATAGATCAGATTACATAACAATACCCTCTGGAGTTCCTCAGGGATCTCACCTCAGACCTCTCTTTTACAACGCTTATACATTTGATATCGCTAAAGTCATTACTAACTCCAAACATCTACTTTATGCTGACGACAAAAAAGTATTCTTGCGTGTTGATTCCGTTGTACATTGTGATCTTTTACAAAACGGTTTAGATAATTTATTTAATTATTATGCTAAAACCAATATCAAAAAAATCAGTATTGCTAAATGTCAATGCATCAGCTTTACTCGCAAGAAAAATCCTATAATCTACCCTTATCATTTTAATAATGCACTAATAGAGAGGGTTGAAAGCGTCCGTGATCTGGGGGTTTGGTTTGACTCCCGAATGCTCCTAACAACACATTTCGATAACATGGCGAGCAAAGCATACCGTAATCTCGGTTTTGTATTACGCACTTGTCAACCTTTTAAATGCCCTGTGAGCCTAAAGTTAGTATACTTCGCCTATGTTAGAAGCATTCTGGAGTATGCTAGTTCGATTTGATGTCCTTCATATGCCGTGCACAGGAACCGTTTGGAAAGCATCCAAAAAAGTTTATCAAACACCTGAATTACAAATGTAATTTAGCTACCGGATCGAGGTCGTACGTTGAAAGTTGACGTTCACACGGATTGCATACTCTGGAAGAGCGCCGCGTCGTCTTAGACATGGGATTACTGCATGATATCCTAAGCGGTCGTCTGGACTGCCCGGAATTGGTAGAACATGTATTTCTTAAAACTCCTACTCGCAGAACAAGACACACCTCATTGTTCCAGATACCGTTTCACCCGACTAATTACGGCAAAAATGCTGTATTTTCTAGAATATTTGATCTATGCAACAAGATGTTTTCACATTTCGATCCCTTCAGGGAGTCTAAACATAGTTTTAAATCTAAAGTCAAATTAAACTTTTTGGAGTCTGACCTTGATTAGTGTATTCCATGCACCTCTACAACAATTACAATCCTCATATCTATTCTTCATACAGAAACATGTGTATATAATATTTATTTTATTTTATCATTATTAGGTATTTATAATATTTAATTATATTTTGAATCTATTTACGTATTTTTATTATTCTATTTATTATATCCTAGTTTATTCCATATATCTATTCCATATCCTTCAGCGTCTTATGGTGTGAGCATATTCTCTTTTTTTCCCCTTTTCTAATCTAATTGCCATCGCAGAGGATTTGCAACGTAAGTAAACTTGTTAACTCAATGTTCTGTTTTCATATTGTATAATGTATGTACCCTAGACGTTATCCGTTCGCTTCTTTAACGACACATGTATTTACTTTTGATATCAAGTGGATAGCTATTATTGGCCTTACTGTCATTTGTCTCAATGTAATATGTTTACTTTTAATAAGTGTCTGTTGTTATCCTGAATAAAATAAAATAAAAATAAAAAAAACAATATCCCAGCATTGTTGACTTTTGTGAGAGGTAAAGCGGGCTGGAGAGGGGTATGGGGAGAGGGGCGTAGAGTGGGGTGAGGCAGTAGAGGGAATGAGGGGTGTTAGTGGTGGTAGAGGGGATGAGGGGTGGGGATAGAGGGTGGGACGAGTTGGGGGGCAGAGGGTGAGGTGAAGAGCTGGAGGTAAATGGGGCAAGGGGTGGTTTTAGAGGGGGTATTTGGTAGTTTGGAGAGTGTTCTGAAATTAAATATTTTTCACGCAATTAAGCTTACGATATAATATTCTAGCCCGGGTAAGCCGGTTATTGCTGCTTAAACAAAACATCAAATAAGGTAGACAGAATATAGAGCGATGCTATTTTAACATGCCGTAGGTAACTTAATAATTGTAGGTCTCAAGCGGACCAGACACTATCAGTAATAATGACAGTATTTTCAAGTAATGACTATATACTGACATTATACTGACAGTGTAGTGGTTGCAATGATGGTCTGACGCATACTAAACGATGCAATGTCAATATACTGATGTAAAAATACTCTCATTATTACTAGAGATGGGCCGACTATGGGTTTTGCCGATCAGCCGACTAGCCGACTAGTCGGCTGAAAAATGGCCGACTAGTCGGCCAAGCCGATCATTGCTTTCGGTTGAGTTCGGGTGACATCGGCAATGTTCGTGAATACGCGGGCGCCCGGCGGCCAATCGGACTTGTCAGGATATGCATTCAGGGTTGCCAGATGGGGTTTTTTTCGCGATTTTGGGAAAAATTTGATTGTTGTGGAAAGATTGGGGACACGTTGTCGTTGGGGAAATTGTTGGGGAAAAAGACACCTGGGGAATTTTGGACAATCTTTTCACTACCCATATTGCATTTTTCTTACCCTTCGTGGTCAAATACCTCTACTTTAATATAATTTTCCTAATTTAGTTTAAATTTTTTTCATATTTTGAGTTGGCAATTCTATAGTCAGTGAGTACAGATAGATAATCTATAGTGATGATAGATGATAGTGATAGATAGATTCTAGTGAACGAATTTTGTCGACTGCCGAACGAACGCGTCTTTTTTTGTTGTTGAGGAGTTTTAAATAGCTAAGACGATAAACAATGGCACGACGTCTTTTTTACATCATAATTTGCCCAAAAATAGAATTTAAATCACACTTTCTTTCACTTTATTACTATTTCTTGATTTATATTATGATAAGTATACCTTGTTTAATTTGTTATCTAAATTCATAGATTGCTGTCCTAGAATGTCTTTTTTTTCTTGTTATGTTACAAGTTTATTTTATTATTTTGAATTCTGGATCTAAGTCTAATTAAGTAATAAATTATTAGATTTATTAGTAAAAGTAAGAGTTCCTTTCCTATTCCTAGATTGTACTTACTGCAAACTGTTTGTTACATAATTCAGTTTTATTTTTGTTAGATAGAAGTATTATTTTTACAATTTTCTGTTTCATTATTTACTTTATTTTTTTATGACTTATTTGGTGGACTTATTGGGAGAATATTCTCCCAAGTAAACTTGAATAAAACAAAAACAAGGAACAGGTTACTAAAAAACATGTATCCGCAATAATCACAACAAAAGAAGACTGTATTTCCTTTAAAGAAGTGAGTAAAGTGATGTCGTTAAAATTAATGTGTAATGAAAATGAACAAAATGAATAATTTGAAGCAAATGTTGACAAATAGTAATAGTACGCCACTCGGACCGCTTTTCTGCGATCTTTTCCCAGTCCAGATGATCTATTTTAAAGGCAGCCATGTCCCGCTTGGCACAGTCTTGCGCGTCTTCCGCGTGTTGCGGAGGGTCGAAAGTTGTGCTATAAGACCTGGTTTAGAGCATTAGATGACAGGAGGGAAAAGCGCCACCAGGGCGGCACTAGCACATCGGCCGCAAACTTCCCGTGCCAGGCCTGCGGGAGAGTGTGCCGCTCTCGCTTCGGGTTAGTCAGCCACCAATAAAGTTGCCTTCGTCACTGACACTGACTGAATCGTCTGCAATAGACGTATAAAAAAAATACCTATTATAGTAATAAAAATATTTTAGGTTAAATAAGGAAATTATTTTGAATACTTTTTTTTAAAGTTCCAGATCGCAGAGTTTCATATTCTTAAGTTACTAACGACTGCGAAGCCAGATGATTGGCTTATTTGCAGTCAGTGAGTTCGAACAAAATATAATATTTTTTCTATTTAGCATAAGTACTGTTTTTTAAGTTTTTTTTTTACTTTAAGATGCATATACGTATTTTAATTATCAATTTCCATCCCCATGGAGGCAATAATATGATGGCATATTTTTCGGCATTTTCTGGAGTCGATCTGGCAGATTTTGGCAGATTTTTTGCCAGTGTTGGGCAGATTCTCCAGTTTTGAGATGGTCACCCTGGATCTAAGTTGGAGTCTTGTGCAAGTTTGCACAAGACTCCAACTTAGTGCACATTGTGCGGATATCTTCACGAGAGGTTCAGCTTCCGTACGGCTATGGACTCTAGGCTTCGCTCCAGCCATAACCTTTCGCTTGCGATTCCAATCCATTGCACAGATACCTACACCAAGTCGTTCACTGTACACGCCGCTCGCCTCTGGAACGCTCTCCCACCAGACGTCAGGTTGAGTCCTTCTCTCGCCGCTTTCAAATCCTCACTCAAAAAGTTGTGGAGTCCCAACCCTGGCTCCTGGAGCTCATAAATGTATTGTATATGTATATCACTGTATGTATGTTATATATATATACAGGGTGTAAGGGACGGTAAGTCAAAAACTGAAAGGGTGATTTGAGACCATGATTCTATATTGATATCCGGTGGAATTTTTCACCGGAAAATTTCATAATTTAAAAAAAAAAAAACATTTTTTTCTAACGTAAAATGATGTATTCTACCCTTATCGACCCCACTATGCATGAAAAAAAATCTAAAATGTGTAATTGTTAAAACTGACGATGTAATGCATAAATACCTACACTGTCGCTATGCGGGATAAACAGCTGATGACTGACGTTTGGGGTCAACGCACGCGCGCACCACAATGTAAACAATTCGCAATCCTATTATCATACCTACATAGTCCGAAAGCGCGTGGCCGTGTTCGTGAGCGATTCGTTGATTTTCGTAATTTGTACGCATTTTTGAAGGAGACAGCACGAATCGCTCACTTTCCTTTCGGTACTGTACTTTCGTAGCATTTGCCGGTCTGAGGGTTGCCAGATTAGACGATTTATTGCAATTCAGTATCATTTTTCAAAACTTAAGTACTGGTACGTATGTAGGTAGGTGCGAATCTTTGTGGTTCTGTTTGTTTGTGATCAACGGTTTTTGCCGAGGACTGATAACAAAGAAATTCACTAGTAAAAATTATCACGTGATCACAGTACTAATAAAAAAATAAAACAGTCATTTTCACAGAAAAGACAATAAAAATAATTATGAATTCAACCAATGTAGCCAAAATAGCCAAGACTACTTCAGTTTAAAAAAACCGGCCAAGAGCAAGTCGGACTCGCGCAACCATCGTACAAGATGTAAAGATGTAAAATTTTGACAAAAAATGGTTTCTACTATGGGAACCCCTTTAATTTCTGATTTATTTTAATTTTTATTTTTTTATGCTGTAGTAGCATCAGAAATACACACTCTGAAAAAATTTCAATTCTCTACCTATTACGGTTCGTGAGATACAGCCTGGTGATAGACAGACGGACGGACGGACAGCGGAATCTTAGTAATACGGTCCCGTGGACCTTTTGGCACGGAACCCTGAAAACACAAAAAAGGCAATTTTATGCTACCTTTTCACAAATTTTCGTGACATTTACTTTCGTGACATCTGGCAACACTACAGTAAATCACATTCGTTCGGGAGGAAATGCACAATTTAAACCGACCAAATAAGGTATGACGGCATTTTTAATAGTTTCATTAGTATTTAAAAGTCTACTAAAATTGACAAGTTCAAGTATTGTTGTTTTCATCGTAAATTTCAGTTCGACCGCGATCGTTCGTGCGTACGTACGTGATTTTTTTGCCTTTGTTTTCGTAATTCGCTGATGATTGTTTTTTCGTAATTCGCTGATGATTGTGATGTGACTTTGTTCTGTTGTTGTTTATTTGTGATGTGACTGTTTTCTTGTGTTGTGATTTCAAAATGAATCGCCCTCGGCGGCGTAGTGCACCCTTTACTGCTCGCGAATATGGGCGAATGCTCATGTGCCTTGGGGAAGCCAGAGGGAACGCTTCAGCTGCTCGCAAAATTTACGGACAAATCCTCATGCGATTCAGCAGACGGGTCACCAAACGCGTTGGTCCTTAAATGTGTGGGCTGGGATCTATCGGAATAAAATTCTAGGGCCTGTATTTTTGCCGTCACGCATGAACGGGGAACGTTATTTGGAGTTTCTCCAACAAGAGCTGGAAAGGGAGCTAGAATCGCTACGTGCCGAACAAGATGCAGAATGGGACTTACTGGAGGATGTCCTCATTGCCCAGCTGCCCACAATTTGGTTCCAGCACGACGGTGCTCCTCCACATGTCGTAGTCCGTGTGCGACGGCATTTAGATGAAACCTTCCCACGCCGCTGGATAGGCCGTTTTGGGCCCCATCCGTGGCCCGCCCGCTCGCCGGATTTGACTCCTCTAGATTTTTTCTTGTGGGGTTACATAAAAGAAAGGGTCTTCATAACAGAATGTGATACCCCACAGGAAATGGAGCGTCGCATACGTGACGCATTTGAAAACCTCCAAAATGACATTCGTGGTGATCCTAGCATGACTCGACTACACGCCGAAACTCTGCGTCGTGCTCGGCTATGCCTGCAGGTTGGAGGTAGACATTTTGAGCCCCACCTAATAAGACCAAACAGAGATTAAGGTAAGATTTATTTTATTTTAATAAACGTTCCTCTCTGTCTTCTTTTTTGCTGTTTTTGGAAATGACGTAATGTGGAACGTGCATTTGAATTAACAATCACCGAAGCTAAATCTGTTTTGTAGGTACCTAAGTAGCCATTCGTGTTTAGGGTCGGGGCGGGCGGAGTGAAGTGCGCGCGTCCCATTCCGCCATGTTTTGATGATATTGCTCGGTTTCGTCGCTTTGTTGTCGGCACTGTGACAACGGTACTATCGTTATGGGCGCTGTACATTGCGTAGTCGAAAAATATGACAACGTTTATTTTACGTTTCCGGAAAAAACTGATACTGATATCCTATTCCGAACAGTCGTCTAAACTCACCCTTAAAGTATTTGACTTACCGTCCTTTACACCCTGTATACTAACTCAATATATAGATATTTATTTATTTATTTATTCTATATATATTTTATATGCTTTAGTAATATAATATTTCAAAATTGTTTGTAAGTTCTACCGTGCTTACGATAAGAGCAGTAAGTATATTTTTAAGAGCAGTAACTTCACCTATTTCTTCATTTAATTGTGTAAGAACAAATAAATAAGATAGACAAATGATAACATAGTATAAAAATACAGAATATGAGCTACACATTTCAAAAATTCTATTTAAAATAATCGAAGGAAACAATTCGGAAAATGCAAAAATCTGTCAAAAAGTCAAAAGTGTGGTTCACAGACTCACTGCTCTTATCGTAAGCACGGCAGAGTTATATATAAGTTTAAACAAGTCGTGTTTGTGACTTTTGCTCCTGCTTTGACATTTTTACCTACAATTCCTGTTAACATAAGGTTGACTGGAAGAGATCACGTAAGGGATATTATATCTTTCAAACAGAGCACAGTTACACATAGTAGCCAGTAGGTGTACTGTTGTAAGTTGTAACTGATAATGATAAGATTCGGTGGGTGCTGTCATGCCCAAAGTAGAAGAGATATCTTGTGTTGATTTAGTAAGTAAGGGATAATGTACTTATGTCTGGTTGGGCCGGGCAGCGGCTTCACCCGCTGGCCGTTGAGTGCCAAACCAGGCGGGAGATTTAAAGATTAATAAATTTGTAAGAGAAAATGAAACTTACGGATATGGAGCCGAAGTATGACTGACGATAATATGGAATGTGGAGTGATGATTGTGTGGACAGTTTCTCTGTGTGAGTAAATCTGTGTGTGGCGAAATGGATGATGCGGTTCACTTTTCACTTTAAAAGGTTTTTAGAAATAATTTATTATTCGCGATGCGATGCGGTAACGATATGATAGAGAAGACATTGAAAAACATTGAATTGAAAGCAAAGATAATAATTTAGAATAGACGCGTAAGAAAAGAGGCGCATTGGCGCAACCATAGCCCCCCGCCTTGAAAGGTTAAGCTTTCAAAAGCTCTCAAAAATACAAATTAAATAAAGTTAATCCTATGAAAAAGAAAGGGGCTCGAACTTGGCGGTGTACACTACCGTGACTTCAAATAAAATAATATTCTAAGACCCAAACCGCAGGCCAAACTTAAATATGAAAGATCTTTTAAACTATATTACTGCAAAGGCAGCGGTGCAAGACTTACCCTGTTGTACGTCTTTGTTTTTACGGTAACTACCCTAATATTTCCATCTTGACCGGGATGAACGTCTGTGATTATACCTATCTCCCATTACCATGAAAGGGGATCCACCCCTGAGTTGTGCGATATCTTCTCCAACACTCACACACAAATCATCATTTACCCTGTTAGTGGTTATTGACGTTACACAATAAGATACAGAATCCTTGGGTTTCGTAACGACGTCAACTTCTCCCATCACCACATAACCTAGCGTTGTCGAAAAGGCGGATGGTTGGTTTGGAGGACCCGTAAGTTTGCCAGGCAAAAGTAAATCGACAAACAGTTTCGCGCCTATTAATATGTCTATGGATCCCGGTCTATCAAATGCTTCATCGGCGAGAGGTATACCCCTTAAATAATCCAATGATTTGATATCAACGAGAGCTGTCGATATCTTTCCGGTTATGTTGTTTAGGACAAGAGATTCTATGTCATATGAATTATTTGGATTAATACGTGACGAGAACGAGAATCGAGCTTTCCCTTTAGTGGAGCAAGCGTAATCCCCCAGACCCTTGACAACAGTTTTACTGTTTAACTGGTCTATATTCAGACCTAATTTGCGACAGCAATCCATCGTAATAAAATGATTTTGAGCGGGTCTATAATGCAACGACAAGATTGCATTTTACCTTCGCGGTTTAAAACATTTATAGTTGCAGTTCCTAACAAGACATCGCGGCATGACGAAGAAGATGTACTTTGAGAGTTCAAAAACTTTTCTTTTACACTTTTATCAGCAGAAACTAAAGAGATTCCACCAGATGTCGCTAGAACGCGTTTGAGTTCTCCTTGAGGCGTAGACTCGGAAGAGACATTATGCGGTGTCGTTGTCGAAGATGGCGAGTCAGTACTGACATGAGCCATAGTGACAGATGCGCGGTTTGAGTGCGTAGAAGTAAGTTGCAAACAATGACCTGTATTTATAGACGAGTCCTGTGAAATTTTATTTTTATGCATGTGAATAAGACTGTGATGTCTATAACCACAAAATTTACACATTTTTGTACTTTTACATGCACTCCATTTGTGTCGCGAACTAAGACAATTTGTACATAGATCATTCTGTTTTACGAACTTGAAGCGTTCATCGGGTGAAAAAGACAGGAACTCCTTACAGTCGTATATTTGTTCATGCAAATTTTTACATAGCGGACATGTAAATGTAGGTTTTTTATATTGCATGTCAGAAGTTAGAAAAGCGTGTGTTATCTTAGGTAGTTCAGGTTTCCTTATATCATTATCAATTTTATTTTGACTCTGAGAAGCCGGACTATGAATTTGGGCAGAGTTTACACGTTGAAGTATTTTAGCTTGACCTTTTACGAATTTCATGAAATCGTCGTACACCGGAATCTCAACGTGTCGAGAGGACATTTCAAACGCGGTGGAAGTGTCCTTGTCTAAACGTTTCAGAGCCAAATGCACAAAAATGTAATCGGACAAGTTAGGAATTTGCAAATCTTTAAGAGCTGCAACAGACGCTGCGTACTTATCAAAAAGTTTTCTAACTGATTCGCAGTTGCAGGGCTCGGAATCGGTTTAGTTTCGAGAATTTGGTCCAGGAAGACCGATGCGAGGTATCTTTTGTCCTCATATTTCTGAACAAGTGCGTCCCAAATCGAGTCGTAGTTCTCACTAGACGGCGATATACCTGCGTACACGAGTTGAGCCTTGCCTTTCAGTTTCCCGAGTAAATAATAAAGCCTTTCTGAATCAGAAAGTTGCGGATTATTGTGAACGGCTGTTCGAAAGGTCTCGTAGAACACACTCCATTGATTGGGTTGACCATGGAAATCTAGTATTTCAATCGGAGGCAACTTAGGAAGATGAGATTTAGTAAGACATTCTTGCTTTACTGAATGTTCGAGAGGCTTAGGAGACAGCAATTCATTCTTAACGCGGCGGACTTTACAGTAGAGATCTTCCATGGTCTCCCATTCCTTGAAAGTTGGTTCAAAACTCGAATCTAACTGCATTTGTATAGAATTTATTTTCTCTATGTTTTCCATAAACTGGGCGCGGATTTCATCAATTGACTCGGCAGACGAGATGAACATATCTTTGGACATAGGATCCTTAATATTAAGTGATCTTTCATAAATCGTTTGCATGCGGTTTATATACAAATCCCGAAATCCCGTAAAGATTGCGAGATCCCGTTTTAATTTCTTTACTCCGGCGGCCGGCGAGGGGCTATGGTTGCGCAATGGCCAAATCAAAATTTTAAAAAAAGGAAAATTCGCGATTCGCAAATAATTCCTCACAGGAGGCACCAAAACTATGGTTGGGCCGGGCAGCGGCTTCACCCGCTGGCCGTTGAGTGCCAAACCAGGCGGGAGATTTAAAGATTAATAAATTTGTAAGAGAAAATGAAACTTACGGATATGGAGCCGAAGTATGAGGTGTATGTTTATGACTGACGATAATATGGAATGTGGAGTGATGATTGTGTGGACAGTTTCTCTGTGTGAGTAAATCTGTGTGTGGCGAAATGGATGATGCGGTTCACTTTTCACTTTAAAAGGTTTTTAGAAATAATTTATTATTCGCGATGCGATGCGGTAACGATATGATAGAGAAGACATTGATAAACATTGAATTGAAAGCAAAGATAATAATTTAGAATAGACGCGTAAGTAAAGAGGCGCATTGGCGCAACCAATGTCAGTGATATTAGACAATACAGAGAGAGCATTTGAAATGATTGCAGAAAAAGTAGGAGAAATTGAAAGAAATCGACAGGAACATGATCACAAAGATGACGGTCTAGAGAACCCGTTGGACTTCTGACCTGTTGAAGCTGTAAATGCAATGGAAGATTTCAGAAATACCAAAGATTTCATATCAGAAAATGAGCTCGAACAAATGATAAAAGGTCTAAATGTTAGACCAGAAACGTATTTTCGATACAATTTGTAAGACTTTGTTAGACAAAACTGCAGTTTTGGAGAATTTGCTAGTAGGACAGGTGGCACAGGAAAAAGTTATATCAATACCATTAAAAGTTGGGTTACGAAGCGAATGAACAAATGACTTGCAGTAGCTGCATCCACTGGCATTGCCGCTTTAAATATAAACTGACTCACAATACATAGGCTCCTACAGCTGCCGGTAGAACATGAAAATTGTCCTACTACGTACACTTATCAGATCAAGCACTAAAAGTTTTACACATTTACATGTGTACAAACATGAATGTCTGTGTAGTAAACAATGGCGCGAAATTGGTATGAAGTGTCCGGGGTGTGACAGCGTAAGCGCAGGTTTTTTTATTATTAGTAAATCACTTTTAAATAATATTAATAAATGTACTCACAAAAAGTAATGATATCGCATCAAAAACATAAATGTGAAAATGGGAGCCAAGTTCAATATGGTGTGGTTGTCAACTTGACTGAGAAAAGAATTGAGATCTAAATGGATGCCAAGTTCTGTAGATAATCCTGAAATTTATTTATAAGAACGTATAACATTCTTAAGTAAAAAAACACAATTTCTTGTTTTTTACTGCGTCAACAATGTTTGCTATTTAAAAATATGACTTTCTAAATTTAAATAGTAGAATTATTTACACAAAGCAAATAACTTATGATCTGTTTAACCTCATCATTGACTTGGCTAGTTTTTACCAGCACCTGAAATATTCAGAAGAATAGAACCTTATAGTATAAAAATAAGAACTTGCGTATAACATGAAGATGATACGTTGATAAACCAAATTTAAGATGACTAGTATGTGAAAACTGGCCAAGTCAAAGTTGAGGTTAAACAGATCATAAGTTATTTGCTTTGTGTAAATAATTCTACTATTTAAATTTAGAAAGTCATATTTTTAAATAGCAAACATTGTTGACGCAGTAAAAAACAAGAAATTGTGTTTTTTTACTTAAGAATGTTATACGTTCTTATAAATAAATTTCAGGATTATCTACAGAACTTGGCATCCATTTAGATCTCAATTCTTTTCTCAGTCAAGTTGACAACCACACCATATTGAACTTGGCTCCCATTTTCACATTTATGTTTTTGATGCGATACCATATAGCCGAGAACCCGGTGAGACCTTTTTGATTTACAACGCATGACTTGAAGTATAAATATGAGTAGGCGTAGGGCCAATAAAATCAGCAATTTTCGGTCAAAGACGATCTATCTTTGTTTCATGTATGCTCTTTAATTAGTAACACAAGTTTCAGGTTAATGGATGGTTTATCGTATGTATTGTGTGTAATATTAGAAATTCTTTATTTCTGTGACGCGTTCATATTAGTGCGATTGGATTTTCCGTTATAAGTGAAGAAGACAAAAATCCGCGCTGAATATGAAGCCCACAACATTTTTCAAAAAATATATTTCGTGTATAAAGACAGGAACTAACTGTTATGAATTCTTTACACAGATGAAGATTCTAAGAACCACAAAAATTGAAACTTTAAGAGAAAAAAAAATTACCTTACGTAATATCATAAGATAAAATTGAGTGTTTTGTGTGATCGTGAGTGAAGTGTATAATATTTATATTAGATAGTAAAAGTGTCATGTAGTATCAGTGGGCAAAAATTGTGCACCTAATACCTATTATAATACCTACTTAAGCTTGTGAAATGTGTGTGAGTATTGTCTTAAGATTCCCAGGAACACTAAAACGAAGTTATTATTTTCCCCCGTTTCTAATGTTCTACTGTCTCCGATTTTTGTAAAACACCAAGAGCTTCTACACAACATGATCTACGATGAAAAATAGAGAGAAGAAATCACAACAGCTAGAAACTATTTTAACACATCGGCATCGGCTGCTGAAAAAATATTTTCAATTCTTGAAACAACAAAGAGCTGAAAAATACGAAGCTGACTTGAAAACTGACAACAGCAGATATCGTACAAAGGCAAGAAAGCCGAACATACTATGAACGCTCATCCCGCTAGCAATATCCCCCCTCCCCCTCATTCTTATATTGGCGTCAGGCTGCATAGCCCGCTGATTGTGATCGGCTGGTCGGCCATCCTCTCCCATCCCAGAGCGTGTCTTTCCTTATAAACACTGCGCCCCATGGTTTATCCGGCTTGCCCGGGTCAGTCGATACCGACTTGCTGGGAGTGGTGCCTATGTTCATGTTCTAGAAGGTTTAGACAGCATCAACGTTTGGCGATATGAAGCTTCCAGGAACGCAAAGAGGAATCAATAAAAATAAGATGTTAAGTACGTTAAATATCTACGTATACTAGTAGTAGTATGTAGTATGTAGTATAATACTACATATAAGTTTTATGAGTGGAAATAGTGTTTTCTGTGAATTGTAAAATATTGTATAATCTCTAGATTGGGAGTGAAGTGTATACAACTATACAGATAATGCAGTGATAGGTGATACCGAATAAATGCACTAAATAATAAATTAATTAATTTTGCTGTTATATTGCATTTAAACGAGACATGAGACAGCATTGAACTTTGGCGATGAAATTCCCAGGAACGCAAATAGAATGTAAAAGAAGTATTTTTATGAGTACCGCTTTCTACGCCGTACTGTATATGTTGCGCCGCGTGCAATCATCTTTCAAAAGAATCACCACATCTGGTCTGGCTTGGATGGTAATAAAGATTCTAACAAAAACCAAGCAACCATTAGAGTGGACAGTGTAATTACGAGAACAAAGCTTTAAGACCGATTCAATAACATCAAAAATTATGAGACATTCGAAATAAACACAGAAGATACAACTCCTAAAAAAAGGTTAAACAGCAAGGACACCCCGATGCAGGACAATGAACAAAGCATCAAGTCGCAACGGAATAAAGAAGAAAGCTTATCCATCCGATATCTTGATACCACTTAAAAAGTACACTGACAAATCATAAAACCTAAAAAGACAGCACAATGGAATCTGAAGACACCGTTTTACTGCAACTACTTCAAAACAAGCAGTTATACTTTCCTCCCTGTATATTTTACACACCAAGTATAGTATCTATCTTCCCCATACTGGCTACACGATGACCTGAATTCGGGCTGGTTCAATCTCCCATCTCTCCTCATCCTGACTGCGCCGCCCTACACTCCTGTCCCATCTACGCCCCTCTCTGGTTTCTCGGGCCTCCGCGTCCTTGCTGCAGTAATACTGGCTGGAGGGGGGCTTGAACTGAACTGAACTGAATATAATTTGTGGATATAAGTTCAATTAATAAATAGACCAAATGAAGGGATCCTAACCTAATATCCTATCCTATTCTAGATTGCATTGAAATTAAACTGTAAAACAAAACTGATTCTGTAATAAAAATCGCATCAAAAACATAAATGTGAAAATGGGAGCCAAGTTCAATATTATGATATGGTGTGGTTGTCAACTTTACTGAGAAAAGAATTGAGATCTAAATGGATGCCAAGTTCTGTAGATAATCCTGAAATTTATTTATAAGAACGTATAACATTCTTAAGTAAATTTAAAACACAATTTCTTGTTTTTTACTGCTACAACAATGTTTGCTATTTAAAAATATGACTTTCTAAATTTAAATAGTAGAATTATTTACACAAAGCAAATAACTTATGATCTGTTTAACCTCAACTTTGACTTGGCTAGTTTTCACATACTAGTCATCTTAAATTTGGTTTATGTATCATCTTAATGTATCATCTTTATGTTATACGCAAGTTCTTATTTTTATACTATAAGGTTCTATTCTTCTGAATATTTCATGTGCTGGTAGAAACTAGCCAAGTCAATGATGAGGTTAAACAGATCATAAGTTATTTGCTTTGTGTAAATAATTCTATACTATTTAAATTTAGAAAGTCATATTTTTAAATAGCAAACATTGTTGTAGCAGTAAAAAACAAGAAATTGTGTTTTAAATTTACTTAAGAATGTTATACGTTCTTATAAATAAATTTCAGGATTATCTACAGAACTTGGCATCCATTTAGATCTCAATTCTTTTCTCAGTAAAGTTGACAACCACACCATATCATAATATTGAACTTGGCTCCCATTTTCACATTTATGTTTTTGATGCGATATCATTACTTTTTGTGAGTACATTTATTAATATTATTTAAAAAGTGAATTACAAATAATAAAAAAAACCTGCGCTTACGCTGTCACACCCCGGACACTTCACACCAATTTCGCGCCATTGTTTACTACACAGACATTCATGTTTGTACACATGTAAATGTGTAAAACTTTTAGTGCTTGATCTGATAAGTGTACTTAGTAGGACAATTTCCATGTTCTACTGACAGCTGTAGGAGCCTATGTATTGTAAGTCAGTTTATATTTAAAGCAGCAATGCCAGTGGATGCAGCTACTGCAAGTAATTTGTTCATTCGCTTCGTAACCCAACTTTTAATGGTATTGATATAACTTTTTCCTGTGCCGCCTGTCCTACTAGCAAATTCTCCAAAACTGCAGTTTTGTCTAACAAAGTCTTACAAATTGTATCGAAAATACGTTTCTGGTCTAACATTTAGACCTTTTATCATTTGTTCGAGCTCATTTTCTGATATGAAATCTTTGGCATTTCTGAAATCTTCCATTGCATTTACAGTTTCAACAGGTCAGAAGTCCAACGGGCTCTCTAGACCGTCATCTTCGTGATCATGTTCCTGTCGATTTCTTTCAATTTCTCCTACTTTTTCTGCAATCATTTTGAATGCTCTCTCTGTATTGTCTAATGTCACTGACATAATTACGTTATCCCTTACTTACTAAAAAACGTAATATGAGAAAAGCAGAAAAAATTGACTATTTCTCATACGAATTATGGTGGTTTACTATCTATCTGTCTATCTATCTATCAGCCGAAAGACGTCCACTGCTGGGCAAAGGCCTTCCCCAAGGAATTCTACACCGACCGGTCCTGTGCACACTGCGTCTTCCGGTGCGCAGTCGCTACTCGAGAACTTTACTGCCCCAACGGCCATCTGTTCTACGAGCTATGTGCCCTGCCCACTGCCACTTAAGTCTAGCGATTCTGAGAGCTATGTCGGTAACTTTAGTTCTCCTACGTATCTCCTGATTTCTGATTCGATCACGTAGGGAAACACCAAGCATAGCACGCTCCATCGCCCTTTGGGTGACCTTGAGCCTTTTTATGAGGCCTATAGTAAGCGACCATGTCTCGAATCCATATGACATCACTGGCAACACCCTGGTCAAAGACTTTAGTCTTGAGACACTGCGGTATTTTGGACGTGAACATATTGCGGAGCATCCCGAACGCTGCCCAGCCGAGTTGGATTTGACTTTTGATCTCTTTCTCGAAGTTAGACCTACCTGGCGGGATTGTTTGTTCCAGGTATACATATTCTTCAACAACTTCGAGTGTAGAGTCTCCAACCTTCAGAGAAGTGGATGTAACACGGACGCTTGACATGTTTTCGTCTTATCCACGTTCATTTTAACACCCACTTGTTGTGAGACTCTACTGAGTCCATCGAGCATTGCGCCTAGGTCCTCCAAGGTCTCAGCCATGATCACGATACGTCAGCAAATCGAAGGTGAGTGATGTACTCACCATTGATGTTGATGCGGAGTCTTCTCCAGTTCATAAGCTTGATTCCAGTCTCACCCCACGCTACAGCCGAATAGGTTTTGAATTCTGATCCTGGAGGTGGACCGACATGGTGGCGTTTTCACACAAACAATTCAACACTTCAATGTATCGATAGTCATTTTGGCACTGTTGGAGAGACTGTTACACAGCCCAGGTCTCGATAGAATTATAGGCTTTCTCATAGTTCACACAAGCCATTATACTCTTCGATCTTCTGTGTAATCTGCCGCAGCGTATGTAGGTATGTGCTCTACGGTACTGAAGCCTTTTCGGAAACCGGCTTGTTCGGGAGGCTAAAAGTCGTCAAACCTGCGTTCGAGAAGATTCGTAATGACTCTCGAAAACAGCTTGTCTTATCTGATCACCCTTCTTCTTCTTAAAGAAGAGCACCACCACACTTCTGTGTCATGCTGAAGGCGTTCGTCCTTCGAGCATGACGGAATTAAATAGCTTCTGAAGAGCTATAAGTACCGGTTCTCCATCTGCTTTCAGAAGCTCAGCCGTAATTCCATCATCGCTCGGTGCCTTGTTCTTAAGCTGGGATATCTTCGGTATAGTGTCGGGTCAATCTGGCTCTCGGATCTTCAGCCAGATTACTGACGACAGGTAAGCATGTAGTCGTGTATAATTGTCCGTAGAACTTCTCAACCTCTTCCAACAGCTCGGGCTTGGACGACATGACTCTACCATCCTCGGTCTTCAGCTTTGTCAGTTGGCTTTAACCAGCAGACAGATCCCTTGCGAATATTTTTGACCTTTTTTGCGCTCGATAGCCTCTTTAATACGATTGCTATTAATTGACGTATATCGCGGATCAAGGACTTGGAGATCTGTCTATTTAGTCGCCGATATTGACAAGCATCTTCAGAGGATTTCAGAATCAGGCTCCATCTGTTCTCCATGAGCTCGCTGGTGAGGTCCGAGATCCGAGATGTCCTTTTTGAACGTCTTAATTTGAAGGCCTTGTTCTCAGCCGTTTGGACAATTTCCACAAACCTTCTGCATTCGAAGCGGATGTGCAACTCGAGCTGAAAGCTTTCGGGGTTTTGGAGTTATATAGGTGCTGGTCGGAGCGTGGACTTCATCAGTTGTCAAGAAAATAGTTTGACGTGGCTTGCGGAGCACGCAAACGGTTACGAGATTAATGCGCCAATAAGAGTCAACTCATAATGGTTATGTATGTGTGACCTTTTCTGAAGTCAGTTAACCTGGGTGATCAACATGACCACCCAAGTTAGATAGTAGACCACCATAATACAATGCAAGTTAGATAGTAAACCACCATAATTCGTATGAGAAATAGTTACGTAGGTACATTTTTATAAGAAAAATATTTTTTGTTTTACGTGACAAATATTTTGTGCGTGCGAGAAATATTTAAATAATAATATTATGTACCTATTTATATTATGTAACTTAACAGTCATTTTTGGGCGCTAGATGATTCATTTTATTTACTTACGAACAACAGATACTAAAACCGTGCGTTTTATGCTACTCTACCGAGCATCAAATTATATATTTTTTCACTAAGTATTTATTATGCTATTCTAATGAAATTTATATTTTTATAATGCTAGGAAATGTGGCTTTCAGAATATATTTTTTTCATGCTTACATCTTAGAACATTAAAAGTTTATCGACGCATATGTGGAAAAAACCACCCACACTTCATTATCTACTTGTTGGGTCGCGCTTCTCATGGGGCTTATATCTCCATAAATATAGGTACTAGGGCAAGTCCGATATCATTTTCAGATATTTCAAGGATGACAAATTCATTTTTGCAACAAAAGAAAATACTTTACGTAGAAAAAAAAGAAATATAACTGCTGAAAGTTAGAACCGCGCGGACTGCAGCGTTTTATGCCACGCATTGAATTAGATTTTTTTCACTAAGTATTTATTATACTATTCTAATGGAATTTATATTTTTACATTTCTAGGAAGTGTGGCTTTCAGAATAAATTTTTCTCATGTTAATATATTAGACCATTAAAAATTAATCGACACATATGCGGAAAAAAGGTAGTCATCTTTTAAACGTTTTATCAAATATTTCTTTTTTTGTATATGAAAAGTCTTTTTTTTTGTTATAGAAATTCATTCCTCATCCTTAAATACGAAATAATTCCTCTCCATACGAAAATGATATCTCACTTGCCCTAGTACCAATAGTTTTGGAGATATAAGCCCACAAATGGAGTGCGGCAGAAACAAACTTTCCCCCCCCCTCCTCCTGTCAAACGGGGGATGGCTCCCGGGCTTAATCCACTTAGAACGGCCTAGGGAATAACTATGCCAAGTTTGAGCGCCGGATCCAAAATAAAACGGTTCCCATACTAGTAAATTCCCCACTACTATCTAAAACTTTAAATATATAGCCTTTTCTGTACTTGTATCACATGCACCTCTTTATGCAGGCGAAAGATAAGTTCCCTAAAAACACAAGATCATCCAATAGGTAGGTTAGTTCTAGATGTTACATGGATGGTGGCGTATCGGGAGCCGGGTTCCCTTCCCTCAAATATGGTTGAGGGGAGCGATGGCTGACTCTCGCGTTATACTCGTGATCGGGTGCTGTCCGTGTGAACTGGCCTGCTCTTGACATTGGTTTTCGAATTGTTAATCATTAGCTACAAATAATTTTTACTTTTATCTCTTTTGAATCCTTTCTTTCTTTATTCTTCTTACTTTATTCTTATTTTTGCATATTTATTTACAGACATGACATTGTATAATTCATTTATTGATCTAGCATTAAGATGTAATAGAATATAAGACTTTAAAAAAAAAATGTGTTGGAGGGAGTTTCTTTAGGGCCCGCCGTTTCTTCTCACTCCGCAAACACTTCCCGAAACGGTGGGTATACGAGTTCCGAGTGGTAGGAACCTCGTGTTAGGTAGATAAAAGAATAACGTTCGAAAAGTGTACACTGCTACCTACTTCGAATAAAATATTTTCATTTCATTTCATTTCATTTCATTTCATTACACCGAGAACAACTTGTTTTCAAAAAAACTGCTACGCAGTGTGTATTAACTATTTACAACAAAATTCCACAAGACATAAAAGTGTTAACATTATCAAATTTAAATCTACATTCTTTAACTGGCTAGTCAACAAATTATTTTATACAATACAATAATTTTTAAGCCACGACTGAATATTATAATTATTTTAACATTTCATCATTTCTGTATGATTATTTTAATTTATAAATATCTTTTAATTCTAATGTTTGCATGCTAGATTATAGTTGTCTAAGGAGATCTGTCTTAAATTTTTAATAACACCTAATATAACCCTTGGACATGTCAAAGAAATATTCATTTCATTTCATTGAGGGCTGCAGTTGGTAGTCCCATATTTCGACAGAAAATCTACAAGCTAAGGGCCCCGTATTACCAAAGCACGTGGTGGTGGCAGCTTCTTAAGGTGAAAGATTTTTACCTTGTCATGATTCAAAACATTACCCAGGAGTCGAATGGAGAGTAAGACTGATGTGGTTGACCTTCAATTGGTTCAATGTCTCCTCAGATGTCTGATCCCCGAGTGCGAGGAACCGAGCAGTACCGACTTTTCCCCGCCGTGGCTCGCAAAAGCAGTCCCTCCTGCTGCCGATGATGACGCCGCAGGCGGCGCGCTCGACCCTTGCCGGCGCTACGCCCCGTGCACACGAAACGTCACCGGAAACGTCACGGACTCGTGCCCGGCCACACTGTTTAATCTTGCCGTAGTCGTTAACTGCGAACAGTACGTTTATGAAGAGACAAATACTGTTATTCATGATGTACGTATAAAGGGTTGGTTCATTAACAATCCTAAACCTTTCCTAACGTCGATCGCGTCGTAGTGTTGGGAATACGGCAGCTTATTTTAATTTTATAGTTTGAACTTGGCTGCAAGGAATGGCTGCGGTCGGTGATCGGCTCTGTGCGGGTGTGCGGGCAGCTGGTGGGGCTGCCGCTGACGGGCGCGCTGTCGGACCGCTGGGGGCGGCGCGCGGCGCTGGTGGTCGGCGCGCTCAGCACGGCGGTGCTCGGCTCGGCGCGCTACTGGGCCGCCTCCTACTCCGCCTTCATCATCGGACAGTTCGTGGAGACTCTGTTCGGCGCAGCAGCATTCACTTGTATCTATATTTTATGTAAGTGTTTTGACGTGGAGCGTCCTTCACTTTATACACATATCTCTCCCACGGCAAGGGTGTCGGGAAGGTTAGGCCATAACATACTCCAGACACGGAGTTTAAGTCCGGTTTAATGAGGTTGTGGTTTAATGATTCCTTTCCCATAAAGATACAGCAACTGTTTGCCCTCGGGCATTTGAGCCAGTCCAAGATCACACATGAAGAAAGTCTCGGGAAAGCCAGTATGTTATAAATTTATTAAAATATTTCAGTACAAGAACTAGTGGGGCCGAAGTACCGAGTGTTCGTGGGAGTCACGGCCAACGCCTCCACCGCACTCGGGTACATGTGGGCCGCACTTCTGGCGTGGCTGCTACCGCACTGGCGCCACCTCACGCTCGCCATCTACCTACCGCATTTCCTGTTCTTTTCCTACTACTGGCTCGTGCCGGAGTCTATCCGCTGGTACCAGACTAAGGGTAAATTTGATAAAGCTGAGGAAGCGATCAAACGAGTATCGAAAATCAACGGAAAGAGTCTTTCTGAAAAAACTTTATTAGAACTGAAGAATCTTACAGAAATACAGAGGAAAAGGAGTAGAGATAAAAACGACGGCCAACCCTGGTTGATAGTAGAAGTGTTCCGACATAAACCAATTTTGCTTCGGTGCTTGACTGCGCCCTTTTGGTGGATAACGGTTACGTTCGTCTACTACGGACTATCCATAAATGCTGTGAACATGGTGGGGAACAGGTATATTTTACTAATATATATATTATAAATGCGAAAGTATGGATGTTAAATTTATATTTATGTGATATTTAATTTTAGAAACCTTCTTTACCATAAGCATACGGTAAATAAATTTATTTGTATTTGTTTGTTTGTTCCGCTTTCACGTCAAAAGTACTGAAAGGATATGGGAGAAATTTAGTAAGTAGATAGCTTAATACTGGATTAACACAATCCTGTCCCGGCAAAATGCATGATTCCCTTAGGATACATTAGTTAGAGACAGTCATAAAGCGACATCTAAGCGGGTGGAGCCGCGGGCAAAAGCTAGTATTTAATGAAGCGACAGACGAGATATATCATTACTGGCCTCGCTAATTACCTCGGCCGATCATTTGACGTAATTTCGAGCCATGTTGAAAGTAATAATAATATGATATTAAAATAGAGTGTTCGAATCGGTCAGATATGTGAACTACGCGATGGTGGCAGCGGTGGAGATCCCCGGGTTCTACGCGGGCATGGCGCTGATGCAGCGCGTGGGCCGGCGAGCGGTGCTGGCGGGCGGCTTCTGGCTGTGCGCGCTCTGCCAGCTCGCCTACGTCGTACTGCCGCCGAGTGAGACGTAGCTTTACGACACTGACATGCCATCTACACTACACTACTAGTACCTATACATTGTACAGCATGCATACGTACTAGAACGTTCTATCTACAGCACTGTATCCATGGGCGTATATAAGGGGGAGGGGGTTTAGGGAGTTCGAACCCATTTTGCATTCAACGCATGAAACATAAACGTAAAATTCGGTAGGTTGAATAGCTGACCCTACTTTGGCATAAATGAGTAGTTGCATGTTGCATGATATTCTGCTTCGTGTAGATGCAAGTTCATTACAAAAATTTTCGCGCTCGCTGCGCTCGCTTTTTCACTGAGTCATACTATTGTTGTTGACATGAAATTTCTTAAAAATGCTTTTGGGCTTGGTGAATTTGTGCTCACCTAGAGCTAAGGATTCGAGCGGTAACGTCCCATTCGCAAAATGTCCCGCTCCTAAAAACGTTACCCTTTCGCAAAATGTCCCGTTCTCGAAATGTCCCATTCGCGGAATGTCCCGTTCTCCAAATGTCCCGTTCTCGAAATGTCCCATTCGCGAAACGTCCCTTTCGCGAATTGTCCCGTTCTTAGTGCAGTTGTTTGTGTGTACTAATAATTCTAATAAAGCACTATTTTATAAAAGAGAACATATTTTATTCAACTACAAAGTTTCACTTTCAACACAAGGAAAGTTTGGTAGGAAAGGGAATGAAAATATACCTGGTTCAAGTTCTCGTCGGCTCGCGGTAGATGGTAGGATTGCGTAGCCTTAGATGCCTTTCATCCAGACTTCCACTACGGACGCGCGTAGATGTTGGGAGCGCGGTGTCGCGACATTTGAGAGCACGAATACAGCGGATGATTGAACTTTTCACCGGCGCGGAATTGTCGACCGACCCGGATCGTGGCGCCTCTCGTGGCGAAGCGAAAGTTGTGTTGTGTTTTATTTATAATTTATTTTTTGTTAGGGCTTTTCACTTTGAGTAAAGGCCTCCTGCACCTGAGTCCAGAAGTGTCAAGTGTGTTGTTCAATGTTTTGCAGCAATGTGAGAAACGGACAAAAATGTTGTCGCAGTTCAGTGTTTTGCAGTTGCGTGTTGTCGTAGTAGAACATTTCACGGTAGTGTGTGTCGCGGTCGAGTGGTGCACTCAGTTTGGTACCACATTAAGATTTTTTTAATTTGCCGCGCTTTCTCAGGTTACGCTTTCGTTTGCCAGACTCTAGCCATGTCCGATTGCGGTACTTTCATAATTTATAAACTATTTTAACCGACTTCAAAAACAGGAGAAGATTCTCAATTCTTATGTATACGATAAATTTTATCGAAATCGATTCAGCGCTTTTTGAAAAAATCATCAAAAACAAAAAAAACAGCAAAGTTGGAGTCGTTACGATTGAAGTCGGTTGTTTTTAACGTATTCAGCATTGTCAATTACTGGCAAAACGCGCGGTGCGTCAGATTCGCACTTGTCCGGTTTTCTGTTGAGAAGTCATGCATCGATAGCAATGCGGAATCGGTAGAATGCAAATGTATCGGTTGCGGCAAATACGACAAAAGGTATCGTTTTGGGAACGGGCCGTTTTGAGAACGGGCTTTAACGAAATTACTCACACGAAAGTGTTCTGGAACGCTTTGATAATTCTCATATTTCTGGACCGTCGGACCGTCGGACCCCTTTAATAGCTACGCCCATGACTGTAACGTCCCTATTCCGTCCCCGGGATATCAAAAAAGGCCAAGTACGTGTTAAATCACGTGTATTGACAGGTTACGTAGTCTTATTTGTTTTTTATTCTTAAAAAATTGGGTGCCTGATGGAAAGTGATGATGTAGTCGAAGATGGTTCACGAAAGCTCAAATAATGCCGATTGTAGCAATCGGGAAACACAGATGCAGTTCCACTTTTTCGCAGTTCGTATAATAAATAAGGAAACATAGTTCTTCTTGAGAATGGGTGAAAATAGCGGAATGTCAACTACAAAGGGATGAAAAGCCTCCCTGCGCCTGATTGACCAAAGAGTTCAAAGGTGGAATAGAGCTGGAAGAATGAGGTCATATACATACGAGTAGGTAGTTCTTGAACACACTCTTTTATTTTATTACTCTTTATCACTTTTTTATTTTTTATTAGCTATTTTCGGGTGCACCAGCGCCACCAAGTCGAAGAGGAGTCAAAGACCAAATGACCTAAATTGGTTGGATGATTCAGTTTTTTCAACTTTTTATCACAAGATAGATGTGATAAGAGACCGGGTTTTTTCAAGCTTCTGGGTTAAACCATTTAGAAACGCTAGAGGAGGACACCGACTTCAGCTTCATAAAATTTACCAAGTTTTATACCTACTATGACTTCTCTTTCTAATACGTAGAATGGAGCGCTAAGTGATGAATTGTATACGCGAATGATCGCGTAAACCGTAATAAATACACGCGTCAGTGCATGAGAAACCGGAAAATCGAAGATTAATTACGTGTACTTGCATATGTGATGCGTAACACGACAAAAGGGTTTCATTCAAATCCATTAGACCGCGTAAATCTTTACAGATATGTTTGGCGTCTCGTTGGCAATTTACCTGTTGGGCAAGAGCAGCATCTCGATGGTGGGCACCACCATGTACGTGTACACGGCGGAGCTGTTCCCCACGCGGCGCCGCCACTCGCTCTTCGCCTTCTGCTCCATGCTGGGCCGCATTGGAGCTATTCTGGCACCCCTCACTCCCGCTCTGGTAAGTCAGTCTTAAAATAAATATGTATGTATTACATGGCTATACATACTTTTATATGACATTTCTTTCAAACTGATAATGACAATGACGACAGCTGCAAGCCCCACTTTAAAGAACAAAAAATACTCACCCTACCCTCTATCTACATTTTGGAAATCTGTAGATTTGTCAAAAAACACCAGGACTATTACACAAAACGAAAACACATAAATACACGATATCCACTACGCCATAGGGAAAGGTTAATGCTACCAACATCACGACTACAATTGCACGCCGCTAGTCCATATGTAATGTCAATAAAAATATTTAACAAACTGCCAAAACAAATACAAACAGAAAATAAGGAAGGTTTATTTACAAAAAAATTAAAAGAATTGCTTATCAAGAAATCATACTATACACTAAATGAATTTTTACAAGATAACTTCAATAATTTTTAATGGGCTTTTTTCAATTTTAAATGGAATGATAGGAACTAGGCATTTTAAATTTTAAATATTACTTATTTGAATATTAATCTTTATTTTTTATGATGAATTTTTCTATATGTTTTTCTTTTTAAATACAATTTATTTATTTAAAATTTATTTCGAAATTAATTTATCTATTTTAAATGAATGAATTTTGAATTTTGTTTTACTGAATTATTTTTTATCTGGATTATGTTAATTTTGCATTAATTTATAAATTTAAATTAATGAAGTTAGTGATGTTATTACGTTTTTTTTTTAATTTTATTAATATATACATTTAAACTTTTTTATAATGCATGATTTTGTTAAGAATATTAAGGTCCTCCTCTCCTCTAGTATATATTGTTGTGCCCAAACTGGGTCCATGATGTACATTTTAATATATATTAACATCTGTGTAAAAAACTCATGGAATGCAATAAATTATTGAGTATTGAGTATTGAGTATTGACACAATTTTTTGCGATGGGATATTTCTGTACTACTTATTAACTGAAATTATTTTATCAGCGGGCAAATACATGAATGTGATCTTGGGCAGGGAGTGGCGGTGGCGGAGTGGGTGCCCTTCGCGCTGTTCGGCGCGCTGGCGCTGGCGGCGGGGCTGCTGGCGCTGCTGCCGCCGGAGACGCGCGGCGCCGCGTTGCCCGACACCATGTGCCAGGCCGCGCGCCTGCGCCCTACCCCCGCGGCCGCCGGCGCCCGCGCCCGTGCCGACATGCCACCGGCACCGTCCCAATAAACAAATAAGAAGGAGTTTATTTAATATTATTTTTTTATTTGAGTTAATTTTTTATTATTTTTTCAACAAAATTCAGGGCCATCTTAAAATATTTCACAATGCAATGCGCATGACGCCGCGCTTGCGCATGACGCCGCGCCCCAGGCATATGCGCGGTGGCCGCGGCGGCGGCGGGCGTTGCGTTTTACGTTAATCGCTTCTGCGTGTACGATATCTTAAACACCTTGTTGATACTAGCATAGAGCAAATGTGGTTATCTACGCGAATTAACGGATTTAAGGTTGTAGTAGGTACCGCATATAGGCCCAACTGGGTAAATATTGACACCTTTCTAGATGCACTAATTGACACTATTTGTTTTTTTTTCTAACTTTGATTATATTATCCCATTAGGAGATTTTAATGTGAACATGTCAGATACTCCTAACTCTATGACTATTAAAATGAATCAATTTTTGCAATACATGAATTTAAAGCAAGTCGTTTCTCAACCTACACATTTTTCAGTTGAAACAGAAACCATGATAGACCTGGTGTGTACTAATGGCCCCGTGCGACATGTGTCAGTCTCAAAAATATCTGGTTCAATTGGACACGCTATGATAAATGTTGAGTTCAACCTAAAAAAAAAAAAACAAACCTAAAACTATCGTATATCGCCCAATCTATAATATCAATCTGACCTGTTTTAATGAAGACTTAAACTCAATTGACTGGGAATGGGTATTAGAACTTTCAAGTGTGGATAATATGGTTGATAAGTTTAATTCTTTAATAATTTCGCTATTCAGTAAGCATGCACCACTAAAAACTATAAAGATCAGGAATAACTGCACACTGCCGTGGATAACAGATACGATAAATTTTATGATAGACTTGCGTGATAAAGCTCATGACTCTTATCGTAAATCGAAATTGGAAAAAGACAAACAATACTACAAGGACTTAAAGAACTTGGTGGTTTCTAGTATTTATAACGAAAAACGGTCCTACTTTAATCAGTTTGTAAATTCGCAATCTACTAATAGCAAATCATTTTGGAAAAATATCAAAGATAAAATTCTAGTAGATCCCGTAAAATGTGATAATATTTTTTAAATGATTCCAACTTAATTAATGATAGTTTCTTAAATATTCCTGGTAGTAATAATGTCCCCTTTACTGAATTAGTTTATTTTAATGATAATCGTTTTTGTGACTCTAACTTTCAACTTAGACCTGTCACAGAAAATGAAATATATAAGCACATTAAGTCGATTAAATCGAATGCCACTGGTGATGATAACATCAGCAGAGACATGGTATTACTAACTCTGCCACGCACTCTTACAGTAATTACTGGTATAATTAATAAATCACTTTTGTCCGGAATAGTGCCTCGTCAGTGGAAGAGAGCTTTGGTTACTCCCATACCAAAGGTGTCGAATCCTACTTCTTTTAAAGACTTAAGACCCATTAGCATCTTGCCCTTTATGTCGAAATTAGTAGAGAAGTCTGTATATTCCCAGTTAAGCAAGTATGTTGAGGATAATAATATTCTGCCTAGCCTCCAGTCTGGTTTTCGTAAGGGTCGAGGTACTATCACAGCATTATTAGATGTCACAAATAATATACTCAGTGAACAAGACAAGGGTTTTGGCACAATTTTAACATTACTCGATTTTTCGAGAGCTTTGATAGTATTAATATTTCACTTATGATTTCTAAGCTGTCCTACTATGGTTTGGACCAAAACGCATTACATTGGTTCAACAGCTACCTCAACTGCAGAAGTCAATTTGTAAAAATACAAAAAGATGATGGGACGACTGTTCTCTCTGATCATAAGCCCTTAACACGTGGTGTACCTCAAGGGTCGATACTGGGGCCGCTTCTCTTCATAATCTATAGTGCCGATATAGTAACATCAATAAAAAACTGTAATTACCACTGTTATGCTGACGACATACAGTTATATGTTTCTGTTGATCCAAATAATGTGTCTGATGCTGTGTCTGTGTTGATGATAAAGTAAATGAGGATCTGAAGAGGATTTCTGATTGGTCAGATAGAAATTCTCTAGTGCTCAATCCCACAAAATCACAATTTATGGTACTAGGTTCCAAAATGCAAATTAATAAATTTTTAAATCAAAATCCACTGATTAACATTTTAGGTCAAAGTATTGAATATGTGAAAAAAGCTAAAAATTTGGGCGTTACTTTTGATGGGCTTTTAAGATTCGAAAGTCACATCACAAGTCTTGTTAGTAACAGCTTTTATCGTTTAAAAGTATTATATAAAATACGTAACTTGCTAACAGAAAAAGTTCGAATCACTCTATGTGAGTCTTTGGTCCTTTCACGACTTAATTACGGGGACATCGTTTCTGGCCCTCGACTTTTATGTAGAACAAAACGACTGATTCAGAGGGTACAGAACGCATGTTGTAGGTTCTGTTTCAACATTCCTGCTCGAACTCATATTTTGCCTTATATTAATAGTGCCTCCATGTTAAATATGGATTCTCGTAGAAAACTTCATCTAGCCTGCCTCATGTTAGATGTCATAAAATTTAAAAACCCTGCCTACTTGTTTTCAAAATTAACTTTCTCCCCTTTTCATAATATGTACGGTACTCGATCGGCGCGTTGTCCCTTGGCAGTAGTAAAACATAGAACTGTTGCGTTTGAGGGCAGCTTTCGTTACGCAGCAACAAAATGCTGGAACAACATTCCTCCTCCTTTTCGTCATTTATCTTCTAAATTCTCATTCAAAAGTAACATGAAAAGGTGGCTTCTCGATAGACAATTCAATGTTGTTGCGTGACGAAAATTATCTTCTCCTTGTTCCTCCGTTTTCTCACAACTTTTCCAACTTTTGGATTGTCATGTGGCATACGGTAGAATATCCATTTAATAGCGTAGTATATTCCTTATAAGTGATACATACTTCCTTACATCATTATCCTCCGCCGTATTCTGTTCATCTAAAATAAGCACTGCTTTTTATAGAAATACACTTATATTACAGATAAAGATATATCTATATTAACACTCTCTCTCTCTCTCACACACATACATACACACACAAATATCAGTAAATTGAATTCATCTCGCAACTCTGTTCGGGTGGTAGCAGAATACCAGTGTTTTGAAATTACACTGAGCTATGGCCCTGTTGTATTGTATTGTTCTTTGTTGTATATTTATTAGTGTAATTTTAAGTTACTTTATTTTTGTCTCTTGTATCTGAAGTTTTTATGTCTTTGTTATTTTTGTAACGTGTGCAATACAATAAACGGATTATCTATCTATCTATCTATCAATGGTTTTTAATTCCTTCTATTGCATTGCGTAACTTTTACTTGTCGGATCAGGAGGCCGATAACCAGGGACGTATTTACCCTAGGTCCAACCGGGGTAGTAGCCCGGGGCGGCAGCCTGCGAGGGGTGGCAGAAGCCGCCCTTCACACTCACCCGTGGGCGCCTCTTATCAAAATTCCTTAAACTATCGTACATTTTATTTCATAATCTAGACACGCGGAGCTTGTCCAGCCAAGTTCACGTCAAAAAAGAACTGGCGAGTAGCTCCGTGTGTAATATTACACGAACCATTTGGAGCCACTATTGTCACCTTCATAACTCAAAATCTATTTAACATAAACACACCAAATTTGGTTTATGTATTAAGACTTCCTAGATAAACGAGCACTCAAAATTTTATAAACACAGCTCAAACGATTGGTATAGATTTTAACGTCCGAAAATCGTCATTTTTATGACTGACTCACTGACATATAGATCAAAAAGCTTACCCACTTCCAGATGATCTAGAAAGTTCAAATTTTGCATCAAGCTATTTGTGTGTATGCAAAGGAAAAAATCAGAAAACACTGAATTTCTAAGAATTTTTTTTTTCAATAAAATATTTTTATGATTTAAAGACACACTCATCGTCATCAAAAAGCTAAGGTACTTCTAGCAAAGCTACGAGCTTTAAATTTGGTGTGCGGCTAGTATTTCATGTACTGATAACGGAAAAATTAAAAAAACAATGTGTTAAAAAAATAAAAAAAGGCTCAAAAAGTAACTTATCGCGGGGCTCGAACTGGCACCTGCGCGTTACATGTGCAACTCCTATATTAAGTGAGCTATCGAGGATGTTTTGGCAATGGTGAAATAAAGATAATATTATACAATTTAGTAAATGGAAAACAGGAAAATAGCAAGACGAAACAAAAATAAAAGATTCTTGGAATTGTATAAAAAACCTGTGTAATAAAAGCACTAGCTACTGTGTAAATATTTAAATAAAAACTATTACATATAAACTTAATTCATTTAATATATACAGTATAAAAATATATGTTAGTATTTCATTATTACTAACAATAAGCTGAAAATATAATAAATATAAAGTTGCCCATGTTGGATTAGAACCAAGAGTTTTCTCACTGAAGCCGCCCTCTATACCGGCCTACCGGTTGGTCGATTCCTTACGGGGTGAAACACATCTGCAGTAGGTACATAACTTAAGAAAAATTATATCTTTCAAACAGAGCACAGTTACACATAGTAGCCAGTAGGTGTACTGTTGTAAGTTGTAACTGATAATGATAAGATTCGGTGGGTGCTGCCATGCCCAAAGTAGAAGAGATATCTTGTGTTGATTTAGTAAGTAAGGGATAATGTACTTATGTCAGTGACATTAGACAATACAGAGAGAGCATTCGAAATGATTGCAGAAAAAGTAAGAGAAATTGAAAGAAATCGACAGGAACATGATCACGAAGATGACGGTCTAGAGAGCCCGTTGGACTTTTCTGACCTGTTGAAACTGTAAATGCAATGGAAGACACACACGCGTAGTGTGTGTGTGTGTGTGTGTAGGTAAATACGTAAGCAGATATACATGAGTTTGGATGACGTAGTAGCGGCCGCCACCGCCGCCCGTAAACGGATGTGATGATGATAAGAAAGTGTAGTACAGTGAGCGCCCCATGATAACCAGCTCTCGCACGCATAAGTTTTGTATCCTATAATAAGAAATTTTAATGTGGGGAGCATACTGTAGTTTAGTGGTGTCTTAAAATAGCTCTATATACACCACGCCGAGAATCGAACTCGAAATGTGGTGGTGGTGTGTGGTGGAATAACTACTGAGTTGAGGGGAGAAAAAAAATATGTATACTAAGATGAAACAAACACCATTATAGTATTATAAGTAGTCGATATAGCAGCGTCAGGGAGTAGGTATAGGTTTTAGATTCACATGTTTGTAGCTTGAGTTAGGTTAGATTAGGTTAGGTTAGGTTAGGTTAGGTTCGACCGAGCACTCACGGTCGTTCCCGGACCCCTCCCTCAGTGGAGGGGAGTGATGGGCCCGCCGTGAAGGCGGGCTTCGCCGGCGGGGGACTGGACGTAAAGGCTCTGCCGGTTTCCCAGTCCCCTGCCACTAAGGCGATGCGGGAGTGCCGCTGGGATGTTTAGTGGGTATACCGGAAACTCGTTTCCGGGGAGTCCCACATAACCCATCCTGTCCCCCGACAGGATGGGTATGCGTAATGCATTTTACCCAGCGTCAAAAAAAAAAAAAAAAAAAAAGGTTAGGTTAGGTTAGGTTAGGTTAGGTTAGGTTAGGTTAGGTTAGGTTAGGTTAGGTTAGGTTAGGTTAGGTTAGGTTAGGTTAGGTTTTTTTATTATTATGTAGGTCTAGTTTAATGAGTTGTGGGGCTGCGAACGGAATACACTCCCCACAACCCATTTTTGAGTGAATTTTTAGAGTTGATTGGTTTGAGTAGTGTGGAAGTAGGATTGTTTCAATATATGTAAGTATCTATACATAAGAATATATATATATACACATATATTTATATGTGTGTGTATGTGTAGATATATAAAATATTAAATTATTTACTTATGGACACAAAGACAAAATCACTGCAAGATAAGATAAGACCAACAATGATACAACTGGACTTTAAATAAATAAGACTAGTGGTTAGAATTTTGCAAATATTAGAGTTTTGTGAGTACTTCCAATAAAATACCTTATAACTATCTGGAACCAAAGCCATTAATATTCTTTATGTTACGATATAAGCAATGTACATTATAATGTGCCATCTTATAAGAAAATAGAGAAAGGAATCATCGAATCAATAAGCAGTTAATTTTAGTTTCTTATAGACATAGAAATGACACACAAACAGAAGACACTCAAGTTACTTATTACCTGTAAGATATGTAGAAATATACAATTTACGGGCACGAGACAAAATGATTGTAAGATAAGAAATGTTTAACTTTTACAATTGTACATGGAAATAAATGGTAGTTAATTACAAATGTAAAATATCTCTAATAAAGAATGAGAAACATACTTATGAACTATAATATTGCAAAACGTTCTTTTTTTTTTTTTTTTTTTCTTTTTTTTCTTTTTTTTTCTCTTTTGTATTTTTTTTTTTTTTTTTTTCTTCTTTTTTTATTAGCTTTTTATTTGTTTTCTCTTTTTTTTATATTTTTTTTTTATTATTATTATTTTGTTTTTTTGTTTTCACTTTTTTTTGTTTTGTTTTTTTTTTTTTTTTTTTTTTTTTTTACTATTTACTGCTATATACAACTATTTACATAAAGCCTAGTCGGATGACGACGATGATGATGACGAAGCTGACGCCGACGCTGACCGAGTCTCCTCCCTCCCAGCAGCAGCTGCGGCACCACTGACAAATTCCCATTTTACCCCATAAGTTCCGAGAAGTGCCTCCCTGGGTGGGCGCAGGTCTTCAGGGCAGCTGCTACGAGGTGTGGGTGTCCCGAAGATGAACAATTTGGGATATGCGGGGTGATCCCTAAGTCTGCCATTGAGGTAGTTAGGATGGTAAACCTTGAAATGTCTCACGTAGCTATATGTTTTAAAGAAGGCCCCGCACAGCAAGCACTGCTTACCGGTTGTGCTATTAGAGCTCTTCTTAGGTGTAGGGGCACTAGCTTCGCCGACCCTACCATCGGATGGCCCGGCAAGGTTCGAGGACGCCGGAGGTGCCGGCGGCGCCGGCGCCTGTTGGGTGTTGCTGCAGGACGGCTGCGTCCCGTCGATCATATGTTGTGGTGATGGCGGTGCATAATGTGGTGTGGGTGCCTCGAAGAAGTTGACTCCCCCCGGCAGATCATCATGGAGTCTGTTTTTTGAGGGCAGAGCTCGGATGAGAGATCCCACCATTTCGATGAGTTTGGTGTTCGTATTGTTCGAGGCTGTCAAGCGCTCTTCCAAATCAGTAATTCGTGCATTAAGCTCAACGATTGTATTGGCGGCGAACTCCAATTTTTCTTTGAGAATCGCGCACTCGTAGCACGCTCTTTCATTAATTGAGTGTCTAGTGATACAGGGTGGGGTAGCCGAAGAGGCGGAAGGCTCATGGGTGGTAGTAGTAGGCACCTCGGCCGGCTCAGAGAGCCCGTCAACATCCGGCATGTCATTGATGTTAATTTTTTCCATTTTTAGCACCACTCCACAGCTCTGTCCTTTGTTGTTATTTCAGTACTCACTGGTAAGTTGCGAGCAAGTAGCAGGCTATTTCTTGGTGGCTACCCGGCACGATGTGGGCAGGAACACGTCAACCCTACGACGCGTCGTGGGCAAGTTCCTGACAAACTGTGGGCGAGTTGTGGGCGATCCCTCGACAAGATATGGGCAAGAACTTGCCAATCTCAAGACGAGTAGTGGGCAAGTTCCTGGCAAGTTGTAGGCAAGTATGGGCAACCCCTCAACGATATGTAGGCAAGAACTTGCCAATCCCAAGACGAGTAGTGGGCAAGTTCCTGGCAAGTTGTAGGCGAGTATGGGCAACCCCTCGGTTAGATGTAGGCAAGAACTTGTCAACTCGTAGGCAGCGCTGCGACGCGGTGGTGTGAAGTAGTGATGGCGGTTTAGCTTATTATTATTATGTTGACACTAATCTGGTTTAGCTTATATAAACACTTCTAGTATATATTAGTTACAAATTCAATTAAAAATGAAAAATAGATCATAAAATAACATGTAAATTAAGGATTATTAAACTTTTTGAGTTGTCTCACAATGCGAGACCAGTGATCATGAAAAGTATTAAGGCAATTGGAGTTACTCACAATAATATTGATATCGTAAACATTAGAACAGTTACTGTTAGCCGCTAAATAGTTGTATCTGGATGTGGTAAATTTTGGGCAATCTTGAATCAGATGTTTTAACGATTGAATGCTGGTTTTATCGCATGGGCAAAGGTTGTCTACAGTGATGTGGAATCTGTGTAAATATTCTTTGTGGTATCCGTGATTTGTCAGGAGCTGCGTGATAATGAAGTTTGGTTTGATGAGTGCTAAGTACTCTTTTAAAGATTCATATGTCGGAAATAGGGTTTTAGTATACGTGCATTTTGAGTAAACTTCGGCTGCCGCTAGGCTGTTTAGGCCTTTATATTGATATTTAACGTAACTGATCGGTACTAGTGCATAATCAGCTATTTTATGTGCGGTTGCGGCAGACTTGGCCGCAGAATCAGCGGCCTCGTTACCGGGAACGCCAATGTGTCCTTTGATCCAAATGAATTCAACTTTTAGGCCAGCTTTAGCAGCCGACCAAAGTTTACGATGAATTTGATGTGCAATGTAATTATAGCTGTTGGGGTTAGAGAGTTCGGTGAGACCGGATCTACTGTCGGATATTATGTAGCTCTTTGATGGTTTGTTCTCCAAAATCCATTCACTTGCTCGCAAGATGGCGAACAGCTCAGCCTGGAAAACTGAGCAGCAACTATGTAATTTAAGTTTCTTGACAATTTGAATGTTATCCGGGCCTAGAACAACAATCGCGGCCCCCACGCAATCGTCGTGACGACTGCCATCTGTGTAGATTTGCCGCGAATCTCCAAACTCAAGTCGATTGAAGTCTGATAGAGTGGAGACACTATTGAAGGTGATGCCAGTTCTCTCCGCAGGGTGTAGTAATTGTGAGGGCGATGCCAATGGTTCAATCAGTGTGTCCTTGGGCAGGAATTTGGTAAATCTAGTTATTTTAGTGTTCTCTATATCAGTAATTTCATTAATTTTATTAATTATAGGAGTGAGTTGTGCTAGGGATATCGCCGCGGCAGTGCTAACCGTACGGAATGCCTGGATGATCCTAAGAGCAAAAAGTCTTTGTAGGGAGGTGAGTCGTTTGCATACGTATTTGTACTGCAATGCACTAGACCAAGTAGAGGCCGCGTAAGTCACAATAGGTTCTATTACCTGCAGATATATAGTTTTGACATTATCAGGGTGAACGCCCCATGTGGGCCTGATGAATTGTATAAGTTTGTTAAAAAGTTTTTTGGATTTTTCTATAATATATTCTGTGTGTTTGATGAATTTTAATTTATTATCTATTATGATTCCTAAATATTTTATATCATTTACAAATTTTAGCGTATGGGAATGGACTTGGATTGCACATTTGGTAGATTTGTGTGTGAATCCCATGATTTGTGTCTTATCAGGGCCAAATTCTAATTTAACGCTAACTCCCCAGGATGTGATTTTGTCGAGTGCAATATTGGTTATATTTTGTAAGTCATTTATATCCTTAGAGTGCGTAATGAGTAAGACATCATCTGCATATGCCTGCAAGTGACAACCTTGGGGGAGTTCGGATAGCAAGAGAGAATCAAGAATGATATTCCATAGGCTAGGGCCACAAACTGAGCCCTGAATACAACCTCTGGTCAGACTTTTCGTGACCTTACAATCGGCAAAATTTATCTGAGCCTTCCTATCTTCAACATAGCTACGCAAGATATAGAATATGTTACTAGGACATTTTATGGCTCGCAGTCTGTCAAAAATCGAGGGCCACCAGGCATTATCAAATGCCGCCCTAATATCCAGGGATACCATGATGGCATGTTCACCACGAGATCTAGCGTCCCGGATAATGTCAGTGGCAGTTCTGATTGCATCTGTGGTGGAAGTTTGTTGCCTGAAGCCGAATTGTTTATTACTGAGGAGATTATTACTGTACATGAAATAATTTAACCTGTTAATTATAAGCGGTTGCGGCAGACTTGGCCGCAGAATCAGCGGCCTCGTTACCGGGAACGCCAATGTGTCCTTTGATCCAAATGAATTCAACTTTTAGGCCAGCTTTAGCAGCCGACCAAAGTTTACGATGAATTTGATGTGCAATGTAATTATAGCTGTTGGGGTTAGAGAGTTCGGTGAGACCGGATCTACTGTCGGATATTATGTAGCTCTTTGATGGTTTGTTCTCCAAAATCCATTCACTTGCTCGCAAGATGGCGAACAGCTCAGCCTGGAAAACTGAGCAGCAACTATGTAATTTAAGTTTCTTGACAATTTGAATGTTATCCGGGCCTAGAACAACAATCGCGGCCCCCACGCAATCGTCGTGACGACTGCCATCTGTGTAGATTTGCCGCGAATCTCCAAACTCAAGTCGATTGAAGTCTGATAGAGTGGAGACACTATTGAAGGTGATGCCAGTTCTCTCCGCAGGGTGTAGTAATTGTGAGGGCGATGCCAATGGTTCAATCAGTGTGTCCTTGGGCAGGAATTTGGTAAATCTAGTTATTTTAGTGTTCTCTATATCAGTAATTTCATTAATTTTATTAATTATAGGAGTGAGTTGTGCTAGGGATATCGCCGCGGCAGTGCTAACCGTACGGAATGCCTGGATGATCCTAAGAGCAAAAAGTCTTTGTAGGGAGGTGAGTCGTTTGCATACGTATTTGTACTGCAATGCACTAGACCAAGTAGAGGCCGCGTAAGTCACAATAGGTTCTATTACCTGCAGATATATAGTTTTGACATTATCAGGGTGAACGCCCCATGTGGGCCTGATGAATTGTATAAGTTTGTTAAAAAGTTTTTTGGATTTTTCTATAATATATTCTGTGTGTTTGATGAATTTTAATTTATTATCTATTATGATTCCTAAATATTTTATATCATTTACAAATTTTAGCGTATGGGAATGGACTTGGATTGCACATTTGGTAGATTTGTGTGTGAATCCCATGATTTGTGTCTTATCAGGGCCAAATTCTAATTTAACGCTAACTCCCCAGGATGTGATTTTGTCGAGTGCAATATTGGTTATATTTTGTAAGTCATTTATATCCTTAGAGTGCGTAATGAGTAAGACATCATCTGCATATGCCTGCAAGTGACAACCTTGGGGGAGTTCGGATAGCAAGAGAGAATCAAGAATGATATTCCATAGGCTAGGGCCACAAACTGAGCCCTGAATACAACCTCTGGTCAGACTTTTCGTGACCTTACAATCGGCAAAATTTATCTGAGCCTTCCTATCTTCAACATAGCTACGCAAGATATAGAATATGTTACTAGGACATTTTATGGCTCGCAGTCTGTCAAAAATCGAGGGCCACCAGGCATTATCAAATGCCGCCCTAATATCCAGGGATACCATGATGGCATGTTCACCACGAGATCTAGCGTCCCGGATAATGTCAGTGGCAGTTCTGATTGCATCTGTGGTGGAAGTTTGTTGCCTGAAGCCGAATTGTTTATTACTGAGGAGATTATTACTGTACATGAAATAATTTAACCTGTTAATTATAAGCTTTTCCAGTACTTTGCCGAAAACATTTAACAAACCAATAGGACGAAATGAAGTGAGCTCGGTATAGGAGTTTTTATTTGGTTTGGGAAGAATTTTGACGCAGGCAGTCTTCCAGGCGACTGGGAAGTAGTTTAAATCGAGACATCTGTTCATAAGGTTGGTGATAGTGTCTGGAAAATTTTCAGCAATGTAGAGACAAATGTCAGAAGTAAAGTGGTCTGGTCCAGGTGCCCGTCTGCGATTCATGGTTTTAAGACACTCTACTATTTCAGCAGTTGTAAAGTGCGGTTCTTCAGGGGTGTCAATATTTAAAATCATGGATTGACGCATTTGTGCCTGTTCTTGGGTGACATCCGGCGTGTCATCAGGATAGAATTTGTCGATAAGTGCCTGAGCGGTTTCATTGCTATTATTGGTATAAGTTCCGTTTTCAAGTTTTAGTGTGGCAGGTGGACTACTCATAGGACGGGTCTTTATAATTCTATTTGTGATAGACCAGACATCCTCCTTACCCTGCCTACAGCAGAATTCCCTAAATTGTTCGGAAGATGCAGAGCAAAACACGTCAGAGTATTCCTTTTTAAGTGTTTCGTGCTCCCGGATGGCGTCATCCATGGGCAGTTTGCGTGATTTTAAACGACTAAGCACACGGTGACTGTGTATGACCCTATGTTTGAGCACTTCAAGTTGATCGTTCCACCAAGGGGGTCGGCTAGAGAGACCTGCAGCACGAGGCAGGAATTTATCACATACCTTTTGTATGGCGGTGGTAAAATCACCAATAAATTTATCAATGCCAGAGGGTGTCATGCTTTCAATTGATGTGGAGGGAATTCGAGCTTTTATTTCAGATACAAATTCATCCGGCATTTGTTCCCATTTCACCTGGTTGGTATTATATCTAAAAGTGGAAAGCTTGACGCTCTTTGACGTCTTAATTCTACCCATATGTACTTTAAATACAATAGCGCGGTGATCAGAGGATGGACATATACTGGGGTCTACAATC